>CAJQUN010000009.1:6057901-7380586 GCA_907163345.1 Haberlea rhodopensis
AAAGGGAAACAGATGAAAATACAAAAGTGTGAGTGTAGGGCAGAGAGGATGCACCTTATGCTTTTCAATAAAGTATCCCAGTCATGGTCACTGAATTGTTGCCCTCCAACTTCAATGAGATGCACTAAGGCGCCCAAAGATATTGAAACTACTGATTGATCTGTTTTCTTGGCACAATCTAACAGTAAACTGAGCAGTGGGGGTAGCATAAAACACACATCCTAAATGATTGAGACATCAATATCAGCACACTATTTAAATGCAAAGAGAGTTCTAATGTAATCTGTAGGGATCAGAAATATGGGCTCCAAATCAAGGGAAGAATACATTTTCTTTTATGATTTGTCATTTCCAAACTTAAATCAAACAAGCATACATGATGAGCAAAATGATAGCAATACCACAACAGATCGCTCCCACTATTAAAAGCATAATCATCCATATGTGTGGGACATATAATTCATTGAAGTCATATTCACAGTAGGAACGTGAGAAAGGAAATACAGGTCGATAAAAGTAATCGATGGACAATCAGGTGTGATAGAAACAGCAAGTAAAGAAGCTTCTCCAAAATACATATAAGATTATGCTTGGAACTAGGGGTGTAAACGACCCGAATCGAGCCGAATACTGAAGGAAATTTTAGGGCTCGAATTCGGCTTGAAATAAGTCTATTCGAGTTCGAGCTCGATTCGAAATTCGAATAATTTAAATTTTTTGGCTCGAGTTAGACTCGAATTAAACCTTGAGCTCGAGTTTGGCTCGAAAAATCCAAACATGCTCGTGAGCTATTCGAACTATTACTCAAAAGACTCGAAAGATATTTCTTTAATATAAATTTATATATATTAATAAAATATTAAAGCTCGCGAGCCGAACAAAATAATTTGGGCTTGAGTTCGGCTCGAAAAAAGTTTGAACATGTTCGAGTTCGGCACGAATTCGATAAAATTTCGAATACGAATCGAATATTTTGAGCCGATTCGAAAAGCTCGCGAACAGGCTCGGTTCGTTTACACCCTACTTGAAACGCCGAATGCTACGATTGCAACAATTGCAGGACAATTTAAAGCAAGAAATGGCTATATACAATATCAGTAACAGTGTTCAACAGCATAAATTTATTTGTCAGCTTCATAGCAATGTCACAACACTAAGGGTGTGTTTGCAATTGCTAATTCAAAGCATTTATATGTTGTTTTTGCTTAAAGTTAGAAAAAGTTGTTTTTAAGCAAAAACATTCGAGTGATTGCTATTAAAATAAAAAACTGCTTAATAAACTTCAATTAATTTCAAAATTGCCACCAAACAACTTAAAGCAGTCAAAAGCATGTCATGACCTGCTTCTCTGCTTCTGTTTTTTTCTACTTATTTTTAGAGAAGCAACAGCAGAAGCAAGGAAATAAAACACTCAAAATCTGTTTTTTGTCAAAAAACTGATAAGCAGTTTGCAAAAGCATTCACAAAGTGGAGGCATTCACAAAGTGGAGGTAGATTCTTATAGCGTATAAGTTATAACAGTAATATGTTACGATCGAACATAAAATAGTTTGAATTTCATGGCAGTGATATTCTTCTTGCCTACATCTGCAATTACTTGAGTTTCTAATAGCAGAAACGAGTACAGGAAAATCCAAACAAATTCAGTTAAACACCAAATGGAACAAAAACAGGATACCATAGAAAAAACACACTCTGCAGCACCATGTATGATAATAACAGGACTAATAAACGTCTAATATTTCATCAAATACATGGCTACCTTGTAAAACGTGTTGAATAGGTTGCATAACAACTGGAGAGAATGAACGCTGCTTTCACGTAGCCACTCATCCCCAGCAGATTCAAAACTCTCTTTTCCAGCATGTCTCACATTATCGAAGATGGGGAATAGGACTCGTTGGAAAATATTTTCCCAAAATGAAGACGAGAATTTGTTACCTCTTTCATTCAGCAAATCAAACAAAACCTCAAGGGCACAGTTTCTAACCTCTGGTCTAGGGTCAGACGTGAGGTCAGAAAGACCAGCCAGCATAGGGAACCAATAATGCTCAGTCACATCTCCATTGTCCTCTGCATTGGTATCAATAGGTTTGAGGGAACCGCCTGGTATAAGGCCCTGAATATGAAGGGAAAATCAATTGCTGCTCATATCCTTTTTGTGCGCAAAAAATCAATTTATAAAATTTCAGATTCAGTTCAGGGTAGATTTGTAGAAAAACCAAGCGATTTGGGAACAAACAGCTGTAACTGAATGAAACAAAACATTTTTCCACATGAAAAATGAAGCTGCACCAGAAGTCTACAGATGCATTTTCTTATTCAGTGCTATTTTCTTTATTTTCTATTTCCCTCCTCTTTTCAGGACAGGGTTTATGATCACGCTCCAGGAAAAAAAGAAGTGGAGGTTATGATATAGAAACATTCAACTTTTTAAACATGAAAGCCGATGGAGACAGCTAAATTGTCTGCCAACCATGATCATTCACCTATTCTTCAAGATATCCCCCCAGAATTCCAAGAGAAAAAAGGTCCAGAAGAAATGTGAAACACACATACCCAAACACTTTATTACTCAAAAAGCAAGAGACGAAAATAAAGATAGCAATAAAGCAAATATAAAAATACACAAATTTACTAGATGCGAAGTTAAGGAAATAATTTGGTTCCAATGACAGGGGTAACATAATATCAATTTCTAACATAAAATAGAGAAAGAAAATGTATATAAACTAACAAAAAAAGAGGCAGATCAGTAATAAAAGTAACAAAAACACGTTACAGGGTTACTCCCTTCCTCGTTCATCCAACAGTAAATAGACAAGTTACATTCGCACACCACATTATGCAGCTTTTATTACATGATATGGAGTGTGGATAACAGAATATGCAAAAGAATCATAATGTCGAATGTGAATAAAGGAAGATGCATTGCAGATAAGTAGCCATTAATCAAGCACAAATTAGGTTACTATTATTGCAATAGAATCCACCATAAATTTTCATCAATTACTACATCTTTTTAACAAGTTAATTAAGAAGACGGAATGATGGACAATGATTACTGATACACAATATGACAAAAAAGTAGTCTAGGTAAATGAACAAAACTAAATACTTGAAAACAAACCTCTGCAAGGCGATCCTCGCATATGCGAAGGAGAGCAATGGCTTTCAAACTTATGCGGTGGGAAGTCTTATTATTTGCAAATCCAATAAGGCAGTTGACACAATCCATAAAGCAATCTCCAACCACCTGATCGAAGTGCTCCAAGATAACTACACCAATCTTCGGTGTCAGACATGATTCTAAAAATTGCCAAACAGTGTAAATTTTATTTCACGGGGATACAAACTGAAATTTTATTTCCAACCTTGTTCCACGTTCTCAAATGCATTTTCAACGATGGGTTCCATGTCATCATCAGCAGCAGAGGTAAAAATCATGAACACACTTCGCCAGCCGGATTTTATGCTTCCAACTTTAGACTTTATCATCTGTTATCCCAACAAGAATACTTTTACCTCAAAGCAACATAAAACTCAAAAGACTTTAATAATTAATAAAATCAGGCATACATACTTGAACAACACAATCAACTATTAGCCTTCGTAAAGTTTCACTTCTGCTGCTTCTCATAAGGACGACAAAAGGCTTTAAAATATCATTCTGGAAAGTGAAGTTCGCAAGTTCAGAATGCTCCAAATATTTCATACCAAGTTGCCGTAGTGAATCTATGGCATACATAGCAACTTTTTCATCAGGATGGCTACCAGCAAAGACAAAATGATGTGCTAAGACGGACCATATTCTAGCCCAAACCTGGAAATGGATAAAACAAATTGTAAGTCTTGCAAACACATATATCATCCTTGTCACTTCGACGATCCACACAACTGACTTTCAGGAGTTACAAGGTATGTGGATCGAGTACACATCATATGACAAATGACTAATTTAAAAATGCAACTGATATAATCTCTTCAACATGTCCATCAATTTCACTTACATTAACAGATTTTTTATCGGGATTACTCTATTAAGTTCTCTTGATGGTCATTAAGTATAATGTGTTAGAACAAGTATCAGGATTCAGGGGATAAACCAACTAAAAGCATTAAGCTAGCTGGATGGCATTTACAGCATTATTTTGACTGAGAAACCAAGTTACAGTATGAGAATAAAATTGCTATGAGCATAAACTCCTATCAGGTGAAGAAATTACCATTCGAATACGGGCCATATTGTAATAACTTATTTCAACAACCTTTTGCAAGCTAAAAACACGAGCAGGAATTTGTTTTAATTCCTCAGCTGACACACTACACAAAGCAGTAAAAAATTCAACTACTGATTCACTGGGCAATTTGATGCTATTCACAAACACTTGTTCAGTTGGTTTGCCTGCCAGCTCCCTCAGAGATTGAAGAATTGCATCTCTAGAGATTTGATTTGATCCTTGCATTACAGTTGCAGCCATAGCAGGTGATGAAACTGCATATTCAAGGCGGGAAACACATTCCAGAACAGCATGCCAAGAGTCTTGAAGAGCATAGATATCGGTATCACATAAGCCCAGCAGCACACGTAGTGCCTCCACATTTTTACTACGCATATCTCTTGGTGCGTGTAAGAAATTATACCTGCAAGTCATTTCCGAAGAGTGCTAATGAACAAGCTTATCTTCTATATACAACATACAAAGCTAGCATATCCTCTGGTTTATAACATACTCAAACCATTTAAGTAAGAACTATTTTACGCTGCATATTATCTTCAAGTTACTTATATCATACTTAATCTCACGATCAAAATCCTGCTTTTCCTAGCAACTGTTCACAATTCATCACCAGGGTAAGATTCTCTCTTCAATGACAGAAACAATCCTATGACCAGGTCTCAAAAATCTCTCCAGTTTCTAGAGTTTTTTTCAATCGATGTCAACTGAAAATTTTGACAGAGGTCACAAAAATTCTTGTTCTCAGCAAAGAACTTGTTCTGTAATTTATGGTGTAACTGATATATGGAATGATCAATATACCATGTCTGCTAGACCGTTAAATATAATAAGTGAAATAGGACACCAAAGTTCTAAAATAAATGATTTAAACCCTTTTTATATACATGAGAGGATTCTAAATTAAGCTGAAACGACAAGCATAGGGGAGACATAAGTAATGATCCGACACATGTAGCAAGACAAGTTTATACTATTGCCAGCATTACTCACCTTATTAGAGATGTTAAAAATGCGTATCGCATAGTATCCATCCCGAGAGCATGTGTTAAGTGTATACCGTCTCTGAATCCTTCCATACAGAGGCCAATCCTTGGTTTGTTGTCTAGTTCACCCATGGTAACAGCAAACGTAGCAAGTAATGGCCATCCTAAAGTTTCAAGCATGGGACGTGCAAGTTCAATCCTATGCGAAGTGTAAAAGACCCCCCTCTTTCCCCCTTGGTCCCTAATAAGAACCTGTGTTTGCTTGATAATTGCCTCATTCTCTGACTTGGTGTCAGTTGACGAGCTCCTTTTGGGGAGAGCCAAATTGAGAATATTGACAAGATGACCTCTCTCCTCAACTTCAGGCTTTTGCTTACTATTTTTCAAAAATACAGCAGGGTCATCTTTCATTTTTATCTCTTCTTTAACAATGGAATCATAAATCTCCTCTAAGAGTTCCTGAGGAGCAGACTCATCTACATCATTCATGGCGTTCATACGTATAAAATCACTTTTCGACATTTTGGGCCAAACCATTGGATTATGAGCATCAGTATTCAACATTATAACGGCATAAGCAAGGACATAAGCTGTATCTGCATTCTTAAATAGACCAGGATTGTCTGCACAGTAGCTGCCAAAATATCACAAAAAGTTAAAGGCCGAATGAAATAGCCTTACGAACAATTGCATTGTCTCAAAGATGGCAAATGGAATCATCAGTTAAATTTGCACATCCGAAACTACCTTATATCGGTCAACTACCTTATATCAGTCAGTTACTCAACAAAGAAACTTATAACTCAAATCTCCCTCTGGGGAACAGGGGAGACCAATAGAGAGAATGTAATGCTTCATTTAGGAATTTGCACCTTTCGACACAATGTTTATTCATTAAAAAGGTTTCAGCTTTGTTAATCACCAAGTTATAGCTCTATTTTACTGCAGAGTCCTTGCAGCATTGGTAGACAAGATATACCACAGGATTTTTCTTAAACCGAATGAGAGAGCATATTTTATCTCGTTATGAGTTAAAAGAATAGCAATTTTGCGCACTAAAAGTGCAACAAAGTTTCAACATTATCATACATTTGTTGCTCAAAGAGAATCCAGTTTATTTTGAGATGGTCCAATATTTTATAAAATCAAACAATCTGTTTTTCTCTGGTAGAGACTGGTTCACAGGCCTGCAGATATAGAATAGCAAAATACTTACCGTTCTGCGAACTTTTCCATTATGCGATCTATCTTCTGAGCTTCTCCAGGAAGTCGAAACCCTTTAAGGAATTCACGAATGGCAAAAGAAAATTTCATTCCAGAAAATTTCATGGAATCCACATAAGCATGCATAACAGCAAGAGGGAACTCCTCGTGCTGGCCTAAGTAATCACCAAGCATAGCCTGGAAAACTCAATCAGTTATAACCCTAGCAACTTGAAGCTATAAATCCAAGAGCAAACATTTAATTTACCTTGTCTAAATTGGGAGTATTTCGGAGAAACTGAGCGACTGCAGCTGGACTGTTCTCTACCAACCCACTGGATAACAAATGCTGCATGCCCTTCCCTGGCTGCCTATTGAACTGTGAATATTCAAAATGATGGTGGAGTCACCTAAAAGAGCTCAGAATATATTTATAAGACTGAATAACTAAAAAGTACAGGATTAACGATCATTAGATCGGAACAAGATTGCAATGAAGGGGATCTAAATAAAAAATTTCCCCGGATCCATGTTTATAATTTCATATAAGTTAGCTATTTAGATCTACAATAACAAACAACCCAATTGCGGAATTAAACTAAGGTTTCGATTATACCTAAAAAACGCGAAGGATCTTGTATCTATTGTAGAATTTGAAACCTTGGGTGATTCTATCAGAGATCCTTGCCAGTGACTCTAGAATCCTACCTAAACTTCTGTAGAGAAATCTGAAAAACTCTAATTTTCCTCACTAATCTCAAAAACTATCTTTATCTCTAAAGTTCCTCTCGGTTCTTGTTCTTTTTCCAAGAGTGTTTTTAAAGTGATAGAGAGAACTCTATAGGCAACGATAGAGACTCCAAGAGAATTAGGATTGTATCTGCTGATGGGCTTAGGACTTATGTTCAACCCAGAACAAACATCCAAGCCCATCAATAACAATTCAGTCACTAAAGAATTATTATTGAACTACACAACCTAATCCCAGATATTATTTTGGGCTACTTAATTATATGCTTATATCATCTCCCCAAGCTTAAGATTCCAAAATGTCCATTAATTAAATTAAACTACTGACAATTTTATTTATATAATATCTAAACCTTGAGTTATACACTCAACTTATTCGTCATATCGGATAACTAAATCCATTTGCAGACGGGACATGGATATTTTTGATAATCAACTCCCCACCATGTATGCAATGGTATTGCCCAACTCATTGAGCCTTTTGATTCAATTATAAATCTCACTCTTTAATGAATCATGATAAACAATATTTACATGTGTCCATTATTATCTTCAGATTAATAGCGTAAGCATCCATAATAACAGAGAAATATACTCTTATATATTCAGTATAAAAAAATCATTCTCACTTAGTCTCGTTCAACACATACAAAGTGTATTAGTGAAATATATTAGTCAAGATAGACTAATTCCATATATCACTACGGTCCAACTGATGGGCTAGTCCAAATCCATCTATGACCATGAACTATTTCTTATCTTCCACAATGAACTACTGATAATTTGATCTTCTGTGTGTAATCTCTACACACCAAATTACATACTATGTGAAATGATAGACTAACATGCATAATATAATGCAAACAGACAGAGTTACAGTAAAATGGATAGAGAGAGAGAGAGAGTTTAGAGAGAGAGAGCTATTTTGAATTTTTCTCCCGCCGGTTTTCCGCCCCTCCCACCTCGCCGTCCGCCGGTCTCGGCTCCGCCACCTTCGCCGCCGACGCGCCTCCTACCAGGCCGTCCCTCAGCTTTTTTCTTCTTTTTCCCCTCTCTCCTTTCCCTGCTCTGCTCGTGCGTCCGCCTGCGTGCCCCCCCGCTTCCCCCCCTTTCTGCCTTCGTCCGCCTCCTCTTCCTTCGTCGGCCGGCGATTTACCGGTCGGCGAAGTTTTCCGGCAGCCCACCCCCCTTTTCCTCTCCTTCTCCTCTTCCTTCTCCCTTCGCCTCAGCCCTCCCCTGTTCCGTGGGTCTCCTTTAGCATGCAGTCAGCCCATCTTTTCCGTCCGGCGCGGCAGTATCATCAGCAGGGGCGTGCCCTTCCACCCCTTGTCCCGGCGCTACACCCTGCAGCTTCCGGGGTGCGGCTCACACGGCCGGGCGTCCCCCGCCCTTTGTCCCGTCCAGCCTTCTGTCATGCCGCGTTGGCTTCTGCCTCCTTTGGGACGCGTCTCGACCGGCCAGGTGCTGAGTTTCTCCGACCTACACAAATTTCGGGTCCTTTTCTTCCTGTTTCCGGTCTTCCGGCCGTTCAGCCGGTTCAGCGTGTCAATCATAACCCTCACTATCATTCTAGACCGTTAGAGAGACAGCACGGAGTTCACAGGCCTCATCGACCAACCAACAGGGCTGGGCCGAATCATTCAAGGCTTAACCAGAAGTTGAATGAATTCTTCCCGGAGGACTCGGTACCATATTTCTTCACCAATTTCCCAGAGGGGTGGCTACCAGAGAATATGATTCGCACTTTCCAAAAGGTGGGTGATGTCAGCGATTTGTATGTGCCCAATAGGAGAGACCGCAAAGGGAATCGATTTGGGTTTGTTAGGTTTAAGGCCTCTTCGGTTGTTGAGGATATCGAGTCTAAGCTGAACCAGATTTGGTTGGGGTCTTTCAAACTCAGAGCTAACAAACCTCGGTTTCACAGGAACGAGGCGCAAGCAGGCAAGATTAAAAGTGGTGTGGTATTGGACCGCAAGCTATTGAGTGCTCGAACTGGAAAATCGTATGCTGAGGTTGCAAAGGACACCACAGACCGCCCCAAGGTTGAAGAACATAAGGTTCAGTTTCAAGCAGAGGGGGGTCTTACGTTCCGATCTAGACCAGAGGAAAAGGCTTGGATTGAGGGATGTCTGGTGGGTAGATTGCTTGATAAGGTACATAGGCTTCAGGTTGAAGACGAATTCAGGGCGAATGGTCTGCCGGATACCAAAATCATACCCTTCGTAGACTCCCAGGTAATCATTTTCAATGAAAGGAAGGATAAACTGGCGCAGGTACTGATAGAGGAGAAACAATGGTTACACTTATGGTTTCAGGATATTTACACGTGGAGTGATAGGGCAATCTCACCAACTCGAGAAACCTGGGTCAGATGTTCGGGCATCCCCGCTGAAGCTTGGTGCCCGAGATTCTTTGAGTTGCTTTCAGTTTCGCTGGGTAGGTTGATTGATATTGACAAGGAAACACTGAACAAGGAAAGTCTGGAGTTTGCACGACTAATGATAGACACCCCACGTCAGGAATTTATTAACAGAACAATCAGAGTTAACATTGACGGTTCGGTGTCTGTCATTAGAGTACTGGAGGATATTTACCCTAAGGAAAAGGTGGAGCACGACTCACCTGACAAAAGGAACTCAGGCGGGCTGCAATTTGATTTTGGAAATACAGAATCTTCTGCTTCAGAAACGGATTACTTTGACGAGGTGATCCCTCAGTCGCCTTTGGATGGGGATTTGGTGGTGGAGATCCAATCCAATCTATACAAAAGTGGCAACAAGGGACTACGGGAGGAACCGTCTGGAAAAGATACCGAGCAATTCAGGTGCGTAAGATGTGAGGAGGATTGCTCGACGAAGCCAAGGAAACAGAAAGGATCCATGCAGTCAGTTTCCGGACAAGGCGTGGAGGAAGGTTTGACAAGGAAAGGACAAATAGATACCGAGCACCTCAGGTGCGTAAGAGCTGAGGAGGATTGCTCGTCGACGCCAAGGAAACAGCAAGGATCCGTGCAATTGGGCTCCGAACAAGGCGTGGGGGCAGGTTTGTCAGGGGAAGGACAAGAGCAACCTTGCGATAGCATACACTCAGCGATGCTCATGGCGGGCGGAAACGGATTATCCGAGACGGGACAAAATCTTTCGAAACAATCGCCTATCGCAATGGATTCATCCCCCGAGCCTCTATTTCAATATTCTCGGAGGAATGGGAAGGGCATTCAGAGGTATAAACGGCAGATTCGGAAACGAAAACTGAAGGCCAAGAAAAAGGCGGACCAGGGGACTTGGAAATGCTTCATTAAGGACTTGTGCGGGGAACAAGATGCACTACCCACGAGGGAAGATAGGACCAATGGGGTGGGGTCCGCACTGGAGTTGAAGTTACCAAAGGAAAAGCAAGTCAGGTCTTCGCCTTCTGCCTCAGCCGAACGGAATGCTACTCAGTTAGCTAGGCCATCGCAGGTAACGCGAGATGAGGATATAATGCGGGAAGCACAGGAAATTTGGAATTTGGGCAAGACTTTGGGGCTCGAGGCGGTGGGAAATGAACACGAAATCGTCGGAAAGTTAGTGGATATGGAAAATCGAGACAGAGAGGCACTTCGTGAAAAACTGTATGAAGTGACTGAGCCGGGAGTTTCGAACAGGTTTTTATGATCATTGCAACATATAATATCAGAGGGTTGGGGGGGAGGGTTAAGATAAGGGAGTTACGAGAATTTGTCGCGCGAGAGAAGATTGAATTCCTGTGCATTCAAGAGACGAAGATGGAGGTCGTCACCAGGAAACTTTGTCAATCGTTATGGGGGGACGGAGACTTTGATTGGGTTTTCAAGGGCGCAATGGGAGCTGCCGGGGGACTACTGTGTATTTGGAAGAAAGGGTGCTTTTCGTTGGATAGCTGTTGGGGAGAGGATGGTTTATTGGGAGTGGAAGGATATTGGGGAGTTGAACAAGTCAAATGCCATGTAGTCAATGTCTACTCCCCGTGTGATCCGAGTTCCAAAAAAGAGCTAAGGAAGATTTTGGAAACAAAGATACAAGCCTTTCCTGAAGACCGTTGGTGCATCTGTGGGGATTTTAATGCGATAAGACATCAATCTGAGCGGCGGGGACGAAATATGACTGGCATCGATAGAGATTGCAGGGATTTTGATGAATTCATTAGTGGTTTGGGCTTCGTGGACTTACCGCTGATAGGTAGAAAGTTCACGTGGTACAGAGCGGATGGTTCTTGTGTTAGCAGACTTGACAGATTCCTCCTATCAGATAAGTGGGTTGAAGAATGGCCTAACCAAATCCAGCGGGGCATCACCAGGAGCGTGTCAGATCATTGTGCCATCGTGTTGAAGTCATTCGTTGAGGACTGGGGACCCAAACCTTTCAGGGTAATCGACTCCTGGCTGCAACATCCGGATTTCAGGGTTTTTGTCGAAAGAAGTTGGAGTGAGTTCCGAGTTCAGGGCTGGGGGGGTTTTGTTCTGAAAGAAAAGCTGAAATTGTTAAAGGATAAGCTAAGAGGCTGGAATAAGGAGGTGTTCGGATACATGGATGTCAGAATTGAAGAGTCTCGAGTAAAGATTCGGGAATGGGATGCAATAGCGGATCGAAGAGCTCTGCTCACTGATGAGGTGGCTTTAAGAAGGAATGATATGGTCAATCTTCTAGGACAAATCAAGAACAAGGACTCTCTACTCTTTCAGAAGTCTAGAATCCGGTGGCTTCGAAACGGAGATGTCAACTCTAGATTCTTCCATAAATTCGTGAACAGGAGAAGGAAGAAGAACGAAATCGTGGGAGTACAGATTGATGGACAATGGGTGGATACTGTGACAGGAGTCAAGAGTGGAGTACAGGGCTACTTTGCGCGACGGTTCCAGCAGGACGAATGGATCAGACCTAGACTTTCCGGAATTGGCTTCGCTCAGTTAAGTGATCTGGAAAATGGGATTCTTACTTCTGAATTCGGAGAGGAAGAGGTAAAAGGGGCGGTCTGGGGTTGTGAGAGTTCCAAAAGTCCTGGTCCTGACGGTTTCAACTTCCGGTTCATCAAAGAGTTCTGGAATGTTGTCAAGGACGATATCTTGAGGTTCGTTTCTGAATTCCATAGGAATGGTAAGATTGTCAAGGGGGGCAACCCGTCCTTTATCGTCTTGGTGCCTAAATCGGAAAACCCGGTCAACATTGGGGAGTATCGTCCGATATCCTTAATTGGCTGCGTTTATAAAGTTTTGGCAAAGCTTTTGGCTAATCGACTTAGCAAGGTATTGGATAGGGTGATCTCCGCCACACAGACGGCTTTTGTGGGGAACAGGCATATACTGGATGGGGTTATTATCATCAATGAGATGCTAGATGAGTGGAAGCGGACCAAAGGGTCAGGCATAATCTTCAAGGTGGACTTTGAGAAAGCCTACGACTCGGTTCGTTGGGGTTTCCTTGACGAGATCATGCGATTAATGAATTTTTCGGCAAAATGGAGGACCTGGATTATGGAATGTGTTACCAGTGCAAAAGCGTCCGTCCTTATTAATGGGAGCCCATCTTTGGAATTTGACATGAAGCGGGGTCTGAGGCAAGGGGACCCACTTTCGCCTTTTCTGTTTATCTTGGTGGCCGAGGCGCTGTCCAAGTTGGTAGAAAAGGCAGTGGAGACTAATGTCTGGGAGGAGTGCAAAGTGGGTAGAGACAACATACCGATCTCACATCTTCAGTACGCTGACGATACGGTTCTGGTAGGATCAGCAACGATGGGAAATGTACGAACATTCAAAGGGGTGCTGCGCATATTTGAATTGATATCTGGTTTGAAGATCAATTTCATTAAAAGCAGTTTAATCGGCATTAATGTAGATGCGGTACAATTATCGGCTATGGCGGGTGTGCTGAACTGTAATGTGGGGAAAGTGCCTTTTAAGTATCTGGGTATCCCGATGGGAATAAATCCGAGGAGATGTGCGTCTTGGGAACCGATCTTGGAGAAAATTCGGAAACGACTGGCGGCCTGGGATGATAAATGCCTGTCCTTTGGGGGACGGATGGTTCTACTGAATGCCGTGCTGTCTTCGCTACCGGTCTATTTCTTTTCTCTGTTTCGCGCACCAAAAGCGATCCTCTCCAAATTTCGTTCTATTCAATCAGCCTTCTTGTGGGGGGGTGGGGAGAGCTGTAGGAAGGTGGCATGGGTAAAATGGGAGGTGGTGTGCAAGGCTAAGTCAATGGGGGGTATGGGGGTTCGTAACTTGGATTTTTTTAATAAAGCGTTATTAGGCAAATGGGGTTGGGACATTATCAAGGGGGGGAATTCTTTGTGGTTACAGGTATTGTCTTCTAAATATGGTAATCTTCACTGCCGGGACATTGTGTCGGGGAGGGGGGGGGGGTGAGGGGGATGCAGTCGGTGTGGTGGAGAGATCTTTTAAAGGCAACTTTGTTGGATCATTCGGGGTGGTTTCTGGGACGGGTGTTTCGTAGGGTTGGGAATGGTCTAGGGACTAAATTCTGGTCGGATATATGGGTGGGGGATTTAAGCTTGGAATGTAAGTTCCCAAGACTTGCATCTATAGCGCGGGATAGAGACATTTTAGTAGGGCATATGGGGGGGTGGGTGGATGGTATATGGACATGGCGCTGGGACTGGAGGCGGGAACTATTCGACTGGGAGTTAGATGTTTTTGCTTTGTTAATCCTTTTTCTTAACAGGTCAACTTTGGTCCAAGACAGGGAAGACACTTGGGAATGGCGACTTGAAGATAATAATTGCTACTCGGTTCGCTCGGCTTATGGTATTTTTGCAGAGGTTGAAGCTCTTGACGACGATTCAGTTTCTATTAATGAGGATATCTGGAAGAACATGGCTCCGAAGAAGGTGGTAGCGTTTGCTTGGAGGGTATTTAAAGACAGAATTCCGACAAAGGTGAACCTAAGGAAACGTAATGTTATCCAAGGACAGATCCCTGATCTGTGCGTCCTATGTCATCAAATGGAAGAGACTACAGATCATCTTTTGTTCAGATGCTCGGATTCTTACGCGTTATGGATGCAGTGCTACAGGTGGTTGGGAGTCAATATTGTGCTTCCTAACAATCCGAAATCTCACTGGCTGCAGCACAAAGGTCTTTGGGAGCGAAGTTAAGGAAGAAAGGGTTGGTTGACTATATGGTTAACGGTCATATGGACCATATGGTTGGGCAGAAATAATGTAATTTTCATGGGCAGCAGCGAGAAGGAGGAAGATCTTTTTAATCTAGTCATTTTCAGATCTTGGTTTTGGATTAAGAATTGTAGTGGTCATAGTTTCGCTTATGCTTTGTCGGACTGGGTCTCTGAACCTAGGATTTGTCTTTTAGCTTCTTGACCTTTCTTTTCTTTACTTTCTTGCTTTGCTAGACTTTTGTAATAGTTCGTAGTACCTCTGGTACTCTTTTATATAATTTGCTTTTTCCGATCAATAAAAAAAAAACATGCATAATATAATCAATGTACAATATGCAACGTTATTTGCCTATGAAGTTTCTCAAATTAAAATAATAAAAGAAATTAGTTAAATACATAAAAAGTGTTTCTTTCAGTATACAAAAACTAACATGCAGATCTACATACCTCAAAGATAACAGCTTCTATGGTAGATTTATGAGCTTTCAACTTCTCAAAGTTGCTCACTGAATCTTCCCTACTTTTATATTCATCTGAATCTCTAGGCAAAACCGTTTCTTCAAATGATTCTTTACCCTTATTGTGCTTCTCCAATTCTTGATGAGACTTCTCCCAATCCACTAGTGATTTAAGCACATTTGCAAGACCCTAAAAATGTCAAGAGACAAGTACAATCAGCTAAATGGGACGGTGGGGGACAATAAAAACCTACCAACAATAAAATTAATACAGAGAAGGCGTAAGATATACCTGAAGTGATGAAGTTTTAATAGATCCTGTATGGGATGCAGTAGCAGACTTTGGATCAACATTTTGAGTACCTTGAGCAATTTTGGATAATGTAGTAACCTAAAGGAGAAGAAGGTCATAGAAACAGAATTTTCAGATATAGTGCAAAGGAAGTGCAATTGTTAACAATAAACCTACCATTCGTTCAAACAAGTTTGGGGCTTTAAGATCACAATCATAGTTCACATAAAGGTCAACAAGCATCTGAGGATCCTTGCAGACTTTCTCCAGCATCCTGCAATTTAGATAGAAAGAGAAATGTAAGAAACTGAAACTTGATTTTTTAGTCAATAGCACTATCTCACATATATTGGCACTCCCATTCTCTGGGGGTGGTAGCAGATTACAAATTCAAGTAACCTACTGACATACATCATGCAGATGTTGGAAACTAATATTCTTCGATAGAAAACAGCTTACCGAAGAACACCTAACTTTTGGTTAAAATCTGATCCATCCAAACATCGTAGAACGATCACGGGAAAGAAGACTCCAATTTCAGTCTGGAAAAGGATTATTATACTCAGTCTAAAGAGTAAAGGAAACTCAAGCGCTTCTTTTCTTATAAAGAAGATGAGTGAATTCATACCTTTAAACTTTCCCTAAACCGCAACAAAATAACAGCAAATATTCCAGATGCATACTGCCAAGGTGAAGAAACAAAGTTTTGGTTGTCACAGTGGCAGATTTCTTCATACTTTGTTTAAGATCAAATCAAAGGAGGAGAGTCAAACAACCTGAAAAATGGCAGGAGAGTGGGACACAGATGCTCGCAGTAATGCATACGAAAGGTGAGCTTTCATTGAGTCAATAAATTGAAAATTCTTTGCGAATGAGTAGCTGGCACCTTCCAACAAACCCTGCATTACACATACAAATTAAGTCTAACAGAAACATGATGTTGGTTGCTTAGAACAATGTATGCATTATTTTTACAAAAAGAATTCTCAAAGAGAGCAATACTTTTGCTTTCTCTTATGCATTCCGTCAATGCAATTCACATGTACACTAGCACTGCCATAATATAAGTAACATAACTGAAATATTTATGAATAAGAAAGACTTTAAATCATTTTCAAATTCCCACAAATCCTCCAACTCCACACATTGCTCACTCATTCAACACCATACTTTAAGATAATATTTTCATTTTGCAGCTCTGAATGTTGATATCGTTGAGATAAGAAGACAAAATTAACTTTTTTGCTGAAACAACATTTGAATGCATAAGAGCATACTGTATGACAAATATCGCAAAGTATCTCAGACTCATAGAGGTACAAATAGCCAACGACGGAATGCAAACATAATCATGGAAGTAGATGAAAATGACTAGCTTCTCATTCATTGCCTGGGTGCTACTGCATACACGCTTCTTATATGCAGAAAAATATCCTAAACTAACCTGCAGAAGTTCCATAGACAGAATGCGTGATTTGGTAGTAACATCATCGCTGTCCTCCTTCATCCCCATCTACAAACATGATATGCAAACTGGTTGCAGAAAAGACAAATTTGAACTACAACGCAGAGAAGTTGTTAGACACAAACCTTACAGAGGGTACGGAAAAGAAGTAACGCATCACGTTGTCCAATAGTCATGCTCTCTAAGACCATTCCTCTGTTTAGCAATTTAAAGTTGAAGACATAATACTATCAGTCGATCAGGATGAGATACTTAAGTATGTTGTCAGAAACTGATGGTAAATCCTGTCCCTATGCTTCCCAATATTAGTGTGCAAAGTGAAGGAATTGTACCATAGAGCTAGTCCATAAACACTACTCCCAACTATGCAATACCAAAATCGGTACTCTAGCATACCTTGTGGCCTTTCCTCCATCTTCCATATCTACAGCCTTCTCAAGAACAGCCTCTAAACCCTAGCAGAAAGAGTTGACTCAAATTCTTAGAGAGAACCTCAGATATGGCAAAGATATTAATCGTTCAGTAAAAACACAACATAAGCAAAGCAAACATAAATTTTCACCTTTATATCAGTGCCACCTACGAGTTTCTGAATTTCTTCATCAGAGGCAAGAGATGTATTATTTATCTGTTTAGAAGATATCACATCGCCCAAAGTTGTGTCCGCCTCGTTATTGTCACTTGATGAGATTTCTTCAACCATTGTGTTTGGCCTATCATTGGAAGAAGCTTCTTTGGATTCAGGAGGATTTGATAAGACCTGAATCACCAGTAGTAATTACTGCCAATATATATATATATATACTCGATTCCCATCTAACCCGTAGCACAACATAAAAGAGATTTTGAGAAACGATAATTCTTACACATACCACATCAGTTTCCATTCGTCTGAAAATGATACTAAGCATTTGCGTTAGCATGGCTTTTGATGTGGCTTGGTTTATAGGGCTTTTGCTGAACAAAGAAACCAGATCTCAATAAGCATTACATCATGTATAAACCAAATTGAATATGAAAACTAATTAAGAAATACCTGTTAAGAGCAATATTATAGCAAACCCGGATGATTCCCAACAACGGTTCACCATGAACTGCACCAGGGAAGGTAAAAATATTACAATTAATTGATTGAATGCATAAATACCAAGCCCTAATCAACCAATTAACAGAATTAAATTTTTAATGTAATTTGGAAGTGAGATATGAAATCTATGAAATGTGACAAAGACTCCATCCCTAAAGTAGCTGAATCTAGATGGCTCAGGCCGATTCATTCCCAAAAACGTACAATATAACATGTACAGGAATTCACTCAAGAAAAAGGCCCTACAAATGGTGATTTCAACCCCGATTTATCAACTGGTTTAACTAATGCAATGGGTGAACAATATTCAGGATTTATGATAAAGGTGCCAAAACTTTGATGGATAAAGCTCGCACATAACAGAAACAGAGGAAAATCTGTGATATTCAGAAAATTGGGCCAAATATGAGCCAAAAGAAATGCCATACCTCGCATCTTTGTGGATGCCGCAGCAGTAAGAAGCACCTTCAATACTTGAAGACTAGTGCTGCATTTTATTCCCAAAGGTTACACTTAGGAAATATTAAACATGCAAAAACATAAATCCGCTAAGTCATACCTATCTGGAGATGAATTATCAACACAACTGCAAACCATATTCAGGATATCTGTGAATAACTGTGAATTTTTACCACCATCAAGACCGGGGTCACCCTCTAGGTGATTGTATTCAATGAGTTTCTGAAAAGGGACAAAGAGCAGAATGGGAAATTGGTTATACAACTATCTCATCCCCACATCTGGAACCATCCATCACAAATTTCTAGCAGCTTTAAAAGTGTAACACTTTTGTTAATGTAATTTCTTCTACTCCTTCTAAGCTTTTGGATAATACATATAAATATAAAAGAACACAGGTAGACCACAATAACTATTTTAGTATTAGCAAGTGTAAGAAACTTAAAAAGCCTGCTCTACAAAGGAACTTTTTATAAGTTACAAAATTAACATACAACATGAGCACCTACATGAAGGCAATCCAATGCAAGCTCCACAATTTTCATGTTCTTTGTTTCAAAGGCAAGCCTGAGTGGATTCAGTACAAGTTCAGCCTCAGTTCCTTGTAGAGTACTCCCCGCATTTGCCAAGACCGTTGCGATCAATCCACTATTGTTTGTAGACTTAACCTCGTCCGCAGCAGATGTAGAATGATCAGTTTCTGCCCCAATTTTTTTAGCTCCATCATCAGATGCAGATAAACCACTAAAAGAAATGTGTAGCAAAGAAACGAAACCATTTGTGAGAAAACTTAAGCAAACAGGTATACCATAAAAGCGAGACTCATCCTCATGAAAATTCACTCCTAAAAAAATTACATCTATGCACAAATAGAAAAAATATGATGAAATCAAAAGGGCTGCATCTAGAGCACCAGGTCATGCCTTAGTGCCCAAATTGTTGGTGGCGTGGGGTGGGGTGGGGTGGGGTGGCTGGGGTGTGGTGGGGGGCAGGGGGATGAGGAATCCACTTGAATCAGCAAATGCATGCCATACTTTTTTGGCATGAGGGCAAATAATCTGCACTGAAAACCAGCAAATTTCAACCCTTGTTTCATTCACCTAAAAATTAGTTTCTTAGAAATATACATTCATGCAAGTTTGGCATTTGCTATACCTTGAAAATGCATGGTAGACGCCCCAAATTACATAGCCTTGTGATTGATTAAAAAGAAGAAAATGAATGTAATTACGGTTAAACTAATTATTTTGATGCCATTTAAGTTCTGCTGCTAATTTTCAGTTTATGGGGGGTGGAGGAGACAAATGGTCAGCAAAAGGATCCTTGTCACATAATTCTAAATTAACCTGCTTCTTTCAGTTCATGTGCTTGCATATAACAAAGTTCAAGTGCCCACGTTCTGATTCTCACACCCTTTGATGTCACATAAAGATACACATTAACAAACACAAGAACGAAATCAAGTGGACTATAGTTGGCAAAGAAATCAAAATTTCAAAAATCTCACTGTGGCTAAAACACCTTTGATTTGAGGCCGTTGATAAAGCTTCCTTGGTCTCATCAATGTTCGCCGGCTGATTAAATTTTTTTCCACTGTCTGAACAATAAATCACATTAAACATATATTCATCAACTCTTACAGAGCCAGTTCTCAAAAAAGGAAGCGTAAACATGAAAAATACTTCAACAGCATTATCTCAGCAGCTAATTTGAAACATCAAATGTCAGCTAAAAAGCTGAGTTCTTTACACACAGGCACACAGAATCTGTAAGCTAGAAATCTAAGAATACTTTCTATTGTCTTAATTTATAATTATATATTTACTTCAGCATCATGTCAAATTTAAATTTTTGTTTCAAATACTCGACGTCCTCGAAGGAACACATATAATTTTCTCTGTCCCCGTAAACATCAGTGAACAATACTAAATCAGTAAATCAAGCTTCACACAGCCATCTTTCTCCCACTAAACCAACAATCCCACAAACATATACAAGAAATGCTACACAAGATCACATGAACTTGAAAGCATCAGCAAATGATTTAGGGTTTGCATAGAATCTCACCTAGATAAGTCTGAATGGCCGACTGAAGAACAGTGTATTTCTTGTTAGTAGCACACTCTTTCACCATCGACTCAAATGCTCGTGTCACAAATCCTCCAGCAGCGCCTCCCGCCATTTATCCTGGATTCTTTTGACCTCAATTCAATTCACTACAAATCTCCCGCACAAAAAAGTAAAATTCCCAACTAGATCAGATTGGATCGAAACAACGTGAAATTCACACGTCTTACTGCTACGAGGAAATTGATTAGAGATCTTGAGCATTTCAATTTTCCTGGTGGAGATAAATCATAGGGAAATTTGGATTTTACCTGATTTTTCAACTTTCTTTCACACTTCAGAAGGTCAGAGATCTGGCATGGTAGAATGAACTTGGAGCCGCGACCGGGCTTTCTGAATTAATTCTGACAGGTTATGTAGAAACAAGGACTCGCATTTATCTCCACGATTTACATTTGGGAAACTTTTAGAAGCACGCTTTTGGTCTAAATTACGGTTATGCTTCAACTTTTCTATTTTAAATTTAAATTGAAATACTAGACCTACATGTTATAAATTTAGCAGAAAAAAATGGAAAATAGAGAAAAGATAATTTACAGTTTATTATTAACCAATGCCCCTATTTATAGGGTACAATTGAACAACAAACATGTAAATATAGTAGCTTGACGATTGATATGTCTGGTTAAAACAAACCCAATGGGGTGAAAATTTAGTGAAGGAAAAAAAGTACATTGCTATTTATTATCTGCCTCATTAAAATCTTGTCATAAAATACCACTTGGAAAAATTATAGACACAAGAATAAAAAGAGTATGTGATGTCATATAACATATTGGTCTTCTCGGATAAAATCCCCTGCAAGAAGCCGAACAAACAGATGCCGAGCAGAAGATAACCGAATAAGCAACATCCGAGCACAAGGTAACCGAACACTATTAAACCCTGCTCGATTTAATGGTCAAAGATTAACGAAAGACCCGACTGTAACCAACAAATTAACCGGCAGAGATAAACATGTGTTAAAGGGGTGCGGATTTATCGGACACAATTGCCACATTAACGCCACGATCAGGGGAGATCGTGTTCTAAGCTTTCCCGCCAATAAAACACTGAAATTGGCTCTATAAATATATGCTGAGAGTTTCATCACAGGGGTTGTATTTTTTAGGAAAAAGAGACTCCGAAGAGAGCATTTTTTTTGTCTGTTCGGTCATCTCTGGTTACTTTTTCAGTTATTCTTAAGTGCTGATTTTTCACTTAGATATTGTGTCAAGTCATGTACCAAACAAAAAGAGTGACTAGTACAAATTATATTGGACTAGGTCCCGTGGTTTTTTCTTCAATTCGAGAGTTTTCCACGTAAAAAATCTTGGCGTTTTTCTTTTATTTTCCACAAACATTTAAATCTACCGAACCCGAAAAAAACCGAATCACGTCAGTATGGTTTGGACTTATTCCCCTCATTGCAAGCATCATTTGAAATCGTTAAGTCCTCGTATTCCGATCTTGTATACTAATTTCTCAAAAGTTGATTTAGGTAATGACTTTGTGAAAAGATCCGCCATATTTTTTGGTTGTTGCTAATCTCTTTGTGTAAATGCTTAGCCTACTAGTGCAATTTGCGAGATGCGATAATCCGTCATTTATCTTAGATATGTTACTTCAGGATCAAATACATTTTTCTTCATCTTCTCCGGCATGAAAAATGATATTTTCAAATAATTTGCACTTTTAGCAATATATATGTATATATATATATATTGTTCTAATTTGTACATTGACTTGTACAACTTTGTTGAAAAGATAGTCTTGATGGCTGAATTATTTTCATTTGCATATTTTGCATAATTACATGGCCGCATTGAAAGTAAAAATATAACTAATATTACATTGTTTCGATCCCATAGGTTCTGCAATTGTAGATAATTTGTTAAAATCTCATTATTTTTATATGCTTCTTATTCTTTAGAAATAACACATCCATATTTGGTTTATATATATCTTTTAACATTACTTTTTCTGAAGTTTTTAATTCATTTTTCTTGTATCTTTCTTTTCAAAGGTATAATATATATTGAATTAATTGTAGACCATGCTTCAAACGTAGTTTAGAATTATTTACAGATAAAATAAGAGATGTTCATACACGAACATCGATTTATTTTATTTTATTCATAATTTTCATGTACATGAACCTCTTTTATTATTATTTATTCACGAACGCTTCAGGACGACAAGACTCTTTTATTTTTGACATTTAGCTATTCACTCATTTTCTTTGAAGGGATTATTGGTCCCTTTAGGCGAGTTATACACATTATTCAACTGCAACGTTAACAAAAGGCAAAACATATATGCGATCTTATTGGTAAATAAGATAAAAGAATGTATCTAAGAACCAAACTTTGAACTATATGCTCACTTTGTATTACACGGGATCGAATAGACAAACAACAATAAATTCTCAATTACATTCTTTTGGCTTCCAGTTCCTCCCCTCAATATTGAAAATATTGTTCTACCAGAATAACAATTGAGAAATTACGTCATAAAAATCTCGTTGTTATTAATTCAAAATACATGATCACAAGATTCAAAGTTTTACAACATATTTTCAATCTCTTTAGGAGACTATTATAATGCATTTGAACAACTAATAACTTTTGACATATAAATCTTGGCTCAAAGCCAAAAAACATAATAGTAAAAGGGGGAGTTTTATGATAATTAGTTGGCATAACGTTTATAACAGAGGCTTCAAGCAAAATATTGCATCCCCAAAATATGATGCATTATTGCAAAAGCAATGATATAATAGTTGATTGGAGAGATTTGAGAAATAATCAAGTAAACCATTTTGTAAAGAATATATACTATAACTATAAATTTGAGATACATGTCCCATATTTTAATCAAGTTGTCCTGATTGTATATTTTGGAATTTTTTTAAAAAAACTTACTTTTGAGTAAGCATTTTTGCAAAAAATCAGGTTGCGAGTGGTGGGATCACTTTATCATTATTTAAACTTTATAATCTTCTGCTTCTTTGATTCAAGAATTTTCTTATATATTAATTTAAGAACTCATGTTTCCTTCACTAATATATTTGTACATTATCTATTAGGCTCAAATGAGGTGGCTGTAGTCGATACCTATTTTAACTAATTTGAGTTGCAGTAGCTCATGTTCTTGAATGATTGCACCGAGAGATTATCGAGTTTGATTTAAAAAACCAAACGAAAGATATTCGAATTAACCCACTTTGTATCTGATTAAGCATTTGTAAAAATAGAGTAAACTTATGCAAGTAAATAAAGATATAAAAATAAAACGCACATATTTGTTTCCAAAAGTTTGAATGTGGTTGAATCCTCCATGTCTCCCTTTTTCATATCATGGAAAGATTCCACTAGAAGACTTTTATTTATACAAATGTTGCACACTTGATCCCGACCCGAACACCCATCCTATACTTTTAGCCATGAAGTTGCATACTTATATAGACGTTTTGACCAACGTTAATATTTCTGAAATCGTGCATCTCCAGACCTCGTCAACTTCAATTACTGAAAATGTTGCACACTTGAACTGTTACTGTGCGAAGACTTTCCTGTCTTGTACCTTTCATTGTTGTAATTGATTGATAAAATCTTTTTTGTCTTGTAAAGGTAAGGTAAAACCTTAGCATCAAATCGACTAGTGACTTTAAGTCATTTTCATCATTAATGCATCATTAAATGCTTCAATTAATAGTCGTTGGTGCCTTAAACTTATTGCACTTAAGAACTTTCGGTCTGATAAGCTTTAGAAAGCTAAGCTCGATTTTCATCGAGTCGAAATGTCCGTCTGAGGAGTTATCGTTCCGATCTGTTCCTTAGAGCATCTCGGTTTTGACGATCTTCTGTCATTTACTGATATGATCTGTTTTGTCATCTACAAAATATGGAACTAACAATATATATTTATATGTATGTACAAATATGTATTTATGTGTATTGGCGTATGGCAGGACCCAGTCTGTACAAAAATTTTCCGTTCAGGAATATAGATGTCAAAACTACAAAGTTGTGCTACTTATTAAGGAACGTCACTGTAATAACTATAAAACTGTGCTACTTCAGCAGCGTATATCTATATATAAATAAATATAACATTTTGTTAATAAGTTGTGCTCTTTGGAAAAAAAAGCTCAAAATAAATTTAATAGAAAACAAGATATAGAGAGAGAGTTCGTAGAATGACTAGATATTATCTTGACGTGTTTATCTTGATCAGAAATGTAACTTGATAAGTATAAGCAAGCTCACTACTTGATATGATTATGACTATCTCGTTCACTCAAATCGATTATATGAAAATAGCTTATTTCTTTTTTTTGCTAAGTAAATAAAATGCATTAAAACATCAAAGGAAATTACATGGTTATCGAGACCAAAAGTACGGACAATGATCAAACCAACCTAAACATCGAGAGAAGAAAAAAAACTATTACGGAGGATAAAGATAAATATATCCCACACAGGGGAAGTAGCAGAGTGACAACAAAAAACATTTGCATTGTATGACCATTTAGCCAAGTTGTGAGCAGCTTCGTTGAGATCCCTTGGTATTTTGGAGATGGTCCAAGAAGGGTTCAGAAACAAAAGTTTTTGCGCGGCTATAATGTCCGGGAGGGCCGTCCAACTTGGGACCGGATCGACTTTGAGAACTTGTCTTACTGTGTCATCTGAGTCACATTCAAATGATATATTACGAATTTGAAACTCACGTGCATATTCCAAGGCTATGAGCAACGATTTACCTTTCGCTGCCAGTGCATCCGAGGCCCAGGTTACCGAGGTTTCCGCCCTAACAACTGATCACGTATGATCCCTCATAATCCAAGCAGCTACGGATTTATCTGCATAGAAAGCAGTATCAGAATTAACTTTAAGTGATCCAAAATCAGGTGGAGACCAAACTGTCTGGGGGATAGGTATGAGTTTGAAAACCGTTGCTTGTACGCTAAAGTGGTCCGTAGCTTTAATCAAAATTTTATTAATCAGTTTGCTTAAATCCACTTTGTTGTTGTTAACTCTAATATCATTACGAAGATTCCAAATTTCCTCCATAGCACAGAGGGAGAAAATCACAAACTCAAGGAAGTCAATCCCCTCCAAAGGGGAATCGATGCCCTTAATTAAGTAATCGATCCAATCCAAGAGGGCGCCCTGCAAAAGATACTAATTTGAAGTTCCATTTGGATAAAAACCAAACTTGTTGGGCTATGGGGCAGTGTAAAAATAAGTGATCAAGATATTCTTCAGAGTGGCCACAAAGAAGACAGCAAGCGTCATCAATGGGGAGAATCAAGCGAATGCGAGAGCGAGTTGGGAACACATTGGCCGCTAACTTCCAGAGGAAAAGCTTGTGTCTCTCATGCATTTTGAGTTTCCAGATAGAGGCTTTCCTAGCGTTCCCAGTGGTATCCATCGACATAAATCTATGAGCTTGGTCTGTAAGGTAAGCACTTTTGGTGGAGAAGACTCCTTTACTCGAGGGAGTCCACACCAAAGCATTGTGTTCCTCGGAAGGAAGAATAGGAACACAAATGATAGCATTCCGAACCTCTAAGTCAAAAAGAGAAGTTAGAAGATCCAAGTTCCAGATACGCAGCCCAGGGAGCATGAGAGAACTCACTTTAGCGAATTTCACAATAGTGTCACAGTCATGGTGGTTGTATGGAGGTTTGAAATTTGGAATCAAAGGTATCCAAGGGTCTTCCCAAGTGTGAATATTGGAATTAATACCAATTTTGAAACATGCACCTTTAGTAATGAGATCCCAACATCGAAGAATATCACGCATAATCCACGAGCAGCCCGAGAATGTTTTCGGGGAGTCCAAAAAATTCCATCTCCAATGTATTTATCATGAAGTAAATTGTGACATAAGTTATTTCCCGGGGATTGGCGTAACGCCCAAGAAAGTTTGGAGACTAAAGCTCTGTTGAAATCGGTCGTGCGGCGAAAACCAAGACCACCGGCGCTTTTAGGTTTACATAAGGCGTCCCAAGCAATAAGGTGAAGTTTACGATGCTGACCAGTGGATCCCCACCAAAAATTACGAGTGATAGCATCAATTGCCTTCGAAATTGACGACGGGAGGAGAGTGGTTGACATGTGGTAAACAGGAGCAGATTGGGCAACAGCCCTAATCATAGTAGCACGACCCGCCTGAGAGAGATGATGAGATTTCCACGAAGCCAGTTTTTTGGTGAAATGATCCAAGAGTTCAGAGGAAGCATCTTTACGAGATTTCGGTTTGCAGAAAGGTCTACCTAAATGTTTCAAGTTATGGGGACATTCAACGAAACCCAAAGTTTGAAGAATTTGGTTTTTAAGAGTATGGGGGGTATTACGACTGAAGTGCACAACAGATTTATCAAGGTTCGCTTTAAGGCCAGACCACTCTTGAAGGGTAGTTAATGTAATGTCCGAAATAATTATTAATTGTGCAATTGATTTAATTATGGTGGTTATATGATATGCCGAGATTTAATAATTATTAATTGTGCAATTGATTTAATTATGGTGGTTATATGATATGTCGAGATTTAATTCTTGGGTATCGGATTTCGGAGCGGAGTTTGGATAAATAATTCCGGGATCGAATTTATAATGCTAATTAACACCGAAATTTTATTAAATATAAAATTTGCATTAAATCGAAAGATTTAATTGTTGTGATTCAAATAAGGACATGAAGTTAATACGGGACATGAAGTTAATACGGGGCATTAAGTTAGGTGTTGACTGTACATGTGATGCACATGCACCAGTACACCGGTGACACCCCGATGTTCATAATTGGTCGGGAATTAATATATATCGATGTAGGATGTAAAACACATAGCAAAACGTGTAAAACACACACAGATCGCGACACACACTAAAATGTGAGAAAACACGCACTTCTCGCGCGATTCACCGACCACCGTGTACTTATCCGCTCCGTTCGCCGCCGTCCGACCACCTAACGACGAGACCGACCTACCATCGTGTTCACAACTCAGAGGCGCATCTTTCCATACCAGATAATCAAATTTTGGTGTTCGAAAAGTGGTTCGATTTTGATCTGGAACGGACGAAATCACACAGACTAGGGTTTGAGCATCTTTTGTTCGATTTCTTCGATTCTACACCAAATTGGACGAAGCTATATACCAAATCTCTTCCCCTCACCTGGACGAAGCTTTCTACACCGGTCTCCGCCACTACCGCCGCCGGAGGTCGCCGGAATCGGAGGAAAAGCGTGCGTGTACTGTGTGCCATTTTGGGTAAAATTCGATATTCAATTTTTCCGACTTTGCTTCGATAATTACCAGTTAATTTGAGTTCGTAAATGAGTTGCTATCCTTGCTTGAAAATCTGCTGCAATTGATTCAAATCTTGTTAATTTGGTTTAACCTTCCTGCTGAATGAGTCTATCTATGCTGCTGAAATGAGTTAAAATAGACTGCTGTAGAGAATTGAATTAACCTGGTATTTGGGCCAATTCTTGTTGAATTTTGGGGTTGTTTGGGCTTGAAAATCGTGCCTGTATGGTGTTTGTTCATATACTTAAGTGATATTCAAGTGTTGGCTCAAAAGCCCTATAAGTTGTGTAGTAGGAAAGTCTACTTTTATGACTTAGAATATTGTAGTGTTTTGGTGAGTGTTGAGCTATGATTTGAGATGCTAATGACTTCGAGCCTATGTCATTATGTCCATAGGAGAGTTAGATACATGTCAATCTTATGAATATGCTTGACTATGTGACATAGCATAAATTGGTGATTTATATCACTTGGATGAGTTAATGATGATAATATTGAGTTGTTGAATTAAGATATTGAATCGATATGAATGATATCGATTGGATTGTAAAAGTGATAATTTCGATATAGATTCTTCATGATTCTCAAGATGTCGGGATAGCCCATCATGTTGTCGACTATAAGGTACGTGGTGACGTACGAGCAGGTATACCCAGTATTTATATATTCATGCATACATGTATTTTAATGTGATGTTTAAGGTTCAGTGATTGAGTTTGATAATTGAGTTTAATACACGTGGAATGGTGGATACGTCGATGTACATGATCCGGGTATACGAGTTGATTATTGATGCCTTTGGCATTATCGATATGCGAAATGGTTGAGAATGAGATTAATTGATAGGTAGAGCTGCCTTCGAGACGAGATTCGCCATGATTGAGTATAAATGGTAAATTGTGGTTATGTCGTATTTATTGCCTTGATGAGTATCAAGCTTTGAATAATGATATTGAACATGATGTTTATCCAAGTATATAAGACTGAAACAGGAACAGTTCGTGATAGCTATGCCGGTTCGGACTTTGTATCAGGGAGTATACCCTATGAGTTTTGAATAATCTAAATTGTTGTATTACAATTTCATATATTGATTTGTGAATGAATATTGAGTTGGAGTATGCTCACCCGTGTGGGGGCCGTTTCTGTTGAAACAGATACAACAGGTACTAAGCTACTTTGGGATATTGGTTCGAGCTTGTTGGATCATGCCGCTTCCAGAAGCGTATATGAGTGTGGGTAAATAGTATACGCTATTTATTCAGTTAGATTGGTATTCATTTATTTGTTGCTCGTATGTGAGCAACTGGAATCATGTATATGGACTGTATAAGAGTGTTGAAGCCCACTTTTGATGTCTTCTTCGTATTGTGTTTTTCCCTGGCTGGGAATTGTTTTGGTGATGTGTTTTATTTTGGGATAGCTCACTTTATGGGGAGACTCTGCCCAAAATTTTTATAAAAACCCACAATGTAAAAGTGGTGCAATGGTGATGATAATGGGTGAACTTTGAGTCTTATTGCTGAGTATTATTTATGTCATGGATAATATGTGAAGCATGTAAGGATTATTTTAAAGAATGAAATTTTTTTATACTCATACGATGTCATAAATGCACTAATGACGAGTATAAGGGGTTGGGGTCTTACAGTTAAGGTGTCGCTAAGAGCCACATCTTCCTCAACGGATGCTTCGATAAAAATTATGAGATCATCCGCATACATTATATGATCGATCCAAGGACATCTCTGCCCAATTTTGATACCTTTAAGAGAACCCTCAATCACCTTTGAGGCAAGCATTCGAGACAGAATTTCAAAGTAGATAATGAAAAGAGAAGAGGACAACGGGTCCCCTTGGCGAATACCACGAGTCGGGTTAAAGAAACCATGCGAAGCCCCATTGATTAGGACAACGAATGAATAAGTAGATATGCAATTGTGAATCCAGTTGATGAATGTATCACAGAAACCAAGATTTTTCAGGATCGAACACATAAGCGACCATTCGACATGATCATACACTTTGGCCATATCAATTTTAATAGCCATAAAGTGTTTTTTTACCCTTTTTAGTGTTTAACTAGTGCATAATTTCGTGGGTAATGATTGAGTTGTCAACAATTGATCTGCCAGGAACAAATGCCATTTGGAGAGGGGATATGAGCTTATCCAGTAAAGGTTTCAGCCTATTAGAAATAATTTTCGATATCACTTTATATGTAACATTGCACAAACTAATAGGCCTATAATCCTCAACTTTAGACACAGATTCTTTTTTTGGAATGAGAGTTAGAAAGGTGTGATTACTGGACTTGAGTAGCCGTCCAGAAGAAAAGAAGTGCTGAGTAGCTTTAGTGATCTCAGGGCCAATAGTTTTCCAAAAATGCTTAAAGAATATAGGGTGAAAGCCATCGGGGCCTGGGCAGGAGTTAGAATCCATAGAGAAAAGATAATTTTTGATTTCCGCTGGGAAGGTGGGAGGCAAAGAATACGATTCTCATCATCCGAAATCATCTTAGGAAACAGGCCAAGCAAGTTCTCAGGAAAAGTGGGATGAATGTGCTTAAACTTAGAGTAGAATAAGTTTTTGAAGTAATTAACAAATCCAGAACCCACACCCTCCCAAGTATCAATTGAAGAATCATCAAATAACTTAATTGAACGAATACAATTACCTTTGCGCCGATAGAGAGTAGAGAGATGGAAAAACCTCGTATTAGCGTCACCAAATTTCAGCCATTTGATGCGCGACTTTTGCCTCCACAGAATGGCTTCCCTTTGGAGAAGTCTGTCAATGTCCGCCTGAAGAAGAGCCTCTTTATGAATGTTGTCTGAAGTTTGAGATCTGGCTTGCAGGGTGTCAATGGAGACCAATCTTTCCTTAATTGTCCTTGGTAAGAAGCCAAAACAGGTTCTATTCCATTCTTTGAGGTGATCCTTTGTGTTAGAAATCTTCTTAACAAGCTTGAAAGGTGGGTTACCCGAGACCTGGATACCCCAAGCGTTACAGACAACTTCGGAGCATTGTTGATCTTGCAGCCACATTTGTTCGAAACGGAATGGTTTCGACCCTGAAGGTAACTTTGGGTTTGTGGTAATGAGCAGAGGTTTGTGATCCGATTTGAGAGCGGTGATATGCGACACTTCAGCTTTAGGGAATGTAAGGATCCAATTTTCATTAGCAACGGCCCTGTCAAGACGTTCCTGGATGTTGTGACTGCCACCTCTTTTATTATTCCAAGTAAAAGGGTGCCCAATGAAACCCAAATCCAGCAAACCAAGGCTATCCAAATTATTCCGAAAATTGCAGGATGAATTAGGAGTAAATGGCCGACCTCCAAGTTTTTCACTTGGAGCTTAAATATCATTAAAATCCCCCCCCACCAACCATGGCCCAACGAAGGAGGCCGACGAATCACACATAATGTCCCAGAAAACAGATTTTTGAGAATGGTATGGGGGGCAATAAACAGTGGTAAGTACGAATGGATTATTAACCGATAGTGGTGAAGCATCAATAATTGAGTGGATGATCCAAGGATTAGAGAAGCTAACAGATAGCTTGACGAGGTCTGACCAAGCGAGGCACATACCACCCGCACGGCCAGAAGGTGGAACGCAGAAAGTATTAGTGTGATTAGCAGCCGAAAGGGTATTGAGGAGAGTCTGAGAGAATTGGGATTTGAGTTCGCAAAGAAAGACTATGGATGGAGAATTGGATTTAAGAAGAGCCGAGAGGGCTCGATGAGCCGAGGGATTGGCCATCCCCCGGCATTTACAGATTAAAATTTTCATGATCACTCCCTCAGCCCTCTCGGGCTCGGGATAGATTCATTTGTTAATTCAGTAATCTGGACAGAAGGGGATGAGGATGAAATGATATCCCCTGGTGTTTTGCAAGGAGGATGGGGAAATTTCTCAGTTTCAAATTCTTGGGTAATTATCTGGATTGAGCGATGGACGCGGACTATTTTACGATCAACAGTTTGGGTTTGAGGTATGGGTATAGGTGAGAAGTAGTGATCAATATTGGTTATTGAGCTCATGTTGGAGGAGATTTGTGGCTGAGTTTTATTTGCCAGAGAGGTAGAGATTTTGAGCTTTTTATGAGATTGAGATTCCTCATCAAGAATGGGTCTTTTAAGGTGTCCATGAAGGTTCAATGCATTGACTGATTTCAGCATGGATAGAATTTCAGCATTGGGTAGACAGAGTTTGGGGCAGGTTGTGGCTATGAGAGGCAGAGGGTATGTTGGAGACTCATTTTCAGTAGGAGATTTTTCGAGAGCTTTAGCTTTGTCTAGATTTTTTGGGTAAAATTGTGAGGATAAGTTGCAACCAGGGTTAGAATTGGTTTGCATGGGGTGGTCTAGGACATTGGCAGTAGGAGTGGGGTATTGGATAATAGTTTCTAGTTGTGGTAAATGAGGTTTAGTGAGAGGCAGAAGGTTGTCAGGAGCAAGAAAATTGGCAGGATGTCCTCCTCTGAATCGTTGGGGCCAATGCCAATGACCAATGAGCTGGATTTTGTTTTATATGAAGCTTTAGGATCCGTTATCAGCGGGTGAACAGGGTTTCCAGCAGGCCTCACCGACGGTGGGATAGAGTTTCTACCAGCGGTATTAGCTCTGAGCCAAGATCCGAACGGCAATCTTGAAATATCAGAATCCGGATCGAAATCTTTGCAGTATTCAAACTTGTGATCAACACATCCACACTTGTAGCAAAAATCTGAGAGTCTTTCGTAGCAGAGTCCGATGGATAGATTTCTCTCCTGGCTAGTCTTGATGATTATATTATTTAGGAGAGCTTTGTCCAGAGGAATTTCCACTCTAATGCGGAGGAAAGGTCTACATTTCTTATTCTTAGAAGTAAGATCATCAGCAATATACTTTCCAATTTGGTTTCCTATTATCTCCGCACATTCCTTTGTCATAAAAATAACTGGGATATTAAAGGCTTGAACCCAAAACATTGTAGAACTAAATTTGATATGAGATAGATCTGGGTGCCAAATTTGGAGAAGAATCAAAGAGCCTTTGGAATTCCATGGGGATGCTGAAATCACTCTGTCCATGTCTGATTTGTTGGAGAAAATGAAGACCATGGAGTTAGCATCTATCAGATTAACATCAACTTGTCCTTTAGGAGCCCATGATTTTAGCAGAGTTTCTTTGGCTGTTGTGATGTTAGGTTTAGTGCTGCAAATACGTGCGGCTAAAGAAACTGTTGAGCTTTTGATAGGGGTTGGAAGAAGTAGAGGTGGTTCGAACGACTTTCGATGAGAGGTTGCATTTTCCATGGAAGAAAGATGAGAAAGACAGCAAAGAGGGGACACAAGGAACTCCCAGGCGAGGGAAGGAAAGGAGGAGCGGCTGGGGGACCAACAAAGGAGGGGGGAGCTACTGAGGGAAATCCTTAAGGGAAGGAGGAGAAACCTTACATGAAGGAGGATACTGAGACTGGATGGGTTGTTTGTTGCCAACTAGACGAATGGAAAAAATCGTTGGAAAAAAATAATGAAAATAGCTTATTTCTGCTACATAGAAATATTTGATTCTCATTGATGGCAAACGTCAATACAAAATAGTGATTTCCTTGCATACTTTTCTATACATATATTAAATAATTTTTTTGTACAAACTTTATATATTATATTAAAATGAGGAATTTAGAGATAATTTATTAGATTTTTTTATAATCGATTAAAATATCTAAAAATAGGACATTTTTTGTTTTTTTTTAATTTACTCTTTTATAACACTTTAAATTTTTTAAGTTTTAAGATGAATATGACAACTGTGAATTTTAAAATCTGTCTCTGAAATCTGGGATTTTATTTATTTAACTTTTTTATAATGAGAGAACCCACAACCGCTACTATTCGGGCGCGCTGACGCAACAGCCTACAAATCACGCCAACCACACAATTATTATTATGCAGTATATATAGTATTGATACGTGCTTTTCTTGTTTTTAATAGTTGTCTACTTATGGAGAAATTTATAATGCCAATTTATAGCTTTCGATTATTTGGCTAGCAATTTAATTTTTATAAAAAAGAAAGTGAAGATAAATACTAATAGCATCAATCCTTATACATATGTTAGTGGTATTTCATTTTTTTGTAAATTAAAAACAACTTATATTATCAGCTTGCATTTTATTTATAGCTAATACCATAAACACAAAAGAAATAAAAGGAAAATAAGCTAAAAGGCAGATGTTTCTTGCATATCAGTATGCCTCAATCATCCAACACATCTCCTCAATGGGACAAAAAGAATAAAAGATATCTTGATTTTGCCAGGTAAAAAGTTAAAAACAGAAAAAAAATTAAAAAGCTATAATGAATAATCACTTTCTTAATCCTCTCTTTGATCATACAATGTGTATTGTTTATATGATACATACGACATTTTGTAGCGATTCCCACTTATTTTCGTGATGATTTAGGATCATCTCTCGTCTCCAATTTCTGAATCCACCATGCTGTTATGTCTCTTAATACTTGAACTCGGAACCATCATTCGATCTCATGCTATGCTTCATATGATCATCATGTTGAGTTGGACTAAAAATGTCTCCATCTTCAGAACCGGCGCTGCTGCTGCGGCTTGAAGGAGAAGCGATTGATTTCACACAGCTTTCTTGCCTCATATGCGAGCTCCAACTTTTATCGCTTCTCGAGTTGATACTTACAGTATGATCATGAGGCATCTCATCTGAAGATTCTTCGTCGCTGCTAGAACCAGAATCAGAATGGTCACGAGGTTCTTGAATGTCCCTCTGCCTCGAATAATTGGGAGGGAAACTATCTTCTGGTAAACTGCTATCACACCTCAAACTGAATCCGAGACTGTCATCTCGCGAGTAAATGCTGCTGTTTCTGCTGCTTCTGTTCGATCTTGAACACCATTTGCTTGAATCTTTGAATTTACGTTTCGACTTGTTCTTTGAGTCCTCATCATCCGAGCTCGTTGAGCTTTCATGTTCTTTGGGACAGTTCTTTCGGTCTTCATCCTCGTCGCTTTCTGAACCATCCTCTCTTTTATGGCAAGACAAGTTTGCATGGTTAAAAGAATGGCTAACTCCTCGTTGGCTCGGAGTTTCCACTCTTGATGATAGTATGGACATGAGACGAGCAGGGACTGGCGTTTCAGGAGGAGCCGTCGCAAGGAAACTGAGTGCATCCACGACATCCGTGATCAAGGGACGGACTGAGGGTTCATCGTGCAGGCACATAGATGCAACTCCCACTGCTTGGTTTAGGCTTGTAACTGCAATTTCCTTTTTAAGTAGCGGATCCGCCATTTCAGGGAACATTTTCGGGTCCCGGAAGATCGGTTGTGCCTATTCGAATGTATGCACAAATCTTGACAAGTTAGATAAGTAATGTATATGTCTCAGAATCTAAAGCTAAGTTTTCAAATGTATAGGAGTGATCATACTTACCCAACTAACTAGATTTTGCTCGTCTTCTGGCCGCATCGTGTCTAAAGCTTTACGTCCCGTGATGAGCTCAAGCAAAACGACCCCGAAACTGTACACGTCTGACTTGGATGTTAGTTCTCCATGCCTTTCATATTCGGGTGCACAATAGCCATATGATGCCATGACTGTAGGCGACACATGCATCTTATTGCCACTCTGCACGAGCTTCGCGAGCCCGTATTCTGACAGCTTGGGATGGTTTGTCTCATCGAGCAAGATATTTGAAGATTTCAAGTCTCGATATATGATAGGAGGATTGGCCTTCTCATGCAAGTATTCGAGCCCTTGAGCGATTCCCAAAGCTATTTTCATCCTTGTAGACCAGTTCAATGGCTTTTTATTAGGTGGAAGGTCTGCAAATTCAATAAAAATTCCATCCCAAGTGAGCAACATAGACGACATATTTATAAGGTATAAAATTCCCAAACGAGAGACCTGCTATCAGATGACATCGCGGTCAAGAATGAGTTAAAAAGTACCGAATAGAAAGTTTTTCAGAGATCCTGCTGGCATGTATTCATACACTAAAAGCCGTTGATCTCCATCAGCGCAATATCCGATTAAACCGACAAGATTCGGGTGTTGAAGCAGACTCAACATCAGAACTTCAACTTGAAACTCCTTGCTCCCTTGTGTTCCACTCCTGTCTAGTTGCCTCACAGCCACAATCTGCCGGGAGAAGACAAAAAATGTTAGCATTCTTCGTGAAAATTAGTTAATCTTGCAAGAAGTACAAGTTGTAATGATATGTACGTGCATAGTGTACCTGTCCACTTGATTGAAGTGTGCCTCTAAATACTCTCCCAAATCCACCCTCACCTAACAAACATTCTTGTCGAAAATTCTTTGTTGCGAGAGCAAGTTCGCGAAAAGTGAAAGTTTTTGCAGTATTATCTCCATTTTCTGCAGGTGAAGCATCTGGATTTTTACCGGTTTCGACCAATGGAGCTTGCATGCTGGTATGCACTGTAAAGAGAAAACAACAAGGTATGATAAAAGCTATAATTTCTTGATTGTGTTTTCTTCATTTTTCTTAAGTAAGTTATATATATACTAGTTAATTGGCACCGCGCCTTGCGCGGTGCCAGTGAGTTTATAACATGGTCTATATGTCCAATAAAACGTTCGACACAAGTTCAACAGACAGTTCAAGAGAATAAAAAGATGGTTCATACGCATTGAACATACATAATCGTTCGTATAGAAAATCAAATAGGTTAGAGTAAACAAAAGTCTTTTAAGATCAATTCATATAAAAATTATTATTAAAGTTTGCAATGACTAAAATCTATTTTGAACTTCCTATTTTTTTTTTAAAATCAATTCACACTTGACAAAATCAACAAGTTTTTTTCTATATAAAAAAAAAGAAAACATTTTGAATTTTAAAAATTGAGATAGGGATGCACAGTTGGGTCAATGGTCAAATCTTTTCAAACAAATCAGTACTCATGCAAAAAAATAATAACTAACAAAATAAAAGAAAATAGGATTGGCGTTTATTGTTCACGAGAATAGTGCCCGATAAATAACAAAAATAAAAGAAAATAAGACTGACCTTATTGTTCACGAGAATAGTACCCGATATATAAAATAAAAAAACAAAAATAAAAATAAAACAAAATAAAAAAGAAATAAAAAAAAGTTAAAAAAAAAAGAAAAAAAATGACGTAAAGTGAAAATAAAAATAATTAAAAATTGAGATAGGGATGCACAGTTGGGTCAATGGTCAAATCTTTTCAAACAAATCAGTACTCATGCAAAAAAATAATAAATAACAAAATAAAAGAAAATAGGATTGGCGTTTATTGTTCACGAGAATAGTGCCCGATAAATAACAAAAATAAAAGAAAATAAGACTGACCTTATTGTTCACGAAAATAGTACCCGATATATAAAATAAGAAAAACAAAAATAAAAAAAAAACAAAATAAAAAAGAAATAAAAAAGAAATAAAAAAAGTTAAAAAAAAGAAAAAAATGACGTAAAGTGAAAATAAAAATAATAAATATAAAATAAAAAAAAATTAAAAAAAATAAAGATAAATGACGTAAGGGTTACTGTTCATTGGAACAGTAACCCTTACGCGGCTTATTATATTGTCTAATATATATATATATTCTCAAAACTCTTGGAAAACGCAACGTTCAGACACTTTAGCACCTCACTCCCTAACATCTCAAAATATGCACTTAACCCTGTACAATTTTATGTAGTGTACATAACCCCCTAAACACATTCGGGGATAATTTTCCCAAATATTCTGGCTGCAAATTCTCTCACATGTGTCTCACATGCCACGATCAAAAGTATGTATGTCTTTTCATGTATTTTCGGCAGGAACTTTACTATACTCGTCAAATTCCTACAGAAAATACATGAAAAGGCATACATATTGTAAAGACCCAGATTTTTAATTGTGGGATTAACTAAAACATGATTAAAAAGAGTTTGAAAATTCCTAAACTCTAGCCAAGAGTTTCAATACATCAAGGAATCCATAAGAAATTCAAACTCCTCCCACAACTCACGATATGCAGCTGTCAAGATCGAACCAAAATCCATTCCATCACCTCCTCATGCTGCACGTTTCTGGCCCTATAAGTTAGAAGAGTCCAAGCCATACAAGACTTTCAAAACCTCACCCAAGAAGCCTATCAAGATCAAAACAGAACCCCTGCACTCAACTCCTCAATCTGCATAGATTTGGCCCAAGATTTTCGATAAGCCTCACCTCTTCAACTCCACCCGAGATGCAACTATATGGATCGATCCAAACCTATCAGATTCTACACGAAAGAGTTCAACTTAAAACTCATTCCCTTAACCTTCGAAACTCCACCGAGAAGCAGCCGAACAAAGATCGAAACAGATTCAAACTTCCACCTCAGAAACTGCACAAATCTATTCCCTATATTTTCGAAGTGGAATCCTACTCCAACACCTCAACTTGGTCTCCACTTTTGCCTATAAATAGAGCCAGCTTTGGCAGCACTTTCACATCACAAGCCAACCCTTCTCAGCCTTTAAAATCGAGAACAAGCCATCTCCTTCCAGCCATAAAAATCGAGAAGATAAACCCACGGCTTCTGTCATCTGTTTCTGTCCAACAATTCGAAGGTATAATATTTGGTTTATCAATATCTTTTAACATTACTTTTTCTGAAGTTTTTAATTCATTTTTCTTGTATCTTTCTTTTCAAAGGTATAATATATATTGAATTAATTGTAGACCACGCTTCAAACGTAGTTTAGAATTATTTACAGATAAAATAAGAGATGTTCATACACGAACATCGATTTATTTTATTTTATTCATAATTTTCATGTACACAAACCTCTTTTATTATTATTTATTCACGATCGCTTTAGGACTACAAGGCTCTTTTATTTTTGACATTTAGCTATTCACTCATTTCAAAGAAGGGGTTATTGGTCACTTTAAGCGAGTTATACACATTGTTCAACTGGAACGTTAACAAAAGGCAAAACATATATGCGATCTTATTGGTAAATAAGATAAAAGAATGTATCTAAGAACCAAACTTTGAACTATATGCTCATTTTGTATTACACGGGATCGAATAGACAAACAACAATAAATTCTCAATAACATTCTTTTGGCTTTCAGTTCCTCCCCCTCAATATTGAAAATATTGTTCTACCAAAATAACAATTGAGAAATTACGTCATAAAAATCTCGTTATTATTAATTCAAAATACGTGATCATAAGATTCAAAGTTTTACAACATATTTTCAATCTCTTTAGAACTATTATAATGCATTTGACAACTAATAACTTTTGACATATAAATCTTGGCTCAAAGCCAAAAAAATAATAGTTAAAAGGGGAGTTTTATGATAATTAGTTGGCATAACGTTTATAGTAGAGACCTCAAGCAAAATATTGCATCCCCAAAATATGATGCATTATTCCAAAAGCAATGATATAATAGTTGATTGGAGAGATTTGAGAAATAATCAAGTAAACCATTTTGTATTGAAGAATATATACTATAACTATAAATTTGAGATACATGTCCCATTTTTTAATCAAGTTGTCCTGATTGTATATTTTGGAATTTTTTTAAAAAATTTACTTTTGAGTAAGCATTTTTGAAAAAAATCAGGTTGCGAGTGGTGGGATCCTTTTATCATTACGTATTTATTCTAGAAAATATGGGGATCGATCCCAATTTGACTACTGGTAATGGTCTACATTTAATAAATCTACTTATAAGAATTTCTTTAAACTTTATAATCTTCTGCTTCTTTGATTCAAGTTTTCTTATATATTAATTTAAGAACTCATGTTTCCTTCACTAATATATTAAATACCTACTAGGATCGAATGAGGTGGCTACAGTAGATACCTACTTTAACTAACTTGAGCTGCAGTAGCTCATGTTCTTGAATGATTGCACCGAGAGATTATCGAGTTTGATTTAAAAAACCAAGCGGAAGATACTCGAATTAACCCACTTTGTAACTGATTAAGCATTTGTAAAAATAGAGTAAACGCATGCAAGTAAATAAAGATATAAAAATAAAACGCACATATATTTGTTTCTAAAAGTTTGAATGTAGTGTAATCCTCCATGTCTCCCTTTTTTCCATATCATGGAAGGATTCCACTATAAGACTTTTATTTATACAAATGTTGCACACTTGATCCCTACCCGAACACCATCCTATATTTTTAGCCTTGAAATTGCATACTTATATAGACGTTTCAACGTTAATATTTCTAAAATCGTGCATCTTCAGACTTCATCAACTTCAATTACTGAAAATGTTGCACACATGAATTGTTACTGTGCGAAGACTTTCCTGTCTTGTACCTTTCATTGTTGTAATTGACTGATAAAATCTTTTTTGTCTTGTACTTTGTAATGTAAAACCTTAGCATCAAATCGACTAGTGACTTTAAGTTATTTTCATCATTAATGCATCATTAAATGCTTCAATTAATAGTCGTTGGTGCCTTAAACTTATTGCACTTAAGAACTTTCTGTCTGATAAGCTTTAGAAAGCTAAGCTCGATTTCCATCGGGTCGAAATGTCCATCTGAGGAGTTATCGTTCCGACCTGTTCCTTAGAGCATACGAGCTGCTCTGGTTGACGATCCTCTGTCATTTATTGATCTGATCTGTTTTGTCATCTACCAAATATGGAACTAACAATATATATTTATATGTATGTACAAACATGTATTTATGTGTGTTGGCGTACGACAAGACCCAGTCTGTACAAAAATTTCCCGTTCAAGAATATAGATGTCAAAACTACAAAGTTGTGCTACTTATTAAGGAACGTCACTATAATAACTATAAAACTGTGCTACTTCAGCAGCGTATATCTATATATAAATAAATATAACATTTTGTTAATAAGTTGTGCTCTTTGGGAGAAAAAAAAGCTCAAAATAAATTTAATAGAAAACAAGAAATAGAGAGAGAGTTCGTAGAATGACTGGAAATTGAATTTATTATTAATCAAGGGCCCTATTTGTAGGGTACAATTGAATATAATATAAATGTGTACATATATTATCTTGACGTGTTTATCTTGATCACAATTCTAACTTGATAAGTATAAGCAAGCTCACTACTATTTTGAACTACTATTTTGATATGATTACAACTGTGAATTTTAAAATATGTCTCTGAAATCTGGGATTTTATTTATTTAATTTTTTTATAATGAGAGAACCCACAACCGCTATTATTCAGGCTGACTCAGCAGCCTACAAACCACGTCAACCACACAATTATTATTATGCAGTATATATAGTATTGATACGTGCTTTTCTTGTTTTTAATAGTTGTCTACTTATGGAGAAAATTATAAAGCCAATTTATAGCTTTCGCTTATTTGGCTAGCAATTTAATTTTTATAAAAAAAGAAAGTGAAGATAAATACTAATAGCATCAATCCTTATACATATGCTAATACCATAAACACAAAAGAAATAAAAGGAAAATAAGCTAAAAAGGCAGATGTTTCTTGCATATCAGTATGCCTCAATCATCCAACGCATCTCCTCAACGGGACAAAAAGAATAAAAGAAATCTTGATTTTGCCAGGTAAAAAGTTAAAAACAGAAAAAAAATTAAAAAGCTATAATGAATAATCACTTTCTTAATCCTCTCTTTGATCATACAATGTGTATTGTTTATATGATACATACGACATTTTGTAGCGATTCCCACTTATTTTCGTGATGATTTAGGATCATCTCTCGTCTCCAATTTCTGAATCCACCATGCTGTTATGTCTCTTAATACTTGAACTCGGAACCATCATTCGATCTCATGCTATGCTTCATATGATCATCATGTTGAGTTGGACTAAAAATGTCTCCATCTTCAGAACCGGCGCTGCTGCTGCGGCTTGAAGGAGAAGCGATTGATTTCACACAGCTTTCTTGCCTCATATGCGAGCTCCAACTTTTATCGCTTCTCGAGTTGATACTTACAGTATGATCATGAGGCATCTCATCTGAAGATTCTTCGTCGCTGCTAGAACCAGAATCAGAATGGTCACGAGGTTCTTGAATGTCCCTCTGCCTCGAATAATTGGGAGGGAAACTATCTTCTGGTAAACTGCTATCACACCTCAAACTGAATCCGAGACTGTCATCTCGCGAGTAAATGCTGCTGTTTCTGCTGCTTCTGTTCGATCTTGAACTCCATTTGCTTGAATCTTTGAATTTACGTTTCGACTTGTTCTTTGAGTCCTCATCATCCGAGCTCGTTGAGCTTTCATGTTCTTTGGGACAGTTCTTTCGGTCTTCATCCTCGTCGCTTTCTGAACCATCCTCTCTTTTATGGCAAGACAAGTTTGCATGGTTAAAAGAATGGCTAACTCCTCGTTGGCTCGGAGTTTCCACTCTTGATGATAGTATAGACATGAGACGAGCAGGGACTGGCGTTTCAGGAGGAGCCGTCGCAAGGAAACTGAGTGCATCCACGACATCCGTGATCAAGGGACGGACTGAGGGTTCCTCGTGCAGGCACATAGATGCAACTCCCACTGCTTGGTTTAGGCTTGTAACTGCAATTTCCTTTTTAAGTAGCGGATCCGCCATTTCAGGGAACATTTTCGGGTCCCGGAAGATCGGTTGTGCCTATTCGAATGTATGCACAAATCTTGACAAGTTAGATAAGTAATGTATATGTCTCAGAATCTAAAGCTAAGTTTTCAAATGTATAGGAGTGATCATACTTACCCAACTAACTAGATTTTGCTCGTCTTCTGGCCGCATCGTGTCTAAAGCTTTACGTCCCGTGATGAGCTCAAGCAAAACGACCCCGAAACTGTACACGTCTGACTTGGATGTTAGTTCTCCATGCCTTTCATATTCGGGTGCACAATAGCCATATGATGCCATGAATGTAGGCGACACATGCATCTTATTGCCACTCTGCACGAGCTTCGCGAGCCCGTATTCTGACAGCTTGGGATGGTTTGTCTCATCGAGCAAGATATTTGAAGATTTCAAGTCTCGATATATGATAGGAGGATTGGCCTTCTCATGCAAGTATTCGAGCCCTTGAGCGATTCCCAAAGCTATTTTCATCCTTGTAGACCAGTTCAATGGCTTTTTATTAGGTGGAAGGTCTGCAAATTCAATAAAAATTCCATCCCAAGTGAGCAACATAGATGACATATTTATAAGGTATAAAATTCCCAAACGAGAGACCTGCTATCAGATGACATCGCAGTCAAGAATGAGTTAAAAAGTACCGAATAGAAAGTTTTTCAGAGATCCTGCTGGTATGTATTCATACACTAAAAGCCGTTGATCTCCATCAGCGCAATATCCGATTAAACCGACAAGATTCGGGTGTTGAAGCAGACTCAACATCAGAACTTCAACTTGAAACTCCTTGCTCCCTTGTGTTCCACTCCTGTCTAGTTGCCTCACGGCCACAATCTGCCGGGAGAAAGAGAAAAAATGTTAACATTCTTCGTGAAAATTAGCTAATCTTGCAAGAAGTACAAGTTGTAATGATATGTACGTGCATAGTGTACCTGCCCACTTGATTGAAGTGTGCCTCTAAATACTCTCCCAAATCCACCCTCACCTAACAAACATTCTTGTCGAAAATTCTTTGTTGCGAGAGCAAGTTCGCGAAAAGTGAAAGTTTTTGCAGTATTATCTCCATTTTCTGCAGGTGAAGCATCTGGATTGTTACCGTTTTCGACCAATGGAGCTTGCATGCTGGTATGCACTGTAAAGAGAAAACAAAAAGGTATCATAAAAGCTATAATTTCTTGATTGTGTTTTCTTCATTTTTCTTAAGTAAGTTATATATATATACTCAAAACCCTTGGAAAACGCAAGAGAGAACGTTCACGCACTTTAGCACTTCACACCCTAACATCTCAAAACATGTACTTAACCGTGCACATAACCTCCTAAACAATATTCGGGAACAATTTTCTCAAATATTCTGGCTTCAAATTCCCTCACATGTGCCTCACATGCCACGATCAAAAGTATGTATGTCTTTTCATGTATTTTCTGGAGGAACTTTATTATACTCATCAAATTCCTACAGAAAATAAATGGAAAAGGCGCACATATCCTCGACCGTGGCATGTGTGATGCACATGAGAGAATTTGTGGCCAGAATATTCGAGAAAATTGTTTAGGGGGTTAAGTGCACTACTAATAAAAACGGGCAAAACAAATAGGGGAAAATTATAATTTTCGCTTCGTATATTTGTCATTTTGTAATTTTGATCATTTATGTTGTCAAAATCGTGACTTAAATCATATATCTTTTAATTTTTTTGGCAAAGAAATACAAAGATAGCGCATTAAAATATTAAAGAGCAAAAGAATGAGATTGATCCGTAACAAAAATCATAGGTGATTAAATAATATAATGGTTAAAAAGGAAGATAGACTTACCATGAGGAGGTGATAAATGAGTACTGACATTTTTTGCCTGAGGAACCGGCGAATTATCCTCTGCCTGCCTTTCTTCCTTTCTTCGAAAACATGGGAAGCAACCGCAACTCATTTCTTCACCCTCAATATATAATATTTTCCCCCAAAACCAAACTAAATATATATAATATATATAAATATAAACAAAATAATGAAAAATAAATAAATATGGCCCCAACCCTCCACGCCAAATTAAACGTCTACAATTCCTTATTTCTTCAGACCTCAAAAGATTGCATAAAGAAGCAAATAAATCGACGAATGATGCGAAAATCTTGCAAACATATTCTTAATTTTTTGCCTACAAATTTCAATAAGTGTTCTTTTTGAAAAAAAAAAAAACAAAAGGGTTCATCTGTGAAAGAACGGTGCATGCATGGGGTGAATAGGAGCTAGGGGTCCTCCAAAAAAATGAAGGACCCTTGAATGAAAAACACAAAATGGCAATGAATTGTGAATAACTTGATCAAGAGAATTTAAAAATAAATAAATGGTTTTTTGGAGAGGAAGAGAAAAAAAGGGCATGTTGTTTATGGGCATGCATTTGGATGGAAGACTACTGGTTTTTTTGCCTTAAAAATTTGGTCACTCATTCCGAGGAAAAAGGGGGACATAAATGGACATATGTTTATTTAGAGGTTGTTTCTTAAACTTGTTCTTGGTAAGCAATCATTCATTAGGTCAAAATTGGAAACCTATCCACTTAGTTCAAATATGTAATATTAATGAGTTATTCCTTGCTGCTAGCATATGGACACTGCCACAATGCTATATCCAAGGGCCAAGATTTGATTTGGGTACGTGGGATCTACACAAATACACAGACCACATATACCCAAATCAATTCTTGATCATTGGATCTATTATTGGAGCATTGTCCATATGCTAGCATCTCATTTCTCAATGTTAATTGATTCACATATATAATTAGTAAATAATATTATTTAATCATTTTACCATACATATTTAAGAATAAAACAACTATAGTTCAACAAGATTGAGCTAGAACATTAATTTAGAACGAACTCGAGTCTACAAGGATTCATTTTTTATCCGGATTCAAGCACCTTTTACGATCTGTTTGGTATGCATCATTATATTGGATTATGGAGCTTATTATAAGTTAATCCTTTGTTTGGTTATTTTTTAACAAACCCACCAATTCCTTCAATTGCTTGAAAGATGGGTTAAAAGCAAGGTTAGTAATCCCACTAAAATCCTTGGTATTAGCAAACTCATCTTGTACAATACATATGACTAGTATCAAATTTACCTCATTGCCCTTTGCCTTAAGAAAACATTGGAGTCGTAATATTTACTCCTTCTTTCCTTCCAGTGGATGTCGAAAGGAAGCATTCGAACATACAAGCGACGAGAAAATGTCGATCGGAATGTCCATGTGCAAGACCTAGACGGGTTCGTCTCCAGTCGATAGTAATCGTCCCCTGCTTTGATATTTATATAAATGTCGTTTCTTTCCAATTTGTAGGGGTGGGTTTGTTATGAAATTTATGAACTGGAGTGTTTGTATTTTGCTTTTGTGTGGACTTTCTCAGTCTCAACGTCGGCCCCTTGACTTGCGCTTCAATCATTTCACTTTTGTTAGCCCAGGACAAGAAACTGAAACATAAATCTTTTTTTTTTTCCAACGACTCCCTTTTCTCATTCATTCACACGTAAATTTAAATAATGTTTTTTTTTTTTATTTCAAAGAAAATATCGGCACAATCAACATCATTCATCCTGAGCAGTTTGTGGGTCTAGATATTTGGATCATAAAAAGTGGGGGTTTTTATTTAAATAACCTTAAATTAAAAAATATTTAACAAAATAACCTCAAATTAAAAAAAATAATAAAATGACCTAAAACGTCAACTGAATTGACGTGACATGCCAGCAGAGTTGGCGTGGCCAATTTTCCAAAAAGTTGGTCACACCAACTTAAATGTATTTTAATTTTTTTTTTGTTTTTTTGTTTTTTTTAAATAAAAAAAAAATTAAAATAAAATAAAATAAAAATATATACAAGTCCAATATTTGTATGGACTTAGTTTGCACACAACTCATAAATTAACTTAATATGATTAGTCTAAATTGACTGATGTATTATTTTATGTTTTTTTTTTCTTTAAAATAAGTTTATTTTGAGTTGGTATATACCGAACGCAAATCAGGTATATAAAAGCATTTTCGACTGCAGTGATGACGTCTGTTTGAAGACACTGACCCAGTTAAAATAATGCTGCTGGTTGGAGATTTCCTAATTATTAATTTGAATAAAAATATAAATCATCATAAAAGCATTTCCCGGCATGGCCGTCGCGGCGCCAACTTCAATGTTTTAAATTTTTTTTTTAAATAAAAAACAAATTTAAAATAAAATAAAATAAAAATATATACAAGTCCAATATTTGTATGAACTTGGTTTGCGCACAACTCATAATCAACTCAATATATTTAGGCTAAATTGATGATGTATTATTTTATGTTTTTTTTCTTTAAAATAAGTTTATTTTGAGTTGGTGTATAAGTTGAACGTAAATCAGGTATATAAAAGCATTTTCGACTGCAGTGATGACGTCTGTTTGAAGACACTGACCCAGTTAAAATAATGCTGCTGGTTGGAGATTTCCTAATTCTTGATTCGAATAAAAATATAAATCATCATAAAAGCATTTCCCGGTATGGCCGTCGTGGCGCCAACTTCAATGTTTTAATTTTTTTAAATAAAAAACAATTTAAAATAAAAATATATACAAATCCAACTGCAGTCGAAAATGCTTTTATATACCTGATTTTCGTTCAACTTATGCACCAACTCAAAATATACTTATTTTAAAGAAAAAAACATAAAATAATACTTCAGTCAATTTATACTAATCATATTGAGTTGATTTATGAGTTGTGCGCAAATCAAGTCCACACAAATATTGGAATTGTATATATTTTTATTTTATTTTATTTTAAATTTGTTTTTTATTTAAAATATATATATATATATATATATATATATATATATATATATATATATATATATATATATATATACATTGAAGTTGGCGTGGCCAACTTTTTGGAAAGTTGAACATGCCAACTCTGTTGGCGTGTTTTGGACACGCCAATTGGGTTGGCGTTTTGGGTCACTTTATTAATTCTTTTAATTTGAGATTATTTTGTTAAATATTTTTTAATTTGAGGTTATTTAAATAAAAACCCCATAAAAAGTGATACTTATTTTAAGCTCAGAAAAAGTAAACACTCGAACTTTACCATCTGCATTATCTTTTGTTAGCCAGTTTTGCATATATTTTTAGATGGTTGTTTTACTTTGAAGAACCTTTTATCTGAGTTAATGTATATGCTACTGCTGGTATTGCCTATGTAATTGTTTTTAACTAAAGTTGAGTTTTAAGGCTTCATTTGTTGCTCTACGTTTTTGGCTGTGTTTTTAATTGATTGAGCTACCAAGACCATTATACATTTTCTTTGCATGTTGAAAAGGGTTTGAAAAGTGAACCTATGGGTTTGAAAAGTGAAAAGGGTTTCATATTACCCACATTGTTGATTTAGTATGAGATGTTTTTGTACTTCAATCTAGTTGAGGTATTTGATTTCGGTCATTCGAATTCCTATCTTCTTGCAAATTTATTGATGTGGTATTATGATTTTTGGTTTTATGTCTTTTAGCAAGACATCGGAGAAGATTACCTGGAAAACGACGCTGTGAGCATAGGTAACACATCAGCCACCAATAGCATGATCGAAAGAACTAATGCTCCAATCAACATTTCAATAGAATTATTGAAATCGGGGATGTTCAATGCGTGGTAAATTTGAGAATGAATCGGAATGAATATACATGATTGTGTTACTTGGTAACTCATGTTGGAGGGCTAGTAGACTCTAAATATTAGGGTGGAAGAAAAGGTTGTCATGTTTTTGTCTATTGGCTCATCTCAAAAGAACACCGAGCTATTGATAATGACTACATACGTAGTGGACACACAACCAGCACTCATTTCTATGAAGTTTTGTGAGCAATTTTGAAGATTTATCCCTTACTGCTGGTGAAGCTCGTCCCGTCCCTGTTGATGACGGTTGCAGTAACGAACCTCGGAAATGGTTCAAGCAAGTTGATGATAGTGACGATGCAATAATGGCAGCAAAAAAATTCACATAAATATCCAATAGAACAATGATGGATTTGATCAAGCAATTTCCGTCAGACGAGAAAATGACAAATGCACTTGACAATGTGTTAAACGCCATGCTAACAATGCGTAGCTAAATGGAGGATGAGAAAGTGATTGTGGCAAAATTGTTCGTGGACAATCATAATAAATTATCACTTTTCTTGTATTTGGGTAATGCCGGCAGGTTAAGCCTAGCGATGAGGCTTTTCTAAGGCTACTAATCTCTTTTGTGTTGATAATGCGTTAATTTTAATTTTTTGGGAGTTTTTTGATGAATTCTTTTAATTTGATGTATTGCTTTGTCTATCATTAGAAGTTTCTACGTTTTGGTATATGCATATTTGGGGATCCCAGTTCGGTATACAACCTAATGGACAAGTTTATTAAGTACTGGTTGATATACATAACCCATGACACCGCCTCCCAATTTGGTGTGCCACTAATTTTAGAATGTTTCATACATATATATGGTATTGTTGTACATGATAAATCTTATACAAAATATATATTTATATGGTTGTGATTAGGGATGACAACGATGCGGGACTGGACAGGTTTGACCAAACTGGAACTCGCCCGCAACAAAAAAAAATTGATCACCTCCCCGCCACACGAACCCGGTAGGTTAAACCCGCTTGTTTCGGGAACCCAGTAACGACATAGCTAGATATCAATTTTGTTTAATCAAATACAATTTGATCAGACACTTGCAACTAAATTAAATAACAAAAGAGTTCATTCATCAAAACCTAAAAGTGACAACCACATCAAATTAAAAAGTTATCACTTACAAAATCTCACAACATACTGTTAATCTTCAAATTGCACATATCATAACAAAACAAAATTAACAATTGTCAAAGAAAAATATGAAACTAATTACAGTACATCATATTATTCATCACCTTCTTCCTCATAAATATATATTTCTAAAGCATCAAATATTTAAAATTATAATTGAACATTCACAACTTCATCAATAAAGTGTCCAGAAATTATAATTAGGAATAAAAAGGGACGGAAGGTTGACTGACAAAAAAATATAAATAATATGTATAGCGGCAGGTTCTGCAAACTTAGAACTTCCCGCTCAACTTCAAAAATCCGTTGATCGGGTCCAGACCTGACACACTGTCATGCCCCGAGATCGGAGCGCGTGACATCGGTGTTGAATCCAAATATGAAATTCGAATACAACAAGCCTCATGTACAGATCTATGATAAAATCAGTCTATTTATTCCAAAACCAATAGATTGTCATTACAATTGCTATTGCAAAATACAATTGTCTCAGATTAAATCAAAGATGCGGAAGCGTAAATAAAACTAATAATTTTTCTTGAAGGTTCTTCGTGGATCATCATCGCCAAAATCATTCTTGTTCTTCTTCCTTGAGCTCTTCTTTTCGTCTTTGTCTGGGAGGGGAGGTAAGGTGGTCAGTGTTTGGGAAAACACCCAGCAAGTAGGGACCGATTGAACATGGTAAAAACATATATATATTCATAGCAAGTATCCTTTAAATATTTCTTTGTCAAATCACATAGATCTTGGCACATAAACTCATTTCTTATACATAAACATACATCTTGCACATATCCACATAACGACTTATTGGATTCAAGAGGTGGCTCCCGTGTGCATAGCACTTTGCTCCGCCGATTCAAGAGGTGGCTCCAGTGTAAGTGACACTTTGCCCCGTAGGTTCAAGAGGTGCCCCGTGCACGTAGCACTTTGCTCATTGGATTCAAGGATGGCTCCTACACACGTAGCACTTTGCTCCGCAAAGTCCTTTCATTCAAAGTCATGTCACATACTTGTTAGATCTAAAACATAATCTTCATAATTGATGTTCAATCGAAAGTTTAAACATATATATAGTTTTTTTGAAAAATGAAATGGTAATTGTAGCAAAAACCCACTTACTTGTTGAATAACTGAAGCGTGCTAAGATGAGATCCGGGTTGAGAAAACGGTGTGAATCTCCTCCTTTCTTCCTTGAAGGTTTCGAAATGGATCCTCATTGGGTGCCTTTTTATATAGGATTAGTGTAGAAATTATAGTATCAAACTTTTATCTATTAATTGCAAGATTTAAGATTTGTTATTATTATTAATATTATTTTCAATGATTTTTTAATTATCTACAACTTTAAATTATTTAAAAGTTTACAAGCTAAAATCATATAACTTATGTATTATCTCCTACACAATTCTAATAAGTTATAAACTTAAATATGTGATTAAAAGTCCACAAGATTGAATAATATAATTCAATTCATCCATAATGCAAATCTATTATTTTAAATTTTTAATATTTTCTTAATATCACGTAATTTGTTTGACCAAAATTTTGAGTCTTCACACACATGACTCGTTCGACCGAGTTTAGGCTTGTCCCAGATGGGACGAATTTAATATGGGTCCAGATTAGACCTGGATCTAGGGCTACTTAACGGGCCGGGTCAACCCGGACCCGGCCCAAAATCGGGTCGATTAGCCTGGTTCGAAATCGGAACCGAAGTCCGGACTGGTTCTAAGGTTCCGAAATCGGTATCTTACCGATTTCTGATTGAAAGGATCCGGTTTCGGGCTGAACTAGAATCGATTTTTTTTAAAAAAAAATTAATTTGATAAATATATTCGAGGTTTATTATCATCCATAGCTGTGATGTAATTATTCAATAACAATTGCACATTTGGCCTATATATATATATATTTATGTATGCCATTGACTATCGTGTATGCTACAATCCAAAAAGTACAAGAAGATGTAAGTGGCCGACTCTGAAGGCAACTTGAGACTAAACATTTTGAGAACACAACCACTGCACGCATCTTTAAAAATTGTACCATTTTTGTTTAATAATTAAATGGACGGGACCCACGTACTTCTAAAAATTATTTTATTTTCATTTATATATTAATTTAATATAAAAACATATTATCTTTTAAATAAAAAGGTAAATTATAATACCAATAATTTTAATTGGTTCTAAAAAAAAAATAGAGTACATAGAGTATTTTCCCTTCACAATCCTAGTAAAAAAAATCAACTTTTACTTTAGTCAACGGCAAACCTTTTCAACATGTACACTAAAAGTTGACTTTTCTGCTTCACTTTCACGTTTCTCCACTCATCTTCCAAAAAACTCTTGTCCTTTGTTAAATTTCTACACTCTACTTGTTATTTACGCCATATGTTTATGTACATAAATTATTGTTTTTTCCATACAATATTTTTTGTAATAATATTTATTTATTAGTAATTTTTTTAAAATAAAAATCTAAAGAGGAAAAATTAGAAATTATATTAAATATTAGTAAAAACAAGTTTTATAAAATATTTAATAATTAATTCAATTAAAAATAGCATATGTAGAAAACATATTAAGACTCATTTAATCATTTTACAACTCAAAATTGATTTGGATTATTTCTACTAAATAGATACTTGTATTTTGCGTATGATCTGAGCCATCAAAATTCATATATGCATCGAATGTGGGTCTCGATATATGTACTCACATACATCAAAGTCATAGCACTATATGCACGATATCATCAAAATTTCTAGATTTTGGTGCCAAACGACCAAACTTTTCAACACCTAGAAATCATATATATGGAGTGTATCTACCTGCTGCTGACCAAATTTCCACTAACCCACTACCTCTTTCCCACAGCCCTTTTGGTTTCTTATTATTTGTCCTCGATTATCTTTCTACAATGCCTCCGGTAAAGTCTATCGCTAATTACTTTCTAAATCTTGAATCTGCAATAATATATTTGTATCATAAAATTTTCTTGCAAGAATCTGTTTCTTTTAGAAGCTGTAAAAAAGTTGATCTTAACTCTTCATGATTATGCTGCATGGTTGTGTGATTCAGGAACACTGCCGGAAGAGCAGGCAAATCCCGGCATTTGGTGACTGGGAGAACGCGGGTGAGTTGCCGATAACGCAGTATTTTGAATGCGCAAGGCAGGCGGGGCTGCTCCGATGTAGCTGTTCTGGAGAATGTCCTACCGCTTATGTGAATAATAACAAAGTTGGTTTCCGGAGTGGCGGCGGAGGAGGCAGTGGGGGTGGCGGTGCTGATCTTTACGCCGCTGGGTTTGAGAGACATCCGCCTCGCAGGGTGGGATTTGAGAAACCGCCGCCTCGCCGAATTTATTCTGCTCCTCAACAGAAGGTTTGTTTATTATTTTTATACATCCTTTTTATGTTTTGGTCGTATTTTGATACCTAAAACGTTAAACATCAAAGTCATTTGTTTTGTGTAATACACAATACATATAAGATATGTGATATAGATATTTAATTTTTTCCCAAATTATAAATTATTTATATAGTATAAAATGGATAGTAAGGTTATGTTTATTTGAAATGCTTTAGGGGTGATTGTTAAATAATCAATCTGTCGTCCGGATAAGTTCAACCGTCTTTGGTTCAAATTTAATTTAAATATGTTGAGCTCAATTTTTATATGGATCATATATACATAAATCAAGTTTGACTCTTGGATATAGCATGAGGATAATACATTTATGCTAGGGTTCATTTAGGTCCTGCCATTCCTACCTATCTATCCTTGGTGATTGGTCAACTCGGAAATCAGCTAGACCCGACTTTCTCTTTCAAATGAATTGATTTGCCAGTTTATGAGCACTTAAGTCTTTTTGGAGTGGTTGTGGTTCGACCTCTAGCATAACTTGAAATTGCTTTTATGTTTGTAGTCCTGTGTTAAAAGCTTGCCAAACGCCCGTTAAATGCTTCTCATCATGTTTGATTGAATGATTCTTATCAATTCCAGAGGATTCAACATGCATTGAACCTTTTTTAAGGTCGGAATCGGGACTCGCAACATTTGATAGAAGTTAGATTTTCCTGCGAAAAAATCCTGGGTTTGACTCTTTTGTCAAGCCTCGGGTTCTAAACCAGTGGAAACATGGCTTAGCACAATATGTTTCGTTAGCAATTATTTTGTATTAATTCCTGCTCTACAAAAATGATTCCCCAAGTTACTATGAGTATCATAAATCATTACAAGTCGTTTCAAACACTCCTCATAATTCGATAGGGATTGGAGTATTACAATCGCCATTCTTTTAGAATATGACATTCTCACCGCGATTTGACTTATCAATCCAATAGCTTTGTGAATCTGGAGGTGATTTCCATGTATATAGCACCTAATCCCGAAGGATCAAGAAGTGAGTCCTTACGCAGTAGCACTTTATCCCACACAATATTTATCTCGTGGTGTTTCTACCGATGACCGTCTTTGATATCATTATGTCATGTATTAGGTCCTGGGCCCGTACAAGCACGGATGTTCAAATGAGTTTTACTAGAAACTACTCAATATCTCCATTGTCCTGGTGGCAAAGGAGAGGCTCAAGGTTCTCAATTTAAGAATAGGTTTTGGGTTCGAGTCTTATATATGTGGGTCTTTGTCTACTTTTTTTTTTTTGATAAATAAATAAATTTATAACATAATCAAATGTTCAACAAGTACCGGATATAACAACAGAAAAGACAGTAACAAGCACAGCCCAATCCCTAGGAATAAGCTCCCGGAGATTGGTTGTGCATGCATCGTAGAACATGTAGTTGTACCCATACGAAAACATTCAACAGGGGTAGTGCCTTTCCCTTCAAAGCAGCTCCGGTTACGTGCACTCCATATTTGTCTACTTTAATTAACCTTCGTTTGCTCACAGTTTTGAAAAATAACCTCTCCATTTTTTAATCATTACATATGCTTTTTTGTCCTTAATTAATAGATCTCAAATATGTTTTTATCCCTAGTTTTGTCTTCTTTCTGTTAACATCTTCTTTTCAGATAGCAACATTCATCTTCAACCTCTCCTCTACCGACGCCCACCGTCAATCCTTTGCTTATTCATGGGTACTTTGCAATGTCATTGCTTACCACCCCTCCGCTATCTTTGAAGCCATCAATGTCTGAATGAGGTCTTCGTCTACATAACACCTCTTGCCACTTAAAACCAGCACCATAAAACATTCAGTTTGCATGAAACCATCAAATTATCATCTCCCATTGCACAAATTTTCATCTCATCTCCCCTAGTATTTTCAATTCAAGATAAATTACAATTATTGTACATCAATTTTGTTCTTGTCTCTTCAACAACCATCATGCAACCCCACTCTTCACTCCTAACGACCTTGGTGATCGACTACTTCACCAAATGAAAATATTTTCATATTGTATTCTACCCATTTATTCCCAATCAAATCATCATTGTCCCCGTCCATGGAATTATGAGTTCTGCTGTTATGCTTTTGTTGTTCGAACTGAAATGGAGAAGATCGTGTGTATGTTTTTAATAATAACATCTTTCAAATTCAAGGCATATTATGGTCCGTATGGTAGAGGGCTTTGGTATGTGTTCCTTCTCTTTTTTCTCAGTGCTTCGATATTAATATTTGAACAAGCACCCATTTTCTCTCTCAAGCTGTATGTATAACACGATTCTTGAAAAGTTACATGCATAATAATGCAGGCAAGGGGATTTGACAAAGGCTTTTCGAACGAGAAGGTGCAACGCAAACAAGATAAGGTTCGCTATCTTATGCATCATCCCAGAAATCATCAGGACTACTATCCGAAACAAAGTAACAAGCCTGCATACGTTGTCTCTAAGCAGCAATCGTCGATGTTTACAGCGAAACCAGTTGATGAAGACCTTTACAAGATCCCTTCTGAACTTCTTGACAATTCCAAAGGAGTAAGGCTCCTCTTTGATATATATAATTACACGCTCACACACATACACAAACACACATATATAAAGTACGTATATCGTCTATTCTCATGAAATTATTCTTATTTCGTGCAGAAAAAAGTATTGGGATTCTTTAGGAGATGCATGGTACCCCCTTGTGCAGCATGATGCAGTCAGTATAAGAACCTGGCTACGTTGATCGGTTGAATAATATATCATAGTGTTCAATATTCTTCTTGCATCCTTGATTAGTATCTGCATGAAAGCCTCTCTAGTTTTTGATATGATGGAATTTATATATGAAACTTGTCAAGTTTAGTCATACTTAACATAATACTTAACTAAATTCTATATACTTAAATTGCAAGCAATAAGATAGATGGTTGAATTAGGGGTGTCAAATGTTAATGACTCGGGGCGCGCCGGGTTTCAAGACTAATCTTGTTTTGTTTAATTTCGATGAATGGTGCTAGAAGAATTTTAGCCAGATTTGTTTTTATTGACTCGATTTGATGGTATGATTTTAATTCAACCTAGGATACCTATTTGTAGAAATAGTGTTCTACGTTGATCAAAAGTGGAGCCCTATGTTAAATAAAATCATATGCTTTATGAATTATATTACATTGGAGATTAAGATTTTATCACTCTCTATGAATTATTGTTTAGCTTGAATTTGTTACCTAAGTAACTACCACAATAGGCTAGTTCTATAGATTATATACATGTATCTCTCGTGTAAATTATTCGGCAAAGTAATCTTTACTTTGCTTAGTTTGATGCTGCCATTAAGTGCACTGACTGTATACAGCTCGGACATCCCTCAGAATATTTTATTATTGAAAAATGCATACCGTAGATTGGGCCTTAGGTAAAATGGGTAACATGGGTTCATGTGCCAGTGCCACCACTTGCTTTTAACACAACATAGATTAGATTTATTAAGGGCAAAGTTCAGGCCGGTACCTTTTACTGAATCTTTATTCATCCTAGTCCAGGAAAAAAACTTGCAATCATTTAAGTGCACCTTATGTTAAAATGACAAAAGTGCCCTTAATAAGAAAATGCGGTAATTTCAGAAAATTTCAATCTCTTCCTTTCAGCAATACGTTCAAGCTCTTCCCTTCGCCACTGCGATTCAAATTGCCTCGTAAATCTCTCTTGCCAGTTACGATTTCTTACAGTTGATTTTTCTCTTCATCTATTCGATTTTCCGTTCCATCACTTTTTTCCAGATTTTTTTCAATTCTGGTATGTGTGTATATGTATGTTTGTGTGTGTATGTGTGAATATATATACTGTTTGTTGCCTTTTGAGGGTTTTTAATTATGATTCATTGATGTACGTGCTTCTTTGCTCAATCTCAAAATTTACAGCTTGAAACTTGCAAAGAAGAAGATGACCCAGAGAAAAATTAATTGGTGCACGAAAATTATTAACAATAACTGGTGCAAGAAAGATTGAAAATCATTAACCGATGCACGAAAAATGAAAATCAGTAACTGATGTACGAAAATTAAAATCAGTAGCTGATGCACGAAAATTGAAAACCAGTAATTGATGCATGAAAATTACAATCAGTCACTGATGCACGAAACATAGAAAAAATATGTGATGCACGAACCATAATCGCAAGTGGGTGATGCACGAACCATATAATTAAGTACGTGATGCACGGACCATTTAATTTCGTGCACCAATTTGTTTTTTGCAAATTTTGTGCATCAGTTAATTAACACAAAGTTCGTGCATCAGTACTGTAATTTCGTGCATCGATGTTATATTTTCGTGCACCAGTTACTTTTTATAATTTTTCGTGCACCAAGGTTATATTTTCGTGCATCAGTTATTTTTTATGATTTTCGTACACCAATGTTATATTTTCGTGCACCAGTTTGTTTTTTGCAAATTTTATGCATCAGTTAATTAACACAAAGTTAGTGCACCAGTGTTATATTTTCGTGCATCGACGTTATATTTTCGTGCACCAATGTTATATTTTCGTGCACCAGTTACTTTTTATAATTTTCGTGCACCAGTTATTTTTATGATTTTCGTGCAGCAGTGTTATATTTTCGTGCACCAGTTACTTTTTTATGATTTTCGTGCACCAGTTATTTTTTATAATTTTCGTGCACCAATTACTTTTTCTCTGGATCATCTTCTTCGTTGCAATATCTTGCTCTCAGGCTGTAAATTTTGAAAAACAAGCTCGGACACCAATGCATACCTTACTTCTTCATCCATATGCATCAGTCAAACCCATGAGATATTTTAAAAAAAAAAAACATGCCAACAGACTTTCGCTATCTAAAATTTAGCATCGTTATTCAAATTTATAATCACATACACATGCGGTATACACACACGATGGAATGTGCAGAGCAGATTCGAAAATTATATGTGCAGAGTAGTTCGATGTATTCTTCAATACAGAAAGATTCCAAATGCTACGAACAATTTAGATGCTTCGATTCAAACATATTTCATGTGCATACCATTTAGCAAATAATTTTTAGGTCGGGACGACGAGATGAGGCGACAAGAAGATGAAGAAAATAATGATCTGAGAATCACCGAAAAATTGGAGATTTTACGTGCAGGCGGGAAAAAGATATGACGTAAAGAGTTAATCTAAAATTAGGTTTAGAGTTTTTTATAACTTAAGGGTATTTTGGGAACTAAAAAAAACCTTTGCAAACCAACTCTTTAAAAAGTGAACTTATGTGAATATAATTCTCTCCTACATTTATTTTTTTGTAAACATTATTTTTTGCTAGACTTATTTGAATTAAGTTTCTGAAAACAGCACCAATATGTAATTTCCCCATTTATTAAACCAAACATGATCAATCCTGTTTGCAATAATTTTGTTAACCAAGAAATCTAGAATGGAAATAAATAAAAAAAGACAGAATTTTTATAAATTCACTAAGTGACCTTATTCCTACTTTCGGCCGATCACCGTCCACACTATTCAGCTATAAGTAATTACAAAAAAATTTATAAAAGATTAATATTCAGAGTTCCAAAAGCATATAGTATTTCAACCCTCAATTCTCTCGTACTTATTCACTCGATTACAATTGTTATATTAGTTATAGTTGAATTCTACTTTCTTTAAGTTTTCGTATCAAATTCAAATGTATGTATGTACGTGGGGAGGTGTCCATGGTGAGCAACTTCGGGTCCGTCCATAGCACTTCCATCCATCTAACGATCGGCATTAGAATCGGCCTGTCCGTTCAGTTCAGTCCACATCATCTTTGTCTTATGAATTCTCTCATTTTTTGAAACATTTCCAATCGTTTTGGTAGATGTGATGGAATTGTTAGAGCTGGTTTTCCTTTTAGAAGGGCAGAATCTAAATATAGTGCTTCCCTCACTGTCTGAGTTAAAATGAGAAGCTTTTTTTCCCATTCGCTTCAAGCTGTAATAAGAATAACAGTTCTTTCAATCCGCTTTCTTTGATGCTGACTTGACCGCAGAGTTGAACTTGAACTACCTCCTTGATCCTTCCACTGTAAGGCTTGGGTTGAGCCTTGACTTTTAGTAAATAAGGATGAATCCTCCTTTTCAATCTCTCACTCTAAGACTAGTTGAAAAGAGCAATCCCTCGAGATTCACAGAGTCGTTAATAAGACTTCGAGTCAACGAACGATTCAAGCTCATTACAAAAGGCAGTTCAGCTTGAGAACTCGATAAGCTGTATTGAGAGAACCAAACCACTCTTGAGATCCCAACCCATTATTCTTAGCCTAAGAGTATTCACGGAAGAACCTGACATTATCAAAAAACTCTCCTTACAACAAATGGGCCTGTGCAAAAATAGACTCACTAGATATATAAATATGACTACATGGCGCCTATTTTTGTAAAAAAAATAAAAAAAATCTTACACTTGACCCTAGGTTTTTTGTATGTGTGTGTAATGAATTACATAATATGAATTAAAGCAACTAGCAATTTATTCTCATATGGTATCGTTAGTATAAACGTTATTCATATATAGTTTCTAAACAGACACTTAATTCCACTATGATTTGTAAAATATATAGCTCATGCATTCTCCACAATTTTCAGAAATTGTTGGCTTGTCTTAAGAAAATACCCTCGTTTAGATGATGTTTCGCACATACACACAAACTACAGGGGGCGTGTTGCTCGTTTTCAAATCACTGCGAGATAAGTTGTACAAGATCAAAAACACAAGAGGCAAGTTACATCTAACCAAAATCAAATGTGGTAAATTGCCACAGGGTAAAAATCTTTCAAATTAGCTTTCTAATTTTAGTTGCATATTCTCCTTATGTTATATTTTAGGAGCAAATTACCCTCGTGTTTTTTTAGGTACATTTTACCCTATCAATGGTACAATTGATATTTTAATATGTAATTTCAAAGCCCCAAATACTTAAGAAGGCGCATATCGCACAAATCATACGCGGATTGGCGTTTTGCATATATTTATAAACAACATGTGGATAAAATATATATTTTCAAATAACTGAAGGGTAATTTATCTATTTAGAACACCACATGGTTTCGTACTGAAAACCCTATTATTTAAAGTAACAAAAATCATACTTAAAACGTGGTTCAAAATAGTGTATTTTTATTTAGTTGTGGAATAAGAAAATTTTAAAAAAAAAAAAAAAACGATGGGGGTTCAACCTAAAGCCGGATTCAATAATGAATCCTTTTATTTGTTTTGTCATAATAGGAAATTAAATCAACGCAGTCAAATTAGGTTAATTGCCAACTCATTTGTTCATCGAATAGGTTAGGGCAAAGTTATTGCATCTGCTCGAACCGCTTATATTCCTACTCTTTTCTCGAGTTTTATATCTAAGCTCATGATTGGTATATTGGAATGAAGGTAGGTTTATTTCATTCTATGATTGATTTCATAAAAAAAAATATTTGTAATTATATTTAATAACCCATATCATATTTTAATTAAAATATTTTAAACAATAGTTATTCAAAAGTTGAATATAATTATTATTATGATTATTAAGTTGTTGTAAGTGCACAGTTACACCAGAGCCATGTTATAACAGTTGAAGTCTTCTACTTGATTGCATTACCTTCAATTTAGTATAAGGCTTAATTTAGTATCAACATTTATTAATGTCTAGTCAAAAATCATGATATGATAAAAATGAAATTAATTAATTGAATTTTAACCACATTTATGAATCAATATTGTAGCATAAAATAGTCGGGAAAAAATATCAAAATTAGTCCTTTAAGTTGGCTAAATTGGATTTGATAGCCTGATTAGTCAAAATTAGATCTTAATCTTTTGCACTTTTACTCCATTTTGGCTAAAGTTCATGTCGCCAGATATTGTTTGGCATCGACGCCATATCAGCAGTACAACAGACTGAAATATTATAAAAGAAATCAAGTTATCGTATTAAGACTTGTTTCTAGCTAACTAGAGTGGTAGAATCCAATTCAGAGCAACTTTGAAGAAGAAAAATGATTTTTCCCTAAAATAAAACACCGTAAAGAAATAATATATATGTATAAATAGTCAAAATAATGAATAAATGTTAAATGGTATTTGGGTATTTTGATTTGATAATATCATTTTTTAACCAAAAAAAATTATTGTTTTCTTTGATTTTTTGTCTTTGGAATCCCCAAAGACTGAAATGAAAAGCAAGCCACAATTTGCCTCATCGCATGAAGCTGCAAATTATAACAAAGATTTGGGATTAGTTAATTTGGTCATATAAACATTTTATTAAAAAAAAAGAATTTTAGTAGGTTTAATTTTTTAAGCTATACCATTAAGGAAAAAAATCAGTTTTTATGTTTGAATATGACAATTAAAAAGTAGTTCTTTAATTATTTTAAAAAGAAATTGAAGTTCTAAAATCGCATTTTCTCTTCCTTATTTTGAATCTTTTAAAGTGTTTAAAAATATAAAAGTTCAGTGAGCTACAGACCTAACCCAATCGGTAAGAGTTCACATCTACTTTGGAATGACTCGAGTTTGAGTTCTGCGGTGTGCAGAAAAATATTTAGCACCTCCCACTATATAAAAAAAAAAGTTCAGTCAAATATCAATTTAAAAAATCGCTAAAACAAGATGAGTTTTCATAACATTAAAAAAAAAAGTATTCAAATTTTAATAATATAATCTTTTTTGGTTATTTAAAACTCTCTTCAATTAAAGCATCAATTTTACCTTATTCCCACTAAATCTAACTGTGAAACTTAACACCGCGAAGCTAAATCACTAGGCTTTTTGACATTTCAGTCATTTAATTATTATTACACCAACATATTAGTTGGGACCTTACCAATATATAGAGCCATAGAAGCATACATCGTTCAAAATACATTGTCATTATTTCTTGAGATACCATATGAAAATGTCTAATTTAGCAAATATTTCTTGTTTTCTTATTATTTCTATAATCTTAGCGTCGGAAACTTTGAACATTTGTGCAGAAAATAGAGCATTCTTTGTGTTCGGAGATTCGTTGGTGGACAATGGCAACAACAACTACTTGGCAACCACGGCTAGGGCCGATGCTCCGCCCTATGGGATCGACTATCCAACACATCGCCCCACGGGACGATTCTCTAATGGCCTTAACATACCTGATATAATTAGTAAAGTTTCTATTTCCTACAATTGTTTTTTTTTTTTTTTGACTTTTGTATACCTGAAAAATTAAATTATTTATTTCCTTCTCACCTTCTCCCAATCACTAATCAATAAAAACAAATGTATATTTATGTGTAAATTATTAATTTAAAAATATCACGTAGCTCATGTCAACTTCTTTATATTTTATTTGAATGGTACAGTTGATATCTTTAATATATTTAATTTAACCTTCAATTTTCCATGAATTTTGGGGAATTTAGTTCCATTTTGCCCAAATTTAATCTTGGAAATATGTGAATATAAATTATTTATTATTATTTTTAGGTGGAAAAATGGGGTGGGAGGCCACATTGCCATACTTGAGTCCAGAGCTTACAGGGCAGAAACTATTAGTTGGTGCCAACTTTGCCTCTGCTGGAGTGGGTGTGCTTAATGACACTGGAATCCAATTTGTAAGCCTAATAATTTTATTAACTTCTTTATTTAAATTAAAAGCACTTAAAATAAATAATTATTCTATCTACACATTATTTTTCATCCTTGGATCATTATTTTTTTTGTAAATCACACTAATTTATATATAGAAATAAATTGCATAACTCGTCTCGTTTCACCAGACTTTTTCGATCCCACCTAGAATTTAATTAAATTTTTATTTATAATTCTTGGATTTGTTTATTTTAATTCCACATTCCCAAGTTATAAATTAATGAATAAATATTTAAAATGCGACATTTTGTATGCAGGTTAACATTATAAGAATTTATGAACAATTAAATAATTTTGAGCAATACCAGCAAAGGGTGAGTGTATTAATTGGAAAGGAGGAGACCCGAAGACTTGTGAGAGAATCACTAACTCTCATGACTTTGGGTGGCAATGATTTTGTGAACAATTACTATTTGGTGCCCTTCTCAGTAAGGTCAAGACAATTCACACTCCAAGCATATGTGCCATATGTCATTTCTGAGTACAAGAAAGTATTACAGGTATTTTTTTTCAAATTAATTTAAAATTTATAAATAATTATGGTTTATTAATCATGATGTGATTTGTGTTTGGTGATAATAAATGTAGAGACTTTATCAACTTGGAGCTCGTCGAGTTCTCGTGACCGGAACAGGGCCATTAGGTTGTGTGCCAGCAGAACTAGCGCAACATAGTAGAAATGGCGAATGCGCGAAAGAACTACAGCATGCCGCATCTCTCTTCAACCCTCAACTCAAAAAAATGCTCAATCAACTAAACCAAGATGCCGGAACCGATGTCTTCATCGCGGCAAACACCAATCAAATGCACATGGATTTTGTTTCCAATCCTCAAAATTTTGGTACATTTCTCGAATAAACGAACAACCTATCGCACTTGTTCGAAACATAATAACTGATGGTAATGATATTGACTTTATATTGCTCTTTGGTCTGTGTTTGGGCAGGATTCACAACCTCAAAAATAGCTTGTTGTGGGCAAGGCAGATATAACGGTTTGGGCCTTTGCACACCCTTATCGAACTTGTGCCCGAACCGAGACGTATATGTGTTTTGGGATCCATTTCATCCAACTGAAAGGGCCAACCGACTCATAGTCCAACAAATCTTTAATGGTGACAACACTTATATGCACCCAATGAATCTCAGCACTATTTTCCCCAACTATTCAAGGGTTTGATGACTGCTTAGCACAAAAAAACTGAGTCGATTCAATACTTTTCAATGGCCATCTTCTGTTTTCAGCGTTGTATTTCGTCGTTTATTTTATATATTTAGATAAATGATATAGATTCGATAACATATGTGATGAAGAAAAACATAATATTTGAATCTACTTCATGGCTCAATTTGCATTTTCATGGTTCTTTTGTACTTTTACTTTCATGTAACATTTTGCAGTTTGAAATAAATGGTGACGTTTTCTTTGCAATTTTTTTATTTTACTTGGTGATAATTTTCTTTCTAGTAAATTCCTTTTTTTTTTTAACATAAAACATACCATATATGCAATGAAGTTGAGCCAACATGACAATTACAACACAAAGCTGAAAAACCAACCATAAAATCTGCACGACTCTAGGAAATAAAACATTCGAAACAACAGACATCAAATGTCTGTCTCCTAGAGGAAGTGATACTTCCAAGTAGTCTAAATTCTTTTACTGTGAGGAATTGTTTACTTTCTAATATATAATAAATAAAAGTGTTATTATATGAATGCATGGCTCTTCCGTAAGATGGGGAGATAAGAGAAACACCAAACACATGTTTTCAGGGCAGATAGTAGGTTTTTAATTCATCAAGTAAAAGTATCAAATAACTGTAATACGAAAAGGAATAGAATTGAACATGTGCAGTAAACGTGAATGGGACGGAGCTTATACATACTACACTTAGGGGTATATTTGCAATTGCTTATTCAAAGCATTTTATGTTACTTTTGTTTAAAGTTGAACGGATTATTAGTATCTCTATATAATAGTAACTGTTATGATACGTACCTAGTTCATGAATACATGGTGAACATGACTGTTGGGGCAGTACATGACACAAACATATACAAGCATTTTGCTTTCCAATTCACATTTTTCAAGTGATTCATCTGGTTTTTTGCATAAAAACTTCCTACATATGTCCACTTGGTTGTACCTTAATGAAATTTCTTTTATTATTTATCTTTCATATTTAGTTTGTTTGAAGCTTTCAGCTTTTGGGGAAAAAAATTTGTTTGGGCCAATTCTTGATCTACCTGCACTATCATTTAAAGTAAGGTGCTAGATGGGGTTCGATTAAAAATGATTGGGATAGTTATATTTTTTGATTTTATTATTTATCGATTATGTAGAAAAACGTGAGGAGCTACAGAAGTAATCTAAGCTAAGACATACGCTCGCATCGACAGGATATTAAAATTCTTTGAACCTTTACGTTAATCGAGCTTCGAATTTCTCTTTAGTTTTCAATCTTCTAAATTAGGCTCATGTTATCCATGTATATGACTCTTTCTTTATTCTTTCGCCACCCTTATCGAAATTGGGATGTGAACCGTGTATGATAATTTGTAGGTGCGACAATGGTTCTTGTTAGTTGGATGTTATACCTGGAGTGAATTACTCAATTAAAATGTATTCATGAGACCTTATAAAGGTCTGAAGAATTCGTGGGGCCTGAGGATTGCTTCTATTGATATACTTTTTTGTCATCTAATTAAGAGAAGTTAAATACATGAACGAAGTATGATGATTAAAACTTTGAGATATCAGCCTGAAACACTTAATTTAGCTTATTCTCCCCGAAAAAAATCTATCATGGCCTGATCTAAAAAAACAACCAGGGTCCATTTATCTTAACTTAGGGAGGAAGAAATGTTGGAAAGATGCTTAATGAATTAGAAATTAAGCATCGAGGACCAAACGAAGTGTACCGGAGGCCGTGATCGATATGTTGGTCCGATCGATCGCGCGTGTGGGAAAAAGATTCGCCAAAAACCTGCTAGGCGCGATCGATCGCGCCTGGCAGTAGGCGAAAAGGCAAAGGGCGCGATCGATCGCACACTGTTCAGATTTGCTGGTTGAGTGCGTCCCTTCACGTTTTGATGTGTTTTTTCCTGAATTGTTGCCTCCAATTGGTGTCCCTATATGGCATTACTTGGTCTAATATATAATGAACAACTCCTAGACATTTTAGAAATAAGATTTTAGAAAATCACTTCATAGTCAAGAGCAAAATCTTGTGCATCTTGTTCATCCCATTCATTGTTCAAGTTTGAGTGCTTTCAAACCTTTGCGGTTTGAGAACTTGTGATTTGGAGTGCTCATATCACAAGTCATGGTCGTTGTATCTTGGGAGACAATTGCCAAAGCAAACCGTTAGCACCAAGGCATGTCAACATTGTCTTAATGACGGATATTACAAATCTCCCCTCGACATGAACTTGGAAGCCATTGCTATTTTTGTTACTACATTCCTAAGATACACATTACTAGAGATAATTAAACTACAAGAAAAGCAGGCCTATTTTTAGAAAATTCATGATATGTATATTATCAAAGGAATATAGTAAATGGTCAAACACACATAATTACAACCTAATATTACACCCAAAAACAGATGGCTAGAAGTAATAGATACAACATAAGGTGTCTCATATATGGACGATGACACATAAACCCACGATTATACTATTTTTAGAAATGGTAGTCAATATTGTGTCAGAGGTGCAACACGAGGTGTCCAACCATAAATGATGTGTGAATAACGTTGTCATTATGCGAAATGATTACATAAAATAGTGTAATTTTTTAGTTAGTGTAGGATTGTATTTTGAAATCATTTGATTTTATTCAGTTTCAGTGTATACTTCAATTTACAGGTAAATAGTTTTGCAATTTCTATGTATTGTTATTCAATTTCCTTGTAAAAGTTTTCTAGATAGATTGCTGTCTGGTGATCCAAGTTGAAGATTCAGAGTAGACCGGGCCAAGTTCTCTCATCACCAAAAGGGGAAAAAATGTTGGAATATTTAAGTTTTGGTGATTACAAAATAACTTACTTCGGAAGACTCTAATATGCTAGAAATGGATTAAAGGTTGCTGCCAACAAAGTCAAGAAGAGCTTAGTCTAGACCAGCAAACACCAATCGACAGCAAAGTCACCAGCAAAATTCATGGCCAACCAACTTCAGAATATAGCAGAGTATTCAAGCAGACTAGCAAAGTACAAGGAAATTGCAGGCTTATCAGTCCAGCCAACTGCTAGCATATCGTACACTGTCAACACTACTATTTTACGTAGCTATCAGAGGATATCAAACTCAACTAGCTGTTGTTAACGATTTAGCAAAAAACTAAAGCGAATGAATGTCAGGTGCTTGTACAATGCCAACAACATCGTACGAGAGAGCCAAAAGCAGTATAGTTTACTTTGGATTCTCAATTATAAATTGCCCTTAGTCGGACTGATACAATCTTTTTTCCACGGATTTTGATCCAGTCTTTGAATATCTGCCACATCATTTCCTACAAATTTATTATAATATCAGAGTTCATTAAAAACAACACAACACACTTCCTTATCTGAACAGCTAATGTTCAAGAGAGCTGAACATAATCGCTCAACATATTTCAAAGGATTTATTTTGTGAAAGAAGTGACAATATTTTGTATTCATCTGATTAATTCAGATTTGTTTTGTGGGAAGTGTGCTAAGAGTTTAGACCATAAAAAGCGATATTGGTCTAAGTGGGTTTGCATTGTGTTGTATAAATCAAACCTTCTAGTGAATACCTTCTTTAAAGCAAGAAGAGTGGAGACGTATTGTGATTCGAACATCCATTAAAATCTTTCATTTATTTTCTACCAATGTACTTCATATCTTTGCTAACCATAGACATAGCTGTTTATCAGGAAAACAATAGACTATTTCCGCACTTATATTCTAAGTTGTGTGCCAAGCTATTCAGATTGATAACCCAATTTTCAGTCTCTAAAAAGATTGTAAATCACCAGAAAATATCAAAAGACCTAAAGTGCTTATTCACCCTCCTAAGCACTCAGTCGATCCTAACTTTTAAATATTGTTTCGATATAGGTTTTCATATGGAATATTCATCGTTTGAAATTAGGTTCTAATGGGAAACTAGTGGGCTGAGTCTACTGCTCCGATACTACTTGTTAGTTTCAATTCTGGGGGTTGATCAGTCCACCCAGCTCACTACAGTCAAGTGAGCTGCAATAGTTCGTGTTATTGAAATGATTACACCTAGAGATTAGATCGAGTTTGATTTAAGAAACCAAACGGAAGTAATTTGAACTAACAAGCTCTGTAACTGATCAAATATTTGGAACATCAAAGTAAAAGTATGCAAGTTAAAATTAGATAGCAGGTAAAATGCAAACAAATTTATTTCTGGAAGTTCGAAGCCAACACTTCTACATCTCCCATTCTTTCACCGAATGGAATGATTCACTAGAAGACTTTGAAATATACAACATTTTGTACAATCTCACTTAGATCGAAGTCACCTTATAATATAACTCCTAGCCTCACAACTCCACCAACAGAGGTTGCATTTACAGATGTGGGAATTCTTTAATGTCTCATATACGAAAGTGCTTATTTAGACAAAACGTCTAAGAGTTACAGACTTCACTCATCTATTAAGCTCACTTATAGAAATAGAGTGAAGTGGGTTGGTACAAGTGATCCTATATGATTTGATATAAACTTGGTGAGAAGTGCCAAAGGTATAGTGTTGGCTCTAATTTTAGCAAGATTTATCTTTATAGCTCCCCATCTTGAATCTCCTTTGTAATGGTTGGCTTATTGATTGAATCACTTCTTTGATCTTCAAGAAGTTGTATTTATAGCCCTCAATGATGATTTGAACGTTAGCCACAAGAATATAGTTGTTGGGAAAGCTTATGCACGACTCCCGAGCTTACAATGGTTATATTCATGTTCTGGGCTTTTTCTCGTAACTTAGCTGGTTAGCTTAGTTGAAATAATCTGAGTTCACTTCTACTTCGTTGGTTAGATTGGTCTACTCCTCTTGTTTGGCTTCCAGTTCGCTGGTCCGTTTTAGCTGATATTTTCTCGTATATATAGTTTTTGATTCATTGATTTCTGGGCCAAGTAATGAATTTGAAAGTTGTATTTCTTTGTTTTGGCTTTCCAGAGAATCAAGAATCATTCCTCTTTGATAAGCTAGCAGAAATTTGCTGCCAATATACCAGAGCTGCTCTAACATTGATGTTATCCTTTAAACGAGATCCAGCGAGGTCCAAGTCTAGTTCCAGCAAGGTGATTTCTTTTGTAATTCATCAAGCTCTAGAATATCTTTTATAAGATACACACTTGATGAACTTTGATAGCAACATAATAACAAGTTTTGTTAACATCAAAACTATTGTTAGTCGAATTCTCAAAACCCAACAAGTCCCATTAATGTCATAACTATGCAGACAGTCATGTAAAATGCTGAATGGTACGTAATTTAGTAATGTTGTTTGCAGCCCCGTCTCTCCTAAACTTGACACTTGATTAGTTAATTAATTAGTTAATTAAAAACTTTAAAAACATTGTTCAAAGTGACCAATCCCTTTGAGAGGTTATCTTCGTAGTAAATTTTAGCCTCTTGGGAATAAATTTATTTGCACCTATCATTATCATGATAAGCCATACGATTTCTGTCAACAGTATTTATTTACTTCAATGGTCCTTTTATTTTAATGTTATAGCATTTTATTTCATCCTTTGTCTAGTAAACTCATAATCTTGAATTCAAAACAAGTGAAGTTGGTTATACGAATCGATGTTATGTATTTTTGTAGACCATGACATGCACACATTAATCGAGGAATTAGGATAGCAAATAAGATTTTGTTAACAAGGATAAAACACGAAAAGATTCATTTAAATATAGATATTATTTTAGTAGGGGATAGAACAATGACGATGTATAAAGCCGACTCACTTAATGGGATAAGAACTTGATTGTTGTTTGAAATTAAAGTTTTGATTACCACCGAATCAACTAACTTATGTTTAATAATTCACATTAAGTTAGAAAAGCTCTCATTTTCTTTGAGTTAATTTTGTAATTGTTCTTATTTAGTCTCGGATATATCTAGAGGGACGATTTGAAATATTTTTCATTAATATGTAAAACCATATGTCCAACTTTATTCCATATAAATTATTTTTTGTTGGAGTGTAATAATTGTCCTTGTTTGGAGAGCGATCGAAGCGTGGCACTTGATCTGAGTTTAGAGATTTCAGTTGCTCCGTTACCACCAGCTATTAATTTTGATAAATCGACATTTTTTTGATCCTACAATTGGTATCAGAGACAATGTCATGGTTTCGATTCCTATGAGTTGCAAGTTAGTGTAATTATTGGGAGGGAGATTGTTGGAGTGCAATAATTGTCTCTGCTTGGAGTGCGATCGAAACATGGCGTTTGAGCTGCTTACAGTTTAAAGATTAGTCACATATTTACAACCATCAGCTATAGCTTTTGGTAAAGCGGCAATTGCTTAATCCTATATTTTTTATTAACAATTTTTTTCTAAAGTAGGTTTATATAAAGTTTGATAAACATAACAATTAGCTTTAGTTTTATTATTCTCAATGTGGAGATACCAATCCAGAAAAAAAAAATCGTGAGCGTGACGTGTTTAAATGATTGAAACTTTATTTTTAAAAAAAATAATATAAAACTTGAAGAATATTTATTAATAAATTGTTTGACAAATACCCCCTAAATTCTTAATTAAATAATTCAAAATCTTAAAAATATCTTTCTTAAGCATATCACTAGACATGTTACGGGTCTGACTCATCGAACCGTTGACCAGGTTAACCGAACCGTTGACCAGGTTAACCGAACCGTTGACCAGGTTAACCGAACCGTTGATCACAGGCCGGTTCATGGTCATTTATGACCCTTGATCGGGCTACTTCTGGATAAGCTCGAACCCATTACCTCACTTTGATACTAATTTTAGGATCAAGCATATCACTATGCCAAAAGTTATACAAGTTTATTTCCTTATACAGCGGCAGTTCAAAGCCCTGTACTAAGAGATATGTGGACGTGATGGTTTTGTACTACGTGAGTGTTAATGTGTCAGGTTTGTTATACTATAGATGTTGAGAAGCACTTTGGTACGAGCATGGAAAAGATATGACATGTAATTCCGAACAATATTAATGGTACAAAAATAATTAAAAAAACAACACAACCCAACTTGAATTCACCCACATGTATTCGCCAATTTAAACATGCGAAAAAAGGAGTTGCAGTAGAAAATTTGAACAACTGCATTTATGTGGGTAGGTAGTGGATTGTTACGCATCCACCCGTCCACGCAGAAAACCCGCCCATATCTTTATATATTAAGCTCTCTTAAATTATAAAATTAAATATTTAGCAGTATAATTTGCAATTATAATTTGTAATTATAATTTGTAAACAGAAGTTTTTTATTGTTTTATGTTGTTCTATCATTTTATTTTAGTTTTATTTATGTTTTATTATCATCTACATTATTTTTTATTATCATCTACATTGAATACCTTAGTTTAAGAACTTATAAAATATACTAATTGTATTTTATTTTCCTTTGGCTCGTCACTCGCCCGAACCGCACCCGCACCCGCACCCGCACAAACCAAAACCGCACATTTGTATATATTTTACAGTTCAACAATATATACAACTGATTTTTCGTGCATCAGTAACTGATGCACGAAATTAAAATCAGCTACTGATGCACGAAAATTATTCCGCATACATTGAGTTGAATGATTTTTTTATGCCTACCAGCTCATACTCAACCACATACACCCCACTACTAAATAAACAATTAAAGGGGAACATAGAAGTCATAATCAGTAACTAATTAAATAAAGTATTGTTTGTAACTTCTAATTTTAGTAAACATATATATATCATAATATAAATAATAAAATAACCAAATGGTTTTCTATATTTTCCAGTTGCGTGACATCTGCAATTAATTTTTATAGGCTGTATATTCTTTTTTATGTTTATTTCTGTATATTTTAATACATTTTCAGATTCTTTGAATCTATAAATTTGAATCATTCAACAATTTGAATATTCCAAACTTGGAATTTTCTTCATGTATGGTTGACATAAGAGTAAGCTGGACTAATTAATTGTTTTGGTGATGATAGCTTACCTAAATTATTTAATTTTTTAATGTGATGTTCGAATAATGATTTTTTTTTTTGGATGAACGAATTATGAATTTTAATTACTGGAAAAAATGAAATTCGAAAAAATGGAAGTGTAGTTTATACAAGATAAATTTACATTTAAATATATTTTTCAATATCATGGAATTAAAACTAAAAATCATATATAACCTTGAAGAATATAGCATATATGGATTCAAATATTGTCGAAATACTGAATGAAATCATATGAAGACTTTCCATTTCTTTTCTTCTACCAAATCTTTCTATACAAACACTATATTCACCTCCACGCCTCTCTTGGCGACAATTTGATGATGTGTGATCTATATGCTTAAAAAGATTCGTTGTACATATGATACTGACGAGATATTTGTAAAAAAATCTAAAAAATTGATCTAAAATGGGGAACACATACGCCGAAATCCATTGACCCAGCTGATACTGCTCGTTTATGTGAGCAAGGACTTAACCATCCGCCCATAGTATAGGAATGTAATAAAAAACTGGGAAACACACAGAAGAAGATGTTGATCATAATGTTTATAGGGATGACAACGGGATGGGTTTGGCCAATCTTGGGATTCGTCCTACTACCATATACTGAAAACAGAACAATATTACAAACGATTACCAAAGAAAGAAAAATAGGAAATATTATCAAGCTATCAAAGTCGAAAGATTACAAAGCTTTGAGACTACAATTTTTATTCTTAGAAAACTATGGGAATTTTTGATGTCCTTAGCTTCCTGAATGAGTGCCCTTATATATGCATGAATCTGGACATGAACTTCGGATTCCAAATCTTGATAATTGTTGAGTGCGCATGTGAGTGCTCCTTAACTTTCACGTGGTCTGGCATATTTTGTCTGAATGTGCCATATTTTCTCGTGAGTGGTCCATTATTTTTGTCCGAGTGCGTTGAACAGTGTCCGCACTATCTTTTTATGGTCCACACTTTTTCCTTTGTCGGGGAATCTTTACATTATTGATTTTTGTGGTTCCTTTGTTTTAGGAAAACGAGCTCTCTTGTTAGCAGGTCTTTTGTCTATTCCCACCTCTGATATGTCGGGTTTGGATCGGAGTCCTTTCCCGAACTCTAGTTCTTTCTGCTCCGGGCATGCTTGGCAAATATGGTCTATCCATTGGCCAATGTGTGCCATGTTGCAGAATTTTCGGTAAGTTTCTTTTCCTGCCTAAATCTTGTTTTCCCAAAGAGTTCTTCTTTTTGTTTCACAGAGTTCTTTGGCAAATTTTGTGGATGTTTCTCTCATAGAATTCAGCATAAAAGTGTCATTGCCTGAATTCTGAAAGAACTTGAATGAATATTTGACTTTGTCGACAAACCCAAAGACCCCATGCATGTCGTTTGAGCTTGATAAAATGAAAAGCTTCAATGAAGCCATTTTTCACTGGTTCTGGAGCAGCACTGACAAAATACAACTCCAAGATATCTTCTCTGGCCAAATGTGGATTATTGGCCCATGTCTCGTGAACAGCTTCTCTGATCCATTTTGCTTATTTTGAAATTTCAGAGAATGCTGGTGCAACAGTATAAATCGAAGCAAGAGCTCCAAAATTATACCATTCTTGAACTTCGTTTGGATGGCTGCCTGGTTTCATCCAAACTCTCGGATATTTTCTTGAGATATCAACAATAGATTTGTCTGGGTTGATAACTCATCTGGTAATTAGTTTCTCTCAAGTACGTTGGTAATCCTGCATAGGTGAGGCCAAGCCAAGAATTAGCGTAGAATAGATCAGTTGAGCCCTTTACATTCCCTCATATCAGATAGCCAAACTAAATCATCATTAGGTTGAACCTTAGAAGTTAGAATTGTCAGTCATTGGCCTATGGTTCAACTCTCTTTATTTTATCCCAGAGGTGCTAGGTTGACTTAAAGGTTCAGATTGTGATAACACCTGACCCTCAACATTCACTACAACTTGTACATCCTCAAGGAATGCATCATCTGCATCACTCGTGACAGGGGTACTTGAATCCCTTGTCTCCGAGTTAGATGAGCCATGTTCTCTAAACACTCATTTTTGCACCGTTGGTGGTGCGGCGAGGATGGGTCTTTTCAAGACCTCAAACAAACGTTCATGGTCCCGAAAACATGCTCGTATATGGTCGGTAACAAGTTCATGATCTACTCGTTGAAGCCATCCTGCGACCTCAGCTTTGAGACAAAGTGCCCAAAGTCTCGTTCCAGGATCTCCATGTTTTCCCTGAGATTCCTCACTCGTTTGAGGGTATCGGTAGCAATGTGTCCCTACATCTCGTGTTAAGAAATCTTTAAGAACATTTTTATCAGATTTCACTATGACAATATCATAATCATAATATTGGCATTCAACTTGCCATCTTAAAAGGCTAGCCTTTTCTGGTTTTGATTCAATTTTATTTTTTAGAAAAGACTTTACACTGGTATTATCTATTTTTAAGATAAATTTTTTTGCAAGTAAGAATAATGGCCATTTTTTAAAAGCCTTTCGAACTGGAAAGAACTCCTTCTCGTTGATGTGCATCTGATTAACTTCGCTATCAAATAAACCGCTGCAATATCTGCATGACACTTCTCCCTCTGGTGTGTCCTTCATAAGTACTGCAGCCCACAAATGATCACTGTCATCGATATATAATACCAATTCATCCTCGCCGTTTGGAATTGCAAACTTTGGTAGTTGCCTGCAAACTTTTTTAAACTGTTTGACAGCTCGCCTGTGATCTTCATTCCATTCGAACTTAACATCTTTCTTGAGTATTGGACTGAAAACCTTCCGGTGGTTTGCTAGATTGTTGATGAACATTCCAACAAAATTAACAACTCCTAAAAAACTCTGAAGTTGCTTTAAATTCTTGAGGTCACCTGGATATCCTTGCACATTTTCCACAAATATCATTCTGTAAGATAATTTCAGATTCATTGATCTCAATTCCGAGGAACTCGATCTGTCCTGTGGAAATCACTGCGTTCCTTTCGGATAACACTAACACTTTCTTGTAGCAAACATCTGAAAAGATTTCCAAATGTGTAATATGTTCTTTCATGTTTCTTGACGCAATGAGAATGTCGTCAACATACACGAACATAAAGCTGAAGTAATCCTTAAAAAGATTATCCATCTTCCTTTGGAATATCTGGGGAGCATTTGCCAATATCATTGGCATGACATTCCAAATATAATGTCCTTGTGGTGTGGAGAATGATGTGAACTTTCTGCTTGATTCCTCCATCTTAATCTGGTAAACTCCAGACTTACAATCGAATTTAGAAAATACCTTGCCATTCTTGATGCTATTTACCAAATGTTCTCAGCCTGGGATAAAACATCAATGGATAATCTGATGATTGCTGTTGTGAAGACCAATCATATCCATGGCTTTTTCCATTGCTTCAATTGTAAATCCATCATACATCTGAAGCTTTGGCTCTTCCTTCATGATCCTCATAAGGGTTTTATGAGAAACAGTTGTATGAGAGAAGAATCCTGTGCTGAAGGAACTCTCTTTCACTCTGATTCTGAGCTGGATTCATCTCCATCAGAATAGATCTCCTCTTCGTATATGCTTTCATCCGAGGTAGTATCTTCAAATTGATACACCTATACCAAATCTTGGAAATAGACAGCATCCTCAAACTCCTTGGTATGCTCGAACTGTCTCACTCCACGACTTTGGTTTTCTGGACAATCTGTAGAGATATGTCATCTTGCTCCGCATGTCTAGCAGTCACAATCTTTGAAACTTTCATTCGCACGGGTATGAGTGCATTTCAAATTTCTTTTTATCGGTGCTATGCTAGAACTTACTTGATTAGAACCTGTTGACAAAGTTCAACTCCTTGTTGGTCATAATCTTTGCCCAGATCGGTAATTTTTGGGCTTTCTTTTTCGACCAGAACTTTCTAGGTCTCCATGAAGACCTACTTCTTCTTGAACTACTTTCGCGGGCATAAAGATGACCTCTGTGCTTCTTCATCTTTCGTCTTTGGGGATAGTTTCCAATGATTGTAGGGATATCATTCCCTGTACAACAAAGAGGAGCTGTTTTGTTGATTCCTCTAAGCTTCTTGTAATTCTTAGTACCACCACTCCGCGAACTTTACCTTAAGAACTGACATTCTGATGGACACCATCTCGATTGCATGAGGTGTATATTCTTGGATAAGCATTTATCTTCATGGGCACGGTATTTTGGAAAAGAACGGTTCTGCTGCATCTTTTTCTTCTATCTTTGCCTTCCAACTATATTCTGTAAAGAGTTTGATGTACTCGTCTACATAACAGATATCATGTAGTTCCAGGCTAATTAGAGCTTGTCTATATTTTTTAGCATTCTCTTCCTCAATTCCTTCGAAGTAGCTTACTCCAATGAAACAGATTTTAAAGAATTTTGCCATCTTGTCCACGATTTCTTTTAGGAACTCTCCGACTAAAACTTCTTCCTTGGTACCTAGGTCTCCCATTTCCTAAGCAATCTTAAATGATCCTTCCATACTCATTTTAACAAGTAAAATAAATCATTTTTTACTTAGATCAAGCGTTCATGCTGGTATTCTCGTTGCTGAAGCTCATTCATCAATAAGAACTTCTATGGTTTTGAAATCCAAGATATCCATGTTGAGCATAACTCCATATGGATGGATTGGATATAACTGAGATTTCCCGTAAGGCGTTTAATGTATATCTGGCCTGTGGGAACGGTTCCTTGTTCCAACTGGGGGATCTAAAGTTGCTGAAGTGAAATCTTCCCTATGCGGCATACTTTGATCACCTTTGGGTGAAGTGTGTGACCTGAAACTTTCTTGTCATGGAGGTCTTGTTACAAGTTCTCCCGTCTTGAATTCTATGAGATTCAATCCCGCAAACGAATTAGCAAGATCACGTAGATCTTCCAGGTTGATTCTTTCCATTACTTGGTGGGAAGTACTGATTCTCCTCGTAGGACTGCAATCATTTTTTCAGTCTCCGTCAAAGGTCTTCGGACCTCCTCCGCTTTCCCTTTTTGGTGTAAAATGGTTATGTTCCATAGGATGGTGGTAACCACCTTCATTCGCTTCTTCCCGTCGGACTTGGTCTTGACTCCAACTCCTTTATTCGGGTTTGAACATCGCGAAGATTCTCAAGAATTTTCTCCTGATGTTTAATCACAATCTCCATTTGACTTTGAATCTGATGGACCTGTGCAAGGATATGGTATTGAAGGTATCCACAATGCTGCACTGTCTTCTGGATCTCTTTCAGATCTTGGGATATCTTAGAAGAATTTGGCTCGATTTCATGAAAGGTTGATTCTCCCATCCTAATCATCTGGTCCGGACCCTGTTGGATCATTGGCGGCTGGAACCACGTCTTCATGTTCAGGATTATCGCCTTCCTGAAGTTCGGCTAACTCGAACCGTAGTTTGAGGTTCACTTGATGAAGCCTTCTAGCCATCCTTTCTAGTTTCTTGTAATGGTTTATGCCGGGTGTGCATAATCATGTTCCTCGTAATATTTTCCACTTATGGTTGAAGCGCTGAACTTCTGTCATATGCTTCTGATTTAGTGCTTTCAATTTTTGGAAGTACCACTTGTATGAATGACACTTTAAACATTCGTTCGGGTCCATATTTTTCTGGAATCGTCTTCTCAGTATATGGTACAAATTAATTCAATATATTATTATAATATTTTCAGAATAAACCTAGGCTCTAATACTATTTTACGAAGACGGGTCGCGAAGGAAAAAGTTATTGGAAAAAAATAGTAAAACTTTGGGTGAGATTTGAAAAGTATTTAAAACTTTAGGGGTATCATACAATTAATCCATTTTAACTTTATACGGGTAAATTGGTAAAGTGTTGTGGGGTAGGAAGCTAGGATGAATATGAACATATAGTTGGGGAGTTATAATATAGAATAATGGATAATGAAAGTTTAGTTAAATAAAATTTATGTTTAGAGATTTTAGATGAGTTTACCTTTATCAAATTGAGATTGATAAAAAAAATATTATTTTACCGACATTATTAATTAATCGAGATTCTAGTGAATTAAACGACTAGTTGAAAAACGTAGATAATAAATAATGCCCTAAAAGTAAACATCTGACTTTTGAACTTGCATCGTCACACATCACTCTCAATCTCTGATAGATTTAAATTTTGACTGGTACATATACATAGTTTTTTATATAATATTAAATAGTTTTCATATTAAAACGCTGCTGAGGTAACCTAACCACTAATTAACTATATATGATTCAAGTAGTTGACTAACTATTAATTAAAATTAGCAGCAATATATATATATATATATATATATATATATATATATATTTTTTTTTTGATCTCGGTAAGTTAAATTATTACTACATATATCAATAAAATCTTTATTAGATTTCACGCTCCCAATGACCCAACACGAATTAAAAATGACAAATTAATAATTTCAATACAACTTTTTAAACCCTCATACAAAACTGTGGTATCATTCATATCATTAATTAACATTACAAGTATTAAATGTTATATTTTTCTAAAAGTATAAATCTGTTACTTGCTTTTCATTTGTCATTAATAATTTCAATACAACTTTTTAAACCCTCATACAAAACTGTGGTATCATTCATATCATTAATTAACATTAAAATTATTAAATGTTATATTTTTCTAAAAGTATAAATCTGTTACTTGCTTTTCATAAAATATCTGATTATATATATATATATATATATATATATATATATATATATATATATATATATATATATATATATATATATACCAACTTAAACTTAAATGAGTTGCAATAGCTCGTGTTCTTGAAATGATTGTAACGAGATATTAGATAAGTTTCTTTTAAGAAACCAAGGGTAAGTAACTCAAACTAACCGGCTATGTAACTGATTACACGTTTGTAAAAAAAGAGTAAAAGTATGGAAGTTAAAATAAGATAGAAATTAAAATGCACATAGATTTGTTTCTGGAAGTTCGAAGTTAACGCTTCTACATCTCTCATTCTTCTACCGAATGGAAAGATTCACTAGAAAACTCTGATTTATACAACCATTTGTACAAACTCACTCATGCCAATGTCACCTTATGACTAGAACTCTTAGCATATCAACTAGCATATTCTTTTACGTCACATATCCAAAAATTCTCTCAATCAATTCTGGTAAATCACCAATTGTTACAAAAATATTCAATCTCTGTTTAAGGTCACAACTACAAATAATAGTGTGAATAACTAGGCACAAATGATCGCATAATTGATATGATACAGCAAGGTGGGAGGTGCCTGAAATATGGGGTTTTGCTATTCTATCAGCAATTTCTTCTTCATCCCTCATTTGAATCCCAAGCGAGTTTGTTTTCAATCTCTCATGGTTTCTTGATTTCAGCTTCCAAAGTAGTGTATATATATCCCAAACAATGATATATACGCTAGACACAATAATATGATCATTGAGAAAGATTCTTCACGATTCTCAATCCTGCAATGATCATATTCATATTATGGGCTATATTTCGTATTTCGGCCTAGTATTTAACTGAACTGGTATCAGCTAAGTTGGCCATCAACTTGTAGGTTATTTCTGCTAGGTTGCTCACAGCAACAAGGTGCAAAGCTCTCCGGCCTAGTTACTTAGCTGATTCTGTTCAGCTCGCATGTTCTCTTGATTTGTTTATTATTGCCCAAGTGTTGAAAATGAAAGTCGTTTCACTTTGTCGTTTCAATATGATCAAATGAAATTTATTAGAAACACAACAAATGTTAACATCAAAACAAGGATTATCCGGGTTTTCAAAACCCAACAATCTCCCTCTTTTTGATAATCACAAAAACCTCGATCGAAATATGAATATTAAAGCACAATGTGTTGTTCTTTTTGTAAAAATAAAAAAGGGAGGTTTAGACAAAAATTTGAAAATTTTCTCCCCTTCAAAGTTTGAGATTAACTCTCCCCTTGAAAATAAAAACTCTCCCTTAATTTTTAAAGGTTTTGAAAACATTAGAATGAGGGGTAATGGGGTAGAAAAAAATTAAAATAAGCAACGAAATTACTATAAAATATGAAAGAAAATGACCTCATTTGGTAGTTTACACAACAATTTTGAATTTCTTGACAAAACTCAAACAATATACATAGCATATATTCTGTGGCAGCAAACATTTTCCAAATTGAACCAACAACTCGTGAAAAAATCAGGCTGCAAGACCTATGCTGCTGCAATCCTCTATAAGTCTAGTTTTCAACACAAAAAGTAGTTTATCATTTGGACACTCGAGCAAGAAGTTATGCCATTTCTCCCAAAACTGCTGCAAGCTGAAAATTTTTTCCAAAAAATTCAAAATGTAAGAAACAATTTTAGAGGCAAATTTAAAAATCAAACAAGTATTTTGAATTGTTGAGATGATTAGTTTTAAAAGTACAAAGACTTCCCCAAATTTTTTTCGATAAGATACATATATCTTTACCAAACATATGAGGATCCAATCACAAAACTAGACAAAATTAGGAGATCAGCAGTGGCCCATCCTCGCGTAAATTGCTAAGGACCCAATAAGTCTAACATTGATTCCCTCAGATGTGTCAATTGGGCAAATATGACCATAGTGACTAGGATGGATATTTGAAAATAATTTGAATCTTTAAAAAGATTTAAACAAAAACATTTTCATGCAAAATGCAATAAAAATAGATTTGATGCTAAAAAATATTTTTACACCATATATTTCAAAATTATGCAATGAAAATATTTAATGCAAAAAAAAATTTGAAAATGTTTTTAAAAGATTGATGCCTAAAAATATTTGGAACCTATTTCAAAACAACCCGCTCTAGTATTAATTGATGGGCATGGACAAGTAGGTCGAGTGGACTGCTCTGATATCACTTGTTAGGATCGATACTGATGGGTTGATTAGTCCACGCAACTCAGTTCAATCAAGTTTAATAGCTCATGTTCTTGAAATGATTGTACCGAGAATTGTATCAAGTTTGGTTTAAGAAACCAAGCGGAAGTACTCGAAGTAACATGCTTTGTACTGATTAAACGTTTGTAAAAACAGCGTAAAAGTAAGCAAGTTAAAATAAGATAAAGGAAAATGCACACAGATTTATTTATGAAAATTCGAAGCCAACACTTCTACATCTCCCATTCTTCGAACCGAATGGAAGGATTCACTAGACTTTGATTTATTAAGCCCTTTGTACAACCCACTCCAATCAATGTCACCTTACTATTGTAACTCCTAGAATCTCAACTAGAATATTCTTTTACATCTCATATGCAAAGACTCTCTCAATCAATTGTGATAAATCACAATATGTTACGAAGATATCCATTATCTGTATGAGCTCACAATTACGAAGAATAGAGTCAGTAACTAGACACAAAATGATCCCATTATGGATCTGATACAACAAGATGAGAGGTGACTGAAACTTGGGGTTTTGATCTTCTATCAGCATATATGTTCTTCTTCATCCCCCATTTGATCGCAAGTGGGTTTGCTTTTAATCTCTCATGGATTCTTTATTTGAGCTTCCAAAGTCTTTGTATATACAATCTCAAATAATGATATATACATTAGACACAATAATATATCCGTTGTGAAGATTCTGCACGATTCTCGAGCTTGAAATTGTCATATTCGTGTTCTTGGCTATATTTCGGCCCAGTACCTAGCTGATATGGTATAAGCTAAGTTGGTCATCAACCCGTTGGTCATCAGCTCGATAGGTTATTCAGCTAAGTTGGTCACAACAGCAAGGTGCAAAGCTGTCCAGCATGTTACTTGGCTGATTCGGTTAAGTAGCATGTTTTCTTAATCATAGTTTTTGATTTATTGATATCTGGGCCATGGGATAAATATGAAAGTTGTAGTGCTTTGTTTTGGACTTCTAGATAATCAAGTATCGCTCAATATTGACATCATATGTGAGCATGTTGCTCAAAATACGAGACCATACGCCTGCTGAAATATTCCATGTTTCAGCATCAGGTCTAGCAGCTTGCAGACGCCTCTTCGCTATGTTAGCTTCCGATCCAGTCTTTGACTTCTAAAACATATTTGTACATATTCTTCTTAGCTTTGCAATTCATACTGGTTCACTCATTTTCAATAATCAAGCTGAGATTTATGACCAAAATACTAGAGTTGCTCCAACATAGCTGATTGTTGTTTCAACTTATACCAGCTGTCAATTCAAGTCGAGTTTTCTCATTGATAACATCCAAATATACCCAGCTGCTCGAAATATGACTTTTAACATTCTGAGTTGGATGTCCAACCTCTTTCGAAGCACATCATTTCGATATTCGAGTGATGCGATATGATCGACTTAGTGAGCTACACCATGATTTCAGCTAAGTAGAAAAAGGTGTTTCAGCTTAGTACAATTTCTTTGCAGTTCATCATCATCATCAACAACAACAACTAAGTCTTTAATTCCAATGAATTGGGGTAGGCTACATGAACAATAGAGAGAATCAAGTCTGGTTGGACACATGCGTCAACATTCTCCAAAAGCTTCTATCGGTCAACATATCTTCTATAATCCCCTTGCACTCCAAGTATTTGCGTATAACTTCGAGTCATGTCTTCTTCAGTCATCCTCTCGCTCTCGTGAACTGGGCAAAATCATGGACTCCACTCGATGAACAGGTGCAATGATGGGCCTATGTCGAACATGACCAAACTAACGTAAGCGACTTTCTTGCATCTTCTCTTCTATACAAGCTACATGTACTTCAGCTCGAATGTCTTCGTTCCTTATTTTATCTCTTCTTGTCTTACCTCACATCCAACGAAGCATACACATCTCTGCCACACTCGTCTTTATGTGACTCCTCTTGGGTGCCCACCATTCCGTCTCATACAACACTGCGGGTTTAACGGCGGTTCTATAAAAATTTCCCTTCAATTGCAGCTGGATAATACGATCGAATAGAACTCTGGTGGCTTTTCTCCATTTCAACCAGCCAGCCTGAATCCTGTGGTTAACGTCACTGTCAATATCTCCATCCTTTTGGATAACTGAACCCAGGTATTGAAACTTGCTGCTCATCGATAACTATTGGCCACCGAGTCCTACAACATCTGAATCCAAAAGGAACGACCACTAAATTTGCACTCCATATATTCCGTTTTAGACCTACTTAATCTAAAACCATTTGATTCCAACACCTCTCTCCATAACTCCAATTTGGCATTTACCCCTGCCATTGTCTAATCGATTAACACAACATCGTCAGCAAAAAGTATATTACAAGGTAATTCAGTATGTATGTCTTTTGTTATCTCATCCATCACTAGGGTGAACATGAAAGGACTCAATACAGACCCTTGATGTAATCCAATAGTTATCGAGAACTCACTTGTCACCCACTGCACGTTCTCATATTAGATGCTACTTCGTCGTACACATCCTTGATTATATTTACATACTTGATGTGAACTTTTTCTTCATCAAAGCCCACCATAATATTTCCCTTGGTACTTTATCGTAGGTCTTCTCCAAGTCTATGAAGATCATATGCAGATCTTTACTCCTCTCTCGACAAGTTGACGAAGTAAATGGATAGCTTCAGTAGTTGACCGTCCTGGCATGAACCCAAATTGGTTCTCCAATATCTTAACCTCCCTCCTTAAACGACATTCAATTACCCTCTCCCAAAGCTTCATTTTCAGACACATGAGTTTTATACCACGATAGTTGGTGCAACTATGAATGTCACCATTGTTCTTATAGATAGGGATGATGGTACTCTTTCTCCATTCATTTAGAATTGTGTTACTCCTCCATCTTGATAAATAGATATGTTAGCCACTTTATCCCCGTCGGTCCTAAACATCTACATACTTCAATAGGGATTCCATTCGTGCTTTCATTTTGTTCAAATCTTCTTTAACCTCAGATTCTCTAATTCCGCGAGTAAACTCACGGTTTACATCATGTGATGGATGTTAAGATCACCTAAATCTTGTCTAAAGTCACAGTTGAACAAGTTGTTAAAATAATTCTTCCATATTGTTTTGATGTCTTCATCTCTAACCAACACTTTATGGTTCTCATCTTTTATGCATTTCACTATACATAAGTCTCTTGTCTTCCTCTCCATCGCTCGGTCAATCCTGTAGATATCTTTTTCTCCCTCCTTGGTATCCAATTTATCGCACACTTCTTTGCAGACTTTAGCTCTAGCATCTTGAACCGCTGTCTTCGCTTCTTTTTTTGCAAGCTTATATATTTCGAAAGTTGCCACATTATTGTTCTTCTTCAGCTCTCTGTAAGCATCCCTCTTGATTCGAATAGACTTTTTAACTTCATTCCACCATGATGTGTCCTTACCTTGTGGAACATATCCTCTTGACTCACCAAGGAGCTCTTTAGCTACCATCTTAATGCCACGAGCCATTTTATTCCAGGTGGTATCATGATCATTTCTTGACATCCAATTAACTTCATCGACTACCTTATATACAAAAGCTCCAAAGTTACCTTCTTTTACCCGTCACCACTTAATTGAGTCCTCAAATTGTGAAAAACATTATGAGGTGTTATCAATAAGATCACTTATTTACGCAATATTATGATATATTGTGTTCGTATAATTAAGAGGAGAAACCAATAATTCCAGACGTTTGTTAAAAGTGTATTGATTGCTTGATATATTACTATATTAAATAAATATTCATCACTCATTATTACAAAACATCAAATTGTCTATATGTGATTGTGCTATAATAGATAATATATTATTTATACATCATAATTAGGCCCACCGTATAATAAAATTCAGTTGGAATCTAATGAATCCAAATTGTCAAAACTTGTAACGTCAACTACATATTTGGGACAAGATTACGAATTTAATACAGAGCAGCTAAATCTTGAGATACATCTTGAGATACAGGAAAAAGGGCACAAATCACATACCATGGTATGCCCTGTGGCTTAACCAAATTTTTTTTTATCTTATGGACGAAATTTGTTTGATTTCTAGTTGTTCATCAAATCTTACTTCTGTTGATTTTTCCATGTGTATGATCGATAGCTCAAAGTAACTAAATAACTGCAACTGACTAGAAAATAACCAAGTAGAAATCAATGAATCATCATGCTTAAGTCAACACTCATTAACCTCAAATTTATTATTTGATCTTCATCTCTACCTTTCTAAGAACACGGATGTCAAATTATATTTTTTTAGTACAAAAAAATATAATTATCTCAACACACAACCAACAATAATATTACAAGCATCACACCCAAAATCTAACAATTTTAACGAACAAAATTATTCCCTAAAACATTTAGTACAAATAGAGAAGGATAGTACATATTCGTAAGAAAAAAATGGGTAAATTTTTATCTTAAAAAATGGTCTCATGGTATAGGGTATTTGCAATACTAATCCTAAACTTTTAGGATTAATCAAATATAATACCATTTAATTTGTTTTATGGGAAAATTACATAAATGTATCACTTTTCAAAACATCTTTCAACTAAATCTCCCAAAAAAATCTTCTTTCAACTAAATACATGTTTTAGAAAATTTATTTCAAATAAGTCTGTTTTATCAAACCCTAATCTAATTAGTCTATTAATTATTACTAAAATACCCATTACTCTACACCTTCATCACCCTCACTCTTCTACGGACACGTAATTCTTTGACGCACATATAAACTATCAAAGCTTCCTTTTCTTGTACTCAACCATTCGAAAATTTCATGTGAAATATATTATATTCTCATCCACCTTTGACTTTTCCATTACAATGTATGTATCTATTTTCACAAGGCAAATATGACTGTCTGAATCTGTGCGCAAGCCACGTACATAATACAAAACAATTTGGTTAATTTCCACTTATGGTGATTTGAATGTGGGCAGCAATTTACATCCGTTCGATCCTGAAAATCAATGCTCATGTCCATCCTTACACGTAAGATCGATTTACTGATATCAAGAAATTTTCTCGAAAAATTTCCGTAGCATGGAGATGAATTATCATTGTTTGAGTCTATCGGTGCATGTAATTTACATGCACCGATAGACTATATTTTTTATTAATGGGGACAATTAAAAGGAAACACGTTCTATGGGAAAAAAGATGAAGTTGATAGGTCGACATTTATCGTTTCTTGATTATAACGGATTTTGCACCAATGGTTTCAACTCATGTAATAGACATGCACCGTCTAAGTCTACCGATACATATAAATTACTCATGCAGTGTATGTAAAAATTACATGCACCGATTTAATTTTTATTATCATGAAGTGAATCTTAAAAAATCATGTATATCTGTATATCTTCATTCAAGACAACTATTTGCTCCCACAATGATCTTGAACCACAATTTTCTAATATATCAAATGGCAACAACCATATTCAAGCATCCACGTTTCACTTTCGAAAACAAAAGCAAGGAATATCGGTGCATGTAAAAAATTGAGTCATCCGGTGCATGTAAAATTGAGTCATTCGGTGCATGTAAAAATTACTCATCCGGTGCATGTAAAATTGAGTCTTGCAGTGCATGTAAAAATTACATGCGGTGCATGTAAAATTGAGTCTATAGGTGCATGTAATGTACATGCACCTCTAGAGTCATATGGTACATGTGAGTCATGCCGGTAGACTCAACATTTGCATTAGTTATCAAATTACATAATAAATAAGTATCATACAATAATTGTTAAAGACGATCACAAATAACACTTAAAAATTAAGACACGTTGGTGTAATATATTATCATTTGAAAAATAATATACTTTTGTTATTTGATTATTCAATAATTTATCATATATTATATACTCATCCATAATAAAAATTTAATTTCTAAAATAATATATTATATCTTTAATTTGTTATAAAATCAACAAGCAAGCAACATATAGTGGTGCATGTAAATTACATGCGCCCCTAGTTTACGGGTGCATGTAATTACATGCACTGCTAGTCTACTGGTGCATGTAATTTACATGCACCGATAGTCTACCGGTACATGTAAATTACATGCATCGGTAGACTCAACATTTGCATTTGTTCTCAAATTACATAATAAATAAGTATGATATAGTAAGTGTTAAAGACGATCACAAATAACACTTACAATTAAGACATGTTTGTGTAATATATTATAATTTGAAAAATAATAGAATTTTGTTATGAGATTATGCAATAATTTATCATATGGTATATACTCATCCATAATAAAAATTTAATTTCTAAAGTAATATATTGCATCTTTAATTTGTTATAAGATCAATCGTAAAAATTATAGAATGAAAAATTAATTCACATTTTTTTGATTTGATCATTGTTATTTAATACTTAGATAAAAAAATAGTATATTAGTGCATCTCCGTCTATCGGTGCATGTAAATTACATGCATCGATAGATTTTAGCAAGTCGGTGCTATGTGAATTACATGCACCGCTGAGTCTATTTTGATGAATGTAAATTACATGCACCTATAGACTTATACTATATTTAACCAAAAACATAGCCTTTTTATATATAATTTTGAATATGTAACATTTTTCCTCATTAATTATTTTAATTAATAGCAAACTGAAATAGAAGGCTCGAGGTGTGAAATAACAAACTGAATAAGAAAGCAACACATAAGTCTAAAGATGCATGTAAGTTACATGCACCAATGAGTCTATCGATGCTTGTGGATTACATGTACCGATAGACTCATGAACTGTCGGTGCATGTAAATTACATGCATCACTGAGCCTATCGGTGCATGTAAATTATATGCACCGATAGACTCATGAATTGCCGGTGCATGTATATTATATGCACCGATAGACTCATGAATTGCCGGTGCATGTAAATTACATGCACCAATGGCTTCAATATCATTACATTCTCAAAATTTTCATTTAAACAATTGATCGAACATCTCAAATACATTATAAATTTGAGTTTTACATTAAAAATCTAAAAACAATCATTACAATAAAATTGAAATTCATAATAAATGTAAAATTTTCATTCAAACAATTGATCGAACAATTCAAATACGTTATACTTTTACGTCTCACATTAAAAATCTACGTACAGACATTACAAAAAAATTGAAATTCATAAGAAATATAAAACAAAATCAACGTAATCCGTAGATGATAAATAGAAGAATGCAATGATTTTGTCTTCTTGCACAACCTTTTTGTTTTCGTTTGACTAGTGCGCGCAGCTCCGACGCAATGGGAGGAGCGACAACTTCCGACGACGGCGTTGGTGGTTGGGACATGTGGCTGATGTGAGGGTTGAAGACTAATGTTTTGATGTTGAAGGAGGTGATCCAAGGAAGGCAGAAGACTATTTTGGTCATTTTGACTTGAAAGAATTTTTTTTGGGGTGACTGGGCCGAAAAATCTTTTACCAAATAGTACCGGCCCGTAATTTTCCCTTGTTTTTTTATCAAGTATAGTCCCAGTTTTTTTTAAAATGAATAACAGTCTCAATTTTTTGTTAAATGATCTCAAAACCCAATATTCAATTATGATATCACTTTTGTTATCGTGGGAATAAATTTATCAAAAACATTTATGTGGGACAATATTTGATTATTCCTAAAAAATTGGGACCGATATCAAAAAAGTTCATAATCTATGATAACACTTTTGAAATTTACCCGAAAAAATATATCAATTAGTTCCCCCAAAAATGTAGCTATTTTTAAAAATTAATGTTGAAAGAAAATTATCCACACTGATTCACTGAATTTGTTATCAATCACTCTAATTTACGAATTTATAGTATATTATAAGTAAGTTGTATATAACATTCAATTTTAGTTTCTAAAACATAAAAAAGAAATTCTCTCCCAAAAAATCATTCTTCGTATTATTTTTATTTTTCCCTGAATAATATAACAAAATAAAACTCAAATACAAATTACTCTAATTACGTCAAAAAAAAGTAATTAACTTGTCCAAAGAAAATTATTATTATTAACCTAAAAAGTCGTAAGCCCACGCCTCGCTGTCATCATTGACTCAAACTAAGCCAATCAAAAATAAATAGCAACATATTTAAAAATGTTATTTAACTTTATATATAATTTTTTTAAAAATAATTAAATTTGTGTCACATAAAACTCTAGCATTGAGTGCCTATAAAATCCAATCCCAAGTATTTATCTGCACGAAACACATTCATATATTTCTTCTACAGAGCCATGGCTGATCCGTTGAGCAGCTGCATAGCCACTGACCTCCTCCCCCTCTTCGGTGGCTCCCCCAACGCCACCGCTGCCGCCTCCTTCATATGCAGCCGCTTCGACGCCGTCTCCGTCAAGCTCGCCGCCGCCACATTCGCGATCGACAACACGTACCTTCTATTCTCCGCTTACCTAGTTTTCGCCATGCAGCTGGGCTTCGCCATGTTGTGCGCGGGCTCAGTTCGAGCCAAGAACACCATGAATATAATGCTCACGAACGTCCTCGACGCGGCGGCGGGCGGGCTGAGCTACTATCTGTTTGGCTTCGCCTTTGCATTTGGCGCGCCCTCCAACGGGTTCATCGGCAAACACTTCTTCGGGCTCAAGGAATTTCCCTCGCCTGCTGCGGATTACAGCTTTTTTCTTTACCAATGGGCTTTTGCCATTGCTGCCGCAGGTATTTAAATTATTTAATCTAATTAATTCAATTCAATTATTCGGAAACTAGTAACATATAGTTATTGTTATCTATTATAGATTTTTTTTACCTTTCTACACAACAAGGAAATCTAGCTTAAAACTGTACAATACTACTAGTAATTAACAAATGAAAATTCAAAGCATTTAATGATGAAATAAATTGAGTGGCAGTAAGTCAACTCTTTGAATCTCATGTTTCTAGCTTATATAATTTCAAGAAAATAGGTGGAAAGGCCTAGAAGTCAAGAAAAAAGAGGAGAAAGTTAAAAAGATTAAAATTGATAGAAACATCAAAAGGGGAAAAAGTTTAAATAAGAAATAAAAGAGTAAATTTTGAGGTAAAAGAAGAAATATTAGACTGATTAAAAACTATGAGAAATGCATTATCAACCCCTTTTTTTATTAGTTTCATTCATCACAAAAGGCATATAATAAAATATATGTTAGGTTTTTTTAGATTCCTATAATCATATTGTTTTCATGGTTGGCTCATGGATTAATTGATTCTTGCATATAATATGTTATTAGGTATCACTAGCGGGTCCATTGCAGAAAGGACACAATTTGTTGCATACCTAATATACTCATCTTTCCTAACCGGTTTTGTGTACCCCATCGTTTCACACTGGTTCTGGTCCGGTGATGGTTGGGCCGGAGCCGGAAGAACGAGTGGCAGCCCTCTCTTCGGCTCGGGAGCCATCGATTTTGCCGGTTCAGGTGTGGTCCACATGGTTGGTGGTATTGCTGGTCTCTGGGGAGCATATATAGAAGGTCCAAGAATCGGTCGGTTTGCCCGGAGTGGCCGGTCCGTCGCCTTGCGTGGCCACAGCTCTTCATTAGTTGTGTTGGGAACTTTTTTGCTCTGGTTCGGGTGGTACGGATTCAATCCCGGTTCCTTTTTAACCATTTTGAAGGCATACGATACAAAGGGGTCGTATTATGGTCAATGGAGTGCGGTGGGGAGGACAGCTGTCACGACGACATTGGCGGGGAGCACGGCGGCCCTTACAACCTTGTTCGGGAAGAGGCTTTTGGTTGGGCATTGGAATGTGCTTGATGTGTGCAATGGTTTGTTAGGGGGATTCGCCGCGATCACCTCCGGGTGCTCGGTGGTCGAGCCATGGGCCGCCATCGTATGCGGGTTTGGGTCAGCTTGGGTGTTGATTGGGTTCAACATGTTGGCTGATAAACTCGAGTACGATGATCCGCTAGAAGCAGCCCAATTGCATGGTGGGTGTGGTGCATGGGGTCTACTATTCACAGGATTATTTGCCAAAAAGGCTTATGTGAATGAGGTGTATCCGGGCCGTCCAGATCGGCCGCACGGGCTGTTCATGGGCGGCGGAGGGAAGCTTTTGGCAGCTCAGATCATCCAGATTCTAGTGATAATCGGATGGGTCAGTGCGACTATGGGACCGCTTTTCTTGGCTCTTCAGAAATTAGGGTTACTGAGGATTTCGAGCGAAGCCGAAACGGCGGGAATGGACTTGACTAGCCATGGAGGGATGGCCTATGTTTACCATGATGAGGACGATGAGAATTCCAATGGACCACCGCAATTTAAGATGAAACGAATCGAACCGACTAATAGTGTCACACCGGAGCATCTTTCACATTCATCTGCTAATGTTTGATATGCATATGTTCAAAAACAAGTGAAGTGATATGTTACAAGTATATCTTAGGCATGGGAGTGGCTCATTTGTGATGTTTTCCATTGCTAGTGTGTTGTATAATATTTTAATTTCTTTGTGTTGGTTTCTCTAGAATGCCAATAGGTAGACTAAGGCTGTGTGTACTTCGAAATATATGATTTTTTTTTAAGAAATACTAGAGTTTCTTGATATTTTAAAACAGCTTGATTCTCGAAAGAATAGATTCCACCCCATTAATATAGAAAGAGCCTACAACTTGTTCAATGGTTTTTTATACCTAATTTTGTCTGTACTCCTATTTCTAATTCTTTAAATTAGTCATTCACATGTGTTAAAATGTGAGCCACAAGCTTTGTAATTTGTCACTATTAATACCAAATTGCAGAAATAATAAAATGGTCAATTTTTATTTTAGATGTTGATCTGAAACCAAGTGAATAAACTAAATGAGAAATACAAATCAAGATAATATTAAAAAACCAAAGATTTTTATGAACTTCGACAACTAAAAGTCTTACATTTCAATTTCTTGGTTATAACTCCTTATCAGAACTTCTTGACTGTGATTGCTCCAAGCTAGCCATGTATACGATCCTAATCTCTTCTTCGGATCAAATGGTACAAGGAAAGCCATGTGTACTCATGGTTAACTTCACTTGCCCATGGTTTATACAAGTTTCCATCTTATGTCGATACTGGAAGACTTTACGATGATTTTCGATATCAATTTTTTCCTCACTAGTTTCTTCGATTTTGAGGTGCACTCTAGATCACGAACCCCAAAATTGGTATTGTTTCTCGTCTTTGACCTCTTCCTCATCCTTATCTTGGTAGACGATATAAGGGGTGAGTGTTTTAGTGAACACTTAGCAAGTGAAGGTCAATTGAATATGTAAAAAAACACACACACATATATATATATACACACACACACATAGAAAGTTTTCAAAACAAATATCACATAAATCGAAACATGAACATACACATAAATGAACAAAATTTCGCTCCTCTGAGCCAAAATAGAAAATCACATATCAGAACACATAACATATACTAATCATGTTGGATCGATCCACAAAATACAATGATTATAGAGGTAGCTCTTACGGATTCAAGAGGTGGCTCCCGTACGTGTAGAATTTTGTCTCGCGGGTTCAAGAGGTGGCTCTCATGCACATACCATGTTTCTCCGCATAGCACTTATCTCCTGGTATTTCGAATTTTCATGACATCATAGATTTAAAATAATTCACATATTTGATTGAATTTTCAAGCATACACACGATTTCAAAACGAAAGAATGATATTCATAGCAAAAACCCACTTATTGATTATGTAGATGCTTTCTTAAATGACTTGAGTTGATTTAAGTTACTACTTCAAGATTCTTTGCTGAAACATATTCTGGATACAAAGCTGATGGGCTTCTTTCTTTGTTGAGGGTTGGTTGAGCTGACGGACAATAATATAGAGCTGATGGGGAGTTTAGAGATAACAGATTTTGGTTCAATGTCTCATATTTATAGAAGAGTTTATTATGTTGCTCTTTTCCATCACCTCTGTTCAGTGCTCTTTCATTCACGTCTCTCCGGTATTGAAAACGTGTTGTTGATCAACTTTGAAAAAATCTTGTTTTGATTAGTATTAAATTCGATTGGTGAAGTATGGTAGTTTTGATTAGTATTAAATTTGGTTGTTGAAGTAAGATATCACATTCCTCCATACTTATGAAAAGTTTCGTCATTGAACTTGCGTTATCTTGATTCTTAAAAAGAGAAGGGTATCGCTTGTGCATATCTTCTTGCAATTCCTAGGTACCTTCTCTTTCAGTATGTTAGACTGTTGAATTTTGACATATGGAATAGTCCTTGGTCTTAACACTTGATCATTTGAATTGAAATCGAATCGAGACTTCTTCATATCTCAGATTTTCATTCAGATGCCCTTGAGTCTCTCACGGTTCTGCTTCGAGTACATGGCTGTTGATCGATAATATACTTCCTTAATTGTGATACATGAAAGACATTGTGAATTATTCATAGATTTGGTGGTAATGTTATTCTGTAAGCTAATGTTCCAATCTTCTCTAAAATTTTGAATGGTCTCGCATATCTTGGAATCAATTTTTTCGTCTTGTTGAATAGAATTACACCCTTCATCCGTGAAACATTCACATATAATGAATCACTAATCTCGAATTCTGTCTTCTTTTCATGCTGGCCCAACTTTTCTGTCGATCTTGTGCTACCTTAAGTCTTTCGCTTATGATGAAAAGTTTGTCAAGAGTAGCTTGAACTAACTCAGGTCCAATGATAGTTATTTCCCCTACTTCATCCCAATACATAGGCGATCGACATTTGCGCCTATAAAGTGCTTCTACGATGTAATTAAGATACAGCTATGGTAGTTGTTATTATATGTAAACTCGATCAGAAGTAGGAGTTTGCTCCAATTTTCACTGAACTCTATGGTTCAAGCTCTTAGTATTCATATCTAAAGCACAATACAAAATATTGATAGTTTTAGCATTTTGAGAGATTAAGTTCATACGATCTCTTGTAAAACCATCCATTTTCTTGGGAACTCCTTTCCCTCAATTTCTTTCAAATGAACATGTTGACCTTTTACAATGATCATTCCATATGTCATAATCTACGGATTGGATTTATAGAGAAATTCTATTATTCCAATACCCATAATTATTTTTACTGCGAAAAGATGAGGACGATTGATCGATTGTCATTGAGCAAACTCACTAGCTAGATTAGTCATTTCAAACATTGGTTTACAAAAAAAAAAAAAACAAGTAGCTCTGATATCACTTGTTGGAACCTAAGTGGGGGGTGAATTATGTTGTTTGACTACTTTAGCGATTTTAAATTGATTTTGCAAATAATCGAGTTTGCCCTGCGAAAGTCTTGATGAAAACCGAATCCAAAATAATATAAAAGCGTAACGTAAATAAAACAATAAATAACACAATGATATGTTATAGAAGATCGACGATAAATTGTCGACATCTCATCTTCCCGGTTAGAAATCATTTAATCGAGTTCCACTAGAACAACTTCAATCTTGATCTTGAGGGCTCCAAGCTAGCCACACACAAACTCTTCTCGGCCTTAAGGGCTCCATGGATAGTCACGCACACTTTCTCAAGTCTTCTTGGCCTTGAGTGCTCCAAGGATAGCCACAACCTTGCACAAACTTCACTTGTCGGTGATTTGTACAATGTTCCAACTTGCTTTTGTGTTGGAAAACCTCAGAAGGAATGTCTCTCTTTTGAGTTGCAAAGAACTACACCTTCAAGGTGTTTACAAAATGAACAATGACAACTACCTCACAAGAATGAAACAAGCTTGTTGAAACAAGCACAAACTCTCACAAGAATGAAATTAGCTTGTAAAAGTGAGACAAAAAAGTGTGGTTAGAGAGAGAACTTCTGTCCATTCTCTCTAGGATTTCAAACCCTAGGAAGGCGCCTCACTTATCTGCTCTTTTCTACTGCCTCTTCAATCCTTGCTCGTTTGTTTGCTTGCGTTTTGGCTAGTTTCCACCTGCTCCTTGCTATCCCAATCATTTGATCACTGCTGCTTGGTTGGTGTAGAGATTTTGTTCGCGAATTTTCCTGCTGCAACTTGCTGCGTAGCTTCTGATTTCGTGCATCTCATTGGGTTACATGTGTTTCGCGATTTCACTTGGTTTGCCTTCTGATTCACTTGTGCTTTTAATTTCTTGGAGATTGTGGATGGCTTCCACTATTATTTCTACTGTATTGTGAATCTGGGTTGTGGTTTTGCTTTTGGCATTTCTGATTTGAATCCCTTCCTCGCCTATGTATTTCGTTTAATTCTTTCAGTTATTTGGTTTTGGTTTTTGTAATTGTTTGAAACCGAGGCTCTGATCTATTAAGGGAGGTTCAGTCGAGGTTTGTTGAGGGTTGGTCGTGTACGGGGTGGTGGTATTAGCAGTCGGTTGGTCCCTGTTACTGGTTTCGAGCTTCTTTGTTCAGTGTGCCCACAAGGTGCTCGGCAGTTGGACCCAATGATTGTGCCTTGTTATAAACGTGTCTCCCAGCTATGGGGCTTCGATTCGTTTGACTGTGGCATGTAAGGGGTGGTGTTATTGCTGCTTAATGGCTTCTTGGTAATCATTGTGTACTACATTATCCCCTTCAGTTCGACTGCGCCCCAGGTGTTCGCTAGTTGGTTTCAGTTGCCCACACCAGCTTTATTTGCTGGTTTGGGCCCTCTTCAGCTTGCTATTCCCCCACGGGTGCTGACTGGATCCAATAATGTTTAATGCACTACAAAGAACCAAGCCTAGGGTGCATTTGGATGAGACTCCTCCTATACTTGAGAAATACATGTCGGAGGATGACTCTATCTCGCTTGGAGAAGAGGATACATTCTCTACTTTCTTTGCTGCTAGTGATACTTTCCCTCACTTGGGAGTTCAGTTTGGCAAGGACAGAGCTAGTACTAGCTCCCCAACCTCGGCTTTTAAGCCTTCTTCGCATGTCCCGGGTCATCAGGATGAATTGGTTGTTGCCCAAGAACCCATTGCTCCGTGCCCAATCCTTGGGACGGGTGTAAGCGTTACCCTTCCAACCGTATTGGACCTAGCAAAATCACTCTTCACCTAGCTAGTGATGGCAATGGAGTTTGTTCTATCCCAAGTCAGGACATTGATGACGTTAAAGTGGTTGGTCACTGCTTGGTTGGCTACTTCGCGGGTCGCTTCCCTGGATTTGATGCACTTAAAAAACTTTGTAAATCTTGGGGGGTTCATGTCACCCATCAGCTTCACCCTAATAGATGGATCATCTTCAAATTTTCATCCAATGAGGATATGATTAAAGTCCTCCACGGGGGTCCCTACAATTGCTTTGGTCGTGCCCTTATTTTGAAGGAAATGACTCAATTGTTTGATTATAGTGATCATGAGATGACTAAAGTACCAGCTTGGGTTACCCTACCTGGTCTTCCACCAACCTGCTGGAATGATAAGGTTCTCAGCCGCATCCTTTCATATGTTGGTACCCCACTTTACACAGATGACATGACGGCTTCCAAAGAGCGCTTAATCTATGCTCGTGCTCTTGTTGAGGTAGATGTTTCGAAGCCACTTGTCAAGTGTGTCCCAACCACATTCCCGAATGGTAAGGTGCTTAATTTGAAGATCCTATTCGAGAATGAGCCTACCTTCTGCTCTGATTGCAAAATGGTGGGGCATGTTGCCACTAATTGCAAGCGAGATGTGGTTGTCATCAAGAGGAAATTGCCTCATGTTCCTCGTCCGATGCACCATGGAGTTCAAAATAAGAAACCCAAAGATCCAATGGTTCCCTCGGGGGCTCCTGCCTAGAAGGCTGATGAGGCTACACCTTCACGGCCTCAAAAGGTGCCGAGTGTAGCCGAGTTTGATGGTGAACCTGAACACATTGTGGACACCATCCATGTCCAACACCAGGTTGTTAACGATGTTACTCATCATGCCAAAGTTGTGGGGCCAAAAGCTCAACCTAAGGTCCCTAAGCAAATTGTTCATACTCCTATCACCAAGGATGGGAAACCCATTGTTACCACTGAAGTTGACCCCATGGATGTAGAATGGATGGCTACGGCTGAATCGAGCACCTCGGCTCCATTGGTGCAATCAATAAAGGGCAAAGAAAAAATGCATGAGGGCTCTACAAAGGATACTACAGCCGCGGGTTATGCAGTTGAGAGTTTAGAAGAAAGGTTGAATGCACAAACACACTTTGGGAAGAAGAAAGATAAGAAGGATAAGAAGAAAGCATCTAAAACCAAGTTAGACTGTGGGCACGATCCCGTGCCCACTCCGGCCCAATGAAACTAGGTTCTTGGAACATTAGAGGCTTCAACAAGCCTCTAAAACAAAGGAGTGTTATGGACTTGATTAAAACACAGCACTTAGACTTGGTTTGCTTACTTGAAACTAAGCTCAATGAGGAAAATATTGCTTCTTTCCTCCGGCTTAGATTACCTATTTGGTGTCAGGACAATAACTTTCACCACCATTTGCTTGGCCGTATTCTCTTACTGTGGAATCCGACAGTTACTTTGGTAGAGGTTATTGGTACTTCTTCACAACATTTGCATTGCTTGGTATCCAGAATTACATTTCAGGTAACCTACATTTAAGGCATTCACTCTATTGTATCTCGCCGTCCGCTTTGGGAATCCCTGCGTGCTTTGGCCTCTTGCATCAGCCAGCCTTGGTTGGTCATGGGTGATTTTAACAGTATCCTGCTACCTGAAGATAAGCTCTTTGGTTTACCGGTAACAGCATATGAGACTCGTGACTTTTCTCTTTGCTGCTCTAATGCTGGACTATCTGATTTACCATCATCTGGTTGCTTCTTCACCTGGACCAATAACTCTATCTTATCAAAAATAGATAGAGCTATGGCTAATGACGCTTGGTGGGCTGCCGATTGGCGTGCTTCAGCTCACTTCCTTCCCCCGGGTTGTCTATCTGACCACTCCTTATGCATTGTCTCACTGCTGCAGCAATGATCTCCGGTTAATAGGCCTTTCAAATTCTATAACATGTGGTCCTTACACTATTCTTTTGCGGACACAGTCAACAGTTGTTGGGGGTCCTAACTCTATGGTACCAAGCAATTTATCCTATGTGGTAAGCTTAAGTTACTTAAATCGGAGTTAAAGAAACTCAATCAGTTACACTTCTCACATATATCTGTGCGAGCTAATCAGGCTAAGCAGGAATTGGATCAGCTACAGGAATCCGTAATGCAACTTGACTCCGTTGCCCCTGTGGGTATGGATGGCCTTTCGGACTTGAGAAGAAACGCATGGCTCCTTGCGGATGCGGAGAGATCTTTCTTTGCCCAAAAAGAAAAATGTAGATATCTTAGAGATGGTGACCGATGTACTCGTTTCTTTCATAGCCTAGCTAAACGGAATGGGAAGTATAATTGTATAGCCTCTATTATGAAGGACAGTGGGGATTACACGGAGAGTATTATGGATGTGACTGAGGAATTTACCAGTTTCTACACCACACTTCTGGGTACTTCGACTACTTGCTCCCACCTTGATGAGGAAGTACTGCGTTTTGGACCAAGGCTGAACCAGGATCAGTGTGGTAACTTAATCGCTGATGTATCTATGGCAGAAATTAAATTGGCACTTTTTGATATTGGGGATGACAAGGCCCCTGGCCCGGATGGGTATAACTCTCACTTCTACAAGAAATCTTGGGGCATCATTTCTGAGGATCTTGTGGCCGCCGTTCAGGAATTCTTCTCTACGGACCGCCTTCTGAGGCAGCTAAACCATGCACTGATCACCTTAGTGCCAAAATCCTCTCATGCATCCAGGGTCAATGACTATCGGCCTATCTCGTGTTGTAACACTGTTTACAAGGTTATCTCAAAGATTTTGGCTTCTATACTATCAACTGTGATGAACTTGATAATTGATAAATCTCAACGAGCCTTTGTTAAGGGACGTTCTATCGGACAATATCCACTTGGTGCAGGAGCTTCTTCTGAAATATAATCGTAAACGTGTCTCGCCAAGGTGTATTCTTAAAGTTGATCTTCAGAAAGCATTTGACACAGTGAACTGGGACTTTCTATATGATATGCTTTGTGGCTTGGGTCTCCCACCGCGCTTTACGGGGTGGATTATGGAGTGTGTTGGCACCACCTCTTTCTCCTTATCCATTCATGGGGGCTTATTTGGTTACTTTCACGGGAAAAAGGGGCTCAGGCAAGGAGATCCTCTATCTCCCTTCCTTTTTGCTATTTGTGTTGAGTATCTTTCCAGGCTTATGCTTAAAGGAGTTTCTGATTCAGAGTTTAATTTCTACCCTCTATGTGGAGGTACGGGTATTACTCACCTAGCATATGCGGATGACCTTCTATTCTTCGCCCGTGCTGATGCCCCATCTGTGGCCATCATCTCGAAGTGCCTCGCTGACTTTAGCTCCTGTGCTGGCCTTCACGCCAATCCCCTAAAGTCGAGCCTCTATACTGCTGGCATTTCCGCTCAGCTCAGAACTGATCTACTGCAAATTATTGGCTTCACTCACGGTACATTTCCTTTCCGACCTGGGCATTCCTATTGCAGCAGATAGACTTTGATTCTCAGACTATGGCTCTATCTTGAACTCAATTGTTGTGAAGCTCAATTCCTGGCCGAAAAGCACACTTTCATAAGCAGGGAAGCTTGAACTTATAAGATCTGTTCTTCAAGGGGTTGAATGTTTTTGGCTGTCTATCTTACCTATTCCTTTTGGGGTCATTCATAGGATTTACGCGCTATGTCGTTCCTTTATTTGGAACTCCAAACACCCCTTATTTCTTGGGCAACAATGTGTTTGGATCGAAGTGAAGGTGGTGCTGGGATTAGGGACCTGCGTAGCTGGAACAAAGCGTTATTGGCTAAGGTTCAATGGGATTTTCAATATGATAGGGAGTCGCTTTGGCTTAAATGGATCCACAACATCTATCTTAGATCGGTTGATATCTGGTCCTGGGCACCAAGGCGTACAGACTCTCCATTGATTAAGCGCATCCTTCTTATAAAGGATGAGCTCCTTTCGGGAATGGGAAACGCGGATGTTGCTGCTACTCGTCTGAATATATGGTTTGGAAATGTGGGTCAGGATACTGCCTATAATTTCTTTAGACCGCGTGCATCGCCTGTTGTTTGGTCCTCGGTCGTTTGGCGACGCAACATCCTTCCAAAGCACTCTTTTACTGTCTGGTTAGGGGCGCATGGGAGGCTTCAGGCTACCGACCGACTACCTTTTGTTGATGACAAGAGTTGCAAGTTGTGTGCCAATGGCCTTGACTCGCATGAGCATCTGTTTTTCAAATGTGATTTTAGTGAGCAACTATGGAACATGGTTCGGATCTGGCTTCAGATGACTCACTGCATGTCCACCTTGCGCAGTGCCCTCAAGTGGTTTAAGAAGAAATATTGCGGCTCATATATGACAGCGTCGGCTCGCACTATGGCCTTTGCTGCTACGGTCTATCAGATTTGGAGTGCACGGAACCGGATCTGTTTTGAAGGGAAAGGAACTACCCCTACTGATTGCTTTCGTAACATACAATTACATGTTTTACGTTGCATGCACAACCAATTTCCGGGAGCTTGTTCCTAGGTCTTGGGTTCGCATTGCTACTGTCTTTGCTAATCTAATATTCTGTACTTGTGGAACACTTGACTAGTTTATAAAATTATTTACTTATCAAAAAAAAAAAAATTAGCTTGTTGAAACAAGCACAATAACCTAACAACAAAAATAGAATAAGAATAAATTTATGGTTTTGATAGTGTATGTGCTTTCAATGGGATCACTTCACTCTTGCTTGTTGCTTTTCAATTTCTTGTGTTTTGTATGACTCAATGACTTATTTTTATTGAGTTCTCGGACTCCCCAAAGTCATACCAAAGCCTCCAAATTGCCACACTTTTCAAACTAGCCGTTTGTGGCTTGATTGGACATATCAAGACAAGCCATCGCCTGAAACTATCTTCCATTGCCTCAGTTTAACGGTCAAAAAATTCAAACCAGCCATGGATCAACTCAGACAGCCAGCCTATAGCCTCATGCGATCTCTTCTTAACGACATAATGATCTAATGTATCTATTTCGCAATTCATTTTTTTCTGGCATGATACATATCTGATAAAAAAAAAATACACACGAACACTAAATTCTTACACACCGGACTTAGCTCGATCCCTTAATTTACATGTATAGTGCAAGAAATCTGGTGGCAGAAGTTGCGAAAGAATGCCTTTTCGCATTACCAATCTATAAAAATATGTTACAAGCACTTCCATAGTTGAATTTTTTTAGCATTAGGCACGAATTCAGGCTATTCCGTCCCTCAAGCGCTCTCTTGCCATCGAATTCGCACCAGCTTCTTGAATTGAATTGTCCTTGGAACCGTGAGAAGCGGGCTAAAGTAACGAGTACATGAAAAATGGTGGCTAACATCGTTCATCCCCTAACCAATTGTCCTTCTCCTTTGGTCCTGTTGGCCCTTCTTCAGAGTAAAGTTCAGTAGGAAATAGTTCAATGAGAATTTCAACTGAAAGTCTAATGAAAAAGGGAAGGTGTTTAATGATCTTCTCCAATTCAGGCAGTGAATTGTAAACGACAGTAGGACCCCATTCTCTCATATACTGTAGCCAATGCGGTTCGGCAACAAACTCATCCCCAAGATGCTCCGCAGCGACAATCTGGTATTTGGTACTCGAGTCGACCAAAAACTTGCTTTTAGAACAATCATTCCTCACACCAACACCAAGTTTTGTTGAGCCCTGGATGTAGCATCCCTCGTGTGGAAAACTAGCGTGGCCGTGTTTTGAAGAGTAAACGATGGCCTTGTTTCCCTCAAAAAACTCCAACTCCGAGGCATCAAGCCATTCGCCACCACTATGCTCTGAAAAATATATGCTCCAAAGCTCTCCAGTGAAGTTACTTATGCGAAGCGTGTAATGTTCCCAATCACCAACATGTTGTCCTAATCTGTTGCATTCATAATTCAATACTCCGGCTTTAATGGTAACCGGGCCATTGAAAGGGCAAAAAACCCACATAGCAAGGTCGGTGAAAGAGCCGCCACAAGCTGGTTTTACATGGATATAGAGCTCGGATGTTTTGATGTTACCATACTTGACGTAGTCTTTGCTATCATTTTCATCACCAACTGGTAAATCGAGCCAGAACTCTTTATCATCTGTTCCACCAGCCGGTAAATTTGATCCTGCGGAATCAACTTCCAAACCTTTATCTCTTCCTTCTTTGAACAAAAGAGCCCCATTTTCGAAAAACCAAGAAACTGAAGATGGAAAATAAACTTCATCGGGATGGAAATACAGAGTCGGCCCATATTCCTTAACGAGGGCATGAACTTGATCAAGGTTTGGCATTGCAAGAAGCGAAGAATCGAGGTTTTTCAAACAAGCGATATTTAACTCATCTTCAGAAATTGAATCTTTACCACAGAAGAATGTCCCGACCGGGACACCTTTACCGAGCATTCCCCTTTTGCAGGCCCTCGTGTTCCAAATGAAAAATTGATCTTTAGAGGTACGAGCTTTCGTGTCAGATATAACCTCACCAACTTCACAATGGACAGTAAGATCAGATCGAACACATCTAACCTCTTCGATATCAGGTTCACTAGGCTCAGTGGTAATTACAAAACCCATGGATTTATAATCTTCTGGTGGATTTGGTAGCCAAACATAACCACGTTCATCATGACGAGAATCATCACTCCATACCAAACTATAGTTAAGAGGCTTTTTCAGGGACGGAAATTCGGATGTTGAATCCCGAATTGGCTCAGTTTCTTTATCAACACCTTTGGCTACAAGGACATAACCTCTCAATTGCTTGTCACTTGGCTGACAATAATGACCAAGGCATGAATATCCATCTGGGATTTCAGCAGGTTTGTAGAAAGTAACACCTTTGGCCTTTCCTCGCAATGGGGTGAAACTCCATATTTTATCGAAATTCGTGATTTTAACAACTTCTAGTTCCCCCAGGCATATTTTCCCTGAAGCAAAATCCTTACCTGTCAATGATAAAATTGAAACAACACTTGTTAACAAGTTCTTAGGAAATTACCAAAACCTTCACTTTAAAATGATTAAGGCGTTTCACCCCCATTTTTTGCAATCAAATCTTAATCAACTTACAGGATATTGGTAAGTTCGGCATCTCAAACCAAAAACAATATAATTAAAACTAAATCAATAAAAGGTTTAACTTGACAACTAATTTGTAAGCCATGATTTCATACAAAGGAGAAAAACTATTGAAAGCTCTGTTTAATAAAAAAATCAACTCTTGTAGACAATAAAAAGCAACTCGATACCAGCTAAAGAATGAACACCATCGTTTAATAGAGCACTGAACATCAATCATCAAAGCATAACGGTGAACCAAGATAATTTTGATAGTAAGTTCGCTCCCTTAAGTCAGAAAGATTAAATCTAAGTATAAATTCTTAGATGTATAGGTCTCTCCCGACTCCTAAATTTAAAAAAAAAAATCATCTCCTTGCTTACCCTCATTTCTTTTCCTACTTTCCACCCAAGGGTTGGCACCAGTCATGTTCGAATTTAAGGCGTCACTAGAAAGAAATTTAAATTATAGTAAAAAGATAAGAATATAGCATCCGTTATCAGCAAAATATAAGACACTGGGGGAGTATGAAGCATCCCAGAAAAGAATTGCTTTGTTTTAAAATGACTTTCAGTTTGCTTGCAGAATCAAAATTCCAAGCCACTGGCTTTCAGAGATTTCAAAACATGGACCAAACCCAAATCTTCCTTGAACAATACAATACACACTATCAGATGGACAGAAAACTTTGACCAAGTCCCAAAATGGAAAGAAAAGAATCACCTGCAAAATAATTACATCCATCAAATTTTCTTGGTTGAAGAAAGATGATCATGATATCATGTAAGTGCAAGGTGTGTGGTAATTTCATAGAATACTCATCATAAAGTACCATTGTCCTAAATTGAGGAGTTAAAGTGAAAATGAGAAATATAATTTGTTCAGAACCTATGGTGAAATGATTTGATGGAACTTATCAATCAACGCTGTGTACATATCGATGAGATTTTAAACCAAAGAAACAATTATATTCTCAAACCTAATTTAACCAAGCAATCTTGAGGTAAGAGATAGTTGGTATAAAAAAAGAAACCAATACGAGAACACGTATTTTGCAACAACAGGCCCCAAAGTTTGAAACCAAAAATATCGAATCATTGCCAAAAAAAATTCAAGAGAATACCTTTAGGCCACTGTGGAAGGGGAGAAGGCAAAGAAAAGGGCTTCGGATCCTCCAAGAACTCTTCAAATACACTGTCAGAGGATGATGATGCACAACAATCCCACAAACCAAACATATTTCCTTGTTTCTTCTTCAAAATATATACACAGATGAATCCCGAAAATACCAACAGAATAAATAGTAAAATAACGCAAGATATTGATCAAAGATGAAAATAAGTTTGCAGAAAAAACTGCAGAAACTCACAAAATTTTACTTCAGCAGTACTACAAACAAGAGAATAAGAAATTGGGTAACTTTTCTATTAAATATTACTCCATTAAGGACATAATAGAGGATATCAAGTTGCTGGTCCAATTTGGAGGTTTCTTTGCCAAACGAGATGGTGGTGGGGAGCTTTCTCTTTTTCTTTATTACTATTTTCTCTTTCCCCTTTGTTTTGGGTCAGTGGGGTGCTTTATTTGACTTTACAAAATGCAGAGGTTGAGTGAAGAGACAGCAATGAGAGAAGGGAAGTTCGATTTGGTGACGCTAAGTTAAGTTGAATTGGACCACCAAATGTAATGTAATCATATTTTATTATTGCATGGGCCACAAAATAATTATATTATAATTATAATTTAGTCTTAATTTTAATTGTTAAAAACCTTGGATGCATGGAAACTAACACGACGATACTGATACAACATGAACACGTAATTTTCAAAATTTTCAAGATATGACATGGTTGTCACATCTATTGTAAAAATCCGAGAATTTGATGTCATCAAATTACTTAAGGTACATTATTCAAGTTAAAACTCTAATTATTAATTAGATAATTAAGTGTTTTAGTATGATTAAAACTCTATTTAATAGATAGATAATTAGGTGTTCAAGAAGGTGTAAAACTCTAAAGATAATTAAAAATTTTAGTAGGGATAAAAGTGTATCATGTTATCATTATCTTGATTCACCTACACTTATTAAATACCAAATCACTCACCTCTTTTTTATTCAGCAACAAGAGCAAAAAAAACTATAGCCCAAATCATACCAAATTCGAGAGATCCAGCCAACCAAATTCAAAGATATTCGAGCTCTAAAGTTTTGAGAATTTAGTCCTTAAATTTTCGAGAATCTCAACCTCTTTATTTTCGAAAGTTGCAGCCATTAAATTCCGAATTTCAACCGCTCAATTCAGCCACAATTTTTAACATTCCAGCCAAGATTTCTAGCAACCAGTTTTCGAAATTCAATCCAATTATTTTCGAAAAATACACACAGTGCACACACACTGAAGGTGTTCGAACACTGTTCATATTAGGAGGAAAGAATTCGTCGTTGTCGTACCATAAATCGTTCAAACACGTCTACAATCGCTGTAAGTGGGTTTTTGTTAATTATTCCTTTCGTTTTTGAAAAAAAATCATAGTATGTTTGAAACTTCAATCGATATGCAAATTATGTTGAAAACTATCATGTTTCGATGAAAATTATTAATTTTTATGCACTTTAAGTTTCGAAATCTGATTGGGGGGAATTCCTTTATGGCCCTGATGCGGTGAGATTATAACCGTTTACACGACCTGATACGGTGGTTAACCGTTGTTTCTGGGATGTCCAGGCCCTTTATTCGTGGGTGAGCCGATGCCATGATCTCATCTCTAGGAGGGTTAAGTCTAGAGACTGATATCAGTACCAAGAGGAAATTAGAGGATTTATTGTGCTTAACGTGTATGAAAATGTTGATGATATGATATGTTATGTTATGGCTCGATGTGAGCAATTATGTTAAGATGCATTCATATCAGTTTATGTTTGATTAAGATATATGTTTTGGAAAATTATGAAAACTATTATATTGTCATATCGATTGGCCCCCGCTTGCTGAGTGTTTTCCAAAACACTAACCCCTTACTCTACCTTCCCAGATAAAGACGATGAAGATATTGAAGCTGAAGAAGAACACCAATTTTGGGGTTGGTGATCTGCTGCGTTTCTATGAATTAAAGACATCAATTTTGGTTTATTTAGGATTTCATTAAGTTATTCTGTTTTAAGACTTTTAGAGTTTGATTATGCAATTTAAATTCGAATGTAAAGACAATTATTTATTTTTATGGAATATAGACTGGTTTTTTCGTTGAATACGATATTACGAGGCTTATTGATTTCAAGTTGTTATTGTGAATCAATGCCGGTGTTATTGACCCCGGTCTCGGGGCGTGACATTTAAGTGGTATCAGAGCGAACCATGTTCCATAATCCCGCTGGGAAAAGATCGATTCACGATAGTTACAATAATCAGAAGTTCAATCCGATTGATCACGTGAACGATTATTCTGTTCCCAAAAATTAAATAAAAAAAAATTTAAAGGAATTTTCGTAAAATCGAAACCATAATCGGTCCAATCGCCGCCGCCGCCTGCAGCCACCATAACCATCGGCCAGTATACCATCGGAATCGTCTCTCCAAGACGATCACACTGCCAAAATTTCAGGTCGATCGGACTACGTTTGCTCGATCAATTTCTTGTTCGAAATTCAAGAACCCTTTACGTCCTTATTCTTCTTCCGATCCGCCACCGCCGAACGCCGTTCGACCAATCCGGTATATATATACGACGAGTACAACCTCTGGAGTAAAATCCCTCTATCCACCGCCACTCACAATCACTGAACGACGAGTAATTTCAAATCGAACCAGTGCTACTCAAGAACCCTAACCCACGAAATCCAATGCTTCGATTTCCAGACCATCTCTTCATCGTTTTGCAATTAAATTGGACATACTGATGCTCTAAGAATTTTGAGCTAAAGCCCTCTGTCAATCGCCACTAACAATCACCGTACGACGAGAATTTCTGATCAAAACAGCACCCCTCAAGAAGCCTAACAGACACATCCTCAGCCAGCTCCACCTCCACAAGGAGTCAAGTACCATTATGAGTCTCTTGGCAAGAACAGGGTTCCGACATTTGATGGCAACTCAGATCCCGAAATGGCCCAGAATTGGCTTAAGCAAGTAGAAAATCACCACAGACTGCTTGAAGTGCCTGAAAATATCAAGGTTGAAGTCACAACATCTTTTCTAATTGATCAGGCCGGTAAATGGTGGGAAAACGTGTCACCATTGATGATAGAAACGGGACCAATCACTTGGCAACGGTTCCGAAGCGCTTTCCTCAAGCAATATTTTCCAACAGCAGTGCAAAATCAGAAACTGAGGGAATTTGAGAGCTTGATACAAACTCCTGATATGTCGGTGGTAGAATATACCACAAAGTTCAACTCTCTGGGAACTTATGCACCAACTATTTTGGCAGATGAGACCCTGAAACTACATCGCTTTAGGATTGGGTTAAATAGTCGTATCCAATCTGCCCTCGCAATATATGAAACCACAAACTTTGGAGACCTAATGGGAGCAGTCATCAGAGCTGAAGCTGATATAAGACGTCGTGAAGAGGAATTCAAGACCTCCTCCTAATCAACACACCGCCAATGGTCAAATTTTCAAGCGGCCTAATCAGTCCAATAATCAACAAAAAGGACCAACATCTGGCCCATACCAACAGAGATTTCCAAAATGTGCAAATTGTGGCTACAACCATCCTGAAAAGTTTGGACACAGGCTTGCCAAATGCCCTGAACCTGATGTAAAGGGGGCAATTACAAGTAACAGAGGCCCTCCAAACAAACTAAGGGATAACAAACCAAATGCCCGTGTCTTTGCCATAACACTAGAGGAGGCAGATGAAGCGAATGACGTCGTGGCAGGTACCATTTTATTAAATGAATTACTTGCTTATGCACTGTTTAACTGTGGTGCCACAAATTCATTTATATCCAAAAGGTTTGCTAAGAAAGTAGCTCTTAAACCGGAACTACTCAGTAAACCATACATTGTAGCAACACCCGCTAATAAAACCTTAATAGCACACAATGTACACCGAGATTGCTATCTCAGTATTAATGAAATAGTGTTTAATGCCGAGTTAATTCAACTCAACATGGTAGAATTTGATGTTATACTTGGAATGGATTGGTTAGCTAAACACCATGTGGTAGTTGACTGTCGTAACAAGGATGTCAAACTACGAACTCCAGATGAGGGAGAGATTGTGTAGTAAAGCCAAGGAACGAAAATTCCTACTATCTGCAGCACAAACTTGGAAAACCATGAAGAACGGTGAGGAACTATACCTAGCAACAATAAGCGAGGTAAAAAAAAGATGAACCCAGGATAGAAGACATTGCGGTAGTACAAGAGTTTCCGGATGTCTTCCCTGAAGAGCTGCCATATTCAGTTCCAAATCGTGAATTGGAGTTTGAAATCAACTTGGTGACAGGCGCTGCACCAGTTTCAAAGGCACCGTACCGAATGGCTCCAGCCGAATTAAAAGAACTCAAGGAACAACTTCAGGAGCTCTTAGACAAGAGGCAAATCATACCAAGTGTATCCCAGTGGGGAGCTCTAGTATTGTTTGTGAAGAAGAAAGACGGGAGTATGAGATTGTGTATCGACTACCGAGAATTGAATAAGATCACAATCAAGAACAAATACCCTCTTCCAAGGATAGATGACCTGTTCGATCAACTCAAATGAGCTAAAGTCTTTTCTAAGCTCGATCTAAGGTCAGGCTATCATCAACTCAAGATAAAAGCAGATGATTACAAATTCATGGTGATGCCATTTGGCTTGACAAATGCTCCAGCGGCATTCATGGATTTGATGAACCGAGTATTCAAGCCATTCCTAGATAACTTTGTGGTGGTGTTCATCGACAACATTCTCATTTATTCGTCAAGCAAGGAGGAACATGAACAACATCTTCGCCTCACGCTCCAGATATTGAGAGAGAAAGAACTCTACGCCAAATTTAATAAATGTGAATTCTAGCTAGAAAGCGTACCATTTTTAGGGCACATAATATCAGAGGCAGGTGTGTCCGTCGATCCTAAGAAGGTAGATGTAGTTTTGGAGTGGCAAAGGCCAACGACCGTGACAGAAATTCGAAGCTTCTTGGGACTAGCTGGTTATTACCGGAAGTTTGTTGAAGGATTTTCCTCAATAGCGGTACCTCTTACAAGACTCACACAAAAGAACTCAAAATTCATCTGGAGTGAAGAGTGTGAGAAAAGTTTTGAGACTTTAAAGAAAAGCTTTCATCTGCACCAGTATTGGTACTACCAACTGAAGGCATGGGTTTCACTATTTATAGTGATACATCGAAAGAAGGACTATGATGTGTACTTATGCGAGAAGGAAGGGTAATTGCTTACGCCTCAAGGCAACTCAAGCCTCACGAGCAAAACTACCCTACTCATGACCTCGAATTAGCAGCAGTGGTTTTCGCCTTAAAATTTTGGAGGCACTACCTTTATGGCACCAAGTGTGAAATTTTCAAGGACCATCAAAGCCTTAAATATTTATTTACTCAGAAGGAATTGAACATGAGCCAGAGACGATGGATTGAACTCCTGAAGGACTATGATCTCACAATTAATTACCATCCCGGCAAGGCAAACAAAGTAGTAGACGCATTGAGCCGGAAAGGCAAAGGAAAAATGATCTTAGCTTCGCTCTCAACCCAACCTTGCCTCCGAGTGATCGTCAAATTAAGTCAAGATCGGGATCCTAGTCTAACAAAGTTAAAAGAACAATTCAAAGAGAGAAAAATCACAGATTTCGAGACTGATAGTGATGGAATTCTGTGGATGAAGGGACGATTGTGCGTGCCAAATGTGGACAACATAAGACAAGAGGTGATGTCTGAAGCGCATAAATCAAAATTTTCAGTCCACCCTGGAAGAAAAAAAATGTACAAGGATTTGAAGGAAAGTTTCTGGTGGAATGCAATGAAGAAAGATGTAGCAGAATTCGTCACCCAATGTTTATTATGTCAACAAGTTAAAGCTGAGCACCAAAGACCCGGAGGACTTCTTCAACCTCTGGAAATTCCTGAATGGAAATGGGAACACATTTCCATGGATTTCGTCGTGGGTCTACCAAAATCAAAACAGAGCCATGACGGAATATGGGTAATCGTGGATAGACTAACTAAATTAGCACATTTTCTACATGTCCGTATGAACTATAACTTGGACAAGTTAGCAACTCTATATATGGACAATATAGTGAGACTACATGGAGTTCCAGTGAGCATCCTATCTGACAGAGATCCTAGGTTCGTATCACGTTTCTGGAAAATTTTTCAGCAGGCTATGGGAAGTAAAGTAACTCTTAGTACGACCTATCACCCACAGAACAATGGCCAGAACGAGAGAACTATCCAAACCCTCGAGGATATGCTAAGAGCTTGTACCTTGGATTTCACTGCAAATTGGAGTGAACTTTTGCCTCTGGTTGAGTTCGCTTATAACAACAGTTACCATAGTAGTATTGGGATGGCGCCATAAGAAGCACTCTATGGGCGAAAATGTCGATCACCATTATAGTGGGATGAGGTAGGAGAAAGAGCTATCACGGGACCTGAGTTAGTGCAAGCTACTACAGAAAAGATTGCTATCATCAGAGACAGACTTAAGGCAGCCCAAGATCGACAGAAAAGTTGGGCTGATATGAAGAGGAGACCAGTGGATATTGAAATTGGTGAAAAAACCGTAAAAATTTCACCAATGAAAGGAGTTATTCGATTTGACAAAGGGGGAAAGTTGAGTCCGAGATACGTGGGACCATTTGAAGTTCTAGAAAAGGTGAGAACGCTAGCCTATAAAATAGCACTACCACCAAGCCTGTCAAGAATTCACAACGTCTTCCACGTATCACAACTAAGGAAATACATTGCTGACCCAAATCATGTGCTTGAAGCAGAACCCCTAGTGGCTCAAGGGAGCTTGGACGAGACTTTGAAGTACGAAGAAATCCCCATCCGTATTGTGGATTCCTGTAATGCCTCGATTTACTTTATATACGTATCAGATGATTATGGCGTACTTTTGAATAATTACGGTACGATGTGGACTCGGGTTCGGGTTGAACCGAGGGTTAATACTCATACATGATATGACTATGTGATATATGGCAAGGAATAAAACATGATGCACAAGATGTGGTGCATAGGAATGATGGAATTAAATCAAGTGTAGTGGTATATCAAGTAACATGGACTAGTATGCATTTGACTTGAATTTAATTTCATATGCCTTTACCTTTCATTTTAAGTTGCATTAGCATGTGAATTTGAGTTTGGATTTACATGTATATGTTAATTGGCATGTTATTATAGCAAGTGGCTATATTAAGGGGATTAGTGAGCTTAAACTCAAAATACACCATAACACACATAGTGATCTCTACCAAGCTCCTCTCTAGCTTCTTGCTTATGTTGAATCTTCTAGCTTGGAGTTCACTTGGAACTCAAGTAAGAAAGTGGAATGAAGTGGTTTCATAACCTCTTGGTAAGGGATTCATGAGTTTAAGCTTTTATGGTGTTGTGAATGAAGTATGTGAATTTGACTATCAAATGTTTATGCTTAGAATCATAACTTGTTTCTTTGCCAAGAATTGGATTCTAGGATGATAGAAACATGTTTATATGACACTAAGGATTGCATGAAACATGTTTAAATGTTCATTTTCGAGTTGTAGGAGATATACCATGAGAATAAGCTCAAAATCGCCATGTTCTAAAGTTTCTGGACATCGGCGATCGATCGCAAGCTTTGTGCCGATCGATCGCCGATGACAGAGCAAAGTTTAAGGCGGTTATATCATGTGGCGATCGATCGGTGCAATGTGGCAATCGATCGCGAGCAACAGAACATTTTGGCGATCGATCGCGAGGTTGTGGCGATCGATCGCGATGGAACAGAATAGTATAGCGATCGATCGGTGAGATGTGGCGATCGATCGCCAAGGGCAGAAACTTGAAAAATGTTATATTTTTGTAGAATTTGATTTTAATGCCTATGATAACATGATATATTATTGGCATTGTTGTAGCACCATCACAGGGGACAGGACAACGAGGCAATTAGCCAGTGACGACTGATTTATCTCGTTTGTGTCGCTTTACAGGTACGTGTTGACGTACGGAGTATAGATATTGTGTGATGATGTTATGAGATTGATATCATATGAATTGTGTTATGTTAGTATCATATGATTGGTAGTATCATATGCTTGTACATTCATGGATATCATGTGTTTGAGATATACGCCTGGTTTGGGTATATGCTCGGTTATGTTACATAGAGATATACGCCTGGTTTGGGTATATGCTCGGTTATGTTACATAGATATATATGCCTGGTTTGGGTATATGCTCGGGTATGCTATATAGAGATATACGCCGGTTTTTGGGTATATGCTCTGGCTATTATCATTTGAGGACGGTACTATGATATGTGCTGCTAATATGAAGATGTGAGGTGGTTCCACTGACATATTGAGCTGAATAGGCATATCATATTGGTCTCGTGATAATAGAGTAATTGTTGAGACATGTCATGACATGGTGCATTTGTGGATGCATGATACAGAACATTCACATTAGATGATTTATTGTGCTTTATCATTGTTATTGATATTGTGTTTTGATATCGCACTGAGATAGTTGTTTATCTATACTCACGTTTTGTGAATGTTTCTGTAGGATTTCATAGACGTGGGAATTCGTGAGTCTTATTCCGCTGCGAGGTGAACCACTGCATAGGAGTTGTACTGGATTAGGTTGTTAATTCTACATGTAATGTATATGTGAAAAAGTTATTTGGTTTTTGTACTAGTGGTTTTGATATATCTGTAACAACCTATTAGTAAGAAACTCTTAAACAGTGTATGAATTACTTAATTCGGACTCACATATGTATGTTAATATGATACATAATGGATTAAGTAACGAGGACCCCAGATTAGTGGTATCAGAGCAGTGGTTCGAGAACGGGATGAACAAGGGTAGAGGAAGTGAGTTAGGGAGTTACCTAATCACTTAAATTCATGTGATACTTATGATATCGTGTCTGGGAACATGCTTTGTGTTGGAATCGAAGAGGGGGTTGAATGCGATTCCTTGGCTACTTTAGCGTTTTAAAATGAGTTTGTAAAAATAAAATATTTTGCGCTTGCGGAAGCCTTTAGTCAATCGATAAATGCAAAGAATAAAATAAATAAATGCGTAAAGGAAATAAAGCAATAAATAACAAAAGGATTTGTTATAGAAGTTCGGCGATGAATCGCCTACGTCTCCTCTTCCCGGTTAGATAACCTCCAACCGAGGTTCCACTAGAACAATAGATCTTGGCCTTGAGGGCTCCAAGTTAGCCACACAACAACTCTTCCCGAGTTTACAACGCTCTTCCCGAGCACACCACTCTTCCCGAGTACACAATGCTCTTCCCGAGCACACAACGCTCTTCCCGAGCACAATACCCTTCACGAGTATACAAAGCTCTTCCCGAGCTACCAACACTCTTCACGAGTCTTCTTGGCCTTAAGGGCTCCAAGGATAGCCACACACTTGCACCAACTAGACTTGTTGATGACTTTACAATTTTCCAACTTGCTTTGGTGTTGGAGGACCTTTACAAGAAATCAAACCAAAAGCACCTTCACAGTGTACTCACACGAAGAAACAAGACTCTAAGAAAGATAAGAATTACAAGCTCCAATACAACAACAATGTATGGAGATTGCAAAGCAAATTCAAATAATAATTATCAAGACTTTGTGGAAGTTTGTAGGCTTGTTCCTTAGCTTCAAAATGCTCCAAAGCATCCATATTTATAGTGTAGAAGGCCCCCTAGGCTCCTACTAGCCGTTGCTCCACAAAAGGCTGAAATCACTCCTCGATCGCCTCAGCCATCGCCTCAGGCGATCTCCATCGCCGCGCCACAACGGTCAGCATAAATCACGGATCGCCTCAGGCGATCCAAATTAAATCCCAATGCCGTAGCTTCAGCAGCCTGAAATCTTGCATCGCCTCGGGCGAAGTCCACATCGCCTCAGGCGTTCCAGCCATCACCTCGGGCGTTCAGCCCATCGCCTCGGGCGATTTTCCTGCGCGCATGCCCGCGCATGTCTCGGCGTCGCTTCAGTTGATGTGCGGGGGCGAAGTCCCTGTGGCTGCCATCTCCTCAGGCGTTGGTCACCATCGCCTGGGGCGATCTTCCTCGCATGCTCGCCTAGCCATCACCTCTGTCGATGTGCGTGGCGATGCCCCTCCTGGCACCCATCGCCTGGGGCGATGATCACCATCGCCTGGGGCGATCCAGGCCAGAATATGCACATTCGATTTTCTTCATTCCAAACCACTTTTCATCATTTAATCTGCACACTAAGTAAATGCATTAGTATAACAAACACAAGTTTTGTTGATCATCAAAACTCAAAGATTGACCATGGATAATTTAACGCATTAAACGCAACCATGCGTTTAAGGCTCAACAATCTCCCCCTTTTTGATGATCACAAAACTTGATAAACATGAATAAGTAATATGCATGTAATGTGAGTAAAAATGACTCCCCCTTAACAATTGCATAACACATACAAGTTAAACAAGTAAATCATTAAACAAATAACTCTCCCCCTCAAACCATGCATACATAAGCTCTCCCCCTTAAACTATGCATGTATTAAGGTTCAAGTTTATCACAAAGTTCTCCCCCTTTTTGTGATAATCAAAAAGCATAAAATTTAAATAAGCATTACTCAAATATGTTGACACATAGCCATATTTTAACAATTTTACACATGGTCCTCACCAAGCATGTAATAGCCATTAGATTAAATCAATTAGAGGGAACCACATGCGTTTAAGGCACTCAACAATAAATTCTCAATGTTGCAATGTGTGCATATGTTCATGCATTCATGCCCAATAAACAATAAAGTTATCAAAGCATTATAACAAATCATATTATTGCACATTTTCACATAGCATATTCAAATTTGAATGCAAGGCATATCAAGATACTTACTATAAAAAGATAAGCATACATCATGCACTTAACAATTATGTTAAGGGGTTATGTATTTTACTCCAATGAATATTGAGCTTCAATCTTTATTGATCACAATTAATTTGTGCCAATGAATTTTTGAATTGCTCTTTTAAAATGAATAAAATAAATTTTACCCTTGATGACAAGAGTTCGTTCTTGTCATAGGTCCAACGCCTCTCGCCTCTTCTATGATGGTGAATAAAATAAACTCCTCCTTTGAGTTGCTTGGTCCTTCATCCTCCAATCCATGGTTGTCCCTACAAGACAAATTAACAATAGAAGGATCTTTGGTACCCATTTGATTTTTGGGTCCTTGATGGTTAGCTACCTTAGGCACCTTTGGGATCCATTTCCACCTTTTGTTAAGTTGGTATTGGATTCTAGCAAATCTACATTTGTTCTTGGTATGACCATTTTTGCAATAATAGTTACAAGTAGTAGAATCATGCTTTGCTTTGGCCAACAAGCTTGAAAAAGTTTTTGATTTGCTTGAGAAGCCTAACCCGGCTTTATCAAAGCTACAACGTTGCAAGCCAAGCAATTCATTCATCTTTAAACTACTCTCACTAAACTTGGCAAAAGATGTCTTTAAATCAAGCACTTGGTTTTTCAAAAAAATATTTTCTTCTTCCTTCTTAGCCAAGTCTAGCTTAAGCACTTTGTTGCTCTTTTTTGTTTTACCAAGACAATCAATGAGTTCATTATAAGCATCTAATAATTCATCATAAGATGGTACCTCCTTGTCGTTTTCATCTCCTTCATCTTCATGTCCAAGAGCCATTAAACAAAGATTGGTGGCTTCTTCTTCATCGGAGTCGCTATCACTCCATGTGGCTATGAACGCCTTCTTCTTCCCTTTGTCCTCATTCTTCTTCCTAGGACATTTGTTAGCATAATGGCCTATTTCTTGACAATTGTAACAAGTTACCTCATTTTTGGATTCTTGTTTGGTAGCATTGGAGGTCTTTGACTTGCTATGTTTGTTGAAGAGCTTCTTGAACTTCTTTGTGAACAACCTCATCTCTTCATCATCATCATCTTCTTCATCATCGGAGTGGTCTTCCCTTCCAACCAAGGCAATCCCATTTCTTTTGGATCTATCCTCCTCCTTCACTTCTCTCCTTGTGGCAACTTCAAGCTCATGGGTCATCAAGGTGCCATGGAGCTCATCAAGATCATAAGATGCGTTCTCCCCTTTGTTGGACTCGATAATAGCTGTCCTCTTTGCATCCCATTCTTTAGGTAAGGCCCTTAGTGCTCTCCTCCATATTTGCTTTGGAGGATGCTTCTCTCCAAGTTGGGCAAGCTCATTTATGATAAGGGTGAGCCTCCTAAACATGGAATCAACTTCTTCTCCGGACTCCATCTCAAATGTTTCATACTTGAGTTGCAATAGATCAATCTTGGTCTCCTTCACTTGATTAGTGCCTTCATGACAAATTTGTAATTTGTCCCATATCTCCTTAGCGGTTGAGCACATCGAGATCCGGTTGTACTCCTTCATATCTAAAGCACAATGCAAAATATTAATAGCTTTAGCATTTTGAGATATTAAAATCATATCCGCTCTAGTGAAATCGTCCATTTCTTTGGGAACACTTATTCCCCCAACTTCCTTTAAAGGAATGTGTGGACCTTTCACTATGATCTTCCAAAGGTCATAATCTACGGATTGGATATATAGAGAAATTCTATTTTTCCAATACCCATAGTTATCACCCGTGAAGAGCGGAGGGCGATTTGTCGATTGACCTTGAGCAAACTCATTTGCTAGATTAGCCACAAAAAAGATTTGATTTAAAAACAAAAATCAAATGGCTCTGATACCACTTGTTGGAATCGAAGAGGGGGGGTGAATGCGATTCCTTTGCTACTTTAGCGTTTTAAAATGAGTTTGTAAAAATAAAATATTTTGCGCTTGCGGAAGCCTTTAGTCACTCGATAAATGCAAAGAATAAAATAAATAAATGCGTAAAGGAAATAAAGCAATAAATAACAAAAAGATTTGTTATAAAAGTTCGGCGATGAATCGCCTACGTCTCCTCTTTTTGGTTAGATAACCTCCAACCGAGGTTCCACTAGAACAATAGATCTTGGCCTTGATGGCTCCAAGTTAGCCACACAACAACTCTTCCCGAGTTTACAACGCTCTTCCCGAGCACACTACTCTTCCCGAGTACACAACGCTCTTCCCGAGCACACAACGCTCTTCCGAGCACAATACCCTTCACGAGTATACAAAGCTCTTCCCGAGCTACCAACACTCTTCACGAGTCTTCTTGGCCTTAAGGGCTCCAAGGATAGCCACACACTTGCACCAACTAGACTTGTTGATGACTTTACAATTTTCCAACTTGCTTTGGTGTTGGAGGACCTTTACAAGAAATCAAACCAAAAGCACCTTCACGGTGTACTCACACGAAGAAACAAGACTCTAAGAAAGATAAGAATTACAAGCTCCAATACAACAACAATGTATGGAGATTGCAATGCAAATTCAAATAATAATTATCAAGACTTTGTGGAAGTTTGTAGGCTTGTTCCTTAGCTTCAAAATGCTCCAAAGCATCCATATTTATAGTGTAGAAGGCCCCCTAGGCTCCTACTAGCCGTTGCTCCACAAAAGGCTGAAATCACTCATCGATCGCCTCAGCCATCGCCTCAGGCGATCTCCATCGCCGCGCCCCAATGGTCAGCATAAATCACGGATCGCCTCAGGCCATCGGTGGATCGCCTCAGGCGATCCAAATTAAATCCCAATGCCGTAGCTTCAGCAGCCTGAAATCTTGCATCGCCTCGGGCGAAGTCCACATCGCCTCAGGCGTTCCAGCCATCACCTCGGGCGTTCAGCCCATCGCCTCGGGCGATCTTCCCTGCGCGCATGCCCGCGCATGTCTCGGCGTCGCTTCAGTCGATGTGCGGGGGCGAAGTCCCTGTGGCTGCCATCGCCTCAGGCGTTGGTCACCATCGCCTGGGGCGATCTTCCTCGCATGCTCGCCTAGCCATCGCCTCTGTCGATGTGCATGGCGATGCCCCTCCTGGCACCCATCGCCTGGGGCGATCCAGGCCAGAATATGCACATTCGATTTTCTTCATTCCAAACCACTTTTCATCACTTAATTTGCACACTAGTATAACAAACACAAGTTTTGTTGATCATCAAAACTCAAAGATTGACCGGGGATAATTTAACGCATTAAACGCAACCATGCGTTTAAGTCTCAACACTTTGTATTTGTATCTGTTATTGTTAACCCTTGTTTTGCAGGATGATAGTATGACTTGGTATAAATCCTTATGCGTGGCATAAGTGATGTTGTGGGTGTACCGTGATTGGTATACCGGATTTCTGTAATATCATTTGGCAGGGGAAAACATGATATGTTTCACGGGAGCTATTCCACTGATTCCGTGGTAATGGTATGTAGTTCGATACCGAATCGGAGGAGTAGTTGTACAGTGGTTGGAGTGTGAAAAGCAAAGCTTGGTATCAGCTCCATGTGCAAAGTCAGCCTGCATGAGATTGTGTATCAGACCTAATGATGGACTGGCCACTGACACATGATGTGTGAATGGAAGTGAAGATACAGGTGATATTGCAATCTGTGGTTGCATTGTCAGTTCGACAGGTATGGCCTGAATGGGAATGTAATCCTTTGCTCTTGATCTGTGGATAGTATGGCTAACGCAGTGTGTTTACATTGGGAGATGATGCAGACATGGGTTACTTGTGGTACTCAGATGGTACATGTAGCGAATGTGAGATTAGTGTACAATAATAGTATTCTTTATTTTTGTATTCCACAGCGGTAATTGGTGATTTGTGAGATCACCGTGGTGATGATTATCTTGTCAGGGTATCATCTGTGTATGGTTCTCTGGTGTGTATATGTGTGTTGAACTCTATGTTTGTTGTCATGGAATTGACAAGGAACATGAAATTGGGAGAGTTCAATGATAGTGACGCTGAGGCGTATTGATGGAGCGGTACAATCACAGTAACTGTGAGTTAACTGTTAGACTATTATGTCGTTGAGTCACTCGTGTTTTGGTGACTGGTTAACGGACTGTTTGATCCTTTCTGTTTATTAACTTCTTGTATTTGTTCTTGTTATATTATATGGATTTGAGCATGGAAGTTTTTTCAGATTGAAAGACAATGAGTACCGGCGGAGATTGCAGTGATGCAATGATCACTGGCAAAGATTGTTGTGACACCTGCACATGTGATCTTTGTGATGGCTGTACTGGGACATACATGGTGCTATGTGGCCATGTATTATATCTGGTTAGTGTATAGTGTAGATGGGAATGGATATCATTATTTTGATGTGAACTCAGTTCGAGCTATAAGGTTGTCCGTATGAGACTCTATGTATGTGGTATGTGTGGCAGCCATGGGTGTCTTTGATTGACACGAGATACCTCAAGTGCATACAATTGTGTATGGGATGTTGTATATGAACATCTCGTTCTGTGTTTGTGAACTGTATTTATGAGGTTGAAATTGGTTGGTCTGCTTTGAACAGGGTGTGGGTATCTGTGTTGTTGCTAAGAGCATTGGATGCTTGTATGGCTTCTGGATATAGAAAAGGACATCATAATAGACATCGTAAACTGGTTCTTTAGTGGAAACTGTGTATAACATCTTGCCATATTCTGGATTAGTACATGACAATAGTGATCTGTACACATGAGACCAACAGAGAGTGGTTGACAATGTGAGACCAACAGAGAGTGGTTGGCAATGTGAGTATCCAGTAAGCATTGAGTGTGAGCTATTGTATGATAGCATAGCTTGGTGGCTATGATGTATGGTTCACAAGTCTGATGTTGGATGTCCAAGTTATCCAGATTGATAAGGAAGTTTGAGTTTCCGTAGATTGCTTGTACACTGCGACTGTAGTGCTGATGCAATCAGAGTTTCCGTTGTGTTGTGATGGTACTATGCGTTTGACATGAAATTCATATATTATTGAGTCAGGACGGAAGATGTATGACTGATGGGATCGTGATTGTGATATGCCGACCTAGTCATGCGATTGGTTTGCATCGTTGATTGGTTTGCATTTTGTGCTCGATAGATGTTGGGTTGATATCTATTGATGGACAGTCTGCACATATGTTTCATGAGGAAACAGTATGGTTGGTATACTAAACCATGTAATGATTAATAAATGATTGGTATGCTAAACCATTTAATGGTTAATGAATGATTGCTAAACTATGTGATGGTTGATGAATAATGAAACCAGGTAATGGTTGATGCATAGAAGATGGTTATGAGAAGGCTGAAGAAGCTCACACGTATGAAATAGTATGATGGGACTTGAGTTGTCCATGAAATGAATCATCTCTTGAGCTTGTTCGTACACATATGTGTATGGCATTGAAGTTTGTGTCATGTTATAGTGTTACGACCAATATGAGACTGATTTGACATATATCAGATGGTGAATGGTATTTTTGCTATATGGTTGTACTTGAGTATTCTGATTTGATATCCTTTGATTGTATACAGAATGTGTACTAGTAACATAATACGGTTACAGTATTGTGAAGGTATCATTGGCAATGCTATATGATATGGCAATTCCTTTGAATCCGATTGCCGAGTCATAATGTCAGAATGACCATGAGTAGTATGGTAATTTGAGTATCATTCATGTCAACAATAGTGTGTGGATTGTGTGATTTCAGTTGAGCTGGAATTTGTTACCTTCCATGTATTGTTGGATTGGCTATTCCTTCATGAACCAGAGGTGATAACGATTTGCTGGAGCAGTCGTGTTTATCAGGAATGCATTCCAATATGGTGAGGTAGACAACTGTTGGTTTCGATTATGTACTATATGCGATCATGTGATATATCTGAGTGATATATTCGATCATGTGATATAGTCGGGTGATATCTTCGATTGTATGATCTATCCGGGTGATATGATAATCCATATGGATAGGTTCTTGAAGCAGAACAGAATGAGTTATCAGGTACCTGTGATGTGTGGGACTTGTTGGCGTAAGCCATGTAGCAAGTGAATTGCACATGCGTGGAAAACGTATCGGTTGGAAAATGTGTTGGTTTCCACTGCTACATGCTATTTTATGTTGATCATTACAGGGAACAGTGAATAGAAGGTAATGAATCGTTGTAGAAGCTTGTCATACTCAAGGGTAGTCTTGGGGGAACATTTGATACAAATAATGACATTTTCGGTACAGGGGTCAGGACAGGGAATATTGAACCACACAAATGGTGTGGATAAATACTATGAGAACATAGTCATTGGGTGAGATAATCATATAATCATATGGACATATGTATTGTACATAGCTTTGGTGTACCGTATATGTTGATGACATATGAGTGTGATGTGGATTACTTTTTGTGGTTTGGACAAGTTGGTGTCCAGTGTTTGTTCTGGACTGGTATCGTGTTCAGTGTTTAATCTTGACTGAGAAGTCTGGCGTGGGAGATTAGTATGCAAACGATAGATGGATTTGTTGTATCTATCACATTGTGTAATTACATACTATAATACAACTTTGTGAAATGTTAGAGCAGAGATGGCTCTGTGCACATTTGGATGTGTAGAATCTGAATGTGACAAGGACCGAGGTACTTGGTTTAGAGTATCTTGCTGATCTCGACATTCTACGTAGGCTTACGCAGGAGTACAGACGAATGGAAACATTCTAGACCGTTATACAATACACAACGCGGGTATGTGTGTTGCTGTGTATCTAAAGTATGGCATAATGTGTATGGAAAATGTGTAATACCAGGATTTAAAACATTGACTGTATTACTATATGGTGACTAGTTGTCCAAGGAGGGACGGATGTAGTAGACATTAGATGAACAGATGCTCCATTGGGGATCATTTGTATGCATCCAGCAGTAATGGGAGTGGGCAGTGACTTGGTTACGGGAACCCACCGGTACAATGAGTTGTATGAGATCAAGTCAGTTTGATGGATACTGTTGTGTATAACAGGATATGTATATGTGCCAACATCCGGACATGATTTCTTGAGTGTTCACTGATACTAGTGAAATGTTTGTCTGTTGATGGTCTTACAACGATGCATACATACTATCTATGCCGGCTGGTGTAGAGTGTTGTGAGCATATGACTACGTGGACAAAAGTGAATGGTAACAAGTTGTTGTGCGAGAACATGAGTATACAGTAGAATCCAAAGTGCAATGTCTGGTATGTTTTCTTTTGGTTTCTTATTGATAAGTGTATTTTATACACTTATATTTCTTCTTATTTTGCATGATTTAGTGTTGGTATTCGAGCAGAATTACGTCTTTTGTTGTTGTTTTGATGTTTTGCAGGAATCCAAGGAATTAAGCATTTTATTACTAAAAGATGATGAGAAATACATAAATGTGACAATAATTCAAATTGGGACTCAACGGTGAAATAATCATGTACCGGGACATGTCAAATGGCAAGATTATATTATATTATATTATATTATATTATAATATAATATAATATAATATATATACATGAGATTTGGGAATAAATTATAAAAAGGAAAGAAAGGGCCGAGAAAGAAGGAAACAAGGAACACTTTCACAAGAAAAGGAAAGAATTGAAGAGATTGAATTGGAGAGGAGATTCAGCACATATTTTATTAAAGAGAAAGGAGGCAGACATTGGAGAACGGGACTTACGGTAGAAAGGGAGGTAGCGTACGTGAGGAAGAGGACAAAACCGAGGAAACAAAAGAAAGGAGCAGAATTCACGTACGTGCGAGAAGGGCAGTAGCCGAGAGTTAAAGAGAAGGGGAGGAGATCATTCGAGGCGGCGCGCGTACAACGAAGGGTAGAGATTTTGACGACGGAGAAGACGACGGCGACTACCGGGGACGGAGGGCCATCATCCAATTCGTTTGAATATCTCTTCCCTTATGTTTATGATGATTAAAGACATGTCTATGTGTTTATTTAATGTATTCATGAACTAATTTATTATTCTAGAGTTAGACGGATCTTGACTTGAAGTTTATTTGGATTTCCGTATGGTTTATTTATGTTTTCCTGTTCCTAATGCTTTTAATCTACTGGCCATGGATTGAATGATTCCATATTCGTGATCTATCACTCGGGAGAGGGGGTTGTGAATAGGAAAGAAGGAATTCGTATCGTGGTAGTTATATTGTTCGGAAGGCCTATAACTCCATAGAAGTCGTCAAAGGAATTACTGCGCTTTTACAATTGTTTGATAATTAATCTTAGATAGGGATATCAAGATTAATGTTAGATAATTACTTCTGCTTAACACCCGGGAGGGGGAGTAGAAACAAATAAGAATTCTCGGCTAGTAAACTAGGAAAACACAACATAGTGGATAGTTGAGTGAAGTCGAACCTCTAGAATCCGTTCTCATTGATTTTCTCCACTTAAATTACCATCTTGTTAATCTTTTATTCTATTTTCGTAGATTAGTTTAATAAATATTGCTCTCGATTATCTAAATAAAGTCGAGACTATTCTAATTACAGTACTTGGTGTAACTTAATTTTCAATCCCTGTGGGTTCGACATCCGTACTTTCAAATTCCTATACTAAAACTTGACACCGTACACTTGCGGTACGTTTCACACGCAACAAGTTTTTGGCGCCGTTGCCGGGGATTGATATAATTTTGTTTACTGATACTGTTACCAAGTAGTCTTGATTTTAATTTAGAATTTTATTTTTTGTTTTAATTTTATTCTTTTTTGATGTTTTTCTTGTGAGGTACTTGGAGATGTTTCATCAGCAAGTTTCCACAAGCTTTGTCCAACAACCGTATGAACCATTCTATGCAGCTTGGGACAGATTCAACCACGACTTTTCAAACTACACTCCTCTTCAATCTTTCTACAGTGGATTGGATGCAGACACACAAGAATGGGTATTTAATGGAGCTTTGGCAGCTGGTAGTCCCATATATTGTAGAGATGATGACAGGGTGCACCTGTTTAACCATATGGCGAATTTCGACTATCAGTGGCACTTTGATCCTTCAATGCTGGGTTGGAGTCACCAATATCCACCAGAGAATCATTACCCTCATTTATCTGATGAATTCCCGTGTCAAGATGAGCCTAGATATGCTCCACAAAAGAATGAAGGTAAACCTTCACTTGAAGATTTGGTGAATACTTTTGTTCAAAGTTTGACATTGAGGCTTGACAAGAATGAGTCGAGGCTTGATACGATTGAGGGTCACATGAACAACATGGGTGCTACAATGAAGTCTCTTGAGGTGCAAATTGGGCAGCTTGCTAATGCCATGAACAACCAACAAAGAGGATCATTTCCTAGCAACACCGAAGTGAACCCAACCAACCAAGTTTGGGAGAGTGATCCTACTCATGCGGAAGATTCAAGGGAATATGAGCATTTTCAAGTGGTTGAGCCTACTGTGGAAGAGTTATCTGATGAATTCCCGTGTCAAGATGAGCCTAGATATGCTCCACAAAAGAATGAAGGTAAACCTTCACTTGAAGATTTGGTGAATACTTTTGTTCAAAGTTCGACATTGAGGCTTGACAAGAATGAGTCGAGGCTTGATACGATTGAGGGTCACATGAACAACATGGGTGCTACAATGAAGTCTCTTGAGGTGCAAATTGGGCAGCTTGCTAATGCCATGAACAACCAACAAAGAGGATCATTTCCTAGCAACACCGAAGTGAACCCAACCAACCAAGTTTGGGAGAGTGATCCTACTCATGCGGAAGATTCAAGGGAATATGAGCATTTTCAAGTGGTTGAGCCTACTGTGGAAGAGTTATCTGATGAATTCCCGTGTCAAGATGAGCCTAGCGTGACGTTGGAAGATGAGCATATTTTTGGAAATAGTGAGGAGCACTCATCGATGGTGATGTCCTATATGCCATATGTGGATCCGTTCTTCCCATTGATGCCAACTTCACCATATTACGTCCTCCACGAGATGAAGCCAAGCTTAGAATCTTTCTCCCATGCTTATCAATTTTTGAAAGACGTTGTTGGAGCGACGAGCGTTAATTGTCAATATCTTGCCAAGCTTGAGGGCATACACAACCAAGACCCACATGTAGTGTCATATGATACTTACTATGGGCGGAAGCCGTTATTTGATGGTTGCTTCGCATAGTCTGGCTGACGACTTTAAACAAAGCGCTTTTCGGGAGGCAATCCGAATCCTGTATCCTTATTTTATTTAACAAAAAAAAAAAAATTTGAGATGCCGTAGCGTAGGCGTAACTACGCCTGTTTTCGGCGTAGTTACGCCTACCATTTTTTAAAAAAAAATTTCAAAGCCGTAGGCGAGGCGTTCCGCCTCGCGTATTTTTACGCCTCTTCCCCTCAAATTTTTCAATTTCGATTTTTTCTCCTCAATCTCTCTTAATTATGCTATCCCACCTCTAAAGTCCATATTTTTATCGATTAATTGCAGGTTTTTGGAGTCTATTGGTGCAAGGAAGCAAGTTTAGGGGGGTTGCATCAAAGTGGTCCAGCTTAGCCAACCAAATCGAAAATTCTTCATCTAAGGGTTGAATCTATACTGATGCGGAGGTCCCTATCATCATCTTCTCCCCATACCCATGAGCATGAGATGGGCGACGATTACTGACGATCGTCGTCGCAGGTAGGTGTGTTGTCCCTTATTTTATACGTTGTATGGTACATTGAGGACAATGCACGATTTTAAGTTTAGGGGGGTGTTTAAACACTGAGATGTTTTGTTTCCTGGATTCCTATGTGTGTTGTGTTTTGTGTTTTTTTTAGTCTTTTTTTTTTTCTTTTTGTGTCATAAGTCGTGATTTGAAGTAATTGTGAAGGCCGATGATGAAGAATTGAGCTTATTTGTGAAAATTTTAAAATTTTTGTTCGCTTTGCTCTTGAGTTTCTTACATATTCATGCACTAGAGACCATGACCATTTGACCAATTAAAGTTGATTTGAATGAACACAAATATGATATAGGCAATTCTTGATAATATTTTGGGCCTTTACTCATTGATATAAATTTGCCATAGTAGCCCCTTTGAGCTTAAACGTAAAAGAATGAGGATTGAATTGTTGCAATATATTTTAGAATCTCATTCAATTTTGCTTCTTATATCACCTTGCTTTTGAGATACTAATTGAGCACATTGGTCATACCATATAAGTTATTTGTGAATTGAGAATAGTCTAGAACTTGCTTTAGTACCCTTTGAGGCGAAATACGGATGTTATGTGGCTTAGGAATGATTTAGGCAATTTTTGATTCGTTTGAGCCTTTGAAGCCACCAAATGACATCATTTTTATCCCTAGCTACCCTTTTGAGCTTATTGAAAATCGAATGGCATGTGCTTAGGCACATAATAACCTCCATTCGGCATCATTTCAAAATCCCACATCGACCACCTTGTTGAAAGCTTATACACTATTTCCTACCCTCAAGTGAGCAAACCTGTATTGCACTTTAAAATTTCAAATATCCCCCATGTTCCTAATTGAAAAATATAAGGGAGATAATAATGAAAAAGGGAATGAATGCATAGAAATATGTTGAAGAGGTGAAGAAAATAAGTGATTGAAGAATGAGAAAAAAAATTGAGGTGAATTGTGAGGCGGATGAGAAAGGAGGGTGAATCCAAAATGTGAAAAAAAAAAAATGATGAATCGTCAATAAGAGAAGTTGAAAATTGAGATGAGAGTGCGCAACATGGTTAATATGACTTACTCACTTATTTTGAAATTCCTATCTTTTTATTGAAGCCATGAGGCGAAGCCTAACGTTACAAGCCTATTAAGACCTATTGACCGAGCCACATTCGTCTAATATACTAGTGGAGAAGGTTACGAATTGTAAGCCTATGGACACTCGAGAAACACTTGTAATGCATATGGTTTTGACATTCACACACGCACATCTCATTACTTTGATTTGATGCATTGTTCACTGTTTGTCAAGGTTATACTCCTTTTTATGAACAATGCAAATGAACCAATACACCTTGCAAAGTCCTATTAATTTGTGTGAGTAAAGATTGCTTTAATGGTTAAATGGAAGTGGTGACACACACACTTGAGAACTCTTAAGTAGACCGATATGCATACTTGACTTAAAATTTTTAGACAATTGATCTTCGAGGCCAATTTGCAATTATAACATTTCATGACTTGCGTTAGTAGTGTGTTTTCTTTTTCTCTTTTATTTCTTAGTCTTTTTCCATTTCTATTTTGCTCGGGACTAGCAAAAGTTTAAGTTTAGGGGATTTGATAAGTGTATTTTATACACTTATATTTCTTCTTATTTTGCATGATTTAGTGTTGGTATTCGAGCAGAATTACGTCTTTTGTTGTTGTTTTGATGTTTTGCAGGAATCCAAGGAATTAAGCATTTTATTACTAAAAGATGATGAGAAATACATAAATGTGACAATAATTCAAATTGGGACTCAACGGTGAAATAATCATGTACCGGGACATGTCAAATGGCAAGATTATATTATATTATATTATAATATAATATAATATAATATATATACATGAGATTTGGGAATAAATTATAAAAAGGAAAGAAAGGGCCGAGAAAGAAGGAAACAAGGAACACTTTCACAAGAAAAGGAAAGAATTGAAGAGATTGAATTGGAGAGGAGATTCAGCACATATTTTATTGAAGAGAAAGGAGGCAGACATTGGAGAACGGGACTTACGGTAGAAAGGGAGGTAGCGTACGTGAGGAAGAGGACAAAACCGAGGAAACAAAAGAAAGGAGCAGAATTCACGTACGTGCGAGAAGGGCAGTAGCCGAGAGTTAAAGAGAAGGGGAGGAGATCATTCGAGGCGGGGCGTATACAATTAAGGGTAGAGATTTTGACGACGGAGAAGACGACGGCGACTACCGGGGACGGAGGGCCATCATCCAATTCGTTTGAATATCTCTTCCCTTATGTTTATGATGATTAAAGACATGTCTATGTGTTTATTTAATGTATTCATGAACTAATTTATTATTCTAGAGTTAGACGGATCTTGACTTGAAGTTTATTTGGATTTCCGTATGGTTTATTTATGTTTTCCTGTTCCTAATGCTTTTAATCTACTGGCCATGGATTGAATGATTCCATATTCGTGATCTATCACTCGGGAGAGGGGGTTGTGAATAGGAAAGAAGGAATTCGTATCGTGGTAGTTATATTGTTCGGAAGGCCTATAACTCCATAGAAGTCGTCAAAGGAATTACTGCGCTTTTACAATTGTTTGATAATTAATCTTAGATAGGGATATCAAGATTAATGTTAGATAATTACTTCTGCTTAACACCCGGGAGGGGGAGTAGAAACAAATAAGAATTCTCGGCTAGTAAACTAGGAAAACACAACATAGTGGATAGTTGAGTGAAGTCGAACCTCTAGAATCCGTTCTCATTGATTTTCTCCACTTAAATTACCATCTTGTTAATCTTTTATTCTATTTTCGTAGATTAGTTTAATAAATATTGCTCTCGATTATCTAAATAAAGTCGAGACTATTCTAATTACAGTACTTGGTGTAACTTAATTTTCAATCCATGTGGGTTCGACATCCGTACTTTCAAATTCCTATACTAAAACTTGACACCGTACACTTGCGGTACGTTTCACACGCAACACTTATACTGCTGGTCTGGTAAGTATCTGCTAGTTGAGCATGTTGAGTATGTAGCAGATTTACTTTTGATTATTTGTTCCGGCAAATAATGTTGCATTTAGAATACATGTTTGTGCAAAGCTTATTTGCCACTATGTTGTTATTCCTTGTAGTGTTGCTAGTAGGGTTGAAAGCTTATGGTTTTCTGTATGAGATTCATATGATATATGAGATTTCTATTATGAATATGGAATTTCGAGGACGAAATTCAATGAGTGGGGGAGAATTGTAATGCATCGATTTACTTTATATACGTATCAGATGATTATGGCGTACTTTTGAATAATTATGGTACGATGTGGACTCGGGTTCGGGTTGAACCGAGGGTTAATACTCATACATGATATGACTATGTGATATATGGCAAGGAATAAAACATGATGCACAAGATGTGGTGCATAGGAATGATGGAATTAAATCAAGTGTAGTGGTATATCAAGTAACATGGACTAGTATGCATTTGACTTGAATTTAATTTCATATGCCTTTACCTTTCATTTTAAGTTGCATTAGCATGTGAATTTGAGTTTGGATTTACATGTATATGTTAATTGGCATGTTATTATAGCAAGTGGCTATATTAAGGGGATTAGTGAGCTTAAACTCACAATACACCATAACACACATAGTGATCTCTACCAAGCTCCTCTCTAGCTTCTTGCTTATGTTGAATCTTCTAGCTTGGAGTTCACTTGGAACTCAAGTAAGAAAGTGGAATGAAGTGGTTTCATAACCTCTTGGTAAGGGATTCATGAGTTTAAGCTTTATTTATGGTGTTGTGAATGAAGTATGTGAATTTGACTATCAAATGTTTATGCTTAGAATCATAACTTGTTTCTTTGCCAAGAATTGGATTCTAGGATGATAGAAACATGTTTATATGACACTAAGGATTGCATGAAACATGTTTAAATGTTCATTTTCGAGTTGTAGGAGATATACCATGAGGTAAGCTCAAAATCGCCATGTTCTAAAGTTTCTGGACATTGGCGATCGATCGCAAGCTTTGTGCCGATCGATCGCCGATGACAGAGCAAAGTTTAAGGCGGTTATATCATGTGGCGATCGATCGGTGCAATGTGGCGATCGATCGCGAGCAACATAACATTTTGGCGATCGATCGCGAGGTTGTGGCGATCGATCGCGATGGAACAGAATAGTATAGCGATCGATCGGTGAGATGTGGCGATCGATCGCCAAGGGCAGAAACTTGAAAAATGTTATATTTTTGTAGAATTTGATTTTAATGCCTATGATAACATGATATATTATTGGCATTGTTGTAGCACCATCATAGGGGACAGGACAACGAGGCAATTAGCCAGTGACGACTGATTTATCTCGTTTGTGTCGCTTTACAGGTACGTGTTGACGTACGGAGTATAGATATTGTGTGATGATGTTATGAGATTGATATCATATGAATTGTGTTATGTTAGTATCATATGATTGGTAGTATCATATGCTTGTACATTCATGGATATCATGTGTTTGAGATATACGCCTGGTTTGGGTATATGCTCGGTTATGTTACATAGAGATATACGCCTGATTTGGGTATATGCTCGGTTATGTTACATAGAGATATACGCCTGGTTTGGGTATATGCTCGGGTATGCTATATAGAGATATACGCCGATTTTTGGGTATATGCTCTGGCTATTATCATTTGAGGACGGTACTATGATATGTGCTGCTAATATGAAGATGTGAGGTGGTTCCACTGACATATTGAGCTGAATAGGCATATCATATTGGTCTCGTGATAATAGAGTAATTGTTGAGACATGTCATGACATGGTGCATTTGTGGATGCATGATACAGAACATTCACATTAGATGATTTATTGTGCTTTATCATTGTTATTGATATTGTGTTTTGATATCGCACTGAGATAGTTGTTTATCTATACTCACGTTTTGTGAATGTTTCTGTAGGATTTCATAGACGTGGGAATTCGTGAGTCTTATTCCGCTGCGAGGTGAACCACTGCATAGGAGTTGTACTGTATTAGGTTGTTAATTCTACATGTAATGTATATGTGAAAAAGTTATTTGGTTTTTGTACTAGTGGTTTTGATATATCTGTAACAACCTATTAGTAAGAAACTCTTAAACAGTGTATGAATTACTTAATTCGGACTCACATATGTATGTTAATATGATACATAATGGATTAAGTAACGAGGACCCCACAATTCCAAAAACCAAGTTCTGAGACAAATGACCATTCCGTACGTCAAAGTCCAATGGTCAAACCATAATGAAAGAGAAGCTACATGGGAAGTAGAAGAAATGATGCGAGAGAAATACCCCTACCTTTTCCAATGCCAAGTTGACTCGAGTTTCGAGGACGAAACTTCAAATAAGGAGGGATGGATGTAAAAACCCGAGAATTTGATGTCATCAAATTACTTAAGGTACCTTATTCAAGTTAAAACTTTAATTATTAATTAGATAATTAAGTGTTTTAGTACGATTAAAACTCTATTTAATAGATAGATAATTATGTGTTCTAGGAGATGTAAAACTCTGAAGATGATTAAGAATTTTAGTAGGGATAAAAGTATATCATGTTATCATTATCTTGATTAACCTACACTTATTAAATACCAAATCACTCACCTCTTTTTTATTCAGCAACAAGAGCAAAAAAACTATAGCCCAAATCATACCAAATTCGAGAGATCCAGCCAACCAAATTCAAAGATGTTCAGCCTCTAAAGTTTTGAGAATTTAGTCCTTAAATTTTTGAGAATCTCAACCTCTTTATTTTCGAAAGTTGCAGCCATTTAATTCTGAATTTCAACACCTCAATTCAGCCAAAATTTTTAACATTCCAGCCAAGATTTCTAGCAACCAGTTTTCGAAAATCAGTCCAATTATTTTCAAAAAATACACACAGTGCACACACACTGAAGGTGTTCGAACACTGTTCATATTAGGAGGAAAGAATTCGTCGTTGTCGTACCCTAAATCGTTCAAACACGTCTACAATCGCTGTAAGTGGGTTTTTGTTAATTATTCCTTTCGTTTTTGAAAAACAAATCATAGTATGTTTGAAACTTCAGTCGATATGCGAATTATGTTGAAAACTATTATGTTTTGATGAAAATTATTAATTTTTAAGCACTTTAAGTTTCGAAATCTGATTGGAGAGAATTCCTTTATGGCCCTGATGCGGTGGGATTATAACCGTTTACACGACCTGATACGGTGGTTAACCGTTGTTTCTGGGATGTCCAGACCCTTTATTCATGGGTGATCCGATGTCATGACCTCATCTCTAGGAGGGTTAAGTCTAGAGACTGATATCAGTTCCAAGAGGAAATTAGAGGATTTATTGTGCTTAACATATATGAAAATATTGATGATATGATATGTTATGTTATGGCTCGATGGTAGCAATTATGTTAAGATGCATTCATATCAGTTTATGTTTGATTAAGATATATGTTTTGGAAAATTATGAAAACTATTATATTGCCATATCGATTGGCCCCCGCTTGCTGAGTGTTTTCCAAAACACTCACCCCTTACTCTACCTTCCCAGATAAAGACGAGGAAGATATTGAAGCTGAAGAAGAACACCAATTTTGGTGTTGGTGATCCGCTGCGTTTCTATGAATTAAAGACATCAAACTTGGTTTATTTAGGATTTCATTAAGTTATTCCGTTTTAAAACTTTTAGAGTTTGATTATGCAATTTAAATTCGATTGTAAAGACAATTATTTTTTTTATGGAATATAGACTGATTTTTTCGTTGAATACGATATTACGAGACTTATTGATTTCAAGTTGTTATTGGGAATCAATGCTGGTGTTATTGACCCCGATCTCGGGGCGTGATGTCTATGATATGTGTGTGTGTGTATATATATATATATGTATTATATTACAAAATACATATAATGCACGGACGCTCCTAAAGTTTACTCGGTGGAGTGTCGGATACTTCTATGACACCGATATGCCTCTGACCTCCCTGGATACGTGTCGACACGCCACGTGGTGTGTCTTTAAATTTTTTAAAAAGTAAAATCGGACACATGTCGGACACTCCCCTCAAAATCGAAATCTTTGTCAGATACGGCCGATGGGCATTTCCAACACAGAACTGACATGTTTGGGGGTTAACTGTACAATTAAAAGTTTTTGGCTAAAATAAAATTTGGCGTATTAGTTAAACTTTATGTTAGTTAAACTAATATATATTTGATGTTAATATGTGTGATACTATGATAATTAAGTGATATGCATTTATTTATATGTTTTTTGAATTTGGTAAGAATATTTATGGTGCTATATTTTATTTGGACGTGTGTGCTAGTAATATGTATTTGGTGTCAGTGTGTGAGATACTATGATAATTCATTTATTTATATGTTTCTTGAATTTGGTAAGAATATTTTTATTACTTTTACATGATTTTAGAATTTAAAAATGTGAATTTTAGTATTTTGAATATAATACATGTATAATATGTATAAAAATATACAGGCGTGTGACAAACGTGTCGTATCCTGAAAATTTTGAAAATCTGTGTCGTCGTGTCCGTGTCGTGTCTGTGTCTGTGCATCGTAGAAAAATACTAAAATCTACCTTTTTAAATTCTAAAACCATGTAACACCCATATTAACACTAAATGTATATTATTTCAATTAACATAAACTTTTAACAAACATGTTCAAATTTTATTTTAGCCAAGAAAATTTTAAATTGTACAATTAACCCCAAAGTCATTTTCTGTCGGACAATATCCAACACTGATGTCCAATTTTGATGGGAGTGTCCGATGTTGCCGAATTTTAAATTTTATTTTTTATTTTTAATTAAGAATACGCCACGTGGCATGTCTAACCAATGTACGAAAGGGTGTCGGTATTCTAGAAGTATCCGACATTATATCGAATAATTTTTAGAAGTGTTCGTGCATCATATATTATTATAGAACTAGTTTTAAATGGTTACAGTGACAACAATTACACACTACAAATAGTGCCTTTTGTACCATCCTACATGAATAATATAGATGTTTCAACAGTAAACATATTTAAAATATTGGGTCCAGCCCATTTGGCAACCCAAACTCCATAAGCCCCTATAATGATCAAAACGAAAATACTTGTTGGAATTAATTTAATTTTAATATTGTGATTATATTTTTATTTAAGATTTGAAGAATTCATTATTTCCACTATAGCATTATCATGACATTCTTTCCCAATTTAAAATTAGCATATATTTAGACAACAAGAATTTGGATTGAATTCTCAAAGAACATAATTTTTCATCATCATCCAACGGGCTACAACAATGATACAATTCAAAAATTTATGCTTGCATATGACTTGTCCCGCATACTTCTCACACCTTTTCTTGTTTAAGATCAGCTTCAGCCTCCTCATGTTCTTTGATCTTGGAATGCATGAAATCAGTTAAACCTCGAAGGGAAACTTCAGGGTCATCATTCTTGAGAAGCTGCTCGGCTATTTCGGCTGGAGTGACTTTAGCAATAGCGATCAGATCCTCGATTTTCTTGAACAGAATATGGTCCTGGATACCAAGATAGTTACTTGCCAGGAGTTTGAAGCCACAAGGGGTGCAATATGACATGTTTATGTGCACATCCATACGACCGGGGCGTAACAACGCTGGATCCAGCTTCTCAACGTTATTCGTGGTGAAAATTATGATCCTTTCATCTCCGCAGCTCGACCATAAACCATCAACAAAGTTCAACAAACCAGATAGCGTCACCTTGCTTTCTTCCTCCCTAGAAGAAGAAGAAGAAGAAGCCTCTTTGGTGGACCTATCTTTTAACTCAATCGTGCAATCAATGTCCTCCACCACTAATATAGATCTATTTGCAGTACCCAACAACAATCTTCTCAACTCAGAATTCCTCCTTAAATCAGTCAAATCCAAATCATACACATCGTAATTCAAATAATTCGCCATTGCTGCAATCAAGCTCGATTTTCCGGTTCCCGGAGGACCATACAGCAAGTACCCTCTTTTCCAGGCCTTGCCCACTTTTTTGTAATATTCTCTCCTCTTGACAAACCGTTCAAGATCTTTCATGATCATCTCCTTTTGATCTGAATCCATGGCCAGAGTCTCAAATGTAGCTGGGTGATCGAGATTTACAGGAGTCCACATGTTGTTTATGTTGTACATATTCTCATAATCAACTGTGAAAATCTTGATTGTTTTCTTCTCCTGTTTCTTGTTTTCTGCCTCGTTTATGATGTACGGCAAGTAAGACTCGATCGCCAGATCTTTGTTTTTCCAGTGGAATGTGAGCTGGAATGACCTGATTTCAGATTTCATAGTTGAATTCATGTCTCTGGGATTGTAAAAGTCCTTTGTTTCAGTCTTTCTGCAGATCCAAACCCACTTGAATTTCTGTCCTTTGCAAAAATCTATTACTTCTTCATCACTTTCCACTGTGATATTGAGGCTCTTTTCTTTTTCGGGCTTGCTGATTTTGAGCCGACGGGTTTTAGGGCTGGCTTTCGAGCCCAGATAGGTTTCAGCAGCTTCGTAGATCTCGTTGCTGACTAATCCGTCGAACTCCTCGATTACCAGAGTCAACTGGTTTGAGAATCTGCTGAAGAAATTCCGAATGCCGGAGAACACATAGTCTTGGAATTCGGGTGGGAGGAATTCTTGAGCAACACCGCGCACCACCACAGCTGTGGCGGCAATGGTACCGACGGTGGAGAGAATGATCTTGGCAGTGGCTAAATTGGATTCTGACAAAGCCATATTTGTTTTGGACAAGAAATCAAAGATGGCAACTGAAATTCAAGATCAGTATGGAGAAGGGTACTTAAAATCTTAGTTTATGAATTTCTTGACAGGTTAAGTTGTTTCCAGGATTTGAAATTCTTTCTGTCAAGAAATTAGACTCTATGTTCAATGATCTTCACACATACAATTATATAGGCTCCCTCGTGAATATTTTAACCTTTTGGTCAACCCTTTTTTATGACAACTTCAGCTACGCTCCTAAAAATCACTCCGTGCAGTGTAAAAAATTTCTAGAACATCGAAACTTCTCGGACATGTATCGGATACTCCACATGGCGCGTCCTTAATATCTTTTGAAAAATAAAATTGGACGCTCGTGTGGGACACTACCTTTAAAATCAGACACTCGTGTCGGACACGGTTGATAGACATGTTCGACACGAAAATAACACTTCTGAGATAATTATTGAGAGGATTCTTTAAAAATAAAATAGTTGAGATACTTAAATCTCTTTGACTATATCTTGTTTTACTTGCAGCAAGGAGACGTTTTCCAGGAAGGAGAGTGAGTGGCACCCAAGTTTTTTGACCTGGTCTTTCTGCAGGTGCTGCAATTCCCATGAAATTTCCCAGCAATACTGTTTAATTCGGGCACTCCCCTAAAGGTCTTTTCTTCACATTGTTAATTATAATTTGTTAAGATAATAAAGTGATTAGACGACAAAAATTACATTGTTAATTCCAATTCCACGCTTGGTTTGGAAGTATGTTTAATAGGAATATATATTTATTAAAGTAAAATTTATGTGATATCATATAAAATATTTGTTGAGAATCTTCTTTGTAAACTTAATCACAATGATGGTTCTTTATATGAATCTTGACAATATTTTCCAGCGGATTATAACTCAATCCATGTAATGCAGCATATGATCGAATATAGCAGATAAAATCAACGAATAAAATAATGCAAGAGACACAAGATTTACGTGGTTTGATCAATGAATAATCCACTCTCCACTGGAGACACTATTATTGATCATCAAGTTTGAGAAACAAAGCGATATACAATCAAGAATTCACTCAGAATTTCACTCCTATTGATTACAATGATATGCTCTCTTGAACTCTTCTAATTGCTCTTCACGATCTCACTCATTCAAGCTTTTGATCTTGCTTTGCAACTCAGAAATTTGATTCCTCTGTCATCTGAAGGGTTATATTGACCAACTCCAAATAGTAATCAAACTTCCTGCATTGTAACATCTTAAGTACATATATTTGCAGTGTTTTCCTCAGTACTAATCTTCTTCACTTGAACAACTCCTGATTCAAATATATCTCTAACAAAATGAAGCCTAACATCTATGTGTTTGGATCTTTCATGAAAGACTTGGAGTTTTGTTAGGTGAACTGCATTTGGCTATCACAAAAGATAGTTAATGTGCCTTGTTCACACCCAAGATCTTTCATGAATCCTTTTAACCATAGTGCTTCCTTCACAGCTTCTGTTGTTGCAATGTATCTGGCATCTGTGGTTGATAGTGCTACAATAGATTGGAACATGGCTTTCGAACTAATGATTGTACCAGACATTGTGAAAACATAGCCCGTAAGAGACTTCCTTGTATCAATCCTTCCTGCATAGTCCGAGTCTATATATCCTATTAGCACATCTGCATCACTGTTTGTGTTCTTAAATCTCAAACCATTGTCTAACGAACTCTCTTAATGTATATGAAAATCCACTTTAGTGCTTTCCAATGTTCATTTCCAGGGTCTGCAATCAATCTGCTGACTAAGCTAGCAACACCACTTGCATATGGAATAGAACTCCTATAGAGTTTATCTTCCTCAATTTGTAGTGACCTTGTGCTAGTGAGTTTAAAATGCTGAGCTATTGGCCCTTGGATAGGCTTGGATTCTGTCATTCCAAATATTTCAAGCACCTTTTGTACATAACCTTCTGAGTTAAGCACTACTCTCTTTGGTTTCCCCTCTGATTATTTCCATTCCAAGAATCTCCTAAGCAACTCCAAGATCTTTCAATCGAATTCATCACTAAGTTCTTTCTTGAGTTGGTTAATCTCTTCAACGATCTTGCTTGCTAGAAGCATGTCATCGACATATAGGAGTAAGTAGATCATATCTCAAGTAGGTGTTGTGCCAGAATACCCAAAATAAAGTGCAAATATCATACACACACAAGAACACGAATATTTACGTGGTTCGGCAATTGCCTACGTCCACGGGAAGCAAACACAATATATTGAATATTTCAGATCGAGAATTACAAACTCTCCCGGATCACCTCACAACTCACAGAATCAGATATACAAGCTTGAATGCTTAATATATTAGAGAGAATTCAGAAGAAGGGATAATTTTGTGAGGATGTGTTGAGGGATATTTATAGTTGCAGAAAACCCTCTCGGAGGTAATCAAATTCAAAGTTGTATTCTACAATCTTTGAATTCCAAGCTTCTGGATGGTCTTCAATTGCAGAGGAAAGAGCCACTTTGTTTGAACTATTATTCAACAATCTCCACCTTGGCGATTTTCCAGTCAATATGTGTTGCCTCCTTCAGTACGCCCTAGGCGTTGGATACTCGAGAGATGTTGATCAGGTTCAAGCAGTGTTGAAACTTGATCCCTGTCACCACATTTGTTAACATGTCTGCAGGATTGTCTGCAGTTCCGATTTTTCTGAGTAGAATATCTCCCTCTTCTACTATTTCCCGAACAAAGTGGTAGCAAACATCGATGTGTTTGGTGCGACTGTGTTGGACTTGGTTCTTTGCCAGACATATGGCACTTTGACTGTCGCAGAAAATCTCTGTATTTTTCTGCCTGATGCCCAAGTCTTTCATCAAATTATGCAACCAGATGCCTTCCTTGAATGCTTCTGTGATCGCCATGTACTCTGCCTCTGTAGTGGATAAAGCAACTGTAGACTGTAGCGTGGATCTCCAACTCACTGGTCCTCCTGCCATTGTAAATACATAACCAGTAGTTGATCGACGCTTATCAAGATCACCAGCATAATCAGAATCGACATATCCAACTAGACGACTGATCTCGTCTTTCTGAAATTTCAGACCAACATCCACGGTACCCTGAATATACCGTAGAATCCACTTTATTGCATGCCAATGTTCTTTACCAGGGTTGTGCATGTATCGGCTCACCATGCTAACTGCATGAGAAATATCAGGTCTTGTGCACACCATCGCATATATCAGAGCTCCGACAGCATTTGCATAAGGAATGCTATCCATTTGTCTCATCTTGGCATCTGTAGTAGGAGACATTGATGCATTCAATTTGAAATGCGAAGCTAACGGAGTACTTACAGGTTTGGTATTTCCATCTATACCAAATCTCTGGAGTACATTCTTCAGATACTGAGTCCCTGTCAGACAGACTGTGCCCTTTGTTCTGTCTCTCTTGATCTCCATTCCAAGAATCTTCTTGGCCTCTCCAAGATCTTTCATCTCAAATTCTGAGCTGAGCTGAGCCTTTAGTTTATCAATCTCTATCTTGCTTTTAGATGCGATCAGCATATCATCAACATATAAGAGCAGATAGATAAATGTACCATCTTGGAGTTTTTTACTTTTGCTCCTTGGATAAGCAGAGCCGGATTGTCCCGCAAGCTTGCCGGTTGACATAGTTCCAATCCTCAGGTGACATGTCCTTGGGCTTAGACTCCAAAGCTATATTAGATCCCTCACGGAATAAGAGATCTAATACTTCACATTGCCACATGCCAAAGTTGTTGGTGCCGTCAAATTTCTCCACCTCGAACTTCGCATTGGATAACATGGTTCATCGCACTAAACCGCTAGTGGATGCTTCTTCATCCATTACTTCGACCTTTTGGCTAGCTTTTTACCAGAAACAGATGCTACCGTTGCGTCCGAAAGGGTCAAAATAGTGGGGAACCCATCCTGGATCGCCAAAGACGGGCGAAAAATCTACCAAATCGGACACTTTCAATTCGGATGAATAGTGCTGGGCGTGAGTGCTGGGTCGATGAACAGTGCTGGCCCAAAAATTAATGCTGGATAGATAAATAGTATCGGGCTGTGAATAGTAACAGTTGAACAGTGTTGGGTCAATAAATAGTGATGGACCGAAAATCTGGGCCAAAACAATTTGGGCCGGTTCTGGATTGGCGGGCGGGTCGTGGGTCGACCCGATTCAGATTTTGAATTTGGGTTGCTTCTTCCCCAATGAATCCCTGCAACTTTTACGTAACTTTTTTAAAAAAAATTCCAAAACTTTAATTTTGATTTCCCGTTGACTCGGAAGTCGAAATTAAGAACCGAAAATTGTTCCGGACTCCCGTCGACGAGATGAATCTAGTAGTATGATCAGAAATCAATTTCGGACACTTTCAATTTTCGGGCATTTTCACGAACACATGGCTCTGATACCAATTGTTGTGCCAGAATACCCAAAATAAAGTGCAAAAATCATACACACACAAGAACACGAATATTTACGTGGTTCGGCAATTGCCTACGTCCACGGGAAGCAAACACAATATATTGAATATTTCAGATCGAGAATTACAAACTCTCCCGGATCACCTCACAACTCACAGAATCAGATATACAAGCTTGAATGCTTAATATATTAGAGAGAATTCAGAAGAAGGGATAATTTTGTGAGGATGTGTTGAGGGATATTTATAGTTGCAGAAAACCCTCTCGGAGGTAATCAAATTCAAAGTTGTATTCTACAATTTTTGAATTCCAAGCTTCTGGATGGTCTTCAATTGCACAGGAAAGAGCCACTTTGTTTGAACTATTATTCAACAGTAGGCAGTTCTTTTAAGTAGACACACAGTCATATTCACTCCTCTTGAACCTATGTTTGAACATGAAGTAATCGAATCTCATATATCACTGCATTGGTGCTTGTTTCAGGCCATATAAAGATTTAACAAGCAAACCAAAGGTGTTTCACGCTTGACTTCGAACCCTTCTGGTTGACTCATGAAAATATGTTCATCTAGCTTTCCATGTAAGAAAGCAGTCTTTACATCTACTTGTTCAAGTTCTAGATCACGACTAGTTACAATTGACAGTACAATTCTAATGGATCTGTGTTTAACTACAGGTGACAAAATTTCATGAACTCTATGCCTTCAACTTGTGAAAAGCCCTTGGCAACTAGCGTGGCTTTGTATCTAGGAGGTTCAACTCCAGGGATGCCATCCTTTTTCTCAAAGATCCACTTGATACCAATTATCCTTTGAGCTTTAGGTTCTAGAACCAGTTCCCAGGTGTTCATTTTAAGTGAATCTAGCTCCTTAACATAGCCTTGTGCCACCGTTCCTTAGCCTTTGACCTCATAGCCTCTCTCATATTTGCTGGTTCATCCCCTGCGATGTCTGAGGCTACTGTGAAAGCATAAGCTATTAGATTAGCATGTCCAAATCTCTCAGGTGGTCTTATGATTCTCCTTTGTTTGTCTCTTGTTAACTAGTACTTGCTTAGAGAAGTCTCATCTAGAGCATTTTGCAGTTCAGTAGGTTGAAAACTTGTTTCATCAGAATGAGTTGTCAACTCAGGTAGCTCCACCTTAATTTGTATATTAGTCGATGGGTTAGCACAACAGGTTCTGATGAAACTTTCCTCATAGGAAACTGATCTTCACTAAATTTAACATCACGGCTTATCAATTTTTTCTACTGACCAGGCTCAACACACCAAAGTTTGAAGCCTTTCAGACCTTCTGGATATCCAATGAACACACACTTTAATGCTCTTGAATCAAGCTTTAGAAATAGGGGAAATGTTTTGAATTTTCAAGTTCTAACTCTGTATTTGTAGGCGTGTTATTGTAATTTTTCTGACAACAAATAGGTAGCTTAATAACAAGGTCGATTTGTAATTGTTGTCAAGGAGGGGAGGCAAAAATGAATTTTTTATATAATTAATTATCAAAAAAATATAAATATTTAATTGATGTAGATGTACAAAATAACAACCATTATTATATTTGTACATATATTCTAATAAAAAGGTGATAGTACAATAAAAAAAAACTATGATTTAAAATAAATTACCTAAAAATAGGAACAATAAGGTATAATACCGAAATTTTCAACACTTCATCCCTAACATATTTCCCAGCAATCAAATTTGAGAAAATGATAAAAAAAATTAAATGTCTTAATTATAGCAATCCAATTAATGATATAAACATCTGAGTAAAAAAAAAAAAGATACAAAATTTTGATTAACTAAAGATAGATATCAAATCATTATTTATTAACTTATTCATCATGCTTAATCATTTTAAGTTGTACTCGACTTTTATTCACAACTTCAAACTCATCAATAATTGAGTTAACACTGAAATATTGAGAATTCTTTTTTCCAATGTACATTAATAATTTGATATTCATAAGTTTAATTTCAATAATATATGAAATAGTGTATTCAAAAAAATTTAAATATAAACACATTAAAAGTTGGAAGGTAGGAGTTCAAACTTGGTGTCATGGAAAGAAGAGATCTAGAAATAAAGATGGGAGAATTGAGTTAAATTGGATTAGAATTTATATTATGTTTTTACCATTTCATTATTTTATTGGTTATTTATTTTTTACATTTTAGTTCAAAAATAATCTCTAGAAAATTATTGGGAGTGACGAACGGCGAGGGGGCTGGTACATGTTACCCCACCCCACCCCACCCCCACAACTCAAAAGTTGAGGGGGGAGGGTGCCCCTGCCCGCCCCTATTGGTTCCGCTACTGATTGTTGGAGGAGTCTTTCAAAATGTTATGTGTAATTCAATATAAGGTTCTACACATATCAATATTCAATGCCATATTATTGCATAGGCATGTTATTTTATGTTTTATGAGCTTTATTCTCTAATAATAGTATATACGCTCAACTCTGTGGTTGCAGTAATCAGAGGGATGAAGTATGAGCACCTAGTACTACCACATCCTTCGACACTTTCAAGACCAATATCACTCACAACATTGATTGCCTCCAGAAAGACGTGAAAATAGACTTTAGTCAATTGAACCAAAAGCTGGACAATATGCAAATAGCATTCTCATCCCAGTTCACAGACATTCATCAGCAATGCTGAACTGGTTCTATTCCAGCTCAGTTCTTCAATTGGTCCAAGTTCATTCAGTTGGGTTGTTTTTGAAGTATTGCACAATAAATTGCTAGTCAGCTGGGTCGATAAGTTCAACAAGATAAGTCCAACTGAGATAATTTGTTTTGTCATCATTGAAATATAGATCACACACATATGATAAATGCTAATGCACGATTGACTCCGCTTTGTTTGTCATCTCTATTTGAAGTCATCAAAGTAATTAGCGTGCATAGCATTACATTTAAAAAAAATAAATTAAAACCTAAGATTTATTTAGTACAACAGGTGGTGGGGATTTGCTGGGATCAAACCAAGACGGTCCCATTAGGAGAGAGGTTGGTGCAACTTCAACAAGAAGGAATGACAAAACTAAGATTTATAATACCCTCAAACGACGCAAGCCATATTCCCTCATGGGTCCCTTATAATCCACTTCTCAAAGCAAATAGGCCCATTAAGTCCATTCGTTAAGTCCATCCTCAACATAGACTAAACTTATAATAACTGGTCTTATGCTATAAAAAAAAAATTATGGTCCTTGTAATGTCTTTAAAATGAAATAAATAAAATTTAGTAATAACTAAAATACGTTGATAATTTTTTAGTCCCTATTTTGATGAAATATTCGTCTAAATGTGATGAATATATTATGTTCACTAGTTTTTCAAGTGTGTGGCTTGTGCGTTTTTTGCAATAATTCTTACGTGCGCTCTTGAACGAAGATACGGTCATTTATCATTTAAGACATAATAAATCTGACACATTTACTCTCATATGGTGTAGCGTCATATGTCGCTAAGAAGCTTTTGGCGTGGGAATTGGGGAATATTAATATCCAACCTGAAGAAAATCAAAATAAATGTGTTGGAAAAAGTTTGGACCCATTCTTTGGTTTGAAGACCCTACCACCAACTTGATTCTTTTGGTCATGAGTCAAAATCGCGTACGTGTCCCAAAAGGCAACATAATTTTATCACCAATTCGTAAAGTAATATATTTATATTGAATTAGAAAATTGTTTTCAAGTAAAATGATACCCTTGTTTTAATTAATTTATAAAAAAAAATAATTCGATAAAACTAATTAAACACCAATATATTCAAATTTATAAGATTATATATATACGAGGATCACATGCAATATAAATTAATAAATCTTAATACTCAGAACATTTGTCATTAATCAATGACGATTTCATAAAAAAAAAGTAAATTGTCATTTGTCTTGTTGAAATTGATGTCACTTAACTCTCATCTCGACTTTTCTTAATATGAATTTTTTATATGGTTTTCTCGTAGATCAACAAAACTTATTCAATGTTCTCGTTGGTTTAAGAGTTTTTTTCCCCAAAGATATGGTACTTTAATAAATTAATAAGTTATTGTATTAATTAATTTATAAAATATAAATTATTAATTTATCAATTGTTTTGTTAAATTAGTCACAAATCTGTTAGTTTATTGAGATTTATTTAATTATATATACGTGAGAATTAATTAGATAAAAATGCTATTTGTTTATTGTTCAAGTAAGAAAGGTTGAGATAAAAGTCAAACACACAACCTGGCATAGGGAATGTTGAAGACAGCCGCAAAATAACAAATGAAATCAATACGTCGAGAGGTCGATGGAAGGCTTTTATGCATTTAGAAAAACCATGGCCGGAAGGCTGTTGGCCCAGTTGGCATCGCTTACTTACGAGAGCCGGTAAAAATCATGCATTCATAAGTGGACTTTTAATAAATGAAATATATCGTGGGTTCTAAATTTATAATCATTTGCTTTATAGTGTAAAAAATCTATAATTGTATTATACTAAATTTTTTAAATTTAGGAGAGGGACAAACAAACATATAATTTTACCATAATAACCAATGGAAATTTAAAAAAATAATTTGTTATTTCATATATGGTGGGTAACTTTTCTCAATCTTCATCTATATTTATCCCTACATCCTTTTTAAAAGTTAACAAGATTTTTTTTTCTCTTTCAAAATAGACTTTCTCTTGTTCCCATTGATTTTAGTATTCGATTCAAGGGTAATGCCAATCTTTAACATTTATTATTTAATATTTAATACTCGTAATAATTATAGTAGAATTAAACTCCATACAACTTTTATAAATATTTTGATTTCCTGCGGAGACTACCTATATAAGCAAGACAACATTAATAAGTCCGACAGAATCTTTGGATGCCACCTTTAGCCAAATTCAAGTTTTCACACTAAGCTATTAATTTTCTTCTGGCTGTTTCAGTAATTTAATGAAATTTGGAGTAGGTTATAATTTTATTTACAGTTACTCTTATTATCTGATGAATTTGATGTATAGCAAGATGGAATATGTAATATCTTAATTAATCCTTCATGCACCTTTTCTCTGACTATATGGTAATCTATTTGAACGTGCTTGGTTTTTTCGTGGAAGACGGGGTTATTAGCAATACAAGAAGCTAATTTGCTATCTGTATAAATAAAAGCAGGAGATGTATGAGAGATATTAAAATCATTTAATAAGTATAATAACATTGAACTTCACAAGTCTTCGTTGCAAGTGCTCGGTATTCAGCTTCTGCTGAACTGCGGCTGACGGTCGTTTGTTTCTTTGATTTCCAGGACACTAAAGAAGTACCAAGAAAGATAGCGTAAAGTGTTACACTTCGCCTTGTATCCAAGCAACAGGCCCAATCACTATTGCTTATGTTTTTAGGAGTAACGGTGATGATGTTGATAATGCCTTGTCCCGAAGTGGCTTTAAGAAACCTTAAAACTCTGTGAGCTGCTGCAAGGTGGGATTTCGTGGGTTTGGCAACACATTGACTCAGAGTTTGAATATCGTATGCGAGATAAGGTCGAGTAATTGTTAAGTAAAGTAGTCTACCAATTAATCTTCTGTAAGAAGTGGGATCAGTAAATAGATCTTCCTATGTTGAGGTAACTTTTGGAGTGGATTCCATAGGAGTTGAAGAAGGCTTACAACCTATGTAACCTGTATCAGTTAAAATATCCAAAGCATCTTCATTTGACATAAATTTATTCCATGAGTTGATCTTGCAACTTCTAATCTTAATATGTATTTTAAAGTGCCACGATTTTGAATGGTGACTGTATTATCTAAGTGTTTCTTTTTCTTCGATTTGTGCCAGATCATTCTCTACCAAGATTATGTCATCTACATAAACTAGTAAGACAGTGAATGTATTTGTATAAGAAAGAGTAAACATATAGCATTCAGACTGATTGAGAAAAACAAAATCAAGAAGACAGATGGTGAGTATATAAAACCATTGCTCGATGCTTGTTTTAAGCCACATAGACTTTTAACTAACTTGTATACTCTAGTATCATTTTAGTGTAAATAACCAAGAGGAGGTGTCATATGTACTTCTTCATCTAGATTACCATGTAAGAAAGCATTATTTACATCGTATTATTGCAAATACCAATTTTTATGGGCTGCTATTGCTAGAATGACTCTGACTGTTGTCAACTCAGCTACATGTGAGAAAGTATGAAAATAATCCATTCCCTCTTGTTGTGTGTAACGTTTACCCACTAATCTTGCTTTATATCATTCTATATTTTCATCTGGCTTGAATTTTATTTTGTATACCCATTTACATTAAATACAATGTTTTCCAATAGGTAAGTCGGTTAGAATCCAGGTAGTTGTATTTTCTAATGCTTGAATTTCTTTATTCATTGCATCCTGCCATTTAGGATCGGCTGCATCTTGTTTATAATATTTTGGTTCAAGTTCTTTTGATAATTCAGCATTGAAAACCTTATGAGTGTAGGATAAACTAGCAGATGAAAGATAAGAGGTAATAGGATACTGATGCCCAGATAAAACTATGTGGGCTAATGGATGTGTTATAGATGCTGGAAGTATGTAATCACAAGCTTTAGGATATGCTGGTGGTTGCTATGCCTCAAAGTTTTTCTAAGGTTAGAAATATTTTCAATAAAATTAATAGGCAAACTATGTTGAGAATCAAAAACCATTCATGCATCAGTATTATGACTGAGTTGAACTGGTGGATTATTAAGAATTCTGTATCTGAACATTGAATGAGTAGGTCCCTCACAATTATGACTAATTATATTATTAGGTTGAAGAGTATCATTAGGAATAATAGAAGAATCAACATATGTGTCACAAACAGGAAATAGAACAGGATTTATAATCGAAGGCTTTAAATCAAGATTATGCATGTCTTTGAAAGGAAGAATATGTTCATAGAATTGAACATTTCTAGAGATAAAAACTTATTTTTTGTCTAGATTATAAAGTTTATATCCTTTATAGCCTAAGGGATAACCAATAAAAATACATTTAACAGCCCGATGATCAAATTTAGTTCTATTTCTATCTAATGTCGAATTATAACAAAGACAACCAAGAAATCTTAAGTGAGAATAAGTAGGTGGCTTGTTGTATAATAATTCAAAGTGTTACACTTCCCCTTGTATCCAAGCAAATCGGCAGGGCAAATTGCTAAGTACGATGAGAGCCACATCTTGAACCTACGAGGCAAAGTGTTATATGTACGGAAGCCACCTCTTGAACCTTAAGAGTAAAGTGTTATATATACGGGGGCCACCTCTTGAATGTATAGAAGTCAATATGTGATTATGTGTACGTGATATGCTTTTGAGAAGGCTATAATGTGAGCAACTACTACTATATGTGTCAATTGGTTATGTGTTTAATAAAGAATTATTTGAAAGTTTTATGCACACATATATGTATATATTTTTTATCATTTTCAATTGGCCTGCTTGAGTCTTTCCCTAAACATTCACCCACACCTTCTCTTCTTCCCAGATAAGAACAAGGAAGATGTCGAGAACGAGGTACATCATCAATTTTGGGGCTGGTGATATGCTGATGCGATCTCAAGACTTTCATGTTCAATTGGTCCCCACATGATGAGTGTTTCCCAAATATTCACCCCCACCTTTTCTCCCAAGATAACAACGAAGAAGAGGTTGAGGAGGAAAAACAACATCAATTTTGGGGTTGAAGGTCTGCCGATGCGATCTCAAGACTTTTAAGTTTAGTTATTTATACTTCCACTGTTTTATTTCGATTTCAGACCAGATATGCGATTTAATTTTCTGATATTTCAAGGTTGTGAAGATATAATTATTTGTATAGAATAGAGACTGGTTTTCGTTAAAATCTGTATTACGAGACTTGTTGAATTCAGATATCTTATTTGAATTTGACATCAATATCTTACGCTCTAGTTTCGAGGTGTGACATGTACAACCATGGCTCATGCCAAAAGCGATTATTTTAACTACTAATATTTAATATTCTACGTCAATTAAAAATCAATGGCCCATGGATATCACCAATATTTCCGGCAAAAGGGTATATTCACGGTAACAATGTCTTATTGGGTACAATCTAACATGTGTAATTACAGTACGGTCACTTGTGAAATGAAGTGAAGATAATTGGATACGAGCAATCATTGAACTTAGTACCCTACACTATGGTTTATCTCTGTTCTATTTTCTCTATTCCATTTATATTATGTCTATTATTATTAATTATTAATTATTTTCATCTAATATTTGAGCTCGGCAACTTATCCATTGAGGAAGAAAGACCAAACTTAATATCTAAGGTGTAAATATGCTTGCTGTTTAGGTATAGGCAACAACCATCTACAACACATATAATGCCCGTATCCATATCGAAATCCAGAACGGCAAAAACAAGTTTCATCCCGAACAATCTTTTTATCGTAGATTCTTAACCTCTTAATATGTGACTGAAAACAATTTTAAAAATGGAGATTTCAATTTTCTATACTCCACAAATTTTATCCATAGTGTTTGACTCAAGTTCTACAATAATCAAAATTAGAAGTAGTCATGTTAGTCATACCCACGAGCCAAACGGTGGTCTCAAAATGACAATTAGTCTGATGTACGGTTTAATAGAATGCAGTGGCACCATATTGATCAAACAAGGTTAATTTTTTGAATTTTCAACAATTTTTATGTCATTAAAATTTCAAATATTTATTTTTTCAATAAAAAAATTTCAAGTATATTTTTTAATACAAAATAAAATGATTTCTAAGGAGGTGGGGGGTGGGTGTGGTGGCTCGGAAGTCGCAATGATATATTTTATGTTAATTTGAATTTAATTTGCATTCAAATTCAAAAGCGTGATGATTGACGCGTTTTGATGAGGACTAACAGTCGATCTTTAGAATTGAGAACCTCTTCTAGATTTACTTGAAATAGAACAAATATTAGCCATTGGAAATTAATTTTTTCTTTTATTTTTAATCTTTCTCTTGATTACAATGTGACTGACTATCACAATCATAATTATATTGATTTTGACAAATACAGTGTTGCCACAGTTATAATAAGAAAAATCACAAAATTGGTCGTATAAGTTGACATTAATTAGATTTTGGTGTTCTATTAGTCAAAATTAGGTATTGATACAAGAACAACTTCTTTTACGTATTTAGTCTTTTTTCGTCGGAGTATTAACATTGCACTAGATATTGCTAACATATCTGACAATCTGATAAAAATGCAAAAAAAAAAAAAAAAGTGTTTATAATAATATATATGTTATATTCCAATTTATTTTAATACAATCGTGTGAAATTCTCAATGTCGACCATATAAAAGCAAGGCTAGTGTTTGAACTTGTGAACGCTTTGAAAGACTTCATAGCACCACACCAAAAAAAACTAGAGATGGATGAATCTACCATCAATATATATATGTATATATATATATATATATATATATATATATATATATATAGAGAGAGAGAGAGAGAGAGAGAGAGAGAGAGAGAGAGAGGTTTGTAGTTTAACCACCTTTGTACCATCTTTGAGAGACAACGAATCAATCAATATCTCACTTAGCATCAACAAAAGTCGTATATTTTTCTAGTTAACAAATTGCAATATGAAATCGGCTTATGACCAAGTGATTTTGATTAAAAGTGCAAGCGACAAATCCTCACTTTAATTAAATTGCACAACCATAAGTTTCAAATTTCTAGTTTTCTCATGATTATGAGAGTAACGATTCAAATAGAGTTGAATTTATGGTCGAGCTTAGTGTTGGAAATTTGATTGAATTAAATGGTGTGTCCATTCATGTTGGGGTGCATTTTTTCATGATTGGATGCTTCCAAATTAAATGACGTGCCAATTCATGTTGGGGTGTAATTTTTCATGATTGGATGCTTCCAAATGGTGTCTCTTGATTACACAACTTGGTATACTATATAAGAAACAACCCTTGAATGAATTAGACATGGAATTTCGAAATTCACATCATATTTGAAGATCAAAATTTTAGTAATTTTGCGAGTCTTCATCTTTGTTATGGTTGATCGCTTTTAAACCTTTGTTGTTTAAAGGATTTGTGATTTGGAGTGCTACTATCACAAATCATAGTCGTTGTATCTTGGGAGGCAAATTGCCAAAGTAAATCGTTAGCACCGTAGCGTGGCAATATTGTCTTAAGGATAGAGATTATAAATCTCGCATCGACATTCTTATTAAAAAGCCATTTGTTGTGCTTGCTACTTTCCTATGATACACACCCATGAATTTTGTACAACAATATTAAGACAATATTAGCAACAAATGGCTTCGTCGAGTGCAACAACGACTCCAGTTCATCATGGTGAAAGGCCTGAAAAGTTCAATGGGAACAATTTCAAGCGATGGCAACAAAAGATATTGTTTTATTTGACAACCTTGGGGTTGTCAAGGTTCCTCAATGAGGATGCTCCTACTATTATGGAGAGTGAAACCGACAACCAAAAGAGGGTTGCAGTTGATGCGTGGAATCAAAGCGATTTCCTGTGCAAGAATTATACTCTCAACGGACTGGACAACACATTATACAATGTGTATTGTCTACTGAAGACGGCCAAGGAATGTGGCAATCCTTGGAGAAAAAGTATAGATCCGAGGATGCCAGCATGAAGAAATTCATCGTTGGACGATTTCTGGATTTCAAAATGGTTGACACAAAGCCAGTGATAGCGCAAGTGTAAGATTTGTAAGTAATCATGCACGAATTTCATGCGGAAGGAATGTTTCTAAGTGATTCATTCCAGGTGGCCGCAATGATTGAGAAGTTGCCTCCGTCATGGAAGGACTTCAAGAATTATCTCAAGCACAAACGAACAGATATGAATCTTGAAGACCTTGTGGTTCGGTTGAGAATCGAAGAGGACAAGAGAATTTCTGAAAGGATTTGTTGTGACTCTTTTTTTTTTTGGTTAAATTTAGCAAATGAGTTTGCTATGAAAAATTGTGAGTAGATTATACTTGTGTTGTCTAAGAATTTGACGCTTAAGTTTGAATCTGCAAGACTATAAAATTTTGAATTCGAGTTTCTAAGCTTTGTACGCTTAAAACACAAGTGATAAGTCGAAGCCACAAATTTTGATTAGGCATTGTAATATCTCAAATTGGTTCATTTTGAATTTCTAAGCAAGTACGCTTATAACATGAATTTGCAAGATTTAAAATCTTGAATTCAAGTTTTCTAAGTTAGTGCGTTTAAATTGCAAATTGTGAACCGAGTTTGAGAATATTATCTAAGTTTCAACTTTTGTAAGCAGGTACGCTTAAATCTGAAATTTTCAAGAAATAAAAACTTGAATTTGGATTTGTAAGACGATAAAACTTAGAACTTGAAACATGAAAGTTTGAACTTCAGTGCACTTCGTTACTACCCGAAGTTGTGGGGGTTGCAATTCTAGGATTCAATCACTTACCACATTTAGGCAAGGACGAAAAACCTTGTGATTGAAGGAAAGAGAGTTTCCTACAATATTTGAAATGTGGGGGTACTTGGCTAAACTAGAAATATGAATGTTAAAAGTGAAGTCATAACAAACGTCAAATAAGTGACATTAAGAGTTTGACAAATAATGTTGTCAAATAGATCAGCGAATGTGATAAATGTGTACACTCCTAAGCATATTGTAAGGGCCCCCGTGCCCTTAACTCACAATTAGTGCATTAAGCCATGCATTTGGTGCATTCAATCACGTGTAAATGGAAACTACATGTAAACGTGGCACACAATACCACCTATAAGATTTTCTTGTTTCATCTATTCCATTCCATGCAATGTCCGACTCCCCAAATTAAGACCATTCAACACATCATGCACCCATGTAATACACTAATCATAATCTCAATTCATCTAGCAATTCATAGTTGATTGCTCACACATATAATGAAAAGAGAAAGGCCCATGCCTCTTTATACAACACATATACACATAATTATTGCTCACACACGAGCATCGAATAAACCTATGTGTATGTAATGTATAGAAAGGGCATACACAATATCCAGCTCCACATGAGCTCCGGTGCTTCGATCCTGGAATCACCTCCAATCCATAGCTCGATCACAGCTCCAGAGCTACCATTGTACCTGTTTCACCTGCCCCAACAGAGACAGCCCCCACACGGGGTGAGCATACCAATACCATCAAACCAATAATCACAATTATATAATTCGTAAATTACAACAATGTAATTGCCAAGAATTTAAATGATACTCCCTGGATGGCATCATCCTCATCCGGGATCCCACTGTATTGTCCCTGTTCTCAAAACAACCAAAATCATCAAATTCCAAATATCCAGTTAATCATTACACTGATTAACTATATCCCTAATCCAATTCAATATCGATAGAGGAATAAAATACAGATATCCTTGATATCTAGCCAAATGTCACATTTCCTCGCTCACTCAAAAGTAGCGGCATCACTTACCGATGTTCGCTCCATAGCGATCACGTCCCGACAATTGCTCGCTCCAAGGCGGCACCAAACATTACATGAGACCAATCAACATAACACAACCCAGTCTCGTTTCCATTAACCAATTTATGCAAGACACAATATACTAAGCAACGGCTAATAACCCTTACCATTCATCTATCTCATGCACAATAATTGCAATAATATAATTAAGGTCATGCTTGTACGTTACACGTACCTTATGTTCCCGTAGTTCAAATCCAAACATTGCCTCAGTCCCGAGGTCCGATGGAGGAATGTGCTAAACACAATTCAATAACTCATAATCAATGAGTAATCCCAATTTCATATGCACAAGCATGAAATCCGACTCCAATCATCCCAACACGATGATTAAATAGTAAATGGTCGATAATCGCTCCCCAAAACCCGAGGGAGGACTCAAAATATAATTTACCAAAATCGCCCCGATCGATCGGTCATCATTACCGATCGATCGGTAACTGTTCACAAAAAAGATTTAAGCTACGGCTTTGCACCGATCGATCGGTCAAAGCTACCGATCGATCGCTAGCCACCCACCGATCGATCGGTCATTCTTACCGATCGATCGCTAAAGATCGAAATAAACGCCCTACGCTACGCACATGCACCGATCGATCGGTCCAAGCTACCGATCGATCGGTCGCTGTGCGAACCCGAAAATCACCATTTTTAAAAGCTTGAAAACCTCCACCAATCAAACCCAAACTTCCTCAAACTCGAAAATAACCATAAACAAACACCCTAGTACACCCAACAAGGTTTAAAAACCATTTTAAAACAAAACCCATAAGATTTCAAGATTTTACAAATCTCCCAAAACCTAATTCAACTCTAAGCTCAACCAAACACCTCCAAAATACAATCAACACGAAGATAAAAGCGAGGGGGGGAGATTACCAAATCATCTTCGAGAAATTCCGGCTCCCGAGCCAGGCTTCAAGCCATTTCTTCCATGGGAGAAAAGAAGGGGTTTGGGGGGAGAGAAGGCGTGGGAGAGAGAGAGAAGAGAGGGGAGGATTTTCGTATAATGACGAAATACCGAGTCCCCTTGGTATATATAGCAAAAATGCTCCAAAATAACAATACCCTCACAAATACATCATGATTCAATAAAAATCATCTGTTTTCAAAAACTCTCTCTCCAACATCAAATCTTCATATCAGCCCCAACATAAAGCACCCCGGACTCCAAGTCCCAGAAAAAAAAACCAACTCATAGGTTTTCCACCAAAATGAGAATACAATCTCAACCTTTGGATCCAACGATCCCAAAGGCCCGATTTAACAACCTCGGGAGACCCAAAACCGTAATTAATTCCTAATTGCCACAATTAAAAATCCATTAAGGATTATTACCACACCGGGATTAATACCCATAATTCCCGGACATCACACATATGTATGCTTGTGTATCGATGATATGCTCATTGGAGAAGCAAGTAAGAAATCATCAAGTAAACAACGAAAAATGTGAACGGTACATTTTTGAAATGTGTGCATCAAGAACAATACTTGGAATTAAAGTTTCCAAGACATTTGAAGAATAAAAACTCAAGGATTAATTCGAGTTTTAAATCTTAAGCTTTGTGTTTAAATTTCAAGTTTGCAAGAAATGGAATCTTGAACTTGTAATTTTTATGCGCTTAAAAATTTTGAATTGTGAATTAAAGGTGAGTATTTCTTCTGATCTCGAATTTTGGAAGAAATAACGCGTTAACAACGCTTAAAATTCGATGATGGAAATATCATAAAAGGATAAAATGATGCAAAAGAGGTAATGTGCTTACCAAAACTAAATATATACTGTTGTGAAAAATTCTCATGCAAAACATATAAAGCTTCTTCGGCCGAGTGGTTTTATAGTTGTTAGAGAAAAATCATGTGCATGCAGCTAAAATGTATTGCGATGATGCTATATGACAAAATAATCTCTAATGGCATAATCTTGAGTGATTATGTGAAACCGCGGATCCGTATATGAAATGGTTAACCGAGAGATCATGTGGAAGTTTATCGAGGGGAATGGTGTTAAAACCCTATAATCAAAATCTTGTGGTAGATACCCAACCTATGTGAATGGGATCCCAAGATCTATGTTCAAAAGGGACAACCAAACTACTAGATTGTATAAACACCTTGGAGAATCAATCTCTGACCCATTCCTATGCTAAGAGGTGTAGCCTGCAAAAGGGGTACAATGAGATGCAAAAGACATTTAATGATTCCTAAGACATATTAGAATATGTTGGAGTATAGCTGGATATTCTTCTAGGAGATCACTTACGTAAGTACGAAGTGTGGCCGCTTCAAAATTGGAAAGCACTTATGAAACCAAGCGTGGTCCATGGCCGGGATGGACACAACCGTAAGAAACCAATACGAAGGTTAGAATTGTTATGGTGTGGGTTCAATTGTCTAGGTTTACATCAACGGCTAAATAGTTCAAGACTATAAGTTCACTATTAAGTCAAGTAAATATAATTGAATACTACTACGGAAGAGTCAAAGCCGCAAGCTATCTCTCCAGATGCCATAATAGTTCGTTAAAAGCGCTCAATTACATACATGCATTAATTTAATTCATGTGGGGGATTGTTGGAAATTTGAATTGAATTAAATGGTGTGTCCATTCATGTCGGGGTGCATTTTTTCATGATTGGATGCTTCCAAATTAAATGATGTATCCATTCATGTTTGTGTGGAATTTTTCATGATTAGATGCTTCCAAATGGTGTCTCTTGATGACACAACTTGGTATACTATATAATAAACAACCCTTGAATGAATTAGACATAGAATTTTGAAATTCACATCATATTTGAATATCAAAATTTGAGTAATTTTGTGAGTATTCATCTTTGTTATGGTTGAGTGCTTTTAAACCTTTGTGGTTTAAAGGATTTGTGATTTGGAGTGCTCCTATCACAAATCATAGTCGTTGTATCTTGTGAGACAAATTGCCAAAGTAAACCGTTAGCACCGTAGCAGGGCAATATTGTCTTAAGGATAGAGATTATAAATCTCGCATCGACATTCTTATTAAAAAACCATTTGTTGTGCTTGCTACTTTCCTAAGATACACACCCATGAATTTTGTACAACACTTAGATTTTATAAAAAAACAGTGATCTAGCAGAAGTTTAGGATCAGGGGGTTGAAAATTTAAGTAACATTTTCCGGTGTATCATTAGTTTGAATTCAGAATAATCTCAATCAAGAGTGTGTTACTTAGGATACAGAAGGTTTCAATTTATAAGTGAAAAGAAACTATCTTTCTGGTTTTGCTTAATATTTTCTTATAAAAAACAAAAGCTATTTTTTTAATCGATATATCCAATTGGCTTTTAAAAAAATCATTAAAAAAGGGGAGTTTATCAAAGGGCTTTTTGAAGTTATAACATTGTATAGAAACTGACCTTCACTTAGAGTTTGTTTTTGGCTTGATTCATTAGGTTCAAAATTAATCAAGTAAACGCAGGAAATATGGCTCGATCAAGGGTGCACCAAATCGAGAGGTCGTGCCTAGTCCGAACGCTAACTCGAGTTGAAAGATTTTATTTAATTTTTGTAGTGTTTTAGAAAATGTTTAAATATATACCAAAGGTTTACAGAACAAATAACAAGTCATTGAACAAAATAATTTATTTGAACTCGATTTTAAATTATTACGAATACATGGGGAGTCGAGCTCGAATTCGATAATTTCTAAAATGGATCAAATATTATAGAAACTGCCTCAAAAAAAAAAAACACACTTGCAAGCCGATTCAAACAGATCCATCATTATTCAATAATGGCAAACTAAAGTATATATTTGATAAGAAAATCATTGCAAGAAAAGATAGCATTAGGTCACCTTAAAGTTTCCATGCAAGAATTCTCAGTCATAAGGTCATTATATATTTGGAAGAAATAAAAGTTGTTATTCTTCTTTTCTCCCTTTCCTTTGGAAAAGTAGAAGCAACTTGAAATTAAAAGTACATAAATTTCCCTTTATCTAAAAGAAGTCTCCTCCAAAACCAACGACCATCCCTTTATTATCCGATATTTGATTATCGTATGAGTTTATATTGTGAATCAGTGTAACATGATAAACGATATCAGATGCTGCGAAAAATTCGAAACGATAATGTTTTCGTGCGTGGATCATGTCCAAAGTGGTTCCCAAGCCACACCCAAAATGCTTTCATCGAAAAAGAATGAGGAATTATTCATCTCATCAACTGGGAACATGAGTTCTTGTGTCAAGTGATTAGTTTCTTGATCAAGATCATCTTGTGTTGCCATTGTTTTGCAGATTATTTCGAATAATTTGGCATTTTGGCATTGCATGTTCATGATTTCTGCTTGTGCTTTAGCCAATTCACCCTGAAGCTCACTGATCTGTTTCTGAAGCTGGCAAATCGAGCCCGCACAACCGTAAACCGGATCCCTTAGCCGAGCATTAGCTTCGTACACCATGCTGATTACGGCATCAGCTCTTTGAGCTTCAGGAAGATCCTGAATAAAATAAAATATAATATTAGTTTGATTTTTTTTATGTTGATTATTATTGTAGGTCTTCATCAAGAATAATGAGCAAGTTTAATTGAATAAAATGCCATATTGGTGTACCTAATTTTGTTGGTTATTACATTTTCTTTATAAGTCTTTTTCTGAGGTGAAAAGAGTTGAATTTTTGTTATAAATGCCGTTTATTAGTAAAATTCCACAGAAAATAAGGGACTTTTTCGATTAGTTTACCTTGGTCGATTGACCTCAACACAAGTCCCTTTCAAGTGAACATTAAATGATACTCTTATTGAAAAATATTCAAAATATGAGATTTATATTGAATTTAATATTTATGAATTAAATACTATAATTTTGTAATTAAATTTGATCATGCAGAAATTGAGTAAATTCAAGCAAAAGTAATTTCGTATTTTTATGTTTGTTATAGGATGAATGCTTACTGCTATCATGGATATTTGTCTGTTGTTTCGTGAAATATAGTATCATTCTTAAGAGTAGTATTCTTAACCCCCAAGATTGCTACGTGTGTTGGAATCTCCGACATCTGTCATAATTCTATGCATTCATATATGTACAAAATTGTGTAGGATCGTGGTATGTGCCACAATCTTGGGGTTAAGAATACTAACCTTCAAATAGCATCAAATAAATCCGAAGATACATAAGTTCCAAAGTCTTTTCAATGCTACAATCTAAAGTAGTATTTAAAATAATTTATACCTAAAATAACATAATTTCCATCAAGAAAAAATGTATCTATACAAAATAATTTTTTATATGTGATATAAAATTTAACTATAATATTTAACTTAGTGTTCTTATATAAAATTTATTCAACTACATATAGCATAAAATATAGTACCAATTATAATAAAGATTTAGACTAGAGTTAATTTTCATTTTCCAAATAAATAAAAAATTTAGAAAAATAAACATTAACTTGACATAATTATATTTCATTTCACTGTACCCTTCCAACTCTTTAAATTTTCTCAGTTACATGCAAGAATTTAGCCATGGAGAGCAGCATTGTCCAAAGTTATCAATGTGCAAATACTATATGAATATTTAATATTTTACCCGCAGCAGCTTAATTATGTTGCTAGCTCCGAAGACCCTGTGTGCAATAGTAAACTTGAGGGGTTGATCCGGCGGGAAGTACGGCGCCAATATGCAGTTCTCGACGCAGCGGCGACGGAGGATCTTGCAGGCCGCGCAGGGAGTGAGAATCATGGGCGGTGGTGGAGGAGAGGACAATGGAGATAAAGGTGATGGTGTAGGAGATAGAGAGGAAGGATTGCCTTCCGCCGCGGCAACGGCGGCGGAGGAGGCTGTGATGGTAGTGGGGGATATGGAATTTTCACTGTATTCCATTATTTGGGAGCTTTGATAATGGATGTGGGCCGTGGGGTATTAGCTGTTTCTGTATGTTCAATTGCTTACGAATGAAGATCAAATATTTATAGTAGAGAGCGTGTAATTAAGCCAATTAGAAAATTTAAAAAATAGAAAAAAAAATATTGTGGTAGGTGAAGTATGCCTCACGTCATAATAAGGTGAATGACTTTAATTTTTTAATTGACGATGCTTTTTATAATTTGTATTAATTTTTTAAGTCACATGTCATTTTTAAAATATTTAAGGCGTATATTTCTACCGACGCGTTTGATACTGTCCTAAGAAATATCAAACTATTAGATAAAAATATTCTCATATAATAATTGATACCCATTAGACACTTCTCTGACATAACAACCACTCCACCATTTCTACCACCTCATGTCCAAAGCGTGTATTTTATTTATGACTGCCATCATCTTACAAAAACTGGGGAAATTGTAAATTAGTATAATTTTGATTTTCATAGTCTATTTATTAAGTTTTTTTATTTGACTATTATAATTCTTCTTGCATTTGGACACATCATAATTAGACCCTTACATATTGTAAGTGTCATGCACCTAGGCCCAGGCCCGTTCAAGCGCGACTGCACAATGGGTTCCTATAGCAACTACTTTGTATCCGTCCTCGCTATACGAAAATGGTTAACCTAAGTTGCTATAATAGTCCATTGTAAGCCTTTATAAATCATATTAAATTTTCATCCACAACCAATGTGAGACAAGGATATTACAATCACCACTCTTTTAGAACGCGACGTCCTCGTCGCGACCTAACACATCGATCCACCGGCAACGGGAATCTAGAGATGGCTCCTACAGGTTCAAGAGGTGGCTCCCGTCATGTAGCACTTTACCCCCGCAGGTTCAAGAGGTGGCTTCCACGCACGTGGCACTTTGCCCCGCAGGTTCAAGAGGTGGCCCCTGTCGTGTAGCACTTTGCCCCTTTAGGCTCAAGAGGTGGCTCCCACGCACGTAGCACTTTGCCCCGCATAGCACTTATCTCCCGGTGTTTTCTGCCGGTGACCAGCTCTGATACCATTCTGTCACGCCCCTGGGCCCAGGCCCGTTCAAGCGCGACTGCACAATGGGCTCCTATAGCAACTAATTTGTATCCATCCTCGCTATAAGAAAATGGTTAACCCAAGTTGCTATACTAGTCCATTGTAAGCCTTTATAAACCACATTAAATTTTCATCCATAACCAATGTGTGACAAGGATATTACAGTAAGGATAACTTGATTTCTAATGAGATTCATAACAATCTCGATATGGGAATCGAAGCCATTTAGAAAAGTTTTTGAATGATAAAAAATGATTCGACTTGAATAGGTCGAAATCATTATGCGAGGATCTTTTTGATTGTGAAGTAACCCTCTGTATATGATAAACATGATCGCTGGCATGAATGTAATTGAGTTTAGGCAATAGCAAGCGTGAATTCAAAGCATATACAATGTTGACATACAGGTCTGTCGGCGAGACGACCAATTCTCGCCAATTTCCTTTTATCCCTTAAATATTTATGAGTGGTACAACCTTGGAGCCATTAATACCGTACAAACGACTCATCTCCTTGTATATACTTGAGCAACACAACAACGATAATCTACGATACATGGACAGTGACACGTCGATAATGACACGGCACGACACGAACATGGTGACACAGATTTTCAAATTTTCTGGATACTACACGGCAGAGATACGCATGTATACTTTTATATTTTTTATATGTATACATGTACAATATTAAAAAAAAAACTAAAATTCACATTTTTTAAATTCTAAAAACATGTAAAGGCAACGAAAATATTCTAACCAAATTCAAGAAGCATATAAATAAATGTATGTTATTGAAATCATTATAGTTTCACTCGTACTAACACCAAATACATATTACTTCGATTAACATAAAGTTTAACGTCCAAGTAAAATATAACACCAAAACTATTCTTACCAAATTCATAAAACATATACATAAATGCATGTCACTGAAATCATTATAGTATCATTCATATTGACATCAATTTTATATTACTTCAATTAACATAAACCTAAAACATCCAAATTTTATTGTAGCCCAAAAGCTTTTTAATTTGTCAATTAACCACCAAAATTGTCATTTCTATGTCGGACACACCAATCGATCATGTCTGAGACGGGTGTCCGATTTGAAGAGAGTGTCCAACACAGATGTCCAATTTTGTTTGGAGATCAACATAGTTCTATGCTCGTCCATTCCCTAAGAGAAAGATATCTTATTTTAAAAAAAATATTAAAGACATGCCACATGGCTTATCCGACAAGTGTTCTATGGATGTCGATGTCATAGAAACATCTGACACTGTATAGAATGATTTTTAGGAATGTCCGTGTATAATAAGTAATAATGAATGTCATGCCAAATTCCATACGTAAAAATGGGGACAAAAATTATAAAATAAGCTAGGTTTCACTAAAAGCCAAAGTTGAGTACTTAGATGACTAAAAATTAAACAAAATAGCGTCAATTTTGCTATTTTTTAATAAAATTATTGAAGGCCAAAGTTTTGCAAAATTTATTATTATTAAGCTAGTTGTTTTATTTCACCCACTATATAAATACTATTTTAACTAGGATTTGAATTTTCACAAAAAAAAAAAAAAAATTCGCTAACTTGAAAATGTATATGTTGATTTTTTTGCAAGCATTTATTAAACTTAACGATCAAAATTTCAACTTTCTTATTAGGAAACAATAAAAGGTTATGGAATACTTAATATGATTAATTAATACCTAGAAATTGACTAATAGAAGATCACTTGACTTCAATCTTAACTTGTATCAATTAATTTAACGTACAAAACTCGGTATATATTCCTGCACTATTTAATTTGCTCATTAGTAGTCATTAATTTCAAGATTGTTGGAACATTTATGACAAAATTATAATAGTTTAAATTTTTTTCTATGTTGTTTGCCCTTTGTATACACTTTCTTGTATTTTCTTCCCCTCTATTGTTGGGTTTGGATGAAAATATTTCATTTGAAAAATAGAATAAAAAAATGAATTAAAATAGTTTTTCATTTGAGGATTAAAATTACCTTGTTTTTTCTTAAAAAAAATAAATAAATAAAAACTAACGAATGGAGAATTTGAAATCCATGATTGTAATGATATATTACCAAAATAATTGGATTGAATTTAGATTAAGGCTGTAAAACTCAAATACATCTATACAAGTATAGCTTAAACATATTCAAGAGATCAATCATTTAACTTCGGTTCCTTAAATTCTTTTGTCATGATATTTGATCATCTTATTTATTACCTAAACATACTCCATAAGGTTGTGTTTTGATATACATATACGGTGAATTTATATTTCAAATCCTTAATCTAAAATATATTATATTTCTGTTAGGATCGGTCAGACAGATTAAAAGGGGTGAATAAATTGTTCCGATTCACTTTGTTATTTTAAAATATTGCTTTTGCTGAGTTAGTAACCGAGAGCTGATTCTTGACATGAACTGATCAATTGAGTAACTTAAATAAATAAAGTGTGGAGATAACACAAGCTGATAAGGCGAATATTATGTGATTTGTTTGACTGATGGACGGTTCTGCATATTGAATAATAAAGAATGTAAACTTTGCATAATATAAAGGGAACATAAATTTTTCTGGAAGTTCGAAGGCTAAATCTTTTTACGACTTCACTTCTTTCTTTTCAGAAGGATCACTAGAAGATTTGAATTATACAATCCTGTTTGACAACATCGGTTCAGGTGATTTGGCTTTCCAAGCTGAAACTCCTAGCCACTCAGTAACCCCCATCATTTGATACCACTCTTATAGCTGGGAACAACTTACAATCAGTTTTGACCACACGCCACAAAATGTTACAACTTCACTTCCCTAACTCTTAAGGACAACGATAAATATCTACAATACTAGTGTCTCACATCGGTTTGTGAGAGGTGCTTGAATTTGTTAATAAAATGCTACAGTATACTCTTGATATTTTGGTTAATCATTTTCGTAGAACGTGGATGGATAAAATATAGGTTACTGGGAGTCAATTGTGCATAGTCGTGCACACAGGCCTTGGCTCATGGCGTGATACGATTTTTGCTACTTCTCGATAATGAGACTAAAAATCTTGATGGTTTTATCTTTAATTAATTGACTCTAAAGTAATTTCTCTGGTCTTTTTCTTTAATTGATGATATCACCTAAATTTGCGATGACTTGCTCTGATATCAATAGAGAGGGGGTTCACCTCTCTTTCTTCAACACTCAATATAACAGCCTAGGTATTAGCAAATATCCTCTGCAATGACCTGAAAATACAAAGCAAATGTGAGAAGGGGCCGGAAGTTATTCCGGCGGGTCCCCTCCGACGCTCAAGTCAGGCGAGAGAATATGAAGAGAATATATGCTGTAAGTGAAAGCAATTATAACATTAGTCCTTAATCAATACTCCAAACCTGGTATTTATAGGCGGAGACCTAAGAGTGGTCTTGCAACAAGGACTCTTTCCATGTTTATCCAAATCTTACCCAGATATGTCAAGATCCTGATAACACAATCGAATCCCGGATATTGCTCCGCATATCTAGGACTAGATCTCTTGGGGGACTGGTTTCCTTGCTGAGAGCCGGTAGCAACATGGGAAATGAGGAGAGCTCGGCCTATCAGCTCGGTCTCTCAAAAGAGGTCTCATGGCGAGTTAGTGACGGCAAACAGGTAAGGTGAAACAGCTCGGCAAAACAGGTCGGGCCTCGCAAAAGAGCTCGGACGGGTAGGCGAGCTCTCGCCGAAGAATGACGAGTAACATGCCTTGGAGCTAGGTCGGCTTGTCAGGTGGTATCTTCTAGCGGGTATCACAGTCCCCCCTCCCTGTCGAGCTGACGTTGTAGACCAGAAGCTCGTATGTGCTGAGTTATCCTGACGAGCCAATTCTTGACAATAGCAAAACTTGATTTAGGCGGGAACTAACGGCTACAAAATTTGAATTTTAAATTGAAATTGTGACCGTTGGGCTCCCCTCCCGATTCCCGAGGCTAATCTAGACCGTACAGCGCATCAAGGATCAACGGCCAGGATTCGTTGAGGTCTCCCTATATATATACCACTCCGGGTCCCTCATTATCCACTTTTGCCATTTTCGAAACAGATCGGATCCGACCTCTTTAGCTTGCCATTTTTATTTCTGAAAACTCCTAGGTACGTTTTCTCAGCTGTTTTTGTTACAATGTCTTCACCTCAATTGTTTCCTTCCCCTCTTACTGACGAGGAGCTTAGAGCTGTAGATCAGTACGGCTCATTTTATCCCGAAGGGATTGCCCTTCCTGAGGGAGTTGAGCCCCTTGAAGAAGTGGTGCGCACTGAGGCTCCCCAGGAAGCTGGGACCTCAGCCGAACCCGATCTTCAAGTGACTGAGGTCAGCTCTCCACTTAGATCAGAGTCGCCTCCAGGCAATTATCCTTGGTATGAACTTTATGTTCCTGTCTTGGATGAGTCAGATGAGGCCAAAATACGACAGGTCAGCCAGGCCCCTTCTGATTATGAATTCATCTTCCCTTCTTCTTCTCAACGACCCAACCAACCTCCTCAGGGTTTTTTTACCTTCTACCGCGGTCAGCTAGAAGGGGGTTTACGTTTTCCTCTTCCTGCATTCTTTCAAGAGTTCAGCAGTTTTTATCAGTTAAACCTTGGCCAATTTTCTCCCAACTCCTTCCGAATTTTATGTAGTCTCGTAGTTATCTTTAAGGCGTTAGGCTTGCCTTATGACCACCCCACCCTCTCTTATTTTTTTCACATCAAGAGATCAGATGAGGGCCCCTGGTATGTCACCAGCCGACCTGGCTGTGCATTTGTTGGGGGTTATCCTAGCAAAATCAAAGACTGGAAAAATGAGTTCTTTTTTGTAAAGCCCTCCCAGCCCTGGGTCTGCTGCTCTGATTGGCTTGAACATCTCCCGGCTCTCCCCTCTCCTCCTAAAAATTTCAAAAAGAGCACCGCCTTCTTAGATGTGATGAAAGCCATAGGAGGTCACAGTTTTAATTCATCTAAGCTGGTGGTGGAGGATCTGCTTTGTTTTGCTGGGCTGAGTCCAGCTGATCTGACCTTAAGGGGGAGAGCCGGTACTGGTTCTAACATGCTTTAACCATTATTTTACTCACGTGTATTTTGTTCGGTGTGACTGAACTATGTATCTGTTTATACAGAAGACAGAGTTATGAACTCATTAGTGCTGAAAGCTATTCAGAAGAGGAAGCAAAAACAGGGCCAACCCCCAGCAGCCGAGGGTGTCACTATTGTGGATGTAGGAGGTGAGAGCCCCCCCGAAGATGTAGCCCAGCTATCCCGGAAAAGACCGGCAGCTCCTGGGGGTTCGTCAGGTTCTACTGCTGTTGAAGCTCATCCTGTGAGGCAAGTTCGGTCACGCCCAGATCCGTCCGACCTCCCTTCAACGGGTGAGAAAGGGGGTGCACCAGCTCGTGTGGAGAGATGTCGTGAGCGGGTGATGGAAGCTTACAGAGGTGGTGTACGACTAGTTGGGGAAGGCCCGAGCACCGTTGCCCTAGCTGTGGCTCGTGATCTTCCCAATACTGAGGATGCCCTTTATATGAGCCAACTGAGCTGGGGGGACCTGATGACCCGAACTGGGAGCCGTCTGACCGAGTCTATGCTCTTGATGGGTGAGTTTATGTCAAGGGCAAATATGATCCGAAGACAATCCTTGAAAGATGCCAAGGTCTTCGATAATATGCAAGACACCCTTGCTGAGGCCAAATCTCTTCATGAGAAAGACATCTCGGAGCTGAAAACTCAGGTTGAGAAGGGGGCCGTCGCTGTGGCCGAGGCTCGTTCTTTGGTTGAGGTCCACAAACGTCAACATGAGGCTGAGCTCCGGGAGCTGCGTAATGAGTTAGCTTTAGCTAAAGGGCTAGCTACTTCTGCTGAGCAGGAACTAGCTAAATCTTTGAAGGAGGCGGCCGAGGAGAAACAAAAGTCTGAGGAGTTGGTAGGAGAGAAACTCCTTACTTTTATTGAGGCTGGGTTCCAGGGATGTCTTAGCCAGATCAAAGAACGTGGCTGTCTTGTGCCTGACGTCTCTTTAGATTTTCTAGACGTAGAGAAAGTAGCTGCCTCTCTCCCCCCTGATCTATAACTGTAATTTTCCTCAGATTGTTCTCTTATTTAATGTTATTTCTGTTTTACCGTTCTTGTCATTTTTTTGTGCGGACCAAGCATGACGTAACTCGGATTAGCTTAATAATTTACCACGTAATGGCAAACACTAAACACATAGGACCAAGTTAGATACAGATCGGCTTGGTTTAATAATGTACCAAATAATGTCAAACATTAAACAACTGGGACCAAGGGCGATGCAGCTCGGCCTGTCATAACAATTTGCCCGATAATGTCAAACATTAAACAGCTGGGACTAAGGGCGACATAGCTCGGCTGGGTCTAATAATTTACCAGTTATTGACAAACATTAAACAGCTGGGACCAAGAGCGACATAGCTCGGCTGTGTAATAATTTACCAATTATTAACATTACCCAGCTGGGACCAAGGGCGATGCAGCTCGGCCTGGCGTAATAATTCACAGCATAATTGCAAACATTAAACAGCTGGGACCAAGGGTGAAGTAGCTCGGCCTGGCGTAATAATTCACAGCATAATTGCAAACATTAAACAGCTGGGACCAAGGGTGAAGTAGCTCGGCCTGCTCTAATAATTCACCAATTCTCCTGAGGCAGGTGGCACACCCATGCTCCTGGCGTGACCAGGGCTGAGCTCGTGCTCCTGAGGCAGATGGCACACCCATGCTCCTGGCGTGACCAGGGCTGAGCTCGTGCTTGCACACCCATGCTCCTGGCGTGACCAGGGCTGAGCTCGTGCTACTGAGTTTGGTTGCACACCCATGCTCCTGGCGTGACCAGGGCTGAGCTCGTGCTTGCACACCCATGCTCCTGGCGTGACCAGGGCTGAGCTCGTGCTTGCACACCCATGCTCCTGGCGTGACCAGGGCTGAGCTCGTGCTTCTGAGGTTGGTTGCACACCCATGCTCCTGGCGTGACCAGGGCTGAGCTCGTGCTTGCACACCCATGCTCCTGGCGTGACCAGGGCTGAGCTCGTGCTTGCACACCCATGCTCCTGGCGTGACCAGGGCTGAGCTCGTGCTACTGAGTTTGGTTGCACACCCATGCTCCTGGCGTGACCAGGGCTGAGCTCGTGCTTGCACACCCATGCTCCTGGCGTGACCAGGGCTGAGCTCGTGCTTGCACACCCATGCTCCTGGCGTGACCAGGGCTGAGCTCGTGCTTCTGAGGTTGGTTGCACACCCATGCTCCTGGCGTGACCAGGGCTGAGCTCGTGCTTGCACACCCATGCTCCTGGCGTGACCAGGGCTGAGCTCGTGCTTGCACACCCATGCTCCTGGCGTGACCAGGGCTGAGCTCGTGCTTCTGAGGTTGGTTGCACACCCATGCTCCTGGCGTGACCAGGGCTGAGCTCGTGCTTGCACACCCATGCTCCTGGCGTGACCAGGGCTGAGCTCGTGCTTGCACACCCATGCTCCTGGCGTGACCAGGGCTGAGCTCGTGCTTCTGAGGTTGGTTGCACACCCATGCTCCTGGCGTGACCAGGGCTGAGCTCGTGCTTGCACACCCATGCTCCTGGCGTGACCAGGGCTGAGCTCGTGCTTGCACACCCATGCTCCTGGCGTGACCAGGGCTGAGCTCGTGCTTCTGAGGTTGGTTGCACACCCATGCTCCTGGCGTGACCAGGGCTGAGCTCGTGCTTGCACACCCATGCTCCTGGCGTGACCAGGGCTGAGCTCGTGCTTGCACACCCATGCTCCTGGCGTGACCAGGGCTGAGCTCGTGCTTCTGAGGTTGGTTGCACACCCATGCTCCTGGCGTGACCAGGGCTGAGCTCGTGCTTGCACACCCATGCTCCTGGCGTGACCAGGGCTGAGCTCGTGCTCCTCAGGTAGGTTGAAAACCCTTTTCCTGGTTATACGATATATGGCAAAAATTATAAAACTTTGTATAATAAAAGAGTATATTGTCCAAAAACAAAAACAATCTTCGCTAAAATTTAAAGAGCTGAACTAAGAATAATATTTTCGGAGATGGTAAGCGTTCCATGGTCTTTTCAACATCTTCCCATCAGGACCTTCTAGGTAGTAAGCTCCTGAACTTAGCTTTTCAACAATTTTGAAGGGACCCTCCCATTTAGGGTCAAGCTTGCCCACTTGAACCTCTTGCACCTTTCTTAGTACGAGATCACCGACCTGGAAAGTTTTCTGGATGACTCGTCTGTTGTACATCCGCGTCACACGATTGCGGTAGGCTTCCATTCTGATGGCCGCAGCCTCCCTCACTTCTTCAATCAGGTCCAGGTCAGCAGCTCTTCTATCGCTGTTTTGTTCGTCATAGAAATGCACTCTTGATGATTCCGCTCCAATTTCAGCTGGGAGTACCGCTTCATTTCCATAGACCATACTGAATGGGGTTTCACCTGTTCCCGTTCTTGGTGTAGTTCGATACGACCATAGAACATTAGGTAGTTCTTCAACCCAATTTCCCTTAGCTTTTCCCAACCTAGCTTTGATGCTTTGCACGAGAGACCTGTTGGTAACTTCTACCTGGCCATTGCTCTGAGGATATGCAACGGAAGTGAAAGCCTGATGGATTTTTAATTCTTCACACCATGCTCTGAGCAAAGCTCCTTGGAATTGCCTTCCATTGTCCGAGATGATCTTCCGCGGGACACCAAATCGGCAAACAATATTTTTCCAGATGAAGTTGAAGACCTCTTTCTCAGTGATTCTGGCTAGTGGCTCTGCTTCCACCCATTTAGAGAAGTAATCAATGGCAACAATCAGAAATTTCTTCTGAGCTTTACCTGTTGGAAAAGGTCCTACTATATCAATGCCCCACTGATCAAATGGGCATGCCGCCACAATAGCTTTCATCATCATAGCTGGATTATGCTGGAGCCTGGAATGTCTTTGACAACTGTCACATGATATAACCATAGCAGCAGAATCCTTCTGAATAGTAGGCCAGAAATATCCGGCAAGGAGCACCTTCTTAGCCAAGAAATACGATCCTAGGTGATTTCCGCAGCACCCCTCATGAATTTCCCTTAATACGTAGTCTGACTCTTTCGGACCCAAACAACGCAGAAGTGGTTGGGCAAAAGACCTCTTGTACAGGACGCCCTCAATGAGTATGAACCTCTGACTCCTTTTTTTGAGTCTATATGCTTTTTTGGTATCAGAAGGGAGCTTGGCCTTGGTAAGGTAGTCTAAGAGCTCTTGTCTCCAATCATTCTCTTCCACAGATTCAGATGGGACGTCCTGACTAGGAGTCAACTCAATTTGAAACACCACGTCTCTATCTTGCCAAGCGCGGAGAGCACTAGCCATTCTTGCCAAACTGTCGGCCTTTCTATTCTCCTCTCTTGGGATCTGTTTGAATGCTACCTCTAGAAATCCCTCCTTTATTTTTTCTATGGTACTTGCATAATGGATTAGCTTCTCGTTTCTAACCTCATAGGCGCCATTCATTTGTTGGGCTACCAACTGTGAGTCGGAGAAGACATGTATACGCTTAGCTCCAATATTTCGAGCAGCCCTTAATCCAGTCAATACTGCCTCATACTCTGCTTCATTGTTGGAAGCTCGGAAATCCAACCGAACTGCCAAACATACTTCTTCTCCGGTAGGAGAGATCAGCACAACCCCAATCCCACTTCCCTCATTACAAGAAGAACCATCTACAAATGCTTTCCATAATTCTTCTTTTTCGGGATGTACAGTCTCCGCAATAAAATCTGCTAAGGCCTGAGCTTTGATAGCTGTGCGTGGCTCATACTGTATATCATACTCACCTAGTTCAGTTGTCCATTTAACAAGTCGTCCAGAGACATCCGCGCGACTGAGTATTTTTCCCAGAGAGCTGTTTGTTAGCACTGTTATAGGATGGGATAGGAAGTAAGGCCTGAGTCTCCTAGCTGTGATGATCAACATTAGAGCCAACTTCTCGATCTCCTGATACCTCAGCTCCGCATCCTTCAAGGCATGAGATAAGTAATATATCGGCTGCTGTTCTGATTCCCTTTCTTTGACGAGAACCGAGCTGATTGCTTCCTCAGTCGCTGATAGGTAGACGTATAGCCTCTCTGCCTGCATAGGCTTGGCCAAAATTGGAAGTTCAGCTAAGTATTTTTTCAGTTCTTCAAATGCTTCCCCACATTTTTCGTCCCAATCAAATTTCCCAGCCTTCCGGAGTATCTTAAAAAAGGGGAGACTTCTATGAGCTGATCTAGAAATAAATCGTGATAAAGAAACGATTTTTCCAGCCAAGCGTTGCACCTCTTGAAGGTTCTTCGGCGGAGACATCTCACAGATAGCTCTCACCTTCTCTGGATTAGCTTCAATCCCCCTTTCTGTCACTATATAGCCTAGAAATTTCCCGCTTTTTACCCCGAATACACATTTCTGAGGGTTTAACTTTAACCCGTAAGACCTAAGGGTGGAGAAAGTCTCAGTCAGATCGGCAATGAGATCGGTGCCACTTTTTGATTTTACAAGAATGTCGTCCACATATACTTCCACATTGCGGCCGAGCTGTTTTGAAAACACCTTGTCCATCAAACGCTGGTAAGTAGCTCCTGCATTCTTGAGCCCGAAGGGCATAACAACATAGCAAAAAGTCCCATCTGACGTGACAAAACTGACTTTATCTTGATCTTCTCTAGCCAGAGGAATCTGATGATATCCCTGGTAGGCATCCATTAAGCACAAGTACTGATGTCCTGCTGTTGAATCAACCATCTGATCAATCCTTGGTAATGGGTAACAATCCTTCGGACATGCCTTATTAAGATCTCTGAAGTCTATACACATCCTCCACTTTCCAGAGCTCTTTGGTACTAAGACCACATTTGATAGCCATGTTGGAAATTGTATTTCTCGAATTTGACCTGCCCGAAGGAGCTCCTCCACCTGCTCTCTTATGACCTTATCCTTTTCAGGTCCAAAATGTCTTTTCTTCTGTTTTACAGGTTGGACTCCCGAGAGCACATTCAAATGGTGTTCTAGTACGTCTGGTCTAATTCCTCTTAGATCTCGAGCACTCCAGGCAAAGATATCCTCATTTTTAATTAAACATGAAATGAGATCGGCTCTAACGTTTATTTCCAAGTCCTTGGCTATTTTTACTTTTTGATCAGTAGAGACGAGCTCAATTATTTCAGGTTCTTCATCCAAGCTGTTGGGAATGCCTTTGTCTTTAGGAACATTATACCCAGCTCTTTCAATACAACCGACCTCCCGGCGAGCTCGCTTCACGTCTTCCTTTACTTCGTCCACGTAACATCTGCGGGCTGTTTTCTGGTCACCACAAAGAACCCCAACTTCTCTACCCACTGGGAATTTTAATTTCTGATGATAGGTAGAAGCTACCGCCTTGAAGTCCTTCATTGCAGGTCGGCCTAAGATTGCATTGTACGATGATGGTGCTTCTACCACAGTGAAATTAACCATCTTTGTTATGCGAGACATCCCATGACCCAGAGATAAGGGCAAGTTGATCTGTCCAAGCGGTTGAATTGCGTGCCCGGTGAACCCATACAGAGGAGTTGCAATGTGTTCATATTTTGACCCCTCTATCTGCATCTTTTCTAAAGTATCTTTAAATAAGACATTGACTGAGCTCCCAGTATCAATGAAGATCCTTGCTACGTCATAATTAGCTATGGTTACGGTCACGACTAGGGCATCATTGTGTGGAGTTGCAACTCCTCTCAGATCACTAGGTCCGAAGCTAATGACCGGCTCATCCCTTTCAATTAACTCTTCTGATACTTCGAAAGTTTCCATTCTTCTACCATGACTTTTCCGAGCTCTGCCCGAGTCTCCATCCGTGGGTCCCCCTGAGATCATATTAATAGTTCCTCGGGTAGGATTATTATCCACCTGTTCGACCCTTCTCCTTTGATTATCTGTTTCTTTAGGAGCGATACCCCTTTCACGGGACCTGGTTCGGCCCCTATATGGTGTCTTTTCTCTTCTTTTTCCTCGGTACCGGCTTCTACCCTGTCCTTTCTGAGAAGGTTCCTGCTTCCTTGTTAGCAGAGTTTTTATTTCAGAGTCTCTTCTGATGATTCTTTCTACCTCATCTTCAAGCTTCTGGCACTCATTCGTTATATGACCGTACTCTCTATGGAATTCACAATACTTATCAGAAATAGGAGTACGGGACCCATTATCCAACCTCCTGGGTCTTTCTAGTTTCTTTCTATCATCACATATTTCCATAGCTCTTTCCAAGCTCATGGATAGAGGTATGCGTGATGCAAATTGACTTCTAGTTCGACCACTTTCATCAGCCCTGTCAACAGTTCTTTTCTTACTTAACTCTAACTTATCCTTCTTGTCTGATGGCCGCAGATCAACCCTTCTCTGTCTCTGAGCATCTTCTAGATTGATATACTTTTCAGCTCTTCCCAGAAGTTCGTCATAACTTCTAGGAGTTTTCTTTACCAGGGATTTAAAGAACTCTCCTGCCTTAAGCCCCTGTGTAAAGGCATTAATAAGGACATCCATCGTTGCAGTGGGGACCTCTAAGGCTACCCCGTTAAAGCGTTGTACGAACTCCCTCAAGGACTCCTGCTCATTCTGCTTGGTAGTGAACAGGCTCAAAGAAGTTTTTTGATACCTCTTACTGCTGGCATACTGGTTTAGAAAGGCCGACCTGAACTCCTCAAAGCAGCTTACAGTGTTTGGTTTAAGTAAATTAAACCACTGTTGCGCCGATCTAACCAAGGTGGTAAGGAAAACACGGCATTTGATCCCATCAGAATACCTATGCAACAGAGCAGCATTCTCAAATCTTCCAAGATGCTCTTCAGGGTCTGTGCTTCCATCATATTCTCCCACTGCAGGTTGTCTGAAATTTGGCGGGAGTTCCTCTTTTAGAATAATTAGGGAGAATGGGCTTTCTCTCCTAGCCACTGGAGCTCGGCCACCAAGATGCTGACCCAATCGCCTTATCTCTCCCCATACAGCCTCCATTGGATCTATTAGCGGAGGCTCTACTTGTGTATCTACCACCGCACTGGCTACCCTATTGTTTTCACGGACCTGTTCTGGCTGAACAGGCGAAGGCGCCTGATTTGTTTGAGAAGGCGGTGGAGGTTGATTAGATTCCGTTGGTGGCGGAACCTGTTGTTGGAAAAGAGTATTTTGCATGGTCTGACTGATGAATTGTGCCAGTTGCTCCATAGTCATATCTCCCACCTTCATAACAGATGGAGGTGCCTGATCTTCCTGCTGTGGAGGAACATCTTGATTTTCCACACTGGGATTTAATCTTTCTTCCTGATTCCTCCTGACTCCACGCCCACGTCCACGTCGTCCAGCCATATCAACGTCTTCAATTCAGTAAATAATTCCCACAGACGGCGCCAATTGATATCACCTAAATTTGCGATGACTTGCTCTGATATCAATAGAGAGGGGGTTCACCTCTCTTTCTTCAACACTCAATATAACAGCCTAGGTATTAGCAAATATCCTCTGCAATGACCTGAAAATACAAAGCAAATGTGAGAAGGGGCCGGAAGTTATTCCGGCGGGTCCCCTCCGACGCTCAAGTCAGGCGAGAGAATATGAAGAGAATATATGCTGTAAGTGAAAGCAATTATAACATTAGTCCTTAATCAATACTCCAAACCTGGTATTTATAGGCGGAGACCTAAGAGTGGTCTTGCAACAAGGACTCTTTCCATGTTTATCCAAATCTTACCCAGATATGTCAAGATCCTGATAACACAATCGAATCCCGGATATTGCTCCGCATATCTAGGACTAGATCTCTTGGGGGACTGGTTTCCTTGCTGAGAGCCGGTAGCAACATGGGAAATGAGGAGAGCTCGGCCTATCAGCTCGGTCTCTCAAAAGAGGTCTCATGGCGAGTTAGTGACGGCAAACAGGTAAGGTGAAACAGCTCGGCAAAACAGGTCGGGCCTCGCAAAAGAGCTCGGACGGGTAGGCGAGCTCTCGCCGAAGAATGACGAGTAACATGCCTTGGAGCTAGGTCGGCTTGTCAGGTGGTATCTTCTAGCGGGTATCAATTGACATGGAAATTTGGCACTTAATCACTAGTCATGCAAAGGAACCTATCTATACGCACACTAGTCATTCAATCCCGATTGTTGTGGACTGGATTAGTAAATGTAAGAAGCAAAATTAAATATTATTTTGATAGTCTATAATGAACGAAATATTATTTTACTATATTTATATGGAAATTATGCATAAATATTGAAAAATATCATATAAATGGAAGCGACAAAATCTACTCGCTCGCACTTTCCTTGTCATATGTTTTCAAAGTAAATTGACGCTACAACAATAACTATTAATATGTCTTTCATCCCAGTGAATTTGGTGGACTACATGAACTATAAAAAGAATCAAGGCGGGTCATGTACATTCTTCAATCTTCTCCAAGAGCTTCTGTTGGTCAATATATCTTCGTTTATCCAATTGAACTTCAAATCTTTATATATAACTTCGAGACATGTCTTATTCAATTGTCAATTGCTCCCGTGAAAGAGCCAAAATACACGACTCTACTCGACGCACATATGCATATAGGGCCTACGTCGTACATGACCAATTCAACATAAGTTATTTTCTTACATCTTCTCTTCAATACAGTCACATCTACTTCAGCTCGAATATATTGTTCCTTATTTTATCTATTCTGATCTTAACATACATCTCTGTCATACCCATCTTTTGGACGTGATTTCTTTTGGTGCACATCATTCCGCTCTCTTTTTTAAGAAGTGAAAATACTTTATGGGCCGTAATGTATTTGGTTAAATATTTTTATTTATTTATTACTTTCGCTTATTTTCTTTTCTTTTCTGTTTTTTTTTGTAAATTATCCTAAGATACTTAATGAAAACAAAAGTTAAAAAGACTATGTATGAAACCTTTCAGATAATTCGGATCTAAAATTTCCCCATTAAATTCAAGTATGTAAAATGTTTTTTTAATTGATCATGATTTACAATATTCCGTTTGAATGTTGTAGATACAAAGTTGGATATTATTAATACTTGAAAACACGCAGTGATATTAATTTTAATACACAAATTTGGTGTTGAAATTTGTGCGACCAATTAAATGCATTAATTGAAATGATCAAACTAAAATAATACCCAGATCCGGTTCGTGTCGTGCGGTACAGACTATTTAACAGTGTAAACGTACTATTTTGTTTGGGCCGCCAAGGACATGGCGCGTTTTCCCAACTAACGACATGACGAGGCAATTGTTGATAAGTTGGGAAAGGAACCGTTGTGAAGGTTTTTACAGTGAGAATGCGACTTCTGTTGGAAAGTAAAGTTTCAAATGACAATGATATGCATGCAAGAATTTAATTGAAGAAAAGTTGAGTGGTGATTTTGTAATTTGTATACGGTGAGTTTATAATCTTATTCGAATATCAAAACGACTTCTGGCATCACCGGAAGGATCGAAACCACATTCGTAAGCCGACAATTTTTCGGCATGTTAAGTTTAGTCTAATCTTAGAACAAAGCAGAAAATACTCAAAATAACATACTCTTTATATTCTTCGATCGGGTAATTTTAATAGATGTTATTAGCTTATTCAAAAGGAAGTGATATGAAGATTTATGAAAACTTATTTAATTCTTCTTAAATTAGCTTAGAGAAAAGAATGGAAATTTAAATGAAACAGTAGAGTAGCATAATAAAAACCTAAGGCTGCATTTGAGAGGAGAGATTTGGGTGGATTTGGATTTCAAATCTGCTGTCAAAATCCACTCCTCATGCTTAGATAATAAAAAAATTGATTGGGTTGATATCATTTCACATCTCAGCCCATTTATTTGAGGGGATTTGAAGAGGACATGAGCCACCAAGATCACATTGCTCAGCCTGTTCCACCACCAAACACACCATATGTGCCTTTAGCTTCCAAAATCAATGGATTCTCTACCGAGTCTTCTCCCCCACTTCTTCGAATTCACAGAGCTTTAGCTGTCTTATCCATGTTCAATTCAATTTTTTGGGGGTTGGATTTAAAATTTAGTTTACATTCAAACAAAGGACTTCGCAAATTTAGAGTTTCGAATACATAGATTTCAAATACCTTAATTTGAAATCCTCCTCGAAATCCAAATCCAAATCCATCTTCCCAAACACATCCTAAGAGTCATACAGATTTTAAGTAGGCGTAGTCACTCTATAATCTCCCTTCTTTTCGTCAAAAGGAATCAACTAAGGGTATGTTTGATTGAGTTATTTGAAATCATAGATTTAATTTTACGTTCAGTCTCATTTAATTTGCGTCTCAAAATTATGTATGTCGGTTGTACATCAAGTTGCTCAATTGGATTGACCTACTTGGAAAATGAGTCCTCGTTTATTAACTTTTGGGCAAGTGAGAGATTGTTAACATATGTCCTGCAAGGCAAAACTTGGTATGTTGGGCTTTAAGCACGCCCATCAGGGTCCAATTCACCAACTATAAATATATTATACTGTCCGTGTTTTAAATAGAACCAATCAATACTCTCTCATAGAAAGGTTAATACCAAACTAGTACTGGTGTTGGCTTGTAGATCTGGTCAGGTTGATTAGACTCGAGGGATCACATCATACAGATTGATTTTGTTGTTTATCGGTAATCTATTTTCGTGTACTTATATTTGATAATTGCATGATGTATGAATCAGACGCAGTCGATCGTCCCTGGGTTAGATCTTTTTATATTATAATTCCGCTGCGTTTGAATATGACGCCGTACAAAACCCAACATTTCCAACCCAAGATGATTGCCTTGGAAGGTGCAGCCTGGCACCATCAAGTGTTGTAGAGTAGAGTGTGAGGATCTTGAGCAGGGGCTGATGCAGTCAGCAAACTATAAGCTGTCTTGGTCAAAAAACACCTTCCACATTATGTCTCCAAAGCCATCGATCTTGTACATTTTTCGCAAGCTTTACCCTGTTAATTGTTTCAGAAAATTCATTAAGAGTTGTTAGTTCCCAAGAATGGAGTTCTCTTCTCCATTTCAAGTCCCAAGCCCACTCACCATCGCAGCACTTCCCCACCTCACTAATTTTGTTATCCTGGTTCAGCGATAAACTAAAAGGTCTAGGAAATTTTGATTTTAAGCTCTCATTCCCCCACCCACTCATCTACGCAAAAAAAAAAAAAATTTAATAATTAGATATTTACCCTCTCCCACTTTCCCACTAACCCATCTTTAAGCCACACCTCTTTATCGCTCCTCTCAAATTTAAGAAAATCTTTCCACCACCCCGAAGTCTTGCTTAACCCTCTAATTGCATCTCTCCCCTCTCGCCAACCATTTCAATTTTGTTTGATAAGTATAACTACATTATTTTTGAATTAATATTCGGGGTGATTGATTATGAGTATTGAATATTAAAAACTTTAAATCTTGTTATATATAAATATATCGAATTACTTATAATATAATAGAGTATGTTAGTTTTGAGAAATAATAAAATGCTTTATTTAATTATATGATTATTTTGTTAGGGGGATGTTAGAAAAGTATTTATATATATAAATATATATTATATATATATTATATATATATATATATTTTGGTGAATAAAAAAGAAAAAAAATTTACACGACTCTAGTTCGAAAGATGACAAGTATTTGGAAATTAAAAGACACAATGTACTTGTTAATTCAAATAAATAATATAAAATTTAAAAATAATTACAAAACTAAGGTAAAAAAAAAATTTAACAAAGTAGCGTAAAACGTAGACGGCACATGCGTTTTTAAAAACGCACCTGGCGATTGCGTTTCTATAGAATTTTTTTTAAAAGAAATCTGACTCGAAAAAACGCATGTAGCATATGCGTTTTTCTTTTTAGCCTAATATTGCTACACAGTTCAAGGTGAGCTTCCTGACAAACTGACCGATCATAAACAAAAAAAAAAGATCATGGCACACATATCGTTGCACATGTGTGAGAGGGAAGAATAAACAATTGAGATTTTTAATACCCCTAATCAAATATTATGCTTTAAGTTTTTACATTTACTTAATTTAATTTTTATAAAATTAATTAAATTACATTTTATTTTTTATTCTCGACTTACTAATAATATAACATGAGTCTGATCATGAATGTCTAAACAACATAACTTAAAACTAACGAAATTTATCAAAATTAGGGTAAAATGCGTCAGAACCCCTGTGTTATAGTAAATATGCACGAAACTCTCATGTGTTAACAAAATATGAAAAAAAAAAACTCCTATATTTTCTTAAACTTCACATGAAAACAAGGGGACTTCATGCCGAGTTTAAGAAAACGTAGGGGTTTTTTTTTGCCTATTTTGTTAACATATGGAGTTTCGTGCATATTTACTATAACACATGGGGGATTCATGCCGAGTTTAAGAAACCACGAGGTTTTCTTGCCTATTTTATTAACACATGAGAGTTCGTGCATATTTAATATAGCACATGGGGTTTTTACGGTTTTTACCCTTAAAATTATTGTATAATAATGCATTAAAGTGTTATTACGTTAAAATAATAACGTACAAGCTGTAGATGATGCATTCCTTGAGGATGTACAAGTTGTATCGAATGTTGAGAGTCAGATGTCATCACAATCTGAACCTTGAAGTCAATCAGCACATCTAAGGTAAAAGAGGGAGAGTTGAACCTTAGGCCACAGACATGCACTTCTAGGGTTCAAAGTAACGAGGATTTAGTTTATTCTCCTATGCAGAATTACCAGCACACTTGGGGGAATTTTAGTGTAAGTTGCCCATTTGCTAAGCTCTCTTGTTTTTTTTTCGAAAAAATGCAGATATTGCGATTTTAAAATTAATTATATTGCGATTTATAAAAATTATATTTAACTAATAAGTTTCATTAATTTTTGTATGATCAAACACTTGCCACTTTACCACAAGTTATAGCTGATGGTAACAGTGCAACTCAAATCTTTTAAATCGTACATCATCACAAGCACAACGTTTCGATCGATCACACAGCAAGGGTAATTGTTGTACCCCCAACAATCTCCCTCTCAATAATTGCACTCATTGCAACTCATGGAAATCGAACACATGACATTGGATCTGATATCAATTGTAGGATCAAGCGCTTGCCGATATACCAAAAACTATAGCTGATGGTAACAGTGAAACTCAAATCTTTTAAATCGTATAGCAGAACAAACATCATGTTTCGATCGATCGCATAGCAAGGACAATTATATACCCAAACAGTTTTAAGTTAAATTGTCTTACACACCAACCTCCTTCTTCCTTCTTACACCCCACCTTGAATTGTGTAGCCACTAGTTGACAGGAGAAAGCTACAGAATTTTTAAAAATACTGTAGAAACGTTTCGTGTGATTTTAAAAACGCATATGCCCTCTGCGTTTCTCATTATTTTAATAAAAAAAAGTTTTTTTAACGAAAAATGCATGCTATATGGGTTTTTTCGTGTCAGATTTTCTTAAAAAAAGTTCTGTAGAACCGCATCCATCAGGTGTATTTTTAAAAAAAAACGCATGTGCCGTCTACGTTTTACGCTACTTTGTTGATTTTTTTCTTTTTTACCTTATTTTTGTAATTATTTGTAAATTTATATTATTTATTTAAATTAGCCCAAATGTACCTATACATAACATGAGTTATATTTTTTATCACTATATATGGTAAGACTCGTCAAAATCTAGGTTTCAGTCATGGAGTCTAATCATTCCATGACTCAAACGAGAGAGAAAGAAAAGTCAGATGTGGTTGATATTCTTCCTTTTTTTTTTCTTTTTTTTTGTTTGACAAATGTGGTTGATATTCTGATAACGAGTGGTTGATGCCTACGATGTCCATATACCCATTTTCCGACATCCCAGATAGTATGTATCAGCCTAAGATTGTTTGTTAAGATTCAATAATGATACAATCAGAGATGGAGCTAGATGATGGGCTTGAAATAATATTGTCACGCCACAAATCCGAGCATGGCACCGGCGATATCTTAAAATTTTAACAATAAATTTTGGAAAATATTTAGTTTCAGAAGTATATAGATGTTAGAAACTAGTCCGGTTTTATGAAAAATTTAAAAAATTCTTTCTATAAAATTGTCATTTTTTTTATTTCGGTAATGATTGGGTGAACAAGGTTTGGTATTGGTCCAATAAAATGAATTTTTTTCTTTCCTTTTTCTTCGAGAGTGCTCATATGGTAGCACATAATTATTATCAACCCCAAATCAGCAAACATTATCACAAACTATAGCAGCGGCTAAATGAAATATTAGCAGAAATAACGACAAAAGATTAATTCGACCCGATCTGATCGGAACAGGTACCCTATAACAATATTTAATCATTTAATCTCAATGATTTAGTCGGGTTAACTCTTCTCCAAGCATTTCTTTCTGTCAGAATATTATCATTGCTCCCTTTGTACTCCAAATCTGGTTTAATTTCGAGTCGTGCCTTATTCAGCCGATCGGCATGGGTACCGGATACCGGATTTAAAAAAAAAGCCCACCCCTACTTCGGGTTGCTGACTTCACATTTCCAATTGAGATCAGCACTTGAAAATGAAACATAAATATTTTGACTAAGAACTCCCAAGCTATCAAATGTCATAATTCCAAATTACTAATATTATAAGAGATCGGTGGTGACATAAGTCAAAAATATTTTGTAGAAAGATTTTTATCCTTTTAACATATATAACAATATACATATATATTTTTACAATATTAGATAATATATCATCATAACATCGATAATAACAACTTGATTTCGTATACATGAATCACATCGTTTTCATCACAATATCACGATACTCATCCTAGGTTTTTTTTATACTACCATTAAGGATATCATCCTTAAAAGCTTAGATCGTGACATGTATAAGGGTAGCATCAAAGTAACCTAATCCTTCGAATCTTGATTGCAAATGATTGAATCTCAAGCGTTTGGGTGTGGATGTATAAACAAATTGTCCTAAAGTAGTATAAAAACTCATTAAGATTAGGACATGCATTAATGTTAATAATTATTATTACCGCGTATGAACTAGATTGAGAATTTGAAAGGATTGCAGATATGCTTTGAAATATGACGTGCACGTTCTATTTTCAAACTTTCTTAATAATAATCATTATTTATCCGCATTCTACACTTCAATTTCTTGTACTTGGACTTATGGGAACAATGAAACGAATTTAAAAAAAAAAACACTAAACTTGTTGGGATTAATAAAAGGATAATTGGGTTTAATTGTTAAAAGCACAATAATTATTATTAATAATTTTGTTAATGAGAACAAAATTATGGTAAGTTAATTACGAATTGTCAATTAGGCTAAAGAAATCCCATATTGAAAAGTTGAGACACTTATGGTTTGTTTATAATGAGATACAAATCAATATAGTGTAGTTAATTAGAAAAGATGGGTGCCCCTCGCGCGCTGTCCGTCCGTCCGCCCGGCTCGTCTCGTCTCGACTCGACGCGACTCAATCCGAACAGAGGTGATTTGGCGTTGTACCTTAGAAGCCTTAGAACTCACTTGTCCAAGAGGCCAGAAGCTAAGGCTGACAAATTTGAGTTTACGGGCACACGGCTTGATGTGGCCTCGTCCACAAACATTTCCAAATTCTTGTTGTGTTTTTCTTACAGTTTATAAATTGTTACTGTAAGTTCTACTGTTTTACTGTATTACAATATAATTCAATTTTATCATAATTGTTAAATTGATACAATGTTTCGATATAATATAGAGAAGAAACAACAAAACTTTCCTTTAACACTGTATATCTCATTCACAACATGTGCATGACATTATGTATCTCCTTCTCAAATCTTGCATTTGATTTTGCGCAACATGTAATGGGTTCAAGATTATACTATATCGCGTGAACCATCTCATGTATATGTAATACAGTATAATCACTAGCATTGAGCCAGGATTCTAATATTCGAGGGCGAAATTTTTTATAAAAAAAAACCATATATGATGTTAAAAAATGTTACATGTTATATTGATAAAAAAAAAGAGATATATCCTATAATTTGGCTTACTTGATAACAAACTATATTCATAAAGCACCACAAAGTATAAATTATAATAAAAGTTATATAACAATATATAACACAATATGTGATGTATTCTCGGTTATGTCTAAGTTGTGGCCTACGTTTCTTAATGCGATCAAATTCATCTACAATTGAACCAATCTCACAATTTTGAGCAATTTCTTTCCAATATGCATAAGTAAGATAGTAGATAAGAAATCATCTTCCATTTTATTCCTCAACCTTGTAAAAACTTTATATGAAAGTATTCGATCCACACACTTGAGCTCGCCTAGCAAAGAGAAAACATGGAAGACGAAATGTTGTATCTTTGAAAGACGAATACTCCAACCAATCAGGAAAATGTTTGTACCATGAAGAACAAAACTTTCTACCATTCCTGTCAATAAGCCCACTGGATTTTGGTTGATAAGGATCTTGCATTAGATATGCTTGTCGAATTACATATCTTTTATCTACATGGTTGTGATATCCCCGAAATGATTATGTGCATTTGAACATTAATTATGTTGTGAGAAGATTATGGTGTTAATTTATTGGGTTAGATTAATAATTGGGGGGAAATGTTTAGTCATGTGGTAGTCATGACCTAGTAATGCATTTTAGGGTATATGTTGAGATTTTGAGTTATGGCATGATTAATTGGGGTGTGTTGATGGTGTTTTGATAAAGCATGTTTAATTAGAGATTTGATGCACCTTATCTATAAAATATCATGTGATGATATTTTAATACATCATGCTAAATACCGGGACCAAAAACACATCATACCACTCATTTTACCAACCCTCAACCCATACCCCCTTTCTGCGGAAAACACTTGACCCATACCCCCCACTTGCCCTCCCCACACTCCACCATCCTCACTTGGAAAACCCCTCCCCTTCACCCCCATTTTCGTCCAACATCTAGCAGACAAGTAGGAAGGTGAAGGCTGCAAATTCTTGGTGAGGAAACCTTCCAAAAGTTGGAGCAAAAGAGGGTGAGGAACCATAACCTGTTTTGGTTTAAGTTTTGTTTGAGTTCATGTTTATTTTGAGTGAAAAATGGCATGTTTAGTAGCCTTTTGTTGTGATACTTGTTTTGGAGGCTTGCAGGGTAGTATAATGTAGCCTCAAGCATGTTTGTTTGGGCATGATTTACGTTTATGGTGGTATAATTGTTCGCTTGAAAGTTGGTGCTCGAAAATCTGGAAATCGCGAAGGAAAACAGAGCTACCGATCGATCGCTGCTGAAGGAGCGATCGATCGCTCGAGACCAGAAAAGATTGGCGATCGATCGCCACAATAGCGCGATCGATCGCTGAGGTCCAGTAGCCTTTGGCGATCGATCGCCAATAAAGGGGCGATCGATCGATCGCTCGAGACCAGAAAAGATTGGCGATCGATCGCCACAATAGCGCGATCGATCGCTGAGGTCCAGTAGCCTTTGGCGATCGATCGCCAATAAAGGGGCGATCGATCGCTAAATTTTTTGAATAATAAGGCAGTAGCATCTCGCGATCGATCGGAGCTGAGTAGCGATCGATCGCGAGATGACAAATTTTGGCAAATTGTTATATTTGATTTGTTTTTGGTATTGGATTGTATTGAACCATCTAATATTGTGTTATACACTTGTGTAGAGCCATCACAGGTAGCCACACAACGTATGGGATAGAGCCCTGCAACTGAAGATATTTTGGAAAGGTACGTAAGCGACGTACGGGCACCCAACGGTAACATGTATTATATGTTTATTAATTTGACACACGATAGATGCAAGTATGTATCAGTTTATGCATTGTGAGTGTGATACATGTTGATTATGCATTGTAGTTGCATATGTATGTTGTGGAACATTTGGTGTGTATTCCACGAGTCACGGTTATCACAGTGATGATTTTAACGATTGCCGCTACTATGCCGCTAAAATGTGAAGCGAGGGGGTGGAGGTCCGCTTGCACATTGAAGCGAGGCTTGCCATATGAAGCGAGGTTAGAAATGCCGCTTATATGATGAAGCGAGGGGGGGAGGTCCGCTTGTTCTAAAGTTATGAAGCGAAGGGCATTAAAATACACTGATGATGAACTGACTAAGGATTGATTTCAAGATTTAAGAAGTGAAGTTATGTCATGACATTTGTTTAAAATCGTAATATCAGTTATTGATTTAATTATGAGTTATGGTATAGGGACAACCAAAATGGGCGTTTTAAATGCATTGGAATTCAGGAAGTATTTTATATCTATGGTTTATGCATTTACGCTTTACATTCATATTATGTTGAATATGAATTACCATGTGCTCATGTGTTGGGGGTTGTCTTTGTAGGTGCTTTTGACATGGAGAACCAGGGTCGGGGTTGATACACTGAGCTGTAAGGAGTGCTACAGGATTAGCAGAACAGAAATTACTTTTGTATAGCTTCTACATAGTGTAGACTAAAGCTTTAGTCTAGTACACTTTTGTTAGGAATGTATCTAATTCCTTTTGAACTTCTTTGGTACTGTAACTCTTAAGCTCAGGATTATCAACACGGCCTAATACTCTGATTTATGAATGATTAGTTATCTTAATTGCACCTTAGAATCTTGTTTAGATAACGGGGTTTCACAATGGTGACCCATGTCATCTCCCGCTTGCATGGTCCCGTTCTGTCAATATTAACTGAATCTTTTTCAATCATTGGAACTTTCCTCGGGAGAGAATCGGGATATATAATTTGACATTCAGGAATAGTCGCATTTTCAGGAAGTACATTATCATTATTAGTTATAGGAGAAGCGACAAATTGAATACAACTTTTCTTGAAATAAGAATAAACTCTCCTCTAACTACTCATTTACATATTTGAAAGATCTTCGGTATTTCACATCATTGAACATTTATGTCCAAATTTTATTTTCTCAAATATAACAAACCTGTCAATATAAAATACATAAATAATAAATAAGGACCCAATTCTTAAACTACATATATTAACTTGTACACAGTTGACAGTACACCTTTTCTTACACATCACGCTACATTTAAAACAACGATGATCTAAATACAATAAATCATAGCCAATGCGTCACTACAACAAAAAACACATCAAAAACGAGAAACAAAAGAATACAGGATTAAAATCAGAAATCTTCAATCGGGCCAAGAATAGAAGATAAATCAACCTTCTCAAAATTAACACATGTCTTATGATAATAGAGAAAAAAGAACCTGAAAAACAAGAAAAACGTGATTGTTGATGGGGGGAAGTGTGTGTGTGAGTTATTTTGTTATATTAAATGGGTCAATTGGTAAAGAAAAGAGAGAACAAAAAAAATATTAATTTAGCCCCGCCCACAAAACCTCACGCAGCCTTATTTTCTTCTTTGCATGGAGTTGTATTGAATATGAGTTGATCTTTACCCATGTATAAGTGAGAATAATGAAAGGTTATGGGGGCAAAAGGTAAAATTTCAAAAAAAACCACAAATTACGTAGAGGGATGTCGAATGATCAATATTATATATGTCCCTCCTATATAATATGAGTGGTGTATTTGGGCCTTGCTTGAGTGAGATTTTAACATGCATAATCATGCTCGGATGAGTCGATATGTGATATCAAGTTCATTTGTTTATATTAGTCTACTCATGAGTCAAGATACACAAAGATTGAATTATATGAGTCTGACACCTTCCATGGCTTTTCAATTTGGATATCTAGGACAAAGTGATTACACTACACGGTAACATTTATCACATGACATGTCATGTCGAGAAACTGATATTTTCGTAACTTGGGTAACTTGATGTGTTGCTAGATATTACTCATTTCATTTGACATGATCAAGACTTTTTGTCACTACCAACATTATGAGAACATATTGGGTCGCACACAAAGATTGAATCGAAAAAGGACTCAAATTCATAAGATGATTTATTTTTTAATTCAAGAACAAAATTGCAAAATGTACTTTTTGACAACCAGTGAGTGACATATTGGTTAGTCACCCAGACCCCCATGTAATGACTCGAGTTCGAGTCATCCCCACCCCTTAGTGATGAATTGGAGGACCTTACAATAAATCAAATAACACCTTCACGGTGTACCAACACGAAGATTCAAAAGACCTCTCACAAGAAATAAATTACAAACTCCAATACAACACAAATGTATGAAGTTTGCAATGCTAGAATGATTTTGATTGAGCAAAGCTTTCTTGTAGTGTACCCTCTTGTTTCTTGTCTTCAGATTGATCCAAAACATACATATTTATAGTGTAGAAGGCTCCCAAGGCTCCTACTAGCTGTTGCTACACATAAGGCTTGAATCACTCCAAGATCGCCTCGGGCGATCACCATCGCCAGGTTCTAACGGTCAAATCTGGCCAGATCGCCTCAGGCGTTCCTTGCATCACCTGGGGCGATCGCCCTTTGAAAATTTGTCGTAGGTAAGCTTCTGGATCGCCAGGCGCGCAGCGTGCCATCGCCTGAGTCAATGGTGCGCGGCGTTGGCACGCGTGGCTCGGATCGCCTGAGGTGATGGCCCGAAACGCATGAAACTATCTGCCAGATTTCAACTCTCTCAAACTTTGCACTTTTCGACCATCTTAAGCTCGTTTCTGGGAAAAGTGGTAAACATGAAAGTTGTAGCCCTTCCTCTTAGCTACGTGTGGACAAAATTCATTGCATTTAATTAAGGTATGAAGAAGTTATGCCCAAAATGCTACAACCGCTCAAACCTTGCTACAATCTGCACTTACTATGACTTCCATGCCATTTTGCTCCATGATATGAATTTGCCCACCAACGGACCATTGGTTTGTGGGTCTTCATATCATCATAAAATATTGTTTCAACATCATTTCACACATGTTGAACACTAATTATCATCGTTCATAGATGTATTTCCTCTCATTAGCTTCCTTGATAAAATCCACGGTGTCCTATGAACTCGCAAATGACATTGTGTAACTTGGGTCCTCTTTCATTGGTCTTCCCAGCCAATTTATCAATCTAACCATGTACACTAAGTAGACATATTAGTACAACAAATGCAAGTTTTGTTGATCATCAAAACTCATAAATAATTCGGAGATAAATTAAGCATTAAACTCAACAATGTGTTTAAGGCTCAACAGAGATGCACTAAAATTTGACATTGGTGCACTAAAATTGGACATTGGTGCACTAAAATTAGACATTAAATGCACGCAATTTACATTTGGTGCACTAAAATTGGACATTGGTGAATGATTTATTTTGGAATATGAGTGCACGATTTTTTTTTGCCCGGTGGTGCACGATTTTTTTTGCCTGGTGGTGCACGATTTATTTTGGCATATGGGTGCATACATTTTTTTGCCTAGTAGTACATGATTTTATTTTGGCCTTTGGGTGTACGATTTTTTTGCTCGGTGGTGCACGATTTATTTTGGCTTGTGGGTGCACAAATTTTTTTACGTGGTGGTGCACGCTTTTTTTGCCTGGTGATGCAAGATTTTTTTTTCCCGTGGGTGCACGATTTTTTGGCATGTGGGTGCACGCGCTACTGTAATCAGTGCTACAGTAACGGTGATGCACGAACTACAGTAACCGCGCGGGGATTATTAATATCATTTCAAGAGAAAATGGACTTAAATGAATTGCTATTTTTTTCATAGACTAGGTTGAATTGTTGTCGATTAAATGGTAGCGGATTGCAAGTGTCCTTTTTAATACTCTCAATTATATGAAGTTTTTAAAAATAAATCTATGGAGCCCAAAATAGATATTCAGACATGAAGGGGCAATACTTACAACTATACACGACTTCTATAATATAAATTATAAATAAAAGTGATTATCGAGGGCAGCCTCCACACGGTTTCATGCATTTATGAATCAGTTTGTGTCCACCAGCCCAACATGTTTTATATGAGCACCGCATATGCGTTTAATAGTATAACAGCTATTGCTTATTATTGAAAACTTTTTATTCTAATTTCCGTGTAGGGTGCCCATATATGTATCACACACACACACACACACACACACACATATATATATATATATATATATATAAATTTAATCTAATGATAATAATTATTAACTGAATTCTACTCTAAACATATTATTATGGATGTTGAAAGATCATAAATCAATTAAGTGTATTTAATCCCCTTAATTATCTTGTAATTCTTGACTATTGAGATGATCTATTGACTCTTAAGATTATTTTTCTTAGTACTATATATATTGATCTATATATATTGATCGTTTTGTAACAAGTTTGAGTAGAAATAGAAAGTAGAAAGGATAACTTTATCTCCTCTTTGTCTTCTTGTAATTTATTTATATCTTGTGTTCAAAACCCTTATGTTCAACACTACTATTTTTACAACATATTATCAGCACGGATTCTAGTCATTTTTATTAACACACTACTTTTACAATACAATATATACTCAAAGGTAAATTGTCTATATATTTTGATTGTTTAATATTTGCACATTGTCATCGATTCATTCATTTATTTATTTTTAAAAAACTTGCTATATTTTGATACATGAACCTGAAGTTCCAAAAATTTTATTGGGAGGTTGAAGCCTAGTTCGAGTATTTTTGGCTCGAAATTTTTAATAAAACTAAAACTTGAAGATTTGAGAATACGGAATGCTCGTCTATGACTGGATGTACCTAAGGTTGCAAGACATCAAAACAGTAAATCTTGAAGATTTGAGAATACGGAATGCTCGTCTACAAACCATCAAGGAAAATAATGAGGCAAGCGAGCAAGACGAAGCAAAGACAATGATTTTCATTCACCATCTGTGGGGTCCTCTTTACTTAATCCATTATGTATCAATTAAGCATACATACGTGAGTCTGAATTAAGTAATAACATACACTGATTAAGAGTATCTTACTAATTAAGTTGTTACAAAACCTAACCAACTATACATCACATATACAAACAAAAACCTACTACAAGATAACTCCTAAGCAGTGGTTCAGCTCGCAGCGGAAAATGATTCACATCCCGTCTCCCCACGTCTATGAGTCCCTACAGAAACATTCACAAAACATGAGTATAGATAAACAACTATCTCAGTGCGATATCAAAACACAATATCAATGATAAAGCAATAATAATCATATCCAATGTGAATGCTCTGTATCATGCATCAACAAATGCACTATGTCATGACATGTCTCAACAATTACCCTATTATCACGAGCCCCATATGATATGCCTATTCAGCTCAATATGTCAGTGGAACCACATCACATCTTCATATTAGCTGCACATATCATAGTACCATACTCATCTGTGATAATAGCCAGAGCATATACCCAAACCAGGCGTATATCTCTCAAGCCAAAGCATATGTAGTATATCTATCGTGGCAACGATCCCAGCCAAAGCATATACCACACCAGGCATATCTATCAAGGCATTGATCTTACCAAAGCATATACACATATCTATCAAGGCATCCATCCCAATCATATAAAATCCATGTATGTACATGCATATGATACTACCAATCATATGATACAAGCGAACATAAATCATATGATATCAAAACCATAACATCATCATCACATCCTATCTATACTCCGTACGTCAACACGTACCTGTATTGCGACACAAACGAGTTAAATTAGGTGTCACTGGTTAAGTGCCTAGTTGTCCCGTCCCCTGAGATGATGCTATAACAATGCCAACAATATATCATGTTATCATAGGCATTAAAATCAAATTCTACAAAAATATAACATTTTTCAACTTTCCTAAAGCACCGATCGATCGCTACCAGCACCGATTGATCGCCAAAACATTCTGTCTCCTCGCGATCGATCGCAACAACTTGGCGATCGATCGCCAAAGTGTTCTGTTGCTCGCGATCGATCGCCACATTTTCACCGATCGATCGCTACATGTATAAACCGCCTTATATTTTGCCCTGTCTCGGCGATCGATTGCCACAAAGCTCGTGATCGATCGCCGATGTCCAGAAAGTTCAGAACATGGCGATTTTGAGCTTATCTTCCTAGCTCTTCTCCTACAACTCGAAATTTAACATGGAAATAAGTTTCATGTACTCCCCAAGACCATAACAACATGTTTCCCCCATCTTACAATCCAATTACTAGCATATAAACATGTTATGATTCTTCACATGAACCTTTTATATTTCACTTCACATACATCAATATCAATGACATAATTCAAATGTAAAACCATGAATTTCTTACCAAGATGGTACAATTTCACTTCACACACCTTCCTAGCTCAATTTACAAGTGAAGCCCAAGCTCAAACCAACAAGAACTTGAAAGAGATGGAGAGGAGCTTGTGTAGTGTTTTAGTAGGTGTAAAATGAGAACTATGTGATTCTCCTCCCTAAATCACCTTGATATAAGGTCATTAGTTTCCCTAAACCACTTGGTCTCATATCATTTGGAGTTAATGACATGTTATATAACATGTACATGAAATGAAATTCAAATTCAAATACAACTCCAATTTACATGAAAGTCACATGCATAATCAAATGCCTACTAGTTCATGACTTGATATGTTATTAAATCGTTGTACACCATGTTTCATTCCTTGCCCTTGCCATATATCATTTCATACATGTATTAATTCATTCTTGGTTCCACCCGAACCCCCATTATCATACCGCTAAGTGATATAATTACACCATAATCATATCACACGTATATAAAACAAATCGAGGCATTACACCATCACCTCCACGAAACACTGAAATCAGAATATCTAGGGTAAAGAACCCTGCTATCCTATGGAAAAACATGGAGGAGAGATATGATCACCAAAAAACTGTGATACTCCCAAAGGCTCGCTATGACTGGATGTACCTAAGGTTACAAGATTTAAAACAGTAAATGAGTATAACTCTGCAATGTTTTGCGTCCCATTTGAGATTATATGGTGACAATGTAACTGATAAAGATATGTTAAAAAAGACATTCACTACTTTTCATGTCTCCAACATGCTCCTACAGCAGCATTATCGTGAAAGATGTTTTCAAAAATATGCTCAGTTAATATCATGTCTCAATATTGTTGAACAGAACAATGAACCCTTGATGAAAAATCATAACTACCACCCAACTGGATCACAAGCATTTCTAGAAGTAAATATAAATGTTTCATTTCTAGAAGTGCATGCAAACAAATATGGGCGTGGTCATGGTCGTGGTTTTTGGTCGTAGTCGTAGTCATGGTCGTGGCCGCAGCCGTGGAAATGGTCGCGGGTATGGTCGTGGTCATGGTCGAAACTATGTTGGTCCTAAAAATGCACCATACCATTCGAAGTGGAACAACAATGGTGAGAAATAAAAAAAGAGCAAGGTTGTTGGTCCTCCTAAGAATCAAGAAAGAACTTGTTATGGAGTGAAAGGGCATTGGTCTCGTACCTGATGCAAACCAAAGTATCTTGTGATTTTGTATCAAGCATACATCAAAACTAATTGGGGGCTCTGAAAGAGCGAACATAATATTGCTTGGTAGAACAAATATTTTAATAAAAAATGCATTATACTCTAGTAAATCCAACAGAAATTTATTGACTTTAAAGACATAGGTATCAATGGATTTCATACCGAGACATGAATGACGGGGATATGTAATATCTCTATATTAGCTATAAGCAAATAAAAGAAATACTCCCAGTTTTCTTATCAGCGTTGTATTATGCGACCATAAGTTTCATAGAATCAAATATTGTAATGAACTAGAAGTTCGATGACCCAAAAAATTTTATGCTTTGGCACGATCGACTTGGCCACCCATGATCAATCATAATACGTCGAAAAATTAGAAACACACATGGACACCCTATAACGAACCAGAAGATTCTTTTACCTCATGAATATGTATGTGTTGCCTACTCACAAGGAAACTTAATTATAAGACCATCTCCAATGAAAATTAATAATGAGACCCCTACATTCTTGCAAAGAATTCAATGGGATATTTGTGGACACATTGATCCACCTTGTGGACAATTTCATTATTTTATAGTTCTTATAGATGCATCATCGAAATGGTCAAATGTTAGTCTACTATCTACACGCACCATTGCTTTTACGAAACTTTTTGCCCAGATTATAAGATTGAGGGCACAATTTCCTGATTATCCAATCAAGACTATTCGTCTTGGCAATGCCAGTGAATTTACATCTCAGTCATTAAACGATTATTGCATGTCAATTGGTATTTATGTTGAACATTCAGTCGCATGTGTACATACTCAAAATGGGTTTGCAGAGTCTTTTATTTAGAGGTTGCAACTAATTACTAGACATTTAATTTTAAAGGCTAATTTACCTACTTATATTTGGGACATGCAATATTACATGCTACTGTATTGGTGCGAATTAGGCCAAGTTCATTTAATCAGTATTCACCATTGCAACTTGTTTCTGGCCAGTAACATGATATTTCTTACTTAAAATTTTTTGATTGTGCGATTTATGTTCTCATTTCACCACCTCACCGAACAAAGATGAGTCCAACGAACTTTGAACCAGTAGAGGCCAGCGAACTTTGAACCAGTAGAGGCCAGCGGACTTGACCATCTGACCTGGGCACCGGACTCGACCAGCGGACTTTCAAAAATAGCCCAGAAAGCAGAATAAGACTGTTGCAATGTTTGAAAGCTTACCAAAAATGTCCCAACGGCTATATCTTGCATCTAACGTATATATCATTACTTGGATCTATATATAGGAAGCTCAATAACTAATGCTCAAGGAACAATCCAAGCCTTCCAAAACAAACCCACTTGGGATTCAATTGGGGAATTTGAAAGAACAAATATGCTAAATGAAGAGCAACTCTTCAAACCTTTAACACATCTTTCAAGCTCATATCATATATGTTATGAGATCATTTGTGCTTTTGTATTCACTCTATTATATGTATTTGTGAGCTATAATAGAAGAGTGAATATTATTGTAACAGTTGGTGATTTATCACAACTTGGTGAGGTCTTTCCATGTGAGACGTTAAAGAACATGAGCTTTGTAATTTTGTGTGGGCTAGGAGTTTATGCTATCTGTGTGGTATTAGGCTAAGTAGATTGTATATTGAAAAGTGTAAACCAAACTTCTAGTGTACCCTTCCATGAGATGGAAGAAGGGAAGACGTAGAAGCGTTTGTGCTTCGAAATTCCAGAAACAAATTCTTGTGTTATTTACTTTTCTGCATTTATTTACCTTACTGTTTTTACATATTTTCTTGCATACCTTTAAAATATCTTTCAAATGGTTAATCGGTTATAGAGCAAGTTATGTCGAGTGTTTTTCGCTCTTTTTTGTAACAGAACTCGATATAATTACTCGATGCAATTATTTCAAGAACACGAGCTATTGAAGCTCAAGTTGGTTGAACTTTGATGTAGATTGGCAACCCACCCCCGAAATCAATCCTAATAAGTGGTATCAGAGCTGGTCGTTCTTGGAAAGCAACTTAACTTATTTTAGACTGAAATCTTTTATAAAAAAAACTATCTTACGAGCATTAAATTATTTTCATAGCATAATTTTCAAAAACTTGGTGTATAAAAATTGTAGCATAAAAATCAATTTCATTGCATTCATTTTGCACGAAAATAATTTAAAAATTTTAAATAATTAAATTTTCGTTCAATCTATTCTGAACTAATTTTTGTTTAAAATTGTTATCTTGAGATTTTTTCTAACAATTTTCAAAGCATTCAGTTTTTCTGGTAGCGACTTTTGGAAAATTGGCATAACTTCTTGCTCGGATGTCCAAATGACGAACCGATTTTTGCCTTACAAACTAAACTCATAGAGGATCACAACGGTATATGTCATGCAGCCTAATTCTTCACGATGAAAAGCAGTTTATTCTGCAACGTATACTCAAATGTGCTGCCGCCGAAAAATGAAATGGACATTGTTGAGTTTTGTCAAGAAATTCAAATTTGTTGCCAAGCATGCTTCATCCATCATCAAAATAGGTTATATTTGTTCAAAAATTAATGTGCATTGAATTTTTTAAAAAAATTATTTTCCCCTACACCATTTGTCTCTCACTTGATCTAATTTTCAAACTTTTTAAAATTAATGGGGAGAATTTAATCTCGATCCTTGAGAGGGAGTAAATTTATTTGTTTTCCTTTTTGATTAACACAAAAATGGGGAGAAATATGTTGTTTAAAGAATATGATTTTTTGTTACAATGTTTCAGCGTACCCGACCATCTGACTCGGCAGCGGAATCGACCAGCGGACCCGGCCAGCGGACTTCCAAAAATAGCCCAGAAAGCAGAATATGACCGTTGCAATGTTTGAAAACTTACCAAAAATGTCCCAGCGACTATATTCTTGTATCTAACGTATATATCATTACTTGGGGCTATATATACATGATTTGGAAGCTCAATAACTGCTGATTGAAGAACAATCCAAGCCTTCCAAAGCAAACCCACATGAGATTCAATTGGGGAACTTGAAAGAATAAATCTGCTAAATGAAGAGCAATTCCCCAAACATTTGGCACCTCTTTCAAGCTCATATCAGATGTGTTAGAAGATCATTTGTGTCTTTGTATTCACTCTATTAATTGTATTTGCGAGCTAAAATAGAAGAGTGAATATCATTATAACAGTTGGTGATTTATCACAACTGGGTGAGGTCTTTCCATATGAGACGTTAAAGAACATTTGCTTTGTAATTTTCTGTGGGCTAGTGTAAATCAAATCTTCTAGTGTATCCTTCCATGAGATGAAAGAATGAGACATGTAGAACTTTCAGAAACAAATTCGTGTGTTTACGTTTCTGCATTTATTTACCTTACTGTTTTTACATTTTTTTCTTGCACAACTTTAAAATATCTTTCAAATGGTTAATCGGTTATAAAGCGCGTTATGTCGAGTGACTTTCGCTCGTTTTTGTAACAGAACTCGATATAATCACTCTGTGCAATTATTCAAGAACACAAGCTATTGAAGCTCTAATTGGTTGAACTTGGATGTGGATTGACAGCCCACCCCGGAATCGATCCTAACAATATCCATATTATATTAGATCATTTTTATAATTTACCCATATTGATATTTGTACAAATAATTAAGCAGCTACTTGGATTGTAAGTCGAGAGGCAATTCGTTTTCGAATGCAGAAATATTTATGTGAAAAGGAGTATTAAAAAGAAATCAAATGTTTTTAGTTTTTCACCATAAAAGCAGTGGTTGTGAGTAAGTGTAAGCATATGAATTAAAATTACTTAGTTAACATAATCTTATCATCCTTTTGGAAAAGTTAATTTAGGTTTAAAAAGGGTTTGCTTTAATAAATATATTGAAGGGATTTGGACTTGTCCCTGCCAAGTATGACTATATTGACTATTGTACGTAACCGTGTTGAACATATTGTAAAGTTGGATGCCACTTCTCCAAAGCCAACGTGAGGGTAGGTCAAGCCACAACTTTAGAAATCAATGTCATAGGCGTATAAAATAAAATAATAACTGAAATTACAATTGTAAACGAATTATTGCAAATAAATGGAATACACAAATTATTATTCATTTGGGATTTCTGGTACAGACATTGTCCCAAGATATTACATTATGACTATGTTGCACGGATACGGATACGCGGATACGTGGATACGCAGATACGGGTATGACTGCATGGGATTTTCATAATTTGTAGGATACGATACGTCTGGATACGTCAAATTTTATTAATTTATTTATATATATATATATATAAATATATAATTAATAATATTTGTAATAAATCAAGTTTCAAGTATATAATTGTAAGGCCCTCGTACCGTATTATCGAAAATCAGGTTGAGCTTCTCAACAATTATGTGATTCATCTTATGCCAATCATATGGTTGAGAATAAACATGAGGAATATTAGCTTTGATAATAACTTGATATCATATTTAACATTTTATAAATGCGATGTCCCGATATTTGATAATGAGAATTAAGTACAATTTGTACATTATTTTGTTAATTAGTTAGAAATTAATTAACGAGAATATAATCTAATTAATGAGAGTGGAAATTGATCTTGTATATGTCAATTGACAGTCGGGTCAGAACATGATGAATGAAAAATATATTTTTGGAATATTCGGATTAACACCGAAATTTTATTAAAATGATTTAATAAATATAAAATTTGCATTAAATCGAAAGATTTAATTTTTGTGATTCAAATAAGGACACAAAGTTATGTGTGGACTGTACATGTGATGTACAAGCACCAATACACCGGTGACATCCCGATGTTCATAATTGGTCGGGAATTAATATATATTGGTGTTGGAAGTAAACACATAGCAAAAACGTGTAACACACACACACATCGCGGACACACACTAAAACGTGCGAAAACACGCACAACCTCGCGATTCACCGACCACCTTGTATTTATCCGCTCCGTTCGCCGCCGTCCGACCACATATCAATGATCCCGACCTACCATCGTGTTCCTTATTCAGAGACGCATCTTGACATACCAAATAATCGAGTTTTGGTGTTGGAAAAGTGGTTCGATTTTGATCTGGAACGATGAAACTCGCGCAGACTAGGGTTTGAGCGATTTTGGTTCGATTTCTTCGAATCTACTACGAATTGGACGAAGTCAAGGCACCGAATCTCTTCCTTGCACCTGGACGAAGGTTTCTACACCGGTCGCCGCCACTATCGCCGCCGGAGGTCGCCGGAATCGCACGAAATCCGTGCGTGAACTGTGTGCGATTTTGGTGACTTGTAGGTCGAGAAAGAAAGGTATGTTGCGATCGGGTAACATACGACAGGTATCTGTATCATTTGATATATGATTTGTTGTTGAATTATGTGACTTACGTGGCTACGTGATTTTATTTAAATTCTGTGGCATTCATGATATTCATAATTGCACATCGGTGTATGAAAAATAAATATTTTGTTAACACACATCAATTTTTATATATACATCGATGCATGACATACACGTTGAGCTATATCCTTGAATACCCTGATATTTCTTGGATTCTGATATCGAACATTGGGGATTGGTACTGCGATACTATGTTGGCATTACATGGCCCGATAGGCATAGGGAATCGTGGTCCCCTTTGATTGATATGATTTGTTGAGACGAGGATTGGTGGCACCTTGCTGATGTCATCCGTCTGGATATCCCTATATGATTATGTGATGTCAGGACCTGGGGTTGGTGGCGCTTTGCCGACGTCCATCCGTCTGGATACCCTATAGGCTTGACAGGCTCGAGCTATTCTGATATGGTTGGACTTTCGTTTATTGATTCAGATATACCCAGTGGATGGGTGTACGATATGATACCGACATGACATGACATGGCATGCATTGCATTGCATTGCATCATATATCACATTTTATAGATACATGATGTATATTCCATGATAGTTCCATATTGGGCTTTTGCTTACCCCCAAGGGGGGCTGTTGTTGTCTTTGTGTGTGGACAATGACAGGTTATACAGGTGGCTAGGACCTAGAGAGGGCATGTCTGGTGGAAGCCACACTTGAGAGGTTTATTCTTTTGTTTATCCCAGTATTATATGTATATGTTTACCAGGGGTTTATCCCTGTGGTGTGTGAGGAGTTTATGTATTTTAGTTTATTTCACCCAATGTGGATATATGTTTAGTAGTTTGACTGGTGTATGTTGGATATGAACCGATGATATATATTTTCAGTATATGTTGATTTGTGTTGGTGGTATGTTCCTCGTGCGATGAGGTCATGCCGAAATTTTTAGGGCCACATGTTACTAAATGTTAAACAAATCTTCTGCTGTTTACGCTATAATTATCATTGTGTGATAATTAATCACATTATTAGGATTGGGCCCTCACAATAATCAACATTAAACACATTAGAAATCAGAATAAAGTTGCAAACTCACCAACTTCACGACAAATGTAAAATATTAATCCAGGACATCTAAAAATTTCAAGCATATAATCGACATAAACACATTAAAGTGGTTAGGAAATAGGGATTTAGTTAAATAATTTAATTTTAATTACAGTTTTAACCCTATTTTTTTAAAAAAATTCAAAAATTCCCGTATCGGATACGGTCAACGGCGTATCTTGACCGTATCCGAAACGTATCCGAAATAAAAACTTATTTTTTTATCATCAGATACGCCACGTGGCGTATCCGATACGTATCGGTGCCGTATCCTCGCGTATCCGTATCCCAGAAATATCCGATACTTGACCGCAAAATTTTTTTGAGTATCGGTGCAACATAGCATTATGGATACTTAGAAGCGGTAATCTTTTGATCAAATGAAAATACTCAATTTTTTATTGTATGATATCTAGGAAAAATGGTAGGGTTGACGACAATAATGCTTAGAGACTTGCATTCTCTCTCTACTACACAGAAAACCGTTAGGAGAGAGACAAAAAAGTTTTCCATTGTAGCTCTTTCGACGCTGGACTCTTCCATATTTTAAAACTCTCTGTCCTTATTAATATGGTAGAGAATGTAATCGAATATTAGACATGTAGTAATCTCTGATTTTATAAGATTTTCAAGATACCATTCTAAAATAATAGGATTCTGGATTAACCCGACCTAAAATCATTAAACATGAGGTAGGGAGATCGCGCTGGAGGGCTGACTTCCATTTCGTAAGCTTTCTTCGTTCTGGGTCAATATCTCAGGATGAGGCAGATCTGCCCCTCTAGTTCTAACTTACTCCGTGAATCTACAACAAATCCAGCTTGGCCCCTTATGAGGTCGACCCGAGCTAAGTTCCCTTACTCATGTCCACTCATACTACGCTAAATCCAAAGACATCTTACCACGGTCCTACTTTTACCTCGTTCCATCATACTCTTCCATAAGAAAACTGGGTGTTGCCCACATAGGTCTCCTCGGGCCTTCCATTGTATTCCTTTGCTTAGTCGGCACTCATACCAAATACCCCATCCTCTACGAAACCCAAGTTAGATTAAAGAGATATTTACAAGTCGGTATCACATGGTCAACAATAATTCAATTTAGTTTACCAAAAAAACTATGCGCTAAGGTCCATTTCATGTCAAAATGACATTAATAACCCTCACGCGGTTACTGTAGCACGTGCACCCACAGAACAAAATGATCGTGCACCCCAGGCAAAAAATGATCGTGCACTCACAGACCAAAAAGTCGTGCACTCACAGACCAAAAAGTCGTGCAACGCAGGCCAAAAAACAATTATGCACCCACAAGCCAAAAAAATTATGCATCCACAGGCAAAAAATGATCGTGCACCCACATGCCAAAAAAATCGTGCACCAAATGTTAAAAATCAATTCATGTAGAATTAAGTGAAATTTTTTCTAAAAATTCTCTCAAACAAGAACATGAAACCAACAAAATCTGAGCTCAATGTGCCAAGCAGTTTGGAAATGAAAATTACTCAAAGTTAGCAATAAAATGGAAATTATTTTAAAATTGAGCGTAACCTTTCTAAAACAAGGAATTTCAGGTTCGTCAATGGTGCCTGAACTGCTTAGTGCTATTGGGTTAGATATGACTCGAGAAGACGTTTTCATGCATAGGTCATAATAGGCAAAATATCTCTTGGATCAAAAGTTATGACCGTTTTAATTTTGGCCGACTAGCAACACAATTATATTCAAAAGTTGGTGCATGATTTTTGTACATTGATGCACTAACATTGGTACATTAAGGTGCATTTGATTTTTAGCATGATAGTGCACTTGAATTTTTGTAATATTGGTGCACGATTTTTAATCTTTTGGTGCAAATTTTTTTAATAATGTGATGCACGATTAGACATTGATGCACTAACATTGAAAATCGTGCACCATAATTGCATAAGATTTTTTTTACCCATGATGCACGATTGAAGAATTTCAGAATTTTTACCCATGATGCACGATTGGACATTGATGCACTGACATTGGAAAATCGTGCACCATAATTGCATAAAAATCGTGCACCATAATTGCAAATAACGTGCATCAATGTAGAAAAATCATGCATCAATATCCAAAAATCGTGGATCAATGTCCAAAAATCGTGCACCAATCGTGCATAAATGTAGAAAAAATCATGCATCAATGTCCAAAAATCGTGCACCAATGCACAAAAATCACGCCCAATGTACAAAACCCGTGCATCAATGTCCAATTTTAATGCATCCATGTCCAATTTTAATGCATCAATATCCAATTTTTGTGCACCCATGTCCAATTTTTGTGCTTCAAATGTCCAATTTTAGGTTGATGCACGCAAATAGTTAAAAAATCATGCACAAAATGTATGAAATTTTTAGAATATCAGAATTTTTACCCATGATGCACGTTTTTGTTGCCCCCAAAATTCTTAAAATATTGTCAAGTGCTGCACGATTTTGCCCCCAACAAGTCTGCATTTTTTGAAATTGTGCACCTCCTTCTCATTTTTTTCTTCAAACGTGTCAATTTATAGTCCTTAAAAAATGGAGGGCACAAGACCATTATAGAAACATGAATAATAATTCTTCCAAAAGTAAAACAAAAACCGCTAATCATATCCTGGTTAGGGTTTATAATTGTCGAGGGTAGTAGATGAAGACGATAATGGCGACGACAATGAAAATCTGCAAACCCTAGAGGAGGAGGAGAAGGGGCTGGAGAAAAGTCGACGTCGTCATTGCAAAGAATCGAGACGTAGACCCTGCGAGATTTTTTGAGGAGAATGGCAGTGGCCGGAGAAGAGTGAGATGAGATTTGACCTAAATTTTTTGAATTGGGGGTATTTTTGTCAACAAAAAGTTCCTTCAAATATACATGTCATTAAATTGGACCTATATAAAAAACGTTTCTTGAAAATTGTATTGTCAAAAAAAATTGATTTTTATCAAGATTTAGTTGAATTGTTACTTCCTCACAATTTACTCTATAGATTAAATTGTCCAAGGTAGGTCATGCCCAGCCCAATTACGTATAAACTGGTTTGGCTCGGTCCAAATCAGATCATACATATCCAAATTGGATTGGGTCCATACCTTTCATTCAGATTAGGTCTTGCTTTAACCAGATTTATACCGGGTATCAATGTAGTTTCTCGAATTAGCCATCACACCCCCTCTTTGAAAGAATATATGAGCCAGAACTTGTGAGCCGGACTAGTCTGGGCCATGCCCAGTCCAGCAGAGCTTAAGTGCTGTGCTGGGACTTGTTTTAAACATAGGTCCAGATACGATCCAGGCCTAATATTGAGTTAAATTAATAATATTAAGACCACGTTAACTCATGTAAAAAATTGTAAAAAATTATTTTAGAGATATTATTAATCACATAATGCTAGATTATATAAAATTAATTGGAAGCATCATGAAACATGTCAAGAACAAGATCCCAATGAAATAAATACACATCAAATTAACATATACACATTAAATTAACATACATGCACCGATCGATACACCCGATATCATTACATCCATAATATCAAACGGTACCATACATTAAACGCTATATCCATTGAGACTATGCAACCAACACGTAAAGTGCATATATAATCCCAGGTATGTATCCCAAGATTGTCAGCACCAAACATATCCAAAATTCCACCTGCATTCATATAAAAGTATAATCAAAATTTATTACCAGAAAATTAATTAAAATAACAAGATTGCTACGAAAAACATGATACAAGATAAATAGTTAAAAATTATGGATCATCGGATCCTTATCAATATACCAAACTATTCCGAATTAATCTAAAGGGAAAGAATTAGGAGAAAAATAAACTTACTCCGCAGCCGTATCTTAGAAAGACCCCAAGAGGTGGCAAAAGTATTGCCAAAAGCACTTCAACGAATGTTGCAGAGCCCATCGATTTGCTTACCCAATATACAGTAATAATATTAATGGAGAGTATGAGTTCTTTAAATTGACTACTAAATTTATGAAGAGCAACAATATATATCACAATATTAAGGGGAAGGTGTCAACTGTTAAACATAGGAAGTGAGATGAAACCACGTGGAATATTAGGCCGCCACGTGGGGTGGAATGGAAATTGAAAAATGTGCACTTTTTTTTATTATTAGCCAGCTTGTTATGAGTCGTTCAAAAAAAATATTCTATGGAAGATGGGAGAAGTTATTAGGAATATGAGTTAAAGCATTATTTTAATTAATGATGATGTTTTTAGTAATAATGTTTTTAGATGTAGATTAAACCCTTGATTTTAATGCTAATTTATCTTATATAGTTTCAATCATGTGTAATTTATCTTCCCATGGTTTGAAATTAGACAGCGCGTCCTTTATGATTTGTGAGTAGATGGAAAACACTTCGTCATTACAAACCAAAAAATTCTGAAAATTATGTATAGAGGGCAAAACATATATTTTCAAACTACGTTTTATTAGCGATATCATAGGTAAATTATAAGAGCTCCTTTTAATAATACAATATCTCTCACGATCATTATTCCTAGCGATTATTTCTTCCTACGTATCATCGCAATTCCCAATAAAAAATCCTACCAACCTTGAAAATATTGGCTACGAAATATACATAAAAGGCTAGTAGATCTAACTATTTATAGATATGGAATGTATAGTTTTTCGTTATCTATTGTTTTCACCAGTTTTACAGGCCCTTATATATATATGTACGTATTTGTCGAGATGTGCTTAATATGACAGAGATGTGTCTTTTATAAACCATTTTAAATTTTCATTCACAATCAATGTGGGACAAGGGTATTACAATCACCCCTCCTTCAGAACGCGGCGTCCTCGTCGCGACCTAACTCATCGATCCACCGGCACCGGGAATCTAGAGGTGGCTCCTACAGGTTCAAGAGATGGCTCCCGTCATGTAGCACTTTGCCCCGCAGGTTCAAGATATGGCTCCCACGCACGTGGCACTTTGCCCCGCAGGTTCAAGAGGTGGCCCCCGTCGTGTAGCACTTTGCCCTTTTTAGGTTCAAGTGGTGGCTCCCACGCACGTAGCACTTTGCCCCGCATAGCACTTATCTCCCGGTGTTGCCTGCTGGTGATCGGCTCTGATACCATTCTATCACTCCCCGGGCCCGGGCCCGCGCAAGCGTGACTGCACAATGGGCTCCTATAGCAACTATTTCGTATCCGTCATCGCTCTACGAAAATGGTTAACCCAAGTTGCTATAATAGTGTATTGTAATCTTTTATAAACCACTTTACATGGTCTCTTATACATATGGAGGAAAAGTTCTTTCTCAAAAGGAAATACACTTGGGTTAGAACGGATGTTACAAGCATGAGTCGTTTGGACATATTCCTCATTTCAGAAGCATGGCTTGATGAATGGGCCAAATCTATCCCAGTGGGGTCTTAGTCGAACAATATTGTCAATAAATATGAATCTTAATACCAAACTCAATGCCCTTTCAATAAAGCACTTATTCCATTATATAGTATATGATTATATGTTTAAGAATAGACCTAAGAATCCCTAAGATTATGTCAAATATGTTAATTAACATCTATATTACAAATCAAATAATATCATATCAAATCAAATATTACTATGTATAGCTAATATCCTTGACAAATATCAGATCACTGCACAAATATCAGATCCCTCCTCAAATTGATGCTGGTCTATAAAAAAAACATCAATTTGATAATCCAAATAATCTGCCTCAGAAGAATCAACACCCAGTCGTGGAAATCCGTCGCAAACGTGTAAAATATGTCTCGCACCGTGATAAAAGTATAAACACACAACACTCGTGCAAGGTTAAAACACACAACTACCGTGCAAGGCTCAAATGCACAACTTCTGTGCAAGGATGCCGCAAACTCCGCAGCAAAAGTACCTATCACCATACACAAGTCAGAAGAGATGTGGTCACTCAGGTCCTCAAATAGAGCAGAATCCACAAAACGAAGATTCCGCCTCCGGAAGAAAAGACAAAGAAGAAAACCAGTCTGCAAGACCAATATCGCGACTCGAAACCCAAGATCGCACGCGGAAGAAGCCCAAAACCAGAAATCGCGACACAATTGTTGCTCATAACCGCCGCGTGCCCATACACAGAAACGTGAAACCCTAAAGTGCGCGACACACAAAAGGGCAGAAATTCGATGAAGAAAACCAAAAAAATAAAAATAAATCGCAAAAGTAAAAAGTCATATGCCCCCAGCGCCGCTGCTGCCACCTGCGAAGAAGGCCACAAAGGCTTGGGGCAGAACCCATTCGCAGTCTAAAAACCCTACACAATTTTATTTTTGATATAGCTTTGATACCATGTCTATAAATCAGAATCTTAATACCAAACTCAATGCCCTTTCAATAGAGCACTTATTTCATTATATAATATATGATTGCATGTCTAAAAATCAACCTAAGAATCCCTAAGATTCTGTCAAATCTATTAAATACCATATATTACAAATCAAATAATATCATATCACATCAAATATTACTATGTATAGCTAATATCCTTGACAAATATCAGATCACTGCACAATCCTACTCAAGAACCAGGTATCCGATTGGGGGGACCTACGCCCTTTAAAACGTTGAAATGTTGGGAGGAACACCCAGAATTTACAAAGTTTGTTACTGAACAATGGAACAATATCCACGTATATGGATGGACAGGTTACGTTATTAAGGAAAAACTCAAGGCACTTAAGCTCAAACTAAAAGGCATGGAACTTGAATGTTTTCGGTAATTTAGACCGTAAGATTGAGGAATCAAAAGATTCAATTAAACGATTTGATGAAATCAGTGAACAACGAGATCTTTCCGACTCAGAAATCATGCTCAGAAGAACAAAATGGATCTCTCTCAAGCATAAGTTGAAAATGAAGGACATCTTAGTCCCGGCGAGATGGATTAAAGAGGGGGATGCAAACATTAAATATTTTCATAAGCGTGTTAACAAAAGACGGAAAATGTATATGAGATTAATGGGATTAACATTGATGGCTGCTGGCTTGATTTTGTACAGAATGTTAAGGGGATATCAAAGACCACTTCCAGAAACAATTTACAAGAGGAGAAAGACTTGGTCTTCGAATGGATTGTCTTGAATTCAATAAATTGGGAAATGAGGAGAACAAGTCTCTGATTGATGAATTCTCAGAAGTTGAAATTCAAAAGGCAGTATGGAGTTGTGAAAGCTCTAAGAGTCCGGGACCAGATGGATTTAATTTTTGGTTCATCAAGAAATTATGGAAAATCATCAGTAAAGACATTTTCAATTTCATCAAGGAATTTCACAGGAATGAGAAATTGGTAAAATGGATTAATCCAACTTTCATTGTTCTGGTTCCAAAGAAACAAAATCCTCAAAAGGTTGGTGATTACAAACCCATCTCTCTTATTGGATGCATGTATAAAATTCTAGCAAAATTGTTAGCTAATCGCCATAGCTTAGTGATTGACAATCTGATCTCAGAAAATGAAACAGCTTTTGTGGGTAATAGACAAATTCTAGATGGGATTCTTATTGCAAATGAGATTGTGGATGAATATAAGAGGAATCACAAGTCTTGCATTATGTTCAAAGTAGATTTTGAAAAGGCCATTGATTCAGTAGACTGGGAATTCTTGGACCAAGTTATGTAAATGATGAACTTCAGCGAGAGATGGTTGGATAATGGAATGCATTTCATTGGCATCAGCTTCTATCTTAGTAAATGGCAGCCCAACTGATGAGTTTAAACTTGAACGAGGTTTGAGGCAATGAGACCCTCTTTCTCCTCTCCAACTCATCTTGAACGAGGTTTGAGGCAATGAGACCCTCTTTCTCCTCTCCTCTTCATCTTGGAGCCGAGTGCTTTGGTAGAATGATGTGTAAAACAACTGAGATTAATTTATTTTCATCTATAACTTTGGGTAATGATGACATTTCAATTCCACATTTACAGTTCGCAGACGATACTCTGATCTTTGGTGATGTGACTCAGGAAAATATTAAAGCCATAAAGGGTATTTTGAGGAACTTCAAACTCCTTTCAGGATTGAAAATTAACTACTCCAAAAGTATTTTGATTAGCTTGAACACTTCAGATACTTTCCTAGCACCCGCTGTCAGTAAACTGAATTGTACAGTTGGTTCTTTGTCCTTCAGCTATTTGGGCTTACCAATTGGGGTTGATCGATGAAAGCTATCTTCCTGGCAAGTCGTGCTTGAGAAAGTAAAGAATAGACTGAATTCTTGGCAGAACCGTAACTTGTCTATAAGAGGTAGTATCACTTTACTAAATTCTGTCTTATCTTCTTTACAAGTATACTTTCTTTCCTTCTACCGAGCCCCTAAAACCATTATCAAAATCTTAACAAAACTTCAGAGATCTTTCCTTTGGGGGGGGGGGGGGTGTAGTGGAGAGGCGAGGCAGAAAATCTCTCGGGTTGGGTGAGAGAGTGTATGTTGCTCAAAGAAGAATGGGGGTTAGGGATATCAACTCATTCAATGTGGCACTCTTAGGAAAATGGGGATGAAGATTATTGAATGAGAATTACCAGTTTTGATCTACAATGGTAAAATCAAAATATGGAATCGATTTCCTTGGAGTGGGAGGCGGGACTAGTCTAGGGAGGACCAATATAGGATCTCAATGGTGGAGAGATTTTAGGAAAGTGGTGTTGGGAGAAACTAATAATTGGTTTAAAGGAGGACTGGAAAGAAGGGTTGGGAATGGTTCAACAACTAGATTCTGGGAGGATTTATGAATAGGGAGTGAACCTCTTGGTACAAGATTTAATCGCCTAAGATCATTAGCTACGAACTTAGGAACCACTATAGAGGACATGGGACAACGGGTTGATGGTCTTTGGAAATGGGTTTGGAGTTGGAGGAGAAACATGTTTGAATGGGAGAAAATTTTATTTAATGAACTCCAATCATGTATTGAAAGATTCTCTCCCATTATAGATCAAGAAGATAGATGGCGATGGAAACTTGATGGTGATGGTCAATACTCGGTGCGCTCGGCCTATCATTATCTACAAACAATAGTTGCCCAATTGGATGAAAGGTTGAAAAATCAATTATGTTTTGTTTGGAATAACTCAGTGCCAATTAAAGTATATGCGTTTGTATGGAGGCTTTTCCATTATCGTCTTCCCACAAGAAAAAAACTAGTTGCCATGAGAATTCTGCCTGAGGATCAATCCTGTTGCGCTCTCTGTGGAGATTTTGTTGAAGACTCAAACCATGTTTTCTTCCGGTGCAACTTTAGTTACAAAGTCTGGATTTAAATGTACAATTGGCTGGGAATTATTACTGTAGAAAATGGTCAAACCCTCGAATATCTGTTGCAGCATCTGGATTTAAAGTCCCATCTTGTTTCTAATGATAGTTGGATATCATTGTGGCAATGCGTTATCTGGAGTTTATGGAATCACAGACAACATTAAGTGAAAACTTGGGCAAACTAATTGAAGACTTCAAAGTTAGATCTTGGCTTTGGCTCAAATTTCATATTGGATCAGATTTTTCATTCTCAACTTCAGATTGGTTTCTTGTCCCTACTGTGTGTCTAGGAGATTTTACCTTGTAATCGTTTTTAATTTGTCCTCTTTAGTCTCATTGGCTCTTGTTTTAGTTTCAAACTTTGTAATTTTAGAGTACTCCTAGTACTACCGTGTTTTAAATAATATCTTTTGCTGATTAAAAAAAAAGTAAACATATTCCCCTCCAATTCCAAGTGAGCCTTTAGATGCAATTGAGTCGAAATCAAGCCATGAAAATCAACTCATTAAATATGAGAAATTAATCATTACATGACCATTTGAAATTAAAATAATGTTAGTGATTTCTTGAAATAGATAACAATGAATAAAATATGACCTAATAAATAAATAAATAAATAAAAAGTTGGAAAGAATAGCCACTGCAGATCTGATAATAAATTTATTCTGAGAAGCCACCAACCTTCTCTTTATCCTTGCTTAACTGCTCTTAACCGCCATTTTTAGAGCTTCAACTGTGCCCCCAAACAATAATTAATATATTATTACTCTACAGCCATGCAAACTGCAAATAGGAATTTATGAATTATGAAAATATGACAGGTAATAAAGTCCCAAATGCTAGTAAAATGACAATTTTTTACATTGATCCCATAAGCTATTCACATGGTCATGTTCAGGCCTTTTGGTATCTTGTGATTCAAGATTCCTTCTCATTCATAATATATATATATATACAGATAGGTGAATTTTTTTTCAAATTTATCTATTCTACCACAACAAAAGGCTTTGATGACAAAATACTGAGTTAGTGGCAATTTATCCACATGTGTTATTATTAATAGGCATTTTACCTCCTATGATTTGTAAATATATATTTTATCTTCATTTGATATCACTAACAGACAATTTACATCATGTGGTTTGTAAATAGACATTGTATCTTCATATGATTTGCAAAACAAAGCACATTGTTCATCCCACATGTCATACAAGGTTGTGTTTTCGGGCACATATTCACAAACCAAATTGGGTAAACTGCATATCTTGAAAATCATAGGGGTAAACTGTTTATTTTCAAAACACAGAGGTATAAAATTACCTATTTGAAAAACCACTATAGTTCGTTGCCAAAAACCCCAATATATTGAAATGAAAATATAACATTACGTGAAACAAATTTACCATGCCAATATTTCAGATTAAGAGTGTCCTTACTGCGTAGGTTACAAACATTAACTTTACAACAAAAAATAGTATCAAGACATAAGAACAACGATTTATCTCGGCGGGTTAATGACGAATTACCTCATGTGGTTTTGTAAATAGACAGATTATCTCATGTGGTTTGAAAATAGGCATTTTATCTCCTCATGGTTTTGAAAATAGACAGATTACCCCCATTGAGTTTTGAAAATAGACATTTTACTCCTTGTGGTTTTGAAAATAGGATGATATAGATTTCTTAATCGGCCTCAAAATTAATAATTGATTTATTCAATGTTATATTCTATTAGACAAGAAAATTACCTGCATTAGGAGGGGGTCTAGATGTGGGCTTGGACATCAGAGGTGGAATTGAAGATATTGGGCTTCCTGCCGTCATTGAAAACATGTGGGCCGGAAGGCCCAATGTATGTGATTGTTGGAAATGGTAGAGTGGGTATATGGGCATGAAAGTGTTCCCACCAATCACAGCCTGACCTGGATACACTTGAGAGAAATGCCCATTCATGTAGGCCCCACCATGGAATCCCAATTTCTGCACACATAAATAAATAAATATATAAATAAAGATAATAAATTAATAATAATAAAATCTGTAATTTTAGTACATTTTATTTATTTAAATAAATTTAATTTGGGTGATTTTAAATTAATTTAAGTAAATATATATAAATAATTATGATATATTTCAATATAAGTAAGATGATTGTTATTTAAAATCCAAATTCGAAAGTCAGTCGAATTAAATCCTTTTAAACAAATAAATCTATCCATCCAAAATAACATATAAATTCTAGAGTTTAATTGACTCCAAATATTCTAAGATAAACTCATATATAAAATGGATTTTGGATCCGAAAAGCACATGATACATGCATACACATATACTTACATGATTGTAATTAAAATCGGTCGATGCGACGTAGGCCGGGGTGTATCCATAATAAGGAATGGCTTGGTGGTGGTGACGGTGGTGGTGCGGGTGCAGGTGCGGGTGCAGAAAAGGCGAGGCCATCACTTGAGCCCTTGCTGGATTGTGCCATTGCACCTGATTTCCTTGTGCATGTGGTATTGCGACCACCCTCGATCCAAAATTTACTCCTTCAAAAATAAATAAAATCGGAAAAGTAAGTATTCTTGCTGCATTTTATTTAATATAAAATTGATTAACTTAAACATAAAATGTGCGCAAAAAATATTCTAAATTTTTATTAATTAAGTTACTAGAAGAAATTTATAATATGAGTTTAACATCACAAAAAACACCAAAATGATATTAATTTAATTTACAACTAATCAATAAATGGATCGTGATGACAACTCATATTATGGTGGCATATCCCATGTGGTATTACTTACCTTGAGGAGGAGGAGGAGGAGGATTTGTAGTGGCTGCAGCGGCGTAGGTGTTGGTGGCAGACTTAGGGCGTTTGGCGCCGAGTGCAGCCAGATTGCAGTTCGCTCGCCGCCCATTTATGATCGGCGCGGCGTCTTCACATGCCTTCATAGCCGCCTCCGCATCCTTAAAAGTTATCTGTGATCCACATTTGCATGATACAGACTTTAGTGCATTCGAAACCAATTTTACGGGTGAAAACATGTTACTTTCTAATGAAAAATATTCAAATTTTTTTTTTATGTTAAAACAGTTCCTATAATCATAAATTTCCACCGGTACGTACGAAACCATAGCCTTTGGATCTGCCGGTGACCTTGTCGGAGATGATGACAGCCTCAAGAATCTCCCCATACTTGTGGAAGTGATCTCTCATGGCCTCCTTCGGAGTCTCCCATGCCAGCCCTCCGACGAAAACTTTAGTTAACGTCATATCCATGACATTCCCGTTGTTGTTGTTGTTGCCACCCACCATCATCATCGTCATCGTCGAACAGAACCTTAACTAATTTCTTGAAACTGTTAGAATGAGAAGATAGTGTGTTTTTTTGTGTGTGTGAAAAATGGATACATAGAAGGGCATAAATATGTAATGTGGGGGATTTATGTTTAAGGGAATATAATAAAGAGTGACAGAAGGGCAGACAGATGGATTCTGTTCAATCTGGGGTTGAGGCCAACATCTTACCCCAACGTGCTACCTTAATGCCTCTTGTCTTTGAATATCTATTTATATTTATTTTATTTTTTAATTCTGACTCCAACATCGAATTTCCTCCTATTTAAGTAAAAGATATGCTCGAATTTCTCCTTATTATAGTGGACATCACTGCCCCCAAACACATATACGTGTTTATGAGAAATTCAGAGCTGTTCTTAGGACACAACAATTTAACCCAAACATCTATCATCGAATTTCCTCATACTATGTGGGTTTCACGATCCCAAATATATTTGGCAGTTAGATCTGCTCATAGTCCAATACCTTAAGGGTAGCTCCAAAATTTCCCTTAGTAAATGTCGTCGGGTTCATACAAGAAGTTTAGTGGATGTTTGGGTTAATTAATGTCAATTTATCTTTTGTTGTCGTAGGAGATTGTGATTTTATGAAGAATTATTTGAATGATTAAATGATTATAATAAGTAAAGACTTGAAATGATTTATATATTTGGAAAAGAAAATAATCGGATCCATAATTTGTAATTATTCGAACACACAATTTGAATGGATTTATATTAAGTATTTGAAATTTAAACCCACTAAACGTATAACAAATTATCATTACAAATATATGATAATTGTAGAACAATAATAATAGCTAGTGTTTCAAGAGCATATTTATAATATCTTATTATGTGCAGTTAATATTTATGCAAAATAACTATATGTTTATATAGTAATTTATTTATTTATTTCAATAAAAATTTTTTTTTTACAATGATGGAATTTTTTTGATTTGATGATATTTTCTATGTTTACTTGTTTATATTTATATAATATAGATAATAATTATAGTTATATTTTATAGTTAATAATTATACGAGTTGGAACTGATTGCATATCTCTAATTCTCTGATGGTGGTAACGTATTATTGCTGATAAATTTCGTGACTTGGTGGGCTAAACGAATATTTTTAATAATGGGCCTGGGCCTGGGCCTTTAATGTGTTATGATAACTATATCCCAGCCCATTAACTAAATATAAAAAAAAAACTAAATATATATAATAATAAAAAATACAGTGTAAATTTTATTTACTAAATGTTTTCCCACTCTGACAAAATAATACTGGTGTGAGAGGTAGACTGCTTTTTGATCCATGCTTTGTCTCCTTTTTATCCTCTTTCCCTCCAGAATGTAACGTGGCCAGCTGTTTTCCAAGCAGGGGTATTCTTGTCAATCAACCATAATCTAGTTTGACCGTTGACCAGGATTATACTACAACAATGTGTAATAAAATTCATAATCAAATAATCATCATACAAATGCTTTCGTCTACACAATTGGCAGATTAAAGTGAGATTATAAAGCCATGTTCTAATGTTTGATCCAATAGTGTCAAGACTTGGGAAAACTGATCCGGCACATCTAGGCTACGAACGTTACCGGAATGTGACCGGACATGTTATAAATAAAACTACGTTTTTTTTAAGTAGATGGTGGCTCTGAATAGGGCTGTAAATGCTGACTTTTTCTGAATTCTTGTTACATGCTTGTATTTATTTTCCATCATTTTTGGGTTAGGGGCAAAAAGCAATATGATTTCTACATTCCTCATCTTAATTTCATTTTCTTGGACATCATATTTGCTAAGTTTCCTGGAGTTATCTTCAAGTATTGCACTCATAATTGATGCAACAACTTATACTGGTATGTGTAAAGATGACAAATACATCTACATGAAATCTTGTTGAGTTTTAAACTACTTTTACCCTCATTGTTAACTGTCCCTATAATTTTCCTCTCTACTATTCTGAACTGGAGTGGAATCGACTCAAATTACTTTGAGTTCGGAGCAAATAGTTGGTAAACAAGTCCGAATTTAGAGTTGTGTTTCTATCCTCTGTAGCCAACATAGATTTTCTATCCTTAACCAAGAATCAATCCTGATTCTTCTGGTTTGAAGGAGACTCTGTAGCTATTGTCATCGATCGTGTGGCCTAAAATGAAAGGTTCAAATGAAACTCTCAATGATAATGTTTGTCGGGCTAGTTGTTCAGGGCGAAGTGAAGCTCTTATGTTTTGTCAAGGTAGTTCAAAAGAAAAGGGAAAAAAAAAAAGCATTGGACAAGCTATTGCAAATACAATTGGTTGGGTCGAAGCATTTGGTACTCATTCATAAGCTTTAATATGAAATTATTTCTCTTTTTCACGTTCCTACTTTCATGTTGTGAATGTAATTTTATTATATATGATTTGTGTAGATTGTAATGGATGGAGCATGGTAAATAAGCTATTGCAGAAAGTTTTTTTTTTGGAGAATGTATTAACTTTGTTTTGGTAGAATTGATTATGCTACATGTTGTCAAAAGCTTTGTTAAGATTTTTTATAATGACTTTGATAGCTTGAAGCTTTTTTATCCGATTTGATTTTAGTTTTATTAGATTTTTGTAATTCGTGATTTAAAATGGGATAGAGTTTTGTAACAAGTTTCATGATTTTAAGTTAATACATATGTTTGTTTTTATTTATTTATATTTATAAGCTAGAAAATATGATAAAAAAAGACCTTAAGTTATTGTAATGCAATTGGTTGTAGTTCTGATTATTCATGGCCGGATCGGACCGGATTCAGACAGGATCCAACCGATCCCGGGTTGGATTTGAGTAAAACCGGACCAATCCGGTTCTGAACCGGATTGGTCCGGTTCCGGTTCCATGGCATTTGCCATGGAATCGGTTCGGTTCGGAACCGGGATCCAAATTTCTGGATTGGTCCGGGGTGAACCGGTTCCAACCGGAACCGGTTTGGCGATCGATCGTCATTTTCGCCATAACTAATTTTGTTATTGTTTTTTAATTTTCATATTTTCGTTCAACCCAAATCGTAAAGGAAAAATACATCATTATTGAATATGAAAAACAACATAAAAGATACAGCATTTGAAATTTATAAAAAAAAATACATTATTCATCATAATTGATTAGTATAGTCTTGGCAAATTCTTCTTCTTCTTCGGAACTTTCCTTGCCGAACTCGTCGGCTCCTCTTTGTCTCTTATTTCTTCTCTCAGCATCGAACCAATCTTTTAGCAGCGTAACCATGCACAATGATTCTGGTTTTAGAGAAACTCTAAACTCTTAATACGTGGTTGTCGTATCCATTGACAACCGTTTTTAAGTTTATCTATGCTACTACATTCAGCATCTTCATAACCATCTTTTACTGTTAAATTAATTATATGACATGCACATCTAACATGGAAAAAAACATCATTAAACATTGGTCGTAAATATATTATAAGTTCACGCATTGCCGCCGTATTATTTGAAGCATTGTCAAGTGTAATCGAACAAATTTTATCTGCAATTACATAAAATCTACAAACATTAACAATAAACTTAGCAATTTTGGGAACCAGTATGTGCAGATTTTAATTTATCAAGTGACAAAATTCTTTTTTGCAAACACCAGTTATCATCATTCCAACGACAAGTAATAACAAGGAAATAAAGTAGTGCGGTGTTCATCCAAATATCAGTAGTTAAACTTAATCTACATTTAATAGAAGAAAGATGATCAACTAAAGTTTTATGGTAACCAAGAAACACATCCACAATTTTTTTTTCCAAATTGTGCCTAGAAATATGTAAAGCATAGTTGGATACTAGAAGAAATTTAATAAAGTCATCTTTTTCAGAAAACAAAAAGCGAAGTTCACATCTAACAACAAAACGAACGAATAATCTTTTGTTTTTTTCCGGTGTTAAGATAAAATTAGTGCCAGATTGAGGATTAATTTGAAGTTGGGTTGATTATCTATCTAATGGTTGTAAAGTAACATCATCAAAATTATGTTTTTTAACTAGATGTTTTTTAAAAGTCCGGTACCGCCTGCGGAACCACCTGTTTTATAGTTATATGTGGTTTTGCATATTTTACAAATAACAAAAGATTCGTTTGTACCTGGTTTTGTCTCGACATCAAAATGATCCCAAACCTTGCTTCGTTTGGGATGGTTACTCGTGCGACTCGAAGCGACAGTAGTTGGGATGACCCGCTGGGAGCAGGATATTGGGGTGCCGCAGGCAACGTGTTCTGCTTCTTCAACATCATAAGCATTATCGAACTCGGCAAAAATATCATAATTTTCTTGGAATAAATGTGGATTTGAGGGACAACCACGACCACCATGACCAGTAGAAAAGGATGTCATCGTATTAGTGGAAATATGGGAAAATGAGATAATTGAATAAAAATGTAGGAATGTAATAGTAAGAGCGTTGGAGATGAAAAATTGGAGAGGAAAAATGGGGTATTTATAGAAGCAATTGAAAGATTAATTATTTTTTTTTTAAATAAATTTAATATTGTCGTTGCCCAACGGCTAAATAGGTGTTGGGATTCCGGTTCGGAACCGAAACCGACAGATCCGATTTCGAACCTGTTCCGGTTGGTCCGACCCAATAAGCACCCTGAGCTGTAGTGTATTTGAAATATATATTGTCAGTTTTTGTTAACATTGTGAACGTCAACATGTCAACTTATTGTGACGCTTTATTTTGTTCGTGAGATATTTATGGCGACACTTTTAAATATTGCCTAATGTAATATCTGTCTCGCTTTATAGCGTCACTGTAACTTATAGTAAATCTCACCTATAAGACGTGATAAACAAGCATCATTAAATAATAAATGTCACTATAGTCACATTTAGCGATGTTTATTAGCGTCATTTTATCCAGTTTTTTTTAGTAGTTTCTATTTTGTTTTTGTACAATTCATCATCAACTGTTGCTTGTTACGCAACAAAGTATCATAAAATAATTCAAATGTGTCAAAAAAACATTAATTTAGATCAAAATAATCAACACTCCACAAAATTTCGATTGGTTTATAGATTCAAAATGTAACATTTTTATTGGAAAAAGACAACTCTTACGCTTCCATTCATTTAAATTCACAAAATCATCATTAAAGCACTTGATATAATTGAGATTGGTTGAGATAATAGATTATATTTTTGCATTTTATAGTGATAAATTCCTCAGCAAGCTTTATTGTTTGTCTTATTTTTAGAGGAAAAAAAAATATGATTAATTGGGAAAAAAATTGGAGAATAAATATGTGGAAGGGGGTATTTAATTATATATTATATATAAACCAAAAAAGATAGAGTTCTACTTGCTGCAAATTTGCTGGGATAATGATCCAGCAAGATTAAGTACAAAGGATTACGATGAAGATAACTATCTTATTAACACTAATTGTTTTTTTCATAAACTTGTTAATTATCCGTATTTTCAAGGGAATATTGTCTAATTTCCATGAATTTATAGGAAGATTCAAGGCTAACAGAAATAGGAGGAGATCAGAATATTTTATACTAGTGCTTTACGATTATTATAAAATTAGGTTAAGTAAAATTCATAGTGTTGTAATGCGATTATTGTGTATTTGAGGAAACAAATTACAAAAATGGTATCATAGAATATAGACACTTGCAACGGTTGTCCCAATTGTTTAGAACTAATCAAATATAGTCTCAAAAAAATTTTAACAAAAGTAAATGTTTTTATTAAATATTATCTTATATAAATTATTTTTTAATAAAAATGGTCCCTATTACTTAACAAAACAACTTGGACTGTTCTTATAAAACAAAAAAAAATTGGGGCTATACTTCATAAAATCATTTACATGAGACTTTGGACTATATGTGATTAATTTTAAAAGTTTGGAACTACTATTATAAATACTCATATTCTATGATATTATTTATGTAATTTACCCAGTATGTTCCTATTCTAGATACTTGTTTATATATTTATAATTCATTTTAAAATATAGTTTGTATTATGAAGCTAAAAATTTAACAATTTTATATTGTAACTGACTTAATTATATGAGAAAAACTACAATTTTGGTCCTGCACGTTTATCTTTTTACGATTTTGGTCTTCTATATTGTCAACTTCCAGTCTTAGTCAATTATCTTTGTTTTTCCCTGCAATTTTGATTCTCTTTTGACATGGCGCCGATATGGAGCTGACATGATGCTTTATGTGCAGTGCTACATCAATATTCCCACGGAACAAGACTAAAACTGCCACAAAAATTAAATCACAAGATTAAGACAAATTTTGACAACAATAAGTCCAAAATTGCAAAAGCCAAATATATATACATAATCAATATTGCATAAATTTATTGTTTATAGTTTAAGTATACATTAGATGTCTTACAAAAATTCTAAAAAAAAGAAAAAACTTTAAAATCGGTGGCGATGGACAACAAATTTTTTTATTTTTTGACCAGGCAAAAAAATTTATTGAAAAGAGTACAAAGAGTACTCAACCAAGGTACAAAAGTAATTAAACATCTCCTAAAAACCAACAAAAATCATAAAGATACATTCCAAAAACTCCTCAAAGATAAACAAAGATAAGGAAAACTAAAGAGATGTTACAACTGGAAGAAGAAAATGTTGATTGATGGACCAATATGATTTGGAACATTAGCATTGTTCTTGTCGAAAGCATTAAACCAACTCCACGATTGAAACTTGATGATGTCCACCAGTCGCTCAATTACATGATCTTCATTGTCGAACAATATCTTCTTTCTATAACTCCATAAACTCCGAGCAATGCAATGCCCAATAGCGCACCACCTCTCATTGCCTTTATTTCAAAAAGGCAGGTCGGAGAAATGAACGAAATGTGCCTTGATGTTGTTATTGTCTACTTACTTAAAACCTAACCAATCCAAACTATTTATTCAAGAGAAGATTGTCTAATTCCCTCTTCATTGTGTATGAAGATTCAAGATTCCCATAGAAATAGAGGAAGATTAATGGTTTGCGACAATTATCAAATTAGGATATATAAAATTCATGATTATCTTAATCTGGTTTTATATTGTTTATTAAAAACAAAGTCAGAAACCATTCAAATAAATCTAAACACGTAAATTGATTTATATAATAAGTAATTACAGTCTGAAGGATCTCAACCGACATTTTCCTAAATATAATTAAAAGTTAAATTTATTATGTTTGTAAATTATTTTATCTATTTTGTGGCTTGAGATAATTAATATTATGGAAAATTGTAATCTATTTGCGATTTGGTTCTTTATGTTGTCAAATTCAATCTTACTCTATTCTCTTCCTTTTCCAAAAAAGACAAAAATTGCCAAAGAATTGAAGAAAAATTACAATAAACAAATATTACGGACGGAAATTATGATTTTCCCTTGATTTTATATTGAAAACTATATTTAATAAAACACTACTTTTAAATATCGATAGGTCAGAATACAACAGGATAATTGGACGAAATTTAATGGAAAGGTTACAGTTTATCTACGAACTCCTAGATTTTATAATTCCGAAAGGAATCAAGATTCGGCCCTCGTATTCCGCATAATCCAAGACCCAAATCTTAACAAAAACCATAAAACCCTACAACACCAAACCCCTGCGCCACTAATGAAAAGCTACAGAGTTTTCAATAAACTTCTTTCAAGAAAGATGGACCCTCTAGCTACACCTAGCGCACCACCAGTCACGGACGAGGAATTCAATCTGTTTCACTCCTTAGATCGCGAACTCTACGCCCGGTTAGCCAGTTCCCTGCGTCGTGAACCCGCCGTATCGATGAAAGTTATGGCATTCTGGATGTGGCTCGAAAGGGAGAGCCACGATACCAGATTGATCAGGAGAATTCTGTTTCTTCCTCCAGCAGAACTGAACAAGCTTGCAGATGAAACAGTGACATGTTTGGAATGTGTGGACAGTAAAAATGGGTTTTTGTTTGGGAATCATGAGATTTCTCTGTTGCCGAATCTTTTGAGTTTCTGGTTTAGGTTAATGTTTAACCTACGGTTTTTGCATGAGAAACGGGTGGAAGTACTTCTCGATGTTAACAAGATTATTAATACTGTTTGCATCCGGGCTTTTGAAGACATCATGCGGCAAGTGTTGGATGAGAACGCCGCCACGCAAGCGGCAGCGGAAGCCCCTGGTGGCAGTGGTGGAACTGGTCTCAAAGAAGGTGCGGATATTCAACCTTCTCGTACACAGCAAGTACTAGGAAGTTAATCGTAAATCACTGCTTTAGGCATTTTTTTTTTTTTTTTTTTTACAATATTAGATTTTTCCCCCGATGAATTTGTTGGTTTATTTTGATTTAGGGATAATATGTTATTTTGGTAGACTCTTTTGTCAGTGTAGATGTTGCTATAGTTCAATTCGGGGATGAAACTTAGTATACGCTAGACTGGGCTCTAGCATTATTAAAATAATTTAGTGAAAATTGCAATTTTTTATGCCTAGTCGAATTTTATTTTTAATTCACTATTGTTTGTTTTGCAATTTTAATATATATTTTTTCGTGGGAATGATGATGTGGTGCTTATCAATGCTGATGTGGTATCAATATTGCTGACGTGACGTCAGTATGTCAATACTCCCGTGAAAAAGGGTTAAAATTGTAAAATAAGTAAAGATGGCGGAATAAACTGAAATTTGACTATTTTAAAAAAAAAAATTGAAGTGAGACCAACTTAGAGGATCAACCGTGTAGTTTTTCCAATAAATTATCCTTTCTCATGGACTAGGTTTATGAGCTAAGGTTTTCTTGTCCATTAATCAATAATAAGTAATTTCTGAAAGGAGAATATTGTCCACTTTTTTTTAAAACTGAAATACATCTTTAAGTTTTGTAGTATAAATTGACCGTATTTAAATTTGTACTTCAAAATCATTGTTAAATTTGTCTTTTTGAATGGTTGATTATCATACTTTTTAGGTGCTGAAATCCTCATATCTGTTCTTGACATAGCTCATAAGTCTGCAATCACAGCCAATTTTCTTTGGAGATATATCATATTAAATGATTTTGAAATTGGATTTGTTGTATATACAACACAAAACATAACCAATTGTCTCATTTCTATTCAATGGATATGGTAATCACTTTAAGAATTTTGTAATCTGATTTTGGTACTGGCCCGGTCCTAATCATACGTGTAGTAATCACGTATGATTAGGACCGAGCCCTCACAATCATGGACATACTGACTTTTGCCCACCCGATTTTGAACTTCTGATTACGCCCGTGATTATTTGTATACCTTAAAATGCTTGAATTTGTGCAATGTCCCAAAGAGTCGATAATAGAGTATAGCTTAGTTTGCTATGAATAATGCAAATAATGTTACGCTGCAATTGGAAACGAGAATCAACAACGAATATAGTTGTACTACAGTGCAGATATTGCATGCTGGGATATAGAAAGCTTTCAAAGAAAATGTTCCAAAAAACTGCTTACACTCATTAAATTTTATGAATTTGGATGAATGAGAAATCTTCTCAACTACAAAATTAACATTGATTGTTAAGAACAAATTTAAGTACGGTCACTTTATACTACAAAAACTAAAAGATGGATTACAGTTAACAAAAAGTGGATAATATTCTCCTTTCAGAAATTAATTATTAGTGATGAAGAAATTATGTTAGCTCTTTATATGATACATGGGTTACTCTACTTATTGCTAATTTTTGAGTTAGAACCCTATATAGTGACCCCGCCTCGATCCCACTTGAATAAATATATATACACATTATACACACAATACACACACACGTATACACAAACACGCTCCTCCAACAGCAATGTTGTACCGCCATTAAAAATACCAATCAAGAAAATTCAAGAAAATATGAACCCCTCACAAACAACCTTCCTCTACACCCAAGCCCTCTGGTCACAGACCAAGAATTTTATCTGTTTCACTCCATTGACAGGAAAGTGTACTCCTGGTTAATCTGTGACCTGCGCGGCAATCCTATCGAATCGGTATATGTTATGGCATTCTGGATGTGGCTTGAAAGAGAAGCCCACGACAGGACCATAATAGAGAGTATTGGTTTTCTCTTCCAAAGCAGTGAACAAACTTGCCGATGAAACCCTCGTGTTTGAATTGTTTGACAAATGAAAAAGGGTTTCTGCATGAGGAGCTTACCCAGTTGCATATTTTATGGCTGACCCATCCTCCTTGAGCCTCCACTTCTTGCATAAGAACCGGACGGAAGTAGCTCACCGGATTACCAAGATTATTAGTACAGTTAGTTCTCGTTCATTTGTGTATATCACGCAATCTTCTATGAACAGTAACCCACTGCCGCCGCTTCTTGATACGTCGGCCACGGTAGGAGGTTTGCAGGAGGATAATTTTCGCATGCAGTGTGACCAAATGCTGGATAAAAAATTTGGAGATGCACTGTGCAGAGTGTTGTTAAATCAATTTGACAGTAGTCAAGAAAAAGAACAAGAAGAAGTTCAACCTGTTGATAGGACCGTTACTTGAAATTTCCGGACGTGTGACGTCTTGCAGCATACGAGGTTAGAGCTTTTAATCTCCCTCGATTTATCCCTCCTTGATATTGATATTCGTTGATACTGGTAATCAGTTGCAGGACATGTGGAGATGTGAGTGAGAAACTAACAATGCGAGGAGGAGCAGGCCGGTGGCGCATGCTTACATGGTGGTGTGTTCGACGGCTGTGGCGAATGCCATTCATGTTGGGGACATGAGAATGTATGTTATTAATGGAATCAAGTTTGTGCTAGAAGATATGTGAAGAAACAGAAGCAGTACTCTTCAACTATGTCACCTTTGGATTTCGAATTATTGTTGGGTGATATGGGTCGGAATGATTTTCTATATCGCCAAGAGTAGCATAGGACGAAAACAGCATTAGGTAACATGAAGCTAGAAAGAACGATGTGAACATTATATGAAGAAACAAATATTCTAGACTATACATGATGTAAAAAAATTTGTATAGAGGTTGATGTTGAGGTTTCCTTAGAAAGTGGTTTAACTTTTTTGATATAACACACATGTATTTTAAGGTTGTACCGTACATAATTCACCCACTAACACATAATATAAATGCAAATTAATTTCATAAATATTTGTTAATCATCATGATTATGAAACAGAGAAACTGTAGCAGATAATATGGTTCTTCAAAAAAAAGAACCAACAATTAAGTTTTGCACTCTCATATTTGTCAACCACGGGTAGGTCCATGAGCAGCACCAAAATCAAATTACAAGGGATTTGTATATATATTAAATAGAAATGAAAGTAGATGGCTACACTATGTGTAATTACAAAAAATCCAATTCAAACACGTATATGTATATGACATCTCACAAAGAAAGTTGGCTCTACAAAGATGTAATCGCAGACTTATGAGCTATGTCATAGACAGATATGAGGATTTCAGCACCTATAAGTATGATGATCAACCATTCAAGAAAATCTGATTTCCTGTTCTGCAGAATCTCTTGAAGAAACCGAATATTGTGCTGCAATGGGAAAACGAAAATTAACTAAGAATATAGTTGTAATGTAGTGGAGATATGCATGCCATAATGCAGGATATAGCTTCCAAGAAAATGTTCCAAAAGAATTGTTCAGTCTCACTAAATTTCATGAATTTGGATGAATGAGAAATCTTCTCTGAAACAAATTAACAACGATTTAGCACAAGTTTTTTAAGTGATACCTCGACAAATTTCAACTTGAAATCAAGGCTTGCAAATCTTTGGGTTAATTCAAATTCGTCGCGGAGGTACTCCCAAATCTGGGCATACTTAGCATCCTTCCACGCAATATCCGATCTGGGATCAAGTGAATAACTACATGTCAACAGCTAAAGCCATAGAACACCCCAACCAGGCAGATCATGAAACAGAGAAGTGTATTTAAGAGGAAATAAGTAAACTACTCTTATAGTATGTGTACATGTGATATTAAAATAAATCACAGAATGAAGTAGAAACCCATAGATAGAAAGGTGTGTCATGTTTCTATAGAGTGGAAAAAATGTTTATAAACTGCAATTACTTGAGAGAGAATTAATGGATACAAATAAATTCCCCTGCATTGATCCACTCATCCACACGAGAGAGAATACCTACATGGATTGCTACTCCAAAATCCTAATCTCACCAATTAAAGGCTTGTTCTCGTGCATTAACAAAACACATCTTTCAGAAATTTTTAGATAGCTTCTCGTTCCTCTCTTGCGAAATCTCAAGAAGAGTAGCTTCAAACACAAGTTTTAAAATGTGTTGCTTACTGGAGGAGGTTGTGATGTACCCAACTCTTACCAAGAATTTAAACATTACCTTTCGAAAAGTCCTAGCTTAAGAATTACATCAGCAAGATTGGAATTTGCCTTTCCAACCAACTGAAAGAGCTTTTTTCTTTCCATAGTAAATGTTCCAGTTTTCTCCATCCCCCTATTGATGTCAGTGAATTCTGCAACCATTCCATCAACCTGACCATCAAAAACAGAGATTCTCAAGACCAAGGAGCACTGTCATGAAACTTTGAAGTTAAAACCTACCTGGCGGACGTAATAATCAAGAGCAATACTTTGGCCAAGAACACTACCAATTGTGCGGATCCCATCAATGTTTAGGTACTGAAGCATTATGTAATCAAGTCCACCTTGCATCCAGGTGTTCAAAGTTGGCTTTTCTCTCACCTCATATTCTATTTTTCAGATCCAAACCAGAAACTCAGGGCATTGATCGCAACAGATGCAAAAAAGAAGATAATGCAACAAAAAGACACAATGACTTATTATCATGCATAACATTAAATGATGTCCATGAATTTGATTTCAAAAGCATTAATTAGATTAAATCAGTAAAGCAGACAAGGCTACTAATGTTTTGAAGTTTGATACAAACGTTGGTTCAAACTTAAAACAAAGCTACAGACATTTTTTTAACTTTGGGGTTACATCATTCGTTAAGTAAATCAGTTATACAAATATGTTACATCACAGTACCCCTTCAGAATGAAAGCAATTACTTGTTAAAGTCCAAGTCAAGTATGGCATCCTTAAATCTAGTAAAATGTTCTGTCACCAGATCCCATTTTTCATTTCTATTGGCAGAAAACAACAAGTTTGGTTAGAGGCCATGCACATTACAGAGAATAAAGACTCCGTGTGAGAATCAAGTATTGTACAGGTCACAAACCACGATTAATTGGACTAAACTTATCTTGCATGTGTTCTAACAGCTCACATAAATCCAACAAAACGAATCAACAAACCTCATATAACCCATCTTGCATGATCAAATTCATAAACCATAGCATCAAACACGACATAAAGAACATAAGGGATAACAACAAGTGATGCATTTTGCAGAATGATTTCAAATGGCCTTACCATCCTTTCTCATTTCAGGAAGCAATCCTGATGCATGTCTTTCTACAATTTTTAGATACCCATCAACTTCATGATCACCAATGTTGAACAGGACAATTGACCCGTACTGAAAAACTACCATGTAACAGCAATCATTTCCACCTAAACTAGAACTCAAGCCCTGAAATGACAACAGTGCAATATGTAATTACAAAGAAACTAAGTATAATATGAATCCCAAAGTTATCTTCTGTAAAAGAAAAAATGTGCATGATACTGAAAATGCTGACTTGACATCACTTCAAATAAAAGGGAATTCCAAGTCGCTTGCACTCACTATTCTAAAGAAAGGAGATTTGCTTAAAGACGAAACCATAATTATGTCCTCCTTAAAATATAGTTTCTAGATTATACTTTTTATCATCACTATATGAGGGGGAAGGAATATTTAAGAACTAGAAAGTGTTCTTCCATCAGCGCAACAGAACCAGGGAAAGTTAGCAGGGGAGTGTCCCAATATACATCCTATCATCGCCTCTCAACTAAATTTCTCACTTCCCCTTGATGACAGTCGAATGCTATCACAAGAAATCAATTCATGTTAACCATCACGCTATTGCAACAAAGTACCATTTTTAAGATATATTTATCCTTCATACAGCCATATTCTAGTAGAAGTAATTCAAGATGCCGACGAATTTCAATAATGCATATCAACCACAAATTCAATGAGATGAAAAGAGAAATTACTCCAACTTACATGAGGGTCAGATTTTAGATCACCAAATCTCAGAACCACATAATTAGTCATACGAGATGAAGGTGGAATAAAGTTCTGCTTATTCTGATCCACCAAGCTCCTCAAATCCACACTGCCTCCACAAACACACAGCTATATTCGCATAAACTAGAAAAAAAAAACATATTCATTATGTTTAAAAAAATAGGGGAAAAAAGAACCTAGTTGAGAAGAAAAAAGCCCTGACTGAAATACAAGCCTTGAAACCATCATTAACATCAACCTCCTCCACCAATCCCACTTCAGCCACTCCAGCACCAATCTCGGAGAATGAAACGGTATCATTCCACCCAATCATGTTTGCAGCCGACGACGAAATCGACGAGATGCGTTTGGAAACTTCAAACCCGGGGTTCCGCTGCAGAAACGAAACCGTGCGAGAGGGATCCAACGACACAGCAGACTGAGAAGAACACGATTCGCGGCGGAAGATAACCGAGTAGGAAACGATGAGTTGGGGTTTTCGGAAGAGCTGGGAAAACTTTAGCGGGTAGTTGAGAGTAGGCAATGTAAAAATGGCTTTTCCCTGGGAAGTAAGAACAAAGAACCTCATCTTCCGACCGGGTCCGCCGCCGACTTCGGCGCTATAATTGATCCTGTGGGAGAAAATAACTGTAATGGAGAAAAAGATTTTCGGGCGACTGCTGATTGTTGTTCTCGTATAGTTTTCTCATATAAAATATTTTTAACTGATTTTAAATAGATTCTCTAAAATATGGATTAATAATATAGATTTATAAGAATATATTTTTTTATTAAATGAAAATAGACTAAATATTGATGTAAAAATGTTTTTTATCTTACATATAACCCAAATCCCATGAAATCATTTCAATTTTGTATGGATTTCATTTAGTTATATCAAATCATACCAAATCCCATCAAATACCAATTTCGTTTTGAAATCCTGTTTTTCCAAACACTAAAAATGGAATTTGTAATTTCAAATCCCACCAAATCCATGCTACCAAACATAGGGTAAATCTAATTTATCAAAATTTGGCAATTTGTTTTTCTAAATGTCCTTTGACGAACTTTTTTTTTCATTTCTTTAAAAAACTATTTAATAAAAATATAGTTTTCTTGTTAATTTTAAAATATTTTTTCTTATTTATCTTAATAAACAATACATTAATATTTACATAAATGTTAAGCAATGTATTTAAAAATATAAGTAATAGAAAAAATTTTAATATCAAATAATAGTATTTTTTAGTGTCAAATCCAATTCTTATATAACATTTTAATTTTTGTTCCAAACACCAAATGAATTCCAAATCCATGGAATTCCAAATCCAAATCCAATTCCAATTCCAATTCTAATTCCAAATCCAATTTTTTATTCAACCAAACACACCGTAATAAAGCTCGCAAAAAAAAGCGTAAATTGTTTATTTAAAATATTTTTATATTTTTATTTAAAATAATAAATATTTATTATTAAAATAACAAAAACAACTTAATAAATTTTAATTAAAGATATGTTTATAATTATTTATTCAAAATATTTTTATTTATTTTTGCTTAAAACTGAAAAAAGTTATTTTTAAGCAAAAATATTGAGTATTTGCTATTAAAATAAAAGACAGTTTAATGGAATTTAAATTATTACAAAAATTATCACCACACAATTAAGCAGTGAAAAGCATCTCATGACGTACTTATCTACTTCTGTTTTTAGCTATTTATTTTTAGAGAAGCAATAGCAGAAGCAATGAAATAAAACACTGAAAATATGCTTTTTTGGGTGTTTGTTTTTTGGCCAAAAAAGCATATTTTGAGTGTTTTATTTCTTTGTTTCTGCTATTGCTTCTCTACAAATAAGTAGGTAAAAATATAAGTAAGAGAAGCAGATAATGAGATATTTTTCACTAATTTTACTTGTATGGTGGTAATTTTGTAATAATTTGAAGTTTATTAAGTTTTTTTTATTTTAATAGCAAGCACTCAATGATTTTGTTTAAAAGTAGCTTTTTAAAGTTTAAGCAAAAAATAACATATAAGTATTTCCAAAGCACACCCTAATTACAAAATTGCTACCAAACAACTTAAAGCAGTCAAAAGCATGTCATGACATGCTTCTCTGCTTCTACTTTTTTTCTACTTATTTTTACAGAAGCAATAGCAAAAACAAGAAAATAAAACATTCAAAATCTATATTTTTGTCTGAAAAACTGATAAGCAGTATAAAAACATTTACAAAGACCCACAGAGACGTGAAAGAATACGAAGCATTATATTTGGGCGGTTTTCTGAGGGTGTGCACATGTGTATAAATATATACTAGCGACCGACGCACACGCGTTGCGTGTATAACGTAATACATTAATAGAATGTATGGTATTCATATATCCCCAATTTACAACATTATTGAATATTTCTGTAAAATATAATTGAAATCATATTCACTCACTCACAGGAGAGAAATCCTAAAATCAAAATGTTTCATCACTTATAACCAACACCTAAGAATTAAACAAATAAAATTGTAATTAACATTCAATTATAAAATGTCAAACACCGTGGGAAAGTTGCTGCCCGAAAGAAAAATTAGTTGGAGAATATGGAAGTGCTAATCAAATTCTTAGACCTCCATTTGCAGTAATAGCTCAAACCTTTAGTAGTTGCGAGGGCAACGTTTCTTCTCAGTTGAACGACAGCCACACAAAGGAGGCGTCATCTGATGGATGCGAGTTTGAGAGATTATTTTGGTTGTAGGATCTCTAGTAATAGCATGAAGAACAATAAATTTTGCACATAGAATTATAAGAAATCCATCAATACTAATATTTAAATCATGAGTTCAAACATGAGATCCACTAGTCTTAATAAACAAACCTAGCCAACAATCATAATCAATAAGTATGTAAAAACATGTTTTGAAACAATTTAAACATCAAAATCTGAAAATAAAAGATAAACAATTCCAGAAATACGAATAAACGAGGCGTTGACTCCATACGTTGCTCCATTGTTCCGTCTCTTGCGTTGTTCTTGCTCATCAATGGTTTGTAGATGTATGAAGAATCGGTGGAGGCTGATATGTATGTCAGGATATTAGCCAAAAGTCCCCTAAAGTCGTTAATATGTTCCTTTTATAGCGGAGGAAGAATCACCCTTCTTGTTGGACACAAACTCTTCAGAAAGGAACAAAATCTCTATTTTTCCGCGACTGGCGATCGATCGGTAAACTCCCACGATCGATCGCTGATGTTAAAGTTTAGTTTTTTCAAATCATGACTTTCCTCGATCGATCGGACTGGAATTGGCGATCAATCGGCGATTGATAATTTTTCAGCTTCAGGTTCGCACATGCACGATCGATCGGTCTATGGCTTGCGGTCAATCTGCTATGTCATTTTCATCCAAACTTGATATTCTTGTCCTTCTTCAACGTGTTGGCTCGATTTAGTCCTTTTTTTATCGTTAATTAGCTCAAATATTTCACTTTTATGCATTTGAAACTAGATTTCTAAAATAAACAAATATAACACCGAAAATTGTAAAATTGTCCAGGAATCTATGCAAAAATCACTAGAAATTCATAACAAAAGTGTAAAAAACACACGTATCAGTGTAACCCTCAATTGATTCTAACAAGTGATATCAGAGCATTAGACTCGACCCACATGATTCTCCCACAATTCATATTCCTAATTAATTGATAATACTCATGATAACTCCATTTTACATTATTATTTGTTACTTCTAAATATTTGTTTGCTTGTTTTTTTGTTTTTTAATGCAAATGAAAACAACATTCAATAAACAACCCAATAAAAATAACATAAAAATCTTATCACCAACAACAAAATCTGTATAGATAATCTTAATTAACAATGCATACCCTATGCCTCATAGGGTGATCAGGCCTCTTATATTTTTCCATTCCATGTGTTTAGGGGTGAGCAAAACCAAATAATTCACATATTTGATTTTAATTTTAAAAAAATCAATTAATTTGATTTCTTTTTAATATTAAAATATATCGAAATAACTGAATTATTTAATTTTTCAATATTTTAAATAATTTTTAAAAATCAACTTATCTCAATATTTTTTTTAACTTTTAAAATCAAGTTATTTCATTTTTTGTTTTTTTAAAAAAACCAAATTAATCGGGTTTTTTTAAAAAAATTCAGTCAGTTCGATTATAGACAAAAAATTTAGGTTATTTCGATTTTTTTAAATTAGGTTCGGCCCATTTCCTTACCAAAACTCAATCATGGTGTTCAGCTGACTTGAACTGATAACCCCTGTTGTATTGGATTTAGGCGCCCATTTTTTTACTGTTGTCATATACTTATCGGAAATAACATTCATCGAGTAACATGGACAAAGCCAATAACAAATGAAAATATAAAGGAACAAACGAACAAAGCTAGAAGGGAAAGAATAGTAGTACGCTTTTATTACTAGATATTAAAATCCATGATAATAATAATAATTATGTGTTCAAACGACGTGGAATCCATAAACAATCACGCTGACATCATTCACTTACTTCATGCTGACACATTCACTTACTTCATGCTGACACACACATCCAAATTTCAGTTAATCAAACAGCTATATAATAATCCCAAATTAGGTCAGTCACTGGAATCAATCCCACTTTCCCTTTCAAAATTTTTTCTCTTGGGAGCGATGGATAACACAGGAAACAACACAAAGAAAAAGGAGGGAAAAAACAGGCTCCCACCAAGGAGGGGACAGGTCAAGGAAAAAATGTTCGAGGAGTGCAGAGAAACAATAATAGGTTCAATAAAGGCTGGTTCTGCATATACAGGCAATACGAGCCAAGAAAGCGGCAGATTCTATGCTGCTCCGGGTCATGATTTTCGCCCGGTGTAGTCCCTAAAACAGGATGAGATGGACCCAGTGGCGGAGATAGGGGGTGGACCCTCTTTCGATCGCTGATTACTGGGTGAAGCTCACTCGGTAGACGTAGAATGTCCCCAAGAAAGCTATTTGAAGAACTACCACAAGTAATCTTTTTATTTCAATTTCTATCTACGAATATGCTACATCAAATGCAGTCGATGCTTGGTACTGATTAATCAATAATTTGTATGTTAAAGTGTATGCATATTATGTATGTATAGTGTTTTCGTCTTATGTAAATTCAAGTTTTAATTTAAAGCTATATTTGTTGTTATTTGCATTAATTTCCTGAAGGAGAAGGATATAGAAGTCTCTGTTTCATTTGTTTGTTTATTTATTTATTCTTGAGTTGCGAGAGTTCGGATTAAGAGATCATGTTAGCAGGATTATCAAACACCATTTGGCACAATAAATAAAAATGAGATAATTAAGAGAAAAATGATTAAAAATTATGGTTATCACGTACTTATCAATGTAACAAATGGTATCTTAATTTGGAACTCCAAAATTTGATCCAAGATTGATCGGATTAAATTCGGTTCGTTAAAACCCGATTTATGTCCGAAAGGAGGGGTTCTTTTCTAATCTGGTTGATCGATCCAACTTGCATACTCGATACTAAGTTCAAATTTCTAGTTTTTATTTAAAAATAAATAAATTTGGTTAACATAGAATTGGCTCGTCGTAAGGGGGTTGATTATTTTTCTATGTCAACCTAGATCTTTAGGGTGTGTTTGATAGGTGTGATATAATAAGTGATGCATAGGTAATCTGGTGGATAATTTAGATGATTATTAAACTAAGGATAAATAATATTGTGTTTTGTGTCTATAATTAATAATACAAGAAAAAATAATAATGTGTTTCTTATGGTTGATTAAATATTGTATAGATATAAAATAGGTAATAAAATGACTAAAATACCCTTGAATGAGATTTAGAGTATTAGTTAGAATATGCCATATTATTTTATTTAGAATAATTCTTTTATTCTATAAAATATTTATTAATAAATATCAAGAAAATATTTCAGTATAATTAAACAAATTAAATTTAATAATTATTTATTATAAGTTTTTATGAGCTAATTTTAATTAGAACGAAAATTATTATTTTAAAAAAGCTACTATGATCTCGAAAAGACAAAAAATGCTATTTAAAAAAAGAAAAAGAAAAAAAAGTTTCAAAGTTCAGCCCCAGCTTCACTGCCTCAGCATGGACCTGCAAGCCATAGTCATAATTTGCGACACTCGCTATAGCATGAATTAACTTCTTAGCTACGATGCACGGACATTGACACTATAACATTGACATGATATGGATACGGCAACACGGATTTTCACATTTTTTAAATTCTAAAACCATGTAAAATTAACAAAAGTATTCTTACTAAATTCAATAAACATATAAATAAATGCATATCAATGAAATCATCATAATATCATTCATACTAACATCATATACATATTACTTCACGTCCAAATAAAATATAACACCAAAAATATTCTTACCAAATTCAAAAATAATATATATAAATGTATGTCGCTGAAATCAGAGTACCCCTCATACTAACAAAAAAGTATATTACATGAATTAAATAGAGTTTAAGTAATACCTCTAATTTTATTTTAGCCAAAAACTTTTTAAATTATACAATTATCACCCAAAAATGTCATTTCTGTTTCAGACACGTCCATCAGCCATGTACGACACGAGTGTCCGATTTTATTTTATTAATAAAATAATGGACACGCCACATGGCGTGTCCGACACGTGTCTGAGGAGTATCCGAGAAGTATCGGTGTTCAAGAAGTGTTTTACACTGTACCGAGTGATTTTTAGGAATGTCTGTGTATCATAGCTTCCTAGAATTGATAGTGTTGGTTTCGCACCAGACTGCATCATATATTTGAAGATTTTGATAGCCTCTCCCTCATGACCACCTTTGGCATGCCCTGCAATCATTACATTGCAAGCCACAACATTTGGGTCAGGCATTTGAGAAAACAGATGACTTACCACTCTAATTTAAAAAAAAAAAACGTCCCCTAATTAAATTAACGAACCACGAGAAAAAAATTTATTAGGTTATGTTTGGATTAAATGATTTGTAATTAGTGAATTTCAAATTTCTCACTTAAATCCATCATTTTGTTTTGATAGAATTATATATTTCAAATTCTTCCTACTTGTTTTAATGCATTTTTCTTTGTATTTTGGAAAAATTTAAAATAAAAACCAATTATATATCATTTCAAATCCATAAAATTTAAATAGCTAGATTTCAAATACTTCCATCCAAATACGACTTTAATTAATCGAAGTCAATAAAGCTTGTCTCAACAGTCAACATAAATAGGAGCAGCAAAAAACCTTAATTAGTCACGAATTAGTTGATATTAAAAAAACTCCTTAAAATCGTGAGTTTTAAACTAAAAGCGTGTTCTATATATCCGTGTAGATATCAGAACTGAATGAAAATATCAGAAAATAATACGGAAAATGAGGTTCCGACTCAGACAACCGGTATCACTGTGTTTCCTCCGGCTGCCTCGAGCTTGGGCGCCGCTTCGTTCAGCCTCCACACAGTTCCGTAAATTGTTCAGGCTCCTAAAAAGTGATCGTAGTTATTCATGTGTATGTAATTTATCTAAAATTTGTATTTTCAACTCATTTGGAAGGTGTTGTATTTTCAGAAATTCATTTGGATAGCATTTGATATAGATGGAGTCATACTTAGAGGTAAAACTCCGATTGGAAATTCATCGAGAGCTCTCAAAAGATTGTATGATGATTCCGGTAATTTCATTCCCTGATGAGCAAATGTATGGTTTTTAGTGCTCCAAGAATTGTGTGTGAATATTCGCGTGCTGTATTGAATTGGTGCACCTCTCATTGGGTATTACTTTGTGAGATGGCGGTTGGTTTGGTCTTCAATAATTTTTATCTAACAAACTTTTAACTTTGTATTGGAAAAGTTTTTTCAAAGTGCTATGGATAAGAAATGTTGGAATTAACCTGATATGTTGTTACTTGAAATTTTATTTGGTTCCAAATGAGCTAGATATTTTAAATTTTAAAATGTGATTGTGCATTTTTTTGGGTTTGCTGCAATGGTAGTGTGAGAAGTTAATGCAGTAATTTAATCATGAAGGTTGAAGAAAATAAAACTATCTGATACAGGGCTTCTTTGATCACTTGCAGGTGATTTAAAGATACCTTTTCTGTTTATGACAAATGGTTCGTACTAAAAAATTCTTCCTTTTCTTCCTGCTATTTGGACCTGTAGTTATTCGTTCTGCTTCTTTGGAACAGAAAGTAGAGATTTCCTGTTGTTAAATGACTGTGCATTTGGATAAAGTTGTGTTTGCATGATAATATTTTCAAATTTATATCTACTTTACTGGTGAATTGTGGTTCATGCATCTCTACTTATGATATCATACATTTCCTTCTGGGGACTATAATCTTCTGTAATATTTTTAAGATTTCTATGCTTAAGGATTTTAGTGCATGATACATTTTCATTGCGTCTGAGCATCCCTGAAGTTATTCTTGTTGTAATTTGTAACCAATAATTTCATTGGTAGATGTCTTGATAGGTAAAATACTGGTAATAAATCCCTGGAGGAATTAATACATCCTTGTGTGTTCACAGGTGGTGGTATTCCTGAGTCCAGAAGAGCTTTGGAGTTGAGTGATCTTTTAGGAGTGAAAATTTTACCTTCTCAGGTATATTTGTAATACTAATACCTTATTTAGTAACCATTTAGCATTTGGTTAATATATATTGTGTGAACGAGTTATGTGCCTTTGTGCTGTGTGTAGGTACTTCTAGGCCACTCGCCTTTTAGGAATTTGCTAAACAGGTATGGTATTCATCTGAGATACATAGTTTAACTTTTATTTGACTTCCAACTTCCATCCATCAGATGTATTTCGCAAAATCAACACAGGATTTTTCCATTGGCATTAATCTTTTCCCACTCGTAGATATATCAAAGGCGAGGACAGTTTATCTCTTTTCCTTTTTCGTTTTTCTGCATAAGTCATACAGTGATTAACTTTCTGCTTATCATTTTTGACCAAATGAATACCAAGTCACCTAGAATTATATCAAGAAATTGTAGAATTCTCAATTTACGTTTTGTCATTGGATCAATGATATGAAGATAATCTGAAATAGGGTTTGAATGTAGCACTTGTTTCCGAGGGAACTGATCAACCATTTAACTGAATCCATGAATTTTCTAGATTTGAAAATGAATTAGTTGTGGCTACTGGAAAGGGGGAACCTGCTGTAGTGATGTCCGAGTATGGTTTCAAGTAAGTTCTGAATCTGTTAATCTGCCCCCTTGCCTAATTTCTTTGAGGTTTCTTTGCCTAATTTCTTTGAGGTTTCAAGTAAGTCCTAAGTGATAAGACTTCCCTCCCCCTCACTCTCTCTGACTGTTTAAAGCTTTCCTTCTCCTCATTTAGTCCTCAGTTATATCTTACAGGAGAGTTGTTTCACTCGATGAGTATGCATCATACTTCGATAACATTGATCCTGTATCCCAGTACAAGAGGTGGACAACTAAGCATGAATCAGAATGTGCTAGAAACTCCGAGAATATAGTCTCAAGCACTTATTTATTGTCCACTAAAGTGAGAGCTTCATTTGTTGTTAGTGATCCAGTTGACTGGGGAAGGGATATTCAGGTATTTTTCTGATCTTCTAATGACTGGCAGGAGGACAGCAAAAACAAAAATCAAATAGTACTGTGTCTGTTTGTTTTTTCTATTTTCTCTGATTCAGCAATTGATTCTTTGTCCTTTGTGTTGTTGAATGTTAATTTTTATTGGATATGCATTATCAACAAACTTTGTCCAAATACCAAGACCTGAAAAGTAGGCTCTGAAACGTTGTACCTCTGTAGGAGCTTTCTTCGGCAAATGGAAATTATGTGAAAGTATCAGTCGATCAGTCCCACACTGGAAGATCATACTTGAAATTTCAGAAGTTAGTTGAAATGGGTATTAGCTGGTTGGTTGGGGCTTAACTGTTGCCTGTAAATGTTTGGATGCACTGAAGTTAATTTTCTTTCCGAATTTTAAAATTATCTGTATTGATACACTTTATCTTAAATCTTTGTCTGTTTATGTTGTATTTGCAATGATGCATTACTGGTTGAATATGTGACAATAAGTTGAAATGTGAAATTCCCTGTGCATCAAGAAAGTATCCTGCAGATAACTGGCTTACATCCCAAGCGATGTCAAATACTACAGGGGGTTAAACTCCCTACTTTCCATACATATGTTGCATTTAAATTACATTGATATTCATTATTCACAATAATGCAGATCACCAGTAATTTGTGGATATTGGTAGGATGAAAATTCATTTTATAAATGTCTGTGCGTTTTGTTGTCTCTTCTCATGGGATTGGTTTGATGCTTTCATTTACAATCACCCAGGATATTTGAAATGAGTAACTGATATATATAGGTACTGTGTGATATTTTAACGTCTGGAGGTCTTCCTGGACAGCAGAATGAGCATCAGCCACCTTTATATTTTGCTGCTGATGATCTAGAGTACCAGGTTTGTATTGTATCCAATGCAAAATGATGAGAATAAATTTACAGAGAAAAACTTAGATGTTTTCATGTTTTTTAGGGTATGTTGAGACATTTTAACCTTGATTGTCAAAGTGACTTGAAATATAAATATCTCTTACACAGCCGATCATAATATTTTGTAAAGGTTAATATATTAATCCTATCCAGATTCATGATGATAGCGTCAAGCCTGCATGAGGATGATTTATTTGTAAACTGTCCTCTGGATCTGCACGAGAGCTTCTTCGTTGATCTCTGAGAAGGCATCATTTTTCATTCAGAACACTGATTTCTTGTCAACTTCTGACAGGCAGCATTTCCTCATGAACGTCTAGGCATGGGAGCATTCAGAGTTGCTCTTGAAAGTGTCTTCAACAGGTACCTGTGCAAGTTGTTCTATTTAGATTTGCGATTAGTTTTAAGAGATGCCATTTTTTGAAAATTTACGAGGCCTTTCTGCTTCGTCTATTCAATCCACCCCTGATCCCACCATCACTAGAGATTGGACATAGTTATAATCTTTCTTTGTGGCGAGCGGCGTCCTATATAACATAACAGAAAGCTTCCATTTAGGAATGATCTGTTCATCTAACTATAAATTAGTTATCTTAAGAAAAGAAACTATATCATTTGTGCTCAATTTCATATGTGGAAATTCCGCATTTGAAGAAGGAAAAGGTGTAGCATCCAAAGTGTGCGGGGAAAAGAAAGAGCCCACTCGGCACTCAACCATAGACCAAGCAGCCTAAAAATGTGTTGATCTACTAAATATAGGATGATTAATTAGTGGAAGGATCGAGTTCTGTAGTCAATCTCTTCACTTGGACACACAAATATCTGTTTAATTTCATGGGGAAGGGGTTGGCCTCTAGCTTTTTATATAAAAAGATTGTTTTCTTTAATTTCATGGACATTTGCTTGGGAATTTCGTTTATGCTTTGCAAGGAAAACTTGCTCTGGTATAAAGTAAAACAAGAGTCAGTTTAAAAATCTAAAGAAAAAGCAACATGCCAGGGTGGTACTTCAACTAGTTTTCAAATTTGAGAACCTTACTAGTATCATCTGCATGAAAAGCGTTTTGTGATCTTCATGGAGGATTATTGTCTGAAAAATTTTCTATTAAGAAACTTTTTTCTAAGTGTCTCATAGATTTTCATACCTCCCTCTCTCTTTTTTTAAGTCGTGGTCATCAGTCGAATAAATCGCAGAAAAATTCTTCTTTCCTTTGCTAAAATATAAATAATCTGCTGTGTTAGACATTCATTGGTGCTGTTATCATAATCTCTTTCCTTGTATGATTCTCAATTTGTTCTGTTAGCAAATTATAGAGCGGCCAGATTGAGTTCATGTGCAATTTATCTTTTGCTTCATTGTCACTTGCTATGTTTGCAGAATTCATGAAAAATCTTTGCAGTATACCTCTTTTGGGAAGCCAAATCCATCTGTTTACAGACATGCAGAAATGGTGTTAGGAAACCTTCTACAATTTCCGTCTCCTAGTAATATTGTCATGAAAAATACAGATGTGGGGTCACATTCCTTCAAAACTCTGTATATGATCGGTGACAATCCTTTGGTTGATGTCAAAGGAGCAGTCCAGGTTTTGTCTCTCTTGGCATGATTGTTAAAATCGGTTATTTATGTGTGTAGCATCTACATCAGTTCTATTGAATGTGCATATAATGATTTTTATATTTAATATAGGAACCTTTTATATTTTTCATCAGGCAGGGCATCCGTGGTTTTCAATTTTGACTAGGACAGGCGTTTTTCGGCAGAAAGAGAACCATACCTTGCATCCAGCTGACATTGTAAGGCTAATCTTGCTTTTGTTTCTTTTACTTGCCCAGTTCAGCATAGGGGTGTACATGTAGATCAATTAGCTACAAACCAAGCGGTTCTAGTCCAAATGAATTTGTGTCAAAACACAAAAAGATAGATTTCACTGCTACGAAAAATAATTGAGCTTGAAAATTAGTTATAACATGATATACGAGTGACATTGATATAGATGTATATATAGCACTCCCTCACAGATATGTACATGCGTCTGGTTTTTATACACCGGGATTGCGAGAGCAGTTTTAATTATTAAAGATGCCCTCCAACCCAGAGAAGACGGGTTCTAATATGTACCACTCATGTGTGCTTTTTAAAATTAAAACCAACCCAACCTGAACTGGACTTGAAATAATGGATTGGGTTTTGGTGAGTTTATCGTTCTACATTTGTAGTCGTATTATTTTGTGTATGGAGATCGGTGCAGGTTGTTGATACCGTGGAAGAGGCAGTGGACTTCATACTGAAAAGGGAGGAGGATGCTTAGCAGTCTGAGTATCAGTCTTTCGTAGGCGACAGCTGAAGCTTAATTGGTTTCAATAACATATCTTCTTCATAAACTCTGCTAGTCCATTGTCTCTCTACATTTCTTCAACATTTCATGTTCCATCGGTACTAGGAATAGTATTTGAGGGTCTTGGTTACAGTTTCATATAAAATTTGAGCACAGAATAGGCTATGTGACCAGAGAATGCACCAATTTATCAGTTGTATTCATCCTTGCTAATAAGGTAATTCATTTGTTAACTGAAGTTAGAACAGAACATGTGGTGTGACACAGTGACTTAATCTGTCTGTGTAAAAGGTCGAGAAAAGAAAAGGAACGATGAAGGAATTTGAGAAGATGAGTTATTTAGTTTGTTTGTCGGGGTAAGTTATAAATTTAACGAATCGAAAAGGCGACGATCCTCTTGCTTTTAGCATGCTGAATTGGCTTCTGGAGATACTGTCACTCAGTTCGTGCAATGGCCAAGGGTGGGGAGATGTTTATTTGATATTCACATATGATGCATGGAGTATAATATTAAATTTTAAAATTATTATTATAATGGAATAGGGAATAGTTTAAAATATAATCTCGGTTAAATATTCTTTTATTATTATTATTATTTTTTTTTTCCATTTGAGATTCAAATAATGCTAAATAATCACTGATTAAGTTTGGTATCTCATATGTTCTACTGTGTATCAATAAATTGCATTTTTAGGTGGAAAAATTTATTTATTTTCACTATAACAATTCATTGTAGAAATTCAAAACTGAAGAAGCTCGAGCAATTTAAACTTATAAATATTCTTAACTTTTTGTTGGAAGAGCCAAGATTGTCCTTTTTAAAAAAAAAACATTAATTATTTTTAAATGTTTAGTACAATGACATCTTGAGTTGTATACTATAAAAGGACCACTGAAAAATATTCCATAATATCTGTCCATGTTACTGTTTTATTTCCATTATCACATAACAGAGAAGATAACAGTGTTTTTGCAATTTAATTATGTTTAACATCAATAATTTTTTTTTAAAAAAGTTGAATTTTTCAAAATTGTTTCTCTTTTTTTGTTTCTACCATGTCATTAACTCCTTTTTAAAAAAAAAAATTATAAAAGAGTAAATTACTATATTGTCTATAAATTTTAGAAATTTAGGAAATGGATATTATAAAAATGGAATTAAAGAGAATTTAACAGTACATAGATGATTTTGTAATTGGAATCAGAGATGGAGAATTTAGAATGAATTTTTTGGTTCTTTCCACAGGTACGGTCTGATTTAAAGGCCGACACCCGAGTACTATGCATTTGAGCCCAAATATCCAATTTGGGTGGGCTCAAAAGCCCATTATACTTGGGCCCAGGTTTGTTGGGTAACCGGGTCGGTTCAGCTATATTTACCTTGCTCCTGCCCGTTTCTGTTCACTGTGATCGTTTGAAGAAACTCCCAGGTGTCCCATTAGTATTTTTTTCTCCCTGAATATACAATCTTGCTTGATTCCCGAGGTAATTTATCGTAACTCAAACATCTTTTCGTTGATTAAAATGCTAAATAACATGGAAACACTATGCATTGCCGTTCAATTTTTCCGAATCGCAATATCTCAATGTTATTTATTGTTAGCATTGTGATGATGTGTGATTCAGAGGTTGTTTCGTTCCATAAGTTTTGATTCATTGGTGCTGAAATCCTGGTAAATTTAGTTTTTATTCCTCAGAAGATCCAAACATATGATGTGATTTGAAATTCTGGTAAATTTAGTTTATTTCTTTGCTTCAAAATTCTACATTTTTTATGTTCTTCATCCTCGAACATGCCTGGAGTATCATTAATGTGGAATATTGTTTTGTTTGGAGATTTACATATTAAATCAGGTGATCTGACAGGGAAGAGGAACGCAAGAAGTTAAAATCTATGCTTATGAACGACATTCGCTGTTATTTCTTTGAACCCTTGTAGCTTTGGAACCTTGTATTGTTAACATTATAGTAGTTTAGTTTATGATCATAATGATATGGTGAATTTCTATTCCTGAGATACAATGGTCAAAGTAATTGTATGTGCAATAAATCTTTGGGCTTGGTTATCAATGCAGCGCTCTGTTCTTGGATATTTAGTGTGAATTCAATGTTTTCTGGTCTTTGTTTTAAGCCCTTAATTTATAGCATTTGGCGTTTTACAGTTGTTTTCTTGCATTATGAATCCACCTGTTGATGACAATGAGTTAGAACCAGTGAAACTTGAAGAAGAAAAGGAGGGAGGTCCTTTGGTTCACTGTGATCTTTTTGATACTGATATAGTTTATAAGATAGCACAGGAATTACTTCCTGGATTGGCCTCAGCATGTATTGACAACACAACTGGTGGCCTCTTAAAAAGCCCAGCTTCAGTTGCTGTTGATATAAGGAGAGAAATGGTGGATTATCTTATCCAGCGAAGCGAAAATTTCTTGGCCGAGTCTGCCATAGAAGGTGGCGTGAATGAAGAAATACCTGGAAACCCATATGATATTCTCTCTGATTTGATTGACGATTTTTCAAGTTCTAAAAGGAACTTTTTCAGCAGAGTTTCAGGATGGCTACTGAGTGAAAAAAGAGAAGACTGGATAGATGATCTAGTGCAAGAGATGCAAATAAATGGTTTTTGGTTGTTGAATAGGAGAGAATCGGTTGCACAGACTCTCTTGAAGAACGTTGATTTCAAAAACAAATATCACTGTGGAAAGAGCTTTAAATCTGTGGATGATTTAGAAGGGCATCTGTCGCACTGCAGTTTTAGGACTATGACCTGCACATATGAAGGGTGCAATTCTAGATTTAGTGCAGCTCAGATGGACCATCATGATTCCTTCTGTCCTTTTAAAATACTTCCATGTGAGCAAAACTGCTCTGACAGGATCATGAGGCGTGAGATGGACCGGCATTGTATTACCACGTGTGCCATGAAACTTGTGAAATGTCCTTTTTATTCAGTAGGATGCTATTCTTTAATTCCTCAATGCACTATTGATCAACATCGATCTGAGGGTCTCCATTCTCACGTGCTTTACATTCTTCAAGCTCTTCATGGCGAAGGATTAACAGACTCTTTGAAGGAAAGGGCAGAAGAAGTGGTAAGGGTAAGCTTCAAAAAAGTTTAAGTTATTCCTTGATGTTCATTGCAGTTAAGGACCATGAAAATGCTGGAGTAATTAGTTCACTCACCATTAATTCTTTGTGCTGCTAGCCCTCTCTATGTTTTACATGGGTTGGCATATAGATTGGTTTTTATGTGGTAATTTTCTTGATATTGCATAATTATCTTCCCAAAATCTTTACCTTTTCCAGAACGAGATTGAACCTAGGTTTAAACAAATGATCAATAGGAAGATTATTATGATTCACTTGAAGCCTTGAAGGGTATGCTTCTTTTCTTCCCTCATCACCTTTTTGCTCAAACTTTTACCTTACTAGCCAGTTCTTGAATTTTTTTCGCATGGTTTAATTTACTGAATCTCAGTTCGCTTAACTCCTTCTTGATGACAGCTATCATCTCCTGAACAACTAGCATCAGCTCGTGATGCAAGAGCTTTAACAATTGCTGTCAAAGATCTTGATACAAAGCTCGGGCCTTTAAAAGTTCAAGCAAATGCAAATCACTCTGAAGAGTTGACAGATTCAACTGACAAGATGGAGAGCCCCAGCTTATCTATCCAAAATGTTGGGTTAGAGGAGTTTACGAAAAAAGAAAAGCAGATCATATCACCCTCCAAAGGTAGTGACCATGAGGACTCCTGCCACGGGAAGGAGACATCAGTGGACTCACCTGCTAAGTTAAGTGCACAAATTGAGTCAAAACCTGAGGAAATTTTTTTTGCACCCAATGATAGGCAAGAAAACTTGAATGAGTCACCCAGTCAAAGAAAAGAGGACATACACTCACCAACTGAAGTTGAAGAGAAGACGAGGAAATCATCCATAGCAGCAGTGGTTGATCCAGATACAGAGGAACATGCTACATTACCAATCAAGAAGGAAGAACGTTCGGAATCAATTAATGAGAGGGAAAAGCATAACGAGTCAGCTAACTAGAACGAAGGGTTCGATTAAATGACTTAATTCAGAAGAGTTTTTTGGTTTGTTTGATAGAAAAGTTGTGTTAATGTATGAGAAATGGATCTAATTCTTTTGTTTTTGTTCGCTCAGTAGAGCTTCTATTTAAATTGATGAATGACTTGCATTAGGAAAATGACTGCAACTCTAACAAGCATGTCTTATCTGGTTTATGGACTTGCGCTTGAAGCTTGCATGTTTAGTCTTTCTTTATCACCTATTTAATGAGAGAAGTTCATTGTTACATCCAATCTAGCTTATTGTATCATGTCAAATTTCCATGGTACTGATTATTATAATGTTAAGAAGATACATAAATATTTAACGTATTGCATGTATAATTCATATGTTACTCTTGAGAATCATATGTTGCATCAAGTGTGGCTTATGAATCTGTAATAAAACCAACATGCGTAGAGATTAACCAAGTGTTTTTTTACTTTTTATATTTGAGAAACATTTTGAGGAAACAATTTTATAGATTGCCAAAGTATATTATATTTATTGTCCACTGAGAGGGTTTTAAAATTAAGTGAAAACCAGTGGGAACCTACTCCATGGGCAAGTATGGATGAACAAAATTCTAGCCGAAATAGCAAGTAGCAGGATGAACAAAATTCTAGTTAAACCAAAACAACAGATCAAATGATTTATTGGAAAATTCTATTCGGTTGATTTAGCAATTCAATTTTTATTTTTTAGGGTTAAATTGTTTATTCAGTTATGTTTCGTTTTTGGAAGTGGTGGATCCCACCTAGATGTATGCATAGTCATTGGTTAGGGTTGGAGCACACACCAATATAGGGCCACTGCAAATTCTTGCATGGATCGGGTTTGGCTCCGATCCATGCGACAATATACATAAATTCTTGTCAGGTTGAATATTTTTATATATATTGGTGCATGAACCAAGGCCTACACCCATCCATTCAATAATTTCCCTAGGGCCTCCATCTCCCAAAACTAATGGGACTATATCGGAAGTGGATCTTCAGTGCAGCATAGTGAAAGCCTATAATAATCAAGCATTACATCACATTCGTCTCTACTTTATTTTATTAAAAAAAAAGTGTAGCCATGGTAAGTTCATAAATTTCAATTTTTTTTAGAAATCTACGTGTTAATAAAGAATAATAGCAATCCGAAAGACTACAAAAGCGAAGCGACCAAATTCGGCTTTCTTGGCAAATTGCGCGTCCATAAAACAGGTCAATAGATAATTTATTCAAGTCCGGCTTCCGGGATAAAAGTATTCAGCACCGCTATCTTTGATTCTGAACTGGAAATTAGAAACCTTTTTCCTTGACTTGCCATAGATATCTCCAACTCCTTTGTTTAAAACAGTCAACTGCCAACAAACAGAATTAAGCACCATTAAATGAAAATGAAGTATGAAGTAGAAATAATCCAACCAATCATGCAGATATCACAGAGTGGAACATATAATAAGCTATAAACTTTCAGAAAAGATGCACGTATATGGATTCGAAATAAAGGCTGGAGTGATTGTGTTGACAATATCCAGTCAAATCTTTTTTGCTGAATATCCAAAATTAATGTTAAGGATGGACTGGAAGACGAATTTTTCAAGTGGTAGAGTATTAGAGGCAAGAAGGTGAATCAAAGGCTTGATCTTGATGCCAATATGATTGGCGAACGATCAAAGTAAGATGGCTGGAGAAGATGGGTTTGAAGAAGCGGAGTGGACTGGAAGGATGTTAGCTTGTGAACAGTACTTACTAAACAGTAATCAGAATTAAAACGAATACTCACATCACATCCAAGGATGGATTGCGGAACCCAATCATTGAAGAAAAACTCCAATAGTAGAACACTTGCAGTTAGGGCAGAAGACCCTTCCTCTTATAAAATTATAATAATAATCTCCACAGAAGTGGAGAGAAATTTTGTTATAAAGCTACTAATTAGCACCAAAAATATTTTTTAAGAAATTCAGTGTGCTACAAGTTCTCTTTGTTTTGAATATCTTATCATCCATATAGACCCATTCAAATGTAGTACATCTGACTCTGCATAAATGATATGATTTCACCGTGGTTCTTCATATCTTCTATAATCGTGTTTGATATCCATAGTGAGTTGTGGTCATTTAAGAAGATGAACTCTGTTATCAGAAGAAAGAAAGTGATGTAATGTTACAAAAAACGCAACATTGTCACATTCATTACCGTTTGCTATAACTAACGAAGAATTAGAGAACCCTTAATGGTTAAAACAGAAGCTACTTTTTAAGGTGCTGCTTTTTGTGTTTATCTTCCACTGAGCAACTACAGTATATTTCCTTGCATAAAAAGGAACACCACAAGAATTAGGCAAACATACCTGTCCATGAACGTCACTTGCTAGACCTGTAGCTAAAGGTTTGGCATTTATCACTACAGCTGCCAGGTATTCCAATTGTAAGAGCAGGGTGGGTCTATTCACTGTTGAATACACATCCTCGTGGTTAAGTGTCACAAGAGAACAACCCTATTTAAGAAGAAAAGATTAAAAGAAGATTCTCATCGACATCAAATGCATAAAGAGATAAAAACTATACAATAAAGAGAGGCACCATAAAGCACACTAACTTACAAATTGAGTAGTTAAACTGTAACAATAATGCAAAAAATTTAAGACAAGATTCGATGAGCCATCGGCATCAACTTCCATTAGAGAGACGTCATCAATCATTATACTTATGTTCGGCAAGCCTTCAGATGTTGAACAAACTTCGACTGATTTTTGAACTTCTCCATACAACGCAATAAATAAATCCTCGCTTGATTTCCCTTCATCTCCATCTAAAAATAAAAGCAACATAAGTTTTTTCATCATTAGAATTCACAAAGAAGCACACTTAATTAACTTTATCAGCAAAATGAAAGTTAAAAGAAAAAGAATGAATCATGAATAGCAGAAAAGGACATGGTAAGCAAGGAAATAAAATTTCATCCAGATCACTGAATGAAATACAATTTAGTCGCGGAAAATTCGATTATTACTTGTGTTTTTAGAAACGTTATAAGACATCAAAAAAATTCCTTAATTAAACACACGGTATGGTAAAACAATATTTTACAAAACATAAAACAAGCATCGGAAGGACACTGTAGCATTCTCACCTAGTCGCTGCACATCAAAGAACAACAATCTTTTCTTCTCCCTTTGAACAACTAAGTTACACCCCTGTCAAACCAACAACTCCATTTGCTTCACAACTACATAAACAAGATATCTTAATTACTTATAAAATGTGCAACTTCACTAACACTTCTTGCACATATTGATCAGGTCATTATCTAAAGAACAAACCGGAAAAATTTTGAATCTCATTCTGCAAAAGTAAACGATTTGAATTGAGCAGCAGAGATGAAAAACGTACCATTTTGCGAAGAATACGGTCGTAGTGAGAGAACGGTTGAGAGAACGAAAGGAAAATTACTACATCAGAAGATTGCGGCGATAACGAGCGCTTCAGTAAGTGGTGGAGCACGAATGTTCCGCTGGTTTCCACGCAGTCCTCCACGACGATCATTCTACCGCCGCCGCCGCCGGTGAATACGGAGCCGCCTTTTGAATCATATGGGAAGCCCAGAGCCTCGTCTAGAAGGTTCCAAGATGGGGTGTTCGTCATCAGTAACAAAATCGGACACTTATTTTTTCGTTCTTACTAACTTGGGCCACCAAATTTGGGGCGGTGTAAGGTAGGGTTTGCAATAATTAATTCAAATCGGACTGATTTGGATTTGGTCAAAGAATTGTAAGATATGATACACACATGACACATGAACTCAACAACTATGATTAAAAAAATAATTTATCATTTTAGATTTTTATTGATTATTGATTTTTATAAAATTTAAAAGTTTACGGATATTTAATCTAGATTTTTATATACTTCATAAAAGTAGAGGTTTCAAAACAGGTCAACCCAACCAACCCAACTCATAACCCGAACGGACTCATCCCATTTGTAGCATCTATGGTATATTGGTCATAACTCTCAGCTTGTTTATCGAAACGGGACAATTCAGTATGGGTTGGAAAGATAAGACAAAGATTAAATCATATTCAGAAGTCGAAGACTGAATCGGACGTTAAGATTGCCAAAAAGCTTATGCAAGTCTCGTATTGTGCAGACGAAATCGGTAGACTAACAACAGGAGTATCGCGTCGTATTTCAAGCATAACTCTCTCATACGCACTGAAAATCGAGCGATTCTTGTTTTCATGGAAAGCTAAGAGAAATGGCTACAACTTTAATGTCAATCACTTTGCCCTGAAATCAACGAATCAAGAGTCATAGCCAAAAGAATAGACAACAGACTTTGGACAGCAAGGTTGGAAGCAGACTTCTCAACTTGAACAGTAGACTCAACCAGTAGACGTCGACCAGTGGGCATAAAACCAGTAGATGTCAGTGGACTTCGAAGCAGTAGAGGTCAGCGGACTCGACCAGTAGACTTGCAGGTAGACCTACCCTACCGGAGCAAAACAACAAACTTGCAGAAATAACCCAGAAGCCAAAATATGATCTTTGCAAACTCGGGAAACTTACCAAAATTCTCCCAATGGCTATACTCTTGTATCTAACATATATATCATTATTTGGGTCTACATATATGCAAGTATTGGAAGCTCAAAAACAGCTGATTGAATATCATCCAAGCATTTCAAAGCAGACACAAATGGGATTCAAATTGGGAACTTCAAAGACAAAATCTGCTTAATGAATAGCACTCCACAAACATTTTGGCACCTCTTTCAAGCTTATATCAGATCTGCACCGAGATCATTTGTGCCCTTATATTAACTCTATTATTTGTATTTGAGAGCTTAAATAAAAAAGTGAATATCATTGTAACAGTTGGTGATTTATTACACCTGGGTGAGATAGTCTTTGCATGTGAGACTCTAAATAACATGTCATTTGTGATATGTGTGGACTAGGAATTCATGCAATCTTTGTGATATTAGCCTAAGTGAGGTTGTACAACGGAATTGTATTACTCAAAGTATTTCAGTGTATCCTTCCATGAGATGGAAGAATGGGAGATGTAGAAGGATTATACCACCTTCGAACTTCCATAAACAAATACTTGTGTATTTACTTTATTGTATGTATTTAACTTACTGTGTTTGGTTAGCATTGTTGGAGCATTTTATATGCTTGGTAAAACACTAAATTGTAGCTCATCAAATATGTCATAAAATGCTTCAACCAAACTGTTTTTACTTATTTTACTTGTATATCTTTAAAATGATTTTCAAATGATTAATCGGTTATAGAGCGGGTTATGTCAAGTGTCTTCTGCTCGATTTTGAAATCGAACTCGATATAATCCCTCAATGCTATTATTTCAAGAACACGAGCTATTGAAACTCAAGTTGGTTGAACTCGAATGTGGATTGACCACCGACCAACGAATCAATCATAACAGAAAAAGTTGGAGGAGCTCCATAGTCCGATCGAGGAGTTCGTCAACTTAGATTAGCACATCCAGAATAGGGATGGCAATGGGGGCGGGTCCAGACCCGGACCCGCACTGAACCAGCCCCGTCGGGCCGGCCGCTTCAACCAGGTTTGGAAGCGGGGCGGGGCGGGTCCTGGATTGGCCGAACCCGCCCCGCTATACATTTTTAATTTTTTTAAAAAAAATTTAATATTGAATATACATTTTACTTCTTTGATTGAACAATAAAGTGTCATTATTTAATTTTATATCAAAATTCATGTTAAAGAAGTTGAACATTTTGAAGAGAATGATAGCAAATTAATAAATATTTGGTTGCTTAAAGATAGTTTTGCAATGCTTATTATAAATATTTACCATAGAAAAATATGAAATTCAATAACAAAACTCAATTTTTGTGTTTCAAAATTGATTCTAGCTAAAATTTAAAAAAAAAATGTAACCGGTGCGGGGCGGGTAAACCCGCCGGGTTCGTGGGTCTAGGCAGGGCGGGGCGGGTCCGAGTTTTATGTGTAGCGGGGCGGATCCTGGGATTGACCAAATCCGTCCCGTTGACATCCCTAATCCAGAATGTCTTTCTGGAAATTCTATCTTCTACTGTGCACTTGAGTCTCGACCTATACCTTGTGCAATTTAGTATTTGATTTTGTTATGAACCTTTTGTTTTTACTGTTAGATTTTCTCCCTCGTATTTGTCAATGCAATATGAATACATTATTGTTACCTCATTTTTTGATTCGTTTCGTAACAATATATTAATATTTGAAAAATAAATAAAACACCAAAATTTTTTCATGAAAACATCAAGATATAAGGAAAAACCACGAGAGATAGTGCAGCATAATTTTCACTCTAATATCCATGATTTACAGTATTTTGGTACAACAAATCACCGAAAGTGAACTGAAAATGGTAAAAGAGGGCGGCTGATTTTTTTTTATGGGAGAGGGGAATAGGCGATGAAAAAATATATATCCCCCTAACCCTACTGTTCCTTCAGCATTATATTAAGAATAAATGGTTCTCTAATGAGCTAATTAAATGGTATGATAATGGGCCTAGTAAAAGAAAAATGAACAAAGACAAACATACCAAGGTATGATGGTCCCCGATATCGTGTGAGATCGGGTCGATCCTATAGAGTGCAGATCCAAACCACACCGGTAGCTTTACCCAGGTATCAATTATAAAAAAACTAAGAAAAAAATGTGATTATTTAGATTTAGGAATTTGCAGGTCTCTTTAGTTATCTTTCAAATCAATTGAATTTGCAGACATATGAAAATTTAAGCTTATTTAAATGTATTGTAATAGAGGAAAAAACGAATAGCGACATCAGAAGAAAAAAAATGTGAAGCTGAATTCGTCGAAAGCCTTTGTTGTGTGTTTATCTTGAAAATTTTATGCTGTTTGTTCTTGTGTTTGTATATTTAGCTAATATTTGACTACTAAATAGATCTTTTGGAAAAGGCTAATAGGTAGATACGTGTGCTAAGAGAACTTTACTACAAGTTAGCATAAATTATTCAAGAGTCTCCGCCCAAAGTTTACTGTCAGAGGGTTGATTGTAAGGACCCCTTCAATCTCGTAGGTGTTGTCTTAGTTTACAAAAGTTTTTTGGTTTCTTGGACATTAAATTTTTTATTTCAGCCTAGAGCGAATTCTGCTCCTGGATCCGCCTTTGTAATTTGGGTTGCCATATAATTTTTCAAAAAAAATTAGTTTGCAGCTTTTAATAAAAGCAACCAATGCTCCATCCTATAGTATTGAAAATTTTGGAATTTTTTTATTTGAGTGGGTACTTTTATCAGTCACCTATCTACCCCAGGATAGCATGCATATGCTTAAAAAAGAGCAAACTTTGGAAAAACTGCGAGCTACTTTTCTTAGGCTTTCCGAGTGGACATTTCTTCGCTGGAAAGCCAAGCAACAACTTGTTTTCATCAATCTTTAAGATGAAAATTTTATCATTATAGTATACATCTTATAAATAAATTCAGAATTTCAAAATATGCCATGATATTTGAAAATCAAAAAACAGATTTAAGAAATTAGAAAAGACAAGCCCAGTGCCAATATTGTTAAATATGGATGCATTATTCTTGGTCACTGTTATTTAAAAGATGTTGTGTTTTAATATTTAGTTGGTGTGTAAGTGGGCCCAAATCGGGTGTATACAAATATTTTTCGTTTGTGTGTAAGAGAAAGTGGAAATTTAGCCACGGTTCTTTAGCATGAGTAGCACCATGTATCCCAAAATTGGGACATATCTCGAGTTCAAGACCAAATTAATCCCTCCGCAGTTATCACAAATAGTGGAAATGTATTGTCATGCTTGTTTGTATAATCATTTCCAATCAAACCCCACTTATTTTTATGGCCTATCTTCATCATTCTTCATTGAATAAAATACTGTCTCCCACTTTCTCTCATCCATATCAAATTATGTATATACATATATCAGTTATTTCGACCTACTTGTGCTCTTTGAGAAACTAGAAATAAAAAATAAAAATAAAAAAATTATTTAATGAAAACTATTTTATGAATTTTAAATCATTCCTCTCACTTATAAACCAATATATATAATTTAGAATCATTGTATATTTCTAAAAAGAAAAGATGATAACTGATATTCAATTTAAATGATAATTATTTCTTGATAAAGACAAACAAGTGCTATTATCATAAATCAATCTTTCAATTTTACAAAACAGAAAATTTTAACTTAATAGGTGTATTTCAAACTTGTCTTTTAAATGTAAATATATAAATTAATGCTAATGTGCACTTTTTATATACAAATTTCACAATAATGAAAGGTGAGCTTTGAAAATTGGCAATTCCATTTTTTCAAAAATAAAATAAAAAAATTTGCTATTTAAATTCGTTATTTTATTTTATAATTTAGCGAAACAATTAGTACACAATAATCTCCACTCTAAATCACTCTTTTTCAAAGTGAAAATATTCCTTAGCGATCAAAAGACATGCATGCTCATTTTCTTTTAATGGAATGTGTTGGTACATAAATATATAAAGGCAATAAACATAAATTTATTTTCCTATCCATTGTTATTATAAAAATTTCGAAACGAGTTAGAAAAAAGTTTTGAGACGAGCTTATGAACAACTAATATGCGCTCGAAACCCAAGCTAAGCTAAAACTCGATTTAGGACATTCTATCGATCGATTTTTCGTATGTCAGCTCTCCAGTAAAAAAAATATTATTTTATTGATAGAGTTGTAAGTACAAAATATATGATATGTGTTTTTATAAATATGCATTGTGGGGAATGCAAGATTTAAATCGTGTTCTTACAAGCAATTATGGATACTTGGAGAAAATCATCAAAAAAGTTGTAAGAATTATTTTAGAATGTTCAAATAACTTTAGATATATTCTAGAAATTTCAATCTCATTTTAAGGGTTTCAGATATTACAAATTTCACAGGAAGAAATTAGTTCCTATTTAATTAGATTTATTTAAAGATTTAGTCTCTACTACCAAAAAAATAAAAATAATTGGCATGCCACCTTTTATTAAAAAAAGAAAAAAAAAAGATCTTAGAAATAGGCCACACAAGAATAATAGGGGACATCTTAATTTCAAGATTGCAATGCTTGTACACAGGCGTGATTCAAGTGGATACAAAATTGGCATATAGTCGCATTCTATTCCACAAGGTGTCCTTTTTTAGCCAAATGCTTCTTGCCTACTGATATCAGTCTCCCAATTTGGGATAGATTTCGAGTTCAAGATTCATGTAATTCCCCTCTCCGAATAATAAAAAAAATATTGTTCTTTGTTCAATTTTTGATCCATTTTAGTGCCATGTGGATTATAAAGTCCTAAAGTAAAATCCATCAAATTTTAGACTAAATATGTTGTGTTCGGATGAAAGAATTTAAAGTGTGAAATTTAATTGATCTGGTATATATGAAATTTATTATAATTAATACTATTTTAGTGTAAATTTATATGATTAAAACGCATTGGTTTTAACTGATTCAATCTAAACGGTGCCTAGAGTAATATCAATGCACAATTATATATTTGATTTTTCTTCATTTGGATCAAGATAAATGAGATCAAAATCATTTCTTACTAATTATTGAAATAGAAATGACTAATTTTCGAGTTCATCAAATTCACTTTCATTTTAGCAATATACATTGAGGGAGTTTTTCAATATTGGATAAATTTCAATAGCCGAAAATTTCCCCTCACATCACGGAATTTTATATGCTACTCGGGGCAATGCTCAAAGTGATGCGGTGCATTCACACTTGATTGAGAATTTGAAATATTCCCAATCAAGGGTTTGATCTGTCCATAAAGATAACATTCTCGGAGATATCATCAAACAAACCGTATATCACTATCCTTTTTAAAAAAAAAAATTCTCATTCTTCAGACTGTTAATTAGTTCAACAAATGAGACTTACACCCATGAATGATAATCTATCCTCATTTTATCTTTTACACCAAACGTTACTTAAACATGGTTCAAATCCTTAGTTTCGAGACAAGATTCATGATTATTTGAATAGATAACGTAATAAAATAATACAAATATTATTTCATAATAGCATAATAATTTAAATATTTTAATTAATATAGATACATTTCCATCCAAAAAAGTTTGATGCTACCTCCGATAGCAATACCTTAGAAAATATACAATATTTCATTAATGATGATGCATTTTATCAAATATGAGTTTTTTCTATGCAGTCGGGCATACACCAACACATATCAAAATACACAATACATATACATACCCATCAAATATTTGTATGTATTGGTGTGTCCAAATTAGGGTTTATTTGATGCTACTCTGAAGGGCAGTCAGCATGATCATTGGATTGGCACACCCAACATTTGGATGTGCCAATCCAATGGTTGGGGGTGTCCAAAGGATAGTGTCCTCAAAGACACCCCCAACATAAGCCCGAATTAGAATGAGCCATTATGCCATGCATCAAAGTCTGGATTTGGCCCCACAATCTATTAGATATGCATGATTTTATTGTGTTTATTCTACATTTGATTTCAAACCGCCAAACGGTCTCAGGCCTTAGATCAAACCCCCTGTTTGCAATAACAGTGTCTGAGTGGTTCAGATCCATACCACGTGGCATGCATTTAATTCCTGTTTCATGAACTTTTATATATATATATATATATATATATATATATATATATATATATATATATATATATATATATATGTCATTTTATACACATTTTATTAAACTCCTGATTATGGCTTTATGGGAACATTTTGAGTTAAGGGGTAAACAAATCGAATTGAGTCGAATATGCAGAAATTTTAAAGTTTGAATTCGGCTCGAAATAGTTATATTGGAGCTCGAGTTCGATTCGAAGTTCGAATAGTTTTAAAAATTTAGCTCGAGTTCGGCTCGAATCAAAGCTCGAGTTCGAGTTCAAGTTGCTCGAAAATGTTCGAACATGTTCGCGAGCTATTCGAATTATTGGTCGAAAATAAATATCCGAAAGATTTGAAATATATTTATTTAATATATAATTATATTATATTAATAAAATACTAAGGTTCGTGAGAGGCTCACGAACTATCGAATAAAATAATTTGGGATCGAGTTCAGCTTGAAAAAAGTTTGAACATGTTCGAGTTCGGCTCGAATTCGAGAATTTCAAATTCGAATCAAATATTTATCGAGATGGCTCGAAAAGTTCGTGAGTATGTTTGATTCGTTTACACCCCTACTTTGAGTGCGGGCAAATTAATTATTATAATATATATATATATATATTAAATTTTGGTTTAATTAACTTTACTTAAGAATATTTAAATATTATATCAAGATTAAGATTTTTTGATAGTTAATTAACATAAGTATTTAAATATGTTGACCTTTTTATATTTTAAAATTTATGATATATTTTAATATTTTATCTCTAGATAGAGATGGATGATATGGTTATTTTGTGATTTGGCATATACATCATCAGTTGTAGGGGTTTGTTTGATGATGCCCTTAAGGGCAGTGCCCTTAGGGGCATCATCAACGTTCATTTGGAATCTTTTTTTTTAAAAGAAAAAAAAGATTCTATATGGATGGTGGATGATGCCGCTAAGGGCAGTGCCCTGCAGGGCAGCAACAAAGAAACCAGTTGTAGGGGTAGGATTTTTTGAAAGCGAGGACAGAAAAAATTTAAAATAAATATTTTAAATTTTAAGGATAAAAATATAATTTAAGAAGGTAAAATATAATTTTTACGAGAAACTATAATTTTATAGGGTAAAATTATAATTTTTTTAAAAAAATTTAGCATAATTTTTTTTTTGGCCCGAGGGTGGCACTTTGCTTCTTTGCCCCTGACTCACTCCGCCCCTCTACATCATCATATCAAAATTCAATTAGATTATATATACCAAATGCATGATCAGTGATGGATGCAGAAAAATTAGTAAGGGGGGCAAAAAATTTTAAAATACAAACTGTATGTAAAATTTTTTTTACGGGGCAAAACTATTTTAATGTTTGACAAAATGTTATTTTTGAGGGGTAAATTGTAATTTTTTGCAGGTTAAAAAACAATTTTTTTCTAAAAAAATATTGTTTAATGGGTAAATTTTGTTTTCCCTTTTTGGCAAGTCCACCCATGTGCATGATAGATATAAAATATACTTTTTTTACTTTTAAAATAAAAAATTCAGTGAGAATATTTAAGTCGTTAAGCGGGTAGCGAGAATCGAACCTGTATCGTTAGCTTATTGATGAAAAATATAAAATTCGGACATTTCCTTCAACGGGTAAATTTTACATTTTTTTAAAAAAATTATAGAAAACAAAATAGTTGGGCGGAGGTTAATGGACCACTATATCCCTTCCAGTCGCTGAAAGCGAGAGCCCTGGACGGCAAATTTACCTAAAATTTAAAACAATTATAAAAAATAATATTCATAAACTTTAATCAAAAATCAAAGAAATAAGAAAATTATCTAAAATCTCGTTTAATTCAACTTCCATGTAATAAAACAGTAGAAGTGTCCATAGGATCAACTTATGGCTGCTTAACGGGCAGGGTCAATCCGATCCCGACCTAAAACCGGATCGGTTAGCTCGGTTCGAAATTTGCCCACGGCTAACCGGTCCAGAACCGGTAAGATACCGGTCCGGATAGGTTCTACCAATCCGAAACAGGTATCTTACCGGTTTCGGACAAACGGATCCGGTTCCAGGCTGAACCGGAACAGGATCCGTTATTTTAAAAAACTATTTTTTTTTAAAATTTAGATAAATATATTTGAGGTTAGTTTACAAACATAAAGGCTGATTGCTCAACTGGTTAGAGTTGTAAAGTAGAAGGCGATTGTCGCGTGTTCAAAAGCTCCAAACAACAATTTCTCTTTGAACCGGATCCAATCCAGTTCCTTACCGGATTGGATCAGTTCAAAAATTAGCGGATCAAGAACCGACCGGTTCCGATCCGGATCGGGTCGAATTGACCTGTTAAACAGCCCTTAGATCAACATCTATCATCTTTTTTTTTTCCTAAAGCATTCTTACTTGTTTTACATACTAATTATTAAATCATATTTATTGAAATTACAAGGCATATTCTTTTTTCGCTCGTAGACGAAATGTCCCTAACCATCTATAGTATAACAAATCCAACTCATTGAGACCACGTGATGCAGCTGCCCACATCAATATGTCACTCAGTACAAGATTTTGCTGTTGTTATTATAATAAAATAAAGTTGTACTTCTGGTAATAACTATAACTTGTGATATAGCGATAAACGTTGATCTTAACAATATTTAAATTGGTTGTTTTAATATATATTTTGGTTAAACGTAATAAATTATTAATTTTGTTTTAAAAGATAGTTTATGGAATTATTATACATATAAATGTATGTATTTATATTGGATAAATCTTATCATAAGTTACTAATAAATAATTTGATATTTTTAATCATTAAATAATAAAATATTTCTACTTCCACAAAATTTCCACAATAAATACTCCATCCTACTTTCTCTTCTCTCACTCCTACTCACTCTGCACCAAACATATACATAATACACACACAAATTCTTGCATACATATCTACGTACGACAACATGACGAAGGAAGCCACGGAGCAAGGGTCCTTTGCGGCCAAGGACTACCACGACCCGCCGCCTGCCCCGCTGATCGACGCGGAGGAGCTGTTGAAATGGTCTTTTTACCGGGCCTTGATAGCTGAGTTCATAGCCACTTTACTCTTCCTTTACGTTACTGTGTTGACAGTGATCGGATACAATCGTCAATCGGAAGCTGATCAGTGTGATGGTGTGGGAATTCTAGGAATCGCATGGGCTTTTGGGGGGATGATTTTCGTGCTTGTTTACTGCACTGCCGGGATTTCTGGTTAGCACGTTGCTTTATTTGTTTTCCTTCGTAAATTTTATTTGGCTTTAGTCTTTTCTGCCATGTATTCTTGACATGGTTATGAGATTAGTATTCCGTCAGCATGCTTACTATCAGCCACGTTATCAATCCATCCATGTGTTTGATTTATATAATATCACGTTGCATATCGAGAGTTGTACAGAGTATTAGTTTTTATAACATACATGTCATCGACTGGTTTTGAGTTGGAACTCCATGTATTATTGACCGTTATTAGTCTTGTTTATGTGTGGATTTTGTATAGATTTGAGTTGTTTTCCTTGTTTGATTTTCATGGGAGCTTAATTTGTACAAACTTTGATACCAAAACAGATAGTTTTTTGCAATTTTTCCTCTTTATTGCGACATGATTTTTATGAAACTTGAATATTAGAGAAGTTATATATGAATCTTACATTCTACTTCAGCCACCAACTTCAGGGCAATCACTCTTAAATCCAACATATGTTTGATCTTATTAAGTGTGCTTCATGAACTGAAAACATATATGTTTTTAGGGGGTCATATTAATCCCGCGGTGACATTCGGGCTATTTCTGGCTCGGAAAGTGTCGCTGGTGAGGGCGGTGATGTATATGGTAGCTCAATGTTTCGGTGCCATTTGTGGAGTTGGGCTGGTCAAGGGATTCCAAAAATCTTTCTACAAAAGGTATGGCGGCGGCGCCAACGAGCTGCAACCCGGTGTCAGCACAGGGGTGGGCTTGGCAGCCGAGATCATCGGCACGTTTGTCCTCGTTTACACAGTTTTTTCAGCCACTGATCCCAAGAGGAGTGCAAGAGATTCTCATGTCCCTGTAAGAAGTTTCATACCTTTCTTTGTGCTCATTTTTTGATTTTCTTTTAGTTAATTCTATGTGATTTTTCAGAATGTTTAAGCTTTGGCCCACAAATTTTATTGAATCACGAATTACCACCTCCCCTATATTGCTCTACCTGCCCTTGCCTTAGATTATCTAGTATTGAAAGTCTCATAAATTTGAATAACTGAAAGCCTTTTGTTTCAAACTTGGATCTAATGTGTGTTTCAATGGTTTGACTTGAATCATTATTGTTTTTTTCAATGAGGTGGAATGTGATTAGTAGAAGTATTATGATTTTGTTAGAACAATTATTGTGCTTAATTGAAATTGTTTAAACAGCAACAATAATATTATGCCAATAACATCTCTCTTAGTAGAAAGTGGATCACAAATAACGGCACTCTTTAATTTTTTTGGAACATGTAGCATTTTTAGGGTGTTTTTGAACGAGCAATTTAAAATCATAAATTTCATATCCACGATTCAAATTTATTCAACTTGTTTAAATGAATTTAGTTTAATAATCATGATAAATTTCAAATATATTCAGGATGTATGCATTTAAAATCTAAATTTGAATTTTTTTTGAATTCAATCACTCTATCTGAATTAAATCCATCAATCCAAACGAAATATGCGCTTGCGACGTATGATTAGGAATAATGGGATTTCAATATCAACTAAAAAACATAATCTGAAAGGGATGTATGTACTGAATTGATCAAAATTGTATGATGGTGTGAATCTTTGAGTGATGCCATGTATGACAAAATTTGGAAAGTTGGAAGAAACTTGTGGTCATTAGAACGTTGAGCCACCAAACCTCAAGAAGTAGCTTTAGAGCCTTAGGGCCAAGGCATCAATACTACAACCCCTAACAATACTTTTCCTTCATTTTGTCCAATTTATTACATAAAACAAAGGCTGGCCGTTTTGTTATTTCCTACATTGCTCAGAACGATCAACCTCAAGCCTAGAGATTAGAGAACAATCTAAAAATTTCGCCTTCTTTCGACTCTATAAATAATCGCGGGTTTATTAATAATTGTAGTTTTAATTTTCGATATCGGCAATTTTATATTTTTAGTATAACATTTTGATAATGGACTAAATTATGAAAACTAGGTGTTGGCACCTCTCCCAATTGGGTTCGCGGTGTTTATGGTCCACCTAGCCACCATTCCCCTCACCGGAACCGGCATCAACCCTGCAAGGAGTCTTGGAGCTGCAGTAATCTACAACCAAGAAAAGGCTTGGGATGATCAAGTAATTACTTAATATACATACACTCCCAAAAAACAAAAAAAAATAATTTTGAAAAATCCCATTTTTTTAATAAAACTAAAATAAATTTAATTTTTTATTTGCAGTGGATCTTTTGGGTAGGACCCTTCATTGGTGCACTGATTGCAGCATTCTACCACCAGTTCATATTAAGGGCAGGAGCAATCAAGGCCCTTGGATCATTCAGGAGCAGTTCCCGTGTTTGATTTAAGATGAAAAATGGAGAGAATCTTTTGTGTCAATTATTAATATATAAAAATAAATATGTAATTTTAGTTTCTAAATATGTTGTATGGTGAGATTTGTGCAATTGTGTATGAATTTTCTTAAAGCTTTCACCATCAAAAATATTCTTCAAACTTTTGATATTTGATGGAGGCCTCATTGAGAACCATTTAAATGTTGATATTGAACGTTTTGTCCTTGGTGTTTGGATTGGGATCTTCGTTTTATCTTTATTTTTTTTTTCGGGTTTTGATAGTTATAGTCAATCGCAATTATATTTTAGAACTAAAATTGGTATAATTGCGATATTGATCTCAATAAGTTTGGAGCTATGGATGGTGTTATGTCTTAGTTTAGCCACTTAAAAAACATTTTAGTGATACTAACAAGGATAATTAATGGCACAAGAGGCTTTGCTTTTTTGGTTGTCATCGTCCACTTTGGGCAAAAGATTCAGGTTCGAGTCATGTAATTAACAATTTGAAAAATCTCTATTCCCCTTATCCAATAAAAAAATTAATAATTAATTATTTTCTATCAGATAAACAAAGATCCATCCGATGCATATTAAGTGGGTGTTTGCGATTGCTTTTCAAAACTGTTTATCTGCTTTTCAGACAAAAAAAAAGATTTTGAGTGTTTTATTTCATTGCTTCTGCTATTGCTTCTCTAAAAATAAGTATGTAAAAGCAGAAACAGGTAATGAGATGTAAAAGCAGAAGTAGAGAAACAGGCAGTGATGTTTTTCACTACTTTTGTAATAATTTGAAGTTCAGTAAGCTGTTTTTTTTCTTTTAACAGCAAACACTCGATACTTTTGCTTAAAAATAACTTTTTTCCAACTTTAAGCAAAAACAACATAAAATTATTTTGAATAAACAATTGCAAACACACCCTAAATCAACTCACAACAATATCTGCATTAGGCAGTCTAGTCTTTGCAATGATTTTTGAAAGACAACTTGCATAAGTTAGTTAATACTGATGTCTGTTTCTTAGGGGCAAATCGAACTCTTGATTTGAGTTTTGTTTGATGCTGCAACAAGCTCTTATGGGTAAATCAAATCCTTGATTTAGAATTTCAAATCAATGATTGATGCACTTAATGACACTACTACCGAGATAGTATCAAAAAAATTCTGAATAATATAGAAATGATGTGACAATATTTAGCTAGATCTTTTTAAATCTAAATCACTTTCAATATTCAAAATATTATGTAGGGACATATATAGTTTATGAGTTTCTGGGGTTAGCCCAATTTGTAAAATCTCACATCAGCTTTGGAAAGACTCGTGTTCGAGTCCCGTAATGTACAGAAAAATATTTAATTCATCCCTATGTATATCAAATTACTTAATATTTGGACGATTAAAAATCCAAGAAAAGGTTTCCTCTTTTTTTTTTTTTTTAATTTATCAATAAATTATCATTTTATAACCTTTCTAGTTTGTAGAACATTCTCCTCAAAAGAAGAAAAAGACAACAAATATTTGATTTCCTGACAAGACTGATTAGAATTCTCACTAAAATATATGGACCAATTGGGAGCTGTATATACAATCCCTTATCATTCAGATATTGGCAATGGAATTACGAGGATATAGTTTCACTTCATTTTTCTCAAATTAATTAAATTTTGAACTGTACGCCCTATTACTTTCTAAGAAAATTGTATGTTATGATATGTAAATTTTTACCCTTCAAATTAACTTCCATATCATTAAAATTTATAAATTTTCCTTTCATCACTTCTCCGACAAACAATAATACTAATAAAAGAATATTAAATTGTTTGATGTCTCATACAATGTGGCTAAAACGGAAAATTCTATAATATATGGATAATAACAATTCTCATGTAGTTTGAGTCATTGGATGTTGTGTACTCACATAGGATCCACGCCATTCAATGATTATATACACATTAGATGTAACACTCTTGATAGAATTTTTCGGCTAAGACGTAACTATTCAGATTAAAATGAGGATATAATGAATGATCTAATGATCTAATGAATGATCACATAGGGACATCTAACCTACTGCAATTTTTTGTTTTCTCCTATACCTCCTTAGATGAGGGTCTTACGAAGTAGGACAAATATATTGGAAATTCCGAGATAAGTGACTCTGCCACAAACTACATACAGATTGGAAAACATGTTTATATATATTACAACATATCTTATAACAGGTCAAATCAAATCTTATAAACAAGCAAACTTTGAATTCATGTAGAAAAAAACCAGACAGTTTCAAGTTAATAGATAACACTACGTATGATATAGGTAAAGCACGTAACACCATGTTTATAGCTTTTAGCTAAGATGCAAGGACATTAAAACGGTGATACGGACATGACGACATGGATTTTTAAATTTCAGGATACGACACGGCTGGACACACACATATATATATTATACGTATACTATCTTATAAAATATTAAAATACATATTTTTTAAATTCTAAAACCATGTAAAAGCAATAAAAATATTCTTACCAAATTCAAGAAGCGTATAAATAAATGCATGTCACTGGAATCATTATAGTATCGTCTATACTAATACCAAATGTATATTAATTCAATTAACATAACGTTTAATAAGCAATCTTCAGCTTCAATTACAGAGCTTCCCATAGAACGGGGAATTTTCGTCTGCTAGAGATTTTTACCTAACAATGACTATATATTAGCAAGAAGCTTAAGGTGATAAGTGAAAGGCAAGAAGAAGGGGCATAGCCTTCGTAAGGCCGCATTTCAGAAAGAGAGTTAATCCCTTTGGGTAAAAAAAATGGGAGCTAGCCTAGCCTTCGTAAGGCCGCATTTGAGAAAGAGAGTTAATCCCTTTGGGTGACAAAGAATGGGAACTAAGTTTTAGGGAAACCAATGATGACCTTTGTACCACCATAGACCGACCTTCTCGTCCACAATCGAACTCGTAAGCTTAGCAAAACACAGATATAGTATCTCACCAGTTTTCAAATAAATATTGCACCAAAAATATTCTTATCAAATTCAAGAATCGTATAAATAAATGCATGTCACTGAAATCATCATAGTATCACTCATACTAATACCAAATATATATTAATTTAATTAACATAAAGTTTAACAAACACGTCCAAAACTTCAATTTAGTCAAAAACTTTTTAAATTGTACAATTAACCCTCATAAGTGTCTTTTTCGTGGCGGACACCCCACTCAGTTGAGTCCACTTTTTCTTTTTTCTTTTTTAAATGAAGGACACACCACGTGTCATCTCTGGACATTAGGCGTGTCCGAGAGGTGTCGGTGTCCTTAAACATATCCGCTAATATATCGAATAAAATATAATTTTAGGAGTGTCCGTACGCCATAGACTTTCAGTTATAATCTAGTATTTCCGTTAATATTTTCTAGTCCTTAATTTGAGTTTCAAAGAGAGTTTGCAAAGAAAAGTGTCAGCACCTACTCACTTATTTACAAGTCCTTATTGTCGAATAATCATTGGAGCAAAGCTGATTGTGGCTAAATGTAATGCAATTTTTTTTTTTGAAAGACGGATTCATTAAACCTACTAGACCGATGTTCAACTTGCCACAGAACCAAATAAGGTCGATCTGATGACTTGTAATAGGAAATAGGGCTGAGTTGTGAATGTCTACCTTCCACTTGCCACCACCATTCTATTATCAAGTTATTTCGGTCTGCTTCCGATAATGATACTTATCCGCTACACATGTCGACGAGGATCTATATATTTAAATAAATTTATAAAAGTATTAACATACACACCAAATATACTACGATTTAAATGAAAACTCAAAAAAAAAAACACATAACTTCATATATAAAAGTAATGAGATTTTAAAACCTCGAGTTTTTAAAAATCAGAGGTAAAACCAGCTACAAATGTGACAAATATGCTTGATTTTCAAAAATGTCAGTTTGCTATTTGATTGACAAATATACTCAAAATACTGGTTATTTGATTGTAGTTTTGGCTATTCTTTCATTTAATTTTTTTTTCATGAGATGTTATAATGTAAATTTGGAACTTTGACATAACTTATTATGAATTTAAATTGTTTGTGTGAAATATTGTTTTGTAACAGCAATCAGTTGGTCTAAAATGTAAAAAAGAAGAAGAGGATAATTGTATTTAAAGTATTATGATTCTTTGAATGATAATCATTTTTGAAATAATTCTTTAATTATTTAAAACTAATGCACAAGTAATTTTGAGTTGAAAAATCTGAACTCTTAAAACGATATGGAATTTGAAGGAAGCCTCATCAATACTTTTGCACACATGTAGTTTTTTCCCCCTCAAAAATTACTATTTGTTATGTCTCAAAAGCAAAATTATAGCACTCTTCAAATAAAAATAATAATTTAAGAGCGATAAAATGTAATTTTTAATGGGGGTAAACAATAATTTTTTTAGGGTAAGATTACAAATTTTTTTAAGGTGGAAAAATATTATTTTTTTGGGCAAGGAGGCACTAGCCAATAATCTCTTTTAAAGATATTTTGATCTTTTGGTGTTTCAATAATGTTTGATCTTGATGTGTTTATCATTTAATACACACTGATTAAAAACTTATTTTTTATATATTATTGTTCTGTTATAATAAACTATATAAATTTCAATTATAAAATATTCGACTTTATTCTATTCGATTGAAGTAATAACATATACTATATGATGATTCAAATCGTCATTTACAGCCCAAGGAAATTTTGAATTTTCCCGTACAAATTAAAGCCTGCGGATTAATGTGAACCATTGAGTCAAAAATCTCATTACAACTCCATAACTGCAACACAAATTCTACCCCGGGGAGGGACCTGATAAAGTTAATGGAGGTTTTCAAAGAAACAGAAACGAACCCAAATAATCGACAAGCACATTTTATCCGATGAAAAGCTTTCTGAATGTCCCATCTTTTCGATCTTTGGTGGTTGATTCAGTTAAAGCTAAGAATCTGCGGATTCCTGTTGTGGCAGCACCTCGGCCTAGCGCAGCTGCTCTAGCCACGATTTCTTCCTTCAGTGGGATGATTCCAGGTGTGATTGGATTGGCTATCATGGGTGCGACTGTGGTGCTGGGCAGAGATGGGATGACTGTCTTTATAGAAGCTTGATATGTCCCTGCTCCACGTTTGTTGTAGTCATCGAGTATGCTTTGTTGATCAGTCCTTTTGAGGCCCTACAGAAGAAAGTAATAAAATGGAATGAAGGGAGAGAGTTGATGAAAATGCCTGATTGGCTGATTCCAAAGTCTTGAAAGAAATTCAATATTCAATGCATATAAGCAATGTACAAGCAAATAGCAATATATGACATTTTAATGGCAAAATTGCTCATTCTTCTGCAATTGTAAAGGAGAAGAATTTCAGTGGTGTTACTTTCATTTTTAACAATGTAAGAATGCGTAGTCAACATATTCAGTCGTTTTGACTTAGTTTTTGAAGAAAGAGAAATTAATAATAAACTGAGGAGCTGATTAATTATTATTTTTAATATAAAAAAACTAATGGACAAATTAATAATTTCTAGCCGGAATAACAAATGTGTTAACCTGACGAAACCTACAGATTAAAAAACAAAAGAAGGATAAGACACCTTCCATAAGGTGACAAAAATTGCAAACCTTTTTAATTCTCGATTCTGAGACAAAACAAAATATTCTGGTTTTTCAAAGTTAATAGAGAACTACCTTTAGGTCCAGAATCCTTTGGAACTCTGAAGAGGTACCCTCAGGCAACAAAGCACAATATGTATCCGCCACAGAGTCAGTTGGGGACAATATAACCTGCATAGCAAGTCATTCATCATGTTCTCCAAAAGGTAAAAGATAAAAAAATTTAAGTCACAAAGCCAATCGTAAACCTAAATTACACCTTCAGCAGAGCTTCAGCTTTGCTCATCTCACGAGTCACGAATTTTGAGTAGCCAGTAGCTACAGATGTCTGTTTAGGGAAAAGAAAGGTTAGTTATTAAAAATTTATCTAAGGGGAGGAGAGGAAGTCACAAATATAATCTTCTAAAAGATTTGATTCTCTCTGGACCTACTAGGCTACCATACTCTTTTACTTAAAAAACAGTACAATCTAATTCGTTTGTAGAATCTACACAGCGCTAAGATGGCTAATGGATACAATACAATGTAATTATAACTACCCTTAACTTACTCGGATGCAAAAATAGTGGACAATTAATAGATGTTTGGATTCCTTTTCATGGGATTAGATGGGAATAGTTACTGATTAAATAAAGGTGTCAGCAGAGTGAAAATCGAGATGATTTCATTGCTTTTCATGAAAGAAAGGCTAGCATATTCATGCATTAAAATAAGTAGCAAATAACGAATCTACTTAGAATCTCCATACCTATCATCGTACCTTATCTCAACAAATTGATAAGTTGACTATTCAAAACAAAATATAGACGGAGAACTTTAAGTTCATGGTCTATTGTCTTAGAGTCAGCTCACAGTCCACAAGGCAAAGCAATTTTTGCAAAAGGTTCACCAATATGCCATTCAACTCATGCCAGTGTTAAATCCAAGAAAAAACTAGTGATGGTTATCTTTTTGTGCAGGTGTAAACATAAAGAAATATGCAACAGATTTTTGAAAAATTGCCATAATCATAGATAATCTGACTGTCACATATCGAGTTAGAACTCAGGAAAACTCCAGGATTTCTTGATCTTGAGGTAACAAGGATACACTTCCAATATTTGGAGGCCAGAGTCCACAAAGGTTTGTACAAGGGAGCAGGGAAGAATTAGTTTCAACTGAGGGCCAGTGGACAATCAGTCACAGTAGATTAGTAACACAATCTATTGTAATCAAAATAGAAAACAGAAAATTAAATAACCTACTATTTCACTAGCTAATATGACTAACTAAAAGACATTTAAATGATGCATTATCCAATTATTTACGTGGCATTAAAAGTATGTGGAGTTGCAAACACTATTAGTTCACAAGTGGACAGGCACAAAAGTTGGATAATCCAACCAAAACATAGAGGAACAAGCAGCTAAATAGTTCACAAGTGGACAGGCACAAAAGTTGGATAATCCAACTAAAACATAGAGGGACAAGTGTCTAAATTCTGGACATTCACAAGTGGACAGGCACAAAAGTTGGATAATCCAACTAAAACGTAGAGGGACAAGTATCTAAATTCTGGACATCATCCACACGGACACACAAAGCATTGAAATAAGATTAAAAGACACTGACGAAAAAAAACTTGAGGAATACAGATAGTAGCAATCCTGACAAGGACAGGTGTCAGAAGCTAAGTCCAATGTTGAACCTCACAATGCATAGTGTGAAAGGGACAGGACATTGGTGGTACACAAAATCACACAGAAAACCCGGATTCCTACTTAAAAAAGCAAACCCACTTCACCTTTGTTCAAGTTAACCCCGAATAAATCAGAAGCTAAGTGTTAGTTGACCACTACATGGATGAACGAGCAGGAAACATTAGGGCGTTAAAGGAACAGATGCAAATCAAGCGTATTTTTAGCTTTCATGAGGCTTGAAAAAAATCACAAAAACAAAGAAAGTAAATTAAAACGACTTCATAAAGCTGTAAAATAGAAAAAAATGAATTTTGATTCTCAATATATTAAATATACAATTATGAGTGGCAACCTCTAGTGAAGTTACAAGCTTACCTTTTTCCCAAGGGAAGGAACATCCAAAAGAATTGTTTTTACAGCTTGTGTATCTAACAACATCTGCATGTTGCACAATATAAACACCTTAAATTAGAAAATGATATATGAATGCAATATGCTTTTTCGGTTTAGTCAAACAGAGTATAACCAACTGGAACTATTCATAAAGCCTGATATTGGAAAATTAGGTCAACTTGTGCCAAAATGTGCTCAGAGAGAAAGAGAGACTGAAGAAGAGAAGGGGGTGGGGTGGGGGTGAGGGCGGGGGCGGGGGCGGGGACTTTACTTGTTGGGCTCCTGTTTCTGATATTTGTTTGCATCTGAATATGTTGAGGTAAAAGCGTGGACCAAGAGACGACGCAAGCTGCAAAGATCCTAGAAGTATTAGCACTTAATTAAAGGAAAAAAGTAGTAATATAAGTGACACAAAATGAATGAATTGACTCCCGATAGATCAATCTTTACAGATAATATGTTCATAATTGAAAGTATATTCATAATTCTACAGAGTTTCCAGCTCCAACAATGCACTTCCCTAATTTATTTATTAGCATCAACCAGGTATCATACATTTCTCCTTCACACCCTCGCTCTCAGTGTCCCACAAAAAGAATTTTCATATATGAGTCAATGAGATGAAACATACAAGTATTCAATGGACTTCACACATCAGTGAGGCCACAAGCTAGTGCCTAGTGGAGCAAAGAATATTCCAAGATGAATAAAAAAACAAGCTCTGATACACTGATATCATGCTAGGCCATTTTTAATAAACCCACTGCGTTCAAAACAGAGCTATGTGTTGTCTGAAAGTATCCCATTTAACATCTCAACCACTCTATTTTACCCAAAACCAATTTGGATCAAGTTCACTGGTTCATCATGAAACTCATGGTCACTAAAGTTATTTTGAAAACAGACGTGCATTTACAAGAAATAAACAGTGAGAATAGTTCAAACCTCTAAATTGGAAGAATATTTTGCTTCTCATTCGGTCTAGTGGAAACAATATTTTGGTGAAATCCATAAATTCGAATTAAAGAGCAAGATATAATGTGGATTGACATAAAACTAAACCAGCACATTTACCTTATCAAGAAAAAATTGGAAATATATAGGAGAAAGCAGGTTTCCAAGTACAGGAATGCTAGCAGTCAGAATTGTATTTATGCTATTTACATACCTGCAGGAATATCAACAACGTTAACATTCAAAAAGAAAAAAAGAAACAGATTAGAGTTTGAACAGCAATCATATCCATAAACCCATCTTACTCCGATTGGTCACCAACACTTTCAAGCGTGCCCCAAGGAACACGTGCCATTGCAGCCATTTCAGCATCAAATTTAGTTTCTATACCATGCACGAGAGTTAACAATGCTTTTGTTATAACTGCTGAAAATTCATCCTGCACAATGTCGTGATAGCTAGGGTGAGAGAGGTCGGTATGAAGGGAGCAACTGTATAATGAGGAATATGATATTTTTCCTACCTGCACTTCAGACATATCAATCCTATCCACAAAGGCAGGATCAACAATTTTGGACACATTTTCGGCCAATTCTCCAGACTGAAAAAGTTCAAATATTAGTAACACAAACAACAAAAGGAAATTAGTACGAAGTAAAAGAAATGCACTGATAACATACTGAAAAAATCCTGAGGGGAGTTGGCCACAGATAAGAAGATAAACGGAAAAAAAGAAATAGAAAATGAAATAAAAGATACATATGTATTAATGACAGAATAGTTATCATTACATTCTTTCAAGTTTACAAGAGCACAGATATATCTCCAATCAATCAGTATCAAACTATAGGTCAATCTGAAAATGCTAGCTAAAACCTTTAGATGCCTTCTAATATGAAAAATCTATTACACAGTCAGGTGTCAGATCTAACAAGTATTCAGTTCACTTGATATGGATACAGTCATGCGATTGGCTTAATGTTGAACACCAAACATTTCTACAAAGCCCACTTCATTCGGTAGACTGAAATTCTTAACTCCTGTATCTTCAGTATTTAATGATGGTCTATATTGCAGGATTACAAAATTAATATGAAAATTGAAAACTAACCGTTTTGTGGCAATATTCAGCTGTATTAACTATATAACAGATCACGCGTTCATCCCTCTCAGATGTCTGCAGAAAATACCAGCAGCGAAAAATAAGAAAAAAAGCCAACATTTGAACAAGGACAACAAAAAAAATAAAGAAGAAAAAAGCAGTTCATTAATGACCAAAATAACTAACACAAAAAAAATAAACAATAAGTACCTTTATTTGACTATCCATTCCTGTAGCAGCTGCTACAATTCCAGTACCAACCTTGGGGAGTTTGGCAAAGAGTTTTGTCGCATATGCTTTAAGAATTCTTTCAAATACCTGTTTACAGATTTAAGGATTCTTGAAAACCGTATATGATGGAAGTAAAGACAACTTTAACATAAGAAAGCGTACTCCTTAAATGAAAATCATAATAAATTCTACCTACTTCAGGCCAAAGCACAAGCATGGAGACAAAGACGCACCTTTATCAGATTAAAGAGTGTCTGGTTTTTTGTTAAAGCACTGCATCGCTTTAAACTCCTCCTTATAATCAAAAAGGCCTTCACATAACAATCAAGGATTTAGAACAAGCATTACTCTAATTGAGAATAACAATGCAAGAAATAAGAACAGAGCTGGAAATCCTACAAAATTAGGTACTAGGAAATTTTGCAATGTGTTGTGTGGCATTTTATAAGGTATGAAAATCGTACTCAAGGCCAGAGATTAATCACAGGAAAACAGAACATGCCGACAATAACTCTCAACACAAAATCATTCGACAAAACATGCCGACAATAAAAAGTTCGCTTTATGTCATTTGAAATAACAGGATATCATATTTGTAGATTGGGATTGTTTAGACAAAAAGTCCTGAGTATTTTGAATAAACTGGAATAAGTGAAAGGCACAAAGGGAAAATTAAAGAATTTTCTGAAGAAAATCTCTTCACAAACAAAGATTCATTTAATTCGACTGAAATTGAGCAAAGGTTTGATAGTTGAGAGCATGTGCAAAATTCACAACCTTATTTTATTTTACTGCTAGGCAAGACTCAGAAATCAAAGTTGCAGGAGTTCAATTCAGGACGACACATGAACCTTCTGAAAAAAAATAGGTGGAGCTGGTACATGCAGAAAAACAAATTGAGCAAAGGTTTGATAGTTGAGAGCATGAGCAAAATTCACAAACTTATTTTATTTTACTGCTAGGCTAGACTCAGAAATCAAAGTTGCAGGAGTTCAGTTCCGGACGACACATGAACCTTCTGATAAAAAATAGGTGGAGCTGGTACATGCAGAAAAACATAGCGACAGATGAAGGGAAACAAAGGGGAAATATTTCATTTCCACATGATATTTGAAAATATTGAATGTCCAAATCCTAATATGTTGCACAATAATCACTCGCACGATACAGCCTACAGCAGATTAACCTGATCAATGTAAGGCTTGGCACCACCAAGTGAATTCAGATTCCAACAACTTATTAAGAGAGAGGAAACAGACATTGTCAAACCGAAAAAAGGACGAATGGATCAGACCTCGACTTTCAGACATTAGCTTTGCTCGGTTAAGTGATTTGGAAAACGGGATTCTTACATCTGAATTCGGAGAGGAAGAGGTAAAAACGGCGGTGTGGTGCTGCGAGAGCTCCAAAAGTCCTGGTCCTGATGGATTCAACTCCAGGTTCATCAAAGAGTTTTGGCATGTCGTTAAGGACGATTTCTTGAGGTTCTTATCTGAATTCCATAGGAATGGCAAGATTGTTAAGGGGGGCAACCCTTCTTTTATCGTCTTGGTGCCTAAATCAGAAAACCCGGTCAAGATTGGGGAGTATCGACCGATATCCTTAATTGGTTGCGTTTATAAAGTATTGGCAAAGCTTCTAGCAAATAGGTTAAGCAAGGTCTTGGATAGGGTGATATCCGCCACACAAACGGCTTTTGTGGGGAACAGGCATATACTGGATGGGGTTATTATCATAAATGAGATGCTAGACGAGTGGAAGCGGACCAAAGGGACAGGTATACTCTTCAAGGTGGACTTTGAGAAAGCCTATGACTCAGTACGTTGGGGTTTCCTTGACGAGATCATGCGGTTAATGAATTTCTCGGACAAATGGAGGACCTGGATTATGGAATGTGTTACCAGTGCGAAAGCGTCTGTTCTTATTAATGGGAGCCCAACTTTGGAATTCGAAATGAAGCGGGGACTGAGGCAAGGGGATCCTTTATCCCCTTTTCTGTTTATCTTAGTGGCCGAGGCGCTGTCCAAGTTGGTAGACAAGGCAGTGGAGACTAATGCCTGGGAGGAGTGCAAAGTGGGTAAGAACAACATACCGATCTCCCATCTTCAGTACGCTGACGATACGGTTCTGGTTGGAGAGGCCACGATGGAAAATGTAAGAACATTCAAAGGGGTGCTGCACATATTTGAATTGATATCGGGTTTGAAGATTAATTTCATTAAGAGCAGTTTAATCGGCATTAATGTAGATCCGGTACAATTAGATGTTATGGCGGGTGTGCTGAATTGTAAAGTGGGGAACGTGCCTTTTAAGTATCTGGGTATCCCGATGGGACTAAATCCGAGGAGATGTGCGTCTTGGGAACCGATCTTGGAGAAAATTCGGAAACGACTGGCGGCCTGGGATGATAAATGCCTGTCCTTTGGGGGCCGGATGGTTCTACTGAATGCCGTGCTGTCTTCGTTACCGGTCTATTTCTTAACCCTGTTTCGCGCCCCAAAAGCTATCCTTTCCAAATTTCGTTCAATTCAATCTGCCTTCTTGTGGGGGGGGGGTGGGGAGAATTGTCGGAAAGTGGCCTGGGTCAAATGGGAGGTGGTGTGCAAGGCTAAGAAAATGGGGGGTTTGGGGGTTTGAAACCTGGATTTTTTTAATAAAGCGTTATTAGACAAATGGGGGTGGGACATTATCAAGGGGGGAATTCTTTGTGGTTGCAGGTTTTGTCTTCTAAATATGGTAATCTTCACTGCCGAGACATTGTGTCAGGGAGAGGGGGGGTGAGGGGGATGCAGTCGGTGTGGTGGCGAGGTCTTTTAAAGAATACTTTCTTGGATCATTCGGGGTGGTTTTTGGGAGGGGTGTTTCGTAGGGTAGGGAATGGTCTAGGGACGAAATTCTGGTCGGATATCTGGGTGGGGGAGGTAAGCTTGGAAGAAAAGTTCCCAAGACTTGCATCTATAGCGCGGGATAGAGACATATTAGTAGGGAATATGGGGGGGGTGGGTGGATGGCATTTGGATTTGGCGCTGGGATTGGAGGCGGGAGCTACTCGACTGGGAGTTAGATGTTTTTGCTTTGTTAATCAATTTTATTGACAGGTCAACTTTGGACCAAGACAGGGAAGACACCTGGGAGTGGCGCCTTGAAGATAACAATGGCTACTCTGTTCGCTCGGCATATGGTATTTTTGCAGAGGATGAAGTTCTTGACGATGATTCTTTTCTGATTTATGAGGATATCTGGAAGAATATGGCTCCGAAAAAGGTTGGAGCGTTTGCTTGGCGGGTATTTAAAGACAGAATTCCGACCAAGGAAAACTTACGGAAACGTAATGTTATCCAAGGCCCGATCCCCGATCTGTGCGTCCTCTGTCATCAACTGGAAGAGACTACAAATCATCTTTTCTTCAGGTGCTCGGATTCCTACGCGTTATGGATGAAATGTTACAGGTGGTTGGGAGTCACTCTTGTGCTTCCTGACAATCCGGCTTCTCACTTGCTGCAGCACAAAGGACTTTGGGAGCGAAGAAGAGGAAGAATGGGTTGGTTGACTATATGGTTGGCGGTTATATGGACCATATGGTTGGGCAGAAATAATTTAATTTTCAGGGGCAGCATCGAGCCGGAGGAAGATCTTTTCAATCTATTTCTATTTAGATCTTGGTTTTGGATTAGACATAGCAGCGGTCTTAGATTCGCTTATGTACTGTTGGACTGGGTCTCTGAGCCTAGGATTTGTTTATTAGCTTCTTGATCTTTTTTTCTTTCTTTTTCTGTTTGGGTCTGTGCGAGCCTGCTCGCCTTTTGTAATCGTTCGCAGTGCCTCTGGTACTCTTTTATATATTAAGCTTTTTCCGACAAAAAAAAAAAAAACTATATTTACTTTCTTGGGAATAATAAGGAAATGCAACCACATAAGTGAATGGTTAAAAAAGGATTATCATCTACTTGCTTTACAAAAACAGATTTCTCATTAGTATTCCCATTTGTTCACCTGCATGCTGCTAGATAAAATGTTAGTCTGGCTTCCCTCTTCAGTTTCCCAAGTTTCTTCCTGTAGCATAGATATAGAAATTCCAATTAGTGCAGGGGATAAAACGGGCCCACCACTTACGCATTGTCAGGAAGTAACAAACCTAACCTGGATAAGTTTCTCCAAATGTTCCATAAGAGTCTTCTCTTCCAGTTCCACGTATATCGTCAAGTAAGGTTCAAAGCATGAAGAAATGATCCCTTGAAAATTGAACTGCCATATAAAAACAGTGGCAATCAATACCACAAAAAATTAAGTATTTTCAGCGCACTAGAACCAGAACTTTATTCAACACATTTTTTGCAATATATTGTTCTCACCCTGATGCAATAAAAAACTCGAAAATATTTTTTAGACAAGATTGCACATAAATTTGCCGATGACTAGCAGTTGAAAAATCAAACCTATTTGAAAGAAAAAAACATGATTTTTGAAGCTTACTATATAAAATGCAACAATAAATAAACTAAACAATGCAAGCATAGCAAACAAGGAAAAGACAATTTCTTGTTACAAGAGTTAAAATTTGGTTTTTTGGTGCACCATGCACAAGCTCCGAGCTTTTAGGTTATTTCAGCAATTTTGTAACCCGTTTAGTACCTCTGGTACTTCTTTTAATATATTCCATTTTGTCTTTTCAAAAAAAAATGCACAAGCTCCGAGCAAGGGAACTTACCCCAGCACCAGGAATTGATAAATCTTTGTGGCCATCTTGATCCTGGCTTGAGAAGAAAGTAAGTGAGTTAACAAGTAGCATGATGCAGCCCATTATAACTTGACTAGTAGTATTTATCAACTTAATCACAATAATGAAGTCATGCCTCATTCTCACTTCCATGATGTGCAGCAAGCTTTTTCTCATATTTCTTTCGAATGTCTGAAACAATCTGATTGTTGCTTTCCACCTTATCCACCACATTGTCACTTCCTGATTCTCTACTCCGACTTCCACCTCCAAATTTCTCTGCTAATTCTTCCTCAAATTCAAGGGTACGCTGCAATGCCTTTTGGAATCCATAAGCATTAGAATCATAAAAAGGTAAAACTACCACAAGTAAGCTATTATCAGGTTCCTTGAGCTAAATGTTAGCATTAGATGGTCCACAGACAACATGTGTCCCATGAAAAGCCACATCACAACCTCAAACTATATCCACCGCCTGATGATCAAGGTGTAATTTGCAGAAATAGGAATTCCACCAAGGAGCATATCAAATAATTATGGGGCAAACTTTATGAACTTTTGTCCCTGGCATGAGAAGAAAACAAAAGTCTCAAGCAGGAGTGCAAGCAAGCAGCATACCCAAGTAACCATATTTTAGATGACCAATGTTAAACTGGTGAAAGAGAGCACTCATATTTTGGTAAAAAAATGCCTAGTAAATCAATATTTTTAATCAAAATTGGATAAGACCGATGATATGAACACACACACACGCACAAAAAGAAAAAGAAAACCCGAAAGATTATTAAATATAAACCAGTGTTAATTTAAGTTCAGATGTATAACAAACAGGAAGCAAAGCTTAATAAATCACAGACAATGATGCATGAACTTGATCTCAGTTGTTGAGAATTTAGATGATGCATCCCTGATAAGTCAATGTGCAAGCACATCACTGCTGGCAATTTGGTTACTGCCCACTTACACACATTGATCGTAAACAATTTGAGGACCACTTTAGGCAACAAGAATATTAAAAGGACCTCACCGTTAATATTGTTCCTACATCTGGCTTTTCTCTAAGATTATTGAGAATCTCCACTATTTGTGTCCTGGAGTCACAGAGAAACCCATGCTAAGGTCAGAGTTTTGTTGAAAATCTTATGAAAAGTTTTACAGCATTTCTAGGCAATGAAAACGTTATTAGATTTTTTTTCTAAGACTCTACAACAGAAAGCTTGGAAACATTCCACAAACCTTCTCATAACAAGTTTCTTTCACGTAAATATCCCCACACAAGAAGCTTATGTAAATACGATAAAATCATCTTTACAAACACCATACAAGAAAATATCTGGGCAGTAATCATAAATCATCACCAAGCGCAGAAAAAAAGATTTTTCTAGGTTTTGATGTCAAAATTAAGTGTTTAAAATTGCTTCTACAGCCATTCGACAGTCAACTAATGAAATACACCAAAAGCTAAATACTTGCTCACTCACAGTTATTTGGCCAGATACCAACACATTAATCAAAAAACCATGTGACCAAAGAGAAAATTTTGATCATGAGGCTACCTAGAGAATTTTACCAGAAAACGCAAATGAAGGCAAATCACCAACCTTGTCAATTTGCAGAACTGGATGCAGAGCAGATAGGGAACATGCCATGAAGATGGGAAAAGTTTCCAAATCTCTTCATTGCTTCTCAGTCGACGCTTGATCCAGGTATACCTTCTTTCTGTTTTATCCAGCTTCGCTAATTCTGTTAAAAATAAGATGTATCAAAACAAATCAACTTTAAAAATCCACAGAATGCCAGGACAAAAATTCTAAACTGCACACCAGCTCCCTCAAAAATTTGTTGATATGAAGTAAGCTCCCTGCTGCAAAAATTCTTTACTAACTCTTCCCTGACCGATGGTTCTAAAGCATCAACAACTAGACAAGCATCTGATAGCTGCTGCAGTAGATGAGTTTCTTCTGTCTCTTTTCTTGTACCTAAGCTGTGGAGAATTGACATCATGAAATTTTAACATAACAGAGAAAAAGGGAAGAAAGCAGAGGAGGAAAAATGGCAATAAAAAATACAATGGAAGATGCACATTTTACAAAAATAAAAATAAAACTTAACCCAAAAATAAGTTGGTTAACAAAACATCCAAACACAGCCAGCGATTCATTTTACAAAGAAAAGTCTACACAATACTCTCCACATCTAAAAAACATGATGTCAAAACGAGATAGCAATTACGCCATGAATAAGGCAGAAAACAAAGAAAAGCAATTTCAGAACCTTGTTTTTAAAATGGGATTGAGATATAATATGCAGTAAGCTTTCACATACTTCTACGAGTAGATCTAAAATCTTGCAGTAATAATTCTACTGAGAAATTTTGCATTATGCGGTGATAATTCTATCAAGAACTTTTGGGTTATTACACATTCAGCATTCTTTTTATTTCCTTTGCAGCAAAGCTTATGGGCTATTTTGCCTCAACATTAATGACTGGTTGTGATGCCAAAATAGAAATAGAAAAGGAAGATATATAATATCTAAGAGAGTGCAACTTTCATCTTCAGGGATAGCTTTGATGCCACTACTTTCTGCTTTAACTAAGCCATATTGGGTGGTGTTAATGCTAAATAATATGGAGACAGCACAAGCTCTATTTAACTAAAAGGGAAAAAACATTATTCGAGGGACTGATCAAAGCGAAAAGTACATGAATGGTAATATAAAATTAACTAGGAACCAAAAATGCATTCCAGCAAAGTATGCTCTTCTCTCCATTTTACAATTTCAAACCTTTCAGCAATCTTCCCAAACATTGACTTAACAACTCCCCATCAATGAATCTACACACAAATAGCCTGGTGCACAGAAAGCATCCGAGTAGATTGCAGAAATTAAACACAATTATGATTCCGGAAATTAGTTTATCACCAGACTTGAAGACAAGATATAGAAGCAGCATTAGCAAGTACTGATCCACAGTTGTCAAATACAACACACCTGGAGAAATCTGAAAACACATGTGACTTTAGTATTTGTTTGATGCTCTTAAATTTCTCCCGAAGCTCTGTAATCTTTGGAACATCTCTGTAAGCATCAAAGTGACCACATAACTGATTGACAGCCTGAAATGAATTGCAAACCCATGCATTACGCAAAACATGCAATGGATCAATCGATAATATAACAAGAAAGCAATACTATGATAAGCCACATAGATGCATAGTTATACAAAGGTAAAAAGAAACTGTAAATTCATTGCTTGGAGTGTTCCTTAAACCATTCAACACTGTTGAAGCAATGATAAGTTTTAAATTATGAATAAAAATACTAACTCTCAGAGAGCACAAGGCGACAGCCGCATATTAAATTTCAAATTCACAATTCCAAGTACCCATTGCATAATCCAATATGATATATTTATAAACTGTATTGTATGTTAGAAAACGGAGAGAGATCAACAGACATTTCAAATCCTTTTCGGGTAATGGATCATGAAAACAAGAATATACAGCTGCCAGGGACACCAAAAGACAAGCTTTAATTGCATAACATGATGAAGCAAACATGGATTATCTATCCCTGGTTAATAAATTCTTGACAGAAAAGACAACGATAACAAAAGCAGCATTAAGTATACTCAACAAAATAAACTTAGAACTGCCAAATAAACACTCAGACTCTTTCACAAACTATTATAGTCTTAAAAGTGCTATGGCTGATAAATCCTCATCATGTTTTCGGAACCCACAGGAAAAAATATTCATGAAAATACAAACATCTCTAGGTAACTAGATTGGGTATACTCAACAAAAAAATGCCCCCAGAAAAACTTCTAGAACATGCTAATCATGTGGTCAAGAATGTAGGTCCGCAAGTGCTTAAAACACCTGGGCCAAGGAAGTATTGCAGCCAACCACATGCAGATAAATAAAATTTGGACTAGAAAACTTTTTAACCATTATCAAGTTCGAACGCAGTATCAGCTATCCAAAAATTATCTTACACATGCAACACCTAAGTTCGAAGCTAGGTTTTTATTTGTTTCAAGACACATTCTTATATTCTACCAATTGTAATACCCAAAAGGCATAGCATCTATTATTTTGCTTCATTCTCACAGAAAGGATAGTTGTACCATAAATATACGTTAGTTTTGAATGAAGCTTATGTCAAAAATTTTAATTGCCTTTGAAAAAAACTATCGATAAGTTTGTATAAGTGTTTAGATTAGTTTAAATTAGAGATATGCATTATCAAATAATTAGTTATTATCTTATATTTGGGATTTGTTTGGCGAGATGTTTAACCCTAGAGAGAGAAAGAGTGGTGAGACATTTAAAAAATTCCAGCCCAACCCTATCGCCGCTATCAAATCTTTCCGGCGCGGCTGCCTTCGTCGGACCACCATCCACCCAGACAAAACCTAGCCCATTCCGAGTGTGAGAGACCCTACCCTAGCCTCGCGATCGGTAAGGAAGGTCAGCACGGTTCGAACATGATTCATGGTCAAGCATTGAAAACGAAGATAAATAACAAAGGCCCACCGGAGTTCTTGAGACGACTTATAGCGAACTCAACCCCTTTCTTCTTTACCAATTTTCCAGACGAATGGTTTCCTTCGGAAATGTGGCGGACGTTTCAGAAAATCGGAGACGTATGTGACTTATTCATACCACAGAAACGCGATAAACATGGAAACAAATTCGGATTTGTCAGATTTAAGGGTAATATGAATGTGCAGAAAGTGGAAGCGGATCTCAACAATATCATATTGGGGGCATACAAAATCAAAGCAAATTTATCGAGATTTGCTCGTGTAACAAATAAAACCCAAGAGTTTCACTTCCATAATGTGCATGATCAGAAAACGATCCCCGGTAAATCTTATGCTCAAGCTGCAGCCTCCGCCTCCAAGCCTAAGCAGGAAATCGCAAATTTCGCCTTTAAGCCCAAACATAATGTTGTACTGGATCGAACACAGAAAGAAGGTGCAGGATTGACTTTCAAGACTACGAAAGAGGAAATTCTGTGGCTGGAAGGATGTGTAGTAGGAACACTACACGATTCTCAGAAATTGAAGGAGGCTCAACAAGACTTCATTCAAAATGGGTTTGTCAATTCAAGGCTCATACCCATGGGGGGATCATCTGTTCTGATCTATGATGATAACAGGAACAAGTTGCATGATTTATTTAAGAAAGATAAGGAATGGTTGGGACTATTGTTCAGTGAGATAACATATTGGAACAAAGATTGGTATTCTTCAACCAGAGAAGTTTGGATTTCATGTCTAGGCATCCCTATTCAAGCATGGAGTGAGAGATTCTTCAAACTTTTGGCAATCAGATCAGGCACCTTACTAAAATTAGTGAGGAGACCTTGAGTCGACAGAAACTTGATTGTGGTCGATTCCTTATTGCAACAACTGCTAAGGCGTTCATTAATTTGGTGAGCCAAGTTGATATTGATGGCATGATATATTCAATCAGAATGATGGAAGAAGTGGATAATCAATCAGAGGTGAAAACACAGACTTCTCCACTGTATAAATTGGAGTCGCCTCCGGACTCACCATTCTCGGATTCAAACTACTCTGATGAAACGGTAGAACAAACACTTTTGGAGGAAGTACAGTTACAAGAAGAGGACTATCAATTTCAGTTGAATAAAAAAATGCACTTGGATAAGTCATGGGATGAGATTCAAGGTTCTGGAATTAGAGGAGCACAAAGAAGACAACCACACTATTCATTTTCATGAAACAGAAGTGACGGATAGTCCTAGTTGTAATATAACGAGTACACCACTTAGACAAAAGGGCCGATCCACATTGTCAGAAAATGAGACGTGGCGGAAACAGTTCATCAAAACTTATCAGCGAAAAAGGATATACGAAGGAAAAGAAAAGTGATTGATGAGGATAGCAAGAATATGCCTGACACTCAGACAGGAGAGGAGGTTTGTTTTGCCAAAGCCATTCAGCTTTGGACCATTGGACAGAATCTGGGGATCATGGGACACGGAAATGAGGACGAAATCATTAAATATCTTATGAACATGGAAAAAGAAATGAGGCAGCCATTCAGCAACAAAGGAAACATAATGAGGGTTTAGGGGATGCCAAAGTGAACCAATGATCATTGTAAGTTTCAATATACAAGGGATAGGGGGTAGGGTGAAAAAAAGATAACTACCTTTTAGATGTTTGGATCCATGGCTACAACACAGGGATTTTAGAGATTTTGTGGAGAAGGAATGTTATAGTTATAACATCAGAGGCTGGGAGTGGGGGTGGTGGGGGGGGGGGGAGATTCATTTTAAAAGAAAAATCAAATGTCTGAAGAACAGCCTCAAAAGTCGGAATAAAGAAGTCTTTGGTTCGATAGAATCGAACATTGGGGCATCAAAAGACATAATTCATGAATGGAATAGAATGGCAGATTCTAGGGAGTTGTCAAGGGAAGAGAACCATGCCAGACAGCTTGAAGCAATCAAATTACAGAATCAATTGGGGATGAAAGACACTATGTTATATCCAAAAAGTCAGAATCAAATGGATAAGAGAAGGCAATGTGAACTCCAGCTTTTTTCCTAAAGTGATTAATCGAAAAAGGAAAAGGTCTGAGATAGTGAGTTTGTATTTTATTGGACAATGGATCGACGATGTTCAAGGAGTGAATGAAGGGGTTCACAACTATTTTTCCGACCAGTTTAAACAAGATGAATGGATGAGACCAACAATTCAAGGTATAGACTTTGTGCAGATAACGGAATTGGAAAATGAATAATTGATCGCGTGTTTTTCGGAAAATGAGATCCGTAATGCAGTGTGGGATTGTGATAGTTCAAAGAGGCCAGGGCACCAGATGGTTTCAGTTTCCGGTTTCTTAAACACTTTTGGGATCACTTGAAAGCAAATTTCATCACTTTTTTTGTGGATTTCTACAGAAATGGAAGATTGATCAAATGGGGTAATCCATCTTTTATTGTCCTTCTTCCTAAGAAAGATAATCCTACTAGAATTGAAGAGTTCCAACCGATTGCTCTCATTGGCTGCATTTACAAAGTTCTATCAAAGGTCCTTGCCAACAGACTAAGCAAAGTTCTTGACAGAATTATTTCTCCATCTCAGACAAGCTGGCAATCGACATATCCTTGATGGACCCGTAATCGTTAATGAATTGATTGACGAATTGAGAAAAAAGAAGAAAAAATGTATGATTTTCAAGGTGGATTTCGAAAAAGCATATGATTCGGTCAATTGGAAATTCTTAGATCATGTGATGACATTAATGAATTTTGATGTATAGTGGAGAAGGTGGATCATGGAATGTGTCACGAGTGCCAGAGCCTCTGTTTTAATTAATGGTAGCCCAACACAGGAATTTGCATTACAGAGAGGGATAAGACAAGGAGATCCCTTATCTCCTTTTCTTTTTGTGATAGTGGCGGAGGCTTTAAATAGAATGATTGATAAGGCCATCCAGATTAATTTATTATCGGCATTACGGCTATGGGAGGAAGAGATAAAGATTTCACATTTACAATTTGCGGATGACACGCTGTTGGTTGCTGAGGCGACTTCTGAAAATGCTATAACATTCAAAGTTATTTTAAGTAATTTTGAGATGTTATCAGGGCTGAAAATTAATATTCATAAGAGCAATCTCTTGGGGATAAATCTGGATCAGACAAGGTTGGAGGAGTTAGCAGCCTTGTTGAATTGTAAAGTGGGGATATTCCCTTTCAAATATTTGGGGCATCCGATTGGAGGAAACCCAACTCGCAAAAGTTTGTGGGAGCCGGTGATTGACAAATTTAGGAAAAGGCTGGCATTTTGGGATGATAAAAGTTTGTCTTTGGGAGGCCGTTTGGTCTTGCTCAATGCCGTGTTGACTTCCTTACCGATCTATTTTTCTCATTTTACCGTGCTCGAAGATCATTTTAGCAAAATTGCAATCCATGCAAACAGCTTTTCTATGGGGGGGCGAGGAGAGTGGCCGGAAAGTAGCCTGGGTCAAATGGTCGGATGTATGCAAAGCAAAAATTAATGGGGGGTTGGGGGTACGCAACTTAGAATCTTTCAATAAAGCGTTGTTGGGAAAATGGGGTTGGGACATTCTTAGGCTCTTAGCTATGGAATTCTCTTTGGGCAAGGGTTGTTAGGTCCAAATATAGGATTAACGGTGGGAGATTGATCACTTCAAGTGGTGAAGGGTTTAGGAGTAAAGTAGAGGACATAGTAGATTGGACTACTCTTTTGTTGATTGGAGGCATGAGCCAATCATTTGTTTGTTAGCTGTCTAGTTGTCTTAGTTACGGAAGGAATCTTTAGACTCAGTCATTTTTACTTCGTCTCTTTGTAACTTTTTAAAGTACCCCTGGTACTTTTATTTTAATATATTATTATTTGCCTGATAAAAAAAAATTATTATCTTATCTTCTAGGTGTAGGAGTCTTTATATATTGGATTAACGAGTTGTAACTTTTCAGATTATTTGGCACACAATAAAATTCAATTGTGCAAATTTGCTTTCTTTTTTTCTGTTGTTAGCTTTTATAGTACCAAAGCCAGGTTCAATTGAGCACATCATCGCTTAACCCAGACCAATCAGAAAACACCCATCGCGATCGTCCTTCTCATCGCGCCTTTCGACGCCCAAATTCTTTCGATGGTGAAAATGGTCTTTGCCGTTGTCAGTGGCAACTCCAATTCTAGAGATTTATCAATTACTTCGCCACCGAACACTCAGACATAGACTACCACCATATTTGACTCTACCTCCCTTCAAATCACAAATCACAAATTAAACAGGAGGAATTTTCCGTAATGGTCCCGTTGCGTGCAACTTGTGATTCGAGGAAAAGGGAAATTGGGTTACCTTGATGGCTCAATTCCACGCCCACTGCCCACCGATTCCAATTTCCAACCCTAGGATGTCCAAAAACCGATGGCGGTGGCATGGTTAATTAATTCGATGGAGGAGCGGATTGGCGACACATGCTTGTTTATCCTACAACAAAGGATATTTGTAGGGATGGCAACGGGGCGGGTCTGGGACGGGTTTAGCCAAACCCAGGACCCGCCCCGCTTCGGGAAAAAAAATCCAAGACCCGCCCCGCCCCGCCCCGCCAGGACCGCGAACCCGTTTCGTTTGGTTTTTTTCCAAGTAATGCACAAAGATTTACAAGATTAAAGAATGCGTATAGCATGCCCCTGTTAATGTTGTGAACTATGAAGGAACATTCAAGAATCAAGACCATAAATGAAATATCTGCTAGTTGGTATGCAATACAAGGTCAAGAGGGGATATGTACGAAGAAATCAAGCCTGTAACCTATTGAACAATTGGGAGAAGATTCATGGAACCTGTACGCAATTACCTCAGATTTTCTAGCACAATCTCTTTAAAATTTATACAAAAACAATCAGTTTAAAGAGATATTGAGTAAACAACACCATTATAAACAAGAAGGAAGATGGGTAATGTATGGAGCAAACCTTTCCAGTCGCCACGTGAGGACTGCCGACGGAGGGGAGGGAGTGGACTTCTCAGACGGCCGACGGAGGGGAGGGATAGGGCTGTGTGGGAGGGCCGACGGAAAGGGAGGGAGTGGCCCAGTGGGGCTGTGTGCTTGTATCCGTGAGCACTTGTGAGGGACGTGAGTTTTTTTTAAAAGAATCAGATTTCCTAGGGCAAATTTAGAAAGAGGTGAAGTGAAGCAGCTGGGCAGGCAGGATTAAAAAAAATTATAATTTATTGTATACGGGGCGGGTCCGGGGTGGGTTTGATCAATCCCAGGACCCGCCCCGCCCCGCGTAATAGACCTGTTGACGCGCCCGGGACCCGTTTGACCGGGTTTAGACCCGTCCCAGACGGGAAGGGTTCAATACGGGTCCGGGTTTAAACCCGTCCCATTGCCATCCCGAGATATTTGGGATGCAGTGCAATTGGCATACTCTAATATTGAGGATCTTTGCACAATCTGAAGCAGGGCGACAACAACATTACCCAATAATACTTCACGGCTCTTAGAAGACTCTGGCAGGAATTGGATATCTTCACCTTTTGTGAATGGAAAGATCCGACAGATGGCATTCTGTATCACAAATGTTGGCTAAACGCGCCTATGAAGTCCGGGGCAGAATTCTTAGCGTGAAGCCTCTGCCAACCATTGATGAATTTTCTCTGGTGTCCGAAGGGAGGAAATAGAAGACGGGTCATGTTTCCTGATGTATTACTTGCTGGTCCAGAAAACAGTGCTCTCACAACCCACACTCCATCACACAGTACCGACTCTCGGATGAAGGATGACAAGCCTTGGTGTGAACGTTGCAAAAAACTATCATACTATTGATAGATACTGGAAAATTCATAGGAAGCCAGCGGATTGGAATCCAAACAGATTAAAATACAAAGAAAAAAAGGACTTACAGGCCACACTGACACTTCAGAGGTAAACTCGAACCAACTTGGTGCAGTATTCTCCAAGGCCCAGCTGGATCAAATGCTGAAAATTCTCTCAGGAATCGGTCTCATCCTCTAATGCCGCAGCCACGTGTACAATCTTCGCGGCTCTTGGAGCCAGCACTACCAAAGGTGAGACTTGGATAATTGACTCTGGGGTGTCCGATCATATGTCAGTGCGTAAAGAATGTTTTTCAATTACCTTCCAAGTTTGGATCATAAACTGGTTAAAATTGCGGATGGTTCATATACAAATGTCGAGGGTGTAGGCATTATCGTCCTTAATTCTTCAATCATGCTTAAGGATGTTTTACATGTGCCTAATCTATCTTATAATTTAATCTCCATCAGTAAACTCACACGGGATTTGGATTGTTCAGTGTTCACACCTTTCACTTGCATTTTTCGGGACTTCGAAGAGGAGGATTGGAGTGCTAAGGGTGTTGCTGGGCTCTATTAGTTTCAGGATAAACTTTTCGTGAGTCATCAACTGTTGGTCAGGATTCTTTGCATAAAAACAGCAACTTATGCTCTTACATTTTAGATTAGGCCACCCGAATTTTATGTATTTAAGACGGTTATTTCCTTCTTTGTTTCTTTTTCAATGTGAAGTTTGTTAATTATCGAAACACATTCGTATTCCATTCCCTCCTAATTCATATCTAAACCATTTGCTTTAATACATAGTGATATCTGGGGACCCTCTCGTATATGTAGTATTTCTAACCATCATTGGTTTATTACGTTTACTAATGATCATAGTCGTGTTTGTTGGTGTATCTTTTAAAAGAAAATCAAATGTTCCGTAAGTTTTATTCAATGATCAAAACACAACTCAATGCCAAGATTCAAATCCTGCGTACTGATAATGTCACAGAATTTTTAATTCTATCCTTAACGATTTTTTGTAACACATGGGATTATTCACCAAAGCTCTTGTGTTCACACACCACAACAAAACTGGGTTTCTGAACGTAAAAATCGCCACCTTTTGGAAGCCGCTCGCTCACTTTTATTCACAACCAATGTTCCAAAACGTTTTTCGGGGGATGCAATTTTGACATCTTGTTATTTGATAAATATGATGGCATCTCGTGTCCTCAACTTTCAAACTCCACTAGATTGTCTCCATACCTTCCATCCATCTTATCGAGTTTCTTCCAACTTAGACCCAAAAATCTTTGGTTGCGTGGCATTGGTTCATATTCATGCACACAATTGTAGTAAGTTGGATCCACGTTTTTTGGGGTATTCTCAAAGCGAAAGGGGTATAAGTGTTATTCTTTTGATAAGCGACTATATGTTGTCTCTCGATATGTCACTTTCTTCGAAACAGTACCCTATTTCCCTAAGCAATCCTCGGTTTCTTCTGGTGAGAGAAAGCATGGTCTCATGCCTCATTCATCACAAGTTCTACCCGATACATGGGAATATCCTTGGACTATTCCTACCTCACCATCTCATCCAGATCTTCCCCTTAGTTATGCTTCCACCGTACGTCTGCCCACATCCTCTGTCACTCCTCCTTTGGGACATTCCACGGCAGGGTGAGACTTAGTACATCTGTTTCCTTCACATTTCTCATGAAAAAAACGTCAAACTAAAGTAATAGAACAAGTTCTCCTTTACAGCCAAGCCTTCAATTCGAATTCTGGGTACCAGGATGACATGGATGTGCTACAGGATGATAAAATAGAATTGCAGGGCTAGTCAACTGAAATAAATGAGCTACATAATGAGTCTGATGGTTTTGCTTGTGACTTTGATGTTCCGATTGCACTACGAAAAGGGACCAGAACATACACAAAGCATCCTGTTACGGGACAAAAGTTGTGAGCCCAACCCAAGAGATTAATGGGCCTAATTCTGCAGCCCAAGAACAGTGACCAGCAATTAAGAATGTCAGTTGAAGAATGAAGAAAACGTGGAGTTGGGGAAGTTAAGTTTGCTGGTTTTGGGGGGAAAATGGGTGAATAAAAGGGGAGGGAAATAAGGGTACTTGCATTCCAGATTGTGTGTAAAAGTTGTAGACAAGTTTAGGCTTGGGGGCAAGGGAGTGTTCTTCCTTGAGTGTGTGTGTTGTGAGTTTTGTATTTCCTTTCATTTTATTTCCATTCCAGTTAGCAAGTTAAGAAAAATTCCAGCAATATAATTGTGTTCTTGTTTCATTCCAGAAAGGACATCATACATTGCCTTTATTTCAGCTTATTGTATGTTTGGGAATTTGTGTTCCTAACAATTGGTCCGACCTGCCGACGACGTGCGACTAAGGGGATACAACATGAATACCCACCGATCGCATACTTTTTTCAGATGTTTTGGCTACAAAGCGATGCCGACATTCAACGGCGGAGATCCCAAGCTATGGCTTCTCACAGCCGAGCTCTATTTCCAGGTCAATTCGACACCATGGCATCACCGAATGCAAATCACATTCATGAGCATGGAGGAAGTGGCGGCAACATGGTTCTATGGACTAACACAAACCAATCTCGATCTCACATGGGATGGTTTCACCAAAGAACTAATACTTCAATTTGGTGAGAAAAAATTTAGGGAGGCGGAGCCACTGGATGAAGACTTTCGCGCTGCCAATGACAACAAGCCTTCCAACAGTGTTACAGAAGAGATCATCAGTGTAGAAGAAGGCACGGCTATCGAACGACATGTTGAAGTGGCAACCAACGAAGATCATATGAAGCCTTTCAGTAATGCCGTGCACATCCGCGAAAAGCAGAGCCTCGAAGATGGTGGGAAAGAGTTCTACGATGCTAAAAAAAACAATGACGACGAAGAAATTCATAAAAGTGAATTGGAGGATATAGCAACGGGTGATAAAGGGGGACAAGATGATGAAAACGTGAGGCACGAACAAACTGCCGTGAAACAGATTATGACCCAAGAGATTTTCCCTGAGTTCGATGAAATAGACCAGAAGAGACGAAAATCCAAGGCTGCAGGTTACATTTGGAGGAAATATGTGTGGTTACATGGGATACAAAAAATCGAAATGAAAATTCCATACCTCAATTGGAAATATAAGAAAGAGTTGATCAAAAGATACAGTGGACGAAAAGCATCGACCTACTATAAACTAGTAAGATCGAGAAAGGACAAGAGGTGGAGGGCTGATGCGGTGAGCGTTCGGCGGTTGGAGACTGGACCGGAGACTCGGCGGTTGGAATTATCATTACAATCCGACGAGGAGAGAGACATCGGTCACCAAATACACAAACTGAGAGAAGACGTGAAGCAAAAGATAAAAACCCATGGGCCTTGCCTTGTCAATAGGGCCACAAAATCAATTCTTTTAATTGAGGTGATAAGTAGCAAAGTAGCGGCCCATGAAAAAATGCCCATGACAGAAGCCCAAGGAAATTATTTGGATCGACAAACGCCGAATGCTTCGCTTTGGGCATTAAAATTCGGCAATTGGGAAGGGGAAGAAGCATCTACTGGACGATGGAGTGAGGGAATCATTCAATGGCTGCGGGCCGCTGGACTGCCGATGATCGTTTACGGTATTGGAGGCGGGTGGAGAGGTGCAATCGCGATTCGTCTCTCACACCAGACAATAGGGAACGGAGTTGCTATAGCGGCAAGGTTGTTAGCTCCAGTGAAATATTCTGATTTGGGTTCAGGTGGGACTTTCACGAGCCATTCAGGTGGCGGGTATATGGATGGGAATCAAATTATTAGCACCGTTATTTTATATCAATTGGATTGTGAGTTCCAGCTGCTAGGCCTGTGGGTATGCACATGGAAAACAAAGGGCGTCATTTTCGTGGGTGTTAAATTGATTGTCTTGCGGAGGGAGCAGATGTTGAAGTTATGGTATATATCTAGAGGTGTTAGTTTCTTGGAAGCTGAATTGGGACTGAATAATGTCCTGGGTGTTAACTTGAAATTTTGGAAGTTCAACTATGCAATAATCGTGGTTAAAATAAGTCTCTTAGGGGCTAAAAAACATCTTTATGATTTTCTGGGTTTTGGTAGCGTAGCTTGTGAGATTGACCAGGAGTTTGTGATTTTTGCTGAATGGAGTTTACTGACAATGATTGAAGCATATACCAGAAACTATACTGTTAATTTTTGGTATTTTGGTAATATGTTACTTGTCTTTGATGTGGGGTGGAAGAATAGAGATTTACTAGGAGCTCAAGTTGCAAATCCCAGCCTCGGGGATAAGACTGATTTACCAAAGAATTGTTATCTGGGAAAGTGGATCAAGCTAGCCGAGGAAATTGGTGCGATAGTTTTTATGGCATCTGCTCAAGATTATCCTTTTGATATTTGTTATTTTGGTAATGTGCTATTCACCATTGGGTTTGAGATCATCGTATTTGATCTTGGGTGGCGGGTCTCAGTCTTGAGGACAAGACTGTTTTCAACGGGGCGGTATTGTTACGGGACAAAAGTTGTGAGCCCAACCCAAGAGATTAATGGGCCTAATTCTGCAGCCCAAGAACAGTGACCAGCAATTAAGAATGTCAGTTGAAGAATGAAGAAAACGTGGAGTTGGGGAAGTTAAGTTTGCTGGTTTTGGGGGGAAAATGGGTGAATAAAAGGGGAGGGAAATAAGGGTACTTGCATTCCAGATTGTGTGTAAAAGTTGTAGACAAGTTTAGGCTTGGGGGCAAGGGAGTGTTCTTCCTTGAGTGTGTGTGTTGTGAGTTTTGTATTTCCTTTCATTTTATTTCCATTCCAGTTAGCAAGTTAAGAAAAATTCCAGCAATATAATTGTGTTCTTGTTTCATTCCAGAAAGGACATCATACATTGCCTTTATTTCAGCTTATTGTATGTTTGGGAATTTGTGTTCCTAACACATCCAGTGGCTAAATATGTGTCATATGGACATCTATCAGCTTCTATTAAGGTATTTCTCAAAAATCTCTCAAGTACGAAGGTCCTAAATACAATACAGAAAGCTTAGGATGATCCAAATTGGAAAAAGGCTGTCCTAGAAGAGATGCAGGCACTCAAAACGAATTGAACTTGGGAAATTGTTCACAAACCCAAGGAAAAAAATATCAGTTGGTTGTAAGTGGGTCTTCACCATTAAATACAAAGCTGATTGGTCAATTGAGATGTACAAAGCTATGTTGGTTGCAAAGGGATACACACAAACATTTGTCATTGATTACCAAGAGACCTTTGCCCATGTTGCCAAGATTAATACAGTCAGAGTTTTATTGTCCTTAGCTGCAGATTCAAACTGGTCACTCTTCCAATTGGATGTAAAGAACGCATTCTTAAATGAGGATCTGGAGAAGGAAGTATATATGGAGTTACCACCAGGTTTTAATGAAGACGGTAAAGAGGGGAAAATGTGTAAATTGAAGAAATCATTGTATGGTTTGAAACAATCTCCACGAGCCTGGTTCCATAGATTCACCAAAGCAATTCTGAAACTTGATTATCCCAAGCCAATACCGACCATACGTTGTTTTAAAAACAAAAAACTCTTCTTATTGTCTATGTGAATTATATCGTACTTACATATGATGATCAATACCGACCATATGCTACATCGGAAGAACATATGGTGGTTGTTTATAGAATCCTAAGATCTCTAAAGGGAACACCAGGGAAAGGATTGTTCTTCAGAAAACAGAAGCAAGGAACGTTGAAATATTCACTGATATTGACTGGGCTGGATCAATAAGTGACAGAAGATCTACATCAGGGTACTGCTCCTTTGTTCGGGGGGAATTTGGTGACATGGAAATGTAAAAAACAACAAGTTGTAGCAAGGACTAGTGTGGAGGCTGAATTGAGATCGGTAGCTCATGGCGTGTGTGAAGGATTTTGGTTGAAGATGCTACTTGAAGAATTGCAAGTGAATATCACAATGCCACCGGAACTCTTATGTGATAACAAAGCAGCGATCGACATCACGCATAATTGAATGCACCACGACTGAACTAAAAATGTTGAAGTCGATCGACATTCATTAAAGAGAAGATTGATAAAGGAATCATCGACATAGTTTATGTATCAACTTCAGAACAAACTGCCGACATGTTAACAAAGAGCTTATTTAAGCCAATGTTTGAAAATTGTAGACAAACTCGGAATGTACAATCTGTACACTCCAGAGCATAGTTATTAAAAGCTCATATAGCGCGCGCTAAAGCTCAAGGCGAAGCGAGGCGCCCTTTTCAATTAGCAAAGGCGCGCGCTATAGCGCGCCTTTACTAAGGCTTGAAATTTAGGGCTATCGGGTTATCACAATATGTTGATAAGGTTGGGCTTTAAATTTAAATTTGGGCTTATTAAAAATAAGACCAAGTTAGAGAATATTATATTAGGGTTAAGTTAGAGAGTTTTATGGTTACTTGTACATAAAGTCTTGTTGCATAAACCCTCCAGCCTCCAGCCGCCGCCGACCGATAAGCAGATTGATGTGTTCAAGTGCTCTATCTTTCTTTTCTTCAAAATTACACTGCATTATTTCCTTTCTTTTTTTCGTCTCAAATTATTATTTATTTTTGGATTGATTCTCCTTTCTTGTTTTATATTTTCTTTTCCTTCAATTTTTACGTGGCAAAGTTCATCAGTCATCACAATCGTCAATTAGTCCATTCAATCAAAGTTTGACAAATACATGAGAATATAGCAAAATATAAATATAGCAAAATATAAATTGCTAAGCTATTAACATTGTTAAAGCATACTGCTAATTGTTGCTAAACTACATACAAATGAATTCATGCCTTCATTTCAACGGACAAAAACAAAACATATTCTTTATTTATTGCAACTTGATTCTTGACATTGACTGCATAATATAAATCACAGATTCACAATGAATCAATTTCAAGCCCCGCTTGAACGCATAAAGTTGGAAAACATGGTTTAATCAATTTTGTGATTTGCTTTGTATGAGTTAATGAGTTTGATTAAATTTTATGGATACTATTGATGTATTAAAAAATATATAAGCTATTGCGCTTTACTTTAGTAAAGCGCGAGCTTCGCTTCGCGCTATGCGCTATAGCTCCAGGAATTTGCGCTTTAGTGCGCTATGCGCCTTTAATAACTATGCTCCAGAGTGAGGGAAAGTATCGATAAGTTTGTATAAGTGTTTAGAGTAGTTTAAATTAGAGATATGCATTATCAAATAATTAATAGTTTAAATTATAGATTAAGTTATTATCTTATCTTCTAGGTGTAGGAGTCTTTATATATTGGAGTAATGAAAATTGTAACTTTTCAGATTATTTGGCACACAATAAAATTCAATTGTGCAAATCTCCTTTCCTTTTCTCGGTTGTTAGCTTTTAAAAACTCTTGATTGTTTTTGCATCATGAATTTCATGATCTCGACCGACTTTTAAATGTATGATAATTGTTTCCCAATGATTAAGTCTCATAATCACCAAATTATTTCAAGAAAAGAGTTACTGGATGACCTCCTCAGCTATAAGCTTAAGCTATAAAGGTATTTAATATTTATTGTCATTAGAAGTGATATTTTTTCTAAAGCCTTGAATGCAAATTCTTCCTTCACTGACAACCAACAGACCTTAAAGGATCTCACTTTTTTTTTAAATAAGCTAATATTATGTTAAGTTATCAGCATACTGCAGCACTGAAAGATGTTTCTAAAATAGCAACTTAAACCAGAAACAGAGAGAGAAGATCCATGTATTTAAAATGCGAGTACTGTGAGATAAGATGGATACAAGTCTGTACACAGTTGTTTAGTACCTCAAGCTGTGCAGCTGCCTCCTTGTATTGCCTTTTGGAAGCCATGACTTGGAGTTGTTCTACAGCAGAGACTGGCATGCAAGACAGAGGTAGAATCAGATAAAAATTTAAAGGTGCAGTTATAGACATACATTCCATAAAATAAAAATTGCCCAAACAAACTTTCAAAGGGAAAATGGTGCTGTTTGGTTGATCTGTTCTCCCTTTTTTCAAAAGTTTGTTTTCTTTTTCCCCCAAAAAAGTGCATTTAAAATTTTCAACATCATTTTCAACCACGATAAGTCGATAAGTGACTCAAACAATTCATATTCAAACCAATCGTTGCGTACGATATCGACCGGCCTTCAAAACATGTAATTTGAACTCCATCTTACATTCCACTGATATTCTTTAAATCTTAAGATGTGAGATTAGATTGAACCAAACACAACCAAAAGATCCAAGCACAACTTCAATTGCAAAATAAAAGTGATGAAACTTAAACAAAATGAAAAGCACGAGGATCTTTCCAAATAATACCAAGCCAAAAAAGAAAAAGAAAAAGAAAACATATATATATATATATATATATAAATTGCTTCTTGAATCAATCATATCTGCTAAAACATGATGAAAAATCAACAAGAAAGCTATTATTCAAAAACTGTAGAGCACACAAGCCTAAATAAAGCAACATGATGGGGGGTCCGGAAACAAACTCTTTCCAGAAAGAATCAAGAGTAAGACAACTAACCTAGCATTGTAAGACGATGTAGGGCAGTAATTGTAGTAGTTATATGCTTCTTTGCAAAGTCAAGTTTCTTAATGTCACGGCATATTTCCTGAACCATTGTTTCACTTTGCTCTGCTTTTGTTTTTATTTCTCTAATTTTACCAATGAGTTCCTGGTTCATATGGTAGAAAACATATAAACAAAGAGAAGCGATATTGAATCTAACGCTGCTGCGAAAAAGGTGACCAAAAATAATGAAAAGTGCAAAGAAACTTGTGCTAAGGAAATACATTGTCTGCAGGTAAATTAGGTATTTGCAGACCTGAACTGCATGAGTGGCTGCAGCAAGTTCTTCCCGGGCCTTGCTTCCTGAGTTACTCTGAACGTAATATCAAGATCAAATAAGCCGCACAAACAGAAATATTCTCCAGAGCGGAAAAAACATGTTCTGATACAAGTCAGTGATTTCACTTATCCTCACGCAGCTAGCAATCTTTATTCTATACAGAGTATAATATAATACAATATAATTGTTGAATTACATGTGCATAAGCCCGATAGATTTTCATCCTCACAAAAGTAAACCTAAAGAACTCAAACACTTGGCATCAGTAAAAAAAACGTACTTAATTAACTCAGCTTTGTAGTATAATCTTCCAAGTGCTGTAAATGCACTAACATTATTGTTTTTTCATATTTAAGATTGGACGCAATTCCCTACATTAGTAAGGATGTTTCAGTGGCCAATTGATTGCATATGCATGATATATGAGTAAAATCATGCACTGCAAAAGTATTCAAGAAGCAATTTATGGCCAATGATTTGGTGGTAAAAACAGCTAAAAAAATAGAACTTTTTTAGGGCCATTGGCAGTTGGCACACAAAAATACTAGAAATTTTGTTAAACACTCTGAAAAATCCTTGTGTTTGTTTATCAGCTTGCAGATTTTTGTGCTACTTACAGCATATGGGAAACATTTACTTACGAAATGTGTCTCCATGTAAATGTTCTCCACTAGTCTACTCCATGAAAAATTATTCTGATTTTTCACAACCAGAAGTATATTTTCCGTCCTTGATTAAGCCTTATTCGGTTACTAACAATCGTATTTCGCATGAGAAATATGAAACATATACCCACCAGTGACATTTCTGTGACGAAATTACTACCTTGAGAATTTTTTTGTACATCAGTGAAGGCGAGTCAACCAATATAAAAATCCTAGGAAAGAAGGCCCTGATATTTCTTGCATCAAGTCCAATGACATGAATCCGGACCTCAAAAAATGGAATATGTAACAACAAAAGAAGGAGACCGTGTGGCAATGCACTAAATGCTACTCATGGCTGATTTGCCGACCACAAGGAACAACTAAGGAAGAACTGTCAAGATATTATGGACATGCAAGATATTTCTTCCTTTTTTCAAGAGCTTTACACAATCACCTAATTGCCACCACTGTAAGTTAGAAAGTTTGAAAATCAATATTTGAACATAATGGCATTGATAACTATGTGGACAAAGAAAAATCATGATTGTTTCCTATAAAAAGCTCATAAATTCAAGTTTTCATTTTCTTTCCTAGCATTAACATTAGCTTTATGGAAATAGGTTTGCATACATAGTGCATGAACCCAAAAAAAGAAACACCAACCTGCTGACGAACAGCGGTTAAAATCTCAGCATCCACTCCACGAATTTCACTGTGTATTTTCTGCATAAGCGGCTCAACACCAGATAGAGATGCCTCTGCATATCACCGATCATCGATGGAGTTAGAAGTCTAATCTTTCCAAAAATAAATAAAACATATGAAGGTTTTTGCTAGAGTTTTCACATCTCTATAAAACACGTCTATTGAACTGTGATCCATCAAATTACTCTAAAGATTGAATTGACTTTTATATAGCTGTAACATCCTGTTCCAGTATGCTAGAAGCTTCATGTCCTCGATCTGTTCAACTATATGATAACAGAGATAAAACATAGCTCGGATACTCAGTTTTCTAGACCACCAAGCTCTCCCACATATATACATGATGAAACGATAGCCTCCTACTGAATACTCAATTTTCTAGACCACCAAGTTTCCGATAAATTCCACATGAAATTCTTATGAAAAAACCTGCACTTCTCAATAAAATTCTAACAGCTGTGAAGACCTTACTAATGTACATAAGACATATAAACATGTATACAGAAAAAGTCTCATTCATAGACATGAAGTTTTATCTGTGACCTGTGGGAAACATCTGGTTGATGTAATCTAAAGCTCTCTGCTTGTCTGTCTTCGCCATTCTTTTCGAATTAAAAGCTGGACACAATCAACGGTACATTAATTAGCAATCAAACAGAACAGTGTGAACTCAACCAATGGATCTGAGCTATTCATTTGATCTGCAAATTCACCGAATTCGATTGAAGGTTTCAATAATTTTATCGAACTGAAGATGATTACCTCGTGAATTTTCAGTCGTTGCAGGGGAGCAGTTTCGACGGGTTAGGAGTCGCGACTGTTCTACGATCAACAAGGGAACCAGTAAGTGCGAGCAAATGAGACGTTTTCATAGTCGAGCAAATGAGAGGTTCGGGTGAGCCGCGTGCATATACCGATCAATGAGCCGGGTTAGTCAACCGGAACTTGAAAGGAACTTGAAAGCTTATTGGAAAATAGATTTAATAAAATCAGACATTTTTTAAAATAATTTAATAGTATTTAATTATTAGTATTAAGTATAAGTATAAGTATTTATAAGTAAACATATCTAATTTGATGTCCGAGAAAATTATTAAAAGCCGTGTTCGATAGCTACAATGTCCCGAGGCCCGAAGGTGGGAAGGGCGCACTTCCCCAACTGATCACTTTGCTCCTAGAAAGGGTGAGGGTAGGGATGGCAATGGGGCGGGTCCAAACATGGACCCGTATTGAACCCGACCCGTCGGGGCGGGTCCAAACCCGCTTCAACCGGGTTTGGAAGCGGGGCGGGGCGGGTCCTGGGATTGGCCGAACCCGCCCCGCACCCGCCCCGCTATGCATTTTTAATTTTTTAAAAAAAAAAAATTAATATTGAATATACATTTCACTTCTTTGATTGTACAATAATGTGTCATTGTTTAATTTCATATCAAAATTCATGTGTTTATGGTAAAGAAGTTGAACATTTTGAATGGAATAAAAACTAAATAATAAATATTTGATAGTTTAAAGATAGTTTTACGATGTTTATTATAAATATTTACTAGAGGAAAACATTAAATTCAATCTCAAAACTCAATTTTTGTGTTTCAAAATTAATTTCTACCAAATTTAATTTTTTTATAAAATAAAAAATTGTTTGCGGGGCGGGGCGGGTAAACCCGCGAACCCGGCGGGTCTAAGCGGGGCGGGGCGGGTATGGGTTTTATGTGTAGCGGGGCGGGTCCTGGGATTGGCCAAACCCGTCCCAAACCCGCCCCGTTGCCATCCCTAGGTGAGGGTTGATTAGCGGCTCTTGTTCACTCGACAAGTATCTACGACGTGATCTTTTGATCATCTAAGTTTCTTATGTTACAGTCAACTTAACTCTCGATTGCAAATATCTATATAGAAGCCCACCAACATTAAGGTTAGTTTGATGTCGAAACAACACGCATCATTTTTTTTACACATTGGATACAATGTCCACTAAAGACACTAATACCCCATATACGAAATATCATCGTTTTAATTGCAGAGATCTAGGAGCCAACAAGTCTAGAACTCAGAGTGGTTTTTGGACAGTGTGTTGTAGGCACATGACGGGGAATTGATGTCTACTGTCAAAGTTTGCAGACACATGACGGTAATGGATGTCTACTGTCAGAGTTAGTAGACTTTACCGGAACAAGGATAACTTTTGGTGACAACGTGAAAGTTAAAAACTGAGGGTAAGGGTAAGATTATCCATGATAACCCCTATTGCAGTAGACATTACCAATACCAACGATGACCCCATCCAGTCTACTGAAGTACATACTAAGAATGTTCAAGATACAGAGGCTGATCCCCTTGGACCTCCGTTCCGGTGGAAGAAAGTTAGAAAGATCACCCACTGAGCAGGTCATAGGTAACTCTACTGCTCCTCTCCGAAAAGATGACAGATGATTAATGAATTCCTACATGATGCATTCATTTCTCGTCAAGAACCTAAGAAAATATATGAAGCAATATTAGACCCAAACTGGATAGAAGCTGTGCAAGAAGAATAAACCAGTTTGCTAGAAATAATGTTTGGCAATTAGTTCCACGACCACATCATCACATTGTCATAGGAACTACATGAGTATTCAGAAACAAACTAGATGAAAATAGTATTGTAATGAGGAATTGTTGGAATCGAAGAGGGTGGGTGAATGAGATTACTTGGCTACTTTAGCTTTTTAAAATGAGTTTGCAAAAATCAAATAGTTTGCGCTTGCGGAAGGCTTAAGTCAATCGATAAATAAAAGAAATAAGAAGTAAACAAATAAATAAATAAATGCGTAAAGAAATTAAAGCGGTAAATAACAAGGATATTTGTTATAGAAGTTCGGTGATGAATCGCCTACGTCTCCTCTTCCCGGTTAGATAACCTCCAACCGAGGTTCCACTAGAACAAATGGTCTTGGCCTTGAGGGCTCCAAGTTAGCCACAATACAACTCTTCCCGAGTTTACAAAGCTCTTCCCGAGCACAATACTCTTCACGAGTACACAAAGCTCTTCACGAGCTACCAACACTCTTCACGAGTCTTCTTAGCCTTAAGGGCTCCAATGATAGCCACAACACATGCACCAACTATACTTGTTGATGACTTTACAATTTCCAACATGCTTTGGTGTTGGAGGACCTTACAACAGCTCAACAAACACCTTCACGGTGTACCAACACGAAGACAACAAGACTCTAACAAAAAGAATGAATTACAAACTCCAATACAACAATAATGTATGGAGATTGCAATGCTATTTGAATTTTGACTTAGCAAAGCTTTGTAGAAGTTTGTAGGCTTGTTTCTTGTCTTCAAAATGCTCCAAAGCATCAATATTTATAGTGTTGGAGGCCCCCCTAGGCTCCTACTAGCCGTTGTTACACAAAAGGCTGAAATCACTCGTCGATCGCCTCAGGCGATCACCATCGCCGCGCCCCAACGGTCAGCATAAATCACGCATCGCCTCAGGCGATCCAAACCAAAATCCAATGCCGTAGCCTCAGCAGCCTAAAATCTTGCATCGCCTCAGGCGAAGTCCACATCGCCTCAGGCGTTCAAAGCAACGCCTCAGGCGATCAGCCCATCGCCTCGGGTGAACTCCCCCTGCGCGCGAGCCTCGGCGTCGCTCCAGTCGATGTGCATGGCGATGCCCCGCCTGGCTGCCATCGCCTGGGGCGATGATCACCATCGCCTGGGGCGATCCAAGCCAGGTTGTGCACACTTGATTTTCTTCAATCAAATCACTTGTTAATCAATTAATCTGCATACTAAGTAGACATATTAGCATAACAAACACAAGTTTTGTTGATCATCAAAACTCAAAAATAAACCGGAGATAAATTAAAGCATTAAACACAACCATGTGTTTAAGGCTCAACAATCTCCCCCTTTTTGATGATCACAAAACTTGATAAACTTGAATAAGTAATATGCATGAAATGTGAATAAACATGACTCCCTCTTAACAATTGCATAGCACATACAAGATTACCAAGTAAAGCATAAAGCAAACAACTCTCCGCTCAAACCATGCATACAAAAGCTCTCCCCCTTAAACTATGCATGTATTAGGTTTCAAGTTTATCACAAAATTCTCCCCCTTTTTGTGATAATCAAAAATCACAAATTTTAAATAAACATAGCTAAATTATATGTTGCCACATAGCCATATTTTAACAATTTACACATGTTCCTCATCAAGCATGTAATAAGCATAACAAGCCTAAGATTAAATCATTTAGAGAAACATCAAACATGCGTTTAAGGCAATCGACAATTAATTCTAAACATTGCAAAGTGTGCATATGTTCTACCAAGAGTTCATGCACCTGTGCCCAATAAACATTATAATTCTCAATGCATCATTAGATAAAATTATTAATCACATAATTGCACATTTCCACATTGTATATTTAAATTTGAATATCAACAAACTTACTATAAAAGGATAAGCATATATCATGCATTAAAACAATTTATATGTGCATATGCTAAGGGGTTATGCATTTTACTACCAATGAATATTGAGCTTCATTATTTATTGGTCACAATTAATTTGTGCCAATTAAATTTTGAATTGCTCTTTTAAAATGTATAAAATAATTCTACCTTTGATGACAAGAGTGTGTTCTTGTCATTGGTCATATGCCTCGCGCCTCTTCTATAGTGGTGAATAAGATAAACTCCTCCTTTGAGTTACTTGTGCCTTCATCCTACATCCCATTGTTGTCCCTACAAAACAAATTTGCAATAGGAGGATCTTTGGTACCCATTTGATTTTTGGGTCCTAGAGGTTAGCTTTCATTGGCACCTTTGGAATCCATTTCCACCTCTTGTTAGGTTGGTATTGAATTCTAGCAAACCTACATTTGTTCTTAGTATGCCCATTTTTACAACAATAGTTACAAGTAGGAGAATCATGCTTAGCATTGGCCAACGAGCTTGAAAATGTTTTTGATTTGCTTGAGAAGCCTAACCGGGCTTTATCAAAGCTACAACGTTGCAAGCCAAGCAATTCATTCATCTTTAGACTACTCTCACTAAATTTGCAAAAAGATATCTTTAAAGAATTCAATTCATTTTTCAACGAATTATTTTCTTCATCTTTCTTAGCAACCTCAAGTTTGAGTAATTTGTTACTCTTCTTGGTTTTGCCAAGAACATCTATAAGCTCATGATAAGAATCTAATAATTCATCAAAAGAAGGTACATCATCGTCGCTTTCATCTACTTCATCATTTATGTCGTCTTTGGCCATGAGACAAAGGTTGGTTTCTTCTTCATCGGAGTCACTATCACTCCATGTAGCTATTAGAGCCTTCTTCTTGCCTTTATCTTCATTCTTCTTCCTAGGACACTTGTTAGCATAATGACCTTTTTCTTGACAATTATAACAAGTTACCTCGTGTTTGGATTCATGTTTGGTAGCACCGGAGGCCTTTGGCTTGTTATGTTTGTTGAAGAATTTCTTGAACTTCCTAGTGAACAAGATCATCTCTTCATCCTCATCATCATCTTCATCCTCGGATTGATCTTTTCTCCAGACCAAGGCGATCCCCTTTCTCATAGATCTATCATCCTCCTTTATGCCTTTCCTTGTTAAGACTTCAAGCTCATGGGTCACCAATGTGCCATGAAGCTCATCAAGGTCATAAGATGCATTCTCTCCTTTGTTGGACTCGATGATGGTCGTCCTCTTGGCATCCCATTCCTTTGGCAAGGCTCTTAGTGCTCTCCTCCATATTTGCTTTGGAGGATACTTCTCTCCAAGTTGGGCAAGCTCGTTTATGATTTGAGTGAGCCTCCTAAATATTGAATCAACCTCTTCTCCGGACTCCATCTCAAAAGTCTCATATTTGAGTTGCAATAGATCAATCTTTGTCTCTTTCACTTGGTTGCTTCCTTCATGACAAATTTGCAATTTGTCCCATATCTCCTTTGCGGTTGAGCACATCGAGATCCGGTTGTACTCCTTCATATCTAAAACACAATGCAAAATATTAATAGCTTTAGCATTTTGCGAAATTAAAATCATATACGCTCTAGTGAAATCGTCCATTTCTTTAGGGATACTTATTCCCCCAACTTCCTTTAAAGGAATATGTGGACCTTTCACTATGATCTTCCAAAGGTCATAATCTACGGATTGGATGTATAGAGAAATTCTATTTTTCCAATACCCATAGTTATCACCCGTGAAAAGCGGATGTCTATTTGTCGATTGACCTTGAGCAAACTCATTTGCTAGATTAGCCATATAAAAGATTTGATTTAAAACAAAAAATCAAATGGCTCTGATACCACTTGTTGGAATCGAAGAGGGGTGGGGGGGTGAATGAGATTCATTGGCTACTTTAGCTTTTTAAAACGAGTTTGCAAAAATCAAATAGTTTGCGCTTGCGGAAGGCTTAAGTCAATCGATAAATAAAAGAAATAAGAAGTAAACAAATAAATAAATGCGTAAAGAAATTAAAGCGGTAAATAACAAGGATATTTGTTATAGAAGTTCGGCGATGAATCGCCTACGTCTCCTCTTCCTGGTTAGATAACCTCCAACCGAGGTTCCACTAGAACAAATGGTCTTGGCCTTGAGGGCTCCAAGTTAGCCACAATACAACTCTTCCCGAGTTTACAAAGCTCTTCCCGAGCACAATACTCTTCACGAGTACACAAAGCTCCTCACGAGCTACCAACACTCTTCACGAGTCTTCTTGGCCTTAAGGGCTCCAAGGATAGTCACAACACATGCACCAACTATACTTGTTGATGACTTTACAATTTCCAACTTGCTTTGATGTTGGAGGACCTTACAACAACTCAACAAACACCTTCACGGTGTACCAACACGAAGACAACAAGACTCTAACAAAAAGAATGAATTACAAACTCCAATACAACAACAATGTATGGAGATTGCAATGTTATTTGAATTTTGACTTAGCAAAGCTTTGTAGAAGTTTGTAGGCTTGTTTCTTGTCTTCAAAATGCTCCAAAGCATCAATATTTATAGTGTTGGAGGCCACATAGGCTCCTACTAGCCGTTGCTACACAAAAGGCTGAAATCACTCGTCGATCGCCTCAGCCATCGCCTCAGGCGATCACCATCGCCGCGCCCCAACGATCAACATAAATCACGCATCACCTCAGGCGATCCAAACCAAAATCCAATGCCGTAGCCTCAGCAGCCTAAAATCTTGCATCGCCTCAGGTGAAGTCCACATCGCCTCAGGCGTTCAAAGCAACGCCTCAGGCGATCAGCCCATCGCCTCGGGCGAACTCCCCCTGCGCGCGAGACTCGGCGTCGCTCCAGTCGATGTACGTGGCGATGCCCCGCCTGGCTGCCATCGCCTGGGGCGATGATCACCATCGCCTGGGGCGATCCAAGCCAGGTTGTGCACACTTGATTTTCTTCAATCAAATCACTTTTTAATCAATTAATCTGCATACTAAGTAGACATATTAGCATAACAAACACAAGTTTTGTTGATCATCAAAACTCAAAAATAAACCGGAGATAAATTAAAGCATTAAACACAACCATGCGTTTAAGGCTCAACAGGAATAAAGCAAGATTAGTTGCACATGATACAATCAGGAAGAATGCATTGATTTTGATGAAACAATTACCTATGTAGCCCGACTATAAGCTATTTGTATATTTCTTGCATTTGCTGCATTTAAAGACTTTAAAGTCTATCATATGGACGTTAAGAGTGCATTCCTTAACGGCAAACTTCAAGAGGAGGTCTATGTGAAGCAGCCTCCTGGATTTCCAAGTCATCAGCATCCTTCTTTTGTTTATAAGTTGGACAAAGCATTGTATGGTTTAAAACAAGTTCCAAGGACTTGTTATGAAACTCTGTCAAAATACTTAATTGAGCATGATTTTACCATTGTCACAGCGAACAAGACCATTTTTAAATTCACAGCGAACAAGACCATTTTTAAATTGAGGTAAATTTGTATCGTTGTATTATTGGTTCTTTACTGTATTTAGCTGCCAGTAAACCAGATATAATGTATGTTGTTTGTATGTGTGCTCGATTTCAAGCCAACATTAAGAAGTCGCATTACTTTGCTGCCAAACGGATATTAAAATATCTTAAAGGCACAGAAAAAGTTGGCATCTGGTATCCCAAAGATTCAACGTTTAATTTAATTGGATATTCAGATGCTGATTATGCAGGTTGTAAAATTGATAGGAAGAGCACCAGTGGATCTTGTCAATTCCTTGGAGATTGATTGATTTCCTCGATCATTAAGAAGCAAACTTCTATAGCAACCTCTACTGCATGAGCAGAGTACCTTGCTGCTGGAAGCTGCTGTGCTCAACTGTTGTGGATTCAACAACTAAGAGATTATGGAATTGAGTCCATTGAATCCCCGATCTTTTGTGATAATACATCTGCTATTGCTATCACTTACAATCTTATTTTTTATTCTCGAACAAAGCATATCGACATACATCATAATTTTCATCCGAGATCGTGTAACGAAGATGGACATCCAACTGAATACGTCACAGTATATTATAATGAGTTGATGTTGGTTTGGCAAGAACTGGATCTCCTTGAAGCTGAAGAGTAGGAAAGTAGTATGGATAGTGCTTGTTTTAAAAGAATGTGGAAAGAAGTCGGGTTTTTGTATTTCTCGCATGTCTAAACAAGGATCTAGGCCGACAAACTTGGCCAAGCATTAGCGGGGTTTTCTCTAAAGTTCGGTGAGAGGATGCCTGCCGCTTTGTGATGATGCCGTAGGTGTATGAATCAAAAGGATATCCTGGTGGTTCGGCCCAACGTGAGCAAAGGTAGTGGCTCGAATGGGGACCATATTGATGGTAAACCAAAAATAAGGTATGAGAAGTGAAACAAGCCGTGGCATACATTAGAAACCTGTTGGGAGTTTCATGGTTTCCCCATCTTAAGAAAAAATTTGGTGGTTCCAATCGGTTTGGTCGGTTTGAATTATATAAATTTCACATGTGCTCTCGTGCACTTACATGGGTCTCATTTATGTTCCACGTGATATATGTAATTGGCCGATGTAGTGCATGTGACTCTGTGTTGTATGTTAACATGCCAAAGGAATGGCGCAAAGATAACACATTAGTTGCTTTAGAGGCAAGAATACTTACTCTAGATATCTGTCAGTATAAATTTGTTCGGAATACCTTTCTCGAGCAGTTTGTGAATTTCAAAATGTGTTATTGTAGCAACTTTCTTCAGATCCAAGTGTTTAAAATGAAGTCGAGGGAATCATCCTTCGATTATCTCATAACACATATTAAGCACTACTTAAGATCCTTATGATCTAATTGATTGAAGTATTTGTCCTTTTTCTTAGGTATTAGCATTTGCAATTCGATCCGCATATTCTGCATATGCCTTCTTTTTATGTTGTATATATGCATATTCCAACTATAAACAGAGGCAATTGAATGCCTTCTACTTGTCCAGGAACAAACATCAATATCTCTACCTAAAACTACAGTTCATAAAATAAGCTTCATAGCATTTGAGCTCGAGCTCGATTTCGTCTAGTATGGTTATGTTATAAATAATTAGTAAAGAAAAAGATAACGAGGCGATTGACTATTGGTTGTTTGCTGCTTTTTTTCCAAGATTTTGTCTACTTTCCTTCTTGCAAACTTTAGCCAGTAGTCTCTGAGGAAAAAAAAATTGAAAAAAAGGAAAGCAAGTTAGATGCCCGTTATTGTTCTTTACAGAATAAGGATGCTAGTTTTGAAGATCAGTTTTAAATCATACCTGCAGAGAAATTTTCTGGTAGAGATGCAGAACCTGGATACGCTTGTGGATTGCTAACTTCAAAATGTGGTTGAGGGTCACTCTTGAATTCCTGCATAAGTTTTTTGCAGAAAGTTTTTACATTATTAAAATATAAGTCAAAAACAAAGTTTACTAAATTTACATGTCACCTAATTTGATAGAAAAGTAATACACACACACATATACATATACATATATTGTATGATGTAGATTAAGTACTGAGGCTCGACATGCTCTTGGACCTCTATTAAGTGGCATTTAACACTATACCCAAGAACAGTTTCTGGCGCATAATGAATAGTATCCACTCTAAACTGATTCAAAATGACTTTTGTTCCAAGTATAGTCAGTTGTGAAGAATTACAAGTTGTAAATGGTCCTATTAACGGACCTTATTAGTAGCAGAAAGGTTGTGACTCGGTGGAGCTGCACTTGTAGCCACCAGAAAATGAGTCATGTTTTCTTCAGCAAATTCTCTCAATCTATTAAGCTCTGGTAATACGATCTTGCCAAGGTCTGGTCTATCTTTCCGCCTTAGTTCTGCACACTGGATTGCAAGTTTTGCAAATGTTAAGGCCTCTTCCACAGGCCAATCTGGAACCGAAGAATCCAACATCTCCGGCAATGTCCCCTTCTCAATCGCTCGTGCAATATGGTGAGTTAAGCCCATTGCTGGTTTTGCTGTTAGTATTTGTAGAAGCACGACCCCAAATGAATATATGTCAGATTTCACTCCAAGCATTCCGGTTTGCTGATATTCAGGATCGATATAGCAGAAAGTTCCAGCTGCTGATGTCATTCGGTATTGTGTTACATCATCTGCTACATTAGGAGGGACGAGTCTTGCCAATCCAACATCACCGATTTTGCTCACGTAGTTCTGGTCTAGAAGAATGTTTCCCGGTTTGAGGTCTCGATGGACCAAAGGCTCTGGCTTTGTCTGGTGGAGAAAGTGTAGGCCTGTGGCTATTTCTGCAGCAATTCTAAATCGAAGTTGCCAAGTAAGGGGGCGAGTGTTATCTCTCCTGTAAAGACGATCATCCAAGCTACCGTTGGCCATATACTCGTATACTAGACAACCGTATTCGTGACAGGCTCCGAGAAGTAGGACCATATTTGGATGTCTCATGCAACTTAGCACTTCAACCTGCATTATAAACATGTTTTTTTGTTAGAAACGAAAGAACATGTTCTAGAATCATTAATATATCATTAAAATTATAATAGAAATTTATATATTTCTTGGAAAATGAAGCTCATTTGCATTAGTACTTTGTTAATCGTTACCTCTTGTTGAAACTGCGATCGTCCTTGAGCAGCATCTGGACGCAATACCTTTATTGCCACCGGTGTATGATCAAGGTGACACTTATAGACCGGACCATAGCCGCCTTCACCAATTTTACGTGATTCAGCAAAATACTCAGTAACCTCTTCGATTTCTTCAATGGTATATCTTCTGTATCTTAGTGGTGATACAGTTATTGCTCTCTCCTTCTCTTCTGAATCTTGAAGTGCTTTCATTTCTATGCTAACTCTTTTTTGGGACTCTATTTCTGCAACTCTTTGAGCTGCTTGAGCATTCTCCATGGCTGCTTTATATTTAGCTTTCTCTTGTTCAGCAGTAATCCGTGCTGCTTCTTCTGCTAGTCGAGCCTCTTCTAGTCTTCGTTCTTCTTCTAATCTCCACCGATGAAGCTCCACTGCCTGTATATAATTTTTTTTTTAAAAAAAGCCTATATATACTGATGTAAACTAATCAAATGCTCTTGATACAACCTTTTGTTTAGCAGTTAGAGCCTCCTTACATGCAGTGCTGTACATATCCATAGTTTTCTGCACCTCTAGCTTTAGCCTTCTCATTTCGGCTTCCACATCATCCTGGATCATTATTAGAAACCAAAGAATATATTTATGGTAATTTAGTTACAGAAAGCATTTCCTATAATCATCTGCGTGTAGAGATAACGATGGTATTTTTAATATAGACTATAGAGTTTTTGTCTTTGGCATAGTTTAAGTCTTGTAAATATAGTTTGTACATGTATTCTATATTATTCTGTTTCTATTGTTTAGTATACAACAACACAAACAGTGGTTTATGATTGTGAACATCTACCAACCAACATCAACAAATCAAGATTCAAGATTACTTACATTTTCGAGCGATGATGACGAAAAACCAGTGAAAGAATTGAATTCACTCCCCTTAGCCCCTGAGCTGATTGATCCGAGGCTACTATCGGAGCTGGTTGACACTCTCGAGGTCCGACATGAGTCAAAGTTATCAAAAAGTACACCAGAAACTCGATCTGTGCTTGGCCTATCAGAGCTTATGAATGATATATCAGCGTCAGCTTCTGAGAGATCCCCTAGCCACTTTCCTGTATACCCTCTTCCCCTTAGAAAGGGTGACCTGTATAACATATATAAGTTGAGCACTTGAAATTTTTCATCAAGATATTGTAGGATACATAAAGGGTAAATAGAAACAGAATATTACTTGACTATATCATTGTCATCAACTTCAGATTTCCGTGGTGTCTTTTCTCCCCCTATTCAACGTTTCATGAGCTTGATCTACCGAATAATCGAGAAAATGTAACATTATCTATGAATCAAACAAAGACGAACCTCTCGTACTAGGCAAATGCTTCGGGTGTTCGTCAACAAAAGTTTTATTATTAGCCTGCTCCTGCATTTGGTGTATTTGAGCTGCAAGTGGGGACGTGAATGGCGCAAGACGAGAAGCATTTCTCACGGAAGAGATCTTCGATTTCGAGATTACGTAAACTGTACAAAAATCAGGTGCTCCTTTGGAGACACTGGTAGGAATGTCTATCGTTTTCAATCGTCTGTCAAAAGAAAAAAAGAAGTTTTTTGAGTGAGTGATTACCACTTACCACAGTTCATACAAGCCCATGAAGCTCAACAAGGCTTAGTCCTTATGCCTTGAATGAAAAATCATGGCGCAGCCTTCTATTAAGCATGCACCTCGGCTATGAAGATTGAGTCTTGATGCATTTAAAGGATCAAGAAGCCCTTTAAGCCTGCTTTCTAATAGTTGTTTTGAGTGCTTACCACTTACCATAGTTCTTGAAAACACATAAAGCACAATGACATTCAATTCTTATGCCTAAATGGAAATCAAGGCGCTCCTTGGCCATGGAGCACAAGTCATGGCGCGTTTAAAGGATAAAGAAGCGCTTTAAGCGCTTTTTACGAGACATCAAGCTATCTGTGTTGCTGTTCAATAGTTTGTAGAGTATACTTTGGATGATATATGATAAATTTTCTTTAGATAATGGGATATTCGTGTATCATCCTGTAGTGTCTCACTACAATAAGGCTAGTGTCTCCCCTCGCGCCTAGACTTTATGACACAAATGCACCTTATTGCGCATTGAGCCCCTTGTAATAAAAATAGCTTGCAGTATGACAGATATTGATACAAGATCAGGAACTTACTTGATAAAGCCATGGCGGGATGCGCCAAGAACTAAGTTTTCGATCGCACCATGTGCAACATATTCTGTTATAGCTTTCGCTACATCGGTGTCCTCCAGCACCACATCAAAGCACTGTATCTGTTGAAAAGAACGACTAACAATCAGATTCTTGTATACCAAAACTACAGGGATAGTCTAAAACCATGAGCAGTCTTAATTTCAGCTTACATCTTTCCTAGTGCAGAAGCAATGGAATGTGAGGAATAGCTCCTTGGTTTGCTTTTCAAGAACATGATTAGAGGTACATGTGGCTCCATTTAGATCATGAATCGCATAATTGTTTCCAACTGCATTCTCATCATCAAAGAAAAGACCCCTTGATATTATATCAGAAGAATTGCACACAAATTTTTGTTGTCAAATTAAAGTAAGCTGTTGCTGGCATATTCACAACTTCTGCTTGCGGGCGAGGCAAGTGGAGGGTAGGAAACTAAACTTAATTTTTTTTTTAAAGAAAACACGATTAAAAATTTAATATTTTTGCCTTGGATCCAAGCATGGTGAAGATTGTTGAGTGCAGTCCAAAGAAATAACAGAAATTTGATATGAACCGTGTCGAAACATAGGATCAACGGTTACTTTGATGTAATATTCTCAAAGGGCACTAACATCAAATATTCTGATGTGCATGAAATAGTTACTTACGTGAAACAGACGACGATCTATGAACAACATGAATGAGTATAATAGTTTGGCCTTTGGTGAGGATATTCTCTATAGCCCATTTGAGTGCATATTGGCTTCCTTTATCTTTGTCTAATGCAACTGCAACAAGTCCATTCCGGCCACCCCTTTTCCCCATTGTGCTTCCTTTTGCATTTGGAAGCCACATCTTCTTCACTCATGCATAATATTTAACTTCTTACACAACTTTTCACACTATTAGTAAAATCATAACTTTTATTGGGTCTTTTTCCTTTTGGGAAACTTCTGTTGATTCATCCAATTGGATATTTTGTTGGTAGAGTTATTGGAAACCATTGAAGAAGGAATCAATAAATGGTAAGGCAAGAAACTCTCATTCCTTTGAATTGGTGGCCACTAGTTAGATGGAGTGACCATGAAAATAGTAGGGAGTATATTGGGTCCCAAATCAAGTTTAAAAAATGACAAGTGGCAAGCAAATGAAACATAATGGCCTCACATAAATTCTTTCTACATAGTGCCAAGTGGCTAGAGTAATTTTTATAATCCCACCCGAGATTAAAATTTTATATCTTTACCAAAATTAGGTCAATTTAAATCACAAAATACAACTTCATATACAATAAATATACAAAAAATAATCAATGTTTTTAATAAAACTCAAATGAGAAAAGATTGTAATGATACACACTTTAATTTATGACAACCAGGGTGGTGCCCCTGGAGTTGGTCTAGTGTTCTAGTCCAACTTCTCCCCCTCCCCTCCTTAAAAAAAAAACTAATTTTTCAGACTAGATAAATAAATATCATATACAAATATGATGACATTATTTTAATATAAAAGCTTTAGAATTTTTATACTTGTAAAATATCAAAATTTAAAAGAATTATACACATATTGTAATACAAATTTTAAATGTGTTGCATCAATTTTTATCACTAGATATTATAATTATCGAAGAAATGTTATCATTTTCTAACAAAATTATATTATATAAAAGGTTATACCGTACGACCCCAAAAATAATCGCAAATAATACTATTGATAGGAATTTGATTAATATGATTAGAATACATTAGATAAATAAAAAACTAAATAAATATATGTATATAATATAATAAGAATATGGAATGAAGAATAAGAATATGAAAGATACTCAACTTGAAACAATGAGAATATGGAATGAAGAATGCACATATTTCTTCTTTAATCTTGTGTTAAATCTTGATGATAATGTGTTTAAACTCAAATATACTAATCCGATAGACATTACCAAGACGTCATTTGGAAGAACCAATTCATGCATGCCAAAGGTTGCATCAATAAAATAAAATAAAAATGAAAATGGGCGCTAGGACAGGCGCTGTCGCTGGCTCCTGCTGCATTCGGGCATATATTGCCCTGGCACTGGGGAGCTGGCTTTTCCAGCGCCCTATGTCACGCTCCGAGACCGGGGTCGATAACACCGGCGTTGATTCCAAACATTAATTCAAAATCAACAAGCCTCGTGTACAGATCTATGATAAAAATCAGTCTATTTATTCCATAGAAAATAATAATCGTCTTTACAATTGATATTACAAAATACAATTGTCTTGGAATAATCAAATATGAGGAAACGTAAATAAAACTAATAAATTCTTGAAGGTTCTTCGTGGATCATCATCTCCAAAATTGTTCTTGTAATTCTTCATCGATCTCTTCTTTTCGTCTTTGTCTGGGAGGGGAGGTAAGAGGGTGAGTATTTGGAAAAATACTCAGCAAGTAGGGGCCGATTGAACATAGTAAAAACACATATATTTTCATAGTAGAAATCATTTTAAACATTTCTTTATCAAATCCATAGATCTTGGCATATAAACACATAAACACATGTCTCCACATATTCATATATCGACTTATTGGATTTAAGAGGTGGCTCCCGTGGTATAGCACTTTGCTCTTAAGGATCAAGAGGTGGCTCACATGCATGTGGCACGCCCACATCATGTAGCACTTTGCCCCACGAATCAAGTGGTGTCTCATACCCACGTAGCACGTTGTTCTGCAAGGTCCTTCGTTCATGATCATGTCACATACTTGTTTAGATTTAAAAACATACTTTTCATAGGGTTGTTCAATCGAGATTTAAAACATACATAAAGTTTGAAAACGAAATGAAGTTGTAGCAAAAACCCACTTACCGTCGGATATACAAAGCATGGTAGAATGAATCCCGGATTACGAAGGTGGTGCGAATCATCTCCTCTCTTGCCTTGAAGCTTTCGAATTCTTGTGTATGTGAGAACGTGAATTTTCGAAACATTGCTAAGTGTAGAATAAGATTTTCTTGGCATGATATGTTGTGGTTTTCAAAGGTGTTGATTCTTGGAAGAATAGCCCTTTCTTTGGGTGGGATTTGAGGTGTTTTAAAAGTATGAGAAATTAATTAAATTCCTAAACTTTGGCCATTACAATTGAATAATCATCAATGTCATGATTGATAAGGAAAAAGAATGGGTTTAGGCCATTAGTGACATGATTTGAGCCAACTAATGGTTTGGTGACATCAAGGTAATGAATGGATGTTATCAAAGGCTAATAAAATGGCTAATGTCAAATTTGATCATGCAACTAAATGGATACCATGATTTGGGCAAGGCATTTGAATGAGTCAATTAAATGAGACAAAATGAATAAATGATTTTGGGTGTTTATTGTAGGAAAAATAGTTGATCAATAGCAAAACGTTTGCCCTTTAATGACACAATTTGAGCAAGGTACTAAATGTCATTAATGGGATTGGATGATAGCATTTGATAGGGTTGAATGAGATTAAATGGTGGCATGATTGAGTGATACAATTGCATGACCTTGAATGACTAGTGTTATGACTTTAGTAAGTCAATGAATGGCCCTCATGATTTGGAAAGGCAAATGATTAGGCAAATTTTCAGGGCCTCACATCCCTCCCTCCTTATTGGAAGTTTCGTCCTCGGAACTTGAGTTGGCTCGATCTTGATGAGACATTTATATTTCTCTGGCATCTTTTCTTCCGGTTCCCAAGTGACATCTTTATACATATGGTTTGACCTTTGGACTTGGCGTATGGCATGGTCTTTCATCTCAGTACTTGATCATTTGAGTCCACGTTCCAGATCGGAATTTCTTCGTACTTCATTGGTTCATTCCTGCTTCTTTCGACAACTAAAGGTTCTACGTGGTTCGGATTGGCAATGAATATCTCCGCAGTCGTGGTACGAGGAAAATATTATGATTTTTGGATAGGCTTCGAGCGAGCGCTATTTTGATTCTGTTGGGACCGTCATTGTTGAAAGTAAATCACTTAGGGCAAAAAGTTTGCTCCAAATTTTGTATTGAAGTCGAGGCTAGTTTGAGTTGCTCTTTCAGTCTGACAATCGATTTGGAGGTAATATACGGTAGTAAAAGTCAGAAGAGTACTTATCGGTCATTGAAAGCTCTCTCAAAGCCGCGACACAAATTGTGGGTATGTGTTAGAAGCTGACGAGACTGGCTTCCTACATTCGTTGGTTTAATGTTTCATCTGAGCTCTTACCTAGTCGAACCAAGAACCAAATCTACAAGTATTTCTTCTATTGAACTTCCGTCATGTACTCTAATGTGATTATCTTAGCTTTAAGAAAGTGAATGAAAGAAGTTTCTAGTTGAATGAGTTTTCTTTGTCAAAATGATCAATGATAAGACAAAAGTCTCTTATAAAGGTTGTTCAATACAATCCAAAATTTTCTTAAGGGGATGCAAAGTGAATGATCAACTTTTACGAGTTGAAATGATCAAAACAATTGTTGAATACTACAAGAATTTGCAAGGATGACATACATTATTCTATGATACAATCTCATGAAAGATATGAAATGAAAAATCCAAGAAGGTGGAAAGATAGAAAGTGTATGTACTTTTGTGCATCAACTTAAAATAAGTTTTGCAAGATGATAGTCGAAAACTATTTGTTTGATATGAAGAATATCAAGGCCATATCAAACTCAAGCAATCATGTGGTCTCAAAAATGAATTAATAAACAAATGATGTATCGAACTTTAATGAAGAACGATAACCACATTAACCCAAGAATAATTGGGTAATAATGAAACAACAATTTACTATGAAGGTCAGAAGTATTAAAAATCATTGAATGATTGTTTCACAAGTAAGGTATGTTTCAAACGAACCCGACTATTTAAAGTAGATGTGATGTAAGACTAATTCCAAGATGGATCAATAGTTGGATAAGTATTTGTACAAATGAGGTTATCAACGAAAGAAATTTGAGGGTACATTGAATAGATTGAATAATTCTTCTAATGAAATAGTATGGTCTTATATAGGTTTGCCAAATGAAATATGAGTTCAAGAGGATATCATTAGCAAATTTGAAGGAAGACAAATGGTTTCATTGATCGAAATGAAATTTTTTCGAATTTCGAAATGTGAGAAATAGATTTCTAATACCCTAAAAGTTTGAGGGACTAATCTATTATATCTTATTTCACCCAAATGATTATATCAATTTGAACCCAAAGTGTTATAATATATACCCAAGTTATGGAGATATATATATCTTAAATTATGTGTCCCAATATAACATGATGTACTTAGGCTCTAAGGATCTCAATAAGAATAAGGGGGACATGTCGTCGACTATGCGAGTTAGCCCGAGTTTTCACTTGAAATGAAGTTTCTTGGAATTGAGTGAAAAATTTCAAAACAATCTCCATGATGAATCTAATAAAATATGAATTCGAATTTATTGAGTGGTTTGAGAACGAAAATTCTCAAAGTTAGCCCAAGAATATAAATTCAAGAAATTGGGCGTAATACGAGTGGATTGAGTTCATAGTGATTACAAACAGAGGGATATAACTTTTCAAAATAATAATAGGGGTTTAAAGTTGTTGCGTAGGAGCATAACCGAGGAAAACACAAAGGATACGCTCGGAGAATAAACTAAAATTTATTTAATTAAACCGAGAGGTTCACAACAAAATCCTAAACAAAAAATTATCACTAAAATACCCAAGATATATTCCTTATCATCCTTATGACCTTGCATACTAAAAAAAATTTAGTCTATTGTTTCTCCGTTTCCTAACCCCTTCAACATCTTCCAGTTTCATATGATCTTCATCTTCCATCATGAAATTGATCACAGACTGCTTGGAGGCGACTTCTTGTGCCAATTCATTCTTCTCATTCACGAGGGCTGGAATTTGAGTCCACATGTTCTCCCGATGCTCATTGAACTCCTGCTCAAGTGTTCCAACTGTTGGCACTTATTAATGTGGACTTTCATAAGTGTTTTGTTGTCCTCGATTGCTTTTGTAAGTCGCTCTTCGGCACGATGATGGTGGTAGGTCATCCTTTGGGCCTTGTAACGGAAGTGATTTATTAACTCCAACAACTCGATCTTGTCTCGCATCTCTTCGTCTTGGAATATTTTAAATTTGGTTATATCATGTTCCGTCATTTGGATCGAACTGGTTTGAGCGTGAGTCATCGTAGCCTATGTCGTATTACGCTAAGATGGAGGTGAAATCGAAGGATGAGATTTCATGGGTTAGAGTTCTTCGAGGAGAAAAATTAAATCCTCAATTGATTACCTTTCGGTTGCTGAATTTCGAAATTGACAATTGATTTTTTTTTTTTTTTGGAAATGATGAGAAGACAAATAAGGAAATTCGGATTGGAATAATTTGCTTCGGTGGTTGAAAAATCGAGGGCAAGAATTTCGGGATATTAGGGTTTAATAGCGGCGGATTGGGGCTTCAAGAATTCGATCACTCAAGGTTTGGAATTTTGAAATTGTTAAAGGGCTATTAATAAACATGTTATGAGGGTTCACAACCCATATTTAATTTGAATTTGGTGTTCTGAGTTGTGTGAAATCGATGCCCGAAATTTTCGCAGATTAGGGTTCTAGGGGTGAGAAACACGATCCAAAATTGAGCATCTTCCCTTGTTTGTGATTTTGATTGGATAAAGAGTTTTTGTTCGACATGATATGAGGATCATCAACCCGAAAATAATTTGAAATTGATGTTCGGATTGATGGAGAATTCGTTGGTTGAAATTTTCGTCATTTAGGGTTTGTAGGCGTGAATTGCGGTTCCAAATTGGCGTCCTTTCCTTGTTTGCAATCCAATCATAGGGCTTTTACTACTGGCATGATTTCGAGCAAGATCCTGAAATTAATTGGAGTTTTGTGTTCGCATTGTCTGTCAAATCGAATGTTGAAATTTCGTAAAATTTAGGGTTCTTGAGCGTGATTTTAGGCTCAAAATCGGAGGCCTTCCTTCTTTTATAACTCCGATTTGTTAGAGGGCTTTGGATCGACGTGTTTCATGGACTAAAAACCCAGATTTAATTTCGAAATTGTGTTCGCATTGATTAATTAACCGGATTTGGAAAATTGGAAAATTTAGGGTTCTTAGGACGTAAATCGTGGTCTTCAATTGACGCATTTGTGTCGTTTGGGAGTCGTTAAGAACATAGGGCTTTTATTGGGGATGATAATTAGATCATTAACCCGAAATTTTGAAATTGGTGTTCGAATTTGGAAGAAATCGATGAACACATTTTCTTGGCCATATTAGGGTTCATAGGCGTGGAGTGTGGTTCGAATTGGAGCACTTTCCTTTGTTTGTGAGTTAATAATAATTGAGGGGTTTTGTGAATCATAAACAGACGATGAATTACACGAATTTGATTCAAATTCGGTGTTCGAAATCACGGGTAATTGATAGCCGAAATTTCAGCACTTTACGTTCTAGGGTTCGTCATCCGACTCCCGAAATTAGTCGTCGTCCGGCGTCTTCGATATGAACTTTGCACGAATGTTTGGTCGTCTGGTCATGGGCTTCGTGTTTCCGTAATCAATCCATCGTTCCATCCAATGTAGCGTCGAATCGGAGGGGCTTCCATTTTTTTGATTCGCGATAATCGGTCGTCGAATTGGCCGTCCGAATGCCGTTTGTTCCGCCGGTAATTTGCACCGTGGCTTCGTCTGAGCAAGGCGGTCCTGCTGAAGGGTCGAATTTCCGACAAACGGCAGCGACGGTAAAGAAGATCGATTCCAACGTTTTTTTTTTATTATTTTTTTTATTTTTAAATTTCCAGATATTTTTTTTTAGTTTATTTTATATAATTTCAGATTGTTAATTCATGATTCCCAACTTGTTTTCGATTCATCCAGTTGGTCTATTTAATCCGGGAATTATATTCCGGTTGATTTATATCAACTAGAAATTCTTTCCCAACGGGATCATGGAACCTGATTTTGCTCTGATACCATTAAAATGTCAGGCCCCGAGACCGGGGTCGATAACACAGGCGTTGATTCCAAACATTAATTCAAAATCAACAAGCCTCGTGTACAGATCTATGATAAAAACCAGTCTATTTATTCCACAGAAAATAATAATCGTCTTTACAATTGATATTACAAAATACAATTGTCTCGGAATAATCAAATATACGGAAGCGTAAATAAAACTAATAAATTCTTGAAGGTTCTTCGTGGATCATCATCTCCAAAATTGTTCTTGTAATTCTTCATCGATCTCTTCTTTTCGTCTTTGTCTGGGAGGGGAGGTAAGAGGGTGAGTATTTGGAAAAATACTCAGCAAGTAGGGGCCGATTGAACATAGTAAAAACACATATATTTTCATAGTAGAAATCATTTTAAACATTTCTTTATCAAATCCATAGATCTTGGCATATAAACACATAAACACGTATCTCCACATATTCACATATCAACTTATTGGATTCAAGAGGTGACTCCCGTGGTATAGCACTTTGCTCTTAAGGATCAAGAGGCGACTCACATGCATGTGGCACGCCCACATCATGTAGCACTTTGCCCCCCGAATCAAGTAGTGTCTCATACCCACGTAGCACGTTGTTCCGCAAGGTCCTTCATTCATGATCATGTCACATACTTGTTTAGATTTAAAAACATACTTTTCATAGGGTTGTTCAATCGAGATTTAAAACATACATAAAGTTTGAAAACGAAATGAAGTTGTAGCAAAAACCCACTTACCGTCGGATATACAAAGCATGGTAGAATGGATCCCGGATTACGAAGGTGGTGCGAATCATCTACTCTCTTGCCTTGAAGCTTTCGAATTCTTGTGTATGTGAGAAGGTGAATTTTCGAAACATTGCTAAGTGTAGAATAAGATTATCTTGGCATGATATGTTGTTGTTTTCAAAGGTGTTGATTCTTGGAAGAATAGCCCTTTCTTTGGGTGGGATTTGAGGTGTTTTAAAAGTATGAGAAATTAATTAAATTCCTAAACTTTGGCCATTACAATTGAATAATCATCAATGTCATGATTGATAAGGAAAAAGAATGGGTTTAGGCCATTAGTGACATAATTTGAGTCAACTAATGGTTTGGTGACATCAAGGTAATGAATGGATACTATCAATGGCTAATAAAATGGCTAATGTCAAATTTGATCATGCAACTAAATGGATACCATGATTTGGGCAAGGCATTTGAATGAGTCACTTAAATGAGACAAAATGAATAAATGATTTTGGGTGTTTATTGTAGGAAAAATAGTTGATCAATAGCAAAATTTTTGCCCTTTAATGACACAATTTGAGCAAGGTACTAAATGTCATTAATGGGATTGAATGATAGCATTTGATAGGGTTGAATGAGATTAAATGGTGGCTTGATTGAGTGATACAATTGCATGACCTTGAATGAGTAGTTTTGTGACTTTAGTAAGTCAATGAATGGCTCTCATGATTTGGAAAGGCAAATGATTAGGCAAATTTTCAGGGCTTCACACCCTAGCACCACTGACAGTGCCCAGATATTGTCCAAGCATTGTTTTTGGCATCCAGGCTTTCCCCGTTTATACTTCGTTCGATTTTTTTATTTACTTTTATATGCTTAATTTCAATTCATTAAGCATATTTTTCCAACTGTATCAGTTAATGTTTAGATGATTATGTAAATTTTCATGCACCTTTGATGGGAATATTCGATTATATACGTGAAAGTTGAAACTATTCTGTTAGCTTCCGGGATTCTTGCTGGCTGTGGAAGTTATTGATGTTCATGTGTGGATTTGGAGATTATAAGACGCGATTGCATACTAAAAGGGGTGATGCACTGCCCGTTTATCTTTGTCGGCCTTGAGTTATTGAAATGGTACAATGAAATTAGTAAACATAAAAAAAAAAAAAAAATAATAATAATAATAATAATACTTGATGTGGTCGAGAAATTAGACCACATCGGGTAAAACATTGCCGAACAGAAAAATGCCTGAAGATGATGATAATCTGCTCGGTCTCACGTGGTCAAACAGTGACATAAGACCCAGTCATAGCGATTAGTCAAACCGGGTTTTTCGGACGTGCTTTTAGTAGAACATGTCATAAATATGGGAAGCAATTAGTGGGGTTTTTTAGAGTAGTTAGTGGAAGAGATGGGGGAATTAGTGGAATAATGGCAAGAGTTATGGCATAAGGGGGGTTAATGGGTATAATTAGAGGGATTTCCTCCTTTAGAGCATGGTAAACTTTTATATATGCATGCACGCAAGGCGTGCAGAACGACACTAGTATATATAATACATGAGTACCTTAGTGGTCCGACCATTTCAGACCAATATATAATCACAGTCATGTCACCGCCAATCTAAAACACTACCCACACACATGTCATATATGTGTCCACCAATTAACGTTATATTATTCACATTCTTTCAAATTGCCATCACACTTACCATACAAATGATCATATTACCCTAAAAAATTATAAAAATCCAAAAAAAATTAAATATAAAAATACTGTATAATCATTTCATAATTTAAATTAAAAAACTAAGACCAAAATTAAAAAAATGGACCTTACAATTATCACATCATTTTACCAAAAATCAAATATATATGCACGCAATGCGTGCAGAAAGGGACTAGTATATTATAAAGTGTGAGGATAATAGAGTAATTACATTGGTGAAGCCTTTTTCATAATTCATATATTGCCTCTCATGTTATATTATGCCAATTTTTTGTATTCCAAGAATACCCCCATATACAAAAACAAAATCTATCATTCTAAAATTAAAAAAAACAAATAACTTAAAAAATAAACAATTGAAATAAAAAAAAAACCAAAAAAAGTATTAAATTTTATAATTCAAATAAACAAAAGACAAAAAAGTTTACTAAATATAAAATAATTTTTATAAATATTTATTGTAATAAAAAAATATATCATATAAAATAATCGATTGTATATGCACGCAACTTGTACAAGAGTCGCTAGCATATATAATGGTAACAATAATTGGTTTCAAGATACGTTGATGATTTAAATTACTTGGGCCTTTCTACTCTCTCTCAAATTGGGGAAATTGAAGTTAGAGTCAGGTTATTACCATGCCTGTAGCGTCAAGGGCCGAAATCATTTGGGGAACATTACTGATTATGTGGGGAATGCTGTCACCGATGATGATCATATCGGCACATTTAAGGTGAGTATTCGGTTGTTAACCGTATCGAATTAACCGTAATCGAAAAAACCGAAATTTTTTCAGTATTGGTTGACTCGTGGTTTAATTTCAGATTCAACTTACAAAATGCATGTTACTTAGGATCCTCGACGCATCCTTCAACTGATTGTCTTAAATAGGGTATTAGTCTTATGTTAGCTAAAACAGCCACAATCCAAGCAATAAATCTCCACCACAAACCCATGACAATATCCCACTTGGATTCTCCACATCAACATCTCATTGGATTTCCCAAAGTACACGTGGCCCAATCACATCACACATTTCGATATCTTCATCCAAGAATATCCGACATTTGGATTTTGCGCATATCCCCCAATTCCAATATACTACACCTTCCTGTGGTCATTCTAAACCATTCTCCCTACCAAAACCAACCACTTTACACCAAATTCCATGGCAGCCAGCGCATCCATGAGCTGCGGCGTCGCCGTGGCCACACGCCCCTCTCTCATCTCGGCTTCCAAGTCGAAATTTGCGTCATCGGTTAGCTTCGGCGTCAATTTGACATCTTCAAGATTCTCCATGTCCAGCGCGGATTGGATGCCGGGCGAGCCCCGCCCACCGTACCTCGATGGATCAGCCCCGGCGTACTTAGCTTTATCCGATTTCCATGCAAAATTATGTTTGATTAAATCTCAAAATGGTCTAGTTAATTTGTCTTTGTTAATGTTTGAATTTCAGAGACTTTGGATTCGACCCACTTGGTCTAGGGTCAGTCCCCGAGAATCTTGAGAGATTCAAGGAATCTGAAGTCTATCACTGCAGATGGGCTATGCTTGCTGTTGTATGTTCCCTTTTCCAACTACATTTTTTATCATCGATATTTCAGATTTTTTTTTTAAAAAAAATTTAGTCTTTATTATCGAGATTTTCACAGATAATATTTTTAATCTTTAAACAATTAGATATTTGAAGGTTAATTTGAAAATTAAAATTAACAAACTATAAATAAAAGATATATTCTCATGTATATTATATTTATGTTATGTGTATGTAACACATTTATGATCTTTTGAGAACTTTTAAACCACAAATAATTTGTCAATTATTTACAATTAATGAGCCCATCGGCCTTGACATGATGGATAAGAGCTCATACACACTTTGAGCATACTCGAGTTTAAGTCAGCGCAAAAAAATTTGATTTAGCCCCTTCCACTAAACTATATATATATATAATTAATTTGAAATTGAGGTACTAATTTTTTTTTGTTGTTGAATCAACTAGTTGCAAAAATGGGGTGCCTTTAAGGGCACTACCCTTTAGACACCCCCAACCATTGGATTGGCACACTAGATATTGGGTGTGCCAATCCAATGGCCATGCTGCCCTGAAGGACAGTGACCTTCAGGACAGCATCAAATAAACCCAAAAATGATACACCATAACAAACAATTTGACATATAGATTAATGTGTTTATATTGGTAAAATTTCAGCCCGGGATCCTTCTTCCGGAAGCATTGGGCCTCGGTAATTGGGTTGAGGCCCAAAAATGGGCCGCGACCCCGGGTGGGCAAGCCACGTATCTGGGCAACCCGGTTCCATGGGGCACTCTTCCCACAATTTTGGTGATCGAATTCTTAGCCTTTGCCTTTGTTGAGCACCAGAGGAACTTGGAAACAGACTCTGAGAAAAAGAAGTACCCAGGCGGGGCTTTCGACCCGTTGGGTTTCTCGAAAGACCCGAAAACCTTCCATGACTACAAAATCAAGGAGATCAAGAATGGTACCAACCATCTCCTGTCTTAATACATTCCTTATATTTTACATATTTGTTGACTAACATTTCTATATTTTTTTCTCAAAATAATTAATTTAGGGCGTCTAGCGATGTTGGCATTCGTGGGATTCTGCGTGCAGCAATTGGCATACCCGGGGACGGGACCGTTGGAGAACTTGGCGTCTCACTTGGCCGATCCATGGCACAACAACATCGGAAACATCATCATTCCTATTCAATAGATTGCATTAATTGGACATGCAAAGACTCATATGTAATGACTTGGACGTCTTGTATTATATAATTATCCATCTCCTTTACATGTGATGCATCTTGTTGCGAAACATGATAGTATCGACTATAATTTACTAGCAAATAGCACGTGCTTTCGACAGAAATATTACGCTAGCACGCCAATTCGATCTTTATATATTGAATGCCTTATTTTTTTTGATAAATTACAAAGTAGAAAATAGCCAATGGACACTATGCTCATCAAACTGAATACACATCGATCTTTGGTTCAAATAAAATTTCGTTTCCATGCAATGAGGAACCCTATCGATTTAGTGGATCAGGCTTATGTGTATCGGTCTAGACTTGATTTGCTGGACCTCCAAGGCCCATTAATGCTCTTAATAACCATTTCTTTCGTCCACGGGCCGTTCAATTTATTTAATTAATGGATGGCCCAGTCAAAAGAACAGTCCCGTCTGTTTTTGATAAATAACTAAATAATATATATATATATATATGTTTAAATTTATTAATTTTAGAACTAATCAAAGGTATTATATCATTATGTTTCGGCCCTAAAGAAATAATGAATTAATTATCGATTCACGAAAATAAATAAAATGATAATTTATTTTTATAGTGGATGAGAATATAATCTACTTTAATTGTAATCTGAGCAAATAAACACAAATCACAATTCACTAACTTTATTTTCTTCTTTCCCACCTTTTAAGATAAAAAGCTGATTTGCACCCTCCACTGTAGCTAGCTCTTTCATGCTTCATGTGCTATTATATCAAATCCTTGTTTTAACTTTTTTGCATAGAGATAATACATTAAATGGTCCCTCTTATTTGCAGTCATTTTTGATTTAATCCATATTATTTACGCTGACCCGCTTTAGTCCCCTTTGTTTTCTAATTTGTCTCAAATCAGTCATAACCGTTAAATACACAGTTAAAACTAACGAAAATGGACTGAATCGGGTCGCTTAAAACTTTAGGTACTGAATCGAAAATTGACGTAAGCATTAGGGACTGATTCGAGTAACTTGATATTGAATTAATTTTTATCAAAAACTCCAAACACCAAAGAAGTTTTTGCAATCAAACAAAAGTCAAAAGTAAATCAAAAGTATGTTCATATCCTTAGTATTAATATCAAGGGAAAGCATTATACAATTTTGTTCAATAAATCAAAATGATTTATGAAACACGACTAAGATAACCACTATGTTACTAGTCATGACCATTAACTCCAAAAAATCTTCTGATACTCTCTTATGCATGACACCATATCGCTTTCAAGCCCTTCAAAAGTTTACCCTGTCACCTGCTCTTAAAGGGATAATTTCCACACAGGACGAACACACCAATAATATTCATAATCATAATGAATAACAATACATACTTAAATAATAAGTTGTAATAACACATCCTGTATACAGCGGATCCACACATGATCCTTCGATTGTCCATGTTCTCAACATTTCATATTCTCACGTAATATACATTCGTATCAATATTAAAATTTTAAATCCAAACAATAATCATCTATGGACCAATACAATTATCCCACAAAATTGATGAGTTGAAAATAATAATAATAATAATAATAATAATAATAATAATAATAATTTTTTTTAAACTACCGCTCGATCGGTACTCACTAGCGCTCGATCGGTAGAACCCATAATTTCAACCATTTGGCTATGTAAAATTTCGATCGATCCCGATCGATCAGTAAACCCTGAAATGCAAAAAAAAACACCATTTTAACATTTCAAAACCTTCATAAACACCCACACCAACCCATCCTCAACTTCATAACTCACACCCACAAACTAAAATACCATAACAAAACCAACATGTACACCAAAACTCATAATTATTGAAACCCACAATCAACAACTCAAAATCACCAACATTTTCATACTTTTCGAAGTTTCATACACCAAGAATAACTCAAACAAACATGCTAAAATTCAACAAAAACATTTCTAAAACATAGAAGTAAGCTTACCCCCAAGTTTTCTTCAACAAAAATCCAAGTTCAAAGAAAATGAGCACCAAGAGTGGGGAAGAGGCGATAAGGGTGTGCAAGAGGGGAAGAAAGAGTGATTGGGTGTATGAGATTCTTGGTGCACCTTAACCCTTAACAAGACTAAACATATCAAGATTGCACACAAGTTCCTCACAAGGTTCTTAATTGCACACATATCCTCATATCACATTTAAATGTAAAAACCATCATCAAATCAATTACATTATGATTTTCAACCATACTCGATTTATTCCAAATCCGAGCCTCAAATCTATTTTACCACAGTTAATTCAATTATTAACATAACATAAAAAACGAGAATCACAAATTGCGATTGACCGAAATCACAAATTGTTATTAACTAAAGTATCCATGAGAGTAGTGTATCGTAACAAAAGTGCAAGACCGCTAACTGGATAGGTCAAGGACCACTAGGTCCCCTCAACCCATGCAGACCATAATAAGGTCGAATGAGGGAACTATATTCCATGATCTCGGAAGGAATACAAGAGGATAAATGGGAGAAACTAAATGATGACAAACTCAAAGCGCACAAGTTCTCGAATCTAGAATCCGCAACCTGAAAGAAACGACCAAACGAAAACACTATCTGGGGCACGAAACCGCAAACTCCAGCTGTCAAAACCCTGCCAAACCCCGATAACGATAAAGCACAAGCATGACAGTGCATCACCAAAAGAACACTAAAGTAGAACCAGTCAAAAGATACAACCAAGAGCTCAATGCAACATATGGCAAACCGGTGTAAGTGTGAAAACAAAAGGGCATGATAGCCAAAGCACAAAAAAAACAGATAATAAGAACAAGTAGAAGATAATGTAAGCAAAAAATGATAAACCTCATGAAACCAGGGTCGTGAGTAAAGGAATGCTCGGGTATCCCTCATCCGCGGCCAACAAAACCAACTCATAACGAGAGGCGGGGTTGCCGCACAACCACCGTTAAGAAAGATCCCAGGCATAAAAGGACCACCAGAACCGCCCCAATGTTGACCACCACCAGCCAAACCTCCAAAACCACCGTCACCCCCACATCCCGCTCCCCTACCGAAGCCACAACCACCTTCGTCATCTAAGGGTGCTTATTGGCCCAATCCGGTCCGACCCGATCCGGAACCAGCCGGTTTCGGATCCGCTAAGTCTGTAACCGGTCCGATTCGATAAGGAACCGGATATGATCCGGTTCCGGTTCTATCGATTTCGGGTTGGACCAGTTCCAACCCGAAACCGGTTTGTTTGAATTTTTTTATTTTTTTAAAAAATCTACCTTATATTAAAAAAAACTGGAATTGGTCCAAACCTGGCTAACCTGTCCGGTTTCAGGTCGGGTCTGGATTGACCCGACCCATTAAGCACCCTACCGCCATCTAAAACAACAACCACTTAAAGCCAGCCGCCTCGCACCAAACCACGTTGAAAATCGATATTCACCCAAAGTCGCCGCCTCCACCACCACCTAAGCTGCACAAAAAACCCAATCCGACGCAAAACCCTCCACTCCCCCAGAAACCCTCACCAAATCCACAGACATCAGAGAATAACCAAGGCCGAGTCCGAGAAGACCTAAACAAGAAAGAAATAGATGACAGCTCATATAAAAGAGAGAGATACAGAAGCGACGAAGCGCGACGAAAACAATGACGAGAAAATTATTTTAATGAGTGGGTGAACGTTTGTATTTTGCCTACGTTATTTCATAAAGACACATTTCTAATGGTCGTTTGATCAAACCAACATATAGTTCTCTCCATGTTTTGTTGGATCAAGCTCTTCTTTATAATTTTACAACTCAATTTTTTTTAATATATAGCAGGATAAGCGTCACGCTTCGATCGCGCTCCAATCATGGACAGTTATTTAACTCCAACAACCCCTTTCCAGTAATTGCACTCCTCGTAAACCATGAAATCGAAATGTGATATTGACTTTGATACCAATTGTATGAAAAAATAGTTGCCGCTTTACCAAAAGCATTATGGAATATTTCTTTTCTCATGAATTGTTTTAATTACTTTAATTACCATTTCGGAAGAAACTATGTTGCACCGACATTCAAAAACTCGTACCGTGCGGTGTTGGACACTTCACGGATACGAACACGTGTGTGATACAATGTCTGATACGCCACATGGCGTGTCCGGCATTTAAAAAAAAAATCCGACACATCCGGACACGCTGTGGACAATTTTTTTGGTAGTTTGATATAGTTTGAGTGGTATTTGGTGTACTATATAAAATAGGAAAAAATATTAAAAAATTATATATGTAGTTTGAGTGGTATTTGTTGTATGCTTTATTGTCCCTAATAAAAAAATCAATTTTTTTATTATAATACACATTTGTTACTATAATTATTACTTTAATTAATTATTTTAAAACTCAATTTTAAGGTTCTTAATTTTAATAAACTTTATAATAAAACCTAATAATACAAAAAATATCATACAAATTTTTTTATATATATTTGTAAAAATATGTTACACAAGATTATACTCTTGTACATGCAACGCATGTATTTTATTTATTTTAATTATAAATGAGCTCCAATTGGTCCAAGCAAATCTCCCTCCCCAACATCCCTTTTTGACCTGCATTGACCCTATAAATTTTATTCCCTTATAACCATCCACATACCAAGAAACCCCTTTACAGATCTATAAACCTAGCTATTATATTTGCAAGGCCTACACTCATGTTGAAATATTGTGAATTGATAAAAAGGGTTCAATTCTTGAGTGACCAAAGGCGGTGGTCCACTCCCAGATTCTTTGTAAAACCAAGAAAATAGACATTATTATTAATATTAATGTTATTGTATTATTTAAGCAATTATTATTACTGTCAAAATAATTTACATGAATTTAACATAAAAATTACTCTAATATAAATAATAATTGTCGAGACAATAACATTTCATTTAATACTATTGTAATGAAAGGATTCCCTAAGCCCAGCAAAAAGCAGCCATCATTATAGCTAGCAATCATCCTGTTTCCTCCCCACTCTTCTGCTTAATTTCCCCAGAAAAAAAAAATAAAAGAAAACAAAAAAGCATCCACTCTACATCATGTTTCTGCTTCAGTTTCATGCATACATATGTTGTCTACTCTTTTTCTATAGCAGTCTTGGCTAACCTGGTTATAGATTCTTACAGTTAAGAATTAAATACGCAGGAAAAAAAAAATACAGTAGAAGAGGCCCCCCCGGCCAGCTTGCTATATGCTTTAATTTATCAAAAGATTAAATGGAATTCATTTTATGCAGTGGACGTGTTTATTTTGTGTGCTTGGTTCTTGAATTATATGCTTCAATATTGTGTGCAGAAAACCCTGCAAGATTTTCTAATGTTTCATTAAAAGTTCTGTTAAATGCAACCAACTCATAAATATATATTATACTTCAAGGTACACACCCAATCTTTAAAAAACAGTGTAATATAAATGAAGAAATTGGATGAAGTTGATGGGAGCAAACTGCAAACATGTAGGTGGTAACTTTCATGTTATCTTTGATTTGTGATGCCTTATCAGAATAAATATGAACAGATTCGCATTATTGTAAAATGTTTTTGTTCCACGTGATCAACTGTATCATATGACAGCATACTTTCATCAAATTATGTCCTTAATTCTCCTCATCATACCAATATTGAATCAAAGAAAATTATTCATGATTCCAGCTTAAAATATTATGTATATGCAGACACCTACCTAACATCAAGAGTTAAATAAATGGATACAAGATTCAAGAAAATTAGCATACAAACCATTTGACAGAAATGGTGAAAAAGTACTGGAATATAGATTTACCTGGTATCAGGAGGACTCAGAAGAAGGTTAGGTTCTGCTAATATAGTTCCTTTTCCATGAAACTTGATATTTTATATGTACAAGGAGTGGATATGCTTGGCTCCTCATACGCCATCCACGAAGGGCCATCGGCTCTCCGGTGGGCTTTGCGAATGGCATACAGGGAGCCAGGCATATATGCATATACTTATATATGTATATTTATTTATTCATTTAAATGCAATATGAATGCAGTTCTTGTACCGGATCGCAGCTCTAGAATTGCTCCATATTTGATTTAGAACAAGAGGGTGATGGAACAGTGAAGAGATGGAAAGAAAGAAAGTGAATCGGGTCAGATTATTACACATATTAATATATATGCAAATCTTTGAAGTTAAAATATGAAGAGATTTAGAGGATCAAAATGGGTCCGGAATTAAGCCAAGATTTGCAAACAAAATCAACCCCACAAAACCCTTTAATATAAAAAAAAACTTTCCATAAGCAAGAGATAAATAAAGAAAATGGCACACAAATAGGGAAAGAGAGTGAGGGCCATTTGAAGAGGCAAAAAACAAGCATGGCCTGGTAAAAGCTCAGTGGCTCAACACAAGAAGAGGGGGCTCCTATTTTCTTATGGGGTTTTGATATGAGTGAAAGGCGAGACTTGTGGGGTTAGTGAATTCAATCGCAAATTTTGCCACTAAATATAGACACACGTAGTGAAAGGGGTGATGGGGCGGGGGAAGAATAAGGTTATATTTTAGTGTCCACTCAAATTTCTAAAGATCGGGTTTGAATTCTCCTTTTTTTCTGAGTCGTAAAGCGAAGGTTGCTTTTTCTCTTCTGAACCTGCTTTGTCTCTAAGTGTTTGGACGACATGGATTCCTCATCCTCTTCACACACTAATATTTCTCATTATATTTTTAAATTATTGCTTTTATTAAATATACATATTATTTTTAAAAAGTGGGAAAAAAGGAAGAAAGAAATTTGAAAAAAAAAGGGAAAAATTAAAGCACTAAACATTGTTAGTTTCCTTTATTTCCCATGATCCCACATGTGCATGGCTGAGGAAATTTTTAAAACTTTTTCACATTTCTTTCTCGTTTAATGACCCCATTGCCTTACATATATGGTGTTTGTGGTCCGTATCTCAAACAATATTTATGTGTATTTTTCATTTCGGCCCCTATAAAGTGTAATTATTATAGGTATTGGACCCAAAAAATATCATTACGATATTGGGATGTGCATTCCTTTAAGAAAAATATTAATATACTTATTATTTGATTATAAATAGATGTCAGGTAATACTGTTGCAGAATATGGGTTATACAGGGGTCACAATACTTATTATTTAGATCTACAAATGATCCAAATATGATTTTGGATATGTTGTACTAACTTAAAAAATGGACATCGTATATCGAAGTCAAATTTGGATTATATTGAACTCATCCGAATGAGTGTGATTAAGTCAATACATGTAAAAACAAATCGAAAAGAGCGCGAACATTAAATGCAGGCTCTATCAAAGTGTAAGACCAAATGGAATTTGTGGCTAAGTCACATAATCCTCCTACCCCCATCCACGCACTGGCGCTCCGACCGCGATCTGGCGAACTGGGTGCGCGTGCGCCGCACTAAGGCGACTTAAGAATTTCTAGTTCGCGCTTTAAGGATTTCTAGTTCGCGCACTAAGAGTTTATAATTCGCGCACTAAGATTTCATAATTCGCGCACTAAGAATTCATAATTCGCGCATTAAGATTTATTAAGTCGCGCACTAAGTTACTAAGTCTTGTTAATCCACCTTAATTCTCCGATTTTTTTTTTTTTTGTAATTCTAAAAAAAAATCTCCGGATTTGGGTTTAGATGAATTTTTATGATTTCTAGGTATTTCGGGTTGGTAAGAAAATTATATCATATGGTAAATAGATAGATAATGAATCATGAATAACATATGAAAGATTAAAATATGTGATAAAAGAAATTATGATAAATCTGTGATTTTGTAACATTTTTGCGGAGTAAATAATAAAAATTTTGATATCTTAGTTTTTTGCATGAAAATTAATAAAATGAACTTTATAAATAAAACTTTTATTTTTATTGAGTGAATTTAAATGTTTATATTAGTCATTTCATAAGGTAATTTAAGTCTCCGAAAATAATATGAGTCATTTTTAATAAATTCATACTGTTACCAAACATGTTGAAATAAATAACAATTTGGTTTATTTTTCAAGTTCGTTATTTTATATCTTAAAATAAAAAAAGCTTTAATACTTCATTTCTTTTCTAAAATATATTTTTCGGAGAATCCTTACTAGACGAACGATCAAATACAAGATTCAAATTACGTTGTATGACTCGCTATAACATTTTGCAAAGCTGCAATGTTAAAATCTAATTTTAATGCTTTTTAAGAATGATAAAGCTGCAAACACCAAAGTTGTTAAGAACTTTATATTGTAAATTTGTAAATAATATAATAATGATGTGAGTTCGTTAAATATAATGTATATTATGTATGTTTAACTTCATTTCATCAGTGTGCATGTATATATATTTATTTATTTATTAATTTTTAATAGGCGCATTAAGGCGCACCCGCACTCAATTTTTTTGAAAATTGCCGCACTCGCGCATCCGCATCCGCATCCGCTCACGCACCGGACTTATGTGATCTAGATTTGTGGTTTTGTAACATAATTTTTGTTTTTTGTTTGATAAGGAATTTTTTTATTTTTAAATTATAAATTTCTTAAATACAATACACAAGTGCTTAAATAAAATACACAAATTATATGGACATTGTAATATGTAATTGAAGGCTAACGAGTGAGGGAATCCCTAATGTCTAAACATTTATAGTGCTAATAACTGATATTGCGACAGCTTATTATGTCCTCACGGCAAGAGGAAAAACGGCAATAGAAAAGCCCTTCTTCACTAAGAAATTCACCTTCTGCGAGCTCAACTACACTGCATTAGAGTAGACTTGTGCTGCAATGGTTTGGGTAAGGTAGAAGTTGAGGCTGGCTCACCCAATCTTAAGCATGAATCCGCAACTATGTTTTTCAACTACTAATGTTTGTAACACAAAATATCATATTTATTCGATGATAATGAATCTTGGACCAATGAACAAAATTTTAATCACATTTTCCACTTATCTTTTTTGTCATATTACACTTCGATATAATTTGTTTAAAAATCTAATGTAAAGCAGATTTTTACATAATAAAAAGTCAAAATCTTAATATTTTCGACCCCGAACTTCTCTTATTTACTCCAACATAGGTATATTATACATGCAATATAAATAAAAAGAAGAAGGGAAGAAGATTTCCAAGTAAGGCAATATCAACATCATAATGATTAAAATTGGGTGACAAGAAATTCAAAATTTTAGTCATTTGAATGCAAATTTGGATTGGGAATGTGTAGGTAGCAATGAATTAGAGGAGGGTGAGATTGCCTCATATGTAGGGGTGGGCACAGGTCAGGTTATATCGGGTTCGGGAGCTGTAGTCGGATACCCGATGTGTCGGTAGGAACAAAAAATACCCAAACTTAACCCGATGTCGGGTAGGAACAAAAAATACCCGATGTTGGGTACCCGATAAATCCTTTTTAGAAAGAATAACCAAAATTTACGAGCAAAGATAAATAATTAATTTAAAAAATTAAATAATCACAATCATAAATAAATTTTAATATCAAATCTGATGTACCAACATATAACCGACGCTAAGAATGAAACAAAATTAACGTCTAAAATCATAATCTCAAATAACATGTCGAGTTTGTAGTATATCAAATTTCAATGATTATCGAATCAACTCCCAACTTTGTAAGCTCTACAAAATACAAGAAATAATGATAAGATATAAGTTGATTATAAAAAAAATATTTTAAGAAAAGGATAGAAGTAATGATCGATACAATTTTGATACATTTCTCAAGCATCTCAATCTCACACAAATATTCATTCACACGTTTTGATTTTGTGTCCATTCAAAGCCAATATTGAGTTATAAATTAATGGTTGAACTATTTTCGTACATAAAAAACTCCCAGATGTATCTAAATTAGGATTACTTAATAATAATAATAGGCAGGGACCCGATCGGGTTTTGGGTAGGATTTTTCCTACCCGAACCCGACCCGATAACAATAAATTCGGGTTCGAGTATTACCTGAACCTGATTTTTAAGAAAATTACCCGACCCTATCAGGTATTACGCGATAATATCGGGTTGGATATTAGGTACCCGTACTCAAATTTCCACCCCTACTCATATGTGCATGGCAAAGAGATGAAGACTTTAGCGTGTAACACGGCTTGCCTTTGAATTGTCAATTTCTTTTGAGAATCTTCTTCTGTCGAAATAAAAAGGGATCACCGATATAATTAATTCCAGGGTTCCAATCAATATTCTTGCTCAGGTATATCATCATATCATTTCTTTCACATCTTGGCCATATTATATGTTTAATTAATTAATTAATTATAATTATAATAATATCGAAGTGTTTTGAGTTTTTGTTTTGTATGATTTTCTCATGAAATAAAAGTAGCGTAAGATTGAATATTTTGGGAAAGAAAATTTGATGTGAATAAGGACTAAAATATGTTACTTCAGGGTTTTATTAGTGGGAATTACAATTTTAGTTCAAGTAGCTTGTTAATTTTTAGTTTCTAGTCCAAAATATATTCTAGGGTTTGTTTGATGATGTCCTTAAGGGTAGTGTCATTAAGGACATCATCACATGGAATCTTTTTTTTAGAAAAAAAAAGATTCCACGTGGATGGTGGATGATTCCCCTGAGAGCAGTGTCCTTCAGGGCAGGACCAATGTTTTCATATTCCAGATAGTTTATCAAGTTGGCCAAAGTGTCCTTTTCACACGAATTCTGACCTGGTGTCACTTCAACAATATTTTATGTCACATCAATAGTTTTGGATTCTAAATCAATAATTTTTGGCGCCATGTCAGCAACATAATGAAATATGACAAAAAACCAAAAATGCTCAACTTTGATTATTTAGATAACCAAAATCCAAACTAGGCTAAGTTATATGACAGATTTGGCTATTTTTCCATTTGATTTTGAACATCTAATTGATCATTTTGAGTCTTAGAGGAATAATTTTGCTTCTTTTGCAAATTTTTTTTTTTTTGCAGTGTCGACTCCAACATAGCATTCCGGTGAAAAAATAACTAAATATGCATAATAATGTCACCTTAATTAAAAAAATTATATATAAAAAATTATTATTTTTCGTTTGACAAATCTATCATGCAACTTGGTCGGTATTTTTAATCATATATTCAACCACACATTAAAAATACTTTTAAGGGGTTTTGTCGACACTTTTCTTCTTTTACTATTAATTGTCGAGTAAAAAGAGTCTTATTTTTAGCTTTACACGACATAAATTAACCAAATTGGAAAGATTGGTGTACCAAGCATTACGAGTTTTCCATACATATTTTAGTAAAACTTGCTAAATAATTACTAGGTTTGAGATAAATGTTACAGTAATTATTACATTCTCTATGAATATTTATAGAATCATTTTAATACTCCTGTTCTCAAATTTATTCAAACTGACAAATGCATACACTTTATTTTGAATTATATTATAATATTCAATTGTTTTATATCCGAGTCAAATATTAAAATTCCAAACAGAAATTACAAAAATGGTCTCATATAATAGAAATGTTTGCAATAATAATCCCAAATTTGTAGGACTTTTCAAATATATCCCCAAAGAAATTAATTTTTGACAAAAGTAGTTCACATAAATACTTTATATCAAATATAGTCCAACAGAAAATATTTTGTAACAGGTTTGTTCCCCAAACCCTTAACAAAATTTGGGACCATTTTTTTTTTTAAAAAAAACAAATATGTGTGAGACTATATTTGATATAAAATATATGTTTAAATTAAAATGAACGTAATGTAATTTAATAAACAACTTACCCTATATTGCAAAAATAAACAAAGCAAGTTAATTATCAAGCCTAATTGAGTATTTTCCTTTAAATAAGGAATAAATTGATATGAGAGTATCTATCAAACAATAAAATAGTAGATACACTTTTATATTTGAATATAATTATTAAACAGTTTTTTTTTAAACAAACTTTTTCAAATAAATGCTACAATATAAGCTTAAAATTCATAATTTTCTAGCTCATGATTTCTCGCTAATTTTTTTTTAAAAAAATTCCAAACAATCACCATTGTTTTTAGGAAAAAAACATTGTCATTTTGTCAAAAAAATATTCTTCTCGTAAAAATTATTTTAACTCAATTGTCCTTTTGCAATGATATTTCAAGCAGCTTTTTTCTCACAACTTATTTGAATTATTTCCTATTTTATGATTTTGGTCTCATAAGAATAACTTGTCTCAACACACAAATAACTTGTCTCAACACACATACACACATACATATATATATTAAAACATATCTTTTAAATAAAAAAATAACCATTTTAGACTCATCATATTGAGCTGGCTCATAAATTAAACACAAACTGGTCCATACAAATATTTTCCTTTATCTGTTGTATCATGACATTGTAGAGATTATTACATCATCGCATCAGGACCATAAACAAAACGAAAGTCGGAATATATATATTCCTACCAATTGGTTTCAAGTATTTCGATGCTCGAAGTACATAGTTAAGATCTTCAAGAAGTTTGAACTTTTTTTTGAGCAACTATTACAACTATTGGGGGTGGGGGACATGGACTCGAATACAAGATCTCTGAGTCACAATTACAACCGACGTCAGATGGAGCCCAAGCCATCCCCAACATTTGGACTTTTAAATATCAACATGTTAACTCTACTGCATCATCCATCCGCACAATATAGCTCAGATTAATAAAAACCAATCATTGACGAAAAAACAAAAAGTTTGATGATGCATCGATTTAATCCAAGACAGATATTTTGACATTTTCTACTACCTTGTCAATTTATGGCGCATATCCTTGGAGAACAATACCAATATTTTTGTTCCCAAATAGAGCAAACTGTGCATTTTCATAATATTATCCAGAGTTTTCTCAGATCTTTTTTAATTGTATAGCCAATGAATGTGACAATAGTTCCTTAAACCGAACGAAACCTAAATCATTTTTATATCGTACAGTTGTCGGTAGTTAATTTTTTTTAAAAAAAAAAGTGTAATTGAGGTCATTGTTTGATATTTGTTTGACATGATTTACAATAATTTCAATGGATAAATTTAGTTCAAAATCACCACCACCATTGCCAATAATTATGGAGAGAGTTGATTTTTGAGGAATTACTTTTTGAATTTAGATAACATAAGATTTATATAGTGAAGATTGTGGATGTGGATGGTTGCAAACACAGGAGAATACATATTTTCTGAAGCCTGGTTTCACATGTAACAAATGCAATTTGCAGAGTTAATTACAAAAATGGTATCAATAAATAGTGCATTTTGTAATAATACTTTCAAATTTTTAGAATTGAACAAATATAATCCTATATAAATTATTTTTTTAATAAAAATTGTACCATATTATTTTTCCATTAAAAATATATATAGAACATACATGTTTCGTGCACATGGGGACATATGCACATTATTTTAAAATGAAAAAGTCATTTTGAGGCCATTTTTGTTAAAAAAAAAATAATTTATATGTGACTATATTTGTTAAAATAATTCCAGTGGGATCGCTTTTGTTAAAAAAAAATCTATGAGATATATTTGTCTAATTCTAAAAAATTGGACTGCTTTTTTAAAATTAGTATTTAATGAGACAGATTTTTTTTTTTTTTTTTTTAACTTATGCAAATTTGTACGTAACATGTTAGAAAAAATTAAAATGTTGCTCAATGGGGAAAACAAAAGTGGAAGATCCGGATGTAATTGATAGTCAACAGAGGCGGGTGAACGTGCGTTGATAGTGAATGGATTTCTCGGACATGTCTGGAGCCAATCATACCACAATCAAGAGCAGATCGTGTTCTTGATTCAACGTGCATTAAATGCTGGAGTTTGCACTATAAATATCAGTCCGGGATCACGTTCAGAATGGTGAAGATCTCTTGTGAAAAAAGCACGAGAAGAACATAAATTTCATTTTGTTCGGTCTTCACCTCAATCAAGAGGAAAAACAACCTGATTTTGTTGTTTTTATTTTGTTGCTTAAATATTGCACTGAAACACTGTAAAGCATATTTACTCCTAGTAAACTTTTTATATTGGATTAGCTAATGTGGTTTTTTCCTTAATTTTGTGGAGTTTTTAACGTAAAACATTGTAATGTCTTCTATTTATTTTCTATTACACACACTTTACCATTCATCGAATACGTTGGATCGCGTCATGGTGGAATATGAAAAACAATTTATCCACATCATATATTTTTTACTCTTAAAAATTTCTAAAAGATTATTTAATAATGGTGGTGATTGATTTGGTTGTAGAATATAATTCACTACTATATTGCTCTTACAAATAATTTGTTGAACCAATATGTTTTTTATCTACTTTCTTTTTGGTGGTTAGTAAGGACGAAGTTTTTTTTTTTTGTGAAGAAAGAAAGATGAGATGAAGAAAAATTATTATGTTTACATTTGATTTTTTCTTTTTAAAAAAAAGGATATAATGATAATTTATCATTTAACATAATAATAATTATTCCAATTCGAATCAATTGTATTAAATATGATATTATACTATTTCTAATCATATTATAATTTCAATGATTATATATATATATTTCATAATTATGTTATATCATTCCCGTATCTGTCATGTTTCTTCTTATATTGGTCATGGAAGTGACATATATATTAATTAAATAAAAATAACATAATTTATGTATGGTATAATGATTCTGTTATATTGGTAAATGTAATAACATGGGAAGCACTCATTACAAGTCAAAGAAAAAGTTGGTGTGACAAGAAAGAAGACAATCATCTTATCACAGTTCAACTCAGTCAAACATAGGAATATTTGCTAATCTTTTTGAAAGATTGTGATTCAGTATGGATTAACTTTTAATCTCATATTTGATTATTTTTAGAAAATAAATTTATCCCATCATATTTATCATATTTTATAATATTTTTATTTTTTTAAAATTTAAACTTTCCCCCAAAAATTTCAATTTATTTCATATAACTTAATTCAAAAAATTTAAAATCCCTTCCGAATTTCAAATTCTCACCAAAATTCGAAATTCAAATTTTCGAGGATATTAGTCATTATACCAAACAATAAAATTAACTTATTCTCCAACCAAATAATATATACTTATCATACTATATTATTTATCATCATCTTATAATTTTAATCATTTATCTCATTCATATCTAAGAATATCATTATAAATTTATATATATGTTAAAGTGAATAAATTAATAATAAATGAGTGCATGCAAAAAAAGGTTGGGTCAAACACACCAAAGTTTGAGGTGAAATGACATCATGTATTTGGAAAAAAGTCGAATCATCATTTCAGAATAAAAATAAAGTGTATATTTCATGAAAAAGCTTGATTCAAGTCAATTGTGGGTTGTTGGAGTAATAATTATTTCGGCATAGAAAAAATCAAAATATGATATTTAAAGTGTGATAAGGTTTAAAAAAGATACTAAAATATTATCATAAGTTATATTTTTTAGATAAAATGATAAATACTTGATTTGATTATACAGTTGATAACAAAACTTAGATTACGTGTTTATTATCATAAATATAAAAGAAATTTGTTACTCAATCGTGAGTTAGTTTACATAGTATTTGTTTGGAAAAAGAATATTTTTCTTTATATTCTTTCCAAATTAAAATTTATGAGAAAACTTTTATTACAATAATGTGAAAACAACATTACATCATAATCGAAATAAAGCAACCTCACTAAATTAATACTAATTAAATGAGAACATATTAAGTATGATTAGAATCCAAGCACGTAAAGAACTGAAAGTAAAATACCTACCGCAACTAATAAATCGACATAATCGCTATCTTAATCTGATAATTAGTCTTTGGTTATGAATATCAAAAATCTTGAAATTTCCTTTTTATCCGATAGAGCACTACATGCATATAGCCACAACTTCACGTGGTGCAGTGACATAAATTTCTCTCAATAAAGAATAAAAAACGAGTTAAAATCTACGATAAAACAAACCCCGTCTTCCCAAAGTATGTATCGAAGAAAAAAAAATGCACATATTTGAAACCCTCCGAGACACTTGGTGAATTCCGAAAATTGTCCCATGAAATATAGAGATCGGCAATAATAGCTCCAAATTTTTAGGATTGAACAAATATAATCTCACAGAAATATTTTTTTAACAAAAGTCTCGAGACCCGTTTCTATTAAAAAGAATTAGATTTCGGTTCCAATTTTGCTAAAAGTAATTTACGTTGGACTATATTTGTTAAAAACATTTATGTGTGACTAGTTTTGCTTAAAATTATTTAGGATAATATTTGTTTAGTTCTAAAATATTGCACTATTGCAAATAGTCATATTCTACGATAACATTTTTTTATAATTTTCTTAATTTATATTATATTTCATGTTTACTATAAGTAAAGATTTTGTATTTAAATAAGCTTCCAACTTCATTCAAATATTAATAAAATTTAACTCGGGGATAAACTTGACCTTCCATCCATATTAGTATCGTAAATTTTCATATAAATTTGAAGTTTTGCTTGATGATGAATTTTCAAGATCAATTGATGTATAATTAATTGACTCTGTTAATCATATAAAAATACGAATGAAAAAATAAATGATTAAAAATAATATAAACATGTACATTTAATGGTTACACTTGTTATATAAAATGATTTCGTGAGGTCGAACATGTCCTGCTTCGCCCTATGACACTAACCTTATCGTCCATATATTTTATTTTAGCGGGAAAAAAGGTGCTCAGATGCGCTTACAGTCTTATTACTACAGAATAAAGTTACCCAAAAAAAACCCAAATTATTATTATGTTTTGTGCTAACACATGGATAGGTCGACACGTACATCACTCTAACTTTATTAAGGGCAAAGAAATGTCAACTTCTATCAAACTAACAATATTAATGGCACTATATTTTATAACATTTGGATGTACAACATTTGACTTAACAAATATTTTTATTTAGTTTTCTAATTTTTAGATTGGGATAGAATTGAGGGGTTAGTGTGATGATAGGCATCAACATCAATGAAGTCGGGCAGTTCACCATTGCTCTTGGGCAGACGAGCTTCGTCTTCTAGGGCAACTAGAGGAGCCTTTCAGGCAACCTGGGAAACAATTCATCATCGAGTACAAAGTCTTGCCCCTGTCTCAAACTCGTGTACCTGGAGTTGAGGGGGTCAGCTGCCCAAGTTCGAATCTCTGGTTCTTTTTTTATTACTTTCATTCATAAATATTCGCAACAAATTTTTATTTCTTAATATGAAAAAGCTTCCTTACACAATCCGCAATAGCATTTAATAGTGTAATAATTTACAAACAGTGGACAAATACAAAATATCAATAAATTACAAAAAATCCAAAAATCAAGCAAGTTCATTTCTCGAAATAATTATATTGTAATTATTTACATAATGATTTTTACCTACAATATTTAAACTCGTATATTTATCATGAACTTTTTGTTTAATATTTATGTAATTAACTTTTACCCCATTCAAATTCCTAGATTCGCTCCTGCATCATGCCCACCTTAAAAAAATCGTCATGGGCACCGAGTAAATATGAAGTAGACTTTCTTTACACAAATTGTATCCTATTACGTATATAGCAAGTGATAAACATTCATTTATCAAGGAAAAAATATAATTTTGATCATGTAATTTGTCTATTTTTTTTTTAGCTTCAATTTAAAATTTTAGCCGTCATTGTTTTCAATTTTAGTCATTTTTCACCAGAGTGTTGACATAACGTTGAATATATCAGTAATATCTTGTATCATATCATCAATTTCCTGCACCATGTCATCTGTTTCGGTACCTCGTCAGCACTCCTGTGAATTTCCACTTGTGTTGATTTTTTATGTGACTAATGAATGTGAGGACACCTACACCTTACATATATATAAAAGCATATTCCCGCCTTGCAGAAAAAAGGAAGAGGAAGGGTGAGTAGACGTCTGTTGAATTTGATATTATCATTATCCATGTGATACAAAAAAGCTTTGACATTAAATCAAATAAATAATTACGGGTTGGCTCCTTTTAAGCCTCGTTATGTACATTCATTTACGGAAAGTGATTAAGCAGGCCGACACTAACTCATAATTATACTTTTGAATGTAAGATTTATTGATCAAATTTGAGTTAAACATGTTTTTAAGAAACACTAATCAGAACAACCTAAAATTCTCAGCTGAGGATCTTATCTTAGATACTAATTATGACCCTTTGGAGATTAAACCAAACATAATAGCAAAATCCATCTCTTAGACGCCATTAATAACACACCCCACCCCCCCCCCGAGCCTAGACATGGGTCATGCTTAGGGATGTCATAGCCAGAATAATCGACCAAATTTCGACTTAGTGGCTCTCTCCCAATGAATCTGTTAAAGAAATATGACTAAGCAAATGCTTTTTTCAAACTGCTTATCAGCTTTTCAGATAAAAAAATAGATTTTGAGTGTTTCATTTACTTGCTTCTGTTATTGCCTATCTAAAAATAAGCAGAAAAAATAAGAAGCTGAGAAGCATGTAATGACAAGCTTTTGACCGCTTTAAGTTGTTTGGTGGCAGTTTTGTAATTCATTGAAGTTTATTAAGCTGTTTTTTTATATTTTAATAGCAAACACTCAATGCTTTTACTTAATAACAACTTTTTTCAACTTTAAGCAAAAGCAACATAAAAGTGTTTTGAATAAGCAATTGCAAACACATAACACACCCTAAGTATGTGTTTGCAAATACTTCTCAAAAGTACTTATCTGATTTTCAAATAAACAAAAAAAAAACAGATTTTTTATGTTTGATTTCCTTGCTTCTGTTATTGCTTCTCTAAAAAAACAAGTGAAGTAGAGATGCAAGTCATTGATATGTTTTTGACTACTTTAGGTTGAGCAGTTGCAATTTTGCAATTAGTTCAAGCTCATTAAACTGCTTTTTTTATTAAAAAAAAGTAATAACAAAACTCAATGTTTTTTGTTTAAAAGCAACTTTTTTTTCAACTTTAAGCAAAAGCAACATAAGTGCTTTGAATAAGCAATTGCAAACACACCCCAAATATAATTTAAGTATCAAAACTTATATACTTTCTTTCTTAAGATTGTATATACAACTTGAGAAAGTTTAGATTCGTAAAAAACCCTTGCATTCTAATCCAAAACACCAACTCCAATGAGTTTGTTCGTGATTGTTCGACAATACAGAAGGCCAAGAAAAAGAAACCAATAAAAGGAAAAAAAAAAAAAAAAGTACAACCAACCCTAACTAGTTTGCACTCAACTAATCCTTAGTTGGCCCCCTCTTTGTCTCCCCTATTGTTTCTTTACAATAAAAAAACTTATCACACATGTCAAGTAGGGTTGAGAATCTCCATGGATTGAGCTTGAAACCCTTTGTTTACATACTTCTTTTATACATAAAGCCAACACAAAAGTTCAAATTCTCCAATATATATTGATTCACACTACATGACATACGAGAAACTAATACAAAGAAAAGACACCCTTTTAACAAAATGTTATATGGGATTCACAATAAAGTCAAGAAGCACTTCATATGCCCTATAAAAACAACTATTTAAGGACATGGATCCATCTTTATAAACTAAATTATTTTAGGGTTTTTGCATGTGACAAGTATTTTATGCAAATATTTTATTGTTGAAATATAAACAAATTGTGGCAAAATTATTATTTTTTGTGTCCAATCTACATCGAGGAATATATGGTTTACATGTACGTTAAAAAAAAAACGGTATACAAGTTAGCAATTTTTATTCCTAAGTATCATCAACTATGCATATTTCTATTCTTAATTTGCTTGCCATTTTGTTTGTTTTTGTTTGTCGATTTTGGGTGTAACCGTGTGATTCCCAATTAAATATTCATTTTATAGCCCCCAACGGAGTGTTCGAGTTGGTGGAGCAGGGTGAGTTTGAGACCGTAAGATCATGAGCTCGATTCATCCTGCAAACATTTTCTCGATCTGAACCTGTCGTATAAGGCTTGTCTAGTGTGGTTTACCTGGTTGACGTGGTTTATAGACTACTGCATCAACCTGAAATTTACCCAATGTACACCCATAAAAAAAGACTGCAAGTTCTCTCGTCGTAAAAAAATATCTGCATTTTATAATAGCTATGTTACATATTAGGTATGAAATTCCTATGTTAACTACTATGGGTTTTAAAACACGTCTATTTTCTTTTCCAAAGTACTTCTCCCACTCATTAATTATTTTTCGTATAAATTTGAAAAATAATCTAAGAAAATAAGAGTATTTATAATATTAGTTCTAAATTTTTAATACTAATTAAATATAGGTTTATATAAATTATTTGTAATAAACATAAGTTCTAATCTTTTGTTTTTAATATAAGTCTCAAACTTTTGTTTTTAATAAATGGTCACAAAGTCTCATATTCAGTGATTACTTATGTTAAATATCAATTTCTGTGAGATTAAATATATTAAAAACATTATGTGAGACTATTTTTTATTAAAAAATAATTTATGTAAGACTATATCTGGTTAATCCTAAAAATTTAGTAGTAGTTTTGGGAAAGTTCATAATTGATTATGAGATCAAATTGAAATTTACCCATATTTGTATACAAAATTACTGAACCCATCAAATACAGATTCAAACATAAATTTTATAGTGACAAAAACTATTCCAAAATTATTTCACTTTAATATATATATATATTCATATCTTTTTTCTTGATTTTTTACAAATTTTATGTGTAGCCAATTTTTTGCAGAAACTCTTCAATATTATATCCATAGATAGCTTCCAATGATATATTAGACTAATTTTATAAGGATTTTTCAAAAATATAGTTTATAATTTTATAAATATATAGTTTGAACATTCCAAACATATATTTTCTTGATATTCATTTATTTATATAAAAACAAAACAATAGTTTTATATAATATAGCAAAGGCTGCAAACTCTGAGGAGGAAAATGGTAAGCGAAAAAGGATAAAGGGAAGGGAGAGGCTTTATTAAAAATGGTAACAATACGTTTTATTTAAAATATTGATAATTTGGAAAAATATTTTTATCGTGTAGAGTGTTGGAAGGAAGAAGAGTGGGAATCCTGTTGTCAGGTGCAGATATATGCTAATAATGCTACTTCAATTTCCCATCCCACTCTCCCATACATACATATATATGTGAGCTACTCTCTGAATCGTGTATCCCTACTGCTCCCTCACCAACCCCCCTACCCTGCCCCACCTCCCCAACCCACAAACACACACAACAAGTGTGTTCTGTGTGTGTTTTATGGATATTGTGTATTTCAACTAGAGCTGCTTAACGGGTCGATCCGAATCGGAATCGTCCGATTCGGATCCGCTAATTTTGGAATCGATCCAATCCGGTAAGGAACCGGATCGGATCCGACTCCGAGTTGGATCGGTTCGAACTCGGAACCTATTTTTCTAAATTATTATTTTTTTTTTTCAAAAAATCAAGGGAAATTGTTGCTTGGAGGATTCGAACATACGACCATCGACTTCTACTCTACAACTCTAACCAATCGAGATAATGAGTATTTGTGTTTGTAAACTAACTTCAAATATATTTATCTAAATTTTAAAAAAAAAATTAATATTTTAAAATAACGGATCAGGTTCCGGTTCAGTCCGGAACCGGATCCATTTAGTCCGGAATTGGTAAGATACCGGTACAGCAACGGTAGAACCGATCCGCACCGGTATATTACCGGTTCAAGACCGGCTCGGAACCGGTTAGCCCGATTCCGGTTCCGAACCGGGCTAACAAGTTCGATTTTGGGCTGGGTCCGGGTTGACCCGGCCCGTTAAGCAACCCTAATTTCAACATAATATACATCACAAGATAGTAGTTAAGTCTTGATTTTGATGTATTTTTATATATTGTTTATTGAATACAAGATTAATCTCAATCACCGATAAAGGTCTTTTGATAACTAAATTTTCAAATCTATTATTGAAGTTATAATTATTGAAATCATTTCAAATCCATCCTTGAAATAAAATCATTCAATTCAAACACATATAAAATTTTGATTAGTCTGTTTAGACCTCTCTATATTTATGTAATATTGTAACTTTTGGGTTCAAACACCCCTAATGCTATCTTATAATACTTTTTTCATACGGGAAAGAAAATTCAAATACATATGATATTTTATACCTGTGCTAGTAATGAATCCTCAACTATAATGCATTAGTTTCTATCTGGTTCACATCAATACTCAATTTGCCATCTTGTCACCCTTAATAGAATTGGAAAACAAATCGAACTATAATACTTGATAGAACTATAGCAATGGCTTGGGTCGTAAGGATTAATTAATGATGCACAATAGCTATATGAATTTCAATCATGTGAATCAATAGAGAATTTCGGGACATGATCATTCATAAATTTATAGGATCAAGTACTTGTCACTTTACCAAAAGCTATAATTGGTGATATCAATGCAATATAAATATTTCAAGTCGTACAATAGCTCAATGACAATTATTGCACCCTAAAAATCATCCTCCTAATAATTGCTACCTTGCAAATCTTGGAAGTCGAACACGTGACCTTGACTTTGATAGCAATTATATGATCAAGTGTTGCCGCTTTACCAAAAGTTAGGAGTCCAATAATCGCTTGTTATCTCAAGCTATATCTTTTTGGTAAGCGGTAAATATTGATCCTGTTGGGATATGCCCTAAGACATATCATTAGATGATTGTTTATGACATACAATGTAATATGATTTTATGAAATGACAATTCATTATTATATATTATTCGATTAACTGTGCAATGTGAATAAATATATATGTTAATGTCCTTAGAATAATATTGTAATATTCTTAAAGATGTCCCTAGTCAAGTATTATCATGAATATGGATAATGATAATACGTAGAGACTAGTATGTGTTGATTGATGAACTGTTCATTGATATGAGATATCAAATCAACACATGGGTACATGTTAGAGAACGATGTACTGGACAGACCCACCATGAGAATGCTACATGGATAGTTATATGAGTGTCATAAGCAATTCTCATAGTGATAATAATGTATGTAATCCTTACGACTTGTGATCATCAGAGATCCCAACATAAGGAGTTATGTATCTTGATATTGTCAAACGTTACACGTAACAGGGTAAACTATAAAGGCGACTATTGGATACACTACGAATTATGTAGAGGGATGTTGACTGATCGAGATAGATTTGTCCCTCCTATATAACAGGAAAAGTGTTTGGCCCTTGATCAAGTGAGAACTAAAATGCATGGCCATGCTCGAATGAGTCGATATGTGATATCGAGCTTATTCGTTTATTCTAGTTCTACTTGGGGATCAAGAAATAAAGATTGAATATACGAGTATGACTATTCCATGACTCGTGTTCAATCTAAACACAAAGGACAAAGGGATTAAGTTACATGGTTAATATTATCACAAGTTCTAAAGGTTATGTCGAGTCATTGACATTCTTGTAATTTGGGTAGCATTGATGTGTTGCTAGATACCGCTCAATGCTTGCGACATAAAATGAGATTTTATGTCACTACCAACATTACAAGATCCTATCGGGTCGCACAAAAGATTAAATCGATAAGGGAAATTAAATTCATTGGATGAATTAATTAATTAAGAAGAGTCTTAATTAAAAGGATTATAAGGATTTAATTAAATCATGGGTTTGGGCCCATGAGGCTTTAAGAAAGCCTTAAACCTTAATTAAATCTTATAATATAAATACAAGGTTATGATTAATTGTTGGTATACACAATTCATATCATTCCAACCTAATTTTTGAAGCACACGGCCGCACCACCTTGCTTGCTCTCGGTTTTTCATAGCCGAAGAGAATTCAAGGAAATTCCGTGCCATCTTTCGATTTAGAATCGAGTGTGTTTCTTGTTCCGTTTAAGAACTTGTCTAGCAACTTGTTCTTAAACTATCCCTTCTTTCGATTTGATCGTGTGGATACCGTTGAGGCAAAACTTGACAAGTTTTGCTAGTGACTCGAAGGAGACGTTGGACGTGGTGCTGCTCCGTGGAATCTGCTCAAACACGCTACAAGGGTGAGACTTTTGTAAACCTTCATCCGATATGAATCCCTATGTATAGATCCGCGGTTTAGTAATCCAACATTTTATTATTCCGCTGCGTTCCATGCTTGATGGATTACTTACAGATCCTACAATTGATATCAGAGTCAAAGTGCTATGTCTCGATCGTTCTCCAATCAGATGTAATTATTACACTCCAACAATATCTCTCCAATAATTACATTCTTCGTAATTCATGTACATCAAACATGTGACATTGACTCTTAATCCAATTTAGTATAAATAAATATTTATATGTACAGATGTTCTCATACAGATACTGATAAAACACATCATGAATATAATTCTCTAACCAACAAGTCAATGACCACAAAATATTACAACCACAAAGACATATATTTTATAATAATAATCACAATATTTTACCAATATGTAATTATGAATATTGATGTCATATGACATATTGACTTTCTCGGGTAAAATTTCCTCAAGAACCGAACAGTCATATACCGAACAGAGTAACACCGAATAGGTAGCACCGAACAGGATGGTATCGAACAGCTGTTAAACCCTCCTCGGGTTTTCTGGTCAAAGTAGCGGAAAACCCGGAGATAACCAACAAATTAACCGTCGGGGATAAAGGTGCGTTGATGGAGTGTGGATTTTTCGGGCACATTATCGCCACGATCAAGGATGCAGATTTCTTAACTTTCCTGCCAAGTAAACATCGAAACTGAGCCTATAAATACTAGCTGGAAATCTCATTTGAGGGGTTGGACTTTTGAGGCAAAAAAGACTCCGAATAGAGCACATTTATTTCTGTTCGGTCATTTTTGAGATTTTCTCATATAGTCATTCTGTGATCGTATATTGTGTCAAAAAGTCCTGTAATAAATCAAGAGTGTGATAGTACAAATCATACTGGACTAGCTCCCGTGGTTTTTCTCTCAATTCAAGGGCTTTCCACGTAAAAAATTTGGTGTTTTTCCTTTATTTTTCATAAACACTTAATTTTACCATAAATCGAGAAATAACGGATCACATCAAATATATAGACAAAATAATGCCAAAACTATACTAACATGTGAATTAAATATCATATTTACTAATGGAGAAACATTTTGAAATCAATGACATTGATATCATGATGGATTATATCATTATATGTAGTACACAATTTTGCAGTCGCTCAAAATCATAATAAATACTTAATAATATGGTATATTTAATAATACGACTGAAATATTTAATTTAAGATGTTATCCCTTACAATTAGGAATCGCTTGGTATGAATGATGAGACGCGATATATTTGTTTTATCCAACATTTGGCTCGAAGTCTGCGATAATTGAAATAAATGATAAGTATGTTATTCATATCTTTCAATTTATTATCCTCGTATTATCTCATCCAACTGATTAAGCGATGTCTTAGGATCCTGGGTCAGCAAAATGATTATAAGCTACCTGAGTTTATTCATTGGTTCTGTTGGGCTAGGTAAAATGGACTTAAGCAAACTACGTAATGGGCCTAATAATTTTATTTGTATAAAATGGTTTAAATAGACTTGGGCTAATAATTTTTACATTTGTCCATTAAGCTCAAGTTTTCGTCAAAAGGCCCAAATTGATGTAGTATAAGATGAAGCAGATATTGTTCGTAGAAGGTTTTCTCACGGATAAACTATTTATCAAAAATCTTTTTACTACGCATATTTTTATTCGGAAAAAATACTTATTATAAATGGATCTTCGAGCAATTTTAATAAGTATATTGTAAGTTTGACAATTTTAATAAGTATATTATAAATGGATCTTCGAGCAATTTTAATAAGTATATTGTAAGTTTGACAATTTTAATAAGTATATTATAAATGGATCTTTGAATAATGAAGATGTCATTTGGATAAACTTTATTCATATAAGTCAGCCAAAAAAATAAGTGTGCAACTAAATTCATGGTTGAGAGAACTTTATTCACATAAGTCATTTTTTTAACTTTTGTTTTATTTTAGTATTTTCTGTTTACTTAGAAATATCCCTCATTTTCATCTGCAATATAAATAGGGTTTCAAACCCAACATTGCATCTCTCACTTCACTCTCTTTCTTCCCACCATATCGCCGCCGCCGCCGCATTGCCAACATGGCGGAAGTTTCTTCTCTCAATGCATTTTGTTTAGCTGTCTCGTCATTCTCAATTTTTGAGTTACTGTGGCTGAAATCCTTCTCAAGAAACGCGGTTTCATCACCAAAATCCTAAAAGTTGGCCTAGCCGTGAAGAAGTGGGGAGCTAGAGATGTGCTGGTAAGATATTTTTAGTTGTGATTCATTGGCGTCCGCGCTTGCTCACATTTTCCAGAATTTACAGCTTAACAGCAAATCTTGCAACGAAGAAGACGACCTAGAGAAAAAGTAACTAATGCACGAAAGTTATAAAAAGTAACTGGTGCACGAAACTTATAAAAAGTAACTGGTGCACGAAACTTATGAAAGTAACTGGTGCTCAAAACTTATATAAACCAATTGGTGCACAAACTTATAAAAGTAATTGATACACGTAAAAGTAACTGGTGCACAGACTTGTAAAATTAACCGCTGAGCATAATGTGGTAAAATAGGTTCAACTGGTTTGTTTGTGCATCAATTATGTTCGTGCACAAGTAAGTTTAAGATTCTTGCACCAGTTAATCTTCTAAGTCCGTGCACAAGTTCTTTTATAAGTTTCGTGCACCAGTTAATTTTTATAACTTTCATGCACCAATTACTTTTCTATTGGTCGTCTTCTTCATTGCAAGTTTTGCTGTCATGCTGTAAATTCTTGAAATGAATAATCATGAGCAAACACTACTCAATCACAACAAAAACCTCAAAAAACAACAAACATATATATATATATATATATATATATATATATATATATATATATATATGGGAGAAGATGAGCTTCATGTGAATGAATGAGGAACAATTGGTCATTTTCTCCAAAAATGGATCTAAGTGAATAAATGTTTTTTTGGTGGACTAGAATGAACAAACTTCTTCCATAGAGTATTGACGTGAATTTTTTTATACTTCTAAAATTAAAGAAGGCCACAACCCAAACAATTACTCGAGCCTTTGCATTAATTTTAGAATTTGATATCAACTCCGAATAGAACATCTTGAGTTGCTTGCCGGTTTTAAAAAAAATTATAACTGACATTAATAATGCAACTCAAATATCATAAACCGCATAGCATTCCAAGTATCATATTTCGATTGTTTTATTAGATGAGTAATTATTGCTTCAAAATGGAACTCTTTACTATTGGAAATTTGAGTCCAAAATAGTTTTTTTAGATCTTAGCTCTATTCGAAATGGTTAAAATAGGGGTAACTTGCAAGCCCATGCCAAGTGCAGAACATTAATTTGATCTAGTTGATGAAAAAAACATCAATTTATTAGGTTTATTTCCGGTGAAATGATCAAAATATACATAAGGTAAAATTCTACCCGTTCAAAATCACTGAAGTAAAATGGCTCGCGTGATCTGTTGCCAACTAAAACCTGAATCGATTCTCTTTCTTCAGCCCCTCAAAACCACCACCACCACCATCACCGACATCTCTCACCATAGCTCCACCGTCGCACATCTCTCTTTCCTCCACCAATAATGGACATTCTTCAATTGAACTCCGTTCGAATCCGTTCGAATCCATCACTGCTTTCTTCCTCTTCATATGTCACATCTGTGATTTGCCCATTTATCCTATAAGCCAACACGCTCTGCTTCAACAAGTTTTTTGTTTATCGACCTGTGCACGAAAACCCTATGTGCACCGCCGCCGCATTGCCAACATGGCGCAAGTTTCTTCTCTCAATGCATTTTGTTTTAGCTGTCTGGTCATTCTCAATTTTTGAGTTACTGTGGCTGAAATCCTTCTCAAGAAACGCGGTTTCATCACCAAAATCCTAAAAATTGGCCTAGCCGTGAAGAAGTGGGGAGCTAGAGATGTGCTGGTAAGATATTTTTAGTTGTGATTCATTGGCGTCCGCGCTTGCTCACATTTTCCAGAATTTACAGCTTAACAACAAATCTTGCAACGAAGAAGACGACATAGAGAAAAAGTAACTAATGCACGAAAGTTATAAAAAGTAACTGGTGCACGAAACTTATAAAAAGTAACTGGTGCACGAAACTTATAAAAAGTAACTGGTGCACGAAACTTATATAAACCAATTGGTGCACAAACTTATAAAAGTAATTGATACACGTAAAAGTAACTGGTGCGCAGACTTGTAAAATTAACCGATGAGCATAATGTGGTAAAATAGGTTCAACTAGTTTGTTTGTGCATCAGTTATGTTCGTGCACTAGTAAGTTTAAGATTCTTGCACCAGTTAATCTTCTAAGTCCGTGCACAAGTTCTTTTATAATTTTCGTGCACAGTTAATTTTTATAACTTTCATGCACCAATTACTTTTCTATGGGTCTTCTTCTTCATTGCAAGTTTTGCTGTCATGCTGTAAATTCTTGAAATGAATAATCAAGAGCAAACACTACTCAATCACAACTAAAAACCTCAAAAAACAACAAACATATATATATATATATATATATATATATATATATATATATATATGTTGCGCCTTAAAACGCTACAACTCTCATTCCTCTATTTTAAATAAAATTATCGTTTTTGTTTTGATGATTACAAAACCTATTTGTACTAATGGTTTTTATTGAGTATGCAGCATAAATTATGATCAAATTTGAAGATTGTAATAGTATTGAAATGCCAAAGAAAAATTGTCTTTTGGAAGACACGGATCGCCCCAGGTGATGAGTGTCATCGCCCCAGGCGATGGGTGCCAGGCGAGGATCGCCACGCACCATCGACAGAGGCGATGGCCAGGCGAGCACGCGAGGAAGATCGCCCCAGGCGATGATGACCATCGCCTGAGGCGATGGCAGCCAAAGGGACTTCGCCCCCGCACATCGACTGAAGCGACGCCGAGGCTATGCGCGGGCATGCGCGCGGGAGTTCGCCCGAGGCGATGTCACGAACGCCTGAGGCGATGGTCTGGAACCCCTGAGGCGATGTGGAGTTCGTTTGAGGCGATGCAAAATTTGGACATGCTGAAGCTACGGCCTTAATTTTTGCTCTTGATCGCCTGAGGCGATCCACCGATCGCCTGAGGCGATCTGAGGATTTTTGACCGTTGGAACGCGGCGATAGGTGATCGCCCGAGGCGATGTCCGAGGCGATCGAAGAGTGATTTCAGCCTTATGAGTAGCAACGGCTAGTATGAGCCTTGGAGGCCTTCTACACTATAAATATGGGTGTTTTGGAACATTTTGAAGTCAAGAAACAAGAGTATAAACTACAAGAAAGTTGTGTGCAATCAAAATCATTCTAGCATTGCAAACTTCATACATTTATATTGTATTGGAGTTTGTAATTTACTTCTTGTGTGTGATCTTTTGATTCTTGTTGTTGGTACACCGTGAAGGTGTGATTTGATTATTGTAAAGGTCCTCCAACACCGACGCAAGTTGGAAAATTGTATAAGTCGCCAATAAGTGAAGTTGGTGCAAGATTGTGGCTATCCTTGGAGCCCTTAAGGCCAAGAAGAAGTTGTTCTAGTGGATCCTCGGTTGGACGTTTTCTAGCCGGGAAGAGGAGACGTAGGCGATTCATCGCCGAACTTCTATAACAAATTCTTGTCTCATTTTATTACTTTATTTCCATTAAGCATTTATTTATTTTGTTAATTCTATTTATCGATTGACTAAAGGCTTCCGCAAGCGCAAAATTATTTTATTTTTATAAACTCATTTTAAAAGGCTAAAGTAGCCAAGGAACCTCATTCCCCCTCCTCTTAGGTTCCAACAAGTGGTATCAGAGCCATTTGATTTTTGTTTTAAATCAAAAAATTTATATGGCTAATCTAGCAAATGAGTTTGCTCAAGGTCAATCGACAAATCGCCCTCCGCTTTTCACGGGTGATAACTACGGTTATTGGAAGAATAGAATTTCTCTATACATCCAATCCGTAGATTATGATCTATGGAAAATCATAGTGAAAGGTCCACATGTTCCTTTAAAGGAAGTTGGGGGAATTAGTGTTCCCAAAGAAATGGACGATTTCACTAGAGCGGATATGATATTAATTTCACAAAATGCTAAAGCGATTAATATTTTGCATTGTGCCTTAGATATGAAGGAGTACAACCGGATCTCGATGTGCTCAACCGCAAAGGAAATTTGGGACAAATTGCAAATTTGTCATGAGGGCACTAATCAAGTGAAGGAGACCAAGATTGATCTATTGCAACTCAAGTATGAAACTTTTGAGATGGAGTCCGGAGAAAACATTGATTCAATGTTTAGAAGGCTCACTCAAATCATCAATGAGCTTGCCCAACTTGGAGAGAAGTATCCTCCAAAACAAATATGGAGAAGAGCACTTAGAGCCCTACCACAAGAATGGGATGCCAAGCGGACGGCCATCATTGAATCTAACAAAGGAGATAGTGCATCATATGATATTGATGAACTTCATGGCACCTTGGTTACCCATGAGCTTGAGATGTCAACCCGGAAGGAAATGAAGAAGGATGAAGAAAAAGCAAAAGGCAAGGGGATTGCCTTGGTTGGAAAGAAAGCACAATCCGATGACGAAGATGATGAGGAAATGGCATTGTTCACAAGGAAGTTCAAGAAGTTCTACCGGAAATACAACAAGCCAAAGACCTCCGAATCCAACAAGAATTCTACTAAACGAGAGGTAACTTGTTATAATTGTCAACAAAATGGTCATTATGCTAATGAATGTCCAAGTAGAAAGAAGGCGGATAAGGGAAAGAAGAAAGCTTTAATGGCCACATGGAGTGATAGTGACTCCGATGAAGAAGTAGCAAACCTTTGTCTAATGGCTCTTGAAGATGAAGATGAAGATGATGAGGTACCATCTTATGATGAATTATTAGATGCTTATAATGAAATTATTGATGTTCTTGGTAAATCTAAAAAGAGTAATAAATTGTTAAAGTTGGACTTGGCTAAAAAGGAAGAAGAAAATGTTACTTTGAAAAATGAACTACTTGATTTAAAGAAATCTTTTGGGAAGTTTAATGATAGTGGTGTAATGCTTCATGAATTGCTTGGCTTGCAAAGATGTAGCTTTGATAAAGCTCGATTAGGCTTCTCAAGCAAGTCAAAAACATTTTCAAGCTTGTTAGCCAAAGCCAAGCATAATCCCCCTACTTGCACCTATTGTTGTAAGGTTGGTCATGTTAGAAATAAATGTAGATTTTTCAAAAATCAATACCAACCAAACAAGAGGTGGAAGTGGATTCCTAAATCCCCCATTGTTACTAACCAACATGGACCCAAAGAACAATTGTGTACCAAAGGTCCAAATATTAAAAATTTGTTTTGTAGGGAGGAACAAGTAAGAGGTCCAATTCTTGGTATCTCGATAGTGGATGCTCAAGACATATGACGGGTGACAAGAACTTGTTCTTGTCACTAAAAGCTAAAAGTGGAGGAAGTGTCACCTTTGGAGACAATAGCAAAGGAATCATTGAAGGCATTGGCTCAATTGGTAACTCTAACTCTACTATTATTGATGATGTACTTTATGTCAAAGGACTTAAGCATAACCTTCTTAGCATAAGTCAATTATGTGATAAAGGTTATGAAGTCTCATTTGCATCACTTCATTGCACCGTATCATACACTCATGACAAATCCATTAAATTCATTGGTTATAGAAGTGAGAATGTGTACAAGGTTGATTTGGATAATCTTTCTTCTCAAAATGTAAAATGCCTTGTAACATTGAATGATAACAAAAATGTGTTATGGCATAGACGACTTGGTCATGTTGGATTGAGCACCATTGGTAAGATTCAAAAACTTGATCTTGTTGTTGGATTGACTAACCTTGATTTACAAGTTGATTCTATTTGTGATGCTTGTCAACTAGGAAAGCATACTAGAGAATCTTTCAAAAATAAAAATGTTATCTCCACTTCTATGCCACTTGAATTGCTTCATTTAGACTTGTGTGGTCCTTCAAGAACAACTAGTCTAGGTGGAAAATCTTATGCATTTGTCATTGTGGATGATTTCTCTAGATTCACTTGGACATTGTTCTTAGCCCATAAAAGTGATGCCTTTGAGAATTTCAAAATATTTGCAAAAAGAGTTGAGAATGAGAAAACTCTTTCAATAAAAAGTATCCGTAGTGACCACGGAACCGAATTTGAGAATGAAAATTTTATAAACTTTTGTGATGACAAAGGCATTGGTCATAACTTTTCTTGTCCTAGGACACCTCAACAAAATGGTGTTGTTGAAAGGAAGAATAGGACATTAGTGGAAATTGCACGTACTATGCTATGTGAATATTCACTTCCAAAATATTTTTGGGCCGAGGCAATGAGCACCGCATGTTATATCATTAATCGTTCATCAATAAGGTCAATTCTCAAGAAAACTCCATATGAATTATGGAGGGGGAGAAAGCCTAACATTTCTTACTTCAAGGCTTTTGGTTCAAAGTGCTTCATTCACAACAATGGTAAGGATAACCTTGGTAAGTTTGATGCCAAATCGGATGAAGGTATATTTCTTGGTTATTCTAATACTAGTAAAGCATATAGAGTATTTAATAAACGTAATCTTATTGTTGAGGAATCTATTCATGTTATATTTGATGAGACTAACACTCGAGTATCAAGAATTTCCATGGATGGTGATGATGAAGAATTACTTGAGCAAAGGAGAGAGTCAACCACCCTTGAGAACTTTAGTGGTGATAAAGAAGAACAAAGAGTGGAGTCAAGTAATTCCAAAGAGGATGGGGAACTTCCAAAGGATTGGAAAACCACCAAGGATCATCCCATGGATCTCATAATCGGTAGTCCATCAAAAGGGGTAAAAACTCGATCCTCATATATCAATATTTGTAATCATCTTGCTTTCATTTCTCACATAGAGCCTAAGGACATTAATGATGCATTGCTTGATGATTCTTGGATCTTGGCTATGCAAGAGGAACTAAATCAATTCACAAGAAATAAAGTTTGGAATCTTGTACCTAGGCCTTCGAACAACACCATAATTGGAACAAAATGGGTATTTAGAAATAAAATGGATGAACATGGGACGATTATTCGAAACAAGGCTAGGTTGGTAGCTAAAGGATATTGCCAAGAAGAGGGCATAGATTTTGATGAAACATATGCACCCGTTGCTCGCTTAGAATCCATTCGCATGTTTCTTGCTTTTGCTTGCTTTAAAGATTTTAAGCTCTTTCAAATGGATGTCAAGAGTGCCTTCTTGAATGGTGATTTGAAAGAAGAGGTGTATGTTGATCAACCACCCGGCTTTGAGGATCCACATTTTCCCGACCATGTTTTTAAACTTGATAAAGCTTTGTATGGTTTGAAACAAGCTCCTAGAGCTTGGTATGAAAAACTATCTTCATTCTTAACCAAGAATGGCTTTACAAGAGGAAAAGTGGATATCACTTTGTTTACCTTAATTAAGGGAAATGATTTACTTATTGTTCAAATATATGTTGATGATATCATATTTGGTGCTACTAATCAATCTTTGTGCAAGGAATTTTCTAAATTGATGCAAGATAATTTTGAAATGAGCATGATGGGAGAACTCAACTACTTTCTTGGATTGCAAATCAAACAATGCAAAGATGGAATCTTTATAAGCCAAGGAAAGTATGTCAAAGATATGCTAAAGAAATTTGGAATGGATAATACTAAAAGTGCATCAACACCAATTAGCTCATCAACCAAGCTTGACAAGGATGAACAAGGTAAACCAATTTGTCAAAAGCTTTATAGGAGTATGATTGGCTCTTTGCTTTATTTAACGGCTAGTAGGCCGGATATTATGTTTAGTGTTTGTTTATGTGCTAGATTTCAATCATCCCCAAAAGAATCACACTTGTTCGCCTTAAAACGCATTTTTAAATATCTTACAAAAACTCCAAATCTCGGCTTGTGGTATTCTAGAAACTCTTTCTTTGATTTGAAAGCTTACTCCGATGCCGATTTTGGAGGATATAAGGTGGATAGGAAAAGCACTAGTGGTACTTGTTTCTTTCTCGGTAATAGCTTGGTGTCTTGGTTTTCCAAAAAGCAAAATTGTGTTGCACTCTCAACAACCGAAGCCGAATATATGGCCGCCGGTAATTGTTGTGCACAAATCTTGTGGATGAAAAGCCAATTACTTGACTATGGGCTAGATGTTTCAAAAGTTCCAATTTTTTGTGATAACACTAGCACCATATGTTTATCTAAAAATCCAATTCAACATTCTCGGACTAAGCATATCGATATAAGGCACCATTTCATTCGTGACCATATCGAACAAAATGATGTTGAATTATTTTATGTTAATACCAAGGATCAAATTGCCGATATTTTTACAAAACCACTAGATGAAAACACTTTTATTTTTCTTCGTGGTGAATTGGGTATGATTGAACTTTGAGCATGTTTGCATACCTTACGAAATGATATCATATTTAGGGGGAGCCACTCTACTTCATCATTTGCATAGAGCAATTGTGAAATTCATTTACATAAATTAATTATGTTTAATGAATTTTATAGCTCAAAATTTAATTTCAAAAGTGCATCTTGAAATCGCCTTTCAAAGTCACAAATTGTGAATTATTGTGTTTTTGAGATTATGTGATTAATTTTTGTTGTTAGATGGTTTAATGTTAGTTAGAATTATCAAAAATCATTTTTTGGTCCAAAAATTGACTCAAAATATGGCCAAACCATCGCCTCAGCATTCTGTGCGCAGTGCCTCGTCCGTGGCTCGCATCGCCCCAAACGATCGCAAGCATCGCCTCGGGCGTGGCTCGCATCGCCTCAAACGATCGCAAGCATCGCCTCAGGCGTTCTCGATCGCCTCAGGCGTTCTCCAGATCGCCTCAGGCGATCTCGTTTTTTAAAGACAGAAGGCTACGGCTTTTGCTCATTTTTTCAGCAACTTTTCGTGTTTTTCACCCATAATTCGAGATTTCTTCATCATTGTTATAATCGATCATCCTAAGCCTTTCCAAACCATCAATTTCACTTTCCAAACAACAAATCTTCCAATTGGATTTTTGCAAACCCTAACCCCATTTTTCATAAAAATCAAAAATTTACCTCAATTCTCTCAAATCTCTTGCAAAATGTCGCGAAGCAACCGAGAAGAAGGAGAATCAAGCCGGAGGAGACGCTCTAATCGATCCAATAGGAATTATACGGGTCCTCCACTTGATGGTAAGCCTATTCCGGAAGATTATCTTACTCGCAAATTAATTCCGGGTTATGTCTTTGATTTCGATTTCCTCAGGACTTCCCAGCTCCCTATTCTTGATTGGATTCAATTCCAACAATGGGAAAATTTTTTCAAACCCCCTAGAAAGAACGATTTTTTGTATCCATCCATGATTCATTCTTTCTATGCCAATCTTGAATTGTTTGAGGGTGATGGTGAATTAACTATCAAAACCATCGTTTGTAATCGCCCAATTGAATTCAATAGCACTGAATTAGGAAATATTCTTCGCATTCCTTCGGAGGGTCCGGCTAAATTTGCTCTAGCTACTTGGCCTAATGATGGGGTATGTGATCCTGCCCAAGCCTTGTATCTCATATTTGGCGGAACCCCTCAATGTCCAAACCAATCCTTTCTTGTGAATTCCATCCCTACAAACTACCAAATCCTTCACAAGATTGTGATCACCTCGATGATCCCTCGGGATGGTGATCGTCTTAGGTTGAAATTCTCTGATGTATACTTGATGTATTACATCATTACAATGACCCCCTTCAACCTACCTAGATTCATTGTCCAAGTCTTTAGGAACACCGCCCATAATCCTAAAAAGGTTATTCTCCCATTCGGCCGTGTCCTAACAAAGATTTTTCTTCATTTCAACTTTCCTTTCGATGACAATGAGAAACTCCCTATCAAGTCCAAGGACACCTTCAATCTTAGGTGTTTTCTATTTAACAAAATTTCTTGGAATCCTTTCACTTCCTGTTGGGTTAATGATCCGGGGAACCTACTTTCTGCCTTCAATCCTAAAGATCACCCCTCATTACCCATTGATAGGATGACTAGTGCCCAAAGGGTTCATTTTCCTTTCTTGATTGAACCAAATCTCGACGAGCCACCCATTCAGCATCAATCTCCATCTACCTTTGATGACATGATGAATATTGGGGCGGATATTCCAGCTCCTGATAGTCATCAACCTTCTTCTTCTTTTGAGTTCAATCAAGACGCTTTTGCTTTCTTTACTTCGCAATTCCAAAGCCTTCGTGAGGATATGAACTCTCAATTTCAATCCTTGAGAGTCGACATGAATTCTCAATTCCATTCCCTTCGAGATGATGTTGCGTCTCTTCGAGCTTACCAAGACTCCTCGAGAGAAGATTTGTCGTATTTACGACATGAAGTGGACGCCCTTCGTTCTCAGTTTTCCAGTACTCACATGGACGAGGATCCTACTCACGGGAATGATGGTGATGGTGATGGTGGCATGGATTGAGTTGTCTTTGTTTTAGTTTTTTTTAGATTTTATCCTTTTGTAATTATTTGTAAGGATTAAATGGTTTAATTGATGTTGAAATTAGTTTATTATGTATGTTGATGGATTATTAAGTTGTTATTGGATTTTGAGTTGATTGTTATTACTTGAATGTATTTATGGTTTATTCAATTTTTAAAGGAAACTATGTCCAATTTTTTTTAAAACTCCTTCACCTTTTTTATTCTCACAAAAAGGGGGAGAATGTATATGTAAACTTGTTATGTAAACTTGATTGTTGAAGTGCTATTTGCAACCTAAGTGTTTTTACAACTTGTGACACATTTTGTAAAGGTGATAAAAATGCACATTGAAACATTGTTTATCATTGCATTCATTAAGGGGGAGTTTAAACTCTCTATGCCTTGCATTGTTATAAGTCTTATTTTCTTTCAAGTTTACCGGGTTTTGTGATCATCAAAAAGGGGGAGATTGTTGCGCCTTAAAACGCTACAACTCTCATTCCTCTATTTTAAATAAAATTATCGTTTTTGTTTTGATGATTACAAAACCAATACATTTTGTACTAATGGTTTTTATTGAGTATGCAGCATAAATTATGATCAAATTTGAAGATTGTAATAGTATTGAAATGCCAAAGAAAAATTGTCTTTTGGAAGACACGGATCGCCCCAGGCGATGGGTGCCAGGCGAGGATCGCCACGCACCATCGACAGAGGCGATGGCCAGGCGAGCACGCGAGGAAGATCGCCCCAGGCGATGATGACCATCGCCTTAGGCGATGGCAGCCAAAGGGACTTCGCCCCCGCACATCGACTGAAGCGACGCCGAGGCTATGCGCGGGCATGCGCGCGGGGAGTTCGCCCGAGGCGATGTCACGAACGCCTGAGGCGATGGTCTGGAACGCCTGAGGCGATGTGGAGTTCGTTTGAGGCGATGCAAAATTTGGACATGCTGAAGCTACGGCCTTAATTTTTGCTCTTGATCGCCTGAGGCGATCCACCGATCGCCTGAGGCGATCTGAGGATTTTTGACCGTTGGAACGCGGCGATAGGTGATCGCCCGAGGCGATGTCCGAGGCGATCGAGGAGTGATTTCAGCCTTATGAGTAGCAACGGCTGTAGGAGCCTTGGAGGCCTTCTACACTATAAATATGGGTGTTTTGGAACATTTTGAAGTCAAGAAACAAGAGTATAAACTACAAAAAAGTTGTGTGCAATCAAAATCATTCTAGCATTGCAAACTTCATACATTTATATTGTATTGGAGTTTGTAATTTACTTCTTGTGTGTGATCTTTTGATTCTTGTTGTTGGTACACCGTGAAGGTGTGATTTGATTATTGTAAAGGTCCTCCAACACCGACGCAAGTTGGAAAATTGTATAAGTCGCCAATAAGTGAAGTTGGTGCAAGATTGTGGCTATCCTTGGAGCCCTTAAGGCCAAGAAGAAGTTGTTCTAGTGGATCCTCGGTTGGACGTTTTCTAGCCGGGAAGAGGAGACGTAGGCGATTCATCGCCGAACTTCTATAACAAATTCTTGTCTCATTTTATTACTTTATTTCCATTAAGCATTTATTTATTTTGTTAATTCTATTTATCGATTGACTAAAGGCTTCAGCAAGCGCAAAATTATTTTATTTTTACAAACTCATTTTAAAAGGCTAAAGTAGCCAAGGAACCTCATTCCCCCCCCCCCTCTTAGGTTCCAACAATATATATATATATATATATATATATATATATATATATATATATATATATATATAGGAAGATGAGCTTCCTGTGAATGAATGAGGAACAATTGGTCATTTTCTCCAAAAATGGATCTAAGTGAATAAATGTTTTTTTGGTGGACTAGAATTAACAAACTTCTTCCATAGAGTATTGACGTGAATTTTTTTATACTTCTAAAATTAAAGAAGGCCACAACCCAAACAATTACTCGAGCCTTTGCATTAATTTTAGAATTTGATATCAAATCCGAATAGAACATCTTGAGTTGCTTGCCGGTTTTTAAAAAAATTGTAACTGACATTAATAATGCAACTCAAATATCATAAACCGCATAGCATTCCAAGTATCATATTTCGATTGTTTTATTAGATGAGTAATTATTGCTTCAAAATGGAACTCTTTACTATTGGAAATTTGAGTCCAAAATAGTTTTTTTAGATCTTAGCTCTATTCGAAATGGTTAAAATAGGGGTAACTTGCAAGCCCATGCCAAGTGCAGAACATTAATTTGATCTAGTTGATGAAAAAAACATCAATTTATTAGGTTTATTTCCGGTGAAATGATCAAATATACATAAGGTAAAATTCTACCCGTTCAAAATCACTTAAGTAAAATGGCTCGCTTGATCTGTTGCCAGCTAAAACCTGAATCGATTCTCTTTCTTCAGCCCCTCAAAACCACCACCACCATCACCGACATCTCTCACCATAGCTCCACCGTCGCACATCTCTCTCTCCTCCACCAATCATGGACATTCTTCCATTGAACTCCGTTGGAATCCATCACTGATTTCTTCCTCTTCATATGTCACATATGTGATTTGCCCATTTATCCTATAAGCCAACACGCTCTGCTTCAACAAGTTTTTTGTTTATCGACATGTGCACGAAAACCCTATGTGACCGCCTACCGGTCACAGATTTTGTCTACCGGTAAACGTTTTTACACGTGCACCTCTAGACACAATTTGTGAAGAAATTATGAAAACACATTTTTTTATATTAACATGGTGGTGCACTTTCTTATATTAAGTTGGTGGACCTAAATTTGAAAAGGTGGTGCACGTAAATTAAAACAAAAATGATGATTTGAACCTGGTGGTGCATAATACAAATTCACGAATTTGTCTATCAATGTACATTTTTACACGTGCACTCATAGACACAAGCTATGAAGAAATTATGAACACACGTTTTTTTTATTAAGGTGGTGGTGCACTTTGTTATATTATGTTGGTGCACCTAAATTTGACAAGTTGATGATTGGAATATGGTCGTGAACTTAATTTTAACAAATTCACGAATTTTGTCTTCCGGTGCACGTTCTTACACGTGCACCCGTAGACACAAGCTGTGAAGAAATTATGAAAACACATTTTTTTTATATTAAGGTGGTGGTGCACTTGCTTATATTAAGTTGGTATACCTACCTTTGACAACTTGGTGCACGTCAATTAAAGCAAAATGATAATTTGAACATGGTAATGCACTTAATTTTAACAAATTCATGGATTTTGTCTTCCGTGCACGTTTTACACGTGCACCCGTAGACACAAGCTGTGAAAAAATTATGAAAACATAGTTTCTATATTAAGGTGATGGTGCACTTACTTATATTAAATTGGTGCACCTAACTTTGACAAGTTGGTGCACGTAAATTAAAGCACAATGATGATTTGAACATAGTGGTGCACTTAAGTTTAATAAATTTAAGGATTTTGTCTACAGTGCACGTTTCTTACACGTGCACCGATAGACACAAACTGAGAATAAATTATGAAAACACAATTTTTTTATATTAAAATGGTGGTGCACTTGCTTATATTAAGTTGGTGCACGTAATTTTAACAAAATCATGGATTTGTCTACTGGTGTATGTTGTCACGGCCCGATACCAAAGAGTGTGACACCGGCGTTGATTCCAAAAATTAACTCAGAATCAACAAGCCTCATGTACAGATCTATGATAAAAACCTGTATGTTTATTCCATTAAAAATAATAATCGTTTTACAACTGAAAATCAACTTGAATAAGTTGTTCATAAATCACCTTAGATCTAAACGCAGTTGCGGAAGCGTAATTGAAAGAATAAAAGTCTTTTAGTCTCCTCGGTGTATCGCCACCCTAAAAGTGATATTGTCCTCCTTCATTGAACTCCTCCTTGTTCTTATCTAGTGAGGGGAGGTAAGGGGTGAGTGTTTGGGAAAACACTCAGCAAGTATGGTCAGTTGAACATGATAAAACATACATATAAAGTTTTCCAATAAATCTTTATCAAACACATAGTAAATAGATACGCATACTCATAATTGCCCATACTAGAGCCATATCACATAACACATAATAACATAATCGTTTTTTGGGATCAAGAGGTGACTCCCGTATGCATAGCACTTTGCTTTTAAGGATCAAGAGGTGGCTCCCATGCATGTGGCATGCCCACACCATGTAGCACTTTGCCCCGTCGAATCAATTGGTGGCTCCTACACATGTAGCACTTTACTCCATAGAGCCTTCAACTTTCGATGTGCATTTCTCGTGAACTTTCATAATATGATCTTAAAATATTTTTCGTGTTCAACTGAAATTTTAACACATATATAGAGTTTAAAAAACGAAATGACATTTATAGCAAAAACCCACTTCCTGTTGTTGGAGATTCGAAGCGCGGTAGAATGGATCATTGGTTGAAAGATAGTACAAAAGTCCTCTTCCCTTGCATTGAAGTGTTCGAAATTCGTGTGTGTGTGATGGTGTGTATTTTCAAAAATTGCTAAGTGTAGAATAAGATTTTCTTGGCATGGTGCATTGTGGTTTTAATGTGAGAAGGGATGGTCAAATATAGATCCACCAATTTGGTTCATAATAGCAAGATTTTAGTGAAATGATGGGTGGAAAATGTTAATGTGATTGGGAGGCAATTAAGTGAGGTGGATTGATGGGCATGAGTTGGGGTCATTTACTTTGATCCTACATCTTGGCTATTTAGTGTCATGATTTGGCAACGCAATGAATGTAAATATATCTCTTGGTAGGATACGCTTTTCTTTGGTATGATATATTATGTTTATAACGTAGGAGGAATTCCTTGACAATTTCTAAAACTTTGCCATGTAATGAAATGATTTGAGCAAGACATTAAATGTCATTAATTGTATTGAGTGGGATTGAATGGTGGCAAGAATTTGGATAATACAATTGAATGGCTAATGTCATGATTTTAGCAAGACAATGAATGTCTTTCATGATTGGGAAAGGCACTAGAATATGCACAATTTGGAGTCATTACATATGTTTTTTTACACGGGCATCCATAAACACAAGCTGTGAAGAAATGATCAAAAACACACATTTTATATTAAGATGGTGGTGCACTTGCTTATATTAAGTCAGCACACCTAAATTTGACAAGTTGGTGCACGTGTATTAAAGCAAATGATAATTTTAACATGATGGTGCACTTAATTTTAACAAATTCAATGATTTTATCTACTGATGCACGTTTTTACACGTGGACCGGTAGACACAAGCTGTGAAGAAATTAAGAAAACACACTTCTTATATTAACGTGGTGGTGCACTTGCTTATATTAAGTCAATCCACCTAAGTTTGAGAAGTTTGTGCACGTAATTTAAAGTAAAATGATGATTTAACATGGTGGTGCACTTAATTTTAAAATTCGCGGATTTTGTCCACCGGTACATGTTTTTTACACATGCATAGGTGCACGCGAATCGTAACGGTGCACGCTACGATGAAGACGTTGATGAAAATTTCGTGCAGCAATGAAGACGTAGACGTCGGAATGAGTTTAGCAGAGATGATTGTTGTTCCTTTCATTGTTATTGTTATTTCTTTTCTTGTTAAACACTTTCATTTTTCATCCACTGTTACGTTGGAACAAATTTACTTCGATTAAATTTCAATGAAATCATACAAGTGTTCTGCATACAATTGAATCGATCCCTGATGTTTACCCATTTACGCAAATAAATAAAAGAAATAAGCTACAAAAATGGTGTAGAGATTCGAATGTAAAAGAAGAAAATGATCTGTTAAAAAAATGGAAAAAGATTAACATCAAGGTTTGCAGGAATGGGTTTCGCGCAAGGAATAAGGAAGGGGCCGAACGTTGCCGGCGAGAAAGAAGGCTGGCTGTTGTGGCTTCCTGGAAGGAGGAGGCTAGGTTTGATGATGAGGTGATGAAGATGAAGTTTGCGAGATGAATGGAAAGGATGTAAATTTTAGGATTAGAGTTGTTTGAGAGTATTTTAGTACATGAAAAAGATTTAACAGATTAAAGGTTTAAACCATGGGCACATATGAATAAACTTTTTAGAAATGTGAACTGTTAATGTTTTTTTTGTTTTTTGTTCATACTTAGTTGAATAAATGTTTTGTAAGGGATACTTTTTTACAATTTTCTCTTTAAAAAATCGTTTTACACATAATTCCTTAATTTAATTACAGTTTACAATGAAATATTTAGTGAGATTGTATAAATAAATAAAAACACCATCGGTTTTCTAATGATGCTTCTAATGATTTATGCTGTATGTTTGATAATTTTATCGAATTAAATGTGTTCTTTGTTTAATCAAAATATAAATCAACCCTATAGATATGGTTGCCAATGAAAGGGGCATTGAAGAGGTAAGTGGAGTGTGCTAATATCATATTAGCTAGTAAATTAATTGGATTTCACCTGCATTATGTGGGAACGCGTTATCATTGGGAACAATAATTGCCAAATACAAGAGTGAACTTGATGTTTGGACTGTTATATAATTCAAAATACTGATTATATTGTTATCATCGACTATAGCTTGACAAAATAATCTATCATATGACTGAAACTCAACTAAAGTTACGTGTTCGATTTCCATAAGTCCTAAATTTTGGGGGAAAAAAGGTATTGCTAGAAAGTAATAATTATTCATACTAGGAGAATTATCAAAATATGATACCACCAATGTTGACAATCTAGTAGATTTGAATTGTTGGATAAAGCGACAATTGCTCGATGTTATAGAATTTTTTTAGTAAAGTGGTATACGTTTGATCCTAACATTGTTGTTGCTCCTTGAAATGCTAAAATTCTCATTTCTCAAATTTAAATAAAATTATCAAAATATCATTATTTTTTTATGATTACAAAACCTGTGATTTGTACTAATGATTTCTTTTAAATACGCAACATTATTTTTGATCAAATCAGGAGAATCAAATATTGACAAAGTGTTGAAATGTAGAAAACAATTCAGACGGATCGGCCTATGAAATGTGAGCCGTCACCCCAGGCGATGGGTGCCAGGTGAGTTCATCGCCGCACACATCGATTCAGACGCTGATCGCCCCAGGAGATTAAGACCGCTTCAGGCGATCTTCAGCATCACCTCAAGAGATGTCATGTTCATTCCAGGCGATGCAAAAACATTGTTCACATTTTGGCACGGACCTTGTTTCATGGACAGATTGTTTGAGGCACTGGTCGATCGACTGAGGCGATTGGTGCTCAGATTCAAAAATTTTGACCGTTAAGCTGAGGAGATTTGAGATAGTTTCGGGCGATGGATGAGCATTTTTGCCTTAAATGTTGCTAACATCTAGTATGACCTTTAGGAAGCTCCTACACTATAATTGGACAATTGAGCTCAAGTTTAGAACCAGAAACAAGTTACAATACAACAAAGCTATACTCAATCCAACTCAAGCTATCATGGCCAAACTTCATTTATTTCAATTTATATTCTCTTGTATTGAGTGTTTGTTTCTTATTCTTGTGTGAGAACTTTGTTCCTCATTTGGTTACACCATGAATGTGTCATTTGTTGTAGCACACAAGTTTTGAATTCTTGTAAGGTCCTCCAACATGGACGCAAGTTGAAAATTATATAAGTCGCCGACAACTGAAGTTGGTGCAATATTGTGGCTATCCTTGGAGCCCTCAAGACCAAGAAGAAATTGTGTGACTATCCTCGAAGCCCTTAAGGCCAAGAAGAAGTTCTAGTAAAACCTCGTAAACGATTTCTAACCGGAAAGAGGATACGTAGACGATTCGAACTTCTATAACATACATCGTGTTATTTATCGTTTTATCTACATTACGCTTTTATATTATTTTGGTTCGATTGACATCAAGTCTTCCGCAGCACTAACTCGGTTATTTGTAAAATTGCTTAAGTATCTAAAGAACCTAATTCACCCCCCTATTAGGTTCCAACAATTATCTTGTACAATTTAATTTACATACCTCAACTTCAAGTCCATTTTTTTCAAAAAAGAAACATACATTAGTGTAATGATATAATTATTGAAGACAAAAAGAGCCACAAATGATACATAATAAATATATCCTGCCGGGCTGCCCCTTCGAAAGAAACCCCATTCCGTGACCAAATTATTCAACCAGAAAGCATAAGTAGGTATAAATCATACGAAAAGTATACTACAACACAAGTTGATCAAGCGAATCGATGAAACAGGCGATCCATAGCCGATTCAGCTAACTCAGAATCTCAGTTACTTACGGTTGTCACGTGCCTCAACAGCATGGAGACGATATCGGGAGAAACTCTTGAAGTCTCATCCTTGAGGTGATGGATCTTTGCCTCCGTTTCTTGTTCAAGACGCTTCGTATTGGCACCCGAGTCTCCACTGCTCTGTTCAGATAAGTACGGGAAGGAAATTAAATTTTTTTGCAAGAATTAAACAATGTTACCGTTCTTCCTAATTTTCTGTCAAAATGCTTACCTCTGCAACCTTTTTCTGAAATCCAGCTTCCACTTGAGCACGGAAATCAGTAATATCCTTCCCGGCTTCTTCTTTTGCCTGCTTCAATCTGTTTTGCTTTTCTGCAGGTGAAGCAAAAGTAGGTATAAATCACCTGTCATATGAGTTCTCATGCAAAGCTAGAGCTAAATGAATGCAAAGTTCAAACCGAATTAAGCGCTGGGACCAACCTCAAGATGTTGCAGCTAGGGATGGCAACGGGGCGGGTGTAGGACTGATTTGGCCAAAACCGAGACCAGCCCCGCTACAAAAAAGGTTGTCACAGACCCGCCCCACCCTGCCCCGCGAACCTGGCAGGTTAAACCCGACCCGCCCCGTTTGATTTTTTTCCCCTAAAAAAAATGTTTATTATCTAGAAATCGATTTGAAGCACAAAAAATGAGTTTTATCATTGAATTTTATGTTTTTCTCTAGTAAATATTTATAATAAGCCTTGTAAAATTTTTAAGCTACCAGATATTTATTAATTTGTTCTCATTCCCTTCAAAATATCCAACTTCTTTAATATAAACACATGAGTTTTGATATAAAATTAAATAATGAAACATTATGATTCATCCAAAGAATTAAAATGTATATCCGATATTAATTTTTTTTGTAAAAAGTATAACGGGGCAAGTTTGGCTCAAATCGGGACATGCCCAACCCGTTAGAGTGGGTCAAGACCCGCCCCGACGGAGTGGATTTAATACGGGTCCGGGTTTGGACCAGCTCCGCCCGGCTTCAAAACCCGTTAGAGTGGGCCTAGACCCGTCCCGGCGGAGTGGATTTTATATGGGTCCGGGTTTGGACCCACCCCATTGCCATCCTTGGTTGCAACTCAACCTCTTTTTGCTTCCATACAATAAAGTATCTATTACTATTTCTTACTTAACAAATCAAGAAAATATTGAACTAACTTTATTTAAGCAAACTTCCAAAATTAACCATCAAATGGAAAACAGGAAAAAAAAAAAAGGAGTATGTTGCAATTTTCTATCTTTTAAAACTTTAACCTCTCATAACTTCACTTCCACTTTCCAGTACCTCCACTAATTTTACAGTCATTTTTCCATAATCACCGGAACTTTACTTCTATTAATACCCTCAAAATTTTATTATAATTAAACAATTTTAATGATTAAATACATTAGTTACATGCAACGTGCATACTGAAATCGCAAGTAAATATAACACACGCCCAGTAACAATGTTATGAAAAAACACCAAGTCATTATAAGTGATATGAATCAATATCCCCCTTCAACTTTTAGGCTAGAAAAAAAAATATATTAAGACTTGTAATCTAAGCTGCCAATTCCAACCTAGCTCGGAAGCAAATTCACACATTAAAAGGTGGGTTTTTTAAGTTGCAAAAGTCAGCCAAAGGAAAAATATTATATTATGTATATGAAGCATCGGTAGCAAAGAGTAATAACCGGTTCTAGCAGCATTGACAATGTGCTGAGCTTCTTGTTCTGCTGCTAGTAAGAGTTGAATTCCATTCTGGCTACCTCTGGCTGCCATACTGCAGTATTGAAGCCAGATTAAGGACATGAATCCCAGCATCCAATTAGATAGTATGATGCACAAGAACTAACTGAGAACATCAATATAATACGGCATGTTGCTTCGATCTCAGAGGAAATAAGAACTTCAGTAATGATAAATGATTAAACAAAAAGTAAATATTTCAATGCACATATATTTAACACTGTAACAACGTAGAACTCATACTTTATCAGCAATGAATAGATAAGCATATTTATCGCACTAATTAAATTCAAGTACTTGTGATAATTAAGGTAATCTTAGGTGAAAGAGTCGTGTTCACTGATTCCACTGACTAGAAGGTGGATATAGCCAAAAACTTCATGCTGTACCATGAGATTCTCCTTTCCGAGATGTTAAAACTTAAAAATTATAGCTTATATGATATAATCATGTTGGACAATAATAAACTAATGTGAAATATTTGATTTTGGTTATTGCTATCTGGTTGGAATGATTTCCTCTCATTGCTTAGAAGAAAATGCTATTCGATCAATATAAAGAGATGGTGATTGTACCCAAAGTCCGTGTTTTAAAGATAAACAAACAAAACCAAAACACGTAATCCTTTTACATTATCGTATCCTTTCATTCTCTTATTGTCGTTTAACACAAAGTAAATTAGTATTAACTTGACATTTAACCTAATTTCAAGACTATATTGCAAGTAACAGACTAAATAACTCGAGATTCTAACTTTTACTCCAATTATTCTCATGCCTAATTCATCAGTTACCAAGAACATGCCTTTTACCTGTTTAGCTTTTTATGAATATCAATTGGAAGTGTGGTAGGTTAGCTCATATAAGATATTTATATGATTGATAAAAATATGATGATGATCTACTAGTTTCCTAGCAGTTTACAGTAATTTGAATCTTTCAATTTAATACCATAATTCCAATCCCTGCTCTTTGAAAATATTGAAAAGCCTACGTACATTTTCCACTATAACTCAATAGATTTAGAAGAAACGAATGTATCAATTTTTCTAGTTAGATGGACTAAAAATGGAAACTAAAAATAGTTCCTCATATTTAAAAACCCAAAGGCATTAACATATCCAAGGCATAAAACTTCACTGATGAGGCAAAAGACGGAGTTCCTATGTAAGTTCTTCTGAGTCAGTAGTAAATATTTTGAGAAAATGCAAGACAGAAGGCTTATTTTAAGACACACAGATGAGCTTTCACTATCTATAACAACCTCAGTTATCCTGAAACTACGATGTGAAAATCTAGTCAAGAAGAGACCCAACGTATAATGTCCTCTTAACAGAAAATCGATTAAAAAAGCACTAGCTAAACCTCACTCTTATATGCACATCATCTAATTTCGACCAAACACAGATTTTTCACAATAAGTTACTAAATACACTTCGAAATTCGAATAGGACAGACTGATGGACTTAATTTGCAGAGGAAACTAGAGTAACTCAAGTTAAACCACAGGGAGAACATTCATATCGCGACTACTACTAGAAGTTAACAGCAGATCTTTTTTTTCCGGAGAAAGATCAGTTTTATCATTATATTCAAAATGAAAAAAACTCCAAACACAAATTGAAAAATGTTTCCAATTCGAATCAATAAATCTTAGAAGTCAATTTTATTTAACGCAATTGATTCCGAATTATCTGCGGTGTCAAAATCAAACCTTCTGATTTGCAAATACCATCACAAAATCATGCCTAAAATACTTTAGTCCTCACTCAGGCCTGATCTGGCATATCAATTCAAACCCAACCAGAAGAAAAAAGGAAAAAATAAGAACACATCAGAAAACAAGACCCATAGAATCATCAAACTCGACCAAGCTATGATCTTGCTCGACAAAATTCAAATCCCATCATTTTCCACAACCAAAAGTACTGAATCTGCATCGCGAGAACACCAAATAACAAATTTATCCACCGAGTTATAGAGATCATCTCTGTAATCAACAAAATCATCCACCAAATAAATATAATAAAGAATAACTGATGAAAAATAAGCCCAAATCTAAATTAGCAGAGAGACGAGAGAGAGGAGAGGGAAAAGGGTAAATGAAAAAGAACAAGTACCTGACAAATAGGAATATGGACAATCGCAAAGATTGTCGAGGGATTCTACCTTTTGTAAAGGTTGTCTAATAAAACTAAGAAGAGATTGTATTTGTTTGTAACAAAAGTTATAATTTTTTTAATCAAATAACTACAATCATAAGAAATTCTTTTTTAATAAAAATAATTTCATATAAATATTTGATAAACGGCACAAAACTCTCATATGTTAAGAAAAATTGACACAAAAAACCTTCTATTTTTTTAAATAGTGTATGAAACTTCAATGTGTTAACAAAACATGCAAAAAGAACCCGAATTTTTTAAACCATATACGAAACCGCCTTTTTATAAACATAGGTGCAAAACCTCTATATTTTCTTAAACACTGCACCAACTCTCCCGTTTTAAAAAATTGACAAAAAACCGTCTATTTTATGGTATATATAGTATATATGTGTTTATATACATCTTAAAGAAATTTTATGGTATATAAACATATATGCCAGTTTTATGAAGGAAAAAAGTTTATAATTGTTCAAATATAGTATATATAGGTTTTTATACAGCTTAACAAGATTAAATAAAATATGTTAGTATGTAAACGAGGAGAATTTTATGCAGGGTTAAGAAAACATATGGTTTTTTTGCCTATTTTTTTTACCACGTATGAGTTTCGTGCAGAGTTTAAGAATATCATTTATTTTTTTGCCTATTTGTTAACACAAGGGGCTTCGTGTATGGTTTAAGAAAATAAAGTGTATTTTTGCCTATTTTCATAATACATGGGAGTTTCGTGCATAACACAGTGGTCAAACTTGCATTTTACCCTAAATTTTTTTAATAAAATAATTTTTAACAAAAGTGACCCCAATTTTGGGACTATATTTTTACAAAATTTATGGGATCATATTTGTTAAAAATATTTTTTTAAACTATATTTATTTGGTCCATAGATTTTTAGACTATTATAACAAATATCTCTGTTCTTTATGATTTTTTTGTAATTTCTTCTAAAAGCATTCGTAATCCGGTCCTTGGTTATTGGCATGACCAGTTCACCAAAGTCTTATTTCTTCAAAATAAAAAATTGCATAAATTTATTAAAATACATTGCCACTTATACGCACAATCCATACAAGAATAAAAAATCCACCCAAAACAATCCCCATTTCAAGATTATAAATACCCACATCCCCAATCCTCAATAGCACAAACGAAATCCTCCCAAAGTTCAAGAAATGGGAAAAGATAACATGCTTTTGAAAGTCATATGTCTCTTGGTTCACATGATCTTAGGAGTCACAGCTGCAACATACGTCGCTACGCCGTCGCCTAGACAAGAAGATGCAATATGGATCAGGCCAGAGCCATTCATTTGTTCTACTGAATTCTGCACTCAAGTTTGCAGCACATTTTTCTGCGGGTCTTACAGATGTCCTTCGGGCAATTGTGTCATTAACAAAAAGTTCCAACCTACGCCTGTCTGTTTATGCAATCCCAGACTCGATTCTCCATCACTGGAAAATTGATCCATATATGTGTTGAAATTTTTGTTCGAATATTACTGGGATCCATATTGATTTATTTTGTTTAAACTATTATCGATGGATCGAATAATATAATATATATGAATTTTTATTTGATCATTATATATATCTGTGTGTATCGTCCTTTTATGTGTTTGTGTGTGTCGTGAGTAAGTATTGATGCCTTTGTAGATTTGTTGGTGTAAGACCGATATATTTTATGAAAGTGGTCCGTGATTTCACAATAATTTTCCATTTGGTCATTACATATTGATTTTTTCTACTTTAACTATTATGAATCCTCCATTTATGTATCTTAGGACAAACTATATGGAAGATATCTATAATTTTTCCTCAATCCGCTACAAACTAGAGGAAGAATTCATAATACAACTATTATACAAGAGGTCCATTCATTATTGTTCAAACTAAATGTCAGAAGTCATGATAAAAATATCATACAGCGAAGACAATCGTAATTTTCCCTAAGACAATCGTAATGTTCCCTTTTAGTTTTAAGTTTTAAGGATCTCTATTTATAGAGATAAATTTCTCTGTTAATTCATAATAAGGTCCTAGTTTGAATAAAAATAAAATCTTTTTATTTAGGGATTCGAATCCATCTGAAATCAAGATTCTTTTTATTAAGCAGAGTTTACTTTTTAATTTGAATTTGTTTTATTGATTATGGAAATTAAAATCTGTTGATCTGCACCCATAAATGTCATTATGGTTAATTGTCGAAATTGTATTTGGAAATTTTGTGTGTTGTCTTGTTTTGGACGTGGGATTATCTCTTCATCTTTGACAGCCTTCATGCTTCGAATCCGTCATGACCAAATAAATTTAAAAAAAACAATGATCTCATAAAATATGTACATTAACAATAGTATCTATTCCCAAAAAAAATATTTTTTTAACAAAAGTCATCTCACATAAATATTTTTATCTAAATAATCCGACATAATTCATTGGTGTCCACGCTTGTTTGCCCGTTTTCAAAATTTACAGCCTGACAGTAAGATATTACAATGAAGAAGATGACCCAGAGAAAAAATAATCTGTGCACGAAAATCATAAAAAAATAACTGGTACACGAAAATCATAAAAAGTAACTGGTGCACGAAAATGATAAAAAGTAACTTGTGCACGAAAATTATAAAAAGTAACTGGTGCACGAAAATATAACCTTGGTGCACGAAAATATAAACTGATGTATGAAAATACAACACTGGTGCACGAACTTTGTGTTAATTAACTGATGCATACAATTTGCAAAAAAGCAACTGGTGAACGAAATACAATAACTGGAGCACGAAATTAAATGGTCCGTGCATCACTTACTTAATTGCATAATTCGTGCATCACCAACTTGCTATTATAGTTCGTGCATCACATACTTTTTTTATGTTTCGTGCATAGTTACTGATTTTAATTTTGTGCATCAGTTACAGATTTTCAATTTTCGTGCATCACTTACTGATTTCAATTTTTTATAAAATAGCGAACACACACTGAAGATGCGAAAACACGCACTGGATCACCGCGCAGAAAATTGTTTAGTTCGTCACCGTCCGACCTCCGTTCAACGAGCCCAATATACGAAAAATGTTCGCAATTCAATTACGGTCATTTCTATACCAGAGAGCCACAGTGAGCCACCGTGGAATCGCCAAAATTTGATCTAGAAGGGGCAACATCGCATGACCTAGGGTTTCAGCTCTTGGGTTCGATTTCTTCGATCCATCCATGAATTGGTCCGAGCCCAAACACTGGTTAGTTTCCCCTCATCATGGCCAAACATTTGAGACCGGCCACCGCCCATCTCGTTGCCGGTAATCTGAAACACTAGGTCATGCGATTTGGTGGCTGTTGGATTTTGAAATATGAGTGAAAGCTGAAATTTGAGTGAGAAAGATTAAGGGTACTATTGTCATTTTAACTTCAAATGAACTTAAGTGATTGCAGAATTTTTTCCCTGACTAGAATGAATTAAGTTTCATGAAAGTGTATCAGCTTGAGTTTTTCGTTATTTTAAAACATTCTGGATTGAAACTTAGGCTAAGATTGCTTCTAAAAATTAAAGAAGCCACAACCCAAAACCATTATGCGAACCCTTTGCATTAATTTTAGAATTTGATATCAAATCCAAATAAAACATATGAGTTGCTTGTCGGTTTTTAAAAACTTATAACTTACCATAATAATATAACTCAAATATCTTAAACTGCGTAATATTTCAAATATCATATTTCAATTGTTTTACCGGAGAAGTAATTATTGCTTCACACTGGAAATCTTTATTATTGGAATTTTGAGCCCAAAATAGTTTTTTTAAAGATCTTAGCTTAATTCGAAGTGGTTAAAAATCATTTTACACATAATTCCTTAATATAATTACAGTTTACACTGACAAATGTAGTGATATTGTATAAATAAATCGGTTTTCTAATGAAGCCTCTAAAGATTTATGGTGTATGTTTAATAATTTTATTTCTTTAATCAAATATAAAGCAACCCTACAGATATGGTTGCCATTGAAAGGGGGCATTGAAGAGGTAAGTGGAGTGTGTTAATATCATATTAGCTTGTAAATTAATTGGATTCAACTGCACTATTAGTGAGAATGGATTAGCTTTGGGAATAATAATTGTTAAATGTAAGAGTGAACGTGGTGTTTTGACTGTTATACAATTCAAAATATTTGAGTTTACTGTTATCATCAACTGTAACTTTGACAAAATAATCTATCATATGATTGAAACACAATTAAAGTTATGTGTTTGATTTCCATGAGTCCCAAATTCTGGGGGAAAAATGTATTTTGATGTGATCCCTTATTTTCGATGTTCGGTAGATTGAAGTGTATGCGAAAAATAAGAGAAAGATACCAAGATTTTTTACGTGGAAAACCCTCGAATTGAAGGAAAAACCACGGGACATAATCCAGTGTAAAATTCCACTATCACAATTTGATGTTGTTACAGGACTTTTGACACGGTATCTAATTGCATAATTATTACACAATGATATTTGGAAAAAATAACAAATGACCGAACATAATAATAATGCTCTTTTCGGAGTATTTTTTTTGTATGAAAAATCCAACCTCTGTAATGAAGTTCCCTGCCTCTATTTATAGGCTCGATCATTGTGATTACTTGGCGAGAAAGCTAGGATCCGATCTCCCTTGATAGTGGCGCTAATGTAGCGAGTGTGTCCGAGAAATCCACACCCCACTAATGTATGTTTATCTCCGCCGGTTAATCTGTTGTTTACAGCCGGGTCTTCCGCTAATCTTTGACCAATATACCGAGCAGGGTTTGGAAGCCGTTCAGCTATAATCTGTTCGGTGTATTGTTGTTCGACTATAATCTGTTCGGTGTATTGTTGTTCGGCATGGGATTTTATCCGAGAATGCCAATATGTCATATGACATCACCTCACCCCCTTAAGTAAATCAAGATGAGAATATTGAAGTCTTGTTTTATTGTCTTCGGGTAAATCCTAATCTTGACCTGCTCGGGTTTTGCTGCACTTTTTCTCGCTCAAACGTTTCAAACACCACGCGACGTTTCGTTTCTCGAGGCATATCCGTAACAGTCCATTCAGTTTAATTCAGACGCGTGGATTTAGACTGTTCATGAGGTCCCATCTATAAATACTCCCCCATTCCCTTCATTTGTCTCACTTTGCTGCACTCTGCTTCCGAGCTAGCGTTTAGACGACCGAGCAATTTATCTTCAATCATCTCTGGCTTCTATCTATCAAGTATGGCCTCTTCTTCAGATGATTCATCCTTGAGGGCGATAGATGTGTATGATGAGGAGGGTGTAAATACCCCTTCTCCTCGATCGTCATCCTCCTCGGATAAGCGAGGAGACTCTAAGCTCTTCATCTGCTCATAAAGAAGAGCAACGAGCTGCTACGGAACAAGACTTGGTGAATGCCAAAATCCATTGGTTCGAAATTTTTGAATCAGGGGTTAGATCGGACCAGCATTTATCTAATATTTGTACGAGGTGGGAGATTTCTGAGGGGACTTCTATTATTGCTCCCCCTTCAGGATCTCGTCCTCATTTGCCCCTTAAGGGCTATTTTCCTTTCTATTTATATCAACTCCGAGGAGGTCTTCGTTTTCCTTTCCCCTCCTTTTTCGTTAAGTGGCCTCTTATTTTTCCGTCTCTCTCAGCCAACTGTTCCCCAACAGTTATAGACTGTTGACAAGTTTATTTATAGTTCTTTCTTTTTGGGTTTCACTCCTACTCCCGAACTCTTCCACTACTTCTTTCAACTGAAAAAGAAAGAGATCGGGCTTTTTTACTTTTCTTCTCGAACAGGGGCTGGTTTCCTCAAGAACTACCCTCATCGATTAAGAATTGGAAGAGGTTCTACTTCTTTTCTCGTCCACTCCAGCCTTGGGATTGTCCCATGAAAAGGAGGGAAGACCCCCCGAAGGGCAAATCGATCAAGGGACACATTGAGAAGGAACCGTATCTGTCGGTTCTCGTAAGCTTGGTGATCAGTGTTTTAACCTAGCGGAGCTGATTGACGACGGACTGCTGTACTTGTTCCAGCTGAGCCCGAATGGTGCATCCTTGAAGATGCCCCTCGGTGAGTGTTTCTGAGCACTCTCACATGCTTGTATACTCTGATTGTTATGCTCGGACTAACCTTTGCTTATTCTTTCAGTAACAAAAATGATGAAAGCTAAAATGGCCGAGAAGCTGAAAGCCAAGTATCAGAAACTACAGGCTTCCAAATCTGCTGTTATTCCAGCCCTCCTCCATCTGTTGAACCTACCCCTGTCCATCTATCTGCTGAACCTATCTCTCTCTCTCCAATCGATGTGAGGGCTTCACCTGAGGAGGCCTTGGCACTTCGACCCAAAAAAGAGCCATTCTCGAGGGCCAGGGTTCTTCCTCGAAAACCCCCCTTCCAAGAAAACCTCTTCTTCCTGAGGAATACTTGTCCCGATTTGATAACGCTTCACTCCTTCATCAACTTACAGACGGAGTAAAGTGTAGAGTCTTTTTGACAACTCTTACTGGAACTGCACAATCTTGGGTTAATCAGCTGCCATTGGGCATCATAGATTCTTTCTCCAAATTCAGCTCACTATTCCTTCATCATTTTGCAAGCAGTAGAAGTTGCAAGAGAACAACCCTTAGTCTTGTCGGACTCAGACAAGTATAGAAGAAATCTCTTCGAGATTTTTTGAAGAAATTCAATTAAGCATGCCTGGATGTCCCTCATGTTACTTCAGAAAAACTGATCAACGCTTTTACTTAGGGGCTGAGAGAAGGCGACCTGTTCAGATCTTTAGGGAAGAAGCCGCCTTCGGATTATGACGAACTGCTGGGGAGAGCTTCTAAATATATCAATTTAGAAGAAGCCCAAAAGATGAAGCAGATGAGAGATGCAAAAACTAGTGGTGAACTCAATAGAAGGGATAAACAAGTGGAACAACCCAAAAGGAACTTTGATCAATACCTTCCAATGAGATCTCATCGAGTAGCCATGAATCATATGATGCCGAAAAGGGGTCGGGGTGGATCATATAGAGAAGGGCCATTCCGAGGAGAACATTTTCGAGGACGAGGAGCTGGTAGATTTGGGGGAAGATAAGGACCCCATGATGGGCCAATTGGAGATAATCCCTTTCCTAGGAATAATGCCAATCCGGAAAGGGGGTACAGTACCATGGGCAGTTCGAGGAGGAAGGCCAGAAGAAGGTAATCAAGCCGTCGGAGAGGTGGCCCTAAATAATGTTCCTCATCGAGGAACTAAACATATGATCTCTGGGGAATGGCAGGTGGGGATTCTAACCAAGCAAGAAAAAATCATGTTCGAAAGCTCCAAGTACTATCATTCGACCCAGATTACATACCAGAAGGCCCTTCTATAGCTTTCGGACCCGAAGATTTGCTGGGGATTCACTTCCCCCCATGAAGATGCATTGGTTATCTCTGTCACTATAGCCAATTACAATGTACAGAAAATTTTCGTGGACACGGGGAGTTAAGCTGATGTGCTTTTCTTCAGTACCTTGACCCAGATGGAGTTGGGAAGCATAGCCATACAAAAGGTAAACATCGCTCTTAATGGATTTGCCGGGGAGATTGTAAGCCCAATGGGGCAGGTGTCTTTACCAATTACGTTGGGTGAAGAACCGAGGATAAGAACCAAGATGATCAACTTCCTCGTAGTGGATGCGCCCTCATCTTATAACATAATATTGGGTCGACCAGCATTAGCTGCTTTTCAGGCAGTGGCATCTACTTATCACCTATCAATAAAATTTTCGGTCGATGAGGAAGTGGGGCAAGTTAGAGAAGATCAAGACTCCTCGAGAAAATGTTATGTGCAAGAATTGAAGCAAGAGAAAGAACAGAAGAAAGAGGTGGGCGAGCCACAACTGTAACATGTGTCGCTGCGCCGCCGCCTAGACACGAAGATGCAATATGGATCAGACCAGAGCCATTCATTTGTTCTACTGAATTCTACACTCAAGTTTGCAGCACATTCTTTTGTGGGTCTTAAAGATACCCTTCGGGCTATTGTGTCATTAACAAAAAGTTTCAACCTACGCCTGCATGTTTATGCAATCTCAGACTCTACACAATATTTGACTAAACTAAATAACATAAGTAGTTAGTTTGGTCTCTATTTATAGTTTGACCAAAACTTTAGCTGTTGACTTAGTTCAAAAAATCGGGTTTTCACATCAACTGCCAAAGCAAATTAAAACAATCTTGAAAATCAGAATCACAATCACGCCAAAACAATTCAAAATCTCAAATCAAGATCCTACATATTATAATAACAAAAGTAAGGATTGAGGTTAAGGCCCGATATCTTCTGCAGCTCCATGACCTACAGAAGAGCAAGCAGGCCCTCCATTAAGCCACAAAACAAATGGTCTTGAATCAGGCCCTCTATCTGTAGGTGCCTCAGTTAACCAATAAAATAGTGCTCTCCCTTCTTGTTGATGTACTTTTACAAATACAGAACACCGATTGAATCCAATATTTGCTGGCTGCCGAGGTAACTGTTTAATCCTATCATTTTATTGATTAAAATATTTAAAGACAGCAACATTTTCCCACAAAAAATAACAACCCAAAAAGCCGAATTACCCTGGGCTGATTCCGTGTCGGGAGCATTGCTTGGCAATATCTATTGGACCTTTCGGTTTCGTGCGCTATCCAATGACGTCATTGATCGATGGCTTTCAGTTAGGGATTTGGATACGAGTGCTTGTGTGTTTGGTGATCTTTTATCAGTTTTCGTCTCTCGTCTATCTTATTTCATTTGTTCAACGTTACTAGAAAGCAGTTTCTATTTTCAACCTCACCTTGGGCTGCATGGTTTGAGGGGGCTTGATTTGGTTCTAATGGTCTATATACGCTGTGTTTCCGATGCGAATCATTTTACCTTTGGCATTTTCTTCAGTGTCTCCTCGTCTTTGCCCGCAAATGTATTTACTATGGTTTTGTTGTTTTTCGTCGAATCTTATAGGTGTTGATGTGATCTTTTGGATGCTCAAATGTTTTTGCAATATTTAACGTGATTTCAGCACTCAGATGGAAAATAGTAAAAGAAAAAAAACAATTATTGGACTAAAACAAATGTTGACTAATTACGTGACTAATCAATCTAATCGATTCAATTTATAGATTACGATAATTTTGAGATTTTCCAGAACAACAAATTCATAATTAATATTATTTTTTTAAAAAAAAACATATAATTATTTACTCCATACTTCTGTCAAGTCTATTATTCGAAGAGGAAAGACACCACTAAAAGACTTCAACTGCCCACACCAGTCCACCTTTCGACGCCGCCGTCGCACACCGGAAGGCAGCCGAATGACTTAGCCAACACTCGCGTCAGGTGCCATCTCAGCCTTAAATTTGATCGTACCACGCCCCACATTCTCCGATCACTGCCACCAACACCATCACCCTTCCCACCACCGCTCACCACTTCCTTTCCCTTCGCCGGTTCCTTCCTCAGCCTCTGTTTGATCTCGCTCAGTTCCATCTCGGGTTTGAACTTAACTGGCCCGAACATGAACATTCTTCTCCTCGATTTTGCCGACATGGACGTCAGTGCAGTGATATTCACACTCTGCACGCGAGAACTCTGTACTGTAGAGAACTGGGTCGAGCCCGAGTAACGCCGAGACCGAAGTAAGATATCTCCGTTTCCTTTCCAATCAGTTATTGAGGATTTACGGAAGGAGTGAGATCTCAGGTTGGCAAAGTAGTCTCTCTTTTGATACTCCTTCAGCTCTTCTTTTTCTTTCTCGTGGATGATTTTTCCACAGAAAACGATATCTGGGTTGTAGTGAATGGGCTTTGTTTGGGATGTGAAAAACTCAAATAATTGATCTGTACTTCGGGGTGAGGTGTTTCTCGGGCTGTGTTGAAGGGAGCCCGAATTGTTTTCTCGCAGTGGAAGATTGCTGAAAGAGAGTCTACTCGCTTCTTCTTCAACATGCATGTCTTCCATTGTTGTCAGATTTCGAGATAAGGGGTGTGTGAAAATTTTGAGAGATGGAAGGAATAAGCTTTATGAGCTATGGTTGAACTGGAAGGGTCGTAAACCTATATATACCGCACTCTGCGTACGTGAAGGCAGGGGTGAAATATGATTCAAAAATATATGAAACTGGCCAGATTAGATATAGAAACGAATATCAATTATGCGGGCGTCAAGGGTCGAGGAAGTCCCTTATGTGAACATTCTAATTTTTTTTGATATATTAATTGTGTATATATGTAAAATAACTTATAATTTATATATCTGTGATAAATTATTCTGTCAAAACAACTTCAAAATAGTCAAATTTAATATTTAAACTGCATTCTATGTAAATTATTTTGAGATTTTTCAAGTGTATTTGGTGTAGGGGTGCAATAGATCGGACTGATCTGGTCTGGTCCGGAACCGGCCGGTTCCGGATCCATTAAGCACGGAACTGGTCCGATCCGTTAAGGAACCGGATCGGATCCGATTTCGGATCGATCTGATCTGGTTCGTTGCCTTGAAATTTTTTATTTTTATTAAGAAAAAATACCGGTTTCGATTCAGGAACTGGTGGTGCTACGGGTTTTAAAGCACGGAACCGCTCCGGACCGGTTTTTAACCGGTTTCAGAGCGTGTTGGAACCGGTTAGCCCGGTTCCGGTTCCAAATCGGGCTAACTGGTTCAGTTTCGGGCCGGGTCTGGATTGATCGGCCCGATCTAATTTGGTGTATTAGTTAATTTATATTAGATGATCATTTTCTTTTAATATGATGAAGAGAAAATGGAAGGAAGAAAGCATAAGTAATCTTTAATAAACTGAATTTTTTTTTCATTTTTTAAAATAAAACCATAAGTAATCTTGAAGTTTATTAGATTACAGATAAAATTTATATTAAATTTCAAAAAAATATTAAATTTATAAATAAAAAAAAAAACTTTGGTAAGCAATGGCACTCCTACTGTAAAAATGTTAGTCACGAGTTATATAATGAAACAATAAGACTTACTAGAAGAAGAAGAAGAAGAAGCTGTATATAATAGGTCAATAATGTTGAAAAAATTGTGGCAGCTTGGAAAGGAAAGGACTAGGATAGAGAAGATGGTTTCTAGAGGATCATCACATCTGACGCGTCAAACCAATGTTCAGAATGATCGTTGCATTGAAAAGACACACAGGTCCTACAACTTCTGTTTTCAACAAATTTTAAAAATAAATTACAAATAACAACATTGACGGCTTTGATCTGAGGGTTTAATGTTAGACAATATGGTTGTTTTCCAAATATCTCTTTTAATGTGTATTTTAGGAATATAATAACAAAACTAACAATGATTTTGAAGTTTATGTCGAGGCGAGATTTGTAACCTCCGTCATTAAGATAATATTGCACCGCCTTGGTGCTAAAGGTTTGCTTTGACAATTTGTCTCCCAAGATACACCGATTATGTTTTGTGATATGAGCACTCCAAATCACAAATCCACAGAGGTTTGAAAGCACTCAACTTTATGAAAGAATGCTTCAGATTTTGATCTAATTCTTGTAAACTCAAAAATTATTTTTTTAATCCAACAAAGTGTTGTTCTATGTTGTTCTATTTATATAAGATCAAGTTGTGCCTCCAAAGGACACCATTTGGATGCACCAAATTATGAAAAACGCATTAAAACATGAGGATACACATCAATCTACTGAAAATACAGGGCGCGATCGATCGGCCAAAAGGGCGCGATCGATCGCGCCCTCGATCGCGCCCTTTATATTTCAACATTCTGCTTGGAGCGATCGATCGAGCCATGTAGAAACTTTAAATGTGTTTTTCCAATCAAGTCGCGATCGATCGACGGCGATCGATAGCGGCTTCCAATTGACTCCGACGTACGAATTCGTTTCGTTTGATCTCCGATGCTTAATTGTAATTCAATACACACCATTTTTCCAACAATCCCCACATGAATTAAATTAATGCATGATGCAATTGAGTGCGGTTTCATAAGTGCTTTTCATCTTTGAAGCGGCCACACTTCGCACTCATATAGGTGATCTCCTATAAGAGTATCCCGCTATACTCCAACATATTATTATATGTCCTAGGAATCATTAAAGACATTTTGCCTATAATCGTACCCCATTTGCATCCTACTCCTTATCATAGGAATGGGTTGGAGATTAATCTCCTAAGTGTTTATACAATTTCATAATTTAGTTATATCTTTTGAACCTAGATCTTGGGATCTCAAGTCACATAGGTTTAGGTGTCCACTACAAGATTTTGATTATAGTGTTTTAATCTCATTCCCCTCGATAAACTATATACTTGATATCTAGGCAAGCCTTTTGTAAGCGGATCCGTAATATTCTCCTTTAACTTCACATAGTCAATGGATATAACGCCATTAGAGATCAACTGTTTAATGGTGTTATGTCTACGATGTATATGTCTAGATTTACCATTATACATGCTACTTTGTGCCCTTCATATAACCCTTCATATAGACGATTGGCTATCACAATTTATCTTAATTGCAGGCACAAGTTTTTCTCGACAATGAATTTCTTCCAAGAAACTTCTAAGCCACTTGGCTTCTTCTCCCGCTTTATCCAAAGCTATGAATTCAGATTCTATAGTGGATTAGCAATACAATTTGCTTGGTAGATTTTCACGATACTGCAGCGCCCCTCCAAGGGTAAACACATAACCACTTGTCGACTTGGAGTCTTGCGTGTCCGATATCCAATTTGCATCAATGTATCCTTCCAATACAATAGGATAGTTTGTATAATAGAATTCATAATTCAGGGTGTATCTTAAATATTTAAGTACCCTCATCAATGCCTTCCAATGATCATTATTTGGATTGCCCGTGAATCTACTTAGTTTGCCTACCGCATATGCAATATCAGGACGTGTACAATTCATGAGATACACGAGACTGCCAATTATCATTGAGTATTCTAATTGCATGACAGTGTCTTCTTTGTTTTTAACCAAATATAGATTCGGGTCATAGGGTGTTTCATTCGTGAGAAATTTCTCGAGTATTTTTTCAACATAATGAGACTGGGACAACACTCGTCATTCGGATATCTTGGAGATCTTAATTCCAATTATCACATCAGCTTTACCCATATCTTTCATTTCAAAATGTTTCATTTACATTTTCTCCGCGTTGATGGTTTCTAAGTTGCTTCCCACTATGAGCATATCATCAACGTACAAGCATACTATTACATATGCTTTAGGCGTGTTTTTCATTTATATACTTTGTCACACTCGTTAATTTTGAAACCATTTTACAACATTGTTTTGTCAAATTTTCATGCCATTGTTTAGGCGTTTGCTTAAGCCCATACAATGACTTAACGAGTCTACACACATTTTTCTCTTGTCCGGGAACTACAAAACCCTCGGGTAGTTTCATATAAATTTCTTCCTCAAGTTCCCCATCGAGAAATATTGTTTTTACATCATTTGATGTATCTCTAAATTGTTTAGAGCAGCGATATCGATGATCATTCTAACGGATGTAATTCTCGTGACTAGCAAATATGTATCAAAGTAATCAAGGCTTTCCTTTCTAATCCCATTTGTCAATCATATAACAAACATCTTCAATATAATAGTTATGCGTAACTCTTAAATATTAAACCTTTTGTTTAAAAAATTATAGTGTAGTAGTTGGCAGCTGTTCAGCCATCTGTATCCAGTAAGTGATTCATTTAGTTGCCAAACATCAAATGAATCTGATGCATTTTATGTTTTTGTTCTTTTTGGTCTTCTCAGTGGTGCAACAATCGGAGTGTTCAATGTTTGAGAAGCCCCATAAGGATGAGCCAGAGCATATGACTGTGGCTCACGCATTGCAGAAGTACCTCATAATGGCAGGATTGGAAAAAAAATGTTTTCCAATGAAATTTCAAGCTCTAAATACTAGACCATCTAGTACACTGCTGGCAGTCTCCAGCTACGACCTCCAAAAAATTCTTCCATTGATATGCTCAAAAACAGCTCCTCGCAGTACACCTGTTACAACTGTCAGCAATAGTGCTGTGTTCCATAAGATATGTAAGACAACGCAAAGCCAACCTGCAGCTACACTTGCAAATGGGAGCCTCTCATCATTGATTGACAACCAAATACCCACATCCCATAAGTTTTCATCCAGCAGGAGCTGCTCCATAAATTCCGGTTCAGCGTTGTATCCCACACGAAAGAATTGCACCACCAGTGACAATACGAAATGCAATTCCAGTTTTCTCTGCTCCGCCACTCCCTTCTACCCGGTCTTCACTTGGGGCAAGGCCCAGTGTATTGGGTGTGGCACCCCCGTACGAATGAGACAAGCTGTTCCGGTATCTGCTGCTTCTCCTCTTCAGATGGATGAGCTACCCAATATACACCATGTTGAGACTTGTACCACATTTGGAAACTACAAGCTTGGTGACTTCTTTATAACATACATATGCCACTCCACTTATTGCCAATTGGTTTGGAGTTGGAACCTCATGTATTCTTAACATTAACATGGTAGCAGTCCAGGTTTCAATCATGTATAAGAGCCGGTTTGCTCACCGTTACCTGCATTATCAGTCCATGTGTTTGACTTATATAATGTGTGAGGGGGCATGTTGAGACTTGAGACTTGAGACTTTTCCCACATCGGGAAACTACAAGACATGAGATACTCCACTCATTGTCAATTAGTTTTGAGTTGGAACCCCAAGGAGCGTACAAGCTTTGTGAGCTCCATATAAGATACATGGACTACTCCACTCAAAACTAATTGGCAATGAGTTGGAATCACATGTATTATTAACACACCCAACTGGTTAAAGTAGAGAAGCCACGATTTTCCAGAACAGCTCGAGTAGAGCAGCCACCACTTTCTAGAGCTGCTTCAGGTGGGCTAGGGGAGCCTCCATTCTTCAAGCTTCCTCCCCTAGTTCGAGTCGAGGAACCTCGTGCTCCGAAGTTATTACCTGTCCGTTTGGCACCATTTTCTGAGGTTCCAACGCTACAAGTTGAGCCATCGTCATTCAAAGTCCCAAGAGTTCAAGTGCAGTCGCAGGTTTCTAGCTCAATTAGTTCTTCAACCAGTAAAACTGCACCTATAAATGAGACTAGTATATCAGTTCAAGTCATGCTGCAGGAGTCAGTAAAGTAGATATTAAAACCTTAAAAGAGCTGCAGATATGATGGAAAATATGGTTTGAAACGTCAGAATCTCCGGTGGCTTCATTGAATATGAGTTATGTAGGTGTTCGTTTTTTCTTTCTTTTTGGGTTTATTTATTTGTGGTCCTTGTTTTGGGGAGAATTCGACCAAGATTTAAACTTTATCAATAGTTCCTGAGCAGGTTCAACTCCTCAGAAGCCATAAAATTGTTTTTCTATGCTTTTAACACCTGAGCTTCTACGAATTTAACTGTGATGTGTGTGCGCCTGAGCTTGTCAATATGGACAGTAAGTTGGTGCATTATGAGTATGCGTAAGTGACCTTTGTCGATGCAATGCGGTTGGAGAAGGTAAGCGTATGTGTATCTGTGAAGGTTTGAAATCCACACAATTGTGGTGGAGATTTGATTTGAATATATACAAGAACAATTACAAGTAAGCTACAACAAATCTCCTGATTTAGTAAATCAAATCAAATAATGCCCAACTAAATAAAAGATATGTACAAAGCAACAAATCAGGATTTAGAATAATCCTTTACACCCCTAGCAAGCAAAGTGTGGGATTAGAACCTCCACGAAGCTTGGACCGGAAGAAACTGATGAGTGGCCGAGAAAGACTTTTCATGAAGACGTCGGCCGCCTGGAGATTGGAAGGATTAAAACAAATCAAATATAACAGAGAAGATAAATTATATTTATATATTTATTTAAAAAAATTGTTTTAATTAAGTAATTATAGATTAAAAGTAATTTAGTCAATGGTTCTTATAGAAAAAAAAAACGCTTTTTTTTTTTATATTTTGTGTTCTTTAATAATCCAAATTAGTAGATAGAACTTTTGTGATAAAAAATTATTTCATACATTTTTGTATGGAACTTTTTTAAGAGGTCGACTATTTTACATTTTAAAAAGTAAAATAAAAATTTTGTATCTATGAATTTATTTGATCGTCACAACAAAAACTTCATTATCGTTCTTTAAAAATATCTCAAACGCTTATAATATATTATTTCTTTTTTTTTTATAATATATTATTTCTAAGGATATAGATTATAGTATGCTTTTTTTTTCCTTTTTAATTTTCTATCTTCACCTTGAAACAAGCAATAATCTCAGGATCCAATCACAAAAGCAGAGCAAAATCCCATATTCTTGCCGTCCGAGAATCTCGGAGTGACACTGTTTCTTTTATTAATTCTCGCTCCACCTCCACCTTCAAGGGAGAGTGGAGGGGTTGAAATCGTTGAGAAATGCAGTGCGTTTCTTGTGCAACGCTTGTAAATAGCTGCAGCCGTAGGTTTAGTCTATTTCTCAATTCCAAGAATCCGAAGCGTCAGCCCTTTTCTTCGATTTCCAAGATTTCTGGTTACGGAATTCCCACCTCTGGTTTCTCTTCTTTGCGTCCCTTAACATCAGGTATGGAAAACAATCAGTTTTATTTCTTGTTTTTGGTCATTATGTAGGGTCAACTAAGGTCCAAGAATTGCTAGGGAAAACGGAGAATATTAGTAAGGATAGTAGAGTTTAGTGCTGCAGTTATTGTTTTCCAATTCAAACAAGATTCAAGCTTTTATCTAGTTAAGTCGAGCAGTTACTTGTATAACTCTATACAAGTGTTTTAGGATAAGCGTCAAAATTTATGTCTCGGAAATATATGTATACCTCGGAGTTATCTGCCTAATCTGATGACAACGAGTGGAGTGAGGACTAATAGAATTGAGCCTTTCCCTTTTCTAAGATTTGTGTTTGGGGTAAAATGCTAAGCATGGTTGGCCGTCGCGGAGGCTAGTCTTCTGGTTCCAATAACATTTCACGGAACAATCACGTCTCAGGATTTCTTAAAAAATTCAAAAGAAATTTCTTTGGAGGAGATATGCATGTGGCATCACCTGCTTCAGTTAAGCATTAACTAGGACCGAATTTCTGTTGACTATGTCTATGTATGGTGATACTAGCCGGTTAATGAAAAACTATATTAGGATATGTACGCCCACAGCTGTCCAATGTACTGAGTTGAATCGGATATTCAAGATTTGTTACGCATGATTTGAAAATCACACATTCAATTGAGCATAGTGGGAGACCAAACATTGTTTAGAAATTTGTTTACAATGTTTCATATGGGAAACATCTGTGGTGTGTGACTGCACTCGAGCGCATGACACAGAAACTGGATGATGGATGAGTTTGGTCTAAGTGGCATTTATTGTTTGGGATAGTTTTACGTATTTCTTGGTACTGGCATTCTTGTTTCATGCTGCAGCTAATGATTGATTTTCTTGTTCTAAGATAAGATGCCTTTTTTTAAACTAAGAGTTGACACACTGCGACTTTTGGCTTATGTCCTTGGAAATTAATGAGGACTTGTAATTAAGCTGAAGGAAAGGAAGCTTGGAGGCAAAGCTAGAGGTAGAAAGAATCTGGATTTTGTTTGTTAACATGCAACGATTTGTTCAGTTATCGACCGAAGAATCATGAAGCAAAGTTTTGAGATAAATAGTTCATTCTGAGAGTGAGAGATTTAAATTCAAAGTTTGATTAAATTTTTCGTGATTGTGTTAGGATGCTTTTTTAAAATTATTTCCCTCTTGGAGAAGGAATATCACTAATCTTTGAGTTCTTACAGTCTTAATATATGTGTACTTAGTCCTAAGTGCAGATAGTGAATTTCTTTAAAGCATGAAAAAGAAAAGAAAGAACAATATAGGATTCAATCAAATTCTTGGTGCCTCCAACCAGATTGAACATATCCATTATTTTTCTGGTCAAGATGGGACCTTTCCAAATAGTGCATATTAATGAAGGTGTACTACCTGAAAATGCATGAAGAGATGTGGTCATGTGTATACAAATGATTGCAAATTTGAACACCTTGGGTAGTTGTTAACAAAGTGTCCCAAGATTCAGAGCTACGTATGCAGTTACATGTGGCATTGATGATAAAAAGAATATGAGAAGCAATCTGTATGCAGGTTGTGTGGCCAACTTGATAGATCAGTGGCAAATCTATTGGTTCTCCATGGCATTGATTTTGGGTTCAAGTCGCATCGAGAACACTAGTGTGATTTTTTATATAAAAAAAAAAACTATTGCCCCAACTTGTTATTTTGATTTACAATGTTCCTTGAAGATTATTTTCTTATTCTGCCAAAGGAAAGCGATGTTTGATAAAAGGCGGATATATTTGAGTGAGAGTTTAATAAAATCAGATAAACAAGTGATGTTGCAGGTAAAAGATCAGACGGTTGTAAATTTTGTCTTGATTGGTGGGACTTTGAGATGGGGAATTGAACATAAATCTTGTGGTTTGCTCCATGACACAATGCCAAAGGCTGCAGCAATCCCAATCCCAAAATTAGTTGCTGTTGCCAGCCACTTTTTCTAATTGGTGAGTGGATTTTGGGCAAACTATCCAAAATTAAATCAGATAAACAAGTGATGTTGCAGGTAAAAGATCAAACGGTTGTAAATTTTGTCTTGATTGGTGGGACTTTGAGATGGGGAATTGAACATAAATCTTGTGGTTTGCTCCATGACACAATGCCAAAGGCTGCAGCAATCCCAATCCCAAAATTAGTTGCTGTTGCCAGCCACTTTTTCTAATTGGTGAGTGGATTTTGGGCAAACTATCCAAAATTTAAGCATAGCCTTATTATGTTAGAGATCTGAGTCGGTTTTTGGAAGCCTAATTTCAGACCAGTTTCATTCGGGAGCACTTTAGTTTAACCATAAATAGGATTTATTGGCCCCATCATCAACAACAACAACTACTGTTAAGCTTTTAATCTCAATAGATTGGGTAGGCTATATTACCTATTGAAGGAATCAAGTCTAGTCACGCACATGCGTCAATCTTCTCCAAAAGCTTCTTTTGGTCAGCATATCATCGTTAATCCATTTGAACTCCACATCTTTATATATATTGCCTTGTTTTCTATCATCAACCGATATTGTCAAATATTCGAATGTTCACTGGACACGTAAACTACATAATAACTTGTATTTGTGTTAAAAGACGATCTTGAAAATAAACTTCCAAAAGCAGGCTCAGAAAAAGTGTTCTTTTTATAGGGACTTGTATGGCAAGTCAAGTGGCAGAATTATTCCCAACGACGTCTCCTGAGGTTGTCGTCCGTGAAGCGAGGATAGATGACTGCTGGGAAGTAGCTGAGACACACTGCAGTTCTTTCTTTCCGACATATACTTTCCCTCTGGATTTAGCATTGAGAATTAACCGGCTCATTGGAATGCTCTTTGGATTCTCAGCACCAAATGGCTGCAAAAGGACTTTTCTGGTTGCCGTAATTGGTAGTTCCGGTGAAGATTCGTTTTTCTTAGGCAATGGAGATTTTAAAATCGGAGTATTTGAGGGAAAGTTTAGTCTAAATAAAGGATATGTAGCCGGGATTCTGACCGTGGATACAGTTGCAGATTTTCTTCCAAGAAAAGGACCTCTTCGACAAAGAAGGTAACTTAGACACTTATTTTCTTCCTCTTTTCTAGTTATTTTTGTGCTGAAGTAGGCTGAGCCAGTAATAATGGAGAAAACAGACGTTTCGAGATAAAAAAAACTGTTGCCTTAAGCTAGACGATGGTGGCAATTAACTCTTGTCAATAGCCAGCCTTGAATTTCAAAACTAGGTCCAAAGTTGTGCTTTCTTGCTATCCTCGGCTCATAAGATGGGGTTTGGTATTTTTTATAGTGGTGATTATTTGACTATTCACCGTTGAAAATCTTGCATACAACAAGACATAACTCTGCTATATAGTCGAAAATGCCAAGGAAGTTTCTTGACTTTGAGAAATCCCATATATTAATGAAGGTTTTATTACAATGTATGATCGAAGTTTGTGCAGTAATGGATGAACCTTTACGGACTTTGGGCTTCCCCCTTCAAACAACAAAAATTAATTTGTACTAAATCTTGCTAAAAATTCGAAGGCGATCCGATGAATTCCACTTGGTCACTCTTCTTTCCGGCTCAGCCCCCTCCCTTAAATTCCTGGATTCGGCCCTATAGGTAAACATATGTTGAAGTGAAGCATGTTGTATTTGTGTGGACAGGACGGGAATTGCGTACATATCAAATGTTGCTGTTCGAGATAAACACCGCAGAAAGGGAATAGCGAAGAGGCTAATCGCGAAAGCAGAGGCAGAAGCTAAAAGTTGGGGATGTCGTTCCATAGCTTTACACTGCGATCTTAACAACCGTGCAGCAACCGCATTGTATGTAAGCCATGGATATAAATCCATTAAAGTGCCTGAAGGAGCAAATTGGCCTTACCCAAAAGCATCACAAGAGGTGAGGTATGGTTTCATGATGAAACTTCTTTAGCTGAGCATTTCTCAGATTGTTTCGAAAAATATGTCATTAATTGTTTATAAAATATGAAAAAGAAGGAAGTGTAAAGATAAATGTATATGTAATATTAAACAAAATGTTGATTATCATCAATATTCTATTATTCTTGCTGTGATATTTCATATTTCATTCAATTATTGGTGTCTGATCAAAAAACCAAATTTTTTTTTTGAAAAAAGAATATTATAAAAACTGGAGAAAGAACAAAAGAAAGTGATCCGTTAATCATACCAATTTATAAATTTGAAATTAAAGAATAACTGACATGACAACAATTTGTCCGAATATAGACGAAAACAAAGATGGTGAAGTACAATGACAAGTGGATGGGCAGCCAATATCCATCGAAGCCCCGCCCGAACAACTAACCAAACATTTGAATGTTAGAGCCTTCATTACTGTTGGTGGGCAAGATGTGCTCGCGAAAAATGCATGTTTGCAAATATCATGTATATTAAAACATGTCATTCGACTACTATGCGTCCAATAATGTAATAATAAATCAAACTCACCACCATTAGAAAATCCCTACAACAAATCAACTGCAAAAAGACTTTCCATGAAGTAGAGAGAAGCTACTTAGGACGGGAAAAGCTATTATCTTCAAGGACCTAAAACAAAATTCGACTTCAGCCCTAGTCCTAACTTTCTTTTGTCTAAATTCCCTAGATTCTTTCTTCTCGATCATTTGTTCAAGCTTCATGCACCGGGTTTAACCTCTTTTATATAGCTTCCATCCCAGCACAAACTACTGCACAATGAACGACGACACGGAAAAATAGCATAACCAAGTAAGTCATTCTTTGATTGAATTTGGTCACACCTACTTGAGTGAGGTGCTGGGTAGTTATTCAGCCTTTGATGTTTTCCCATGCTTTCAAGGCCACCTTTGTTTCTCATCTCAATGACTTTCTTGTGGGAGTTGGAGTGCAGAGCTGGAACAAAAGTCGGACTGGCAGCTGGACGGTATTCGGGGAACAGTCGACCAGACTTGTAGCGGACGCCGCATGCGTTGCATAGAGTCTTCGGGCCCATTGGGCCAGCTCTCCATTGAGGAGTCTTTGTTATCTCGCAGTGCAGACATTTCTGAACGGATTGTGTAAATGTGTTCTGATGTGTAGATTCCATCGGATCCACTGGTAAAGATGATTTTATTTTCCTTTCCTTCTTATATTCGGATCCATCCAGTTTTAGGGGGGAGAGAGCACAATTCTTGGTTTCTGAATGGAATCTTGGAGGGACAGAAGGTCGAGGGGCCATGCTGGAGGTTGAGAGGGAGATGAGTTGAATTGGCAATCTGGGATTGAATGTTGTGGGACAGGGGCGCTTGCATCGGGCACGTTGTGGACCTCTGAAAGGCCTACTCTTCCCAACAGAAGACGAACTACTGCTGCTGCTCTCTAACACTGAGACCGGGCTTGAGGTTTGGAATTGTGTGTGAGAGGGTGATGGCACTTTGTTAAAGCCAGAGTTATCTTTTACAATGGTCATGCCACTGCCAGAAAATGAATCCTCCACGAACGTCGAAAGCCATTCAAGTTGAATGATATCCTCGTACTGAGAGAGAATAACACAAAGCAGAAAAGCAATCAGAACTTATCCAAGATACATAACTTTAATGCATTCGTTGTATCAGGCGAATTCAAACTAGATTACCAAGGATAACTTGTGAATTGGATAGACCACCAGACACACACATTTGACTTAAATATTGAAATCCATTGCAGAATTTAAAGCCAAGATACCTCACAAGGTCATCATATAATATACTGATCAAAACCAACAGCCAAATAATGAATGCATCTGATCGTCTCATATCAAACATGGTATAAAATCGAACAACTATAGATATCTGTAACAAACTCCACCTAACCGAGAAATTATAACAATTCACTGAAAGGTTTGAAACTCACAGCAGTTCCTTCTTAAATTTCTTTATCTATCAACAAATAAGTATTTAGACAGGTCTCAAAACCACAAAAATGTCACTGACTGAGATGATTTAAAAGATATTATCACCAAAAAAACGCAAAACCACGCGTCTGCTGTTTTAAGAAATGGTTATAGATGGTAATAATGTAACTCAAATCTTGTAAATCATATAGTGGCAGAAATATCTAAGGTTTGATCATTATGGCTCATAGGCCGCATAGCTAGGCATCCGCTGCACTCCAACAAAATGAGCGTAAGTTCAATGAAGTGCGAAATGTATGGCAATTGTGAAAAGCAATTTATACTCACCGGAACAGAGAGCTCTGCAGAAAGGTCAGCTGGCGAATCAGTTTGGCTTAGGTGAAAAAGAGGGTAAGAATCCGGTAATGAATCATCCCACATGCTCGAGATGTCTTGGGAATCACCGGAGGTAACTAAGTTATCACTGGCACACTCATTTTCATGAGGAAACTCGATTAAATCATCCATTTGATCGAACAAGTTTCCACAGTCAATCTCATCGATGAAATTGGTCCCCATCAACTCTAATCTATTCTTACCCTGAACAAAAAACAAAATACAATTTAGAAAGAAAATGGAAAATAACGTACTAAATATTTATGCTTAGAACACAGATAAAACAAATGTTGTACTGTATAAAGGATTAAATGATTTTTGAAATGGGAATGATGCTAGCGTGCACATGGGCTAGAGGGAGCCACAAGAACTGCCTTTTGCAATGTGGAAACATTACTTGTCAAATGATGCTTGCCAAAAGGGCTAAAAATATATATTCAGAGCATATTTGGATTCTTGTTCGTATTTACCTAATATGTCACTGAGATTTTGAAAATCTCTGACAATTACAGATGCACAGAAACAATAAGGCAAGAAAAAGAGAATAAATGGTAGTAAATATGAAGTAAATGTGAAACTAAGGCTTATGTTAGACAGCACCGACGCAAGAAATTTTAACTTCCAGAATTAGGAACAAACCTTGAAGATCTTGGGTTTTTACCTTGAAGATCTTGGGTTTTTTTATACAAGAACTGGAGAACCCAAAATGCGGTAAGTTTTAATGGTTGCAAAGTTCTTTGACTCGAGTTCCTACTGTACTACACTAACTTTCCTGTAAAAGGAGATTTGGTCAGTTTACATTAAGTGCAAAATAGAAAAAACTATATCAACCAATATTCTTCAAAAAATGGAAAATTTCAGAGATTCAAGTGTAAATATCCCTGAAATATCACAAATATCAAGATAGGTAACAGTCACAGAAGAAAAATATGTAGAAAACATCACATTATAGTGGCTAGATATTGCAAAGATCTCAACTTTTTCCTCGAATTAACGATAATGAACATCAAGACTTGGACTTTACCATTTTTCTCCAGCAAGATTAAAAAATTACGTAACAAACCAAAATCTTACTTTACCATGTTCTCTTTTCATTCTTTTCCCTCAAAGGGGTGAGGAAAACCCAAATGCTAGAAGGGAAAAAGGGCTCCAGTTTCGAAATTTTGGCTATGAAACCCACAATTCCAAGCAAGAAACAGGGGGAAAAGCAACTTTTTTTGCAATCACGAATTAGAGAAAAGTAAAAATAAAGCAGAGCCAAACCTGTGCTTAAACCCCACCAAATTTCCCGCCTAAAAAAGCTAAGGAACAACGACCAAGAAATCGGCTGAATTCTTTTCCAGTGGCACAACTTCAAGTATACAAGAACTACACACAAACAAGGCTAAACTCTGAAACCCAAATCCAAATTCACAAACCAAAGAATAGAGGCAAGACTAAGCCGAGCCCCTAGTCTATTATTCCTCCATTACTCCACACTAAACTTACTCCATTCATTGCAAATGAAGAGAGTGATAGGAGTCTACAATATATGTATACAGTATATATACGAGAAGAGTAAATAGAATTGGTTGAGACTAAAAATGGGTTGTGAAGTTTGATTATGAAGAAGAAAATGTGAGCGAAATAGAGGCTAAAAAGAAAAAGGGAATGGTAGGTGAAGTTCTCGATTCATTACCAGCTGTCTTTTACACTAACCCTTCACTGTCTTGATATTTAAGCCTTCTTCAATACCACCACAACCCCCCCCCCCCACCCCCACCACCCACCCCCCAATAGTGTTATAACCACGTTTACCTTTAATAAATTGAAATGTATACAAATATTTAATTAAAAGAGAATATGTTATTTAACATGATTTTTTTAATTACTGTTTTAAAAATGCAAAAACTCGGTTAAACATCATAAAAGTATTTAATATAGCTTTTTATATAAAATTTGCATTTTAAAGAAGTTTCTTAATGCATCAGACATTGCCCAATATCATATTTAATCTATCGTTACATGTGTTAAATGAGACCTCCATAATAAAATAAAAACATGTGCATAAACTCTTAAACAAAAAACTTTTGTAAGGAAGTAACAATAACAAATATTCGATTCTATAATTGGTATTAGAGTCAATATCACATGCTTAATTCACATAGAATGCTAGGGTAATTATTGAGAGGAGGTTGATGAGAAGCAATAATTATCCTTGCTAGGAGAACAATCAGGTTATTATACAGTTTAAAAATATTTTAGTTGATTTAAGTTGAACGACTACACCTATCATACACATTGATAAAATAGGAAAAACTCGATTCTACAATTTCAATTTCATTACACTTTAATATATATAAAAAAATATATTTTATATTAAATTTATACGTGAGTGTGTGGTGTGCCAAGAATTTATCGCTACAAAACATAAACACTAAGAATTAATATACGTATTATATTTTTAATTTTTTAAAATAAGTGCATAAAATTTTAAAAGAATAACTGATATTGATTGTCTCACATATAAAAAAAACACAATTAATTGAAACTGAGAGTTTGGATGATATATGGTGCTCCTAGGGGTGAATTTACATGCCCATGAGGGGGCAACTCTTTCTTTTTTAATATATATAAATATTATATTAAAAAATTATATTCTTATTTTTTATATTTTTTATCCCAAAATTTTTAAAACTTATATTATTGTATCATCAATAAAAAAAACCTACAATTTTATCCCCCATTAATTCTTAGGCTAGAATTAGATTTACCCTTAGGTGCTCCTCACACGAGTAGCATAGGAGGAGGAGTCGTATTACGGTATTAGGTCATTAGAAAGAAAAAAAAATTCTTTATCCAAAGTTATTCTTAAATGTTTTATTTTATGCATATATTTTAAATTATAATTGAATCTCCTAATGTAATTGTCCCGCATGATATACCCCACAAGACATAAGTAATTAATGATGCAGGTTTCTTTTTTTAAACATAAAATAAGGATTGTATCAAACAAGGCACAAGAACAAAAAGTACGACTGTCAATTAAAGACAAGGATCAATAGATATCAATATATAGATACCTAAAAATAGATAAAAGAAAATGTCTAATGGTAATAAGATTCACAATATAAATGCAATAGCTTGACCATGAGAAATCAGGGACCACCAAAGCTAACTCAGATCCCCTCAAACTAATTAACTCAAAGCGAGGTCGAAAAAGGGAGCTTCCTGCAATATATCTGAAGGTATAAGTAACGATAGACGAGAGGCAAAATCTGATAGAAGACCAACAAACGCGCGAATTGTATATTCAAATCCCGATCAAAAAGCTGTCGACCAATGAATGTCACTGGATGGCGCACGAAACCGAGAAACCTAGTTGGCAAAGCCAAACTATGCCAAAGCAGTGACGCAAAACCAAAAAACCACCACCAACACGACAAGATAGGACCACTAGAAAAGAAAAGCAATCGAGGCCATAATGTAACAAATTGCTCAACGCCCAACCATTTTCAAAATGGTATGTATCTAAAAGCCAACACCCCATAACAACTACAAACAAAATCATATATACCATGCAACACAGACATAAAATTACAAACCGTCCATTTTCTATTCATGAACCCTCGGGGGCCCTTTTTCAAGTCATGAACCTTTTATTACCTAAGTCGCATTGTTCGATTGGCTCAATCTCGAGACTGCAATATGTTGTTTAGAGCTCAATTTTCAATTAGTCAGCTTAATCAGCGATTGACTATAATACTTTATCACTGGGAATCTACGGATATATGGTTTTTGACATAGAACCATGATTTTGAAAATAATGTTTTTACCCTCTATAGTTTGACAATATACAGTTTACTAATATGTGGTTTGAAAATATGTATAAATATCCTCTTCATGTATAATCTGTGTTACGCGTATCATATCTTGCATCCGTGTTTTGAACTTACATGTTAAAAGACCATATGTACACTTGAGGGAGTAAATTGCACCTAAATAATAACATAAATGTGTAATCTGCCTATTTTAAATAACATAGGGGTAATATGCAGAATAACATATGAGGGTAAATTACACCTAAAATTAGAAGAAAAAAATTAACAGAATTTTATTATGTGAAAATTTATCCTACGTGGGGTGTAATTTACCTCCTTGTTGTTTGAAAATAGGCAGAACATCCTCGATTATTTGTGTGTAGGTGCAAAACACTCACCATAAACGAGAATATTTTTGTCATTACAAGGTAAAAAATTCAGAAAATTGTAGAGGGCGGTGAGCTATATTTTACAAATTATATGGGTAAAGTGCCTATTAGTAATGCCAAATGGCAGGTAACTTACCACTAGTTTGTGGATATAAGTTGAATATGGTTGAACAATCAATTTCTAATGTGATCGATATGATGAAATAATCAACGAAGATGAGATTAATATGGTGAAACATTCAGTAGATACAAGTTAAAAGGGGGGAGTTGGAAGTAGTTGGGAAATGAGTAGTATGATGCTTAAGAAATCACTTTTTTGTGTTTGCCCTTGAACATGTAATGGTGCCTTAGATAAGTTTAAATGAGCAAGATTAGAAACGAAATCGGAGAAAAACATAATCAAGATTTTTCAGCTGACTGTCACAGATATATCACTATTTTTCTCATTTGTCCTGACTTGGGACAAACATCAATACATATCATAGATAACCCACTAACGGAGTTAAAAGCTTAGTATTATGTTTGTATTTCAACCACGGTAATACAACTAATTTAATTCAGTTATACTTACGATGTTTACAAACACTCAGTGAAAGAGTATCTAATTCAACTTGCATTCTTAATTTAGCTTGGATGGAGTAAAATTTATCTATTTTCAATAGTTTGTCTAACAACTTTTGGCTTTAAGTAAATTCTCTCTTATTGTAGAATCTTGTAAAATTCTTTGTATATTCTGTTGTTGTAGCTTTGATTGAGTTTTCACATCATAAAAGATTTTATTAGGTGTCTCTCTTGTTAAGGGGAGATGTGTGAGTTATAAAGTGTGGCTAGTGGGAAAGCTTTGTGTCACGCCCCGAGACCGGGATTGATAACACCGGCATTGATTCCCAAATACAAAGTACATAATTTAATTACAATCAGTCTATTTATTCCATAAACATAAATGTTTTACAACTGAAAATAAATTCATAACTTAAATCTTAATTGAGTTTAGCGGAAGCATAATTATGTAAAATCTTGAAATAATTGCGGTAGATCACCAACCCCAAAAGTTGTGTTGTTCTTCATCTTCGGTATCTGTCTCACTTTTATCTGGGGAGGTATGTAAGGGGTGAGTGTTCTGGTTGACACTCAGTAAGCGGCGGCCAATCGAATATGCCAAAAACATATACTTATACAGATTTCAAAACAGATTTCAAAGCATAAACTGATACACATAACAGAATTTTGCTCATTTGAGCCATACCAAAAGCATCATATTAGAACACATATCATATACTTATCAAATTAGATCGATCTACATAACATAAGGATTATAGAGGTGGCTCCCGTACGTATAGCACTTTGCCCCATTGGTTCAAGAGGTGGCTCACACGTACGTAGCACGTTGTTTCACATAGCACTTATCTCCCGATATTCAGAATTTTCATGACATCATAGTTTTTAAAATAGTTCACATATTCGACTGTAGTTTTTATAAGCATTCATATGTTATCAAAACAAAAGGATCATATAACAAAAACCCACTTACCTGATTGTTTACGATGATTCTCTAAACTTGAAAGAGTATGTAGGGATCTACAACATTCAAAAATCAACTTCTTTTGTTGCTAGAATATTTGATATTTTGAGAGTATTTCATTTAAACTTTTGTGTTTCTATTAATGAATCTAGCTTGGTATTTATAGAAAATTTTCAAAAAAATATGTAATCAATGACATCAACTTAATATTATGTAATCAATGACATCAACTTAATATTATGTAAGCAATGATGTATTCAAGGATAGTTTGATTCAATTCTTGGCACCTAAATTCAATGTATCATGTTGTGGTAAGGTGGTTGCAAGTAGTTGCAAGAGTTGCAAGTGGTGATCATCACACTTTGTGTGTATGTTTGGGTGAGGAGAGAAATTACGTTGTTGTAATAATTTTTCACATAGTGTATTTTATTCTCTAGTCTAAGTGATTTTTCTCCTGATTTGGAAGTTTTCCACGTTAAATCATTGTGTCATTATTTCTCCTTTTTGCTTTCTTTTTCCATAAAATGTGCAGATCATGTGGGTGAATTTGGAAGATCAAGTTCCAACAAGTGGTATCAGAGTCTGGGTCCCTTTGATGCGATGGGGCTTTGGTATGGTATACGAATATGTATTGACTAAGAAGGTTCTATCTAGGAAAATTGTTATTTAACTGGGACCAGTGTGACCCCACAAAATTTCTGGGGTATCTTGAAGTTCTGTCTAGGAAAGATCGAGATTCTCTCTTCCTCATAGCTTACTTAATGTGTACTATTCATGTCTACAGTAAAATTCATCAAATGGGAGAGCTTTGTATTTCAGCTTCTATTTAATCATTCAATCAAATATACATTTCATAGTATATTACTGTGGGCATGAGCTCTTAGTCATCCCGGCTAGGTCTCAGAGCTCATTATAACTTTTGATAAAGCATAATCAATACAACATGACAAAATGCATACAAATTATTATATTTTACAAAAACCTAACCTTAACTGGCTGGCTGGTTAAGACTGTATCGTGGTTACCTTGATAATATGGGTAAATTGCTATGACATAATTATCCCACAAAATACGGTCGACTATATGGATGTTCCCGGTCCAAATGTAAGAAAATTTCAATGTTACCTAAATCAACCATCATCCTTTATCTGGATCTAGATCCGGCCATGACAGGGTTAAGTTGCTATGATATAATGTGAAGTATAAATAACTTTTATAGTTTTGCTTTATGAATAATACATCCACTCTAGGAACCTAATTATTGCAACACTAAGTCATGCATGATCATTTTGGTTTACAATTTGGCAACGTAAAGAGATGCAAAAATAAGAACTTTTTAGAATGAAAAAATGAGGCAAACTATGCAATATCGAACATACAACTAATACTACATGTTACAAAAGAAGAATAAATAAAAGAATTTCTTTCAAAGATACCTCTCGATCCAATCTTATATTAGTTTCAGCAGCCAGTATACACACACACACACACAATATGTATGTATGTATATGTATGTATGCATGTAACAGTGAAATACCATTTTAGATAAAGGTGATTTGAATTGTGACACTCTAAGACTCCACCTTCAATAAAAAAAATGATCACTGATACCATAAATCCAATGCTCGAACTGATGGAATTTCCAAAAATAATAACACTTTACATGAATCAACTTGAGGCTCTCTCCCTTACTCCATCTTTCTAGCTGCTGATAATTGAATCCACAGAAACTGCTTGTGATGCGTCCAAATGGTTAAGTCGACAAGTTCCAAGAAGAAATTCTGGTAATTCATCATCCGTGTTGCCCTGCAAGTTCATAATAAACCATTTAATTTTTTGATCCAAACACTAAAAAATGTATAAATTATTACAACTTGGTATTTGTTATACCTTGAATGAATTAAGGCATAACAAATAGGGTGAAATGCACTTGTGAGACCTCGGGATATATATTAGAAAATACATATAAATAAAATACCCGGGAAGAGAAGAGACACTGCCCGGTAAGAGAAAAGAATACTACCCGGGAAGAGAAACCACCCGAGAAGAGAAGAAACACCACCCTGGAAGAGAAGGAAACCACCCGGGAAGAGAAGAGACACCACCCGAGAAGAGAAGGAAACCACCTGAGAAGATAAGGGACACCGCCCGGGAAGAGAAGGAAAAGACCGGGAAGAGAAGAGACACTACCCGGGAAGAGAAGGAAACCACCCGAGAAGAGACCCGGGAAGATAAGAACCAGGGCATGAAATTTGCTACGGAATTGACGCATGTACACGCATGCATGATGACACCTCACATTTCAAGTTCCAATAAAGTGTCATGATGGACAAAATCATGGTGAATGCATGTCAGATAAAATGATTACGTTGACTTTCAATTCCTTCAATTATATAAAGAGAATGGCCGATGGTTTCAAGGGGGGCTTCATCTGTAATACCCTTGTCCCACATTGGTTGTGGATGAAAATTTAAAGTGGTTTATAAAGGCTTACAATGGACTATTATAGCAACTTGGAATAACCATTTTCGTAGAGCGATGACGGATACGAAGTAGTTGCTATAGGAGCCCATTGTGCAGTCGCGCTTGCGCGGGCCTGGGCCTGGGGCGTGACAGAATGGTATCAGAGCCTTAGTTTATAAGTTTGGATTAGACCTTTGTTATTTGTTTGGATTAGATCTTTGTTATATGTTTGGGATTAGACTTTTGAACTTAAGAATGAAGTTATTTAGGTTTGATTATCTATCTTCTTTGTTTACGAATCTTACGATAAATTTCACTTTCGTTTTAAGATTTCAAATGGCTAGAGGAAGAACCAGTAGCAATCAGAGTGGTAGCCAAGAGCAGGACTCGAATCGCGACTCAGGAGATGGTCAAGATAGGAATGTGAATCAAGGTCAAGATGGAGTCCCAAATATAAACGTGGGATCAATGAATGAGGTGGACATCACGAACATATGTCGCATCATAGCTGGAGTGTTACAACAAAATGTTGTTTCGGCACCACTACAGCCGGAAACACAGAGAATGACTGAATTTGAGAGATTTCGGGCACTCCGACCACCGTACTTTGGAAACGAGACTGATCCAATGAAAGCTGAGGAATGGTTGACCAAGATTGAAGAATTACTGAAAGCCATAAATAGTGCCGGTGGATCGATGAGTTAGGTCGCGACGAGGACGTCGCGTTCTAAAGGAGGGGTGATTGTAATACCCTTGTCCCATATTGGTTGTGGATGAAAATTTAAAGTGGTTTATAAAGGCTTACAATGGACCATATAGCTATGCAGAGCAAAGTGCTACGTGCGTGGGAGCCACCTCTTGAACCTAAAAGGGCAAAGTGCTACACGACGGGGGGCACCTCTTGAACCTGCGGGGCAAAGTGCCACGTGCGTGGGGGCCACCTCTTGAACCTGCGGGGCAAAGTGCTACATGACGGAAGCCACCTCTTGAACCTGTAGGAGCCACCTCTAGATTCTCGGTGCCGGTGGATCGATGAGTTAGGTGGCGACGAGGACGTCGCGTTCTAAAGGAGGGTGATTGTAATACCCTTGTCCCACATTGGTTGTGGATGAAAATTTAAAGTGGTTTATAAAGACTTACAATGGACTATTATAGCAACTTGGGTTAACCATTTTCGTAGAGCGAGGACGGATACGAAGTAGTTGCTATAGGAGCCCATTGTGCAGTCGCGCTTGCGCGGGCCTGGGCCCGGGGCGTGACATCATCAATAATACTACACCAAGCACCATTTTTACATCATTTTCTCTTCATTTTATTTACCATTTTATTATACAGACAATACTGTAACTCTTTGATATTATAGTTGAATTTATACTGGACTAGGTCCAGTGGTTTTTCCCTTTGATTTGAGGGGTTTCCACGTAAAAATCTTGTGTCTCATTTAATTTATACTACCCGATAATGTTTTGAGATAACATTGGCGCCGTCTGTGGGAAAATTGAGCTAAGACGTGAGATCATAAAGACATGGCTATGAAAAGAGGAACATGCGGGAAAAATTTGGAGAAGGCGAGTTGAATGAGTTAAACCTTGGAGAGATGGGAAGGGGATCAACTTGATTTCCATTCCAACAAAAACTTGTCAATAAATTCATCCATAATACCCGCAGCTCTCCATTGGATTCTTTCAACAGATAAGTATTGATTAATGCTTAATTACTTTATAATCATTATGTGATTGACAAATGAATATGTGTTGTGCCAAGAAATATGAGTAGCCTACATCATATATATGCTGTTGTACATTTGTGAAATGTGTTTGCTATTATGAAATTTCATTAATTTAATATTTTACTGTTGTCATTCCCTTTAAATGAGAGCATGAGAGCCTGAGAGATTGAGAATCTGAGAGCATGAGAGTATGAGAGCCTGAGATTGTGAATGAGAGCCTGAGAGCATGAGAGCATGCGAATCTGATAGCATGAGAGCATGAGAATCTGAGAGCGTGAGAGCCTGAGAGCATGAGAATCTGGGAGCGTGAGAGTATGAGAGCCTGAGATCATGGATCTGAGAGCATGAGAGCCTGAGAGCATGAGAGTCTAAGAGTATGAGAGCCTGAGAGCATGAGAATCTGAGAGCATGAGAGCCTGGGAGAATGAGAGTCTGAGAGCATAAGAGCCTGAGATGAGAAGATCTGAGAGCATGAGACTAACAGAATGAGACGAGGGAGGGCTTAACATACAGAATGAGGCAAGGGAGGGCTAACAAACATAATGAGGCGATGGAGGGATGGCATACATATCAACTTCGTGAGAGTTATGAGAGGTCAGATATCTTTTCTTGACTCTCGGATATAGTGAGCTTTATTAGCTCAATATCTTATTAGCTTGGAATGTCTGTTATTATTGGAGTTCGTACGAGCTTCATGTGCTCGGAATATTTCTTATTTCCGGAATTCGATGTGCTCTATCAGCTCACGATATTTATAACTGGAGTTTGGACGAGCTTTACGTGCTTGGCATAGGAGTTGTAATAAATTTTATTAGCTCGAGATGTTCCTTGACTCGGGAATTCAAATACGCCTTCTTTAAGTAACTGGATATAATGAGCATTATTTGTCCAGGGTCTTATTAGCTCGGGATTTCTATTGATTTATTTTTTGTCGGTATGGACAATCTCAGCATGACTTTAATTTTTGTGCTGATGCTAAGTTATCTCAATCAGTACAGTTATCAGTTCAGACTCGGTTATCCCTGCCCCAGTCTCCCCGGTTAGCAGTTCAGGTCAGTTCAAGATTCTCGATCACCTCAGTTAATTCAGGATTTCTGTCCACCTCACGCTAGCATGGCCCAATATGGTTATGCTGAACACCGACTTTTTAAGAGATTTCATCAACATACTATCGTAAGGCCGAGCAGAATACTTTATGAACTATAATTACCAGATGCTCCCATCGCCATGATTATACCACTTACACACTATATTACAGTGGTGAGCTCCACACCTTTGATCATCTCAGTTGTAGAAGCTCAGTTCATCTCATTGTGAATCAATATGAAGTCATGTTACATTGTGGTTTTATCCTAGATATATTCAAAGTACGAAATTCAGAAATCCCAAGAAGGACGCACAGATATTTCTGGACTAATACTGGAGTCGAGACGGCGAGTTACACTCTAGCTCGACTAGAGGGGATGCTAGTACCTTGAATGAATTAAGGCATAACAATTAGGCTGAAATGCACTTGTGAGACCTCGGGATATATATTAAAAAAATACATAATATAAATAAAATACCCGGGAAAAGAAGGGACACTGCCCGTGAAGAGAAGGGACACTGCCCGGGAAAAGAAGAGACACTACCCGGGAAGAGAAGGAAACCGCCCGGGAAGAGAAGAGACACCACCTGGGAAGAGAATGAAACCACCCGAGAAGAGAAGAGACATCACCCAGGAAGAGAAGGAAACCACCCTGGAAGAGAAGAGACAACACCCTGGGAAGAGAAGGGACACCACCCGAGAAGAGAAGTAAACCACCTGGGAAGAGAAGAGCCATCACCCGGGAATGTAAGGAAACCACCCGAGAAGAGAAGAACCAGGGCACGCAATTTGATATGGAATTGACACATGTACATGCATGCATGATGACACCTCACATTTCAAGTTCCAATAAAGTGTCATGATGGACAAAAGCATGGTAAATGCATGTCAGATGAAATGATTACATTGACTTTCAATTCCTTCAATTATATAAAGAGAATGACCGATGGTTTCAAGGGGGGCTTCATCAATAATACTACACCAAACACCATTTTTACACCATTATCTCTTCACTATATTTACCATTTTGTTATACAAAAAATATTGTAACTCTTTGATACTATAGTGGAATTTATACTGGACTAGGTCCCGTGGTTTTTCCCTTCGATTTGAGGGGTTTCCACGTAAAAATCTTGTGTCTCATTTAATTTATGTTACGCGGTAATTTTTTGAGATAACAGTATTCATTAAAGATATTAATGTGATTTGGTAAGAAAAGGTCTCAACTATTTAATCTTATAAAGAAAATTAAAGTCTGATGCCACGAATTTCTTGAAAATACAGCAATAGTTGAGGTGTGGTGTTGAGGACTGTGTTGGTTTACCTGTATCAAGAATGCCATTTCTATGACAAGGTTGTTCAAATATCCAAGAACAAGGCCAACTACGCCCCTTGCCACCGTTGATGACCCAATATCGACACCGAGCTGAAAAACAACGAGAAATGCTACAATTAACTAAAGAACAAGCACGATTTTCTTGCTCAAGTCCAAACCATAAAGTTGTTAAATTATCATGATTGATCAATCAACAATCTACTGTAAATGGTTGATTTTACCTCCAAGTAGTTTTTCCCTCGAAAATAGTTGACTTCAAGTGCTTGACCTACCAAACAAGCTTTCTTTCCAACACTCTGTTTAACGATCCAAGATCCCTGAGAATTTACCTCAAAGATGTATCATATATAGTCTTAATAATATCAAATCGTGTTCGAAAACATATTTTATGATTTGTAACACTTCCTATATGCACCAACCTTTGAAATGTATGGTATGAGCTTGAACCTCGAATTCCTGAACGCATCATCACCACTAACAAAGCATTCCAACAAAGGCGTGTCTTCCAGGGGCGTCTTTAACATGTAATATAAGGCCAAACTATATGTGGTCGAGCCAGGAACCTGGTTCAGTCACGGAGCACGTTGAACACTCTTGAATTCTACAGGGACATGAAGATATAGCATAATAAAAATCAAAAGATAACCTGTATATTAACGATAAAAAAGAACTCTGGTCCTCCTTGAGCTGCATATCTCTGCACGGATCATTTTTACAAGTGAATGAGAAGTTATCTGAAACCAAAATTCTGCTAGTTTTTGTTTTTAATCTCATTGTTGAACCTGTACAATGCCTCCATATCGACCAGCAAGATCATCTTCACGCTTGTCAGATCTCAGCCAATCTGCAGCAACCATTTCCATCGAAGTCCCTTTTGCTTTGTTCTGATGAAACAACAAAAAAAAACTGAAATTAAGAATTCAAAAGTGATCTCATAGCAAGTGGAAGGATCATATTACATAATCAAAGCACACATGATAAATAATGATAGTGGATGTAATCGTTGCCGATCAAATGTTAATCTTAGTATTGAGTATACCAAGGAGTATATCTTTCATCTAAGAGATACATAGAGCTTATCATGTTTCAAATAATCAAAAAATAAATAACATATAAATAGTAGCTCACCTAAAATTTCTCTGTCGGCATATTTTATATATCAATGGTGAAAGAGAATGTACCTTTCGACGGTCTTGTAGATAACTATCACCACGAATAAGGAACGAGGAAGCATCAGCTGCTGCCCAGCTACAGGGCATGCTAAAAGTCGAATCCTTCGGAAGCGTGGTACTATAACAGGATGATACACTTTCTTCCCATGATATCTCTCGCAATTCCTGGTAACCCTTTTTCTGGACTACAAATGTCACAGAATTTCAATATTTTTTCAGCAACCTAAGCCATTCCTATATCAATTCACTACCTGCAAGATCATGAAGTTTTTTCACAAAGTTGGCAGAAGAAGATAATTTTGGCTGGTACTTGTCCTGCAGATTTCAGAGGACAAAATTGTCATTCTTGAGGCTAAGATTCTCACACATTGTTGAAAAATCATTTAAAATGAGTAGTAAACAACGTCACGTTTGAATGCCACATTAACGACTTTATCAAAATATTGGTATTCAACGGATGGACTATTGTGTACACAGCAAATTCTGACATCTGAGAGAATCATATGAGAGTTATATTCAAAAGTACCACATAGCACAATTCTGGACTCTTGTTTGAACACCACTCAGTCTCTAATGGCTCATCATCCATTGGTTCAGGCACATCAAAAAACTCATCAGCCGCATCATCCATTTCACAGATACTAGAAACCCCGGAAATCTGTCTCGCCGGCTCACCTTCATCTTTATATGGTACTCTCATGCCAACTTCTGTCATGACTGCCTCTTTATCACTCGCAGGAATCCCCGTATCTATTTTCAGTTCTCTCAATTCACATTCGTGGCTAGAATTTCCAGATTTTGCTCTGAATAATTCTCTTAATGCTGTAAAGCAGTAAAGGTCCCTTCCCAATTAATAGATCTTAAAGAAATGAAAATTAATGCTCATTACCTGACTAGAACAATACCTGCAACTCTCCCAAGCATAAGAATAGTAATAGATCTCGAAGATGCTTTCCTTATATATGATTTCCAAAACCTCCAATCCATAGAGAGCATGTTTTTTATGACACATTCTTTACCTTGCTTCGTAGGAGATATCACATAACCACCACCTGCATGATAATGAAGAAAATCATCTTGGTATCTATATTTCTTGAATAATTACATATTATTCAATTAGGAAGGGAACAAGTGTGGTGCATGCTTTCTCTCATTAAAGCTAAAAGCGAATCTAGCCAACATAGTGTTAATCAAATGGATAATAAAAAGTTTAGAAAAATTGAGTTCTAGGAAAAAAATTCTGGATCTCAACGAACCAATACAACCTCTTCCTTTTCTACAGGTAAAACGTGTATTGGTCTTGAGTTTAAGGAAAAAAGATTAAGCCAAGTGATGTTAATGATTAGAAAGGCATTCACAATTTGAAAGTAAAAGCATACATTACTTTTAAGGTAAGCACGAATATATCCATCTTGGGGCGGACACATTTTGTGAACCACAGAATGGTAAAGAATCACTGCAACGAAAACAGTGCATGAAATAATGGCTTAACAATTATCAAGTTTGTATTGAATTCCTTAGTTAAATGATACCATATGTGCCATCATCTTCTATTCTCCAATAACGTCTGAGCAGCAAGTCTCTTCGTTTCATTGCCCTGTGAAGGTGAAAGATATTAGTTCAAAACTAATTATTTTCCAGTATAGATTCCTAGCCTAAGTTACTAGTCTTACCATGGTAGCCAATGGTTGTAAAGTTGAATGTAAATTATATCAGTATGGCCATCAAGATGCTCAATCACACTGCCCTGGCAGAAGCAGAAATCCCATCTGCAAAAAGTAGTATAAAGATAAATCTAGGGAAAAAAATGCAGGTTTACACCAATATCTCCCACTTACAGTTCCTAGACAAATAAATAAAAGATGTGAAGTAGATTGAAAACATGTCTGCAAAATTAAATTGTGTGTCAAGTGTAAGTGACGTCTCACTCTGTTCTTGAGGTACCAAGAGACATAAGGGTGTGAAAAACGTCTTCTGAAGCTCCATCAACGACACCTACTGCCATTATGGCTGGGTGATCACCCCAACGCTGAGAATAGTGCAGTTATTCGTCAAGGAGCTAAGAATCCTAATCAAGATTTGAAGACAAATTATCAACTCGTTCCTAGTATCTACCTTCCCATTGGAATCTTTATCTTTTGACTCTTTGAAGAGACGTAATCCTGAAGAGGCAGAAATATACAAATATCAACTGAAATTTCTGAACATAAATACAAATATTCACCTCAAAAAACCCAATAGTGGTAGATACCATTTTGACAGCCAAATATTTTCCATGGTGAAGGTTCAATTACATCGGATGTCATCGCATTCACATGCTCGGAAGATACTGAAGCCCGGTTAACGCACCGTTTATTTGACATTCTCTTTGAAACACTCAAGCTGTTTGATCAATGGTGATATTAATTTTGACATATATTTATATAACAAGTGCCAAGCATCTGATTACAAGATTTTAGTTTTGAAAATGTAGCAAGGCTTATGTTGGTCAAGAAAAGTATGCTTACCTGAAAGGCTGCCATTTTCTTTTGGAACAAGATGCCAAGTTGTTATCTGAGTTAAGCGCAACATCCTGTAGAGCTCGAATCCACCTAGCGGCATCTTCGGAGCTGGTTGCTCCTAACTATGAATTTGAATGATATCATCACCCAATATTGCTTACTATTGGCATATAATATGTTAAAATTAAAATGAAAAAAAAAGTTATGGCTAACCTTCAGCATATCATTGTGATTTGAAGTATTGACTAAGGTGAAAATGAAAAATAGCTGCGTTTCACAAGAAACTTCATATGAGCTAGCAATAAAGTAGATCATTTGGTATCTAAGCAGAAAATACTAGTGAAACCACATACTTTCATGTGGTGGCTCTCTATTCCATTGTCTATGACACGAACACAGGAGTCTATTATTGAAATTCTCAGAGGCTCCTGATCGAACAATCACCGATTAATTTTACATCAAAATGGTTTCGATGAAAATAACGTATTTCATAAGTGATCACGAAATATATTTCCAACAGATGAGTTAGCCGAAATAATATAAAATTCAGCAGTTTGTCCATTTGATCGCAAGTATGTCCTTTGAGCAGGAGAATGGCTTCAAAATTACACATCTTTAACAAACGTGGTTATTTCAAGATTATATTGCTATTGACAGCTACCGTCATGAAGTCAATGTATGATGACATACATTATTTCAAGCAGAGGAATAAATGGATTCAAATTTGCATGACTCTCAACAAGCCAAATTTTAACATGAAAGAGAATAATACAATTAAGTTATCTACTTTCTCAAAGAAACCATCCCAAATTCAGTCATCACAATCTTGAAAAATCAATTGACAGTGGAAACATCAAGTAAGAAACACAAGATATAAACAATAAAATCAAAGGCACAAAGCTATACACAATATATGAAACATAGACATATATATCCATAAATAAACACATGTATTTTTTGCATGTTTCCAATAGAAAGATAAAAAGACAATAACCGAATGACAACAAAGGCCCACCTCTGTCTCGGAACTGGGGATTGATTTGAAGCTCCTGAGACAACTATCTTCAAGAATGAAGTACCTTTTACGTGAATATTGCAGCCCAAAACGGTTGAAACGAAGCAGGTAAAGCCACCCCTTCATCTCACGTTCTTCTCCCATTCCTAGAAAATTAAAATCACACTCCCGCACCTCTCCCCTTTAAGAATTGCACTTTTGCCAAATATATACACTTACACAAACAAAAATAAATAAGATATACAAAAGAGAAAAGGAAGATAGTATTTGGAATGTGAAAATGAATTAACGGATAATACTCTGATTCCACCGAAGGGAATCAGAGAAATTTTGATTAGATTTCCTGCAAATTTGAAAAGATTTGCTTTCTATCTCTCTCTTTCTTCCTTCCTTTTCTGTTTTCTTGTTGGAGTCTCCTCCCGTTAGAATCAACTGATATCGGGAGAAGCTGGCAACTTTGCTGAATTTACGAAATTGCCCTCGTTTTTTTTTCCAAGCAATAAAATATTTTTACGCCTTTGCATAGTTTTTAATTGTCTTCTAATTTTTCTATAATTTTTTTAAAACTTTTGTTATTTTTTTCAAGACAATAGCTAAATATTTTTCGCATGCAGTAAAAGTCTAGAGGTGTAAACGAACCAAAACGAGCCTAATCTGCAGAAAATTTTAAGGTTCGAATTCGGCTCGAAATAGTTATATTTGAGCTCGAGTTCGATTCGAAGTTCGAATAGTTTTAAAAATTTGGCTCGGGTTTGGCTCGAAGCAAAGTTCGAGTTCGAGTTCGGCTCGAAAATTCGAACATGTTCGCGAACTATTCGAACTATTGCTCGAAAACAAATACCCGAAATGTTCGAAATGTATTTATTTATATATAAATTATATTATATTAATAAAATATTAAAGTTCGCGAGCCTCAAAAAATTCGTGAACATGTTTGAGTCGTTTACACCCCTAAGTAAAATTCGAACTATTTTGATTTATTTTGATAAATTGAGTCATTGTACCGTGCGGAGGTTGCATAGTGGTAAGTTGAACCATAATATTAATAAAGAAAGACGCCAATTGAAACATGTAATTGCCAATTTGAACATTAAAAATTGTTATTATGGATGGAGGAGCTTTCCTCTCTCATATTCATTCAAATTGACTAAATAAACATCTATATTCAGATTGACTTAAATTAACACATACACACATATAATGTTGTGCATGAATAATTGTTTCTGCTAATAAAATGATCGAAGTTGTGTATATTTTAAAAAGTTTGAGTTGTACCATTCTCGCTACTCACTAGCTACAATTTTTGGTAAATTTATAAATACTCGATCCTACAATTGATATCAGAACCAAAGTCACGTGTTCGATGCATATGAATTAAAATTAAATAAAAGAATTGAGGCATTTGCAATAACAGTCACGACCTTTTAGAACTAATAAATATAGTCTTATAGAAATTGTTTTCAATCAAAAAATAGTATCAAACTTTTGGTTTTATCGATAATAGTCCTAAACTTTTGTTTTTAATCAAAGTGGTTATAGAAACCCTTATCAATTAAAATACTATTTTGTTAAAAAAATATTTTTATGGGACTAAATTTATTAAAAACTTTCATGTGAGATTATTTTTTATTAAAAAATATTTTCTGTGGACTATATTTGATTATTTCTAAAAGTTCGTGAATAGTATTAAAAAAACTCAGCATTTTTTTTTAAATTTACCCTAAACTATTTTATAATTTATAAAACGATGACAAATATGAGTAATTTCTGTCCGAATTCATTATGTATATAATCATGCTTATGTTGGCATAATAGTCGACTGTATTAAAATACATCGAAGATAATATAAAAATTCTACATTTTAAATATTTTTTTCAGATAAAGATCGGTTTCACAATCAAAAGATCAAAAAAAAAAGTATTTACAGATTGTACATTTTCAGAAATCATAAAATGACTTCTAAGCTTCTGCTTCAATTTATTCTTAAATAATAAAAATTATTTTACATAAATGCTTTTTAAGCTACGATTATTGTAAATAAACTAGAAATATAGAATACTTAAGAGATGATTTAATATGATTAAAATTGTTATGTCAGGCTGTTAGCTGAAACCTCATAAAAAAAACAATATATTTTTATTTGGTTGTCACCCAAAAAATAAATACAAGTGACCTGATCTTGACTAATTTTATATATAGGCAAATGATGATATTGAAAGAAGTATTAATTATTATATAATTATATATTCCTATATTTCCCCCTTAAAAATCTAACCTACCTACCCAAGACTATGCCCACCCCATAAATTTCACTTTAGATAAATGAGATATAACCTGGACAACTAACATTAGTTTAGTATTTAAATAATAATACAAAAGACTTTTATATTATATTATATAATTAGAATAAATAAATTCATTAATATTCCTAGTGTACGTACCTCGTCCTTGTAAAATTAGTAGACGTTTGTAATAATTGAAATAATATTTTTTATGGTTAAAATATATATTTTTATGTTCTTTTACTGCAAAATTAAAAAAAATGTTGGTAAAATATTATCATTTTAAAACTTTTCTACCAAAGCAAGAACTATACCTGAGATTTGGGGTCTTTGTCATTGCGAGGAACAAAACATCAGCACTATAAGGGCTTCTGTTTACGATTTTATTTATTTATCGTGTATTTTGAATAGTGTGAAGTTTTTTTTTTAGTTAAATTTTCTGGATGACATTGTGAAATTAGTGTAATTTTCATTTGATATTGCCTTTCAAACTCTTGTAAATATATTTGTTGAGTGGATCAATAGCGGCTCATGAGATGATGCATACATAGTAAGGCCTCATTTTTCTAACTTGCCTTAAGCCTTATGAAAGTTTGAGCCGTCCCTGACCAAGATATACGCTGACAACAATTTCCTTAAAACAAATTCGTAGTTACATACGTAATTTGGGAATAAAATGCATGTCTATTTCCCAAGTTACAATGGCAAAACGCAAAACCAACAACAATCAAGCATGAGCTTCCTGACCTTGATGGGATGGATAAGAGTCGTGTCCACTTTGGGCAGATTCGAGTTCGAGTCATGTTTGACTCAAAAAATTGATTTAGCTCCTTCCCACTCAAAAAAAAACAGATCAAGCATGGATACGACTTTTAGACGAATGGAGTTTATAAAACTTAAATCATAATTTTCTTTCACATATGTTCAAAATTTCCAATGCCAGATGCATAGGATGCCACATGTTAAGTGAAAAAAAGTAAACACAGAGAATAATATAGTGTACATATTTTTTTTAAAAAAATTGATGTTATTTTTAAGAACACGTTTCGATGGCAGCCCATGACATAAGGCTTTTAAAATAGGAGATCCACATTATTTGTATGTTTATTTTTAACAATTAGATATTCCATTAGTTTTACGATGCCTAGGGATCTTCCATGCATTCCATGCGTGATTAAAAACTAAAGAAATAAATTACGTAAATATATATATATATATGTATATATATATATATATTCTAGGACAAGCCAATTGAATATTATTTTCTCCAACTTTAGACAAATGATTGATGTTTTGTCACCTTTTCCATGGACAACAACGAAAATCATGGATTCTCTGAATCATATTATATGACAGAATCAATTTTAAATATGCAAATTTAAATGATTGAATTAATTTATGTTAATTTTTATAATCTAAAATTATTTATCATAAAAATTCTAAGAAAAAGCAGTTTGTAAAAGTTATTAAATAGTAAATAGGTTTAGCTAGGCACTAAATTAAAAATTTGATCAAATATTATAAAAAAGAATGTAACGTGGAATCTTTTTGTATATCTCTTATACGTGGCTAACTTGATTGTTCTTAAAGAGCAGGTAGAGATCCCCGTCTTCTTCTTCGTTCAAAGCAAAAAAATATAAAATTTTTATATATATTTAACTTATTTTGTCCATTCTAATCATATACATCGGATTACGAGATAGTTCAATATTTGATTATAGTCTGAATATTTTTTATTTATAACTTTCAGGACTAAAAATATATGATCCCAAATCTGGGCTGCTTTTATAATTTAATTAGTATAATTTTGCAAAAAAACTTTGGTGGAAGCCTCTAAAAAACTCCAACTTAATACATAGTATAGACTAATACTCGTCTTCACGCGTTGCGTGCATATATAATATATTTTTTTTATTTATAAATTGATATGGTAATTATAAATTCATTTTTTTAATTTGGGTTTTTGGGATGTAATAATTTTTTTTCCAAATTGATTTTGTAGTTTAATACCTCCAATGTATTTTTTGATGTTATTTTATTATCTGAATTAGCAAGGGTCTTGTGATCATTTAACACATTGACATCTTTGTTAGGATGAGTGTGAAAATCGTGAAAATTGAGAGGTGGGAGTAAATTTAAAGTTTTAAAAAGTGGAACACAAAAGTGAAAAAAGAGGGAGTTTTGAGTTGCAATTTTGGGGTTTTGAAAAAAAACTTCAGCAAGTTTGTTTTTCTAGCACCCTCGTACTTTATATATATATATATATAAAACCTGAAATATCAAAACATTCAACTTCCTTTTCAAGAAACAAAATCGAGAAGATCCGAATGCGAAAACATGTTACGCCAACAGAGAAGATGAAAAGTCCTTAAGCTCTTGACTGTCGAGTAGAAATGGGATCACTGGAAATTCATACCATAAATTCATGATTTTATATATATAAGAAAATGTATTCTTCCTAAAAATGGTCTGCGCAACATGGGAGCAAGGTAGATGTAATCTGTCATAGATATTAGTTCAGCATTAACAAAAGAAGAGTCCACAATTATTCATCAACCGACAGAAGAGTCCATACACCAACCAAGAGAAGAAGAGTCCACGCATGCTGATATAGTCTGTAAGAGATTTGGTCATGGGAAATTCAAGAAACAAGATAATACCAATGGATAAAGAGAAATAGAGTTTTTTCATTATCTTTAGTCTGCAAGATAGGAATTGGTGATTTGATTTTTATTCTTAGGGATTAGTCGTATCTTTATTTTTTAAATTTTGAATCTAGGATTAGGATCTTTAATTTAATAATTAGGATTTGATTTTTTCGTGTATTTAAGCCACGTAAAGTAAGGAATAAAAGAGACTATCAATTTTCCCAAAACATCGTGTGAAAAGATTGCGAGGTTCTCTTTAATGAGCCTCAATCAAAATTCTCAAACAACCATAGGTCGACACGGCCGTAAATCTAACAAACAAGAACAATCTGATTTGAAGGATTCTCATTGCAAGGTCCCATAACGAGATCCCGAGCAAAGATACATAACATAATCACTATATCAGAATAGGATATTTGTTTGAATCGAACATTTATCAGGAACGAAAGCCATCTCATATAAACAAATTTAAGGTAATATAACTCTTTAAGAAACAGCATCGGCATAACAAAAACAAATCCCACAGTGAGTTAAAAATGTTTGAGCAGCAGTTTTTAACCTCTTTATAAATCTTTGAAGATACAGGACCAAGTAAAGATGTTTGCTTTCTTTAAATATTGATAGGATGTGGAACTCGTTGCCTATATCTCTGAACTTCAAGATGTCTTCTACATTCTCCAGGGTATCGAGTTTTGCTGTTCCAAGTAACCGGAGAACAAAACTTGACATGAAAAGAAAGGCAAAAATCAGGATGTTTAGAACCATTTATTACAAAATATTGAATTCTTACAAAGATCATGGCTACAATTTTAACTGAAGATCATGGCTACCATTCTAATCGAAGCACATCGTATAAAATCCAGATTAAGCCAGATCATGGACTTTGTTATCAAGTAATGGGTAGCTCAATCAAGATAAATTAGTTTAATAAAAAACGTCCCACATAATTTTTACAAGAATAACTTCATGAGGTTTCACTATATGTATATATATTTTCCAGATGTCTCAGAAAAGGTACCTGGCTAGATTACTTCGATTTTAGGAACTTCATTTCCGAATAGAAAGATCTATGTGAAGGTATGCGATGCACGTGATGAAGAAAAGGAAAAATGCAGAAACTAGCATCAGTGGTTCTGCAAGCATAAATACTGGGTTGAAATTGTAATACACCTGCACAAGCAATTGAGACAGCAAATGAATAATAAGAAAATAAGTGTTAGAAGCCAAACAGAAACATAGAGAAGTACCAACTAGAAAACAAGTGTTATAGATTTCAACTCTTAGACAAAATCACAAAACATAAAGAATAAAGTGTATTTCGTCCCATATTCGAGTTATCAAGTAGAAAAGAATAGTAAACACAGATAAATTCTAGCAAATACATGAAATATATGTTAGGAGAAGTCCACCAACAGTGACTTTTCCATACATCTCAAATCCCAAATATACATATCAGTGGTACTATTGCACTCCATTTAAGTTAGATGTGCTACACTTCATGAATGAAACAATTCTTATATATCTCCACACACATGCACCACATAGATGTATGTGTATAAGATGGATGAATGTTCTCAAAATCTATAGATTCACCACAATCAATCTTCTCGATCAAGTGGGCAAATAGGTAATGGAAAAGGTTTATCCTGCGTTTCTCATAGAAACATCTTAATTATGGAGGGGGAATCATTCAGAAGATAAGGATGAGTGAGCATGATAAATGTATTACAGTTCCATCACCAGTAGGAACTAGGAATTGCCATTTAGGGGAAAAAATAAAAATTTCCGAGAATTAAGTTTTAATAAATGGACAGGTTACCTGGAAAGGAGTATTATGCTCAGGAACTAAATTCTTCTTCTCCAGAACCACTACTGTCCGTCCAATCACATCAAGGTATGAGTACTTAGTCTGCAGGGATACAAATGTTAAAGCATCAATCAACACCAAAGGCACAAAAATCGCAGACTAAATCAAAAGGTAGAAGTTGAAGGTAAACTTGGATAATGTCTGCGGGGATACAAATGTACAGCATCAATCAACACCAAAGTCACAAAAATCGCAAACTAGATCAAAAGGTAGAAGTTGAAGGTAAACTTGGATAACATAGGCTGTATAATTGGAGAGTCACTAAACCTGAGACTATTTTTCAAGTATAAGACTGGCTGTTTTTTTCTTAATGGAAGAACAACATGAGCAGAAAAACATTTAGTAGATTCTCTTAAAACGGAGTTTCACTAGCGACAATGTAGCACTGTCAAATTCTTTGGAAAATAACATGCATGAAACTTCTCTGCCAATCAGATATTTAATGTAAAAATTTGGAGACGAGAAACAGTTCTTATTAAGAAAGACGCACTTATAATGAAACAGAAAGAAGCTTAGCTTCGCTAGATGTCCCGAATTCCAATAAAGCAGAATTATTCGATCATGATTCTGATGATTTTAGGCGGAATATCAATTGTCTTGTTCACCAAGATGCTAAGAAAATTCAACGAGTATTACCTCCAAACTCTGTTCAACTGTGAAAGGTACATTGACGGAAGGATCTTTTGAGCCCTCTGGAAGGACAACCTTCAAATAAATAGACAGACAGCTTATTTTCCAAAATGAAATAACAGTGGCATGTAACCCACATGCCACAGTTGAATTATAATTAGTTTTCACCTTGATTGTCAACTTGTCAACTACAGTATTAGCAAGAGGACAGCCAAAACTGAAGTTTAAGTAACGTGCACCAGCAGCAGACTCAAAAAGAAAGTCTTGTAGCGGCACACCGTAGCCGATGATGAAAGTTGTCTTCCAGCCCCCAAATAAAGGATATCGTGGCTCTATTAACAGCTCTGACTGCAACCAAAAAAGAATATGATTCAAAATTTCAAGGTTTTTGTTTTCTACATTTCTGTTTATACCATTGACTATGCATATAAAAAGGTTAGAAGAGGTTTCTAGAGATGAATAATATCATTATTTTCCTTTCTGCAGTTTGATAACAAAGGTGCAATATTCGAACAGTTTTGGGACATGATAAAGATCTCGTTACTCAATAATTAAATCAATGACATGGAAGAACATGAAATGCTTTGAAACCAAAATACAAATTGAAAAGCAATTACAAGTTAACAGGAAAAATAGAGTTAGCGACAGCAGCCAAAACAAGATCCTCTTTTCCAGTCTTCATTGATGCACGAGTGTTTACCAAGGGGACGATAGAGGTTACCTTTTTGGAACTTGTGCGTAATCGTGATGAAGATATGTTCCCTATTTCATCTCTGTAGTAGACAGAATGAACTCGTGGAGGTAGCTCTGCCAGGAGGTGCTTGAATGAAGAGATGCCACTAGCAGTGGGTCTAGACTGATAATCAACCCTGTCACAAGAAGTATCGAGAGATCGAATAACCAAGCCAATTGTACACAAGCATAGATAGTATAAACTGCCTAAACATCAATTATACAAAGAGAAATTTTATGAGTCTCAGGAAAAAGATTAGTATCCCAACATTTTTTCACATGCTTTGTGAAATTTCAGATAGCAAAGCTTGATGTGCAAATGATCAGTAACTGTTTATTAGAAAGTTCGGACAATTATAGTGGACTAACATATTTAACTTACACAACTAGCTACAGTAAGAAACGCACATAACTATCTAAAATTTGGAAATTTTCATGTACTGGCAGCCTAACCTGGAGAAAACACCTTTGTGCCTAGCACCAGCATGAGCTAAACTGTAATGCTCGGTTACTTGAATGCTACCCCAATGAGATATTTCAATCTCACGCTCAAGCTCCTCCACAACAGCGAATGGCTGATTATTTTCAAAATGGATTATAATAGGGGAGTATGAATAAGGAATGCGGTCCTCATATGGCCCATATTTCAGTTCAGTACCAGCTCGGTTAGTGGGTTCAACTGTAGTGAATGATTCGACCTTGTTGCTCGGTGTTTTAACCAAGGTTGCCTGCTGTTTAATATGGTATGGCGATAGTATAATTGCACTGTCATGGTAATATACCAGCTGAGACTCTGACTGGCCTATCTCCAATGGGAAGGGTTCCAGAGAGTGTGTCAAAATGTAAAATATTTCTAGTGTGGTAGCTTCACCATTTGAAAGTGGATTAAGCAATGATACAGCATAGTATTTGGTTCCATTTGGTCCGCCAGGGAGCTCAGTTGGATTGACTTCAAGAGGAAGATATGATTTCTTCCTCTTCTTGCCAACAACTATGGCAGCTTTAACAGATGCTAGATGATCAAAGTGTGCAGGTGGAAACGAAAGAAGAACTTCTGAAGCTGAAGCTTCCCCAATATTCTCAACCTACAATTCGAGAATCATATATGATGCACAATCTGCAAATGACTGAAGCTTCAACTTGGAAAACGCAAAACTAACAATATCTAATACATGAAGCACAAAAAAGTTATCAGGAGCTGATAGCCTTTGCAAGAAAAGACAGTACAACCAACTAGGATTCACCTTTATTCCTCCAGCTCTCTATCAAGAAGAAATTCGCTGTTTGTGGGGATTCCACTACTAATGGGATAAAGTTTGACTTTGAATAAGGATTTTAATATCAGAATTATATTTATGTCTGCCTGCCATATTCCTTGATCCAACAATTTGGACTTTGTCAGATAAAAATTGAATAAAGCTCAATTTTAGACCGTAATTTTTACAAAACAACACAGAGGCACATTTGAGTATTGCTCTAATGAACTCAAGAAACCAGAACTGAAATTCACATCCAGTTATGGGGAAAATTTAAACAAAAAAAAAACAAAAAAATATCATTTTCATTTCAATGATCATTTTACGACAATGAGCATCATTGTGAAACAAAATAAATTTTCACCAAAAAATATTTTCAAATCAATAGAAACGGAAAAAATAAGAGAAATTATTACACAAGATTTACTGTGGAGATAATCCATTTACAAGTTAGTTTATATATAAAATAAACTGGAATGGAAGCATAGATGAGTAACGAAAAATACCTTTAATGTCAAATAAACCCTAACAATGTGTGAAGCCAAGTCAATCTGCACCAGATACAGATTCTCGTCATTTAAGCTATGAGAAAAATACGAAAAATGAAAGAATCAACGGATAATTCTACCCAAAATCGAGTAAAACTGCTTCTAAGAAGAACGCATCGATACAGTCAACATATAATATAACGAAGAAAATCACGAAAAAAATGGAAAGCAGAGATCAATTGAGATTCTACCTGGCGCTCGGCTTGGACGATCTGGAGATCAGTGGGCGCAGACGACGATGCTCCGACGAGGAATGCAACAGAGATTATTAAGAGAGCGTACAATGCAGCAGCCATTGCTGTACGGTTAAGACTAGAGACTATCCCTCGACTGATTTCTTTTAATATATATAGCTAAAATTACAATAACCATTTGATACAAAAATTAGATCAAGAATTTTTTTAATAATTGCAACAAATTTTATTTTATTTTGAAATTTTTACTGTTTTTAAGCCACGTACTCACAATATTGAGACTCGTTGGCTCTTTGGAAATAGCCCGATTGATATTCACCCAATCTCATTTTAAAATTACCTGTGTTCGAGAAATTTAAACAATTTGATACATGTGTTTTAATAAAAATACTTCTGAGAAATGGGAAAAAAATCAAATATATGTTTGCTTTTGTTTTAGAAAAATAAAATCATTGCTAGATACCATAAAAATTTATTTCAATCATTGTTTATAACTAATTTTGTGTTATACTATTTATAATGTTAATTTTGAGAAAACTTAATCATTGTGTGCCAATGTGTATATAAAATTAGTATAAAAATAAAAATAATTTTGTTTAATAATTGATCAAAAGATTTAGGACAAAATATTGTAATATAGTCAATTATTTATTTAGCATATATGTAAGCTAGTCTTAGGTAATTATATTTATAATATCACTAGTGTTTATATACCCCAAATTGGTCTAGAGGAGGTTATTAAACGAAAATTTTGGAAAGATTTAGACGACGTGGTTCAAGGAATATCTCTTAATGAGAAGATCTTCATCCGGGGAGATTTCAATGAGCACGTAGATCGGGATGGTTATGAGAGTGTACATGGAGGCTATGGCATTGGAGACAGGAACGCCGCATGTAATTCACTTTTGGATTTTGCCATGTCATATGACTTAGTCCTAGCGAATACTTGGTTCAAGAAAATGTTCTCTCATCTAGTTCCTTTTAGAAGTGGGTCTAGTACAACTCAAATAGATTTCTTTTTGGCTAGAATGATAGATAGTTAAATGCTTGGATTGTAAGGTAATTCCAGGAGAGAGTGTAGTCACCCAACACCGAGTTTTAGTTCTAGATGTTAGGATTAAGAATAGGGCTACTAGAATTAAGCATAAGTTATAACCTAGAATTAAGTTGTGGCGGTTAAAAAAATGTAACTTTGGAACTTTTGTAGAGAAGTAGTCGAGGAAGTTAATTGGACGCCAAGAGATGATCCTGATACCACTTGGAACAAAATGGCTCGTGGCATTAAGATGGTAGTTAAAGAGCTCATTGGTGAGTCAAGAGGATATGCTCCACCAGTTAAGGACACATCATGGTGGAATGAAGACGTAAAGAAGGCTATCCGGACCAAGAGGGATGCTTACAGAGAGCTGAAGAAGAACAACAATGGGGCAACTTTCGAAAGGTATAAGCTTGCCAAAAAAGAAGCGAAGGCAGTGGTTCGAGATGCTAGAGCTGAAGTCTACAAAGAAGTGTACGATAAATTGGATACCAAAGAGACAGAAAAAGAGATCTACATGATTGCCCGAGCGATGGAGAGGGAGACAATAGACTTATGTCCAGTGAAATACATAAAAGATGAGAACCACCAAGTCTTGGTTAGAGATGAAGACATCAAAACATGATGGAAAAATTATTTTAACAGCCTGTTCAACAGTGGCCTATGTTGCACGGATACGGATACGTGGATACGCAGATACGGGTACGACTGCACGGGATTTTCAAAATTTGTAGGATACGATACGTCCGGATACGGTAAATTTTATTAATTTATTTATATATATATTTTTATATAATTAATAATATTTGTAATAAATCAAGTTTCAAGCATATAATCAGCATTAAACACATTAGAAATCAGAATAAAGTTGCAAACTCACCAACTTCACGACAAATGGTAAAATATTAATCCAGAACATCTAAAAATTTCAAGCATATAATCGACATAAACACATTAAAGTGGTTAGGAAATAAGGATTATAATTAAATAATTTAATTTTAATTACAATTTCAACCCTATTTTTTTAAAAAAATTCGAAAATTCCCGTATCTTACGCGTGTCGGATACGGTCAACGGCGTATCTTGACCGTATCCGAAACGTATCCGAAATAAAAAAAAATATTTTTATCCTCGGATACGCCACGTGGCGTATCCGATACGTATCGGTGCCGTATCCACGCGTATCCATATCCCAGAAGTATCCGATACTTGACCCCGAAATTTTTTGGAGTATCGGTGCAACATAGACAGTGGCTTTAGCCAAGATTTAGGTGATCTTAACATCCATCAACATGATGTAAACCATGAGTTTACTCGCAGAATTAGAGAATCTGGGGTTAAAGAAGCTTTGAACAAAATGAAAGCACGAAGAGCAGTTGGTCCTGATGGAATTCCTATTGAAGTATGGGGATGTTTAGGATCGACAGGGATAAAGTGGCTAACAGATCTATTAACAAGATTCGGAGGAGTAACAAAATTCCAAATGAATGGAGAAAGAATACTCACATTCATATTTACAAGAACACAGAGTTGCACCAACTATCGTAGTATAAAACTCATGTGTCACACAATGAAGCTTTGGGAGAGGATAATTGAATGTCGTTTAAGGAGGGAGGTTAAGATATCGGAGAACCAATTTGGTTTCATGCAAGGACGGTCAACTACTGAAGCTATCCATTTACTTCGTCAACTTGTCGAGCGCTATCGTGAGAGGAGTAAAGACCTGCATATAATCTTTATCGACTTGGAGAATGCCTACGATAAAGTACCAATGGAGATATTATGGTGGGCTTTGATGACGAAAAAAGTTCACATCAAGTATGTAAATATAATCAAGGACATGTACGACGAAGTAACATCCAATGTGAGAACGTGCAGTGGGGTGACAAGTGAGTTCTCGATCACTATTGGATTGCATCAAGGGTCGGCGTTGAGTCCTTTACTGTTTGCCCAAGTGATGGATGAGATAACAAAAGACATACAGACTGAATTACCTTGGAACATACTTTTTACTGATGATGTTATGTTAATCGACGATACAATGGTTGGGGTAAATGCCAAATTTGAGTTATGGAGAGAGACGTTGGAATCAAAGGGTTTTAGATTAAGTTAGGTCTAAACGGAATATATGGAGTGCATATTTAGTCATCGTTCTTTTCGGGATTCCGATGTTGTAGCACTCGGTGGTCAAGAGGTATCGATGAGCATCAAATTTCGATACCTAGGTTCAGTTATCCAAAAGGAATGAGAGATTGACAGTGACATTAACCACATGATTAAGACTGGCTGGTTGAAATGGAGAAACGCCATCGGAGTTCTATGCAATCATAATATCCCGCTGAAATTGAAGGGAAAGTTTTATAGAACCGCCGTTAGACCCGCAATATTGTATGTGACTGAATGCTGGGCACCGAAGAGGAAGCACATCTAAAAAATGAGTGTGGCAGAGATGTGTATGATTCGTTGGATGTGCGGTAAGACCAGGAGAAATAAAAAAAGGAACGAAGATATTCGAGCTGAAGTAGGTGTAGCGTGTATAGAAGAAAAGATGCAAAAAAAACCGCTTACGTTGGTTTGGTCATGTTCGACGTAGGTCCAGCAGTGCACCTGTGCGTCGAGTGGAGTCCATGAATTTTGGCCAGTTCACGAGAGCGAGAGGACGACCGAAGAAGACATGTCTCGAAATTATACGCAAAGACTTGGAGTGCAAGAGGATTACAGAAAATATGTTGACAGATAGAAGCATTTGGAGTAGAAGCGTTTGGAGAAGACTGACGCATGTGTCCGACCCAACTTGATTCTCTCCATTGTTCATGTAGCCTATCTCAATTCATTGGGATTAAAGGTTTTGTTGTTATTTGTTTTGTTATTATAAGGTGTGGTTTGGAAATATAACAATATGTGCTAATAATTTGGTTTTGTGGTACTAATAATTATAGATTAGATTTGTAAAATACATATTAATGGGTTTTTATGTATTTTTTTGTTTTTTTATATGTCAGACAATCAGGTCAATCTGCTTAAGAAGAATTAACAAAATTGATCATATAGCTTGGAAAGCGCTACATTAACAAATTATTTAGTGTTTCTCATGTCTTTTTTTTCGTTCCCTTTTATTTTAGGCCCGAGTCGTGGTCTGACGTTATAATTTTATAAAGATCTATTGACTGGTCATGACCGTGCAACATTTAGTAGAGAATGATATGAAAGGAAAGCATATGGAATGTGTAGGATTTTGATAACACTAAATGCGGAATATAAACGATACTAACTCGTTTTGATTGAAAAACTGGGTTGAGATTATGCCGTTGTTTTGGAATATTTTCTTGCCCGTTGCATCAGATACACTCACTAAAATTTGTATTATGTTTGCATAACTAGAAGCCTCAAAGAGATAGTAATATTGATGTTTGGAATGGACAAACTTGTTTTCCAATTTTTGTTCAATTTTTTACACGATTTTTACTTAAGTACTAAATTTGTCAAGCTCATAAATTAATAAAGTATTAATTAAAATATCAGAACTCACAAAAAGCCTGCAAATTGTTGAAGAAAATAAACTTAATCCAAACTCAACTTGGAATAATATCCAAACATATTTAAGAATTTTGAATATGAATCGAATTCATATGTTATCCTAATACGCTAACTTACTTTTAAGATAATAAAATCCTAAACAGATTCGAAAAGAGAGAAGTGTTATTTCCACTCCAAAAAAATATTACCAAAACTCCACCTTACTTTTCTGGTCTATTAAATTTTAAACAAATATTTATACTGTAGATCGATTTAAATCGGAACCCGTCAGAAAGCAAAACCAGAACTAAAATTAGAACCAGAGCTATAAACGTGTTCAAACAGTTCTATTTTGATTCTACCTTTTATTCATAAATAAACAGCATGTTTCAAAACTGTGGTCATGTTAAGTTGAAAGTATAAAAAAATAAATCTTAAAAAAATGAAATAGGGAAGTTTCATCAAAGTTATTAACCAAGTATATTTGATATTTAATGATTGTTAATAGATATTTTACCCCATGATTTGAAAATAGCCCGTTACCCATTGTAGTTTGTATGTGCAAACCACCATATCTATGTATACTATATTTTACAAACCACGGAGGATAAGATATTTATTTTGAAAATCAAATGGGTTCGAAGAAAATACCATGTGAAAGATCCTATCCGAAAAAGGAGGGGGGGGGGGGGGGGGGGGGGTGGGGGGGGGGGGGGGGGGGGGGAGGGGCGGGGGTGGCGGGGAAAGAACCTAGGGGATTATAACTAAATAAGAAATCTAACAATTTTCAACCAAGAACTCCAATTCAAAATCAAGTAAATTAAATTATAACCAAATTTTCTCAAGCGGAGCAAGAATATAGTTGGCAGATAAAAAGAGACCATATCCACAAATTAAATTATAAATAATGAAATAAACAAATATGTGACTCAAGAATGGAGCATCAGAAAATGTAGAAGCTCCAAATAAAAGGCACTATGTTTTCAATAAAAAAAATGTTTATAATTCTCTACTCCAGTTAACCCTCCAACGAAACGCATGAATTCCTACACCAATTATAAAGCTCCATTTCCTAAACCTACAATCTCATTGCACAATTTCTCGTAAAGTTCCTCTGTGTGTCACCAACAATTTCTGATTCGAATCCACGGTGGTGGCATTACCTTCGAATTACTCCACTTTTGCTGCCGGGAGTACTTCCTTCCCATGCTATGAGAATTCCCTCCTTGCATAAAATCAGGTCGCCCATTTGCACAGGAAATATTCATTTCTTGTGAGTCCATGTCGGGTGTCCTCGAATCCGAGCAACGAGCGACATACTTAGGGCAATCTTGTTCTATTTTTTCCTTGGGTTCACTCAATGGGGCAGATGCAACAGTACATGATGGTGGGTGTAAATTGCCACGGGTGTATAGGGGTAATGGAGGAAACGGATGGAAAGGCACACCTGGAGCTATAGTCCAACCGTCTGAAGTTTCTGCGCGAACCCCAAATTGATGCATGATAGAAGAGGGAATTCCATAGGAGGTCGACATGTATGCATTATATCTCCGCTGAGAATCACCTGATACTGTGCCATATGGTTGCTTTATGGATGCTTCTCTTTCTTGGAGATTAATGGGAGTTGAAGATGGATCAGATGGAACCGTAGGACCATTACAGGGAGAAGAAAATCCAGGAGGGATATCATCATCGGTATTCAACTTTACATCACATTCCAAGTTAGTCCTAAGACTTGGATTCAGTCGATCGTCTGTGGGGTTGTCCCATCGGCTCTTGCGCTTACGTGTTTTTGTCCCGTCAGTTACACTGCTAACTGAAGCAGATATGGGTTCTGAGCTGGAGAGTTCAATTGTACAAGATGCAGCAACTGGCTGCTCGACACGACAATTTGTCGATTCTGACAGTTTTCCGCCTTGATTGCTCCGAAGTTCATGCAACATAGAAGGACTATCGTGGCTTGAAAACTGAGGATATTCCATCCTTGCATTGTCCCGTTCTGTGCAGTTATTTTTTCTGAGAGATCTGGGAATCCATTTGTCCCTGAAACTTCGTGCACTTTGATGGACCTGAGAGGAGTAAAGATCAAACTTCAGCCAAAAAAAAAAAAAAAGCGCTCACTCAAGAGTGCAATCTTCCAAGTATCTATGATGGCATAATGTTCAAACACCACCCATCCAAACATCCAGATAATTAGAAGTGCATGCACTTGCTTGATGGATGCTTGGTAGTTCCTGGATGCAAGCAATAAAACATGACATTAACATTTGAAAGGCGACTAATATGCCAGTGACAAGTAGAGAAATACTTAGCTTTTGCCGCCAATTCACAAGTGGTATCATCATGAGCAAAGCATGGACACAAAAGCAAGTTAAGGATTAGGGAGGTGGTGTGGATGCAACACATAAAACCTCTTTTAAATAGAACAGGGAATTATTTTCTTTACCTCAATCAACAAACAGATTCCAGCCACAACCAGAAAAGAAAAGAAAAGAAAATACAAACACACAGTAACAAAGGATTGATTTCTAAGGGCTAAAAAAGGGATTAGTTTTTCTGCATTATAATAAAACAAATCATCTCAGCCTTTAAACATCTATGGTAAACATTAATATAATCATATGAAGACAACAAAAGATAAACAATTGAAATAGGAAGAAGATAAAGAGTGGTAAATATTAATCGAGCAGTATTGTCAAGAATTTTCACAAGCAGAAACACCATCAACACTTAGAATTATCACAAAATCACAGGTGGGAAAAAGGGACTGAAACTAAACAACAAAATATTATCTGCGAAGGTTTCCCGTTTGCAAGTTGCCCTTGGACATCACAATGATTTCAACCAAGATGCTCAAATGCGATAAAAACTAATCACTTTTCTTTCCGTCAATTATTGACAGCAACAATAAGTACCAGACATGTGAAAAAGATGACATCAGACATGAACGAGTAAATTGACAACACAATTTTTCATTCATTACCTGTTTGTCAGCATGTTCTGTCAATGTTAATACTGAATCTTTAAAGCTGCAAATGCAGAACATACACTTCAGAGAAACTATGACACAAAACCAAAAAAGGATTATATATACACCAATTGTTTTACCAAAAACAACACTATTTTCTTCCCACACCGGAGCAAAAAAGTCTACCCTCATTGATTTTCTTTTCCAAGATGAGACGAATAAATTCACAAAACTTTGAGTCAGTTCACTAAGTTTTAACCATCACCAGTAGAAAATTACGGAATTAACCAAGAACACAGAACATCAAATAACTAATGTAGGTCTAAAATTGATTAAGTCTTAAAAGGGATCCACCAGTTTATCCAATGGAAGTGACATTGATATTTATTTGAATACCAAAAAAATTCCAAAATTAGAATACAAGTAAAGACTTCAGTTCATTCTGTTTGAATTCCACAAGCACCCTGAGTTTAAACCTCACCAATTTAGCGTAAAAACAATCAACAATAAGAATAAGCTGTTACGGACCCAAATATAAAGGCCAAAACAAGTCCATGAGTCGCAAGCCTTAGAAGTATCTAGAAATGGGGGAGGACATATAAATGTGAACGGGGAGAGTAGATTAGCCATTCTGTTATTTTTGTTTTGGAGTGTTGAGATTAGCTTTTTGTAGGGAAGGGAGTGATATCCCGTGTACAGAGGATTGCCTCTGCGAACATTATTTCCATTACATGTCATCACATTTCAGCATATTTCTTTCTTTATTTATTTTGTTGATTATTGTTGTTGAATGATGATATTTGTGGTTGCAACACAAGCTCTATCACATCCACGTTTTGAAAGCAGTCCCAGGATACTAAGTAATTCTGATAGCTATGAGAAACAAATCTAGTGATCCCCGTTATCCTCTCTAACATAGTCAACTATTCACTATTTTTATTGGATGTTTGAGGCAGCCTCTTCATGGTCCTGGGATATTATATAATTTCCTCTTCTTCCTTTGAGCACAACATATTTTGTGAAGCCACAGTACATACTTTAGCAGGATCAGCAACAAGAAGGAACACTATCAAATTGTTAATGCCTCAAACCTCTCGTAATTGAGACAACAAGTGCGCCTATAAACAAGCTAATAATGATTATGATTTACACTTATTCATCACAAATCTAACAGTAAGTTCCTCAACGACAAAGACTGAACCTTAATTTATACTATAAACATGCTCTCGTCTCTTCCTAAAATACATGAACTGAGCATTGTCATTATTATTTTTTAAATCAATGATACCCAAAAATAATACATCAAGATCTTACATATTAAAACCATAGTCCGCAAGAAACTTAGAAAATCTATGTACATCAGTAAAATAGGTCAATAAATATGCTGACCTCTCCACTCCTCGACAAGGTGGGCCTCCAGTTATGTGCTCCAATTTAAGAATCTCCCTTGTTGCCATATACTCAAGTATCTATCCAAACAACAATAGAAAAAGCAGTAAAACTCTATTTTATCAAAGTAACAATTTGCTATGCATTATGGTTGTAAAGACTTTATCAGCATTTTCCACATTTGCCATCAAATTTGGGAGAATAATTTTATAAATTCATTCAAGTCATTTGAGTTTCTTATGGACCAGTTTATTTTTCATATTTTCAGTCGCATAATTTTTTTCAAAGCTTTCTATCATGTACTTTAGAAAGAATATGTTCAGTTTCAAGTGTTCAGCATGAGTAGACATTGTAAGCTAGCATTAGTAAGTTTTCAATACTTTAATCATGCAGCGGAATCCAAATAAAATCTTCAATCAGTACATAATCTCGTCAATTTGAAAAACCTTTTATCAAAACTATTGCTAATTATTCAATTTTCTATCCCACATGAGTTTACATCATCAAATGGGAAGATTATTTGTGTTTATAGACACATGGAATTCCGAGTCAGTTCCCTACCTACTCTCGATGTAGTCAACACAACCAACACCAACTTGTGTCCCATCAACTTTGCAATATAGAGGTGGACATTAAAGCCTAAAGACGACAGACCGATGAATATATTTACATGACCTTTTCAACACACATACAAATCAGTTATTGGCAATTTCATTTTGAAGGCCATGAACTTGAGTTGTTTGCCATTTCAGTATATGTTCGAATATTGATTTATCATGTGTATGTTCAAGTTCATACATGATCTCATGTGTACATATACGCTTTGTTCTCTTGCATATTTATGAGTAAACAAGATTTGACCCAAAATAATAGGTCAAAGGAGCAAATTTTCTGGGTAATTGTGGTCACTCTCAAATGATCAACTATTTGAATAAGCCTAAGTTGATATAAAATTGATTACCATAGCTCTTTTTCAAAGTTAAGTAATGTTTGTCATGAAGTGAAGTAGAAGTTTATTCAGTTCCACCAAATTTACCTTAAGAAGCTTGCGCAGAATCGGAGTTTTGATGAATTCCCTCCTACACTGCTTCAATATGTTGTGTAGCATCTGCAAGCCTATACATCAACAGTCATTGCTCTGAAAAACTTCAACGCACTAATGAAAAGCATCAAGATATATACTAGGAACAACAAACAAAACAACAACCATTCTTGTTAATCACATCAAGCAGAACAGTTCGAGATTTCGTCTTCAAAAGTGCATCCAAGATCATTGAAAGAACTCGATTACTGCAAAAATTGAAATAAGTAACTCAACTTCAGGACAACTCCATGAACAGTATGCTTTTACAAGGTGAAATAACAAACAGGATAACAAATTAATGAATTTAGTAAAGTAAGTAAACTACCAAAAAATACCTCTGTATAGCTTCGCCATGGCCATTATTCCCTGATGCAGCAGTAAGAAAAAGAAGCTTCAAGTAGCCTCTTGATGCATCCTATCAAATTATAGAAGAAACTAAGACATGAAACAACTATCTACAGGCACGTAAAGAAAGTTCAAGCGCACAGTATCAATCTAAGTAAATACATAACCAACCAATACAGGCATATGCTATGACATCAGCAATTACACAATTTCTACAAATACTGAAAATTGACTGAAATCAAAAAGTTGGAATTAGTTGACCACTTTTATAGATGACAAAAAATACATCAAATGCTCTTCGCAAAATCAATAGATTAAGAAAGAAAAAATGCATAGCATGCGGCACGGGATGAAGAACTTACTTTACGCTTGCTTATTCCTCCTTCAGGATCAAGCAATTCATTCAGTTTCTCCTCCACTGCAAGCATTTGGGTAAGTTGTTGCAGAAAATACCAACCATAACTACCAAGAAAAGAAGCATGAAGCAGATGATTGTCTACCTGCTTCAAAATGACTATTCACGAAAAGCTCTGGTAAATTATCAGATTTGTGTGGTGCAACATTTGACTTATCCACATTTGGAGTTCCTTTGTCACCCGCAACAATAGACTTAACTTTCCCTTTTTTAGTCGAGGCTGAGGAATGATGAGTTTTAGTGAGAGGATGGGCCTTCCCTTGTTCCTTTCTTCCTCTCACAGTAGCATATTTCAACTTGCTCTTAGATTTTACTGCATCAGGCTGTGATTTCCTATTTAATTCAGAACTCATTATCTCTGGTCCATGAGCAGAACATGATGAATTTTCCACTCTGTTTTGCGCTAAAGAAAGCTCATTCTGGCCTGAAGACTTCATACTGCCATCTGATTTTAAGGAAATATTCATGAACTCGACAGAGTAAGGCTTGTGGGAAACAGTGCCCTCAGACTCAAGCTCAAAAGCAGCTGACAAAGATCTGTTCAATGACTCTCCAGTTTTTTTGTCCGTGTCCAACTGCCTGACAGCATCAGTTAAGCAACCTTGAGAAGAAGCATATATATCACCACCAACATTTTGAGTTAAAGCTTCAGGAGAGTGTGCTTCTTCAGTGCTTTCCAATAGACCAGCAGCATATTCCAACTTATTCATTGTATATTCTGCGGATTCATTTGCAATTTTGTTGTCTCTGATAATTAAGGAATTTGATATTATATCATTCCAGTCATCATTCAGCTCTTTATCTTCACATGTCATAAGAGGTTCTGAAGATTCATCGTCGGAATCACCTTGAACAATTACTTCAGAATTTGATGGATCACCGCCTATATAGCCCCGACAATTATGTGAACCACAAACACATTTTTTCGCAGCAGCCCCAAACACACGTACATAGTTGTAATCAAATGTGACCTCTTCATCCTGGAATACAAAATTGCAAAAAAACAGCATGTTCACTAGGATACGACTGGCATAAAGAAGTACTACACCAAGGATGAAAACAATAAAAAACTAACTACCTATATATCAGGCACTTCCTATATTACTCAAACCAATCTAATGGTAAAGAAGTAAACGAATCTTTTAGTCACCTCCCAAAAAACCCCGAAAAAAACCAACATACCGTAATAAGTTGTCCTCAAAAGAAGCATGCAACTTGACTAGACATGGCAAAAATCTCGTTTTATCACAACAGATATTACCTTCTTAATATCCTTCACAGCAAAGAGTCCAACACAAACTTCTCCATTCACCATCCACTATCAAAAATGCCAAGAGTACAAGTTAATTATAAAACTGACGATTCCATAGAAAAAGGCAGGACAATAGTATAGGACAATGAAGTTGGTCAAGACTTATTTTGAGACCTAACTTTTAAAAATATATAAACATGAGCACTCAAACATCTCTGTGAAAAAAACAACCGAAAAAGCGAACAAATGAACAAAACATAATGATGGACCAAAGAAAATTGAACCCAGAAACATCTGAAATTAGCTCGTAAATTAGCATCATATAAACAATATGTAGCAGAAAATGCATAAGAACATCAAAGTGAAGATTACAAGCACTCAGTGTACTAACCCAAAAACAAGACAGCTTGCTAAAGAAAATGCAAAACTACAGAGGAAAGAGATTATGGAAGGCAAATGGCACATGCCAAGAAGGTAGAACATAAAATGCTCCACAGGGTGCATGAAAAGGTCCTGTAAAATTCCACACTTTTCATTCTATTCCTCACATTCTAAAAATTACAATTGCATGAAAGGTTAGCTCCCACAAAGTACCTTCTCAGTACGGCAGTTAGGATCACAGCTGTGGTTTATGAACCTGCCCAAGTTTCCTTTAGCACAAGCATCAATCACCTGGGAAAAAGGCATATACAGACAGTATTAAAGTATACATAAAGTAACAAAAGTAACAGCCATCAAACAAAGGAAAACGTCAGACACCCTAAAAGGGGGTAGGGGATAATAGTATGGGATTGTAATGGAAAATTTCCCATAGTAATTTCAAATACGAAGAGATTTTGCCCAAAGTTTATTCTGTTGTTACAAGCAGTTTACTCCATAATAAACTTGGCCACGTACATCAATACCATATATATGGATAAGGGTCCTTTCCGGCAAGACAACATATGTAAAACCTAAAACCAGCGAGTGACATTTAACACAAGAATTCAGTCCATCTTGAACAATTCTCTCTGCAACCTAGACCAGTAAGAGGAGCGCTGGTTCCTTTTATACCATTTCTAACCATCCTTAACCCTTTGCCCTGTATAATTTATTGTTCACAGACAACCCAACCTATTTGTGAGCCTCCTTGCAGATCTAAGTGGATGAATATGTGGGATCATGATTTCCACTCATACTTACAGCCTAGTCAAAAAGAAATGGGAGAAAAGAACAATAAAGTTCTTAATTTCAATGAGCGTGGTTTATTTACAATTGAAGACCGAACAAACTTCACAAGAAACATAAGCTGCAGCGCAATTACGGTCAGCTCATTTACCTTCACATTCACGCTAAAATGCTTTGATCAAGCCAGTAAACGGTTTCGTACAATTTCCCTAGAAGATTTATAAATTCTGATGCACGAAGTATCACCGAACTTTCTGTTACAAAGCTTAAAATGAACCCCTCTCATTCATAAATGAAAGAAACACAAGAGCGTTGAGTCACTCATAGAGACAAGTCAATTGATGTCATAAAGTGAGACAAAAGCATCATTTGCTTCTCAAATAGTTCAAATATTCATGAACAATTAAGCTACGGATGAATTACTGAAGATCCTGAAGTGGCCAGAAACTAAACTTATGAGGGCGACACTATGCAAGAATTTTCAACTTCACACAGATACAAATGATGACGGCAAACCTCGCTTCCATTCAAAGTCATGAAGTAAAAATGTTTGTGACCCTTCAAAGCATACTCTCTTTGCCTTGCTTGATAAGCATGCACGTCTAGAACCTGCAAATTAACCAAAAAACTGATACATAAGAACTGCAGTTTCAATTCACCATTCAAACATTAGAATCTCAAACAATGAAGCATCTATCTTGAATCAGCATTTTTTTCCCATAGCATATCTTGGTTATATCCTTATGTATACACACACACACACACACACACACACACACACACACACAGATATATATTACCTGCTAGGCTACTAGCTCGCTCTATGTCAACTTGGAGTAACATTAATTGACATCAATTGCCTAAATAACAAGTAAACAGAGGTCCTAGTGAGTAGTAACCTCTCCAACATATTCGATAAGGAACCGTCCTTCAGGGATGTCGTCAAGCGCCTGAAGGCCATAACCCTTCTTTCCACACCTGAACCACTTCAGTTTCGCGTACTTGCGTTTTTGAAACTGCAAGCAATTACATACAGAGAATTCACTATATGAATAACAACAAAAGATCCACACATGTGTGAACAAATAGAAGTTGATGTACCTGTTGATTGGAACAAAGTTCACCGCATGGACAAGTTCCTTGAACACACTCAATGTTGAGCATTCTGTTTAAACACTTAGATCCACAACCCATTCTCCCATCTGAAGGTGGTTTGCAATGGCAAACCATTACCTGTTACGCACAAAGAGAACAAGCACGAAAAAAAATATTTAAGTGGATAACACTTCTGAGTTCAATAAGTTAAATGTGAACGAAGGTGTATGAATTAAAATATATTGTCAACACCTGGAGCTCAAAACTGATAAGCACACATTGTTTGAAATGTGGGCAACACATTCATAGAGACCTTGTAATTATAAAAGAACAAGTGCAGTGAAAGTATCGTCGCTGCAACTGGCTATACCCATAGTTGTCAACATCAGAGGGTGTATAGTCATAGAAAGGTTGAAGAAAAACCAGAGAACCATCATTTCACGTATAAAGTATCATTATCCCCAGTAAAGTTGTCAAAATTTTAAAAAGCAAGAACAAAATTTTATAGCATGTTATTTCGAAGAAAATAGAATGACGATATAAACCATGAGTTTTAGGGAACACTGATGAATAGTCACCAAAACACCATGGAAGTTAAACTTAATTCTCTGGCAGTGAAGGATTTCTTCATGGTTTTTCTTGTGGAAAAGGATGTTAGATGATCGAGATCTTGTTGTTAGTAAATAAGGTTTTATTGATATTTCAGGCAAAAACATTATAAATTGGAAAGACAGTAAAAGTTGTTGAGAGTAAAAGCATTCATCAGGGGTGTACATTATAAACCACAAAACCAATCCGAAACCAAGTTACAGAAACTAGAGAAAAAGAAATCCGATGGTTTCTCAACATTGATTTTTGGTTTTAAAGAAAATGAAAAAATGCAACGTGGTTTGTGGTTTGAGATTTCGACTCGATGGCTTAAACCAAAACCAAAATATCTGCATATAATATGGGTAAATCGGATTAATTTATGCTCTTGTTCCATCATATATATGTGTGTGTTAGGATCAAGCGCTTTTACCACCAGGCTAAAAGCTATAGCTGTTAGCAGACGCGCAACTTTATTTCTTTATATAGTAGCAGCACAAAACCGCGTACTAAGAGACAGGTGGGTATAAGGGGCTTCACAACATGGATGACAATGGGTCAGGCTTGTTATGCTTTAGACGATAGGTAGTAATGCACCTTCATCCACGAGCGCACAAAAGAATTGTTGGGCACATCACTCCCAATAATACCCCTAGAAATTGCTTCATAGGCGGTTCGAACCCATGACTTCGCTCTGATATAAATTGTTAAAATCAAACGCTTACCACTATGTCAAAATAGTTATTAGCAGAGACGTGACGTTACACAGTTGCAGAGCAAAGTGTCATACTAAGCGGCCGGTGGACATGAGGGGATGTACCATGTGGGTGTCAATGAGCCAGACTTGTTATGCCTTAGACGATAGATGTTGATGCACTTTCGTCCACGAGTGCACAGAAAAATTGATGGGTATATCACTCCCAACATTGTGGAGATATAATATTGGTAAACTTATATGTGTGTGTATACATGATGGATATTGGTATTATACTATTGCCATCGGTCCATAATTTCAATTTATTGGGTAAATTCTATAACAAAAAAAAAAGAAAAGAAACAAAGCTTAAATATAACTATTTGATATCAGCAAGCATTGAAGTTCCACGTATTATATCATGTATAGTTGTATACTAATTTTTATCTCATTATTTTTTTAAAAAACATATTAAATTAATTTAATTGTGTGATATATTTTATTTAAATGAATAAAAATGCAAAAAAAATCACAAATTAAGAAAAAATTTCGGTTTTAACTGAAAACCGTGGGTTTCAGTTTGGTTTGGTTCAGCTTACCTGTATGCTCTGTTTGATCTTGGTTTGCCAAAATGCCAAAACCGAAAGTGTAAATAAAGAGATTTTCAATGTGTAATAGCAACTATAACAGGCTTTAAAATTCTTACCAACTGCTTATATAAACCAGTACTTTTATAAGGGTCAATAATTCAACATAATCCAGGTAATCAGAAATTTAAACTTTCAATCTAATAAAGTTCAGAAACAGCAGACCACAATACACCAACAAATATACACGGGTTCTCAGAAAAAAGGGATCAAAACTAAGTTGAGATACAGTTGTATGAATGAGAAGTGTTAGCGTTATGCTTTTTTTTTATAGTGTTAGACATCTATTATATAAAATGAACTCATAGTTAGCTATGTATATAAAATGAATTCAATTAAGATAAACACAAAATGCATATCGATCAAGACAATAAATTCAATGCTAAAGAGAAAAGAATAGAAGAAAAGTCAAATTCATATTAAGTCCTTTTAGGTATAATAGTGAAATTGAAGTAAGCTAAGCATTCACCTCGTCGACAGTTTGAGTTTTGCGGCTCCGGCGTAGAAACAAGTTTGACTTAATAAGTGACCAAGATGACTGTTGAGAAACTGTAGAACATATAAAACAAAATTGATGTCCAAGAAATGCATGTCAATCAAGAAATACTTATGAAATTAATGTAAGCCAGTATATAAATGTTGATATATCATCAGGTGACAGAATACCATTTGATTGGTTTTGATTAGAGTTCAGGGAGGCATCACAAGCATCTTCCCCACAAGAAGCATCAGATATTTCCAGCTCAACATTGATTTCTGCGTTTGATTTCTCTTGAGGAACTGAGCAATCAGCAAAATCTTTATCGGTGTTGTCTTTGCAGGTCCTTTAGCAGGAAAAATAAAACCAAAAAAATTTATTAGTTCCACCAAATTCAACGGAATGAATCTACATCTAAAGATATATTTAGTAGCTAGTACAGCACAGCAGGTCATGATACTCCATGCTTTATTTCATGATTAATGCTCAAGCGTGGTGGTCCTCAACATCTTAAAACTAATTATATGTAGTAACTTGAGCCACTTCTAAGCATGTGAATTTTATTTTTAGCTCCTGGAAAGTCTTGCGATAGACCAATTTTATTTAATCTTTCAATGAGATCAACCTTCTGTCAGTCCTACTCAACAATTGAAAAAAAAGAATTATATTTCAAAATCATATAATAGTTGAGCTTTAGTATTAGTTTACTTGAGCCAGTTTTAAAGGCACTCGGCTCAGTTTTCAACCACTTCCAGCTCGAAAAATGTGTTTTAAATAGTTTTATTTGTGAGGTGATATTTTTTTTATATAATTTGAGAAAAATTTAGAAAAAATATTATTTAAATGTATAGCAAGATATTTTTAATTTGGTCAAATTGTAAAATTAAATTAAATGTCTCGGAAATTTTTAAGAATGTGAAGTTTAGCAAAACAAAGTTCCAAAATTTTTTTGGTCAAAAACAACTCTCAGAGCATTAGATTTTGAAGTAGTAAAAACGAACCAAACACCATTTAAATTGGTATCAGCTTATGTAAACTACTGGTGAGTTAGCTATATAAATATCTGAAAGTTGTGGAGAAAAGAACCAAATCCAATCAATGCATAATAGTAATATTCCTGCATGACGTAGAAAAAAATAAAATCTTGATATCACTCAATGAAAATCAACAGTAGCATTCATTATCATTTACCATCCACAGTTAGTTTCTTCAATTTGATCTGCAAGTGTCGCTGGAATTCGCCGCCAATTTTCGCAATCATCACAAAGCACCCAAGCATTCCTCATTGGAACATATTGTTCTCTTACCTCACCCACTGAAAAAGGCAAGCTGTCTATTGGCCCACATGAACCTTTGTTTATGCATCCAGTTTCTCCAAAACCATCTGATACTGGATTTCCTACAAGTTCAAATTTGACAAGGATAGAAAATATGTCAATTTACAGGCTTCAGAGGGAGATTGCGTCAAAAAGAAAGGAGACAGGGGACTGAAGGCAAAACTAAATGTCCTCATATATATATATATACATATATATATTCTTTTTCAGGGACTATTATGGAGAGAGGAAACATTTTCTTAAATATACATCAAAATATGCCAACTTAAACAATTGCATGCATCCAGATGGCTTTCCACTTGATTAAGAATGCAGCTACCATCACTTTTCTCACCAGGTTTATGCTTATCCCCAATCTTGTTTTGAATTCCCTTTTTTTCCGAGACTTCATCTCTTTTGGCAGGTGAATCCAAAATTCTTAACGTGCTCTTGCTCCTTACATTTGCTCTAGAAAACTTGAGCAAACTTTGCCCATTGGTACAAGGAAGCAATGTGTCACAGGCCCGTAAATCAGATGGCTCAATCGCATCAACAAGCCCAGATGAAGGATTTGTTTCGGTCAAGCAAGGTTTTGAAAATGTAACAATGGAAGCCTCATTGCAAGAACTTACATAACGCACTTCCTGTCCTAGTACAGGTGCTGTGGGCACTTCAGCATTTAATTTTCCATCCTTAAGGAGCTTTTCGTTCTTTTTTCCTTTCTTAGATTTGCTTTGCCATATCTTTAAAGACGAAACATCAACAGAAACACAATCATTTGACACAACTGAACTACCTTCCGTATTTGATATAACGTTTCGAGAAAGTGGACAATCAGGTTCAGAGTTTATAACTTCTGAATCAGGTGAGGTTCCAGGATCTGAACTCCTGCTATAAATAGAAGCTTCCAACTGATGACCCTCAAATTGGTTAACAAGCAGTTGGTGATCCCTTGAAGTACCTAAGCATGACTTTCCAACAGTGTCCCTGACATCAAATTTTGTGCTGGAAACAGAACCAGCAGATGGCATCACATCCTCTAGTTTTCTTGATGACGATACCACATCTCGAGGCACTTCTTCCTCCAACTTGATTTCTGGTGCATTAAAATTTTTAGCAACATTCACCAAGCTGCAGATTTGATTGCCAATTTTAATTTTCAAAGAGATAGGACCAGATGGTGTGCCAGGTTTCCCAATTGATTTTTTACCTTTCTGATTGCTCATAGATTTCCTAATCCCTAGGCCACATCTTACTCTTCTCGGTTTTCTTTCTTTACTAAAATTCAGCTCAAGCTCACTGTTTTCTTTAAAATCTGGTAAGATATTCCCCATAAATCCCCACACAGAAGATCTAGATCGCGTGGCCAATAAACTTCTTCTTCTTCTTGACATTTGCAATGAAGTAAAGTTCAATACTGTCTTTTTGTTGGATTTCCTCTTGTAATTTCTAGGTGGTTTAAGAGCGTCATTGTTCTGATCTGATTTAGCATCATATGCACTCCTCCGAGATGATGTGCATACAATTAGAGGACGGTTTGGCTTGCAGGTCTCATCACTTCGGACCACAACCTCAGCCTCACCATCCCTTTCTGCAGATGGTTCGGCAATACCTGCAGAATCAGAAGGATATAAACTGATATCACAGTTTCCCTTGTCTGGTCTCTGCCCAAGCAGGTCAGATTTTCCAGTGGAACCAAAAGAATTGGTTTCAATGGTATCTCTTGCTGCATCAGCCCTATGCTCCTGACGCTCAGAAAAGCTGATGGCATCGAAAGCCGGAAGAAGAAGATCAACACCTGAAGCATCTGATGCAACCATGCTCACGGATGATTCATCAGTTCTCAGATAGGACGATTCATGATGCATCGGAGAAACAGATAATTTTGCAACAACTATATCGAGTTTGATCACAGGTGACTTCTCCTTGATGTCACCAATGCTTTTACCAGAAAATGTCTCAGTAAACATGTTACCCTGTATAGCAATATTAGTTAGATACGACAAGAAACCTTGATGTGCATCCCATTAAATATTCTTTACCAAAGATGGACAGCATAAATGCCTTAAAACGATTATATGAACAAATGATTGTTGAAAAAATGTTGTTATAATAACCAGATGATTTCAATATATAAATACTGAAGAACTTGCGAAACAATTCAGAAAATCTCAATAAATAAAAAAGATATTTAATAACTAATAGTGGCCGGGGCACATGCGTTGCGTGTGTAAACACATTTTATATTTCAAATGTTTAGTTTAGTTATGAAATTTTACAAAATCGCGTAAAAGAATTAATTTAATACAGTAATTAGGAGTGAATATAGAAACATAGCAGGATCACTACACAGTATTGTTCAAAGGAAACTGGACCAGACCAAAGCATGAGTACAATAGTAAGATAAAAAATAATTAAAAAATAAAAAAAAGGATGGTAAATGAATATAAAAAGTAACTACGAACAACTTAGATACGGTAAGGAAAACCAATGCATACGTTATAGAACAGAAAATTAATATAAAAACATATCGATTCCACCACATTTTGTCTCAGCAACCTAATGATAATGGAAAAATGAACCGAAAATTGTCAGTAAAATGGAAGAAGAATAAATTCTTTTCCACTCTAGTTAGCAAATCAGACAACAAAGCATTGAATAGAGGCAATTAATTATATAAAGTGGTACAACAGAAAGAAAATAAGGTAAACTGGCCAAATTACATAGAAGACTTTCAGAACCATGAAAAAAGTGAAACCACTTAAAAATCACAAAAGACTGGTGGTTCTTATCTTTAAGTTTTCTCCTCTTCACTGTCACAGAGGCCAAAATTTCAAAATAATTCCAGGAAATAAGCTAATTCTCAAATATTGCAAAAGATTTTACTTAGAATAACTAAGTCATATCATGTAAAGAAATCAAGATGTCACCCCACAACTCTCACAATCTCCATTGCTCTTTGTAATTTTTTTTTTCATTTTAACTTCAATCTGAATGCAGTCTGAAATAAAAAAATTCGCGGTACGATAAATATGCAAAAATAATCACTTGCATGACTTGTTTTAGGGCAATTTAAAGGTAGAAAATATGTTGATATGCATATTATGGAAGAACATATTCAAAGGGGTGGTATGCATCGGGACTGCAAATACTTTATTAATGAGATTCTCAAACAAATTCAACAGTCAACCCTTTTAATGTTCCATATCTGGCATTCCCAAAATAAACTAAAATCAATGAAAAAGAGCACGGGCCAGGGCCAAAGGTATGTTTCGAAGACGGATAAAACACAAAAATTATCATTGAGTAATCATCTGCTGCAAAACCCATCATCTAAATTAAACAAGATTGAATCCAAATAATTCACCCCCATCAAACCAAGGACCCGGCCGCTAGTAAGAGTAAAAGAAGAATCCTCATAAAATTTCAATGTTTCATTGAAATTTTTACTCAGGAAAAAAAAAAGAAAAATCGAAAAATAACCTTTACGCTTCCAAGGCCATTGTGTACGAAGTATCTGCGGATGATCTCTCCTTTAATTTTGTTGGTTTTCTCCTTTAAGACTGATTTGTACGCCTAAATTATATCAATATTAGGAAAATTGAAGCGGGAGAAGGGGCGACGAAAGCAATGGGAATGAAGATTTCGAGGAAAACCGGAAGCGTGGCGAGAGGAGGCAAACTGCTACCCACGAAGAAGAAGAAGAACAAAAAGTGACAACTCGGAACTTATTTTAACCACGTCAATATCCAGTCAGATAGAAGTAGGGTTAAATCTGTAATTTCAATATATAGAACATATATTTTGTATTTATATAATGAAATATACATATATATATATATATATATATATATATATATAAATTAAATTTTGGGTACCCGACCTAATCTTAAAATTTTTGGTACTGTTGGGCAATAAAAAAATATTACCCAAAAACTCAAACTCAAACCCAAAAATCCTAACCCGACACCCACCCCTAGTAGAGATGGCAAAAATGGTTGTGTCCAGTTGGCAAAGTCAGCTGAAATATGTCCACCGACATTGTAGTATGATGGGCTGATATGACTTGTTTTTTTCTTTAAATTGGGCCCAACTTAACTCACATTGCATTTTATAACTTTTTAAAAATTATTGTATAAAAATAAAAAAATTAATTTTAATTAAATAACTTAAATTTGGAAATAATAAAATAAAAAAATAGATTAAGATAAAAACTTCAATTTATTTAATAAGCCATCAACCAAAACTAAAAAAGAAAAAAGAAAAAGCATAACATGTAACATGTCTTCTTATACCTTGTAGTATTTTTTTTCATTGAATCATCATTTATTTACATACTTGGGAATAAAAAAATTACTATTGATATATGTTTGTGTATATATATGTGTTAGGGTCAAACGTGTGTTTAGAAAGGGGTTGAATAAATACAGTCTCAAATCGAAATTTCTCAACCTGTTAAGTGCTGCGGTATAGTCACAATCAAATGCAAGTCAGTAGACTACTAAAATAAGTAGTATGGAAAGATCTTGAGAAATAGAATTAGATAGCAAACTATAAACAACAAGTAAAGTGCAGAAAGTAAAGGACACAATGCTTGTTTCTGAAAAGTTCGAACAACACTTCTGCGTCTCAAATTCTTCCTTTGCAGTAAGGATTCATTATAAGACTTTGGTTTACACTAAAAAATGTACAACCCACTTGGATTAATATCACACAGATAGCTTAAACTCTTCGATCACACATATTCATAAAGCTCACTAAGATTCATATCTAAGTCTAAAATATTAAGGTTTCCTAAACTCTGTATCTCGAAAGATATATATAACAGTAAGGTTTTTGAGTGTTTTTTTAGCAGTAGACTTTGACTTGGATCTTCAAGAGCACGTGGAAAGCGTTTGGCTGCTCTTCAATGATATTGAATATTGCAATAAAGTGTTTGATGATAATTGCAGAGAGCTTTTCGGACTCGTCAAATGTTCAAGAGTATAGAAGGGATATTTCTTCAACATGTACTTTCTATGACATCTTTGTATTATGTCTGTCTTTTCAACAGTCATATTTCAATCATTGGTTTTCTGCAACTCAGCTGTTGACGACTCTGCTTGTATGCTTTTGTCCAGTTGAGTTGAACACTCAACTTGCTGATATCTTCAGCGTGGTTGACTCAGTTGATCTTCATCTGTATCATTTGAGTTAAATACTCAACTAAGTTATTATATTCAGCATGATGGTTGAATCTGCTTGATTGAATCATTCATTCTTCACTGGTCTGGTCCGAAGCAAATCAACTTTGTTGCATACTTGATTCAAAATATCATCAACACAAACATAAGTTTTGTTCACGTTAAAATCAAGATTATTAGATTTTCCAAATCATAACATAGGTCATGTACGAAAATAACTCAATCGTGCCACGATAAATGAAAAATGCAACTCCTAGTATTTCTCAATAAATTTATTTTTACATAAAGACTCGTATAGTAAGGAAAATGACACCTAACTTCAAGTCTTTGTATGCATTGATTTGTTACTTGTTTAAACAGAAACAACTCACACGAGATGAGTATCAACCAAATATCGAATAAACAATATAACATTAAAATATAATAACTACACGAATAATAAATGCTCAAATATAAAAATAATAATACTATCCAAAATATAACTTCTAGTAACAAAATGTTCTTGATTACTCCATGGGGTAGATCCATCACTTCATTATGAATATTCTCAATGATGTTGGGGTGTTGATATTCTGAATGAATGGATGAATCTACTTCATGGAGTAGCCAAGACCTAATCGTAAATTAATTATAATAGAATCAGTGACCGCATTATCATAGTGACTCAACATCATATAGCAACAACGGTCGCACTCAGCATCATATTTCTCGGGCGTCACATGCACATAATGATAGATTCTTAAGACAAAATTGGTATTCGAGTAGATTTATTAAATCTTATTTAGTTCAATGAAATTCCATCAAAATTAAAGGAAGTTGGTGAGATTTTGGATTATAATGTACATAAAATTATTCTCTATCTTTGTATATTCATTCTTACTCTCATTTTCTTAGCTATTACTGACTCCTTTGTTGTATGAGTATGTGTGTGGGAGATTTTAGGTAGATGAAAATTATGCAGGAAGAAATTGGAGAAGGATGAGGGTGGGAGATTTTAAGAGAAGTTGGGATTTTATTTTATTTTTAAATAACCTTTGTTTGGCCAATATTTTGAAATATAATTTTTTCAATTTTTGACTTTTATTTTTTATACGTGTTTGAATGTTTGATTAATGCTGTTTTTCAACTATCCCAGAAAAGTTGAGACAAAAGTTGTGCCAGAGAGTGAAGGAAGAGAGATTTTTTTTTAAATGTGGGGGATATATAGAGATAAAAAATGAGATTTGATAAATAAAAAGTGTTTAATAGTAATAAAAAAAGTTATTAGTATTATTATAATTATCAATTTTCAAGCTGGAAAGTATATGTAATGTACAAACTACAGTAAAAGCTCTATAAATTAATGATGTTAAAGACCATGAAATTTTATTAATTTACAGGGGTATTAATTAATCGATAAATTAATAATTTATCAATTTAAAAAGTGAAATAGCCTCAAGGAACTTAATTAAACCAACTTTTGAAGAAGGTATTAATGAGCTAAATAATATGATTAATGATATCAATTACCACAATAAAATAAATATCAAACACTTGTTGGATTATCCGGGTGAAAATGATGAATGCTCAAAGATAAAAAAAAAAAACTATTAGAAATTGTGGCTAACATTATTGAAAATTATATTGAGAGTGAAGCTGATAATTTGGTATCTTTGATACCAATAATGCGAAAGGAAGCACTCATAACGACAACAACGCTTCACGATTTTTTTTCTTAGAAGTACATGACACCAGAACTTTTGAATGTAATGAGAAAAATTAGATATTGAATCCACCTAGATTTAGATTTCGAGAAAAAAACAAGGTACAATATATTATTAGTTTACTAAATTGTCATGAATTGTAATTTTAGAGAATTATTAATTATGGTATTAACGGGACTATATATTTATATAATTGTCTTCTAAATTTTTTTATCTTATTAACTTATCAAAAGACTAATTTTTTAAACTGGGACAAGTTGGGAACAGGGAAAATATTATTTTAGAAAGCTTATTAATTTATCAAGTATTAATTTTGTACTTTTTTTTTAAAGAAAAACCCTAAAATTGAGTATTAAAGGGGTCTTGAAAATCAAGGTACAAACTATTTTATTAAGTTTTGTTGATAACGAGTATACTAGCTTATGTTCCGTCGACTTCTCATGAGATTTTTAGCATAAATCCCCATGTGGTTGAAAATAATTTATCCATTTCATTTTCAAAATAGACAGGTTATCCCCATGTAGTTTTAAAAAATAGGCAAATTAGTCAAGTGTTTTGTGAATAGGTGCAAAACACCTCTATTGATAAGGGGGCAGTGTGCTACGTTTTGCAAATCATATGGGGTAAAATGTCTATTTTAAAAAACCACAGGCATAAAATGCCTATTTTTAAACTACATGAGGTGTAGCCTATTTAAAAACCACATGGGTAAAATACTTATTATCGATAACACGAGGGTAAAATGCCACTGACTCCTCCTGTCCAAGACCTCGACGAGTATCTACGCAACCGCAATGCCATTTTGCATGAGTTGTCACGTGCCACAAGGGGAGAATGCACTAAAGCGTGACCCCTAATTTTTTTTATTTTTAAAATACATATATTATATAATATATATATAGATATATATAAACATATATATTACAATTTTACCCCTTATATTTAAAGGGCCTACATTTTTTACCAACGTCAATAAGAATCTTAGATTCGCTCATGTGTGCCACCGCTCACGGGGCCATGCAACCGCTTCCATAATCTTAGCCCTATTTAGTTCACTTTTGTTACTCTATATAGATTAATAAACCCAGAGAATGTTAACGTTTAGCTTGAGTTGGACTGTTGGATAATTGTGATTGTTGCCTCGGATTTTGGTAGGGTAGACGTGTATTTCATCCGAGCACCAAACAATATACAAAATGTAAATGAGACCAGATTTTTTACGTGGAAAACCCCAAAAGATGGGGAAAAACCACGGGACCTAGTCCGGTATAAATTTCACTATAAACAAGTGTGTGATTTACAGTGTTCTTTACAAGAAATGAGCTAAGAAATGAAAATGGTGAAGGGGGAAGACCTCGGCTGCTGCTTGTGCTTGAGGAGGAAGGAGACATGCTCTCTTTTCCCCCCCAAGAAAGAGGTGTTGGCCTTCCCCATGCACTCCCAACCCTCCTGCCTGCTCTCTCATGGAAAATCCCCCCCTGCTTGGTGAGAGTTATCTGGTATTTATATGATAATGGAGGAGACAACCTGTAACTACCTACCCAAGGTCTAGGGGACATTGTATGATGCTGAAGGTAGGGGTCAGAGTCCTAGTGCTGGGGACCACAGACAACTATTGCACTCTTTGTACGATTTCTGCAGCTTTTAAGATATTATTCGTGTACGGAGATATGTTCTGTGCCTCTGATTTATGATATCACTCCTCAGGTGTAGATCTTTCTGGAGGCTGACCTAGGGGTGGCCGAGGTGGAGGTCATCCTCGAGGCCGACCTGGGGTGGCCAAGGTGAAGTCATCCACGCGGCCGAGCTGGAGGTCATCCTCGTGGCCGACCTGGGGTGGCCAGGGTGGAGATCTTCCCGAGGCTGAGCTGGAGGTCATCCTCGTGGCCGACCTGGGGTGGCCAGGATGGAGATCTTCCCGAGGCCGAGCTGGAGGTCATCCTCGTGGCCGAACTGGGGTGGCCAGGGTGGAGATCTTCCGAGGCCGAGCTGGAGGTCATCCTCGTGGCCGACCTGGGGTGGCCAGGGTGGAGATCTTCCTGAGGCCGACCTGGGGGTGGCCATGGTAGAGGTCTCGCCCAAGTCAGGTCTTGCACAGTCCATACTTTTACCAGGGTAACACCAGTATCCCCCCTCTAGTCGAGCTAGTGTAACGCTGTCTCGATTGTTCGGGTATTTTGGCAAGACCTGATCTGTTACTTGTGCAGGGATGACCTGTAATCTGGGCAGGGCTGACCTGCATTATTAACTCTAAAATAATTCTAAATAGAGAGACCTGTAATGACAACTTGAAATAATTCACGTATAGAATTAAATAACAACAAGGTTGGCCTGTTATATGTGCAGGGCTGACCTGCAATAACAGCTAGAAATAATTCTAAGTACAGAATTAAATCTAAAACAGGGCTGACCTGTCTGAACTCCAAATATAATAAACCGAGCATATAATGCCCTCGCGACCTGAGCTCTATAAATAATGAACTGGACACATACATCACGTTTGTCCTGAACTCCAGAAATAATAAACTGACATAAAGTCTCTCGACCTGAGCTCCAATATAATAAATATGAGCGGATAATGCTTTCCCGACCTGAGCTCCAGAAATAATAAATGTGAGCAGATAATGTACTTCCGACCTGAGCTCCAGAAATAATAAATATGAGCCGATAATGATCTCCTGACCTGAGCTCCGAAAATAATAAAGATGAACATATAGTGCTCTCCCGACCTGAGTTCCGGAAATAATAAATATGAGCCGATAATGCTCGCCCGACCTGAGCTCCAGAAATAATAAATGTTAGCGGATAATGCTTTCCCAACCTGAGTTCCGGAAATAATAGATATGAGCCGATAATGCTCTCCCGACCTGAGCTCCGGAAATAATAAATATGAGACGATAACGCTCTCCTGACTTGAGCTCCGGAAATAATAAATATGAGACGATAATGCTCTCCTGACCTGAGCTCCGGAAATAATAAATGTGAGCGGATAATGCTTTCCCGACCTGAGCTCCAGAAATAATAATCCGAACATGTGGCGGACCTGTGCTTTTAATTGGTGCCAGGGCCTCATACACCTGGGCTTAAGCATGCCGGGCGGACCTGTGCTTTTAATTGGTGCCAGGGCCTCATACACCTGGGCTTTAGTGATAGGGATGACCTGCACTTTTAATTGGTGCCAGGGCCTCATACACCTGGGCTTTAGTGACAGGGATGACCTGCACTTTTAATTAGTGCCAGAGCCTCATACACCTGGGCTTTAGTGACAGGGATGACCTGCACTTTTAATTGGTGCCAGGGCCTCATACACCTAGGCTTAAGCAATCAGGGCGGACCTGTGCTGATATTTGCCATGGCCTCATACACCTGGGCTTTAGTGACAGGGATGACCTGCACTTTTAATTGGTGACAGGGCCTCATACACCTGGGCTTTAGTGACAGGGATAACCTGCACTTTTAATTGGTGTCAGGGCCTCATACACCTGGGCTTTAGTGACAGGGATGACCTGCACTTTTAACTGGTGCCAGGGCCTCATACACCTGGGCTTAAGCAATCAGGGCGGACCTGTGCTGATATTTGCCAGGGCCTCATACACCTGGGCTTTAGTGACAGGGATGACCTGCACTTTTAATTGGTGCCAGGGCCTCATACACCTGGGCTTTAGTGACAGGGATGACCTGCACTTTTAATTGGTGTCAGGGCCTCATACACCTGGGCTTTAGTGACAGGGATGACCTGCACTTTTAATTGGTGCCAGGGCCTCATACACCTGGGCTTAAGCAATCAGGGCGGACCTGTGCTGATATTTGTCAGGGCCTCATACACCTAGGCTTACTTCGAATATCCCATCCGAATAAGTTCATCCAAAGTCCAAAACAAATAAAGATCCCTGAGCTGATGAATAAGGCCTTATTGCGAGATCGCATGCCTGAGCTGATATAAATAGGGGCTTGCTGCAAGATTGCATGCCCGAGCTGTAATAATAGGGGCTTACTGCGAGATTGCATGCCCGAGCTGTCATATAGGGGCTTACTGCAAGATTGCATGCCCGAGCTGTCGTAAGAGGGGCTTACTGCAAGATTGCATGCCCGAGCTGTCGTAAGAGGGGCTTACTGCAAGATTGCATGCCCGAGCTGTCGTAAGAGGGGCTTACTGCAAGATTGCATGCCCGAGCTGATATAACCGGGGCTTACAGCTAGATTGCATGCCCGAACTGATACTCCCGAATATGGGGCTTACTGTGAGATTGCATGCCCGAGCTGATATAACCGGGGCTTACAGCTAGATTGCATGCCCGAGCTGATCCTCAATCCGAGCTGATACGGGGCTTACTGCGAGATTGCATGCCCGAGCTGATGTGGATGAGGCCGAGCTGGCATGGATGAGGCCGAGCTGGCATGGATGAGGCAGAACTCATTGTTAAGGCCAAGCTGGGGCCGAGGTGGCCGAGCTGAGATGGCTCGACGTGAGGTATTGATTTGATCTGTCACTCTTAATCAGCTCCAATCCAGAGATCTGAGGCCAGATGTATCATCTCGAGAATCATTACACTGGCGTTTCTACGAGTACAACCCAAAAACATAGCAACTTTCATACAAGGCTGCACCCCAATAACCAAAACCTTTCCCCCTTTTATCAAACCCGTCGCCGCCGCTTACCAAAAGTTTTTTTTTTCTTTCTCCAGAACTTAGAAAACCCATCTCCCAACAGAGATGCAACCCTCAAACCATCATTCTCCTTCCCATATCTCAACGTCTTGAGCTCACGTTCCCACAGACGGCGCCAATTTGTTGCCTCGAATTTTGGTAGGGTAGACGTGTATTTCATCCGAGCACCAAACAATATACAAAGTGTAAATGAGACCAGATTTTTTACGTGGAAAACCCCAAAAGATGGGGAAAAACCACGGGACCTAGTCCGGTATAAATTTCACTATAAACAAGTGTGTGATTTACAGTGTTCTTTACAAGAAATGAGCTAAGAAATGAAAATGGTGAAGGGGGAAGACCTCGGCTGCTGCTTGTGCTTGAGGAGGAAGGAGACATGCTCTCTTTTCCCCCCGAAGAAAGAGGTGTTGGCCTTCCCCATGCACTCCCAACCCTCCTGCCTGCTCTCTCATGGAAAATCCCCCCCTGCTTGGTGAGAGTTATCTGGTATTTATATGAGAATGGAGGAGACAACCTGTAACTACCTACCCAAGGTCTAGGGGACATTGTCTGATGCTGAAGGTAGGGGTCAGAGTCCTAGTGCTGGGGACCACAGACAACTATTGCACTCTTTGTACGATTTCTGCAGCTTTTAAGATATTATTCGTGTACGGAGATATGTTCTGTGCCTCTGATTTATGAGATCACTCCTCAGGTGTAGATCTTTCTGGAGGCCGACCTAGGGGTGGCCGAGGTGGAGGTCATCCTCGAGGCCGACCTGGGGTGGCCAAGGTGAAGTCATCCACGCGGCCGAGCTGGAGGTCATCCTCGTGGCCGACCTGGGGTGGCCAGGGTGGAGATCTTCCCGAGGCTGAGCTGGAGGTCATCCTCGTGGCCGACCTGGGGTGGCCAGGATGGAGATCTTCCCGAGGCCGAGCTGGAGGTCATCCTCGTGGCCGAACTAGGGTGGCCAGGGTGGAGATCTTCCGAGGCCGAGCTGGAGGTCATCCTCGTGGCCGACCTGGGGTGGCCAGGGTGGAGATCTTCCTGAGGCCGACCTGGGGGTGGCCATGGTAGAGGTCTCGCCCAAGTCAGGTCTTGCACAGTCCATACTTTTACCAGGGTAACAGTGATTATACATATTTTTAGCTTTGTTTATTGTTTTTGAATATTGTAAAGACTATTATTATACATAATCTGAAACACGTGAAAGAAAGCAATAAAAAATTCTCCCTGTTCCTTTTCTCTATCAAATACAAACACATCAAATTATATGGTGAAGATCCATAACATGTTATTTCATTATATGGTATTATAACTAGAGAAGATAAAGTTTGTGTACAAGGGTTTATTGTCTGACAAACACATCAATCACTTGCTTTGAAATATTTTTGTTCAAATATTCTAAATCAAGGGTTGTTACACTCTTAAGCAACAACTCCTGAGAATAGCATCAAAAAATCCATTCTCACCTTACGTTATTATATTGGCATGGTCTCGAATATTGGAATTGGGCTAATATCTATACAGAGAGGTTTGAAAATTTGTCAGCAACTCAGCATAAACTTCTTTCCAATTTTGGATTGAGTTAGATGCATTAGATTCTTTGATGAACATCAACTCACTGTGTACTCATTGAGATTTATGTCACACCTTGAGCAAATTAATGCAATTATCATGGATTCCTATATCCAACTTTCTCATATCTATCAAGAAGGCAGGAACGCTCTTTTAAAAAAAAGTCTAAGCGATAAAGTCTCTGATCTTAGCTAAATGGTAAATACTCATATCTCTTTCTGGGATTACTCGAGTTCGAGTTCGGGCAGTGACCCAAGACTATTTACAAAAAGCCCCATCCTTATATAAAAAAAAGGCAATATATAATGTTAGAGCACAAATGTTTGTGCCAGCATCTTTTTGTTATTTCCAATTTTACCCTTTTGCTTACAAAAAATTAAAAAAATAGAGTGAATTGGATAATATTTATTTTAGAATTGCAACTGATATATAGAACATAATTTACATATTCTTGTTTGATTATAATTTATTAAGTGATGCAACTTTCCATGTAAATTGATTGGCCACATAATTGGTGCATTTTAATTCGATTTGGTTTATTGGAAAATTTGGTTTTAATTTTTTTAAAAAAGTGGTTAATTTGACTAATTCAGTTCGGTTTCTGTTATAATTTTTAAAATATTGGTTAATCAATTAACGAAAAGAGCCGAATTTTTACTTTTTAAAATAAATTTAGTTTTTTTTTTAATTTTTTGAACTTATAAAATTTCTAACATTAAAAACACGATATTCTTATATATTTTTAATATTTAAAAATCAAGTTATCTATTTTTTAAAAAAACTTTATCAGCAAAAGGATAAAAATTGAAATTAACAAAAAAATGCTCTTGCACAGGCACAAAATTCCTACAATTGCTTTTTTTTTTTGAGTGGTTTTGATCTAATCTGTTCGTCACGTATTTTAAATTTTTATTTTTTATAAATAGGTTGTGATACCTTTAACCCCGTTCACATTAATCGCAGCTTTAAGAAAACTGTTGCTTAAAACTTAATAACAATTTGAAAAGAGTGTTTTTCTTCATTAAATTAATAAGAATTATCAATGTACTTTATCATTACTAGTCATTTTTGGCACGTGATGCATGCACATATAATTTTATGTAAATTTTTTTGAAACTTTTATGTGATATAAAATTACAATATAAATATGTAATTATTGTAAATTTTTAAAATTCTAAATATTTAAGCTAATATGCTATATTATTAATTAGATGAAATAATGATTTTAAAAAATTTGAAAAAATCAAAATATTAGAGGTAGTTATTTATATAAAAGTATTTTAAGAAGAACACATAAAAAGATATCAAGAAACCAATATAATTATTATATATTGATCTTCCTTTATAATATAGCATAGATAACGTAAAACTAAAAAAGGTGAAGTAGAGCCAAATTTTCAAAGAAATTGAAAAGTGGAGCAAGTGAGACAAATTTTGTCAACGTAATTCCCCAAAAATGAACCAGGACAAGGCGTATGTTGCTGAAAGCACAGTGCCAGAGGTTGGGTCAACATTGCAATTCACACCTCGGCCCTTGAAAAATTTAGACATCTAATTTCCTTCAACAATTCATGGCTCTCTTAAATAAATAAATTTAATAATTTTTTAAACATATTTAAGCACAAATAGAAATGAGTACGAGCCCATATTCACTTTGAACAGACCTGAATACGAGTCTCATAATGTGCGGAAAAGCCCACCCTCCTCTAAAAAAAGAAATGAGATACGGTATCTCTATACTTACATGATTTATATTTATATTTTTTGTGTTTCAGAACATTACACTAAGGTTGTGTTCGGATTAACGGATTTGAAATGAGTGTATTTCAAATTTCTCACGTAAATCCATCATTTTTGTTTGGGTAAAGAATTGAAGTAGGCATTTCAAATTCATCATCCTTGTTTTAATACATTTTTCTTTGTATTTTGGAATGATTTAAAATGACAATCAACCACACATCATTTCAAATAGTTAGATTTCAAATCATTTCCTCCAAATCAAATCATTTCATCAATAACATAATCATTCCTCGATTAACGATGATTAGTAAATTTAAATCCGTGTCAAAAACTTTTTTTTTCCGAATTAAAGTCGTGAAAAAACAAAAAAAGGATGACAATTTTTTTTTATTAGAAACTTTCGTGAAGAAAAAAAATATATTTGCACACTATATTATAATAGATTATGGCGTAAAGTAATCACCTATAATCTAAAAAATCGATTTATTTTTTTTTAAAATAACTATTTTTTTAATTAACGTTTATAGAGATGAGAAATAAGGATGGGAATTACGTAACTTCACCATCATCCAAACAGACCCTTTGGATCATTATACAGCAAAGCTGCAACGGTCAGCAGCCAAATATTTATCTGCTGGATTTTCCACCTGGTACACTCGGGCCATTCCCCTTTCCCTTCTTTTGTCTCCAAGATTTCAACAAACCAATCCCTTTTTTTGGGTCAATTTCGCCGTTTCGATACTCTGATGCTTCTCACTTATGATACCATTTTTAAATTTTTTTTTTTAAAAACAATTTTTATCTGAATTAAATATGCACGTATTGAATGCATAACACAGCATTGTGGTGAAAAATCGAAACGTAAGACCGTGTGGAGTGGCGACTGATTTTAGCAAATGGCGTGCATGAAGTTGGGTAACAAGGAAGACGTGTTCCGCCTGGAGGGACAGACCTGGTCCGTCTTCTTTTTTCTCGGTTTCTTTTGAATCTGCGTATATAATCGGAAATCTTCTCTTGAACCCATTATTTAATTTCCTAATGATTTTATGATTGGTTTATAATCATATTAGTTTGGCTTTTTGAGGAAACTACTTCGGTAGATAATTTGTTCCCAGCTATTTCTTGTGTTACTTGATGTATGTTTGTGTGATAGTTACACATGCCAACCAATTTCTTCTATGGTGTCAGGCAGGAATTGCGGGAAGGGAAAAAATATAAACATAAAAATGGAATTTTTAGAGGGTGGAATCGACATAATATGGAAATGAAAACTGTGCAGCACGGTTGTGGTAATGACGAGGTGTTGTAGTATGTGTATTATTTATACAGCATTATCTAAAGTTGTACTTAACCACATATGTGTGGAAGGGTGGCAAAGGTTCCACAATGTTGAAAAGATATTAGACTTGTAGCCACCCAAAGAATGTTGGAGCGAGCTATGGCCCGATTCATCCCCTCTCAAAAATTGCGTTTTTGAGTAATAATATGACCTTTTTTAGTTTTAAGATTTGATGCGTTATATTTGGTGGGGAATTGTATATTGGTTGGGGAGTTTATAGTGTGATGATTCACTATGTAAATACTATTGCATCAGCTTGATATATTTTGGTTTTTTACCTGTAATGTAAAGCTGGTTTATTATTGAACTTGTTCTGATGCATTCTTGGCTTCTCCAGATGTAATATCTTCTAACGGTAGTGTCTACATTTCTATGCTCTCTTATCTCTGAAGTTCAATTTTATTTGGATTTTTCATTTAACTGTACGATAATACCATGTGAGATGAATTTTGGATTCTTGATAAACGTATGTTTAGGTGCTCAGTTCATTGATGATGCGAAAAGCACCATAAAGCTGCGATGATAACAATCCAATATTCTAGATTGAGTTGTTTTCTGCATTTTAATTTATATTTGCCTTTGTAAAGTAAATAGCCCTCGAAACACAGCTCTCAAACAACTTGGGAGATGAAAAAATTATTCGATATGAGAAATGAGGTTGAAATTGCATCGTTGAATTAATTTTTCAAGTGCTGTTTACATGATACATAGTTTGGTATCTTGACTTTCTTAGTTTGATGATGTGACAGCTGTTGCAAAATTTTCTAGTTTTGTTCTAACATTTGTAAAATGATGATATTCTTTTGAACAATACTGACAGTGAGGTAAAATTTTATGTATTTGTTATGCTAAGACTTATCGTCTAAGTTCATAACCTGAAAACTGACAGGTTATGAGACCAAGTTCTCTGCAATACCAAATTCAGTAGCTTGCAATAATATAACAAAAATCTTCAGTATTACGGTCTAAACACCATGTTTTGATCACAACAATTTTGGTGAGAAATGCAATTTGTGGAAAAGTCAATTGTCGCTCCCAATATGAGAAATAAATGTGAATGGACCCTTTTAATATCTGTGTATAAGCAATTAGTATCATTATGTCTGAGTGGATCACTTTCGTCTTCTGATCTCTTTTTTCCACTTGTGGAATGATCAACTGCGAATATCAGCTCCTGGATATTTACATTAAATATTGACCTGCTACTTATTTGCCGCTGTACCATGGCTTTCCTTGTTGCTCCTTATATCCTTTGTCATCATCGATCTTTATGTTGAACCATGAGAAGCATATGTAGAACCATGAGAAGCTGTAGGATGTATCAACTTTCTAAGAGTTTAAGAAGCTGACATTCAAAAAAATTGTTAAAATTTATGTAGTATTTTTCATGTTCTGATATATTTTTGCATGCTATTCACTTTATTATTATATCCTTACATTTTTCTTTCATTTATTTTACAGGATGTGTTCCGTTGGTCTTCCAAGTGATATTACCATTGAAGTTGAAGGGACTTTCTTCCACCTTCACAAGGTCTGACTTGTATGCTTCCTTTGTACGTATTGCTTGTTCTTGTAATGTTAGCTAGCTAGTGAACCCTTGATCCTAGGTGTGTATCCATGAAAGGATTGAATGTGATGGTTTCAGATTATTTTCTCTGTTCTGACCCTTTCATTTTGGTACATGTTCTAGTTTCTGCTGTTGTCGAGGAGCGGATTTCTGGAAAAACTTTTTCAAGATTTTTCTGGAAGGATTGAATGCACTTTACATCTTGATAACTTGCCCGGTGGGGCAAAATCCTTTTTGTTCGTAGCCAAGTTTTGCTATGATGTCAAAGTTGAACTTACTGCAAGAAATGTGGTGAGTCTCAGATGTGCGGCCGAGCACCTTCAAATGAATGCAAGTTATGGAGAAGGAAACCTCATCTCACAGACCGAAAATTTCCTCTTTAAAGTGTTCGGGAGTTGGGATGATATCATTAAAGCCCTTGAAACATCTGAAAAGTTCCTTCCCCTAGCAGAAGAACTCCACATAGTCTCAAAATGCATTGATTCCCTTGCACTAATAGCTTGTGCAAATACAAGTCTTTTCAGTTATCATATGGCCGGAAAAAATGTGACTCGGAGTTTGGGGAGTGTCTTACCACAGAATGGAATACACTCAACTTGTGATAAAGTCCCGTCAACTGAAGATTGTTGGTATGGGGATGTGGCATTTCTTCAACTTCCTCTCTTCAAAAGGCTGATATGTGCGATTCGCCTGAAAGGCATGGCACCAAATAAAATTGCTGAAATGATAATGTTCTATGCTAAGAGTCATCTCCCATTGAACGGTAGGCAGTTGAGCTTCCGACAAAGTACCATGGGATCAATGCTTCCTTCTTTATCTGACGTGGATCAAAGGACCATGATTGAAGAGATAGTCATGTTACTGCCCAGTGAAAGGGGGTGCCACGTCTGCCAAATTTTTACTTAAACTTCTACGGATATCGAAAATTTTATCCACCAGTCCATCAAGTCGAGAAGCACTGGAACGGAAGATTGGTGCCAAATTGGACCAAGTTCTACTGGAAGACCTTCTTATACCAAACACAGGTTACTCAGCAGAAACCCTTTATGACATTGAATCCGTTCAGCGAATAGTCAATCATTTCATGTTGGTTAATGAGGACTGCTCAGATTTTATCTCAAATAATTTGGTAGAGGAAGGAAGTTTGGTTGTAGGCTCTCATTCACTGGAGCCTATGACAAAGGTGGCTAATCTATTAGACAACTATCTAGCTGAGGTTGCACCTGATGTCAACTTGGGATTAGATAAGTTCATTTCACTTGTTGCTGCAATCCCCGACTATTCGAGGCCTTTAGATGATGGGATTTACCGGGCAATCGATATATATCTCAAGGTAATCGGTATATCTTCATCAGTGTTTAAAGATTATGTCACTAAAAGCAATCGATATATTATTATATAAATGATAAGATTTCTAATTCAATATTTTCATCATAAACATTGATTAGATTTCTCGACTGTAGGCACATCCCTGGTTGACAGACTCGGAGAAAGAACACCTCTGCAGGCTCATGAATTGCCAGAAATTCTCTTTAGAAGCCAGCACACATGCAGCTCAGAATGAGAGGCTACCACTTCGCGTCATTGTTCAAGTTCTATTCTTCGAACAACTTCACTTACGCACCTCTGTGGCTGGTTGGGTCTTTGTCTCCGACAACTTTGAGAACTCACAAAATCTAAGTGGCAAAGTTGCACCAAGAAATGACCACACGATCACGAACATATCTGAAAATAGTCAAATTTTTGCATTTGATGACATGAAAGAAAGAGTTTCTGAGCTCGAAAAGGAATGTGAGAGCATGAAACAAGAGATAGGGAAGCTTGTCAAGAACAAGGGAAGCTGGAATAGCTTCTGCAGAAGGTTTGGTCTAAAATCTAAAGTACTCTGCAATGGGGAAGTACTTCAACCATCAAGAAAATCAGTTTTGAATGGGAAATATAAGCATGAAAAATGCAAGCCGGATCATTGAATTAAAGTTTTTTGGTTGAATATCAATTGTTTTTAGAAATACTGGTGGCATAGATGTAGGATTATGGATAACATGATGCTTAGTTGTATTCTTCAATTAAGCATATCTTTCTTGTCAATTCTTTTCTTTAGGAAGAACTACAATTTCGACGCCTCGGGTTTGAGATGGAATTGATTTATGAGGAGCAGTCTTTGAAAGTGATCATTCAGGACTTGTAGTTGCTAATTAAGTTAGGTATTAAAAAGATGAGATAATCAATTATATAAAATAGAAAATTATTTTAGCTCACACTCTTCATTGATACATTCTAAATAAGTTAGTTCTATGCTACAAAATTATTTTAGCTCACACCCCAATTGATTTGGGGTCATTGATAATACACTGACTCTAGCATCGAAATTCCCCTTTATGTTTCGTGAAATTTCAAAACCTTTGTTTTTTTTCATTAGATCGAGCTTTTGTTTCAATCAATAGTAATGGGATGGAAGCATTTGAGATATGAATCTTAGAAATTGTCAAGTCCGAAAAAAGAAGAAAAAGAAGGGAGAAAAAATCTTACATTTTCTGACAAAAATCGAATTCCCGTGCGCCCCCAATGCCACCTATAAGTATTATATTGCCTTATAATTTGATTCATTCAGATTTTTTTTTATGTATTGTCCTACATTCCATCTTTCATATTTCTGATTTAAACATCGGAGAGCCTATGTGGAAAAAAATTTCCGCTCCCTTCTAACAGTTTTCTGTGCAAGAAGAGTGTTATATTTGGTGATAATTTTCGATGTGCTTGAGAATACCACACGTCTACCCTCATATATTTTCGGGGTAATATAAAAAATAATGAAAAAATTAGACAATAAACCAAAGATGTCCCTTTCCACTAAAGATAAACTATGTTGTTTTATTCAGTGCCTAGAGTTCTCACTTGTAATTGTCATGTTTCTAAAAATCTCCCTTGTATTGTTCAAGAATGACAATTCTTATATATATATATATTTTTTTAAAAAAAATCGAGCAAGTGTAGTTCATTATTCTCACTTTAATTTAGTCCCAAAAAGAGGAAAAATTCAGGTGGAAATAAAGTTCATTGCCCCTCAAAGAAAATCAGCTAGTAGCCAAGAAAGTAACTCCTTTTTCATTTCAAACTTCCTTTTTGAGGCACTCAAACGATTCACAAAACCCAATCAAAATTTAACTAAAACTTTCAATAATTTCGAGACATGTCGATAACATTTATATTTTATACTAATATCAAATTTTATTGTATATTTAAAGTTTAATAATATATCAAATTTACATAGAATATTTCATTTATCATTATATATAAAGGTCCAGTAAAAGTGGGAACACTTTTTGGGGCCAAGTCAACTCAAAAGGGAACCTTTTTCTTGGTGATAAATTTCTTTCTTTTTTCATGTTAATTTTTTGAGAATATTCTCACAGCATCAATGTTAGTTATCTCGATCAAAGATTAGCCAAGTTTCATCTCATGATAAAAGGATGAATAAACAAAAAATAAATGACTGAAATATATTCATATAAATCTCAATCATATTCATTGTTCTTGATAAAAATTCTCAAAATTTTGTAAAATATCAAGTTCCAGCTACTATTGTGACCAAAAACAGTTATGAGTAATTATGTGATTTTTTTTTAATATTCGAACCATCTTTCGGACAAAATTTCTTCTGTGATTCTATCATATAGTTTTCCAACGTAATTCAACATGTATGATTCCATTCTTTGAATCTATCAAATGATATTTCTGGTTGATACGTCCGTTGTAAACGACATCGGAGAGGTTGATGTCAACATGTCCTAAAGATTCCTAAAAATATATAATAAATATAGTTAGCAAGAACAAGTGAGACTTAACATATCTGAACTAGTTCAAAGATAAGAGGAATTTGGTAAATAATAATCTGAGTTTCAAATACCTTCGAATGGAAGCTAATGCCGGTACGCTTGCTCATGACTTTTATATGTATCTTCTCTTCCAAAGGAGGTTCTTCGAGCAAGAACTGGAACTCTTCGTCCCACGAAGGATTACGAGTTCTCTTGATCATCTAAACAACACCAAATTTCTCAACCAAAAGTGTGAATAATATGGCGTATAGACGGATCAGAAAATCAAGGGAAGCTCACCTTTGATTTCTTTGTCTCCCCTCGAAATATTATCAACACATATGGATTGTTGTGGTGTGACCCCTCTACGTTCTGTGCACCTTGGACAGTGAGTAGAAGTAAGCCTGCTCCATTCGGGCTTCCATTACCAGACGCACCATCAATTACACTATCTTTTCTACCATATCCTTCAAGAATCCCACTAAAACTACGAAGATCTTCTCTAAAAGGTGCATATTTAAGCTCGAGAAAGATTTGCCCTCGTTGCTTTTTGTTGTGCGGAGTAACAATACTTGTATCTTTCAGCAAGTCGAGTGTTGCCTCCGTTGCCATATTTGGCGTTAGTAACTTCAGAGGATATAGTTGAGTCCCTAATCTATCGTGAGCACCCACCTGTTAGAACGCCGAAACAATAAAACATGTAAGAAAATACATACTTCCATGGTCCAAAACCATCCATGTGAGACGTTAGACATAAAAGCAATGTCACTTGAGGAAATTAAGGTGTAAACCTTGTCCCAGTCGTAGACGTTTATGTGAAGCATTTGAGATTGAGGGTCCTTCACGGCAAGTTTGAATTCCTCATTCCACTCGGGATTCAAAGTTTTCTTTATGACGGTAGTTTTTTTGGCACGCAGCTTCTCTCCGCTTAGGCTTAGCTTAACATAAGGATCAGATAATCCGAGTAAATCCATCTTCAATAGCTTCGTTGCACGTATGACTTTCACGTGCAAAATTCCGACAGGTTTCTTTATCGCTACCCTGTATAATCAAAGATCAAATGCATAATAATGAACAAATTTAGAAACTTTTAAGATAAAGTTATGAGAAATTCGGCAGTTTAAAGGAAGTGACCGACGTAGAAGCATCGAGGAGTGGTATATCGCAAGACTTAGGCCAAAGGTAAAGATTTGAAACTTCTTTTTTAATCCTCTCCTGCCAATATAAAACTATGGATTATTGCATAGCCAATGCAAATCCATGTCTCCAAACCTTAAAGACAATGATACCTGAACATATCGATAGAGCCCGGGAATGGACATGATATCTCCACCCAAGACATTTATTCCAAAGTCGATGTGAGGCTGAACTCAAACATTCATTAAAAGAGACAAAATGAGTATTTCCATTTAATGAAGATAAAAGAAAGATTAACAGTAGTTTAAGATTCGGAATATCCGAATTACCTTTTGCATCAAAGATACAACTATGTTTGCAAAGCATGGTATTGTAGGCACGAGAGGTTTAAGTGTTACCCTTGGTGCAGCAAATACTTGTAAATCCACCAACTTTTAAGAAATAATATCATAACAATTTCAAAGAAACATGAAATATTTACAAAAATTCTATGAAAGTTTTTTCGCCATCAAGGAGCATCAACTGAGTTTAACTGACCTGAATTGGTACTCGAACGGACGAGATAGTTACCACAACGATTATATTTGGATTGCCAGCCCATCTAATCGCTGGTTCCATAACCAATTCCCTCTCATTTGTCTCAACAACTTTGAGACCTGTCAATAAACAACGTATGTGTTTCAGGTTTTAGAATCACGCCCTGCATGAACTTTTTGACTTGTCTTGATCAAGAACAAGAGCAAGAACTAAGTCTTTTATCACACAATATCCAACACCTGGGAAGATATTTTTAAACAATGAAAAGGTTCATTTGGACAATTAATATTCTGAAAAATAGTTCAGTACGATTCCAATGCTGGTTTCCCATGATCGAGAAAAATAAAGGGACATGTCGAGACATTACAAAATTCATTCTTCTAGCCAAATCATTCAAAACAAGGCGCAATTCAATCAATAGCAAGGTCCTATTTTTAGGGGATATAGCAAGAATAAGCTTACCATGTATGGTTGGTGGAAGATTTCCAAGGCAAAGATTCTCGAATTCAATCGACTCTATCTTAAATTTCCCGACATACGCTGTAAATAAGGGCTCTGTTGTGCTTCTAATTATTTTACAAATAGCCTACATACATCATAATTTAGATCAAACAGATTCCTGGTTAAAGCATCAGAAGGTTTGGAGATGTAAAACCTTGTCGAGAAAGGGCCACATATCAGACAAAAATTTGTTTAACCAATCTACCTGCATATGACAAAAACTTTGTGACAACATTGAAAGACAAACAAAACAAGGCTTATTTCCTATGAACACTCAAAATGAATGAGAAAACCAAATACTCACTCGATCATAATCAGGACTCTTCACCCAAAGAGGAATTTCAGGCATAAGATCTTCCAACGAAGCCGTATCGAGCTCACATAGCGGCCTGATTTCCGAATCCTAACATCAATATTTACACACACTCACTCATTATCTTAATTCTTATTTCAAATAACCAAATGCGTCTCGAGTATATTTTGAGGGGCCTTATTCTTAAAATTTCTTTGAATAGCCAATCAAAAATTGATTGAACCAAGAAAGAACTTTTGCAACAGCTAAGATAGCACGTGAGTCTAAAAATCAAAGAACATAATAAAATTCAATCAAAGCAAGCTTTTTATGATATTAAATATCAAATAGAAGTTAGCCCCCAAGAAAATAGGGTCGGCCGGCTCACATTTACATATATTAATGTTAGTTTTGGTAGAAGTTAAAATCACATTAAGCATAATATATAGATACTTAGACATTAATCACACCATAATAGATGATGAACTTGAACAAACTGATCAAACTCTCTTTCCTCAACAAAAAAAAAAGCAAGATAAATTTCCAAATTTGCTAAAACATAATTCACAAGAAATTAATCAGAACATAAACCCCACTTCACAGATCAATACAAGAAAGTAAATATATGTATCATTGAGCAAGAACAAAGCTCATATAAATGTTTAAACAAGAACAAAGAACATGGGTTTTGATGAAACCTGGTTGCTGTTTGACATAAATTTAAACCCAATAATTTTTTTTTAAAAAAAGATAATAAAAATGGAACAATTCAATCTAAAAGAATAAAGTGACAGTCCCCAAATTCTCAATGGAACAGAAGAAAGAACATCCACAGCAAAACAAGATGCAAAATCAAAGAAGATTACCTCAATACCTCTGGGTTCAGAATAAATAAAAAAATAAAATCCAATCAATAAACCAAGAGGAAGCCCAATCCCAAAACCAAGAATTCCCAATAAACTGCTCAGTAATCCCATCTGGTTTCTTCCTTTAACTCCGAAAAATGACGCCTCTTCGATCGTATATAAAATATAGAATCAGTTCAAAAAATTTTAACTGAACAAGGACAAAAATTACAGGCAGAAAAACGACAGAAAGGACGTTGGAAAAGCAAGAAAAAGAGGGTGAAAAGAATAAGAATCAACGAAGAATACCGAAGAGGATTACGATGTTATTAATTACGAAGGAGAACGAGTGAGTTTGAATGTTACGAAGGGACTCAACTGAAACCGCCAAAAGGCTGATAAGTTTTATACAACTTCAGGAACAAAATTAATAAATAAAGCAAACCTAAGTGCACGAGATTTCTGTTATATCGGGTTGTGAAAGTGTCTCGCAACTTTGAGCCAATTATAAATAGCATTCTCTTGCAATGCAATACAATATTTTCACGGCTTAAACTGTAATTTTTAAGATCATACGACAACAACTTTAAACATTATATTAAGATCATTCATACTTCGATAGCAAAGTACTATTAATTTATTGACTTCAAACGGTCACGATATATAGTTTATAACATATTTTTACTATAAAATATTTATGGTATCATAATTTAATTTCGTAATTTTTAATCAATAATTAGATTGAAAAACTTTACATTTTAATAATTGATTTTAGCGATATATTATTCATACATTGTTTGTAGAATTTGCTCCAATACATCTTGTGATGTCCATATATTAATGATGATAATCCCGGAGTGGTAATAATCCTTGAATTTTAATTGTAGCAATTATGAAATAATTGCTGTATTGGGACTCCCGATGATTTTAAATCCGATATTTGGGATCGTTGGATCCAAGGATTGTGATTGTATTCTCATCGTGGCGATAAACCTTGGAATTGCGTTTTTGGTGGGATTTGGAGTTTGGGGTACTTTGAGTTGGGGGCTAGTATTGGAAATTGAGATTGAGAGATAATTATTGAACACATATGATTTTTAATGAGTCATGATGTATTTGTGAAGGACTTGGGATTTTGGAGTCTTGGTACTAAATATACCAGATAGACTTGGTGTTCAATCATTTTCCTCATTCTCTCTCTCTCTCTCACCCACGTCTCTTTCCCCCCAAATCCCCAACCCTTCCCTTTTTCTCCCATGATGAAAAATCGATGGAGACTCGACTAGGGAGCTGGATTTCTTGAAGAAAAGTTGGTAATCTTCTTCCCCTCGTCCTTACCTTCGTTTTGATTATGGTATTGTGGATTTTTTGTTATGATTTGTGTTGGGTTTGGAAATTGGGATTTTGGTAAAAATCTTAAAGTTGTGTTTTTATTGGTTTTAATGGAGCTTTTGAGGTTATGAAGGTGTAAGGGGTGTTGATTTTGAGTTTGGGTGTGAAAAACATCATTGAAGCTCGAGTTTTTAGGAAAATCGCAGGTCGCGATCGATTGCGGCTTGGCGCCGATCTATCGCGACGAGATTCTGGAAATTGGGGAAGATGTACAGTGTTGGCGATCGATCGCTAAGTCTCGGCGATCGATCGCGAGGGGTTTGGCGATCGATCGCGGAGACTCGCGATCGATCACGAGAAGGTTCTATTTAGCAGCGGGTGCGCGTGATCGATCGCGACAAAAGTGGCGATCGATCGCGGCTCGAATGTTTGAGTTTTTTCAAAACTTTGTTAAAAGTTGGGATTTTGGAAACGGGGTTTAATTAGCCGATTTTCGGGGCAATGTCTACATTCTAATGGGAATGCTACACTTTTAAAATGGACTACTCAATTGAGGACTTGACTACCTTTGAACTTAGAAAATGAAATATTTTGAGTAGTGTGCATGGTTCGATAATTTTGATTAATCATCCGGATAGGATGTTATAATTGGGGGTCGGGTACGTGCTTGTGCATGTAGTTCTGTGCTTATGTTTGATTGAGCTATTAACTGTGTATAGCGATTAATTCACTGGATCTCGGGGCAAAGACAATGTTTAGCTCTTGCTACTGGATTATAATGTACGTTTAACGTACGAGCATGGTAGAAATATCATTGTCATGTGCATGAACAACATATGGATATTGGAAACATTATGGTATGATTGAGGATCATGGAATGCCACTATTGAGCAAGCAATGTGTAATGCTGTCGTTATTGAGCGAGCATTGAATTGTGATATCGCCGCTGTTGAGCGAACAATGGGACAGGATGTGATGAGACTAAGAAACCATTATTTGAGATGTTTATGATTTCTGTAAATCATTAGCGTAGTGATTTAACTGCATTTGATTATGAAATTAATATGGCAATGATGAGTTTAGTTAATCAATGCAATGATTAACTTATTTTGGGGATTTGATGGTTTGGCTATTGTGAGAACAGGAACAGCACAGGGGATCCCATATGATAATGTTACTATACAGGGAATATCTTTTACATTACAGTCTTATATTCTGTAAATTATGTATTATGATATTGTGATTATTGAGATGGTGGATTGGTATGCTCACCCCGTTTGGGGGCTGTTTCTGTTGGAACAGATACAACATTAACTCTGGAGTTGAGCTCGGGCTGTAGATTGGGAATACTCCCGGGGCTGAGGTACCAATACTGATATTGGACATTATACTTTATACATTGAATACACCTTCACTTATTCGATGCTTGCCTGTGAGCATTCTGATGTGTATATGGGTTGTATAAAGGTTGTTAGATTCTCTTTTCATTCTTGGCTGCATGCAATTAATTATAGGGTATTGCGTAATGAATTGAGAATAACATTGGTGCATTGAGATGTGTATACTTGTGTTAGTTGAGTTGAGTTGAGTTGAGTTGAGAACTAGACATTAAGAGAAATTATGTCGCAAATTTTATATACATCGTGCTGTTGTTATTGAAGCATGTGATGAGAATTCCCAAATGTGATAAAAGTATGCGTTAATAGAGATAATAAATGCAATAGTGCTAAGATTAGATGTGTGGGTCATTACACATCTTCTTTTATTGAACCAATTAAATTAAGTAAAAAAACTTAAAAATAAGAGTAATATGAATAAATTAAAAAAATGTCATCATATCAGTTAGTTTATTGCAAATTTGCAAGTACAAAAATTATTATTTCTGTTATGTTATTTTTGAAATATGCACTCTAAAGCTTTACATTCTCAATTTATTAAATGCCTTCGACTTTTACACGCCAAAACTTATTTATTTCATAGCATCTATCGTAAAATCGATTAACTAAAATATTTTTCAGATCTAAGTATATATACGTGTGTTATGATCAAGCGACGTGGATGTGAGGGCGGGTGTGAATGCATTGATACGTCAATACGCGACTTAGTAAAATTTAGTGCGCGATATAGTAAAACTTAGTACGTCTTAAAACACTGCACAATCACTCAATGGGCCAGTTCATGACCAGAGCGCCAGTGCGCGAAGGAGGATATGAAAATTATGTAACTTAGATGCTTACCACTAGATCAAAAGATATAGATGTTAGCAGATGTGCAGCTTTATTTTCTTATACGATAACATCGTAAAGTCTCGTACTAAGCGACACATGACATGAGGGATTATATTATGTGGGCGCCAATGAACCAAGCTTGTTATGTCTTACACGATAGATGGTTGTACCTCTATTTATGAGCATACAGAAGAATTGATTGGTCGTTCTCAACTGAGAGAGATTATTGTTCATGAGCTAGGGGAGGCCTGTTGTGATGCCTAGAACTTAATTACCTTACCTAAATTGAGTGTAATGTGATAATTAAGGGGTAATTACGAATGAGTTTCATTTGTATTTGGACTCAATTTTGAGATAAATTGAATTAGGCTGATTATTATGATTGGATCATAATTATTGAATTGAACAATGGTTGATATGAGTTACTTAAAACAATGGAGATATTATGAGTTTGAATTTAGTGGGGAAACTATTGAAGTTGAGCAATAATTATGAAATTGGGAATAAATAATAATTGGGATGAAATTGAAATGTGAATTAAAGTGTAGGTTAAGCTGCAAATGTCAAACCATTTACTTACATCACAAATCACCCACTAAAATCCCTACAAAAATCTCCTCTATCCCTCTTCAAGGTTCTTGCATATTAGTGAAAAATCAAGACTTGAAGCAAGTTATCTCTTTGATATTGTGCTCAAACGAGTTTGGAGTAAGTTATTTTATGTTTTAATAGTAGATTTAATTGTTATTGAGTTGGGAGTGGTGATTATAGAATTGATTTTTGTATGGGTTGGGAAATTTATGGTTATGTAGTTATAATGAAACAAAATGGTTTTTAATGTGCATATTGTTGAATAGTTAAAGGAAAATGTTGGTTCGATTTATGCTTGAAAATGGTGATTTTCACAACAACAGAGTTCCGCAATCGATCGCGGATCGGCAAGAGGGCCGCGATCGATCGTGCACCTTTAAACTCATTTTTGTGGGCGAAGTACAGTTCCGCGATCGATCGGCAGCTTCGCCGCAATCGTTGCCAATCAATCACGGCATGTCGAACAATGCTGAGAATTTTAGAACATCTCGCGATCGATCGCGAGTTTCGCTCAATCGGTGGCGAGGTGTAAAAGTTGTGAAAATTGTACTTTTCTTGGGAATTTGAGATGTTTTATTTTATGGTTGATTTTAATGATAATTATGATATTCTAAGGAAATCTTGCACGATGAATTAAGGTGCTAAACGGAGAACCTTCGAAAGAATTATACTACTTAATCAAATGAGTTGGTAACTCCAATTAATAAAAGATAAAATAGGATGGTTTGAGTAGTATATAGTGTAAGATAAATCGTGACTGATCTGATAGGAGGCATGACGAGTTTGTATGATATATGGTACAGTTGTGAGAGTTGTTGTTGACATATTAATATTGAATTGATATTCAATATAGATACTTCATAAGCCTCTAGAGGTCAATGATGATTAAATCACGTTGTCAACTTTAAGGTATGATACTCCCAAAAAGAGTGATGATCTTTAAGTATCAATAAGAGGTTAAATTACCTCTCTTTATGTTCTTCCATGGACAAAATAACAAGGGACAGATCTTGAATGACCTGTTAAGATCTGAAACAAAATGTTAGAAGGGTGCCGGAAGATTTTTCTGGCGGGTCCCTCCGACGCTCAAGTCAGGTGTTGGGAGATATGGGAAAAATAAGTAAGAGAATAACTGTTGTATGTAGGTGTGTATAGGAAAAATGCATACCTGAAATCCCGACTTAGCTTGCTACTTATAGGTGTTACCTCCCGGATGTGTAGCTTGGACCAGTAAGACCATGTTCTACATGACTCCTGAAATCTCGGAATACGTTGGCTAACTGATAGGACCATATTTGCATCATTCCCTGAAATCTCGGGACGTGTCAGTTCAACATGGGCTTGGTCAAAAGGCTTAGACTCGGTCAAAGCACTCCTAGAGATAGGAGGTCTTGAAGTTATTCTAACCTCATTAGGTTGGGAGGTCGGTGAACAGATCATATACTTGGAGTCAAGGCATGTGCTTTTACCTCATTCGATCGGCAGATCGGTGAATTTGGCTCAATGACTAGTTAGATGAGCTCCAGTTAAAAATGAGGTTACCTATAACTCGGGAGATCGGGGAAATTGGTCACATACTTAGAGTTGCGGCGGATGCTTTGACCTCGTGAGATCAGGTGGTCGGTAATGCACCTTGCCCATGAGGCAGATGTCTTGTCCAAGTGAGGTCGGGAGGTCGGCAATACACCTTGCCCTTGAGGCGGATGTCTTGACCCAAATGAGGTCGGGAGGTCGGCAATACACCTTGCTATTGAGGTGCATGTATTGACCAAGGGAGGTCGGAAGATCAACCTTATGAGGGTGAATGTCAACCTTACAATTATACCTCCAAGGTTAAGTTTAGTGGATAGTTGAATACGATCGTCTTTCTCTCACGAGGTATCACAACCCCCCTTCAAGTCGAGTTGACACATGTTGTCAGAAACTCATATAAGTATTCATAATAATATAAACTGCAATGGGATATTAGTGTTTGTACACTTGTATGATATATGGTATAGTTGTAAGAGTTGTTGTTGACATATTAATATTGAATTGATATTCAATATAGATACTTTATGAGCCTCCAGAGGTCAATGATGATTAAATCACGTTGTCGACTTTAAGGTACGTAATGACGTACGAACAGATATATATTATGAAATAATTACATGTTCATATTCATATATTGTTGAATATAATGATTGGAGTAAAGAAATGAATGTATGAATTGAGTATGACTTATATGGTATGGTGGATACATAATTGTACGTGATCCGAGCATACGAGTTGAGTATTGATGCCTTGGGCATGATCAGTGTGAGAAATTGTTGAGAATGAGAGAAACTGATAGGCATGAATGCCTTTGAAATAAAATTATTTATGTTTAAACATAAATGATAGATTTCAGTTCTATTGAATTTATCGTGTTGAAGAGTATCATATTTTGAGTAACAACACTTTATTTGATATTATGGAAGTGTTTGAGATTGAAACAGAAATAGGGCGTGAAAGCTATACAAATTTGGAATCGTACATGGAGTACATTTTTATGGATTTTCAATAATCTTAAATTGTTGCATTATGATATTTTGTATTGTTATGAGCTTGATTATTGTGATAGAGTATGCTCACCACGTGTGTGGGTTGTTTCTGTTGAAACATGTAATATATGTACGACATTGATATTGGAAATGAATTTGAGGCATTGAATGAGGATGCTCTTGGGAGCGAGGTATCAATGTTTGTATATAGTAATGTCGTTTATACAAATAGATACCCTGTTATTTGTTAAATGCTCGTCTGTAAGCATTTTGGCATATGCACATGGTTTGTTTAATTGGTTGAGATTTCTCTTTTCATTTGAATGTTGCATGCAATTTAATTGAGAATAAATTGCATAATGAATTGAGAATAAGATTAGTACATATAAAGTGTATACATATGCAAATCGGACTGTATTGGAAATTAAGTGTATGAGAATTATGTCGAGACATTTTATAGTAGTCATGACATAATTGCGAAGTATGTATATTCGAATTCCGAATGACATAAGTGTATACACTAATAACAATTTTAAATATATTAATGACGAGATTAGGAGTTAAGATCTTTACACCCGTGGCTTAAAATTAACTTTATATTTTAATAATATAAACTAAAATTAATATTTTTTAGTACGAATTATATTATATTATTATTGTAGAAAAATATTGATATTACTTTTATATATATTAGCGTGCAACCCATTATTTAAGGTCGTGATAATGTTTATGAATAGTTTATCTCAGAATATGAGGCATTGAAATTTTACGCTTTCGATTCATTTAAGTATTGTGTAAAATTACGTGGGTCAGACAACTTTTGCAGTAACCTAATAGTTTATCACACTCTTTCTATTGTACGAACTCAAAATCGAGTCTTCATTCCCATAAAAATAATTTGATAAAAAAAAATTACGTGGGTCCAATTGTCCAACTCAGAGATTATATACGCTTGAGTTATATACTTATATGTTTAAATGATTTAAGTTGCACTATTACAACCGCCAACAATTTTTTATATTATAAAACAACAAGTATTTGATCCTACAATAATCACTTTCTATAAGTAATAATCATGTGTGTTCATTGTATGTATATGAAGTAGTTTTTTTTTATATATAATAAATTCTAGGTAAAATGATTTTTTGTAGTTTAAAAAATATATTAAAATTTAAAATTCTAATGATAATCTTTTTATCAGATTATTCATAATTAATTAAAATATTATTTAAATAGGATAATTTTTTGTTATTTTCTAAATTTATGGTGTTATATAATCTTTTTTATTTTTTAGATTAATTATATTTTGTGATTATATCATGATACCAAGATGATTATTTTACACATCTCATCAATTATGGTAAAGAACTAGTGGAAAGTTCTAAGCTGGGAAGATCAACGGACCCTAATATTTTGAGGGGTTTGGGAGTCTGGTCTAAGGACAGCATCATTTAAACTTGGATAACATCGAAGCAAGCTTCCTGAAGTTAAATTTGGATACGATTGAAACAGTTCTATATCTTAGTGAAATTGCATTATTTCCACATCAAATACTATATAAAATTATGAACAAACTCGTTACTTACTAAGATATTAATAAATATATAGTATATATTTTGTTTTCTCTAAATCACTTCCAGTTTTATGTGTGTCATCCTTGCGCAGGGCCATGCTTACTCTTATCTGTATCGTTCCAATTTTGTCGGTATGAATTTGGAATATCCGAACCCCAAATATCCGATTGATCACATTCTTAGCCTATATTTGAATTCCAATTTTATAAGTTTTTGTACCAATAAAGAATTCAAGTATATTGTACCCAAAATCCGAATTGGGGTACCTAAATTTTTCAGGTTTGGGTTCGGGTATGAATTTGGGATACCCGAATCCCGAATACCTGTATCTGATTGCCAACATCTATGGGCTCTAGTAGTAATGAACTCTACTTTTCGTAAATTGCTTCTCTAGGTTTTTTTGTTGTAAAAACAATTGACAATTAGAGAGCTTTTCCATAATGTGTTTGATCCAGTTCAAATCCATATCGATTTGGATCGATACGACTCTAAAGCTCGGCGGTTCTAGTTAAGTGCTAATAAAATTAGACTTAGAGAAGAGGACTTTTTTAAAAACTTTTTTCGGGATAGACGAGCGTAGAATTCGAATCTAAGACCTCGTATATTGAAAAATAGATACAACATTTTTTTTTTCCGCTTCCCCTAAACTCTCACCCACTCTCCTCATCTCAACTCTCAACATTCCATTCGTTTTCAAAACTATATTTATGCTTTAAATCTCGATTGAACAACCCTATGAAAAGCATGTTTTTAAATCAAATAAGTATGTGACATGATCATGAACGAAGGACCTTGCGGAGCAAAGTGCTACGTGAGTATGAGCCACCTCTTGATTCGGCGGGGCAAAGTGCTACATGATGTGGACGTGCCACATGCATGGGAGCCACCTCTTGATCCTTAAGAGCAAAGTGATATACCACGGGAGCCACCTCTTGAATCCAATAAGTCGATATGTGAATATGTGAAGATATGTGTTTATGTGTTTTTATGCCAAGATCTATGATTTTAGAATTGTTTAAAATGATTTCTACTATGAAGATATATGTGTTTTTTTTTACTATTCAATCGGCCCCTACTTGCTGGGTGTTTTCCCAAACACTCACCCCCTTACCTCCCCTCCCAGACAAAATCGAGGAAGAAGATATCGAAGAAGAGGAACAAGAGCAATTCTAGGGGTGGTGATCCACTAGAAGTCTCAAGAAGATTTATTACTTATTTACGTTTCCGCAATTTGTTTTGAACGAGACATTTGGATATCGTATTTGAAGTTGTAATGACATTTTATTTGATTATGGAATAAAAGACTGGTTTTAATATAGATCTGTACACGAGGCTTGTTGTGTCCAAATATCATGTTTGGATTCGACGGCGGTGTCACGCGCTCCGGTCTCGGGGCGTGACACAACCGATCACTCATCGTCTCTACATTCTTCCCCTGAAATTTTGCAGTGATTCTCTCTATAGGTGTGGTTTCCAATTATTCTCCAAATTTCTATGTTTAATTTTACGATTTATGTACGATTCAGGGGACGTGCTTTGATTAGAGGTACTGTATCATGCGTGCCTTGCTGATCCGAGCACAAATTGTTGTTCCCTGGTTAACAATGAAATATTTTTTGTGTTCTACTGTTTTTATGGTCTTGCAGATAGAAAATTAGATTTTGGCCAAAATATTTCAAAAATCTTGCTCGTGATGGAAGAACCGTGATCTCATATGTTCATCAACCGGGTAGTGAAGTGTTTATTTTGTTTGACGATCTATGTTTGCTATCGGGGGAGGAAAAGTGTACTTGGGAGAGGCAAAAATGGATGTAAATGTATTATACATAGAATGATAGGAGCTTATTCGAGGAAGCTGGCCTCCTAAAGAAGAAGATCGAAGGAAGGGAGAATAGAGAATTGGGGAACATAATTATAGATTTCTTGTTGAAGAAGAAAGAAAATTGAAAGTTCACAATTACAATCTGAATAATAGTTCCCGCTAATTAGTCCCCTTTTATACTAATGCTGCTATACAATGATGTAACTAATATGTGAGTACACAATTATTTATTAAGTATCAATGATATAATTTGCTAGTTTGCTTGGTATCTTTCCCGTCCGATTGCTGCGCCTCTGTTGTGTGTTGTTTTCTTCACTCTCTTCATTTATATTCGTATAATTACCTGGCGTCTCAAAACTCACCTTGTCCTCAAGGTGAAAACAAGGATACAAAGATCGAAACCAGGAGACATCTTCCCATGAGGTTTCCTCTAGCGGAAGACCCTGCCACTGCACCAAAATCTGTGGTTTACAACGAAGTCCACGTTTGATAACACGCTGATCAAGAACAGCCAATGGAGTGATAACAAGATTATTGGCCCAAGAAGGCGAAGGCAGTAGCAAAGGATGAGCAATCTCAGGATTAGGACAAAGTTTCAGCACCGAGATATGAAAAACGGGATGAATTTTACTATGCAAAGGAAGCTCCAATTTATATGCAACCAATCCCACCCGTTTGATAATTCGAAATGGTCCATAAAACCTCTTACTCAACTTAGTATATTTAGGACCAGCAACCGAAACTTGTCGATGTGGTTGAAGCCGTACATAACACCATTGCCCCTCCTCAAACTGAACATCCCGACGATGCTTATCAGCTTGGAGCTTCATTCGGACTTGAGCGTGACGCAAGTTGTCCTTCAGCTCAATCAATAATGTTTGTTTATCTTTCAACATATTATCCACCGCCTCGACATTGGAAGAGCCCAAAAGATAAGAAGGCAGTGATGGTGGAGTGCGACCAAAGACCGCCTCAAAAGGAGACATCGCAATAGCCGAGTGAAAACTAGTATTGTAACATAATTCAGCCCAAATCAAAAATTGACTTTATGCGGCTGATCAGTAACAAAAGAACGGAGATACTGCTCCAAACAACAATTTAGAACCTCTGTCTGTCCGTCTGATTGTGGATGATAGGCACTAGACATTTGCAAGGAAGTACCACTGTGCTTAAAAAGCTCTTGCCAAAATTTGCTAAGGAAAATGGGGTCTCTGTCCGAAACTATTGTCTTGGGAAAAAAATGATGCTTGACAACCATGTTAATGAAAAGAGCAGCCACAGTCGCGGCAGTAAAGAAAAGCGCCGTCGTAATGAATTCCTTGAGTTCGACTCTCAACGAAAGCACCAATTGATAGGAGCTTGTTCGAGGAAGTTGGCCTCCTAAAGGAAGAAGATCGAAGGAAGAGAGAATAGAGAATTGGGGAACATAATTACAGATTGCTTGTTGAAGAAGAAAGAAAAATTGAAAGTTCACAATTACAATCTGAAAAATAGTTCCCGCTAATTAGTCCCCTTTTATACTACTGCTGCTATACAATGCTGTAACTAATATGTGAGTACACAATTATTTATTATCAATGATATAATCTGCTAGTTTGCTTGGTATTTTTCCCGTCCGCTTGCTGCGCCTCTGTTGTGTGTTGTTTTCTTCACTCTCTTCATTTATATTCGTATCATAGAATGTATTGAGATACCATGACTAATGTATTTTTTTTTAATCTGATCATAATGTTTGGTTTTATTATTTTACTTTGCAGTTTTTTTGCTGAAGCAGGGTTCCCCTGTCCAAGTAGGAGAAATCCTTCGAATCATTTCCTGTGAAAAGGTTCACAAAGACTTCGTGTATGGACCTAGTACTAGTCTTTCCTCCTCTGCAATACATCGGTTACACTGGGATTGAGTTGGGTAGTTGAAGCTTCAATTTTTAACCAGTTTGCTTTTGATTCAATTATCTCAAAAATTCTTTTGAAACACATTATATAATGTTTGAAGGATTTAAAGACCAATTTTTATGATACTGACCTTATTTTGAATAATCATCTCCTACCTATTTCATAACAGGAAGCACACATAACATAGATCCTCTGATGAATTTGGCAACTGCAGATATCAAGTCAATGCTTGTTGAGAAATACAGGTTCTCTGAGTATTCAAGAAAGGCGAGATCGAGGACTCAAAAAATCTCTGCAATTGTAAGTTTATCGAAGTCAAATATCTGATTTAATGGGTTTATATATTTGTTCTTTTCGTGTTAAAAGAACATAAGACACTCACACATAACATATTGTTAAGAATTTCGTGCTATCAGGATGTTGTACACTAGTTTTTATACGATATGAGAAATGTTTTGTTGGATTCTTTTCAGGATGCTCAAGATTTTCACATCTCATTTGAAGTCATTCCCTTGAGTAGACCCGGTGATGAGTTCATATGTCCTCTTTTTACGTTGTATGTTCAGTCATAAGTAGATGCTCTTTAAACTATCTAGTTTACTTTGTTTAATCCAGTTTGCCCCTATGATGTTGATGTAGTGGACAAAAGTGGTGCAACCAAACACTTTGAGTGGAATGATATGTAGAAGATGTGAAGAAGGATAAACCTGTATTAATGTATGGATGGGAGTATCAAATTTGAGTGTACGAGAGGGCATCATATTAATGAGATATGCTGCAGTAAAGATCGTATCACCCCAAAACAATATGGGACATTACAGAAGAAGAGTAAAGATCAAGAAACCTCAAGTAAGTGACGATTTTTACGTTCGGAGACCCCATTTTGTTGAGGTGTGTCAACACAAGAACTTTGGTGGACAATCCATTGGTAAGAAGATATAAACCAAGGTTTGAATTAAAGAAGTCAGGAGGTCTGAATCATGGTGTTAAATTGTTTAAAAATAGCACAAGTTTCAGATTTGTCTTTCATTAAAAATACTCATGATAGCCTAGTGTGATCATCCACAAATAATAGGAACAATCTAGACCCGGTGACATTTTTAATGCGGGAAGGACCCCAAATATCACTATGAATGAGAGAAAAAGGGTGGGACAGCTTGTAAGGAAGAGGCGTGAAGCTATGACGAGTATGTTTAGCGAACTGACAAACATCACAAGTAAAAGATTTTAAACATTTATTATGGAATAAAGATGGAAAAAGTTTGGCCAGTTACATAAACTGGGGTGCCCTAAATGATAATGCTGTAATAAAATGTCATTGTTTGTATGAGAAGAAAACGAAGAGTGAACAGATCTGTCAAACTGGGATGGTCACAGGTAGCTTTGAGGAGATATAGGCCTGCACAGACTTCATTGCCAATCGTCCGCCCCGTAGCCAAGTCCTGAAAAATACGCGAAGAGACCCAGCATTTAGTGACACAATTGAGATCTATACTGATGTGATGCACAGATAACAGATTACAATCCAAATCAAGAACAAATAATACAGAATTCAAGACCAAATATTCTGACAAGCGAACCGTTCCCGACCCAAGAACCTGTATGCATGAACCATTCGCGATACGAACAGAGCATGGTGAGGAGCATGGCTGATAGGAGCGTAAGAGGTGCCGATTTCCTGTCATATGCTAAGAAGCACCGGAATCTACAATCCAATAATTGGACAACACTTGTTGTGAGATTAAAGTATTGGATATGATACCAATATGAGCCGAACCACGAGCACCAATAGCAGGAGGATTGGTGGTAGGAAGAGCTTTACTCAATAATTGCTGAATTGCATCAAGTTGTTCCTTGCTAAAAGAGGATGACTCCTGCGAAGAGACCTCAGTTTGTGCCAAGTTAGCGCACCACTGGTGGAATGGTTTCAAGTTCGTTGGTTTGCCATGAATCTTCCAACATGTTTCAAGGGTATGATTGTGTCTGTTGCATTTTTCACACTATGGATGCCCATTCCGCATATTGGACAAGGATTGCCCAAATGAGCCAGTAGGTATAGATGGGCTATCTGGCGGTGGTGTCCCCCGAGAAGGAGCGAGGTGCTGCCAAAGCAGAGCCTGCAATTAGAGGTGTACCATGTGAAGCACCCATCATCAGTTTCCGCCTGCTTTCCTCATGGCGGACAATGGAAAAAACATCACGCAGTTGAGGCAGAGGTTTGACAGCAAGAATTCTTGCACGAACATCATCCAGGTTGGCACTGAGACCCATCAGAAATTGGAATATACGCCTGGTTTCAACAATTGGTCTGTATAGGGCGTCGTCGGTTGGAAACGTCCTGTCGTGGGTGTCGAACATATCCAATTGCTGCCAATAGCGGGTAAGACTTGTAAAATATTGAGTCACGGAGGAATCACCCTGTTTTAAAGCATGAAGATTGCTTTCGATTTCGAATAATTCCACAGTGTTCTCCTTGCTGGAAAATGTATCCAGAGCTGTCTCCCATACCTCCTTGGCCGAGGAATATAGCAGAGATTGTTAACCAATATCAGGTGTCATGGAATTAATCAATCATGACATAACCATATTATTTTCAATTTAACAATATCAGGTGTCATGGAATTAATCAATCATGACATAACCATATTATTTTCAATATTCCACAATTTAAACGCCGCATCGATCTTTTCTGGGCATATGCTGGCGCCGGTGACTAAATCATCTCTGCCCTTTCCACGAATGAACATTCTAACCGACTGGGACCATTGAAGGTAATTGATTCCATTTAGCCTATGAATGGTGATAGGAATGGAGGTATTATCGGGGAAGGTGGGTGATATTTGGGCAGAGGTATTATTGGTGGTGGCCGAAGAGGAGGGAGAATATCCTGAGTCCATACCGTCATATTTAGTCATCAATTTGATGAACCTGAGACTGATATCATGAAGATTAAGAGAGTTTTAAGAGAATTGATGAATAAGAAGAGGATACAAAGTATGTTCAAATAGACTCATAATATTAAAAGACTTCTCCTAAGATAAGAAAACTATTAATTATTCAAATAAATAGATTCAACCCTATCTCTTTATCAGATAATACGATTATCTATATCCAGTATTCAACATAGATCATTATATTGACTCTTGAAAATGATGCATTAATCGTTAGCTGTAGCATTTGGTAATCATTCATAAGCTTTATAATGAGTATGTTTCTCTTTTTTACATTCTTATTCTCATTTCAATGTAATTTTCTTTTATATGATTGATATAGGTTGTGATGGATGGAGCATGATAAGGAGCTATTGCAGAAAGTTTTTTGGAAAGAATAGATTAACTTTGTTTTGATATAATTGTTTAGCTATGTTTTGATAGAATTATTTAACACTACATTTTGTCAAAAACTTTGTTTAGTTTTTGCAATGACTTAAATAGTTTAATATGAGATTTTGATAGTTTGATATGAGATAAAATTTTAACAGGTTTCATGATTTTAAGTTAATATAGATATTTGCTTTAATTTTATTTGTTTTTATATGTACAAGCACGAAAAATGGAAAGAAAAAAAAAGTGGATATAATGGCTATAGTGACGCGCTATAAATCGGCACGAAATATGGTTACAGTGACACTTTGCTTTTAGTGACGCTTGTTTAAAGTGTCATGTATGTGAGTATTTCAATAGGTATGCATGTTATAGTGACGCTTTAAAGTAAAGCTAATACTATTTTTCGTGATGTTTTTAAGTGTCACTATAACCTACATACCTATAACTATTTTTCTTGAGTTTTTTAGCGTCACTATAACCATTTTTCTAGCAGTGAGGTCTAAGTGTATTAGATATACAACCAAACGCAGCATGAAAGTAGACTTTTCTTTCATTTTTTTAAAAAAATCTTGAACTAAACTTGCTAGGGCCTTGCCAACTATAAGGTTAGAAATTGTTAATTGAAAACACTTGTCAACTTTTAATTCGAAATTAAAAGTACATTTTCATAATATTCCAACTATAGAGAAATTTATCACTTCGTCTTATGTGGAAATTTTCAACAATGAATATGATTTATCAAATTCCAAATTTAATGTTTACAGTTTAACTTTATGTCTACTCAATCATTTGATTTTAACACTTAAATATTTCCATGTATCCTAAAGATGACTCTAACTTGAAATCTTAACCAAGTAATTGCCCACTTGATACATTCAAAAACTGATAATGAAATGGTGGTTGTTGATGAGCATGACCTTCCCCCAACGACCCCTTTAACTTTAATGCTCCATTTTATGATAAATAGAAGCAAACTAAGTGGTTATGAAGAATAATATCGTTGCATGTTTTTTTATCTAGATACGAATCAATTTTACATTATGTCGGAAGTAATATCTGCTCCTGTTGGAAGCTATGACGAATCTAGCCATATGATTGTAGGGGAATGACAAAATTGTAGGATTTTTATTGAGCGGACAAAAATATAATATATAATTGTATATTTTTTTTGTTCATTACTAGAAACATAGAGATGTTTTTAAAAGAAAAAGGATTATTGTAACGACAATGTATAGATTATTTTAGTGGTATTTATAAGTATGTAGAAAACAAATACCCATTTACTTTTTTAATAAAATATTGTAACAATAACCTACTATGATTAAATGCTGAAATTTATTCATTTATTTAACAAATCTCAACAAATATATTTCTAAATCCTCACTTTTTTCTTTTAAATTAACATACAATTATCTCACATAATTATTTTAAGCTAATTATGTTACTAATTATTTAACTTAAGATTTTATTATAGAAATATTCTTAAAATATGACAATTATTAGACCAATTCACTATATATATATATATTTATTTAAAAAGAAATGAATGGGGCATTACATTACCCTTAGCTATTAGTAGAGTTACAACTTTATTTTCTTATATAATACCAGTACAAAGCTCCGTACTAAATGAAATTTGTACATGACCCTGCTCAATTGTTAGGATCAAATGTTTACCATTCGATCAAAAGTTATTGATGTTGGTAGAGACATAACTTTATTTCTTTATACAGTGATGCCATAAATCTAATATTTAGCTACAGATGGACATGATGGATTATACAACGTAAGTACAAATGGGCCAGGCTTAATTGTCCTCCCAAATTCCACCTAAATTTGATGATAGAAACACAAAGCTAGATTGTACCCAGCATTCTTCTTCTTATACCTAATTATTAGGCTTACTTGTTAGGTGGTACATTAGATTTGATATTATTATGATTATGATAAACAAACATTCTCCCCTTATGTACATACATATATACACATTATATATTATTAATTAATAAAAATGATGCTGAATATTTATAATAGAAAATTATATATATAGACACACACATGCAATTCCTGTGATAGATAGTTAGTATTTATTAAGGTAGAATCAGTTAGAGTAACTAACTTTGAAGCTATGGTAAAAAACATAACCATTTATGATATAGTTATATCTCTATTATTACTATATTAAGGTTGAAAGGTAAAATACTATATGGATCAGGTTTTTTAAAAAAACCAAAAAATATAAATATATGTATATATGTGTATATTTATAAGATCGTGTGTATAAAAATGAGACCGAGATTGAAGGTATCAGAACGTCATTGTTGGTCTGATTGTATGGCATCCCTTAAGTGAAAGACAAGGGGAAATACATGTAAACGTTCCTATAGTTTGAATCTATTTTCGGTTTAGTTTCTAAAATTTTCAACGACCTAGTTTAATCAGTAAATTTTAAAAAAATTCCTGATTCAGTCCTTAATGTTAAGTCGGCTGTAAGAAGCAAACAGAGAGGGGGTGAATCGAGAATATATTTAAAACTTTAGGGACTGGATTGAGAACAAATCGAACCTAGTTTAGTCCCTCAATATTTTAAAAATATTCCTTAATCAGTCCCTCAATATTTGGGGATTGAACCAATATATATTTTTAAAACTTTAGGGAATATGGCTCATTGTGTAATTTCAAAAATGAACTCAAATTGTAATGACAGTTTAATGCATTATCCCGAAAATAATTATAAATAACCACAGAATTTAAAAAAAATTATAAAAATACTATATATATATATATATATATATATATATGACGTGTGCCAAGAATATGTAAACAGTCAAAGTTTGCTTACTTGCAAGCTAATTACTGCCAAGGCTCTTCCCAACAACCACCCACACACTTTTATCCCTTTTCACTAGTAAATGATTTTTAAACAATACGAAAATCTAATATACTCTTCATTTTATATATTTATACAATCTATACTATATTATAAAAATAGTTAAAAATAATTATTTTTACATATCACCATATTAATGATCATTAATATAATTACTAAATACCATACTTTTAAAACTAATTACTGCAATCAATTAGAGTATTTATGATAATTATAACCAAAAATCTCTCCTAATTAAAATACTATTATATACTCTTATAAATTATTAAAAATAAATAAATTATCATGCTTAAATAAGGAAAATTCATGTATATATCGGGTCTTGTTATACACCAATAACATACATAAATATTTATCTATATATATATATATATTGATATATGACAGGACCCGATGCATATAAAAATTTTCGTTCACATGCACAAAATGTTCATCTTAGAATGTATCTACTTCCTATCCAGAAATAATACGTACACTTGTCGTCATCACGGCACTCAATTCCTAACCTTATCCAACGGCCAGGAATGATTTCAATTAACGCATAGGCTTGCCACCCACCACTCAATGTCCGATTTGCCTCTTTATAAATAGCAAAAGTTGCTCAACAAAACTCTCAGGAAATTCAGCTCAGCTATATTTCATAAGCTTTGCGCATTTCCTAATTCTTGCAGTTCCTCAATATAATCGTATAATATTTATTTATTTTTATTTATAAAGGCTTTTGATTATCAGGGGAAGTTTTTATAAAAGAACGACGTGTATGGATCATATAAACGGGAAAGATAATTGTGAGGGATCACTTTGTGTTGATCCCTTGAATTGGAATAAGGCGGCGGAGTCACTCAACGGGAGCCACCTCGATGAAGTGAAACGCATGGTGGAGGAGTACCGGAAGCCGGTGGTGCGGCTTGGCGGGGAGACGCTGACGATATCTCAGGTGGCAGCGGTGGCGGCCAGAGATTCGGGGGTGTCGGTGGAGCTGGCGGAGGCTGCGAGGGAGGGGGTGAAGGCTAGTAGTGATTGGGTTGTGGAGAGTATGGAGAAAGGGAAAGATAGCTATGGGGTCACCACTGGGTTTGGCGCAACATCGCATAGGAGAACCAAACAAGGTGGTGCTCTACAAAAGGAGCTCATTAGGTAATAATTAAATTATTATTATTTAATTTTTTATTTTTATTATTATTTTGATTTTTATTTATTTTAAATAATTAATTAACTCAGATGTACGTGGTTTTTGGCAACGCACTCCGTGTGATTTTGAAAATATGCAATTTAGCCCATATGAACCCATATGGTTTGAAAATAGAAGTTTAACCTTATGATTTGCGAATATGTACAAAACAACTTTGTGTATGACATGTGAAGGGGCAATATGCTATGTTTTGCGAACTATACAAGGAGAATATATACAAATCACATTGGAGTAAATTGTTTATTAGCGATACGAATGAAAATTGACACGAGAATTATATTTTTAGTTGTTTTTATCATCATCTAGATATGCTTATACTGCATGAAATTTACAGGTTTTGCCAAATTATAATGATTGTGTAATTACAAGAATAATCACAAATTTAGATAATAATATGATGTCTCACGTGACAACTCAAGTCACACGTGCCAAGTTAGGTCCATGCATGCATGTTAATTTTGCTTCCAGCACTTCACGTGTATGCAAATAAATCACTCTTGCCATCAAACTTAAATGCAAGGAATTTGATTTCGTGAAGACATTTCAATCTTTAATTTAAATAAATATATTTGAAATTAGTTTAAATTGAGATGATGAATTTATAATTCTCTAAATCCAAATCATATACACAAGTAAATAATTTCGAAGTCATGATGTTAAAATTCTTGATTTCAGGTCAGTCGGTCTGAACGAGAATAAAATTAGGAACTATAAACGGTCTATTTTAGGTTTTAGGCCTTTAATTAGTTAAAATCGGATATTGGTAATGTAAATTAGGTTTGATGTCCGAAAATGCTGATGTGTCCGACACCATATCAGCCATAAAAAATGGGACCAAAAGCTAAAAAGAACCCACTTGCATGACCAAATCAAATTTTTGACTACTTACATGTCTAAAACTAAAATAGGTTAGAGATCGTTTGGGCAATTTTCCCTTTTCTAAGGATATATATATGCTAAATAATTCACAGTTTACACATAAAAAATTAGGAATTTTTCTTGTATAACAGTTAATCAAGAAAATGAAGAAAAGTAGTTCTGCGTAAAATCTGAAAATATTTTCAGCTGAATCGAGTGAATATTATTACCACATTGTGTAGATAGCTTTAAAATATATCGAAATGTAAAAGTTTTGAAAATATTATATTTTTTTTGGGAAAAATGCTTATAAATCTTAAATAGATCCCATAAACTTATAGGGACAGTTTTTGAAAGTTATAAAAGGGGATTTTGATTAAAACGAGTGATTATAAGTTACAAAAATGAGCGGCGTCCGATATCTTGCAATTGTATTTTCCATTTTTCTTAAAAAAAACGACACATATCACTTTCTTTTTTCTCATTTTTCTTAAGAAAATGACACATATCACAAGATATCGTCCCAAAACAATGCTCATGGTATAAAAAAACTGTATATATGGAAGTCTAAGTTGATGCCAAACCCGAGAAAAGGACACACCACATTCATTTGGTTGACGATGTGGACTATGACCATATGACATCTCACTTTGCCAAATATGGCGATAATGATTTTGACATATACCCATAAGATATATATATATATATATATATATATATAAGCTGATATATCGAAGGGAATGTATGGATGTGTTCAGGATAATTTTTCATTCCCCTCAATTGATTTCAAATTCATAATTTTCTTTCACTTTTACAATCTCTGATATCAAATGATCTTATCAAAAAAGGTAAACATCTTCCAGTTAAATTTATGGATTTATATATGACAACAAGGTTTTTAGCCCAGTGATTATCATCTAGTTACCAATATAAGAGGTCTCGAGTTCGAGTCATCCCCTCCCCAAAAACAATTATGAAAAAAAACTTAATGAATCTTCATGTTTGGAATATATTTTCCAAAAACACCAAGAATATATCAAACCAACCTAAAACTTTTGTTTTGAAGTATCCTTCTTTTTTCTAGTTCAAATTTATCTGATTATTTTTTTGTACTTTAGGTTCCTCAATGCTGGAATCTTTGGGAATGACACAGAATCATGCCACACTCTGCCTCACTCAGCTACAAGAGCCTCAATGCTTGTAAGAATCAACACTTTGCTTCAAGGCTACTCTGGCATAAGATTTGAAGTTTTAGAAGCCATTACCAAATTACTTAACAGCAACATAACCCCATGTCTGCCCCTTCGAGGCACTATCACGGCCTCCGGTGACCTAGTGCCATTATCGTACATTGCCGGGCTTGTACTGGGCCGGCCAAATGCCAAGGCCGTTGGGCCAAATGGGAAAGTCCTCGACCCGGCCCAAGCATTTGCCCTTGCGGGTATCGACACTGGCTTCTTCGAGTTGCAACCGAAAGAAGGCCTTGCGTTAGTGAATGGTACTGCGGTTGGCTCGGGCCTGGCTTCGATAGTCCTTTTCGAGGCCAATATTCTTGCTGTTCTATCTGAGGTGTTGTCTGCTGTTTTCGCTGAAGTTATGCAAGGAAAGCCTGAGTTTACGGATCATTTGACACATAAACTTAAGCATCATCCAGGTCAGATTGAGGCTGCTGCTATAATGGAACACATTCTTGATGGGAGTTCATATATCAAACAAGCACAAAAGATGCATGAAATGGACCCTTTACAGAAGCCGAAACAGGATAGGTACGCTCTCCGTACGTCCCCGCAATGGTTAGGACCGCAGATTGAAGTCATTCGGGCAGCAACAAAGTCCATTGAAAGAGAGATCAATTCTGTTAATGACAATCCATTAATTGATGTATCAAGAAACAAGGCTATTCATGGAGGAAATTTCCAGGGCACACCTATAGGTGTGTCGATGGATAATGCTCGTTTAGCCATTGCCTCGATTGGGAAGCTCATATTTGCACAATTCTCTGAGCTTGTGAATGACTTTTACAACAACGGGTTGCCATCGAATTTATCAGGTGGGCGTGACCCAAGCCTGGATTATGGATTCAAAGGCGCAGAAATCGCCATGGCTGCTTACTGTTCCGAGCTGCAGTTTCTTGCGAATCCAGTGACTAATCATGTCCAAAGTGCTGAGCAGCATAATCAAGATGTTAACTCTTTGGGGCTGATTTCTTCGAGAAAAACATCCGAAGCAGTCGACATATTGAAGCTCATGTCTTCAACTTTCTTGGTTGCATTGTGCCAGGCCATTGATCTGAGACATTTGGAGGAAAATCTGAAAGCTGTAGTGAAAAATGCTGTGAGCCAAGTGGCTAGAAAAGTCCTAACAACAAGTCGAAATGGTGAACTCCATCCATCAATATTCTGTGAGAAAGATTTGCTAAAAGTTGTAGATAGAGAGCACGCCTTTACCTACATTGATGATCCATGCAGTGCTAACTATCCATTGATGCAAAAACTAAGGCAAGTACTAGTCGATCACGCTTTGGCGAATGACGAAAATGAGAAGAAGTTTCGCACATCCATTTTCCATAAAATCAGTGTATTTGAGGAGGAACTGAAAACCCTCTTGCCTGATGAAGTCGAAAGGTGTCGACTCAACTTGGAAAGTGGAAAACCATACATTGTTAATAGGATCAAGGAGTGTAGGTCGTATCCATTGTACAAGTTTGTGAGGGTAGACTTAGGGACTACTTTCTTGACCGGCGAAAAGGCGCGATCGCCGGGCGAAGAGTTTGATAAGGTATTTTCAGCCATTTGTGAAGGGAGACTGATAGATCCTTTGATGGATTGTTTGAAGGAATGGAATGGAGCTCCTCTTCCAATTTGATCATATGGTTAATACTATCACTATGTACACATTTAAGCAATTACATATTTCTTCTATACATGTAACCCTTACTTATTATATATTTTTTATTTTAATTTTGTATGTCTCTTTGGTTTGAAGTTGTGAAAAATAAATGTGAAAAAACATAGTTCTCAAGCTTGTTGATGATAGGTATTTTATATTTCTTCAAGTTATTTTATACTGTTGAGTTTGATTGGTTGCATACTGACTAGTTGATTCCCCATGCTCATATTATATATAAAAATTTATTGAACTCATTATTTAAAATCAAAACTATTTTTTTATTAACTTTTAAATTAAATAAAAATATTAAAGTAATGTTAATTTAATTTATTCTTTGCTAGTGTAATGTCAACAAGAAGTTTGTTTCACCCATTCTTTTTGTCACATCTAAATTAACTAGTACGGCGCATTTTTCTAACGGAAGCCATTATCGATTCAATTTCCCAGATGAAACCTGATTGATGCCAAATTGTTATGAAATTAATCCGACATTGAAAGAATTATCCTGGGCTCAGAGAATCTTACTATTCTGAATTTTGATGTTAGCAAAATTTGTCTTCTTATATTACTAATAAACCAAGTGTTATGAATTTAGCAACTCAATTTCCAATCAAGAATCTTGATTACCAGGCATTACAATCACCCGATTACAGAATGCACTTTCACCACAATAACCATACCAAGAACTCGAACTAAAGTCGACATTAATCGATGAACTTCGCCATGAACACAAAACATTGCACATACAGATTTCCAGGCACAATAATGATCAACACACACAAGAGATCATTCAAGTAATATCTAGGAAATCAGAATAGAAAACACAAAGAAAACGACACCGATTTACGTGGTTCGGCCCTCACCGCCTACTTCAACGGGAGGTTCCATTTATTGATCACCATTGAGTAATACAAAGCAATTCTCATTACATGAATTCTCATTATCCACTCATATGCTTTACAATAGATTGCCACTCAAATTCACTAATGTTTTGCTTCTCAAAAAACTCACGGGCTTTCATTCTTTTTCTCCCTTTTCTTGCCTCTCTTCTTGTGTTTCTCACATTCTGCCCTTCTCAAAATGAATCCCTCAAATCTTTAATCACCCGAGCCATCAACCTTTTATAGTGGAAGCATTTATCACTTGCTAATAAGGTAACATACCACCTTCACAGCCGGTTACTCCCTTGCCTGGCCAGTCACCCGGTTGTCCAATAAATGCCCTCAACTGCCCTTGGAAGCTTCTACATTCATGATGCACCAAACCCAACGATATCTTGACTGAATAAGTGGATAATATCTCACACCAAGCATGGAGTTAACTTTCAAATTACTAAACACATTGGCCAAGTAGCTGAAGTTCAAAACAAATCAAACTAGCAAAATAATCAGCAACACTGATCAAACATTTCAAGCAATCTGTACTGAGTCCAGCAATGCATGACAACAAAAGAAGCTCGCTAAACATAAACAAGAGAAGAACTAGTCAACCTGCTGTTGAAGTTGAATGGATCTATCTCACTTAATATGTAAAGATCAGCTAGATAATCTTGAGAATAGAAGAGAACATATCAACCAGGTGATCGTTAGCAAGGTACCAGCTAAGCTATCACCAATAAAACCGCATTCAGAGAAGATTACAAAGAAGATCAGAAAGCAAGCTGCAGATAGTCATTATGAACGTTGGAAAAGTCAAAAGAAAGTATAACGAAGTCAGAATCGTACAAGCACTTTCCAACGGACATATTATTGAATCTAACAAAACAATTCTTCTCAAGGCTATTTAAACACTTGAAATTGAAGAACAACAAGGATGGATGATCCAACACTCTTTGCAATTCATCAAGAGGATTTCTCAGAGTGATCGATCAATGAGAGCTTCAAAGAATACATAAGCTTATATAGAGCATACTCCCCAACACACACACCCCTTCTGAATAGAATACCTGATCACGTAAAAGATCAATTGTGCATCACAACACTCTATCCATATATCGAGAGCTTCTCTGTAAATGAGTGATTTGTTTAACTATCAGACATGTTGTCCGAATAATAAAAGAGTTAGATGAGTTAACTTTTAAGGATAACAAGGTGGCTAGGAGTTTCAGCAAAGCAGAGAAAGCTTGCTGAAGTGGGATTGTACAACATGTTTGTATAATTCAAAGTCTATCTTTCCATTCGATGTAAGAATGAGAGACGTAGAAGAGATTCCTTCAAACTTTCAGAAACAAATTCGTGTACTTTTTATTTTCTTTGGTTATTTTACTTTGATGAATCAGTTTCAGAGCATTCGGGTGTTTTCCACTTAGCTCTTAAATAAAACTCGGTCTAATCTCTCGGTACATAACTTTAAGAACCTGAGCTGTTGCAACTCACGTAGCTGGAATCAGATAGGTGAACTGATGAATCACTTGATCGATTTTGGCGAGCGGGTTCAGAGCAGCAGGTTAGAACCCTCTAGTATTGATCCTCAACAAATTATGAAGAACTGAATGCAATCGAACGAACAAAAGAGAAGACAATTTTAGAAGTTGAACTATATGTACTTCATTTCAGTTTACATGCCATTTTTCGAGAAAAGAAAATACAGAATATCGTTCGAAAATCAACTACACTAGCTATATTCCTAATTTTTCAAATAAGTTCTGTTTTAAATGAGAGTGTAAGAGAATACAATTGTTTATTACGTTTCGTCATTTAAGAGGATATAAGAAATGTATTATATATCTATTCATAAATAAAATATGGTTTGATATTATAATGTAATTGTTTTAGGAATCCAGAGAAATTTATAAGTCTTCTTGTCAAATTGTGTGAATAGTTGAATATTTGATATTTTAGGGAAAAAAAGCATCAACACATCAAAATTGTTCTAAAAAAAACAAGCATCAACACATCCTCATAGTTACTTTTGATTTTTATAAAATTTATTTTGAATCACTAATTTTTTTTTTTTTTAAAAATATTATTCTATTATATAAGTGATGCTTACTAAAAATGATACGTCTTCTTTCCGGTGGACGAAGGGTGCTGGGAGCAACTCCAATAATGGCTCCGAGTGTTGATGATGCCTGAAATCACGAACAAGTGTGAGAAGGGTGCCGGAAGGATGTCCCGGCGGAGCCCCTCCGACGCTCAAGTCAGAAATCGGAAAAAGGAGAGTAATGAAATGAACTTTGAGTTATGAATAGAGTGAATACCTTTTTCTCGTCAACAAACCTTGTATTTATAGGGAGATGGAAGGGAGACAACCTTTAACCGCATGTCAGGAGCCTAGGGAACATCCTCTGAAGCTAAAGGTGGGGACCAGGGTCTCAGGGTCAGGGACCAGTAGGTGTCACTCTCCCCGTACGATATGCTTGCAGCTTTTTGCGATCCGATGTACTTGGAGGTATGGGTATACGTCGAATCTAATTTGCGAGGCCGTGCTACAAAGCTTAGCTCGCCCAACACGAGCGAGCTCCGACCCCATACTTCGCAAGCATGAGGCACCTGCGTGGGATGGCTCCGAACTCTTCCTCGCTTGGGAGAGCATCGCAGCTTGCGCCTCATGTGCGCGAGCTGCGAGGCTCGTACTTGTCTCGCGGGGCGAGTACGCAGCTCGCCCCTTGCGCGGGCGAGCAGTGGTGCTCGCCCCTGTCTGGCAGGGCGAGAGCGCAGCTCGGCCCTCGCGCGGGTGAGCAGCCGTGCTCGCCCCTGTCTGGCAGGGCGAGCGCGCAGCTCGCCACTTGCTCGGGCGAGCAGCCGTGCTCGCCCTGTCTGGTGGGGAGAGCGTACAGCTCGCCCCTCGCGTGGGCGGGCCGCCGTGCTCGCCCCTGTCCGGCTCGTCCTACGCGCGAGCGAGCTGTGATGCTCGCTTCGCGCGGGCGAGCTGCGGTGAGGACGGTACTCTCCTTTCTCGCGGGGTGAGCACAGTGCCTCTCGCCGGACGGGTGCGCAGCTCGACCCTAGAGCGGGCGAGCTGCGAGGCTCGCCTTATGCAAGGCTAGCTTCGCACACTCCGTACCTTGTCCGCTGATCTTGATCCATGGTTTGGGTTTGACCCGTAAGTTTCTACTGGGCTTGACCCGTATGGGTATCAATAAGATTAGGGTAATTTGTAAAAGAAAAAAAAAAAGCCAATACAATAATTTCCTTTGCAGTGACAAACGTTTAGAATTAAATTAAATTATTATCACATAAATGATTGTTTTAATAAAAGTGATCCCAAACTCTCAATCCGCAAAAGAAAGAACGGAAAAGAAAGAACGGAACGGGATACATGGGGACATTGGCCGATATGGAGAGCTCTGGTTTTGAATGAACATAGCAATTGTTCCCTATCATTTGCAATTGTACTTTTATACTTTTAAAACTAAACAAATATAATCACATTTTTTTTAATTTACTCTTAAGATTATTATTCAGAATCGATTTTTTATAATATATGTCTTACGCCAAACATTCCCAATTATAAAGTTTCCTCCCTGATAAATAAATCCCATCTACTTTTGCCTCCCAAGTGCAGGTACGGTGAATGCATGGATTAAAAATCCGCACTGCATTGTAAACATCAAAAGCTTTGGTCTTGTTACCCCACCATAGGTGACAGAAGAACAAGGTCGAAAAAGGTTTCACGCAGAAACGGAAGCTGAAATCTTCATTCGTTGCTAATTTATGCCATCCGATATCGTCATCTTTCGAAGCACAATGAACAGTCAAAGGGTCCGAATCAGATGGAAGTCTGCTAAATACTTCAACCCTAGCCCTGTAGTTCCAAAAGCAAAAGCTCATCACTTGGAAAAGATTTGCAGAAATAATACAACAGAATAATAGGTATTTAGTCACCATTATATTATATAATCAATTGTTGTTGTTGTTGTTAGATGTATATTTTTTTTGTTATTTTTTAGATGCCATTTTATAGTTGAATGGAAGGAATTTGTTAGGTAGGGAAAGAGAAATCTTTGAAAAATAGTTGCTGTGGAAATAGGATCTATATAATTGACAGAAGAATCACTGTTACATGTTTTAGTATTGTAGAAATCATTCAACATCTGATCTTTATCATATGTTTTTGAGTAATTACAAAATGATCTCGTAAAATAGGAGTATTTGTATTAATAGTACCAAATTTTTTGGTTTAAACAAATATAGTCCCACTGAAGTGGTCTTTTTAATAAAAGTGGTCCCAATTTCAATTTTCGATGAAAATAACGAAATATAGATGTATCATGCACGTTGAGACATGTGCCGGCATGATGAGTTTTGAGATATTTTTATTTAAAAAAACAATTGTGTTGGACTATATTTGTTAAAAAAAATTATGTGGGGCTATTTTTTTTACCAAAAAATAATTTCTTTTTGATTATATTTATTAGTCCTAAAAATTTGAGACTAGTATTATAAATATCTCTATTCCATAAGACTAATTTTTTTGTAATTTGCTTTACTGTAATATAGCATAGTGACAATCGTTAAGTGTGTGTGTATGCTTCATTAGATTAAGTGAATAATATTTCATAGTTACATTTATCAGAATTTAAGTCAAAGTTTCCTGATGAGTTGATTACAAATTATTTACATCATGAAGAAATTACGAATAATATCATTCCTTTTTCTTTGATTTTAAGGTGAATATGATTTTGGTTTAGCTTCTGATTGTAACCTTTTTTTAGAGAAAGCAATAGCAAAAACAAAGAAACCAAACACCCAAAATCTATCTTTTTATTATCTGAAAAGCATTTAACACTTTCGAAAGTAATAACAAACACTCCTTTAATCTTCTATCTGCTTGTTTTTACCATTTGCTTGTTTGTTCATCTGTATCAATTACTTCTAAGCATTTGTTCTTCTAAAGCTTCGGCTAAGTCACTATATCTGATTGTTCTTCATAATTGATTCTCTTACATTTCATTGGACTTATGTTTGGCTCTTGTTATCTTTTTTTATTAAATTTCTCCCTCTACCAAAAAATTTTTGGTTATTTTAATTTTTTCCCCCACATTGCCGAATTTCCTGTGTCCGTCTTGTATATACTTATGTCCTAGATTATTGAGTTCACAAAGTTTGGAGATTACCATTTAGGGATTTGCTATGCTTTCGGTCCTGTCTACAGTCGGTGCACATGCACCGACTTACTAAAATCTTGAAAATATTATGTTTGGGTTGGTTGGGAGGAGCAGTAGCTCGGGGAATTGAAATTGGCAAAAGATTTCTTCAATGATAAATGATTTTTTTTTTAAGATTTTGAATGTGAAACTAAAATCACAATGTATTTGAGATGTTCCATAACTAAATTTTTGGTTAAATACAGTATGAGTCTATCGGTGACTCAGATGTGCATGTAATTCACATGCAATAGCAGTAGCACTCCAGCAAGAGTGCAGCTAGCTGCATCGAGCCCACATTGTGCCTGCTTTTATGTTTTTGCCTTTTAGATTTGAATAATGATTGATCGATAACCACAAATAAATAAGTACTATCACTATATATATCCTGCTGACCCCGTCATGCTTTCTTTTATAATTGTTTTATTTTTATTCGATTTTTTAGCCTTTCTTTTCGACAATTAATGTTTTAAGCCACATCTAGTGCACCTAATCAAATCAAAAGTTAAGGTTTAAAAAATTAATGAGGAAAAAGTGTTACATATTCAAAATTATATATAAAAAGACTATGTATCGGTGCATGTAATTCACATGCACCGATACACTTATCGATACATGTAATTCACATGCACCGACTTACTAAAATCTATCGGTGCATGTATTTATATGCACCGATAAACTTATCGATACATGTAATTCACATGCATCGACTTACTAAAATTTATCGGTGCAAAATACATGCACCGATAGACGGTGATGCACCAATATACTATGTATTTGGTTAGAAACAGTACTTGAGTCTACTGGTGATGTAATTTACATGCACCACTAGATGTTGCTTGCTTGTTTAATATTGTTAGTTCTTCAACTTTGATTTAGGAAGATAAGATGATGTTACCTCACTGATATATTGTCAGGAATTTGATGTATGAATCTTTTTTGTTATTATAGATCTTTGTATTAATGTAGTGACATGATGTCTGGAATTTTTAGAAATGAAAACAGTATGTAAACAAATGATAATAGAATTTTAGAGTCTAATTTTGACTTGGTATGCTGTACATAAACAAATGAAAGTGGAAAAAAAAATCAAATCATTTGGAATGAGGTGATAAGTTGTTTATCTTTTCCAAATTTGCTACAAAAAAGTTTGTTTAACTAAATAGATCTTTTAACAAACACATAATGTGCACCAAAATTGAAATAAAATTTCAATGTTCATTGAAACCCAAAAATACCATAAATTAGCAAACAAAATAGAAATAAAAATTCAATGTTCCGGATTTTCAAGAGGTTAAAGATACGATCAAATTGCAGTAAAATTGAATATATAAATATCGATGAAGTGCTCAATTAATTCGAAATCAATCACAAAAAACAATATAAATGCATTAGATGAAAGAATTTCGAAAAAAAACAATGATCGTGATTGCTCAATGAATTAGAAGAAAAAAATCTGAAATACGAGGGCTAAATTTGTTTTTCTTGCAGCAGGACTAGTTTAGTAATGAAAATAACCAATTAGATTAGAATTTGATAAAATGGATTTATTTGAAATAAGTTTTTAAAAGATGTATTTAATTAAAATAAGATTTTTTTGAAAGATTAATTGAAATTTATTTTGAAAAATAATACATTTATGTAATTTCCTCTAGATAATACCCGCAACTGCATGGTGTGTAAACAAACCGAAAAATCCATCTTTATCTTCGCAGGGCCCAACACCAAATATCTTCCAAGGGCCCAGTAACAGTAACCCAACCATGCTCTAGTAGTCTACTATTCGCCCAGGCGCAATTTAACAGTCACATTCATTTACTCTATCTTGCGCACTCCCAAATCGTAACCTAGTCCTCCCCACCTTCAGTTCTTTTTCACTATTGAACTTTACCATTTCACAATAGAATTGAGGCTACAGGTCTTTCTGTTTTTCTTAATTTGCGCTTCTGAATTTGGGTAATTTTCTCCTCCTTTTCATTTGCAGAAGAATTAATGTAGTTTCAATTCAATGAAGAAATAAAACCCACGAATATTTTTCACCTGGATTTCGTGTGTCATTTTTCTTGCTTTCCTTTTTGTTACATATGGTAGTGCATTAGCATATGATTGATATATGTGCAGTAAACATTGAAAGGTTCAGTGTCTTCTGTTGGTGGTTATGGTATTGATGTGAATTTTAGGGTGGTGTAAATGAAGAATGTGGGAATACCTAAATGGCTTGAAGGGTTGCCATTGGCACCTGAATTTCGACCTACTGACACTGAATTCGCTGACCCGATTGCTTATATATCGAAAATAGAGAAAGAAGCTAGTGCTTTTGGTATATGTAAAGTAATTCCGCCTTTTCCTAAGCCTTCAAGGAAATATGTACTTCATAACTTGAATAAGTCACTTTCCAAGAGTCATGAGCTGGGTTCGGATGTCAATCTTGTTGCATCATCGAAAATGGATATTGGTGGGGATGAAAATTGTGATAGAGGTCTGAATGGAGGGGAGAGTAGGGCTGTTTTCACTACAAGGCAACAAGAATTGGGGTGTGAGAAGGGGAAAAGGGTGAAGGGGATGGTTGGAGATCAGTTACCAAGATATCAAAAGCAAGTTTGGCAGAGTGGGGAGGTGTATACACTAGAGCAGTTTGAAGCAAAGTCAAAGAATTTTGCTAAGAGTCAGTTGAGTACTGTAAAGGATGTGAATCCTTTAGTTATAGAAGCAATGTTCTGGAAAGCCGCTTCTGAGAAGCCTATTTATGTTGAGTATGCAAATGATGTGCCTGGATCAGGGTTTGCGGAGCCAGAGGGGTTATTGCATTATTTCCATAGAGGTAAGAGGCGGAGAAGGAAGAGGAATTCATTTGACCGAAACAATTTAGGAAGCTCTGATAGCAATAGTAATGAAGTAGGTATATTGAAAAATATTAGTTCCGGTAAAGATTTAGGTAGCAATAACGCTCCTAATTTATGTAAGGAGACAACAAATTCTTTACAACCTGAACAAACCCATCAAACTGCTGCCTTTACTGTGAATAAGGATTTTAACAGTAGTATTGAGATGCAAGGTACAGCTGGTTGGAAGCTTTCAAACAGTCCTTGGAATTTACAAGTAATAGCACGGTCTCCAGGATCATTGACACGCTTTATGCCTGATGATATTCCTGGTGTTACTTCTCCAATGGTTTATGTTGGAATGTTGTTCAGCTGGTTTGCTTGGCATGTGGAAGATCACGAGCTTCATAGTTTGAATTTCCTCCATATGGGTTCTCCAAAGACGTGGTATGCAGTGCCAGGAGATTATGCTTTTAATTTTGAAGAGGTCATCCGGCTTCATGCCTATGGAGGAAATACAGACCGATTGAGTGAGTAATTGCTTTTCCCTGACTATGTGATTAAACTTTTGTGCGGCAAGATGATTTATAATGACACTGGTTTCTTTCCCTCAATCCTTTTGTGCTGCTAATTTTCAGTTACTTTTTATTCATGATATACTATTCTCTGTTTATTCTAAATATATAGATTTCTACTTGACTAATATTGGACAAAGAACTTGATCCTTACTTTGATGTTGATCTCTGTCCAACATTGTAGCTCTGTAGTTCAGAAATAACTGTTTGACGATGTCCATTCATTACAGAAAAGACGCGTCTCATGACTGAGTAGAGGAAGATTTTGATTCTTAGGAAGAATGCCAGTCATTCTCAACCTTTACCTCTCTTACCTTTTGAATCATCTGACCTGGTTTTTAACAAGTGTGTGGTTCTGACATTTCTGGGAGATTCGATTCATACTTCTCTTTTATTTTGATGTTCTTCTTTAGTTTTAAAAGCAGTTCATTGGTCATTAATTAATATGTTGCAGCATTTTAAGCACAGGACCTTTCATTTGCTCGTTTGTGTATTTACATTGATTTGTTGTAATAAGAGATTGAAACTTTAAGTTAATTAATATTGTCTACTGGTTGATCATACAATCCTTAGTTCCTTACAATTATTTCTTCTACAAAACGAGTTCAATGTCCAATGTTGGCCTTGAAAACATTAGTCCATTTTAACCATAGACATGCTTTCATTATCTTTAAGTATCCTGATTTTTTAGATTTGAACAAGCGTCCTTGAGCTGTTTTTTTCTTGTCTGAACTGTAGAAGCAGCCTTGTCTCTCTCTGGTATAAAATTTTCTTCGATAACCAGTTTTATCCTTGAGTATCAATATTTTTCATAAGAAGAGTATTTCATATCCTTTTCTGTAAATGCAAAGCTCATAATTGCATTCCCAACAAAAAGTAACTTCAACATTGCATTTTTTAAACTCTGACTTAGATTGTACCACTCAAATGCAACTACTTTGTGGTTACAGCTGCCCTGTCTCTCTTGGGAGAGAAGACCACGATTTTGTCTCCTGAAGTTATTGTTGCATCAGGCATACCATGTTGCAGGTGGATGGTTTTTTTAGTTTTTGTTTACGTCATTATTTAATTTTCTATTCTTCACGCGTGAGGATGTCTTGCATGGTTGTCAGTTTATGGGATGGAGGCTGATTAATACCCGTGCAACCGATTGAATTATTTTCTGCTAATCTTAAAATTCTGTTCTTTAGGTTGGTACAGTACCCTGGTGAATTTGTTGTGACTTTCCCAAGGGCTTACCACATTGGATACAGCCATGGTAATTACTTTGTGTGCTTATTTTTCTGACTGAAGTCTTCCTTTTATGTATCTACTGACCAATTTTACTGTATTTTGTATTCTATCCTTTGTAACATTCGATGGATTCACTTATTTATACGAGCGATCACTCGGGTTTTTTTCAATTGCAACTTGATTGCTCAGTGTCAAGCTCAATATAACCTCATCCTTTTCCTTTGCTAAAATCTTGATATCTATACTAACTTGTGCTTATTTCTGTTACAGATTTGCATTTTTCATGAAAGCTTATTCCTTGATCTTTACAACCTGCACTTCTCTGTTTTAAAACTTTAGGTTTCAATTGCGGAGAAGCTGCTAACTTTGGCACACCAAAGTGGCTTACAGTAGCTAAGGAGGCTGCTGTACGGAGAGCTGCCATGAATTACCTTCCCATGCTTTCTCATCAGCAGTTGCTTTACTTGTTGACCATGTCTTTTATTTCAAGGTTAGCTTAATAACTCTGTTTTCTCTTACTACTATTTCATGTTGGCCAAAGAACTTTTTATCTCAATCTGTAGAGATTACATTGGATACTAGACTAAATGTAACATGTAGCATGTAACTTGCTTACTCCTGATTTCATGGTCTCATATTGGATTCTGATGCCAAATAGACCAATCTACTCGTGATGTCATAAGTTCTTTTCTTAAATAATCCAAGGTTCCAATTTTGAGTTATGGTGTCAACGGTGGTTTTCTTGTTCTGACCTATTATGTTAATTTCCATGAATAATCAAATAGCATGCCAAAGTGAATGCCACATGATTTTAGGAGAATAAGTGGTGCCGTATGACCCACCATTTTGTTTTAAGATACATGAAAGGTTAATTCAGTTTCCTTATATGTTGCGACTCCAATGCACAAGTTTTCTGCTCATGTTTACTCTCTGAAATCATCTCTCCATGAATTGAAGCTTTCATTCAATTAAGAAATTTGAGCAGGTAACCAAAAAATACATGTGATTGAGATGGCTTTAGAATTTCCTCTACAAACCATATTGTCGAGGAAAGAACTGTACGTGAGGCTTGTCGGAAGTTGGTTGGCGGAACTCCTCGTACATGAGGCATTGGATTATCAACTATCGCTTATCAAAGGAGGACGGAACAATCATTTTTTTAGGGCGACTATACAAAGTTGTGTTCATTAAGTAAATAATAATATGTTAGTTACATATTATCCTGGACTTAAAACGACCAAAGAATATTGTTTCGGTAGCTTTTTGGATTTGACATACCGCTGGAGATGTGAATGTTTTAGTTGAAGTAGCATATGTTGTGAAAAACCTATGAGTGATTTCATATATCTTAGGAGGGAACATCAAACACTGGGTCGCTCTTTGTTCACATATGGACACAATTACACAAATCTAAATGACACTTCATTTAGTTTATTATTAATTCTATGTCAAATCATATTGGATTAAGCCAATAATTTTGTAAATTGTTTGCTCGAGACTTGCTATTCAAATTGGGGTATATAGATATATTTTTGGAATATTGTCAGAAGGGTATCTTATTCTGTAGTTGCACATTTATGTTTTATAAACGAAATTAATTTCCTATATAAAAAAAAAAGAAAATTTCACATAAATAGAAAATATTGTTCGTCTGCATGTGCTTGTCTTTTTCAGTTTCATGTGATAACTCTTTTGAATCAAGGTTTGAGATGCTTAAGTTGTATGAATTTCAGAACTTTGACAATGGAGTTAATTGAATCACAGAATACCCAGATCCTTACTGCCAGGCGCCCGGAGCTCACGTTTGAGAGATCGTCATAGAGAAGAAAGGGAATTGTTAGTAAAGAAAGCATTTATCGCAGATATCTTGGATGAAAACAATCTACTATCTCTTCTCCTCCACAGAAATTCCTCTTACCATGCAGTATCGTGGGATGCAGAATTGCTGCCATCCTCAATTAAAGAATCTCAGTTCTGCAGGGATGTAAGCGTTCAAACATCTACATTAACAGAAAAACCTTTTCCTGAGACATCTAAATCAACTGAAAAACCTTCTCCTGTGAATGAAGATAGTCTCGATATTGGCCAGTTGAGCAAGTGTATCAATGCAGTTGGTTTCGATCTTAATGACGATGACTTGGCATATGACTTTCAAATCGATTCTGGTGCTTTACCCTGCGTAGCTTGTGGAATTCTTGGTTTTCCATTCATGGCTGTTGTACAGCCATCTGAGGAAGCATCAAAGAATATTTTGCTTGAAGACATGCTCATCACTCCAGGTGTGGAGGTTCTCATATCTGTGGAATCTACTTTCCTTTCTGACCATAATCAAATGGACGAGGGGTCTACCGAAGGTACTAGACAACAAGCTGTATAATTTCTCCTTATTCGTCATTGTGGTGTCTTTTAACTAAGAAAGTGTTAAAAGTGAATTTTCTATCTGGCACGTCAAATGAAAACATTCGCATGTGGTTATGCTGTATGCCCCAACTCATTATCTTGTTGTGTTAAGAGTACTACTTAACTTCTAAATAAAGTTTAAGTTGATTTTGCTAAAAAGGAGTGGGTTGAAACCCTTTTTCCAATATGTTTATTGAATACTAAGCAATGTATTTATACAAGAAAATAAAATCAAAGATCCCTGAGATAAAAGAGATTCTACCATATTTAAAAACTATCTAATCTTCTAATCTAGGAATAAAGATAAAAAGATATCTAGCCATAATTAAACATATCTAGCCATAATTATTTCCAACACTCCCCCTCAAGCTAGTGAATAGATATTTATCATTCCTAGCTTGCAAGTTAGCTATTCAAATGCTGTCTTTGATAAGCTCTTGGTTAAAATATCTGACACTTGATGTCCTGAAGGAGCATAAATCATGCATACACTTCTATCTTCAACTTTCTCCTTGATGAAGTGTTTGTCAATCTCAACATGCTTGGTTCTATCATGATGGACTGGATTGTGAGCAATATTCACTTCTGCTTTGTTGTCACAATAGAGTTTCATAGGTTCGCTATTGAGTATTTTCAATTCATCCATTACTCTAGTTAGCCACATCCCTTCACATAGTCCTTGAGCAACTGTTCGAAATTCTGCTTCTGCACTACTTCTGGCAACTACTGACTGTTTCTTGCTTCTCGACGTGACAAGGTTGCCCCACACATAAGTACAATAGCCTTTAGTAGATCTTTTATCTACTATTGATCCTGCCCAGTCTGCATCAGTGTATATCTCAATACCTTGTGATTTGTTTCTTCCAAAGAACAGACCTTTCCCAGGGTTTCCCTTGAGGTATCTCAAAATTCTTCTCACTGCCTCTAGATGTTGGCTGCATGGAGAATGCATGAACTGACTAACAATACTTACAGCAAAAGTAATGTCAGGCCTAGTGTGTGATAGGTAAATCAGTTTGCCCACCAATTGTTGATAACTTTCTCGATCAACTTTGTCCTTGTCATCACCAGACCCATGTCTCAGATTCTGCTCCATAGGTGTATCACCTGGCTTGAATCCCAGCATACCTGTTTCCTTCAGTAAATCTAAAATATATTTTCTTTGGGATATGGTGATTCCCAGTTTACTGCGTGCTACTTCCTTTCCTAGGAAGTACCGCATGTATCCCAGATCTTTAATTTCGAACTCAGTGGCCAATAATTTCTTTAACTCTTCGGCTTCTTCGAGATAATCTCCAGTCACAATAATGTCATCCACACACACTATCAAAATAGATATCCTTTCATAATCTCCAGTCACAATAATGTCATCCACACACACTATCAAAATAGATATCCTTTCATCCTTTGAGTGTTTAAAAAATAAGGTGTGATCAGTTTGAGCTTGAGAGTATCCGTGACCCTCGACGGATTTGCTAAATTTCTCGAACCAAGCCCTAGGAGATTGTTTGAGACCATAAAGAGCTTTCTTTAATTTGCGTACCTGATTGACTCATTTTCCATCTTCAAATCCCGGTGGAAGATCCATGTAAACTTTTTCATTTAAGTCCCCATTCAAGAAAGCATTCTTTACGTCTAGCTGCTGTAAAGGCCAATCAAGATTAGCAGCCAAAGATAGTAAGACTCTTACTGTATTCAATTTAGCCACTGGAGCGAAAGTTTCTTGGTAGTCTATGCCTACAGTTTGAGTGAATCCTGTGGTCACCAGCCTAGCTTTGTACCTTTCTATGTTGCCATCTGCTTTGTATTTAACTGTGAAGACTCATTTGCATCCCACTGTTCTTTTATCCTCGGGTAAGGATGTAATCTCCCAAGTGCCATTTTTTCCAGGGCATTTATCTCTTCAACTACGGCACGTTTCCATTCTGGAGTTGCACGAGCCTCGTGTATATCCCTAGGAATCTTAACACTTGATAGATTACATGTGAATGCTCGGAAGTTAGGAGAAAATGTATTGTATGAAATAAAATGAGCTATAGGATGTGCAAAAGTGCAATGGGAATATCAAGATCAGGTGAAGTTACCTCGGGTTCAATGGCTTGCGGAGATGAATTCGGTTCAGCTTCTTGGCTTTGCTGAGACTCAGGAGGTTCTATTCTTGGAGCTTTGTTTCTTCTAGAATAGACAATTAAATCTTGTTTTGCTTCATCTCCCCCTGTTTCCAAATTTGACCTTTATGTTATTGGCATAGTAGAAGTAGGGTTTGAATCGGAAGACACCAGTGGATTGATACGAGGAAGATGGTGTGAGGATGAATCCATATAAGGTTCCCATGAGTGTACGTCCACTATGTTCTCCCCCTGAAGTGCAGTCATGGGAAAGAATGATTGGGTTTCAAAGAAGTGAACATCCATGGAAACAAAGGTCTTTTTTAACTCAGAAGAGTAACATTTATAGCCTCGTTGGCTCGGAGAATAACCTATAAACACACATTTGATGGCACGTTGATCAAGCTTGGATTTGTTTGGTGATGATTATGGACAAATGCTGTGCATCCAAATGTTTTTAGAGGTAATGAGGACGGTAGACGAAAGTGAGGATAGGATTTTTGTAGGACAGATAATGGAGTGTGGAGAGAGAGAACACGATTAGGCATCCTATCTGTTAAATAAGTTGCAGTGAGTAATGCTTCCCCCCATAGGTATTTTGGAATATTCATTGTAAACATCAGTGCCCTTGTCACTTCCAAAAGATGACGATTTTTTCTCTCAACAACACCGTTTTGCTGAGGAGTGTATGGCAAAGTGGTATAGTGTATGATACCATGGTTAGTAAGGTAATCCCCAAGAAGCGAGTGGAAGTATTCACGGCCATTATCAGTGCGGAAAGTTTTGAGGGTGGTTTGAAATTGTGTCTTGATCATGGAATGGAATTTTTGAAAAATAAGGCCAACTTATGATTTTTCTTTGAGCAAATACACCCAACAAACCCGAGTATGATCGTCAATGAAAGTTATGAACCATCGAGCACCTGAAATATTGTTAACACGAGACGGCCCCCAGATATCACTATAAATTAGTGCAAATGGATGGCTGGATTTATATGGCTTAGTGTGAAACACAGATCGTGTGTGTTTAGCTAGTTTACATGCTTCACAAGAAAGGGGGGTCACACTTTTATTACCAAAGAAAGAAGGAAACATATGTTTAAAATACTGATCTTTATTAGAAACAAAAAAAGAATCAACTTTAGCTTGAAAGGCTTGTCTCTTCCCAGGAGTAACAATATCAAGATAATAGAGACCTCACTCTAGCATTGCCAATCGGCTTCCCCGAAACCCGCTCCTGAAATATACAACAAGAATCAGAGAATTCAGCAGTGCAATTGTGATGTTTGGTTAACATACTAATGGATAACAAATTGCATGTCAATTTTGGCATATGTAAAACAGAGTGGATAGTCAATGAATCCGAAATCTGGATTGAACCTTTCCAGCCACGGTGGGCAATGAACCGTCCGCAAGTCTTACCTTTAGAGTACCAGGACATGGCATATAAGAGGAAAATAATGTGGGGCTACCTATCATATGGTCAGAAGCGCCTGAATCAAGGATCCAGGGTCAATTCGCCTCTGCTATAGCACTATAGGCAGTGAGGTAAGTACCTGTTTGGGCTAAAGTGCACGAGGACGGCTGGTTCTTTGTTATGGAGTGAGTAATCAGCTTCTGCAGCTGCTCCAATTGATCTCTATTCAGTGTGATATTCATTGATTCAGAATTGGAGCTTTCAGGTGTGCTGTTTTCGGTGGTAGCTTGATATCCCTTGCCGTCCTTAGTTCTACCGCGAGGCTTCCAATTTGCAGGCTTGCCATGTAATTTCCAACAATTTTCTTGAGTGTGATTTGGTTTTTGACAAAATTCACACTTGATTCGATCATCTTGCTGATTGAATTTAGATCTACTGTTGCCCTGGGATGCCCAATTACTTGCACCCTTTTGACATTAAGGCAGAGGAATCTGCTGGAGTTTGAGTTGTATTAGGGACTGAATTAGAGTGATCCCTAAGCATCACTTGGCGTCTGTTTTCTTCTCGACGAACAAAGCTGCCACGGCCGAGAATCCATCCCCGCACTTCATCCAGTTCCTTATTGAGACCCATAAGAAAGTCGTATATCCTCTCCTTTTCAACAAACTTCCAGAACTTAACATTTTCCTCTGGTTCACTCCAATCAGACATATATAATAAGTCCAATTCTTGCCAAAGATTGTTGACAAGGGTAAAGTAATCGGTCACATCAAGACTTCCTTGTTTGGTTTACGCTTCGTCTTCAACTCGAAGACTTGCGAACAGATGCCTAGATCCGAATAAGTTTCGGTGACAGTATCCCAAATTGCCTTGGCGGTGCGAATAAATAAGTAATTCTGACTATTGCGAGGTTCCATGGAGTTGATTAACCAGGCCATCACAATGGAATTTTCTAGTTCCCAATTGGATCGTCCCGGATCATCCACACCCGGCCTGGTCTTGTCTCCAGAAATATAGCCCATTTGTCCGCGGCCACGAATTACAATGAGAACGGATTGGGGCCATTGTAAAAAATTTCTGGAATTTAATCTGTGGGAGGTAATCTGCAACGATGAATCAGAATTGGCCTGAAGGTGATGCGCAGTTTGTGGCTGCGCAGTTTGTAGCGGCGGATCCTGTGTGGAATTACCCGACGTGGAATCTTCAGACATCCCGGAGAAGGCCATCTTGACCATCACAATAAAAAAGCAGAGTAATCGCGCGATGGGAAGAGACGTGATGATTATGGCCGAGAACCTGGCTCTGATACCATGCTAAAAATGAAGGAGTGGGTTGAAACCCTTTTTCCAATATGTTTATTGAATACTAAACAATGTATTTATACAAGAAAATAAAATCAAAGATCCCTAAGATAAAGGAATTCTACCATATATAAAAAACTATCTAATCTTCTAATCTCTATCTAGCCATAATTAAACATATCTAGCGATAATTATTTCCAACAGATTTTTTCGAGGCCTTGTTGATTGGCAGAACAAATTTTTATCTTTGGTCTCTTTATTATGGTGATAGAAGTAGGCTGCCACTTATCAGGTTTACTGTCCAATTTGTCCTTACTTCTCATTAGGATACCTACTTCATCCTTTTGACTGTTAAATGTGCTGACATCTTCCCTTTAGCAGATACAACTGACAAGGCTAAATCAAATCGTATGAATGTAAGCCATGCGAATGAAACAGGATCGATGGCTGAATCAAGTCGATTCATATGTTCATCCATAGAACAATCTCTGGTCCCAGATCGTTCTTCACCTTTGGAGCGTGAAGCTGCTTCAACTGTTGAAATTACGAAGGGATGGAACATCTCAAATGCATTTTTAAAGCCGCGGATATTCTGCCTAGAGCATGCAATGGAAATCGAAGAATTGTTGTGCTTGAAAGGTGGAGCAAATGTTCTTGTGATCTGTCATTCAGGTAATTACAAGCTTATCATTTGTGCATCAGAATTGAGAGAATAAAAGTATGATGAGGTCAATTAACTTTCCAAAATTCAAAATCTTTGGTTGCTTGGCATGAACCTTTTACGAGGCATCATGTTTCTTCTATGCCAGAAATTCCGAAAATTAAACATGCCAGTATGACCATCAGAGGTAAATCACATAGAACACTCCGATGTCGAGTCGCTAATCCTCCAATAAATCAGTGACCACTCTATCCTAATAACATAAAGTTCCATCTTAATTTAGAACACAAGCAATTTGGGTAAACATGACGTTTCATACCCTTTAGGCTACAATTGGATTCAAAAGAGATGATAATTTTTTTTGTCAAATTCACTTCAATTTTCAGTGGGGTTTTCGTGTTTTGTGTAGATCACAGAGAGTTGTATGCAAGTTTGCCCCACATCGTCTCTTTTAACTATATTCAGTCTTCCAGCAACCATGTTTGAGATGCAGATACACACTTCTTTAAGCAATAAAATAAAATGGAGTTATGGGTTGCTCTTCATTGCTGTAAGCATAAAGCTGTGTACTGAGTGTATACTGATTACTTTTTAATGTGTTTAGACTTCGAGAAGATAAAAGCCCATGCTGCCGTCATTGCTGAGGAAATTGCAAGTCCTTTCCATTGCAATGAGGTTCCCCTAGACACTGCATCTCAGGGAGACCTGAACTTGATTGGTGCTGCAATTGACATTGAAGAACAAGTTGACTGTGCAGGAGACTGGACCTACAAGTTGAATATCAATTTACGGAACTGTGTAAATGTCAAAAAGAGTTCTTCTTCGGAAAAGGTTCATCATTTATCGACTTTGGGAGGATTGTCCTGTGTTGTAACTCCTTCAATTAAATCCAGCCTCAATTGGCCATCCAGAAAAATCCGCTCGAGGCGCCAAGTAAAACATATGTTGCCAAGGAAACAATCTAACAACATTAAGGTCGTGGAGGTCGTGAAAACAAAGTTGGAACGAGTGGTCTTGAACGAAGATAAAATCATTCAGTATTCAAGGCGAAAATATAAGCATCACAGTTGTGGAAGAACAGGACGGCTGGCAGGCACAAATAATACGACAGCTAAAAGCATGACCATAAGTACTGCTATCAGAATTGAAAATGGCGGAGACGGTTTATCTGGGCCCTGTGCTTCAGCTGCAGAGGGCAAATCAGAAACTCTTCATGACCATCGCATGCTTTTGCCAGCAGGAGGCTTTGTTGAGAACTATCCTCCATCTGACCATGCAAATTCACATGTTACATCTCTACAAGTGATTGTGAATGCTGTCTCACAAGCTACTGTTTGTTCTTTAAATGAACAGGTAGGGAAGGACAAATTTGAAAATTCAAGGCGTGATTCCCAGGAGAATGAATTCGCTGAATCTGGTGGCAGCGTAGAAGAAATTAAGGTGTTGAATCTTGAGAACCCTGATGGTTCACCAAAAGCTGAAAATGGGATTTGTCGGACTACTGAAAATCAAACTTCGGCAAACAAACAAACAATTGATAATGAATTTGTTGTAGCAAGCAAAAATGATTTTCAGGTTGCAGAAAATGATCTTGAAGGCCATTGTAACATTCAATCTGATGGAAATGATATGATGGAAGAATCCTCCGGACATACCGACTTCTTGAAGTCCGCAAAGGATAAGCTTCCTCAAAGATGGGATAAAAAGGAGGAAGCCTTTGCCAATCGACTTGTCTTATACAGCACAATGTTAAAACCCTCTTGTTCCGGAGAACAGCAGGAAATTCAGGCAGATGGAGATTATCAAAACAAAGGTGTTTCTCGATTTACCGCACTTGTAAATGAATCAGTTTCTGCTTTGGCCGAAGAACTTCAGGCCCCACATAAGACACATGGCTCTGTGGAATCTTGCAGTGATAGTGGCAACAACGGAGAGTTGGATGATTCCAACTCCACCATGGCTCAGTCCAAATCAATTGCCAAAACTGGAAACAAACGGAAAAGAGAGATGGACCTGCTAACAGAAGATCAATCCCTTGTTGGAGGCTTTATTAAAAGCCCGTGTGAAGGTTTGAGGTCTAGGACTAGAAAAGATGCAGATCCCAAGGGGACGGACGATAAGAAACGTGTTGATGTAACAGTCACCATAAATAAGCCGAGAAAAGCGTCTGATGATTCAGTTCCTCGTAAGGATAAGAAAGAAATCCAAAAGGGGCGTTACAAATGCGACTTAGATTGCTGCACTATGAGTTTCCAAACGAAGGCCGAGCTGATCCTGCACAAAGGAAACCGATGCCCAGTCGAAGGATGCCGAAAAAAGTTCAACTCCCACAAATATGCAATACAGCACCGACGTGTCCATGATGATGACCGGCCTCTTAAATGTCCATGGAATGGTTGTGCCATGTCTTTCAAATGGGCTTGGGCAAGAACAGAACATTTACGGGTGCATACTGGGGAAAGGCCATATGTCTGCAAAGTGAAGGGATGTGGCCTTACTTTCAGATTTGTATCGGATTTTAGTCGACACAGGCGAAAAACAGGGCATTATCTAAACACAGCCAGCTGAGGACCTTTAATCCTGATGAGGATTAGTTTCTCGAAATCTCGTCTCCCATGGCTTTTGAACAAATGGAGTTCCAGAATCATTGGTGTGTGCTAGAGTTTTCGAATGATAAGAGTAGTTTAGGAAATGAAGAACCTTTTGTGTAAGTAGGCATTTTACTCTTGTTGCTAATATTTTTTATTGTAGGGATAATATGATCTTCACTCCTGTCTTATTTACTTAACATGAAATTGCAAAAAGTTGGATCTCAAAAATGGGTTTCTACTTTCTACTATATATTCTCAAATGATTAAAAATACCTATTTTTTTTTGGAAGTATTGAAAATACCCATTTTATTTCTTTATTTTTTCCTCAAAATATCCTATCTATAAAATATAATTTTAATCCTATATTCACTTGACAGTTTGTGAGATGAACTAATTTATGTTTAAAATAAAAAATTGTGTTAGCTAATTGAGAAAGTGTTGCGCTAAATTATGAAAATTATTCTGTCAGCAATATAAAATATTTTGATAATAACATTAATTTTACGTATATTCATTTAAAATAAAAATTAAATGTTAACAATAATAAGTCAATGTCACTTTCGAATTGTCCAAAGTTCAGGTACCTGAATTTTTTTTTTTTTTTGAATTTAAATAGTAAAAAATAATAGCCAACATATTGGACATCAGACCCAAACTATCTGAACCCAAAAAACTCGACCTAATACCCATCCCTAATATTGCCCCTACCAAAAACCCACACGCTATTCGCCATCTTCAAGAATCGTCTCCAAAACCTCAGAAAATGGCGGCCGCTGCAGCTGCACCTCCTCCGCCGTCCGCTGCCCCCGTCACCCTACCGGTATCCACCCCATCTGGTCATGCACTTTTCACGCGCATTCGCCTCGCTACAAACGAAGACGTACCCCATATCCACAAGCTCATCCACCAAATGGCCGTCTTCGAGCGCCTCACCCACCTCTTCTCCGCCACCACCGATTCCCTCTCGGCCACCCTCTTCCCCCCAAACTCTTCTCCGCCGTTCGCTTCCTTCACCATCTTCCTCCTTGAACTCTCCCCTTTCCCCTTCCCACCAGCCCAGAACAACCCCCATTTCACCCCTCTACTCAAATCCCTCAATCTGGACCTCCCCGTCAACGACCCAGAGAAGGAGAGTTTCAGAAGCAGTGCTGTTGATGTGATTTTCAACGACGTTACCATTGGTGGGTTCGTGTTGTTTTTCCCTAATTACTCAACGTTTCTGGCGAAACCCGGCTTCTATATTGAGGACATCTTTGTGAGGGAATGTTACAGGAGGAAGGGATTGGGAAAGATGCTGCTTTCTGCGGTGGCTGCACAGGCGGCAAAGATGGGGTACGGAAGGGTCGAGTGGGTGGTGCTGGATTGGAATATGAACGCCATCACGTTTTACGAGCAGATGGGGGCACAGGTTCTGCCGGAGTGGAGGATTTGTAGGCTCACTGGTGAGGTCCTTCAGGCTTATGCTCATATGAGCCTTTAATATTGACTGTATTAGTCTGACCTTCAGGCTTATGCTCATATGAACCTTTAATATTGTCTGTATTAGTCTGATCTTTGTCGCGTCTTTGAAATAATGAAAAGAAGTTTTCTTGAAATTTGAGCTGATTTTGGAGATTGTTGGAGTGTTACGTGGGGTTCTATAATGCATTCGAGTGCTTATATTACCTTAATTTTCACAATTTCGTGTTAAAGATTTTTTATTTTTTTTGGCTAATCATGTGCTTTACACCGAGCTTATTGGTTTATCGAAATTGGTTCTATGATGTTACTGGAATTCTAGCTCAATTTTATGTTCACATAATGCTTCTGCTGTGTGAGTTATCCACAAAGGACTGGATTAGCTATGCTTTGTTTGTTTCAAGTGCTGTAACTATTGACTTATTAATTTGGCAACAATTTTTAATCAAGTTTGTTATGATTTATCAGTCATCAATGATGGAAACGTGAAATCTTTGACCATTTTGAACTTCTTCTAACTTGCTAATGGCCAATGCAAGAAACTCAGTTGTTTCCTAATAATTGCTAACCTCACAAGTCACATAGACTGGTTTCTCTTATTTCAATCTTTAGTAGTCAATGAATATTCGACCACTTGAAGTCGCACAATATCCATTTTCCGCAACAGATGATTGGAAAAGTGATTGCTAAATTCATGCTAACCTGATTTGATGGCTGTGGAAAATCGATGGATGAGTTTACTTGTCTAAGCTGTGTTGTGAAATTGGCGAGAGTGGCAATGTGTTGTAAATTGTTCTGCGTTTGAACTATGATAAGGGCTCAATCTAATGAAAGCTTTAGCATTATCTTTGTGATGGAGGGTTGCATGACCACTATTATAGTGGCTAAAAGGTTTGTTGAATCGCAAGAAAGCTTTGTTCTTTTGTTTTAGTTGTGTTGATGTTTAAGTTGTGAAATCATGTTAATGTTCTGTCTGTGGTAATATCATAGAAATATGTTGAATTCTTCAGTTTGAAATTTACCCTTTTCTGCCTGTATAAAGATTGAAACACAATGCCTATGTTGTTGTCTTGTTTTGCTGTGCCAATTTTGTTGTTTTTGTGCCTACCCCAATGAGGGCGATATCGGTCTGATTGCTTTGAGAAAGAGAACAATAATAATTTTATGGATGTTTCTTCTGTTTCATGAACATTAACCTTTGTCTATTTGAAAAAGTTGTGTTTAACCTGAAATTATTGCTCAAAATTTTACATTCTAAGTTAAATTGTTTCCTTACAAAGGGAATAAATGGCACTTGTGATTTATTTTGTTTTCTGTGATGATTTTGATCGGCTCCGGTAGGAGTAGGATTGCGATAGGTAGTCAGTCGTTATAAAATATTGACAAATTTCTTATATATGGATCGTGGGGATTCATATAGTTAACTTCACTTGCTGCTATAAAAACTTGATTGATTGATGATTTTGATTGTATTAACCATCCATATGATTCATATCACACTTCAACTTTTTTATTTAAATTTCCTCAACAAAATTATTTTCACACAATTAAAGATGACTTGTATGATGGTGTCAATTCTTTTTCAAGTTTACAATAGGGGGTGGCCATTGAGAACATTTATAATAACAAGTACAATAATTAAACTTAAGTGGTTTGTAAAACACAATTCTGCAATCAGCTTCAATAAGGAGACCTGGCCCTAAAGCATCTCTGCACTTATCAGCACATGAATCAAGCTTTTGTTGATCACAAGGACCACTCACATCCTTACTGCAAATGGGGCCCCATAGAGGTTTTTTCTTGCTTCCCACTTCAATACTTGCTAGTGAACCTACTACATTTATCATGTTTTTCAAAAGATATATATAAAGTTAGTTATATTAATATCTTGCAATGCAAAGGTGGGATGCGTTTATTAAGCCCAAGTGACCCGATCTCTTCAACCTCCCACATATTGGGAGCTTCGTGCACCTTATTTGCCATTTTGTAGGTAATTATGTTAATATATTATATTATAACATACAAGAGATGTAGAATAAACATCTGATCGTTATTGTGTAATAATTGGTGGTAACAGTGTAACTCAAATCTTTTAAATTGTATAACAACTCAAACGTTAGATTTCGATCGCTTTACTAGCAAGGACAATTGTTGCACCTCAATAATCTTCCTCTCAATATTGTATTGCTTTGCAAGTCATTGGAATCGAACACGTGTAATTGGCTCTGATACTAATTATAAGATTAAACGCTTACTGTTTTACCAAAAACTGTAGCTGGTGGTAACGGTAAAACACAAATATTTTAAATTATACAGTAGCTAATGCATCACATTTCGATCGCTCTCCAACAAGAGCTATTATTGCACACAATCAGTGCTATTAGATTCTTTATCTACCATTATAGAGTATTATATTGTATTTTTCGATTTTTCTTATATTTGTATGCAAAAACAAATGTAGAGGAATAATGAAGTTTATACCTGAAACCAGAGATAAACAAAGGCCTAAAACCAAAAGAGATGACACCAACTTCTCCATTTTATGTCGAGGCTTTAATTTGCAACAAATGAGTCGATGCCCATTTTTATAGTCATTTATCACACAGATTTTTCGAAATTTCGATATCGGATTCGATATTTTATTTCGTCATCGGTCAATAAGTTTATTGGAAGATTTTTGTGATTTAATATTGATTTTGATAATATACAAAATTTTGTGTACAAGTCTTATATATGTAAATCCTCTCTATTATGATAATTTTTATGGATGCACATATTCTTAAATTGGTTATGTAATAATCAAATACAATCTCTTAATTCTTTTCTGTTTTTTATTTGCCTAATATAATATTCTGATACGGTAACTAAATGAATTTGGCGATTGAATTTTTATAATAAATATGACATTGACCTCATCTGTTATGATAATTTGACAATTTTATATGAATTTCCTTGAATATGCAACATAATTGTTTTTTGTAATTAAATTGCAATGTCTTTCTTTATTCATCTAATTTAATTTTCTGATATGGTAATTGCATGAATTTAGCAACTGAAAATTTCACACAAAAAAAAGATATTAATTAATTTCAAAATTTAAAAAGTCAAATAATTAATATAAAAATATCCCAATTGTCAATGCATGTATAGTATGTTATTTTCCCAAATAATTAACATATATTTTATATATTATCTTAAAATAAATATAAATAATTTGAAATTAAACTAATATATTAATAAACTGTTAATGTTAAAATCTATGTATTATCATCATGTAATAATAATATATAAATTTTTTTTTTTAAAGTTTAACACATGTACCTAAAGTAATTATTAATATATAATATATAGCAAGAGCAACTGAGGGCTTGGAGCTGATTCATGTAAAGAGACCATTCTAAATTACTCTTGCTTAAATCAAAATAAGACTACGACCAACTTTCTATTGTTTCCTCATTGTACTGATAGAAGATAAAGGATAATTCTAATTTTTTTCATCTTAATATATTTCTCTAATACTTAGAAGAACTCAATGTCTTTCGAAGTTTGAATACTCTTTTCTTTGTTTTCGTTTTGTTGTTATTAGTGTTGTTTGAACTATTGATATTGAAATGATCATGAAAAAATAAAGAAGAGAATGGACAAGAAACACATAAAATCCGACTAATCAAATCTTGAAATTACATGAAAATTTTAATCAGCAACTTGATAATTCAGTTATCTCAATTACTCATCTTTTACAGCATATCAAAATCTGCAGTCAAGATTCATTTTCAATTTAAAACACATCCAACTGTCAGTTCTGAAGAAAAAACGCTTAGAATTCAGTGATTTTTGAGAAGGACCATCGCTTTAATTCAACTTAATTTCCACAGAAAAAATAAAAAAAGGGATGATCAACATCCTGATCCTGATCATGGTGATAATAACATTGTCCATTGCCATTTTCTTCTTCATCAGCACCAAGAACACTGCATTCATTCTCTGAAGAACTCGGAGTGCTAGAAGCCGTCCCATTATCAATTTCAATACCATTTTTCGACTGTAAGATTCCAGTGGGATGAATCGGGAATAAATCCAGTGTTTCTTGATTGTGTTTTTTCAAGTTTTTGGAGGTCGAAATGGAGTACAAGTGGTCTTCGTTTCTGCTCCTGGGATAATGCGATGGTTGACTTGTGGGGTTTAATAGTCTCCTTTTGAAACCTGCAGATGTGGGGACTGCTACCTTTGGGCACTGTGGCAACAAACATGCTTCATTTTGAGGTGGTAGGATGTAGCATGGGCTGCAAACTACTGTAGGAACAAAAATAACTTAAAATTTTATAATAGATTATTAATCATGCCAATTCGTTATACATCAAAGATTCAAAATATTGTAATGTTATGGAATTAACCAAAAAAAAAAAAAAAACCAGATTTTACCAGTTATCTTTAAAACTTTATTATCTTTTGTTAAAAATATACGGGCTCCAACTCAAAACCAATTGATAATGACTAAATCATGTATAACATAGCTTGTAAATTCTCAAACAACTCTCAACATGCCCTCTCACATGCGACATTATATAGGTCTGTCACATGAAAAAGTCTGCTCTGATACCATGTTAATATATAGGGTTCCAACTCAAAAAAATCGAACTAACATATGTAAATTACTCTCAACACCTTATTTTGTAACAATAAATATTAAAAAAAATGAAAAATAAACAAATATAACTAAAAGAAAGCCAAAGTAACCATAAATAGGAGTGCATGTAACATAACGTAGAGAATTGCAAATAATAGCATTCGTATGATTTATATAATTATCAAGATTATATGTATAAATCTATACAGGTATATATATATATTAAATAGCGCAAATAAACTAATGGTGGATAAAGAAAGCATGCATTACCATTCTGATACTGTGGAAATAGTGGACTCGCATGGAGAAACCTATTGAAATTTGTCAAAGTCTCTTGCTTCTGCTTCTGTCTTTGCCTCGCCTTGTGATTCTGAAACCAATAGAACACATTCTTCCCTTCAATATGCCCAAATGCCCGAAGCCTAGTAGTAATCTGCTGAATCTGTTCCGCACTCGGTGTCCCCAAACCCTGTCTATACAAATTCTCAAGTATATTTATCTGTTCTTTCGTAGGGTTCCATCTATACCCTCCTGGACCCCTACCAAGATTCTCATTCTCACCCTCCATTTCTGCAAAATCAAGCAAATTTAAAGATGGGTTTTTTTAAAAATATCGAATATATTGTATTGTGATGATGATCTTATTGTGGGATTTTGTTGGTGGGATTTATATAGATGGGATAAAATCAAAAAAAAGAATTAATGAGAGTTTGCCCTAGCAACCAGCCAATCATATGGTGCATGTGTATTCGTGCATTTATTATGATAAACAAAGAGTCAAACAAGAAAACTACACACAGAATATTGAGAGTGGAGAAATTAAAAGAGGGAGAGAAATGTTTTTGCATGCGTATGGTTTTTTGGTGCTGAAACATCTCTGAAAACATGGAGTGTAGCGGCTGAGGTTTAGACCATGGCATGCATGGAAAGACTAATCTACCCCTAGGGGTGCTAGCCTTGGGAACATAAGTATAGCACAGTGCCATTATAGGAGGAGAGGGGTAGAATGTGGAATGTGGAATGTGGGAAAAAGACAGAGAGTTTGGCTGTTTGGGGTAGTGTAAATTAAGAGTATAGGAGCTAGGCTTCGGAAATTGGTGTATAGAGTGTGCAGAAGATTGTTAGGATCGTTAGTTGATCTTTGATGATGGTGAAGGGAGTATATATATGAATGTGATGTCTCTAACTTTATATATTCATTGCATCATAAATTATAAAAAAAATTATAAAATTATAACAATTATATTGAATTATTTGTGATTATTTTGATATAGTTTGTGAATATTTGTTGGAGAATGTGTTTTTTTTAAGAAAAAATAATGATGCAACTATAATAAACGTATTTGTAGTTTTTTATAGATAGCATGAATTTTTGAATTTTGAAAAGTTAATGGGATATGATAATCATGGGTAAGTTGTATATTTACTAAACAGATTTTTTATGGTATTTTTTTATTAAATGGAAAGAGATTATTTTTCTAAGTTGATAGGCATATTTTTTGTAAAATTCAGTTGGTGTCATAAAGTCGGACCACTACTAAAGATCGAACCTTTTACGTATAAGTATAGACATGCATTTAATTGATTGACGAACATATATGGGTTTTGACTTTTGATACATAAAGTTCACATGTTTTATAAAAAAAAAACACTAAAAATGATTCTAGGGATGGCTTTAAACACCATTAATCTGATCTTTATTGATTTACATCATAATTATTTTTTTGTGGAAACAATGAGAAGTATAACTTATATACCTAGCAGCTTAACGAACATGTTAATTATTATAAATTTTAAAAGTACAACTAAACTGTGAATTTATCAACTCAATTACGTGGAAATTTCAGGCTATTGAACTCATTATCAGATAACTAAGGATACAGAGGAAATAGAACAATTTTAGGCTTTTGAATGCTTTGATATTTTGGTTGTAATTATAGTTGCTCATTTTGTTCCACTTTCCTCTCATTTAGGTTTACAGCATTTGGAAGGTGACGAGTCCACTTTCATGCACAGTTTATTAATAAAATTAGTGGCATCATGCCACCTTAAAAAAAAATAAAAAATTACAATTGTTTTTGCCATCAGTTGTTTAAGCAAAGATATTGGGGTCATAATTAATTTTTCATATTATAAGAAATTAATTAATGATTAGATGTAAGCGAGTGTATTTTGAGTGATTTATAAACAATTTTTTCCTTCTACTTTAGACAAAAAAAAAAATAATAATAATAATAATGTCATTTGGACAGAAATGTTCTTTCCCATTCATATACATGGAACTTCTCCAGATCTTTCGTTGTTAAAAAATTAGAAGATTTTCCCCTTCCAAGAATCATTGAAGCTATCTTCAGAAGTTTCTCACAAGCATGAATTTCATCCAGTTTCTCCATTGCTTTTAGCTCCAACGAATGATCTCGCCAAGGCTGGTAAAATGACCTGTCCAATATCCACAATGTTTTTCTCTTAACAATTAACAAAAAGATCAGCAAATAGAATAAAACGATAAAATAAACGGCGATTGGTTCGATTTTTGAGTGGCAAGTGCTGGGATTTTCAAGAACAATACATTTCTCCGGAGGGGATTCGAAATGTGCATCTTACCATCTCCACGAAGGGTTAGCTTCAACAGGACACCGTATCTTTATACAGAGGGATTGTAAAGAAATCCCGAGACGATCCAAGAACTCCAATCCTATATAATAATAATGGTTAAGAGAGACATTAAGCGGTGCAACAGGCAGCATGATAATAAAATGAGTTCACTCAATGATGAAGATCATATATTCATCACATGGGGAGTGTAAAGATCAAGAAAAAATGAAATGATCAATTATAGCAAGATAAGGCAGAAATAATCAATTCTTTATTTGAAAGAAATCGTGCACATGTAGAATAAATGAGAGAAATAAAAGAGATAACGCAACGTACCTGAGGAGGAACCAGAAAGAAGTAGAAGACAAAGTGCAGCGACTGCTGATGGAAGCAAGCGGTGATCAAAGCCAACGTGCTGCAGCAGGTAAATTATTGATGTGGCTAATATATCTTTAGAGCCGCATCCCGCATATTCAAATCCTTGTTCGTTGAATTCTAACAAAGACTGCAAAGTTCGGAGGCTCGATCTTTCCAACATACTATCAGTGTTGAATTTGCTTAATTTAGAGGACATATTTCCAAGGATCACTGATGCAGTCAGCCAGCGCAAAAGCTTTGATACAAGGGACACTTCGTCTTGTTTTTTCACAGAGACTTTTATCAAATGATAATCAGATTCTTCCGGATGAAGCATATCCGTTGAATTTGATTGTACAGCAATTGTTATCGACCATCTCAACAATTTCAAAAGCTTCTCATCATCCTGCATAATGCTTATTAAACTTATGCCTGATTTGAAATGAATAACATACAGGAAGAAAGTATATTTCTCACTTTAAATGCCAATTCTCCTTGAGATTGGAGAAATGCACAAAACAATAGTAATAACTGCTGAAATAAACATACTTTTAAAGAGAAACGAAGGGTAAAAACATTCTTCCAAATATGCACATGCATAAGATATGGAAGGTAGCACTACAGCAACCCAACATAAACTTCTGTTGCTTTCTCTAAAAATTGGAACTCGTCCAAAAGCCAGAATTTGAAAACATCATACATATCATACTTCTACTGCTCAATTGATATTAAGAATTTTATACATGGAATAAAACCATTCAAGAGAGAAGGAGAGATACCATCAAAAGAATATTGACTGGAGGAGCACTCATGAGAACAGCTTCAAGACCCAAAACCATACTCAGATTATAGCTAGTTTTGGAGCATACGTCAACTGCTTCACAAAGATGAAATAAACCAGTCTCTATCAAGGTAAAATGAGGTTGATATATCTTCCTCTTTTGTGATATCTTCAGTACAAATGTCAATATTTTCAGAATTGAGTTGCACACAGAGGTTTGTTCTGTAATGAGTTCACCACCACCAACTAGGAGTTTGTATAAATGAGATGAAAGTTCTGAGAGCTGCTCCAGAGCATGTTTTTGTAGCCACTCAACAATTTTTCGAGGCAATATAATAGCATTTAACACCTAATTTGACAAGAAACGAAAAATCTAAATTTAATGGAAAAAATTGAGAAAAACCAATATCTTCACAAAGAGAAAAATAAATCAAATTATACGGGAAACCCAAGCATGGCAAATACATGAAAAACATCGAAACTTTTCTTTTCACCCAATTTTTCGGGTTTTAACCGAGGTTATTTGAATTTACAACCCTGAGTTCACAATTTTTTTTAAATTGATAAGCGAAAATCAGCTCTATAGTGGAATAATACTTCAAAATAATGGAGATTAATTCATATCATCACAGTATGGCTCCCAGACTCAAATTGAAGGATTTACACGTTCTCCTTTCTTCAAGAACTCTTCCAAAACGCACTTTCTTTGATTGATATCATCACAGTATGGCTCCCCAGACTCAAATTGAAGGATTTGCACGTTCTCCTTTCTTCAAGAACTCTTCCAAAAAGCACTTTCTTCAAGTGCTAACAAACACTCTTTTTTAGCGCTATCAAATACTGTATCTATGCTCGCTTGTATTATGGATAAATTGTATAATTGACACATGGGGATTTAGTACAGCATAAAATAAACTAATAAATGCAAATTAATTATCGAAGAAGTTAGAGATAAAAAAGGAGAGCTCTTGAGAAATAAAAGTGATCAAGCTTTCAGTGCACATTTGCCACCAACGTTTTTGATATCAAGTTCTCTTTTCCTGATAATAATCAGAATCTATGAAATTTAAAGTTCACTAAGAATACAACATGATTAATTGCTCAAAGTTTTCTATTTCTAATCACACTGAAACGATTAATAAAAGATATCAAAAGAGATATCATTTACAAGAGTATGAAGTCCAGACACAGACATCTAACTTTTTTAAGCTGAACATTGAAGCTAGATGTAACAAGGAAATTCCCATACCTCCGTTATTATAGGTAATTGGGTAAATATAAATCTTTTTCTGTCTTCAAATTCGCTCCAGCAGAGAGATGAAACAATAGATGACAGCCATAAAATTAGACCGCAGTGTTCAACTAAATACCAGGCCAGCTTATAGTAGTTTGACAGCCTTCTTCACTATCTGCAAAATACATGCATTTGAAGTACAATTCATGTGCTTATAGTATAAAGATAAAGTACGTAGAAGTTACCGTGCTCACCTGGACAATAAGTTCCCGTGAATCATTATCTGAAAGAGGAGAAGAATAAAAACCAAAAATCTTCTCAAAAATAGAGTTTTGAATATATATTTGAGCATCATCTTCCACATTCACCCCCACATATAACAGTCTGAGAATCCACAACCTGTCATTTCTGAAACTAACAGAGCTACTCCAGAAAAAATTCTCAAACAAAGGTATAGCCTGTGAAGATCAGGGCAAAAATTAGAAAAGCATTAGAATATAGTACTATTGAAGCAAATTAGAATAAAACACAGAATTGTGATCTAACATACCCTCATATTTACACAAGAAGAATTCATAAGATACTTGCTTATGGTTGAATAATTGTCATGTGATTGGTCCAACAGTACCAAAGAAGCCTCTGCAATGAATACAGCAATTATGGATGGAATCCTCTGCCATTGCTCTTCTATTCCATTTTGTACATACAAGAGTAAGAGACGAAGCTGTGCCACATGCTTCTTCTTCTTACATTTCTGTAGGAATTGAATTCACCTTTTAATTATTGAATTTTACTTGTGCTAATTGAATATAGCATTCAAACTTTTTTCCATGAATTCACTTGAGCATTCATAATTGCAATATTAATAATAATTAATAGATAAGTCCCCAACAGGACCAAGACATCATTTTCGTTTGTCAGAGAAGGTATTATCTACTACCGAGGATGAGTAGGATAAGAAAATATTTTGTGAAAGATACATTGCGGATTTCAGATCTTCCAGAAAATTTCATACATTAATCGTTAGTCTGAGACCTGCTCTCACATAAGATGTTATCACATTATACATAAAGCCAGCAATGAATAAAAATTTCTCTCTTCAACAACCATATTGCTGTTCCAAAATGCTGGAATAAACAATAAAAAACACAATATTCTTAGTTATACTAACATTACCTTTATATAAAACTACAAGAGCCAAAAAATGTATTTGGCTTGATTCTTTTAGGTTTGTATTTGGGTTGGAGGATTTGAATTCAAGGAAAGAAATTGGACGAAAGATTTCAGATGACTCCATATGAGATGGAACAAATCCACAAAATGGTTCAGAAAATAGCTTAAAATGATAGTTAAGTATTTTTAAATTCATTCTAAAATAAATTTATCCAGATAAATTCAATGGATTTACTATTATAGATTTGAAATTCTTAGCTCCAAATCCATCAATCCAAATGAAGCTTTACCTAAATAGGGGAGACAGAAAGCACTTCCTCCTACTTCACTAACACAAAGAGCAACATATCAAAATCCATATCTCTAAATATCTATGACAGAAGAAAGTTTCAATACCTCTGTTGCACCTTTGAACTTGGCAAGTGCTTCAAAACCCAATTTCCTCATATTATCATCTGACGAAGACAAACTGACAAAAGTAATGGCAAGCAAGCCTAAGCTGGCAAACTCAGTGGGCTCAATATAGCCCATTGAAAGACAATGAATGGAGAAGCAGGAGGATGAAGACGGGATCATATATCTGCAGCTTATCAGCAGCGGTAGAACTCTCCTGCACAGAATATGATTCGTATAATAAAGGTGAAGGCCAATAGAAAAGCAATTTGCCCTTCAGAAGGGACAAATATATTGAGGTGGTGAAGGATACAACTTGGACCAAAGCTTAACAATTATCACAGTTACCTTGCCAGAAACGTACCTTGTCTACCACTGTAGAGTCATTCATCTGAAACTCAAGTACAGTTCTGCCATTGACACGTCTAGCATAAGGAAAATAGAGCACAGTTTGAGCACACAGCTTAGGGTCAACTGGAAGGTTCTCTCTGAATCGAATCTTTCGACTTTCTTCAAGGGCTTCTACGATTTCTGGGTCGACCATACGTGCATCCTTATCCTTTTCCAAATCTTTCTTCACCCTTAAAGAAGCAATACCCCATAGGTAATCCATCTGAGCAATGGTGCCAGTACATGTCTGATCATTTGACTCAATTTCTAAAATGAGACTATATATTTCCATATCAACATCATTACATGTTGCCCCATATGAAGACAAAAGCAGATAAATCAATTCCTTAGACTGTACACCAATACCTTCTCCACAGTTAAGTCTGCTTTGTTGTACACTAAGATTAAAAAGTACCCTGACCAACTTAACAAGTTCTAGCAGATGTAAATGCTGCTGAGGTGTTAACATATTATTCTTGGAAGCTAAAGCATCTAGTCCAGAACCAAAAAAAGAAAGTGATTTTAAAATGCTCAGCATAGGAGTAAAAACCAAGCCTAACTGAGTAGAACTAGGTGATTTGTAGGCTGGATGAATTAGCTTTGCAAATTGCGAATGAGCAAGCAATAGCTGAATTAAAGAAAAAGATGAAAATTTTCCCCGAGTTAAAGAAGTAAGAACACTTCGGACCATCTTCAATGTTGTAGGATCCTCAAACCTATAAAGAAGAAATGACTTTACAAGCTGTTCTATGAAGGGAAGAGAATTCAACAGAATTAGATGATTATGCCACTCTGCTGTCAAGTTCAATATGTTACTCCTTATAAAGACCTCCAAAAATGTATAACAAGAAATACTCTGGCTCTCGATATTTTCATGGTAATCAATATTCACATGCGATTTCTTAATTATCAGTGTCCAAGAATTGATCAATATCCTTAAGAACCGGATTCTTGACTTCTCTACAGCGGAGTCAACTTCCAGAGGAATAACCTTTTCCTCTCCATTATCCGGCTTCTGAAATTGATCATAATCTGGAAGCAATAGAACCCTACAAAAGTTTATCTTCGCAACCACTCTGTTCACATAATCTAAAGACTGTGCTAGTGAAGGCAATCCACTCTCATCACAACAACAATCAAATAAATCATCACATGCAGCACTAGCATATGGACAAACAGAATTAAATAGGCTCAACCTTCTTTCAAAATTCATTACATCCCCACTTGTGGCCAGGTGGTCTCTAAACACATGGATTGTTCTCCCAAGACGACTGTTCGAAAAAATAGTTGTGAACTCTTTGAAGGAGGAAGGCATAGCTTCACCAAGTCCCATCTCAAAAATATTGCCAAATACAAAAGTCGTCCAGTCAGAAAAACCATCCAAAAGTATCCGTCTATACAGAAAAATTATATGTTCAAAGGGCTTGCGAAGTTCCCCAAATTTGGACATGATCGAATTCACATACAGGAAGACTGCAGGAAAAAGCATCAATAATTCTTCATCTGAAAAAGGGGGCGTACAATTTTCTTGCCTCCAATGATCCATAGGCAGCGGCGAGTTTTCCATTGTTTCAGAAAACATGTACCCAAAGATAGACAGATACATGGGGCTCAATTCAGTAACAAGAAATAATAGTTCAGCTTTTGTTCTGTTCATCCTGTGCAAGCAATGAGATATCATATCTACAGGAACACTTCCAATAACCACCGATAGATCCATAACAGAAGAAATGCATGGCTGTTGAATAACTGTATGCATTTTCACAACCTTGACAGCTTTAAGTAGACATTTATCAGCAGCATCAAGATTAAAAATACGGGCAATCTCCAATACTTGAAAAAATATTTGCTCCAACAGAGAAACATTAAGATGCATCTCATCTATTGTACCCGAAAAACCATTTTCTCTATTTTTTGAGCATGGATGCACTAATAGAAAATCAAAGGCGCAGCTAGCTAAGTGCAAACCAACACAAAGAGCATCTTCTTTTGCGAATAGGGGCCAGGAAGTATCACGTAAATCAACCTTGGAAAACAGGCAGTTGACCAATTCAAACAACTCAAATGGGGATATGAAGCAAATCAAAGTGTGCAAAGCATAAAACATAGGGACAAGAGGCTTAAAGTCCATCGATTGGATACATCCATCAAACTTATTTTTGAAAACAAGGAACAGTTTTTGTATTAGCACTTTAAAAGGTCTCAAAATTCGCTGACTGACATTCAAAACTTGTTCAGTTCTTTGACCACTGCAAATCTTAAACAACAGCTCATTAGATGTTCTTAATAAATTCAAGACATGGAGATCCATTCGCTGAATTCCCTGTTCAGCCAATTCAAGAAGTATTTCCAAATTTTCCTTAAAAACTGAACCGGATAACTCTTGATCAATAGACACAGGAAAATTTAGTAATTCTGTTACAGCAGGATGATTAAAGATTATTTCTGCCACTTCGACAGCATAATGAAAGGGGTGGCGACCGCTAACATGGGTAGGAGTAACAATGTCAAAATTTTGAACCAATAACTCTCTCAACGAGTGCTCTGCAAGTATAAAGCAGATCTCGGATTGCATTTCAAGTTCATCAAAAGTTACTTTGTGGGGCGAGTGTTTGTTATTAATCCAAAAGAGTATGTTACATAACGAAGAAACCAAATGATCTGGTGGCATCTCAGTCAGTTTAGCCAAAAGAAATTTTTGTAGAGCTGACTGCTCAAACAAGTGTAAGCTGCTGCTTTGTAAAATCGCTGAAAAGAGTTCACAGAAAGAAATATGTTCCAAATAAGAAGCAAATGCCATAGAAGCAGCTTCCACTGAATCGAGATCAACAGTACCAAGCATTTCTTCCTTCTTTGATCTACCATGAATAACACTTTGCAGACCACTAACAAACATATCAGGCCATAAGTTAAAAACATCCGTAAGGTAGCATGGTTCAAGAAAAAACACTGATGCCAAAACTGAGAACGGGACCTCAAGTAAATTTCTTGAGATACACAAGACTAATGGAAAATTCTGCAGTATCTCAATGCGCCTTGTGCATATCAATGTGGAGGAAAATCCCATGGCCAATCCAACAATTCCACTATGATATTCGATTCTCAAAACTCTTTTAATTTCATTAAGAATATTCATGAAAGAATAGCTGGATTGAATAAGCTCCACAACATTTGAACTGACTCTATTACATGGCTGATGCAGCATATTACGTGAATAGCATAACAGTGTCTTCAGTGGTCTCAGCTCACATGGACAATCATCGAGTTCTAAGACATCGGATGTGCTGCTTAAACACTCAAGTTTCTTGGATAAGAGACGATCAATTACAGATGATAATGGCCCAGAATTCACCTAGAAAAGTTTTATAATTTCATTGTGTTCGTTTATCAAAGTTCATAATATAGATAACAAAGACGCAAAAAAACAGCACAAAACATGACGAATTGTGTCAAAATGTCTTTCTACCTGTGTATCCAATAAATATTTGATTGTGTTGCAAACATATAGCGATATAAGTGACTTCTGAGGTAATGTGAAGGCCACTGACTCAGTGTTAACCAACCTTATGCACTTCTCCAAAACACAAATAATGAAAGGGCTTACGTCAGGAGATAGAACTGCAAGTAATACCACATCAGCAATGAGATGCGAAATTAATATTTTATTAAAATGGTGTGTAACTGAAATCAAAGGCAGATGATAAACAGAAGTCAGGAATTTCGGAAAAAATAAATTGTTATAGGACATAGAAGAATGTTTCATCTCGGAAGCCGCGGCACAATGACAGAAATTGATCTACGAAAGAAACTGAAGGAAATTAAATTGGGCAGCAAATCTAAGGGGAATTGAGGTGATAATGAATCTTTAAAACTCCGAAAAATTGTAGGAACAAATTTCAAACAGATATAATGGCAAAATCTGTGCTTGTTCTAGTGAAAAAGTCGACGTCCACTTCCAACACCAAAACCACAATTATAATCTAAACTGGACAATTGTAGTGAATTGCCAGGTCAAGTGCTCATCAACAAAAGAAAGAAAAGAGAAAAGCAACAGATTATAAAATTCCGCAATGCAACAAATCAAAATCCTGCTCAGAATTAAGAAAACACTTCCGTGAAAGCCTTAGAAATATGCACCAACATTTTAAAGTGGATATATTTTTCTAAAGCTGAAACGTGGTCATGTTTCTGTTTTTTTTTTCCTATCTAACCAGCTGTTAAATAAGAAAATGAATATAAATTTCTAAACCTGCAGTGGAGGTGTTCCCGTTTTGATTTTCTTCTTTAATTTGCTGAGGAACTAGTGGCAGAGGAATATGAGGAAAAAAGGTAATTTATAGATTTTTTACCATGGGAATGAATATACAGTTTTTCTCCATTTTCCAGATCGATGAACAAGGATACTAATCTTCAGCCATTAAAGGCCAATGCTATAAACGTGAATTATGATGCTTGTCACTTTAGATGTCACAGCAGATTTTTCCCCTGTTAGAAGAATGTGAAATCTAATAAGTGAATGTCTATTAAGACTTCTATTTATTAAGATTTACATTCTAAAAGACTTTGACTGAACATGAGAGATCAAAGACAAGTGTAACATTTTTTTTCTGTTACAACTGCTTCCTGATATCCCATCCTAAATTCAAAGCCAAACTCTAAACACGTCCAACTACAATCAGCTACCATCAAAACAAATAACCACACCACTAATTCTGATGACAAATTTTTTACTACAATTCTTATCATCTTTTATCCACTTAAATTTACATGCCAACAAAATGACAGTTCGACAACAGAAGATGTAAATGAACAAATTGACTAGCCCTTTAAATGCATGATTCTTCCCCGAATAAAATTCCAGTCCTCACAGTTCATTTCATGTTTTTCTTGCCAAGCAATCGTGAAAGAAAACATGATTATTAGGCTGACATGCACAGTGATCCGGGAGTTTGTGATCAAATCTTTTCGTGAAATAACAGGCACCAATAAGTAAATAAAGCAAAAGCCATAAAGCAATTTTGTTAACCAATGTACAGACATTGATGCATTGTTCTAAACATGATACAAATTTTGGTACTTTCATTTTCAAGTAAAATAAACTTTGATGTGTTTTAAACAAATCGCAGTAGGAAGAATGTAAACGCTGGTAGGTATGCTATCAAATTGATGAGGCAAAACAGCAACGTAATGAGAGAGAAAAATTCCGCAAACTTCAGCCATAAAAAGCAAAGATACCAAAAAATTAACGTGAAAGCATAATGTTTAAGGAATACAAGTAAAACAATATACTTATTTTGGCAAAACCTACACAACTAAGCACAAATCGATATAATTAACATGCAGAGCAAACTCAAATTCTCAAATACCTTCCGTTCTTTTATTTCTCCAATGACAAGTTTGTCCTCAGCTATTATGGAGATTTCTACTCAAACAAGTTAAGTTCACAAGATTCAGCCCCAGTAAATTTAAAGACATTTTCCTGTATCACTATCTTTCCACATAGGCACATATCATTCAATTATCAATTCTTAATTTGGAAACAACATACACACAATTCTCAAAGGATATTATAAATTACAGGCCAACCAAGTTAACATAAAAGCCTGTAGCTTGTCAGACAAAATTCTCATAAGGAAACAAGGAGATTGGAGATAATAGAGATTACCTTTGCAACCTTCTACATCATAGGTGTAGTGCCTCAAGAAGTCCATATACTTGTATAAATTATTTCCAGTCGTAGAAACAGCATCACATAGGAATGAAATAATAACTGACGACAACTTTTGGAAGATCTCAACCATGTCATCAGCATAAGAATGATTGCAGCCATAGCCAGGTATAAAAGAGAACCACGCACATATTTCCCTAGAGTTGTCAAATGCACCAGTGCTCGACATAGCAGCCCTGGCTAAATTATAAGCATGTTCCTTTATCTCTCTGGCAGGTGAATATATCAAGAGGACAATAAATGAATGAAGATGCTTGTACATTTGTGTTTGGGTTCCAACAGGACACGTATCTCTGGAAAACTGACAGACATGTTCACTCAGAAGTTGTAAAAGAGACAGCTGCAGAATTGTTGGTAAGGCCAGAGGATTACTTGGTAGAAACCTAAAAAAATCAAGCAATCCTTCCAAGGCTGCAGGCACAATCCGCTGCACAGAGCATCTAGTTCACAATGAGTTGTAAGCGGTGCCAAAAATTTGACTATTAAATTTTAATTTATACAAAACTCTGGGTGGGAATGGAAAAATTTAAAGAAACAAAATGTTAAACTTCTTGTTCTTTTATCAAACTTAATTTGATAATTAACAAAAGAACAAGAAGAAATACCGCTTGCGTGGCAAAAAACACAAATATATGGGACGAGAAAGCACAAGGAAAAAAAATCCAATTATGTACCATAGAAAGAAAGAAAGAACAGATAGCTTAAAATGAGTTCTTATTAGTAATTGACCTACTATTACCTGTAAATATTAATATTAGTAATTCACCCTACCATTACCTGCAAATATTTATTCTAATGAAACGGAGATGCACATAATTTTGCCAAAATATTATCATACTGGCATATTAGCTAAGACTCTGCCCCGTAGAAGATGTTGTGATAACCAAATAAGAAGAATTAGATGACAGGAAAAGGATGATAAAAGAAAAAAAAAAGCAGAAAAGCAGAAAAACCAAGAAAATTAATCGAGGACTCAGAGGTGGCCACATTAACACCCCAATTATTGGTACTTGATAGATTTAAAAGGCTTGTAAGGAGCCGATTTTGAAAGTTGACAAGTAACATAAATGAAGGCTAGCGAGAAAGAGGCAATCGAGAGGCCATCCACTCACTAATAGTAATTGATCATAGCTTTTCTAACATTCAAAAAGCTCATCAAATTACTACATTTACATCTTGAATCAGCATCAAAAAAATGTAAAACAGGATAATGTGATTAAAACTATCAACTAAGAAAGTTCTACATAAGTAATCCTTAAATAATCCACTTTAACATATAAATAGAAAGTAAATTACAGATTCGCAAGTCTAAAACCTCTATAAAGGAACTAAAATGATTATGTAGTTCAAAAATCACTAAAACTCATCATTGTTTCAGCCCTATGTTGCAGAAATTTTCTTTCATGGTGAAAAACTAGTCGAAACACAAAAAATTCAATTGATTTCTTTAGTATCCAAACAGTTCACATCAACCAAAACAAATTTCAACTCGAATTACTTACATGATAAAGCTTAAGAGTGTCAAGTAGCTTGGAGTAAAAATATGTTTCACCGTCATTTAGATCCCCATCCACTGTGGAACATTGGCGTAAACCCCACAAATCACCAATAGATTTCACAATATCAGATTCTTTCTCTAACCCCTGCTCACCACTTGAATTGGTAATTCCTTGATCACCCCAAGACATATCTACCTCAGGAAAAGAATTAACCCCACCCACAAGAATATCAATGTCTTCATTTGCAGAAGAACTTTTCACCCTCTTACTAACATTTAATGATTGCTCTGGCACAATTTCTGTTTCACATTTTCTCTTTGTAGGATGCATAAGACAATTGAAGTAGCTATTTAGAGGAGAAAGCAACGATAATAGGACTTGGGGGTCAGGAAGCAACGTCCGGACTTCATTTTCAATGTCCATCTTTAAAGTGCCCCATTTATGAGCCATTTGGTCATTTGAATGAACAGAACTGCCCACATAATTGAGAAAAGAATCCAGTAAATTCAATCCCACCAATACAACCCTCAATGTTCCATGTTTCACATGAGGCTCACGATGGAGTAACCCTTTATTCAAAACTGATCTAGTGAAAGGACGTGGTACAATGCATTTCAGAATATTCTGCAAGCATGAACTTTCAAATGTGAGTGGACTTTGATAATCAGTGAAACCAAGTGTAAGCCCCTCACTGACTGAGAAAACCACATCAGCAGCCATGGAAACTGCTGCAAGCCTGTACGTTCCAAAGCCACCACAAAAAAATGTACATAAAGACGTATAGATCCATATATATTAAATAATACACCACTTCTGTCAGCTATAATTAATGTCTACTTGGATAATGAACATCATAAATATAACACCGAAGTACTGAGAAACTCTAACCAGTCAGGTGACGAAAGATCTTCAAGGTTGTAAGGGAACTCATCCAAGTAAGCAGAACCAAATGAGGGCCTCCCTTTAACAATGGCAAGAAGGAGGCCTAAATGGTACTCAACTTCTGTTGCTTTTAATTTCTTCATTAAATCCAGAAGTCGCTTCCGATTACCACGGAGAGGATTTGGATGCCTCTTCAATTCTGGCATCAATCCATTCAAAGGGTCAGTACACACCAAAACCAATACCTCGTGGGCCAACTTTGATGCATCCCCAAAATCATTCCTCCCTGAAATGCTAATTAACTGCTCCAAAGTAACACTTCCAAACAACACGCTCCTTAGTCCTGTAGGCACTAAAGACTCCGGAACAAGAACCCGGTCACGCAAAATCGATAAAATATAAACCACAGTCTCCTCATCATCATTCCCCAGCCCCCTCAACACCCCGGAATACATCTCCTTCTGCTGCAAAATTCCCCTCAACAACCTTGGATAGCCTACTTCCAAAAATGACATAGCAAAACCAACAAAAGATTTTCTAGTGGAACTACTTCTCTTGCCGTTACCGAATTGCTTACCTCTCAACCTAACCTCTGCCAGCTTAGAAAAAACTGGGAGCTTGAAATCAAAAATCTTGGCAACCTCCCACGCCAAGTGTGAACTACGCCGAACAATGGAAGCCAGCAAAAAAAGCACAGCATTCTGTCTCTTGCCCTCTTTGCAGTTCAAATCCTTGTATAAATCCCACATCTTTTCCTCAATCACTACACGCCCAAACTTATCCAACGCGCGACCCACATCATCATTACCCTTTCCGCAATGATGCTTCAGTATCTCAGAAATTAACTTCAAAATATGCAAAAACTCTGATTTGGTTTTCCAACATTCCCAGGCTTGCCATAATTCAACCAACTTCGAAGAAGATTCTACGTACACCCGAATAAATTCAGTACCTGAATCTGAACCGAGGATTTCGATGAACTTCTTCGAAGACTCAGCAAAGAGATTTGAGTCTGCCGAGGTGAGGTTTCGAAGTAGCTCTTTGAGCTTAACTTCGTGATTATATCTCACAGTGGATTCTTCCATTGATTCTGACATAAAAACTGGTATAATGATTTGAAAAACAAACAAACAAACAAACAAAAATCAAAGAAAGAAAGAAAAAAACTGGAAGCGGAGATGGATCAGTAGCCCGGTCCTCGCGTTTAAACCCTAAACCCTGAAGAAGCTCCCTTCTAGGCTAGGCGGGCTCCAAGCTGATTTTTAGGGCCGTGTATTTTTAGCCCGATCAGTTAGAGGTAAAATTAACCAACCCTAGAAGCCTAAGTTTCAAGTTTATGAATATTAAATTAAAAATCAATAAAATAAAATATGTTAGAGTTTCTATAAAATCCAACGAGTATTTTTTTTTTGGATAAAATCTTTGTAATTATTTTGATGAAGATAAAATGTTTGACTTATAAACAATATTTATTTATGAAATGTTCGGTGTAAAAAACAAGACTCTGCATTGGGTCATTCAATTTATTATCTATATATTATAGATATTTTCTTATCTCACGACGCGAGTAATATTGCGTCTTAATATGCAATTGTTCTTCATATAAGTCTTCACTTGATTTTAGATATGAAGGCTAGAGATTGGATTTCATCAATACAGATTGTTTTAGATAATAAAGAATGGACGATTGATTTGATCGAAATTCGAATATAAGCGTGAAATAAATCGGATCGGAAATTTTCCAAGCTATCAAAACATTCAGATATGTAACTCTCTTAGCTAAATGTTGATACTTGAGCTAAATTATTTACAAGTCTTAGAAATCAAAACTTGTTGTTAGTTATATAATGGGTGTATTTACTTTATTTGTTGGATTGTATAATTTATAATTTATCCGATATCAATGTTTACTTTACAATGACTCAATCAGTCATATGATAAAATAATATACACAATTGATAAAACAATCCCAATTTTATAGTGGATAATAATTTTAACTTGAAAATGTTTGACGAGAAGATAGAAAATCATTTGATGTCCTTATTATTAATATTAGTAATAATGAATTTTAATTAATAGTATTAAAAAAATTTTAAAAAAAATAATTAATAATACTAAATAATAAAATTTATAATTAGTCTTATTATCATAATTTCAATCAAAATTTTAATTGTTAATATTAAAATAATGAAATTTATAATAAATAAAATAAGACCATTAACCAAGGGCAAAATAATAATACATCATCTAATCAGATTAACAATTACAATCTTTAATCATTCGAAGTAAATGTATTATTATTTATCCATCATTATTCTATATCATATCTAATAATAATCATAGTTATAATTTATTAATATAATCATATAATTCAAAGTAAAGTCAGAATGATCCATATTAATCATATTAAGATTTTTGAGTGCTTAGGATGATACAATACATCTCGTTGTATGAGCAAGAAACGCTAAGATGCTTGACGATTTGTAGGTGTAGATGAAATTTTCTTTCGAATCAAATTGCATGTTTTTCGTTGTATGAACGGGGGCACTCCCCCTTCAAAATCTGACATGTGGTCAGTTTTTTTTCCTTTAAGATTTAATAATTTTTTTGTTTTATTTTTTTAATTAACCATGATACCTCAACTTTAGTTAGATAAACATATAAACAAAAGTGGTGAAAAAATATCCCCAATTTTTCTCACAATTCCCCCTTTCTCACCTTCGGATTTTTTTAATTGTCAATTAACCCTAATAAACTAAAGTTACAACTCCAAATATTCATTCAGTGAGAGCCTGGATTTTTATTATTTTAGGAACATTTTCAATTTAAATTAGTTATGAAATTCAATTTAGCATTTATTTGGTGGGCTTTTTCTTTTCTAGTCTATATTGTTCGTAAACTTTGAGTTTGCTTTCTTTTTCTATTTATACTAATACTTTTAACTTGTAAATCTTACAAGAAAAATAGACATAACTTTTTTCCTTTTAAAAATTGGAAAATATTAATTTGGTGCTCTGTTAGTTTAAAAATAGAAGTGCTAAGATTTATGTTTTCTTATTTTATTTGTTTGATACTATTTTGCAGGTATATCAAGGTTGAAGATTTTGGAATTATGAAATATGCATAGTTGTTGGGCCTGAGTTTGTTAGCAAGCATATAATATACATATGGCTATTTTTAGCAATTCACGGTAGATTAATTTATGAGCTGTAGTGAGTAACTACTTCTTGAAATAAAAAATGTAAACTTGAGGTATTCCATGAAGTTTGTACTTTATACTGTAAAATCCAACAACATGGCAACACAACAATAATATAAAACTGAAACTTAGTGACTGGAATATTTCAGTAATACAAAATTTCAATAGACAAATCTGGACTCACTTGTGTGGTCTCCAATCACCGTCCGAATGTTCCTACAAAATATACTCCATTAATGAAATAAAATTCATAGTACTTCAACTCATACTTAATTGAGATGCAACCTGTGACACACCTGTGGCGCATTAACATATCCAAAATATCCACATATATCACAAGTCATTGTGTGTTCTAAATGGCATCTGATATTGGAAAGGTTGATATTGTTGGGCAGTAGCCTCCTGGGGGCAACTATCTCCAACTGTTTGTGAGTTTTGACCTTTTCGTTTTACCCCTTTTGTAGTCCTCTCTTGAAATTGTTTGTGAACCATAAAAACAATAGGTTAGTAAACCCGTGTTATTGTATTTAGATAATAAATGCTATTATTATAATAAAATTAACATTATAAAATTACTCTAAAACTTACTTGCACTTTCAGCCTTTCCTTTCCCTTTTTGCTTTTATCATCCCAATGCCTTTTTTGAACATTTGTAATTTCTCTTGACTTGGCAACAAGAGGATCACGCACAAGTATTTCATCAACATGGTTGTTATCTTCACCTTCGGCCAAATTATCACAAGCTGTCAGATCATTCAAATTCACATTCTCAAACCATGCATTCATTTTTTCTTTAGCACTTTCAATACATCCTCTTAAGATGTCTCTTGTCTCTACATAGGCTTTGCCTCGCATGGCAAGATCATGAACTTCTTTTGTTGTATGATTTACAAATGACATCTCACATACATAGCTATTTTCTCCCCCATTCCCACTTCTTCCACTCCTAAACACACTTTGTTCAGCACATACTCTACATTTGGCAGCTTTTGTCCATCGTTTTTTTATGTACTTCTCAGGTATAAAATGCATATTTACAACGTCAAAGACCTTTAAAGCATGACCACATAATATACCAATTGTTTCAAATTTGTTGCAACTACACTTTATTTCCAACTTTTCAGCGTCATACTCAACAATTTTAATCCTTGAGCTTCCACCATAAGACTTCACTTTGAACAGTATCAATGAAGAACCATCATATGTAAATTGTTGTGGTAGCTCGAAACCCAAAGTATCTTTTAGTTCCTTTTCAAATAGTTTGAAGAAGTTGAGTGTATAGACATTAGCAGCATGCTTCAACAGAGGGTTATATAACACAAAAATTGTAGGCTTATTATGATGACAAAGAGTGTCCTTTTCTTTTTCATTTACACGCCAATTGTCTTGAACTTTTTCATAACCAAGGACACAAAGCAAAGAAGATGTCTTGTTTCCAATTTTTTTTTTCAATGCTGAGTTTGTACCCTCACTTCTAGACGTGGCCAAAAGACCGGCGCTAAATATCTGAGTACTGAAAGCAGTAGCCCATTTGTGTCGCAAATTATACATCACATTAAACCACTTTTGCTGACCAATATTGTAATTATCCATCATTTCTTTCCATGTTGCCTCAAACTCTTCTTCGGATTCACAATAATTCATGCATTTGATCCATAGATGTTTAAATTTTGAATCACTATTCAAACTGCCAAAAATGTGAAGGAGCATTTTGGTTGATGTGCCATTGACACAATCGATGATGTGCACAAGGAAATACTTTTTCAATCGCATTCATCATTGACTGACATTGATCTGTAAAAATCGTTTCAGGCTGTTTACCACACATAGACTCAAGAAATGTCCTAATCAACCACTCGAAAGAATTTTCTGTTTCATCAGACATGAAAGCAAACCCAAACATGACATTTTCATTTTGATGATTTATGCCCACAAAAGGAGCACATATCAATTCATACCTATTTGTGCGGTAAGTAGTGTCGATAGAAAGCACGTCACCAAAATGCTCATAAACAATCAGACATCTATAATCCCTAAAGAAAAAGTTCATGAGCCTTTTATCATCATCTACTTCCACATTCCAATAAAAATTTGACTCATTGTTAGACTTGTTTATAAAATGCTGGACTAACTTAAAAGTGTCTCCATTCTCGATTTTGGTCTGTCGATTTGCACGATAAAGGCAATCATATGCATCTTTTGGAATGAAGCCTACATTTTCTCTTCCTTGTGCAACATTTTCTAAGAGGGAAATTGCTTTAGAGACTGGTATTCCAGATTTTACCATTGTAGTTAACAACAATTCTTGTTCCTCTGTCAACTTGCGAGATGATCTTAATAAATATGTTTGATCTAGAGCATACATTTCATGATTATGTTCCTTTTTGAATACAGTTACCCTCCACATATCATAAGAAAAATTTTCCTTGAAGCAATCCACAACCATCTTTAAATTTTATGCCTTTTCCCTTTCTCACACTAAAACCTTTTGCACTTGCATATCTACAGTACAATGCATATGCAATATGTTCATTTTCAACAATTTGACCAAGGGCTAATCTACTTTCCATTTCTCCTAAGGTTAAGTTGGTAGATTCTACCTCATTTGCAGCTTGTACATCTTCATCACTAAGCAAACATGACTCTCCAATTAATTGTTCCTTACAACAATTTGCTCCTTGAACTTCATCGTCATAATTCAAATCTATGAAAAACAATGACAAGGGCTATATTAATATTCACTCCATCCATAAAATCATATTAGAATCAAATTATAACAATCCAAACCTAGAAAATCATTTAAATCGTCTGGAAAATCATTTAAATCGTAATCTGCAAATGACAAATGTGAATAATCTTCCATTGTGTGAAAAGAACCTGATATAAGAATACAATGAGTTTTCAAGTTCTATTATTATATATTCAAATACATAATAAATAATTACTACGTGAGAGATGAGAGATTAATATAATAAGATTTCAGTACATAAGTAATATAGGTTGTTATATTTCTATTATCATCATTATAATTCATAAAACCATGACATATTGTTGTTCTCATTATTTATTTAGCACATTCCCATTCTAACAGATATTTAGCACATTCCTATTTCTTTAGTATATGAGAATAAGAAAGTGCAAATAAATTATATCTTTAGAAAAAACTAGTATTTGTTTGTTTCTATTCTCATAATTTTCGGTACAATTTCCAAGTTCTGGATACAAAGGCATGATGTGCAAGCTAAGGGCCAAATAAACGTGGTTCATATGTGTTGACTTAAGCAATTAAAATCAGCCAAATCCAAACTCACACAATGATCCATAGTATAACACAGTTACCACACAACAAAAAAGTCAATCTCCAGAAAACTTTACTCATAATTTAGATCAGGTCTTGCTTACCAGCTCAAATCTTGAATTTCTTCCCTGTTTTTTCATTATATTATGGTTATTCCAATGTCACCAAATTTAAACCTGAAAATAGTCTGAACACTTTAAGAAGTTTTTTAAAAAAATTTAACAAGTGATTCAAACACCACTAAATCTTGTAACGTTTCAACTACTGTATAGTTGCGGCTGGTAATGCTTTGAAGTTAATATAAAGTAGAACTTACGCATAAGTCCAGTTTAATCACTTCCACACAACATACCAGCTATAATTAACACGGGAATTGTGAGAAACATAAAAATAACCAAACAAAATCCATTCTTATTCTATTCATATTCACAAACAGATTCTCTTATATTTCTCATCTAACAAAAACCCTTATATTACTTTTCTCATTATTTTCTTTTTCAAAAAAATCCAGCTTTGTTTCTTTTAAGCAAAAAAACCCCACAGAATAGATTTGAAAAAAAAAACTTGGTTGGGATATAAGAAAAACTCACAATGCAGTGACGGGAAAGGGATGAACAATGGCTATAGCCGTCCGGTGACGAGGGAAGGTGGCCGATGTCAAGAGGTGTCCGACGGCGGCCGATGGTGATGACGAGTGGAGGCCGCCGATGGTGATGGAATTTCTGAAAAGCAATTTATGCGTGCTGATTTGTGAGGAAAGGGGGGAAAATTTTTACTTTTGTTTATTTTTATCTAACTACAGTTGAGGTACTATGAACTATGGTTAACTAAAAAAATAAAACAAAAAAATTAAATCTTAAAGGAAAAAAAACTGACTACGTGTCAGATTTTGAAGAGGGGGGGCAGTGGTGCCCCCAGGATCGAATAAACCCCTTATGACTTAGGCATATATCATATAGTTGTACGAGTGAGTAGGCACATGATGGCTTTACTTTCGTGCGTGTACAGCCAATGATTACATAGTGAATTTTTTATTCCTTATGGAAGAAGATATGATACAAAAAGATTACACAATCAATAAACCTCTATAAATTGTATCTCTATGTTTTAATGCATCTATGTTACCGCTCGAATTGGGCATACACTTGCATGTTTCTTATCAAAGTTAAATTAAACAAACAAATTATGTTCCAAATATTTATTCGGAGCATTTTGTATTTGGTTTAATGAATTTCATTTGGATGAATGAATTTGATTTGAATATGAATTTGAAATGACAATTAGTGTATTTCAAATTCATCATTATTATCATTACATTTACATAAATTAATAAAAATGTAGATTTGAAATACCTCCAATGAGAAACAAAAAAAAAACTTGAACTTGAATCAGAGAGAATTTCATTCTACATACAGATTGTGAAATGAAAATAAAATGGCTAACTAACATTTAGAATGAGGAAGAAAATTATTTAAGTATAAAGTTTTAAGGGCAATATTGTAATTGCATGTTGGGATTCAACAATTGTCTCTGCTTTGTGATTGATCGAACACGTGTCGATTGTGTCAGTATATGGTTGAAAATATTGATGTTGCGCCATTGCCCTTAACTATGGTTATTGGTAACACGGTAAATGTTTAATCCTACAATTGGTATCAGAGTCAAGGTTGCGTGATCGATTCCCATGAGTTGCAGAGAGTGTGATTTTGGGGGAGGGATTTTTGGGGTTCAACAATTGATTCTGCTTTGTGATCGGTTGAACACTTGACGCTTGTGCCAATATATGGTTGAAAAGATTGATGTTGCGCCATTACACTTAACTATATTTATTGTTAAAGCGGTAAGCGTTCGATCATACATTGCACTTTTGAACTATTATTATAACGAAAATAATTTGAATCGTTCTTGATTTGAATTCTGCTCGTCTGAGTTCAGATTATCTCCATAGCACCCCGCAAGATGTATACGCATATTTTTCATGTGCATCTTGTCGATGAATGACTGAAATAATTGATCTCCCAAAGGTTTGTCAAAATGTCCGCAATTTGTCAACGACAGGAATATGAATAATCTTTATGACTCCTTGTTGAACCTTGTCATGAACTAGATGTCAATTAATCTGAATGTGTTTTGTTCTTTTATAAAACACTGGATTATTTGCTATACAAGAAGCAGACTCACTATCAATATAAATCAAAGCTGGAAAATCATGTAAAACTTTTAAATCGAGAAGTAAATAAAGAGGTCATTGCACTTCATAGATTGTGGATGCCAAAACTCGATATTCAACCTATGCGGAAGAACGTCTAATACTGGGTTGTTTCTTTGGTTTCCATGAAATTAATGAGTCTCTAAAAAAGATTGTGTAACACAGTGTCTCATATCGAGGCAACCAGCCTAATCACTGTCAGTATAAGCTTTGAGATGTAAGGATGATGCTTTTGAGAAGAAGATTCCTTGACTCACAGTAGATTTTAGATACCATAACACTCTGTGAGTGGAGGCAATGTAGGATTGATTTGGCTTGGACATGAATTGAGAAAGAACTTGTATATTAATAGATAAATTGGGTCGAGTTATGGTTAAGTAAAGTCAACATCCAAAAGTCATATGTATGTACTAGGAACTATATTCTGATCATGTTGAATATGTTTAGTATTTGAGGAATTAATATTTCGATCATTAGTATTAGAAGTATAGAAATGATCATTGGAAGGATTAGGATGAGGAAACATTAGAGCAACAAATTCTAAATCTGGAACACATGAGGTGAAAGCTTTTGTATCTTTGAAAGGAAAGACATTCTCAAAGAATTGAACATTTCTAGAAATGAAAGTTTGTTTGATCTCCAGATTATAGAGCTTGTATCCTTTATATCCTAGAGAGTAACCAAGGAGTATGTATTTAATTGCTCGAGGATCAAACTTAATTCTTTGATTGGAAAGAGTTGATGCATAAGAAAGAGGCATCATATGATTCTCATATATGAATATATAGGTGATTTATGATATATAGATTCGAAAGGTTATTATTTAAGACTTTTGTTGGTATTCGATTGATAATATGACCTGCTGCTAACACACAGTCGGACCATAAGATTAAAGGTAACCGAGCATGAAACAACAAAGATCTTGCTACTTGTAAAAAGTGTTGATGTTATCTTTCTACTCTACCATTATGTTGTGGATTTTCTATGCAGCTACACTAATGAATTATCCCATGCTTATAATAGAATTCGGGAAGTAAAAATTCATTCACATTATCAGACCTTAATGTTTTAATTTTAGTATTAAATTGAGTTTATACTATTGTAGAAGTGTTCTATGTGATATTTATTTTCGGCCTTAGTTCTCATAGTATAAATCCATGTGCAGCGAATGTGATCATCAAGAATTGTAAGAAATTATTTATGATTATCATAATAAGCGACAGAAAAAAGTCCCCAAAGATCAACATATGTCTTTTCAAAAGCATGAGCAGTAGAAGATAGACTGACAGAATATGTGAGCTTTTTCTGTCTAGCAAAATGACATATTCAACATGGACATTTGTTCTGATGTTTACATTGAAGATTCAAATATGTAATCAAGTACATATTATTGAATGATAAATGTCCTGATCTATAATGACATGTATCAAGTAGATCAGAAGAAGTTAAAGAATTCGAAGCAATCATAGGTTGAATTCTTGGCATTGTAAAATAGTATGTCATGCAGAAAACACTGATGAGCAACGAACTGAAGGGAATTTATTTGACTTCGTTAGTTTTGAGGCATATACAAGAGTAACGACAAAACCAGGAATAAAAAGTAAATTTTCAAGTGTAATATCAGGAGTTAATTGCACGTGACCAATGTGTGTGGCTTGAATAATTTCACCATTTGGTAAATGTTTATTAACTGAAACTGAAGAAGTAACACTTGTAACTAAAGAAAAATCACAGATCATATGATCTATAGCACCTGTATCAAGAATACATGCCTCATGACAATTATAAATAGAAGCATTACATCGAATAATTGCATTGCTACCTGTTGTGTGACCTGTTACCATATTGGTAGCCATGTGTTGATTTGGAACAGGTAAAGGTTGTCCAGTTTGACTAGCTTGAGATTTGGCAAAGGTCAAGAATTGATTGTGCATCTCTTGTGAAAACTCATGTGAGTGAGAAGAGGCAGCCACATCATTTGCCCTTGTAGATTCATGTGAAATACGTGGTCCTCGAGGCCCTTTCCAACCAGGGGGATACCCAATGAGTTGGTAATATTTGTCAATCCTGTGACCATTATATTCACAATGGGAACACTCCGGACGTTTCTTATCTTTGTAGTTTGTGTTCTTTTCCATAAAGGCAGCCGAATCGATAGGGGTTTTATTTACTTGGTTGGCCATCATTGCCAAAGATTCAAAAGAATTAGCAGATTGAGGATGAAGAGATTTTTGGCTTTCTTCTTGTAGTAACATAGAGTAGACTTTGGCAAGGGGTGATAAGGGGGAAACAAGTAAATTCTCACTTCTTATGGCAGCATAAGAATCATTTAAACCTACTAAGAATTTAAGAACACTATTTGTCTGTTGGACAGAAAATAATGCTTCAAGAATTTGACAACTACAATGATTCATCGCCCACAGTTACATTGAAGTAAAGGTCGATGATTAATATATTCTTCCCATACATATTTGAAAAAAACTATAGTATTGGGTGAGTGTCTTGGAACCCTGACTCATCGAACTCAAGAATTTTCCAATTGGAATACCCCAGGACAGTCACTACGGGCAAAGCGGATACGCAACTCTGTCCAAACCTCTTTGGGCTGAAGAAAAATATAGCAAACTTTTCCTAATATCCTTAGAAATAGAATTTAAGAGCTAGGACAATACCAGATTATTCGCTCTGGCCCACACAAGATAGAGAACTGTGGATGAATTGGCTGGACACGTCAAAGATCCATCAAGAAATGCCATTTGTACCGACTTCGACCAAGATACATAATTATTGCCCGTGGAGATTTCCCCAACAATGAGACCGTCGGGGTTATCATTAGGATGTAAAAAAATGGCGATGAAGAGTCTTCTGTCGGATTGGATAGGTTAGTAAATGAATTATGTTCTTTATTTGAGACGGAAGTAGTTTGTGCCGCCATTGATGAAGAAAACAGAGAATTTGCGGAAGAAAAATAAATAAATGAGAGATTGGAGAGATCAAAGAGATGATGTAAACCGAGATTAATAATGATCATGCAAAACACGGTTGATTAAATGTTGATATTACGAATTAAAGTATTCCGGATCACAACATCTCATTTTTAATTGAGATAAAAATACATCAAATTATGCATGCAAAAATCGACCAAGCACCATGCAAGAGCACAATTTTTATGCAAAAATATATCAAATTATGCATGCAAATACCGAACATATCTGGTTGTGGTGAATGATCAAGCTTTAAATCTTGAAGATATTGAAAGTATAATATACTGCTTAAGCTTATTAGCTTGGTTAGTGATTAGGGTCGAAAATTTATGTTTTAACATGAGAAAAATTAGTTGCAACTTGCTGATAAATGAATCTGCAGATTTTAATGTTGCATGCAGTAGATGTGTTCGAATTTTCGATTTAGTTAGAGTCGCCTGACTTTGTGTTTTGAATAAAAATTATAGCTTGTTGCAATACCTTCAATTTGACAGTAAATTTGACTAATTTGGAGTTAATATGAAAAAGTTATGGTCATTTACCCAAAATGTATAAAATCTTGAAATTCAGTGCATACGAGTTCACGTATGTTCTGTTTTTTGAGTTCTTGGGTAAATTGTGTTTCGAATTTGATGTCGGTCATTTCTTCAAAGTTACAGATATTTGAGTTTTCTTTTTGTGGCCGAAATGAGAGACGATGTGGACTTAAAATGAGTGAGATATGTCATTTTTACTAAAACCGTCACAGTTGTATTTCGGAAATCCTGCCTAGTTTTTAAATGTATCGTATTTTGGGTCTAAACTACATCTAGATGGCCGAACCAGCCTTAGCATATCAAATAAAAGTTATAGATCTTTGAGTGATCAAACTTTACAAACTAGAATCAGTCATTCTGAAGTTGTATGGATTTAATATGATTTTTCTATCAAAATGGGTCAAGCTGAAAAATGGTGAGTTGTCCTGCTTTTCCAGCAAATTGTTCTTGGCCATTTTACCTAGGCTTAATGAACGAATTTGAAGATGAGTTGAACTGATGAAATGTTCATTTTTGAGTTAGCTTTTAAATAATTTAGACCCATGTGATTTTATTAAGTATCGGACAAGTTATGAGCCGATCTCTATGGTTTCGTAGGCTGAAATTTAGAGAATTGGTTTTGGGTTTAAGATTGAGTATTACTTTGATAAGTTTAAAGCTATTATGTGACATTATGTTGTATTTGGAACTGTTATGACCAGGTTTATTAATCCTAAGATCGAGTCGATGATCACTTGGTAATTAGCTAACGGTTTGAGGTACGTAGAAACCGGTTATATCACGATGTCTGGCAAAGACATGTGATATTTCCGGGGTATGATTTACTTGTCATTTACTTGCTACTTATGTGAATATCTGATATGTTGAACTGTAGTATATGAATTACATGATACATTGAACAATATATGTAATTTTGGATTATTGTTTAACAATCCTACACACAGACGATCTTCTATTGGAAAAAAGTGGGCAATCGCTCTTCCTTAAGTTTGGGATAAAATTTTCTAATAGTCCAAATAATTTTTTTAAAATGTTGCAAATATACCTCAAGTTACCCTATCCTAATATTTAGGGGAACTATTGTATTTTTTTCCTTTCAAATATGCAAATGCAATTTTTCTGAACTGTTGAATGTTTTAGAAAAAAATATTTTATTTGACTATTTTTTGTTCTAACGCAGTGAGTATGTAGTTTGAATTATTGATCGTATTTAGGGAGGAGCCCACAAAAATAATATCTAGGGAATAACAAAAAATCGAAATAAGTTTCACCTTCTAGCCTGGAAAGATATTAACCTAACTAAATACAACTATGTAATACACAGATACAACATGAACCTCCGGACGACGGGGATAGCTCGGCTGGGATAGTTATTTATCAAGTGAGCAAATTTGATAGAGGTTTTTTTAGAGGACTTTTTTTAAAAAACTAGAAATTTAGTAAAATTTAATTTTCAGGAAGAAAATCATTTAATGTTTCAAATTGTAATTTTCAGTTACATTATCTATGTATTTATCGACTCTAATAATTTATAATATATAAAATATTGTAAACAGCTAAAGGTACGACAATTAAATACTATATTGTTAATATTTTTTATTGTTTTTATTGTTCAGCAATTCGATCTCATGAAACATAAATGCATTGGATAACACGTCATTTCAACTATAAAATTGCATGTAAACCTTCTTACTATCACATCATATAATAATTTACCTATTACATAACTCAAATCTATATAAATATTAATTGATAACTTTAATTTTATTTGACTTTACTCGAAAAATTTATACAATTTAACTGTTGCATAGTTGGTGTTCGAGACTAAAAGAGGATAGATAACTAATACATCATTATCCTTCATTTGATAGCAATTTTGAAAACCATCAACGAAACCACGGGCTCGTGACAAAACACTAATAATGTTTGTAGATGAGGCTGCTAGAGAATAAATGATAAATAGTTCAATCTCTATACAAGCTCAGATTTTCAGATATGATGACAATTCAACTTGGTATCAGAGTCTCTAACTAATGCAGATGTTCTGAGTTCAAAACTCATAAATGACAAATTCTCACGCAAATGAAATATCCACTTGTAAGCCTCCAAAAAAGGAAAAAAAATTGACCTAGAAGTAAGGAGGAGTGCTAGAGAATAAATAATAAATTGGTCAATCTCTCTATAAGCTTAGACTTTTATATAAAACGGTAATTCAAGTTAACCAATCATTTTCTTCTATTATTTGGTTATCTTTCCACTTCATCAATTAAACCAAGCAATACCTTACCATACAAATATTTTTCCTAATAATTATAGGGAGACTTACTTAAAAATCCTCAAATCATTTGTTAATTCAAAGTTCAGTCCACAAAAAAATGTTTGAGCTACCTAACACAATGTTTTCTTCTTTTGTAATCAGTTTATAAATGTCTTAATGACATAAATACCGTCATAGTCTTCTTCTTCTTCTTTAGATTATATTATCTTTTTTTCTCCCAATTTTTCTCTCTTCTCTCCATCGATTGATTTTGTTCTCTCAACTTCATTCACATGTTTCTTCCCCACTGCTAAATCTAACATTGTAAAAGTAATATTTCCCACGCAATAATCATTTTTACTTATTTCCCTCAAAATCACCATATTGCCAGAAGCTTTGAAGTTCCAACTTTTTCCCATTAGTTGCATAATTAAATCTGTATGTAACTGGGTTATTGTGAAAGAATGGAAGGTTTAAGTGAAGTTTGAAGGGATCGCACTTTCTTCAACTATGGCAGTATGTATAGGACATATTTGATTAATAATCTTCTTAGACAAGACATGAAACTTAGGATGTGGGTAAAAAATCAAAGATGTGCATGCCCACACAATCCTTTGAACCGTAGGAAAATGAAGATCATCCCATCCTTCAACCACGCCATATTGGACAAACCACAGAAGCTTGCGCTTACTAAGAAGTGTGTAGCCGACTAAATTCATATATATGAACCTTCTCAAATCCCAAAATTTAATAAAAAAATCATTTGAGTGGGGTATTTTATTTATTTATTGTCATGTTGTAACCTTACATTCTTCTTTCTGTATCCTAACGATTTTTATGAAACTAATCTCATAAAAGCTTCCTTAGTTACACTCGATGCATGCACACGCACACGAACAAAGCGGAATTAACAAATAAACATTACAATGCGATCTTGAAAAATATTTCATTCTTTTTTTTTTTTTTTTTTTGAGGTATCCAGGCTTTCGCCTGACTAATCCTTGGGTGACGGAACCGGCCCCTCAACGCCGCCACCAGGTAAACCGAGGGAAATATTTCATTCTTTTAATGTGTCATTGACTATACCAAAGTATTATTTTAACCTGAGCTAATTTATGGTACTATATAAGCTAATTTGTGCTACTAGATAATCTAATTTGTGGTATTACATTATGGTACTATATAAGCTAATTTGTGGCACTATATAAGCTAATTAATGGTACTAAATAACATAATTTGTGGTATTAAATAAGTACCATATACGTTAATATGTGCACGTAGATACGCTAATTTATGGTATTAAATAAAATAATGTGTCGTACTATATATACTAATTTGTGGTAATATATAAGTTTATTTGTGATACTATATAAACTAATTTATGGTACTTCAAAAGCTAATTTATGGTACTAAATAACATAATTTGTGGTACCATCTTAACATAATTTGTGATATTATATATACTAATTTGTGGTATTATATAACTTAATCTATAGTACTACATAAAATAATTTGTGGTACTATATGGGCTAATTTGTAGTACTATATAGCTAATTTGTGGTACTATATAACATAATTTGATATGTTTACAAATAAATTTATATATAACATGACATAGATTTGTATATAAATGTGAAATAACTAGTCCATATCTTAGCTTATTTAGTACAATTTTGTCATATGTTTAATACATAGTAATGATATATACAATTTGATATGATTACAAATACATTTTTATATAACATGTCATAGATTTGTATATAAATGTGAAATAAATAATTCACATATAAGCAATTTAGTACCATTTTATCATAGATTTAGTATATAGTAATGATATATATTATCTGTATGTTTAAAAATAGATTTGCATATAACATGTCATAGATTTGTATATAACATGTGAAATAAATAGATCATATATTAGCTTATTTAGTACAAATCATACATTTAGTGTGTAGTAATCTTATATAGGGCGCTGATTTAGAGTGTGTTTATAATTGCTTATTCAAACTCTTTTAGGTTATTTCTGCTTACAGTTGTAAAAAAGTTAATTTTAAGCAAAAATACCGAGTGTTTTACTTTAAAAAAAATATCTTAATGAACTTCAATTAATTATAAAATTGACATCGCTCAATCTTAAAGTAGCCAAAAACATCTTATGATCTGCTTCTGTTTTTACCTGTTTTTTTAAAGATGTAATTGCAGAAGCAATGAAATCAAAATAAAAAAAAAATCTTTTTTATCTGAAAAACATATAAACACACACATAGTATTATTATTTCGTATCATTTAGTTCTCAAATCTAATTTATCATGGCAAAATTATAACCGAATAATCGATTGTATCTTTCATTGAAATACTAATTTTTATTTTCCAAAATACCTTTTTTATTATTTTTAAAATAAATTTAACAAGTCAGAAGATAATATTTATCACAATCCAATAACATAAAGATTTTTCTTAATACAAATATATGCAAAAGGTGCATTAGGCGGAACGACTTGAGCTTTCTAAATTCTATGCTACAGCCCCTTCCGCCGTACTGTCGTGTGGAATTGGTATTTGTTGGCGATAATCAATAATTCACACGAAGAATACTCCACCACCAAATGCACCCTGTTCAAAGGTGCGAACTTTACCTGCTCCACCGTGTCGCCGCCGTCGCCGCCCTCTTTCAGTTCACCCTTTACTGTTACTTTTCTTCTAATGCTTTTCTCCATGTGTATACCCAAGAAGAAAATGCAGAAAAAGGTAATAAAACCCAAATCACTATCTTCACCATCTCCTCGATCACCGTCGTCATCATCAAGAAAATCCAAGAAAACACTTCAAAATTCTCCATCAGTTCCTTTAGATACAAGCAGCACCAACGATTTCATACTCCCGAGCACGGCGTCCACCTCAAGCTTCAATAAAGAATCATGGAAATCCTCTGCTTCTAGCAGAAATTCTCTATCTGGAATCCGTGAATCCCTCCTCCCGGAACAGCCCAACGTATACGATTTACAAGAAATTTCTGCAGCAACCAACAATTTCTTACTCAAGCCACATTCTTCCTCCTCTTCCTCCACCGCCTGGCGCTGCAACATTCGGGATCAGCGCGTGGTCATCTTTCAGCGTAGGTTCCGCCGGCAGATGGACACGTCACAGATCGTCGAACGGCTTTCGGTGGTTTGCCGGAGCCATCACTCCAGTTTGGTAAAGTTGAAAGGCGCTTCTATATCTGGTAGTTATATATATTTGGTATATGAATATGTCCAAGGTGTTAGTCTTGCTGATTGTTTGAGAAATGCCAAGAATCCTAGTTTTACTGTTTTATCTAACTGGATGTCTCGTATTCGCGTTGCATCTGATATTGCTCATGGTTTGGATTATGTTCATAACTCCACAGGATTAGGATTCGATTTTGTGCATAATCATATACATAGTAGCAGCATTATCATTGAAGAACCGTTATTAAATGCGAAGATTTGCCATTTTGGCACTGCCGAGCTTTGTGGCGAGGTTATTAGAGTTAATGAGGAGAAAAAAGAATTGAAGAGGTCGGATAGTAAGAGTAGGAAGTTCGAGGGGACAAGAGGGTACATGGCTCCTGAGTTTCAGAGAAGCGGGATCATCACACAAAAGTGTGATGTGTATGCTTTTGGGGTTGTGATTCTTGAATTGTTATCCGGGATGGAGGCATTGAGGTATATAGTTGATGAGGAGAGTGGAGGGTATGTGAGGATATCGGTGGTGGAGGCGGCAAGGGAGGCTATGGAGGGTGGTGGTGGAGGGATTAGGATGTGGGTTGATAGGAGGTTGAGTGACTCTTATCCGGTGGAGGTGGTGGAGAAGTTGACCCGTCTGGCGTTGGATTGTGTGGTTGATGATTCTGAAATCCGTCCGGATATGGGTAAGTTGGTTGGCAGGATTTCACAGATGTTCTTGGAATCACAGCACTGGTCTGAGAGAATGGGTTCGGTAACTGATATTACGGTTTCTATAGCACCACGGTGACCCCTCTAGCCTCAAAGCTTTTGATCTTTTCCCTTTCCTTGTTTAGTCTAGGCATATACACTAACCTGTACAGAACATTAGTTTGACGATTGATTGTATAGTTTTCTTTTTTGTGCTTTCTTAAGTTGTCATTTTTTTACCAGATGGTCTATATAAGAGAGATTCACAGGAACAGAATTGCTTTGAACCATTGGCTAGTCATTGAAATATGTTGTAACTTGTAAGTCATTGTCCAGTTGAAACATGTAAGATCCTCCGTGTCACGCCCCGAAACCGGGGTCAATAACACCGGCGTTGAATCCAAACATGATATTCGGATACAACAAGCCTCGTGTACAGATCTATGATAAAACCAGTCTATTTATTCCAAAATCAATAAATTGTCATTACAATTGCAAATACGAATTACAATTGTCTCGAATTTAATAAAAGTTGCGGAAGCGTAAATAAATATAGTAAATCTTCTTGAAGACTCCTCATGGATCACCATCCCCAGAATTGTTCTTCTCTTTCTTCCTCGATCTCTTCTCGTTCGACTTTGTCTGGGAGGGGAGGTAAGGGGGTGAGTGTTTGGGAAAAACACCCAGCAAGCGGGGGCCAATCGATGTGACAATATAATACTTTTTCATAATTTTTCCAAAACATATATTATAATCGGAGCATAAACTGATATGAATACTGAAACATAAACTTAACAGAGTTGCTCTAATCAGAGCCAGAACAGAACATGTCATATCAGAAATATTTTTCGTATACGTAAAGCACATTAAATCCTCTAATTTCCTCCTGGTACTGATATCAGTTCTCTAGACTTAACCCTCCTAGAGATAAGGTCAGAACATCGGATCACCCACGAATAAAGGGTCTGGACTTTCCAGAACAACGGTTAACCACCGTATCAGGTCAGAATGTCGGTTATAATCCCACCGCATCAGGGTCAGAAACAGAAACAGAACTCGGAATTCCCACCAATTGGATTTCGAAATCTAAAGTGCTTCAAAAATATAATTTTCATCAAAACATCATAATTTCATAGTTTCAACATAATTCACATAATCGATTGAGGTTTCAAAACATACTTATGATTTTTCAAAAACGAAATGAATATATAACAAGAGCCCACTTACAGTCGAAGCACGTTGAGATGAGATTCGGGTTGAGAAAATGGTGAAAATCTCCTTCTCTCTTCCTTGTAAGTTTTCGAAGTATTTGTGTGTGTGTAGTGTATGATTCTTGAAAAATGCTAAGTGTAGAGTAGTCTTTTCTTGGCAAGATGTAGGATGATTTTAATGTGGGGAGGTTAGATCCTCTAAGTTGGCTCCTAATTGTAAGAATTTAGTGGAATGATGAGTGGAATTGTTAATGTAATTGGGAGGCATTTAAGTAGGGAGGATTGAGGGGCATGAGTTGGGGTCATCAATGGGAGGCAATTAAGTGGGGAGGATTGATGGGTCATGAGTTGGGGTCATTAATGTGATGAACATATGGAGTCATCATCTTTAGTTTAGGAGCATGATTTAGATACATTTAAGTTGATCATAAATCCTAGCTATTTAGTTTATAATTTTATCAAGGAGATGAATGACTAATCAAGATTGGAAAAATGCACTTGAATAGGCAAATTGAGTGGTCATGACATTTCAAAAGAGTAAGTAATGAATGTGATAATCAATGGGTAATGTAGAAGAATTTAAAATTATAAACTTAGGCAATCTAATGGCATGATTTAAGAAAGTCATTAAATGTCATTATATTGTATTGAATGGGATTGGATGGTGGTTGAATGAGATTTGATGGTGGCAAGATTTGTGTTAAGCACTAAATATCATTGAATGACAAGATTTGGGCAAGTCCATTGAATGACTAACATGATTTGGGTCAAGGCAAAATTTGGGGTCATCACATCCCTCCCTCCTTATTGGAAGTTTCGTCCTCGAAACTTGAGTCAATTTGACCTTAGAAAAGATAAGGGTGTATATGGCTTAAGTGCTAGTTCCTCAGAACCTCTTGGATATAATGAATGCGTGACACCACAATCAAGCAATGCATATACTAGAAATTTGTTTAATAAAATGGTACCTGCCACGGCTTCGTTCATGGCCTCTGTTTTCTCTTGGGTTATGGCATAGACCCGAGCATTTGGTTTGTTCACCATTGGCTTGTTTGGAGGGGCACTATTTCCTGAACTTGTCCTCATTTTCTCGACTTCAGGACAATCGGCAATTCTATGTCCGAACTTCCCACATCGAAAGCAAGCTCCAGTCTTTCTATGACATTCACCGGTATGTGCAAAGTCACAAGTCCGACATTTTGGAATCCTTTGATTGAATGGGGTGGATATGCGTCCCTCTTGCTGATTATTGGACTGGTTTGGTCGTTTGAAATCCTGACCATTGGCGGCGTGTTGGCTAAGGGGAGGTCGCTTGCGCTTAAATTCCTCTTCACGACGTCGTATATCCGCTTCAGCCCTTATGGCTGCTCCCATTAAGTCTCCAAAGTTTGTGGTTTCATAGATTGCGAGGGCAGATTGGATACGACTGTTTAACCCATTCCTGAAGCGATGTAGTTTCAGGGTCTCATCTGCCATAATGGTTGGTGCATAAGTTCCTAGAGAGTTGAACTTTGAGGTATATTCTACCACCGACATGTCAGTAGTTTGTATCAAGTGCTCGAACTCTCTCAGCTTCTGAATTTGCACGGCTGCTGGGAAATATTGCTTTAGGAATGTGTTTCGGAACCTTTGCCAAGTGATTGGTCCCGTTTCCGCCATCAATGGTGACACGTTTTCCCACCATTTACCTGCCTGATCAATGAGAAATGATGTTGTGATCTCAACCTTGATGTTTTCAGGTACTTCCAGCAGTCTATGGTGATTTTCTATTTGCTTAAGCCAATTCTGAGCCATTTCGGGATCTGGGTTGCCATCAAATGTTGGAACCCTGTTCTTACGAAGAGACTCATAATGGTACTTGACTCCTTGTGGAGGTGAGGCAGGATGCAGTTGTGGCTGGTTGTTAGCAGGGTTACCCATGCCTTGTAATGTTGTAGCCACAATGGTGGCTATTGCCATCAAGTCTTCGCGGCTCAGACCCACCCTCGGGGGTTGTGGAGGTGGAGGATTCTGGTCTCCATCCGTTCTCTCCTCATTAGTGTTAGGAGGAACTGCGTAGTTGGGGTTTCGATTGTTACGGATAGGTCGACCGGCCATTTCCTACAAATTCGTAACTCTCAAAGATTGTTGTGCAATGGTAAAACGAGCGTATGTCCGAGATAGACAAAATGGAGACAACTTTGAATAAAATAATTTTATTGATAGTTGAACAAGGTTTCCAATGAATTCAAATGAAATTAATAAAATACTAAAGATTCTTAATATTCTTATTAAATTGCAATATGTTATATTTTATTAGCATACATCTTTTAAACTAAGCGATAATGTCCCTATCTCCGAATTCCTCATCATCATCTTATTCTACCGGGTCTATCTTTTCCTCCTCTTGCATGTTGTTGAGGATCCATGCAGCTCTTCGAGATCGTGCAACACCCATGGTTCATCTCGGTGAGCTCTTCGATTTGCATCTCGATGGCCATAATCCTAGCCTCTCTTAGCACTCGACCGGTATTGTGTTCCTGCTGGAGGTTCTCACTTTGGTTTGCCGTGGTTTGAATTTTATCAATATCAGCTCTACGGAGATTGGTGAGCCTCGTGATCTCCTATTTAGCTCCGTTGACATCTTCCTCAGTTTGGTTGTCATATAGGCAAACCGTTGTACCTCTCCGTGCAAATGGTCCATAAACTCTAGAAGCTCTGCTATGGACTCCTTGGATTGTTCCATCTCCTGCCCCAAACGACGGATCCTAGCGGTCTGTGCTCGGTTCGATATCACCTAATCTCAATTAGGGAGAGAGTTTTGTCCAATTAAAAACTTAAAGTAATAATTTATATATATATATATTTTTTTAAATTGTAAGGGTTAAAAGTATGAGGGAATCATATAAATTTATTTTGATTTTTTTTTTTTTTTTTAAGAGTTCATAAGGCTGGAATTAGGGTCATGAATCGTCGATTGGAATTTAAAATTAGAAGAGGGCTTTTATTTCTGGCATGATTTCGAGCAAGATCCAGAAATTAATTCGATTTTGGAGTTCGGATTGATGGAGAATTCGTTGGTCGAAGTTCTCGTAATTTAGGGTTTATAGGGCGTGAATTACGGTTCGAAATTGGTGTCCTTTCCTTATCTTTAATCCGTCCAAATCATAGGGCTTTTACTACTGGTATTATTTCGAGCAAGATCACGAATTTAATTTGATTTTTATGTTCGAAAGTTTGATTAAATAGGTAATGAAAGTTTTCGAAATTTAGGGTTCTTATGAGGCGTAAATCATGTTTCGAAATTGAGCACTTTACTAATTTATAACTTCAGTTTGACAAGGGGTTTTTTGTTGGGATTAAATATCGGTCAAAAACCCGAAATTAATTTGAAATATATGTTCGAATTGATAGAGAAATCGTTGGTCAAAAATTTCGTCATTTAGGGTTTATAGGGCGTGAATTGTGGCTCGAAATTGATTGTCTTACCTCGTTTATAATTCGAAATCAATAAGGGGCTTTTAATATGGAGACAATTACGATTGACATACCGAAATTAATTGGGATTTCGTGTTCGAATTGTCAGTCAAATCGGATGCTGAAAATCTGCAAAATTTAGGGTTCTTGAGCGTGATTTAAGCTCAAAATCGGAGGCCTTCCCTCGTTGTTAATTTGAATTTTACAGAGGGCTTTTAACATATATGTCATGTGGAATATTTACCCCGAATTAATTTAAATTTCACGTTCGGATTGATGGGAATTCGAATTTGGAATATTTCCACATTTTAGGGTTCTAAGGGATAGATTTTCGGTCCTCAATTAACAACCTTCCTTTGTTTGTGAGTTGGAAAAGGCAGAGGGCTTTTATTATGGATGGTAATTGGATCACTAACCCGAATTTAATTCATTTTGCGCGTTAGAATCAGGGAGAAATCGGAGGTCTAATTTTCGGCTGAATTAGGGTTCATGAGGACGAGAGTTTGATTGGCGATTGATCATCCAACAGTGAACGGATTTTGCAATTGACAGAGGGCTTTTGTTCGTCTATGATCGTCGGCCATGGTTGTTTGTCGAGGCAGTCGAACGGTTGTCGGCGGTGAGGAAATCGGAAAAATTACGAGTATGGGGTGCACGACTTTCGATCTCGAAATCGGTCACGCTAACGCCTTCCATTCAGCTCGATTCCTGGTGTCGTAGCTTCGTCTCAGGGAGCCGTTCAAGGTGGTGAGTCGACGTTCCGACGAAGGGCAGCGGCTGCGCGGCGGTTGCTCACGGTTGTTGCTTCGTTTATTTAATTTCCAGATTTGTTTTTTTTTTTTTTTTTTTTTTTTGGTAAATAAATTTTATTTTCAGATTTTTAAATCATGATTCCCAACATGTTTTCGATTTACACAGTTGGTCTATTAGATCCGGGATTTATAATCCGGTTGATTTATATCAACCAAAAATCTTTTCCCAGCGGGATCATGGAACCTGGTTTCGCTCTGATACCACTAAAATGTCACGCCCCGAAACCGGGGTCAATAACACCGGCGTTGAATCCAAACATGATATTCGGATACAACAAGCCTCGTGTACAGATCTATGATAAAACCAGTCTATTTATTCCAAAATCAATAAATTGTCATTACAATTGCAAATACGAATTACAATTGTCTCGAATTTAATAAAAGTTGCGGAAGCGTAAATAAATATAGTAAATCTTCTTGAAGACTCCTCATGGATCACCATCCCCAGAATTGTTCTTCTCTTTCTTCCTCGATCTCTTCTCGTTCGACTTTGTCTGGGAGGGGAGGTAAGGGGGTGAGTGTTTGGGAAAAACACCCAGCAAGCGGGGGCCAATCGATGTGACAATATAATACTTTTTCATAATTTTTCCAAAACATATATTATAATCGGAGCATAAACTGATATGAATACTGAAACATAAACTTAACAGAGTTGCTCTAATCAGAGCCAGAACAGAACATGTCATATCAGAAATATTTTTCGTATACGTAAAGCACATTAAATCCTCTAATTTCCTCCTGGTACTGATATCAGTTCTCTAGACTTAACCCTCCTAGAGATAAGGTCAGAACATCGGATCACCCACGAATAAAGGGTCTGGACTTTCCAGAACAACGGTTAACCACCGTATCAGGTCAGAATGTCGGTTATAATCCCACCGCATCAGGGTCAGAAACAGAAACAGAACTCGGAATTCCCACCAATTGGATTTCGAAATCTAAAGTGCTTCAAAAATATAATTTTCATCAAAACATCATAATTTCATAGTTTCAACATAATTCACATAATCGATTGAGGTTTCAAAACATACTTATGATTTTTCAAAAACGAAATGAATATATAACAAGAGCCCACTTACAGTCGAAGCACGTTGAGATGAGATTCGGGTTGAGAAAATGGTGAAAATCTCCTTCTCTCTTCCTTGTAAGTTTTCGAAGTATTTGTGTGTGTGTAGTGTATGATTCTTGAAAAATGCTAAGTGTAGAGTAGTCTTTTCTTGGCAAGATGTAGGATGATTTTAATGTGGGGAGGTTAGATCCTCTAAGTTGGCTCCTAATTGTAAGAATTTAGTGGAATGATGAGTGGAATTGTTAATGTAATTGGGAGGCATTTAAGTAGGGAGGATTGAGGGGCATGAGTTGGGGTCATCAATGGGAGGCAATTAAGTGGGGAGGATTGATGGGTCATGAGTTGGGGTCATTAATGTGATGAACATATGGAGTCATCATCTTTAGTTTAGGAGCATGATTTAGATACATTTAAGTTGATCATAAATCCTAGCTATTTAGTTTATAATTTTATCAAGGAGATGAATGACTAATCAAGATTGGAAAAATGCACTTGAATAGGCAAATTGAGTGGTCATGACATTTCAAAAGAGTAAGTAATGAATGTGATAATCAATGGGTAATGTAGAAGAATTTAAAATTATAAACTTAGGCAATCTAATGGCATGATTTAAGAAAGTCATTAAATGTCATTATATTGTATTGAATGGGATTGGATGGTGGTTGAATGAGATTTGATGGTGGCAAGATTTGTGTTAAGCACTAAATATCATTGAATGACAAGATTTGGGCAAGTCCATTGAATGACTAACATGATTTGGGTCAAGGCAAAATTTGGGGTCATCACACTCCGAGTATTCGAACGAGCAGAACGAACAATCTTGTTATATTTGTATCCATCTCCTTTGGGGATGCCTGTGTTTGTGTGACTGAGGATCCATGGAGGAAATTTAAGATGAAACTAGACTAGTTTCCATCTTCTTCATAGGATGAGCAACAGACGCCCAAGCTGATATAGAGATTGAAATATGTTTTTTTCAATGGAACTATTATACTGTTTATAAGATTTTGATTGATCACTGTTTTATTAATTATAGTCGGTCCTATTACGTTTTTAATTTCCGGGAATCATACAATTATTTGGTAGGAAGATGGTTGGAAATAACAATCGTTAGAGGAAAACAATCGAACAATGATTTCTTTAGTTACTATTTATTTTATACAATTCAGAGGCGGAGGCGGACTCAAAATACCTGGGGGTGGCGGGTTAGATAGGACTAAAGAACTGTCATCATTCAGACGATTGTCTGGAATTTCATTCCTATTTTGAGTCTTTGAATGAGTCCAAACCTACGCATGATCAAACGAGCAATTCTATTATTGATCTACTTTTTATTATTCTTTTTTGACTCCATCCATGCTGGTGAAATATGTTGAAATCAAAGGAATTAGTCCATATCAAAGGTTTTAAAAGATATTTAATTCGTAATAAGTTATTTCTTCATCGTGTCAATAATTTAAATTGCTTCCACGAATATGATATATAGTCCAATGTAATATAAAATTTATCATGTCTTAGAATATTATCTATATTCTTTTCTTCTTCATATACTCGACAAATATGCATATTAACGATAATATCAAATAAACTCCGCTATAGTTCGGATTTATTCGGATGTTGACAGTGTCATATTAGTCATATACTAATTTCTCGATGTGGCAAAAACTGGGAAAAATTATATCTTTATATTTATCTTCAAAAAATATTTAATAAGACATAGGATAATTTTTTCCAAATAATAATAATAATATTATCAAAGTGACTTGTAATTTTGTCGCCAACAATAAAATTCACCGCTTCTATCCAAAAGACAGATACGGGTGCCGACCATCATTATAATATACCATAAAACAATGGAAACATGATTTAGTTCTATCAACATCAGTAAAATAAAATAACATTTATTATTATCATCTTTGAATTTACATACGGGTCATATTTCATTAACCCTTGCTTGTTAATAGTTTATAACTTAACTATTTTGTCAACTTCAGTCTTTACAATTAATCATTAATTCAGGGGACAACATATTTAAAGGGATTTTTCCATGATACCCTACTGCTCTGATCTAAAATCGTATGTACTTAACATAACAAAAGACGAGATAAAAAGTTCAAAAAACATCACTTTTACATCGCTGAATTTATCTAGGTTTTGCAAATTTTAAAAAGGAGGAGATTGTTAGCATAACTTGTTTGCTATTGTTACTAATAAATCTATGAAGTCTGTAGTTAAACTATTCAATGCTTAAACACATGAGTGGATTAGCTGGAGTAGACAACAACGCATTGACTTAGTGGTTGTCATCTTTTCTGATGTAAGAGGTCTCGAGTTCTATTTCTCCCAATTCCCCTGACTAGTAATTTTTTTTTTTTTTTAAAAGTTCAGGAATTCAAACATGACAAGTCAGTCTAGCAAAATGATAATCAACATCGATAAACCATTAAGGCTATTTGACCCGAGTCCAACTGATGATTGACAGAACCAATCTCCATATCCAGCTGAGGATGACATAATCAATCTGCACCAGACAACAAATGACTTGCTGAATGCAGACAAAGAAAACTAATTCACTGACCAATGGAGTTGAACAAATCTACATTGCTGCATATATAAAGACCTACAAAGTAATCTTTAGGAGTAAGATTAGTGAAGTGATTGTTAGCAATGTACTAGCAAAGTTGTCACCATCAATATCACATTCAGAGAATATTATAAGGAAGCTCAGAAAGCAAGCTTTAGATAGCCAACAAGCCAAATATGAACATTGACGAAGTCAGAAGAAAGTACAAAGAAGTCAGAATCGTACAAGTACTTCTCAAAAGATATATTGATCTATCTAACAGACAAATCCTTGTGAAGATTATATGTACACTTGAAGATTGAAGAATAACAAGATGGATGATCAAGTTCTCTTCACAACTCATCAAGGATATTTCTCAAAGTGATCGATCCAAAGGAAAACTTCAAAGAGTACATAAGCCTCATAGAGACCATACCCCATACACATGCACCATTGTTTAATAGAGTATATGATCAAGTATAAGATCAAATATGTGTCACGGACAATCAACCCTGGTATTGAGATCCCAATTGCGAATGAGTGGTTTGTGTAACTATTAGACTTATTGTCTGAACAGATTGCAAGTTTAGATGAGTTTGTTGTTAAGGAACAACAAGGTAACTAGAAGTTTCAACGAAGCATGAAAGCTTGCTGAAGTGGGTCTATACAAAAAAGGTTGTATAAATCAAAGTCCTCTTATGTATCCTTCAGTTCGTGGAAGACTTATAATGATCACGTCATCTTCGAACTTCCATAACAAATATTTGTGCGTTTATCCATTTATAATTGTTATGTTTACTATGGTTTTACTTCACTGAATCAGTTTCGGAGCAGATTGTTTCAGGTACCTTCCGCCTGGTTTCTTAAACCAAACTCGATTTAATATCTCGCTTAAGATATTTTAATGACCAGAGCTATCACATCTAACTTAGCTGGAATCAGACATGTGAATTGATAAATCACTTTAACGATTAACGAGTGGGTTCAGAACAACAAACTCAAACCCTCCAGTATCGATCGCCATCACAATCTCTAACTTTTATTTGACAAAGATGATGTTTGATTGAACTTATAAGCTCTCCAAATAGCTTAGAAAAGAGTTTTGTAGAAAAAAAAATTAAGAATGTCCATAAGGTCAAATTCAGTCGTTTAAAGAAAGTTAGGTCATCCTAATTAAATACAAGTCATATTTCGACCAAATGCACAAAAGAACAAATAAAAAGAAGTATAAAGTAGAATTTAGCAAATAATTTTAGTTATATTTTATTTTATTTCAGATATTTTTTGTTTAATTTCAATTATTATGTAAAGTGTTCACATTTATTTATCACATTTTTTGAAAATTTTATCATTTTTGAGTGAATTTCTAATAATTATATAATGAATACCTATAGTTGAACCAATATTCGAGCCGAAATATTGTTCATAAAAATAACGATCCGAGCCAAATATTATTCATAGGAAAATTTGGTTCCATTGGCACTATATAAATATATAAATTAAACTAACAACCTTATATATTCTCAAGTCCATAATAAAATTTTTGGTTGAATTAACTCTATCATAGAAATATATAAAAACTCCAGTAAAAAAAGAAAAGAAAGAAATATATAAAACCCAAAATCGACGGGAACTAAATAGAAATATATAAATTCCAAAATTATATATATTTATGTCCACATTGTGTAGGGAGCTCTAGGTCTGCGCCACAATATTCCCCACAAAATTTTATTTATCCCAAATATATATATACCAAAATATAGGTTTTTTTATGAAATAACCTAAATAAAAAAATTATTTAACAAAATAACCACACATATAGTTAGTTATGGAACTAACCGTAAGTCATCAATGGATATGGCGACTTCAATAAAGAGACGCCAACTCACCTTAGCTGATATTCTACATCATAAATGATTTTATTGGAGGTAATATTTGATTATTATATTCTTTTCAAAATATGTCGATTCAAATTTTACTGTATTGGGGAGGTAATATCTTATAAGATTCTGAATCTATCAGATATGATGGTCCATCAAGAGATTGACTACATCTGTGATTCAAGAAACATTGGATGCTCGACATCAAGTTGAGGGTCCATGTAGTTGTAGAGAACCAGATGATGATCCTATAGATGCTGATAATATTGCTCACGAGCAACTGACAGATAGTTTTGCTGATTTTGGTGATGAAATGCATTCCGAACCAGAGGGATTCTATCTGATGATGAGGCTGACGATGATGAAATTGATATTGGTGTGATGACAGAAGCAATTGAAAACCAAGAGGAGGAGGCACTAACGAGACGAGAAGTGCCAGTTACAACGACGATAAATGATCGTGTTCTTTATCCAATAATGCCATTCTTCTCCATGACACATCCAAAAGTATTTGGAGATTCGATCGATAATCCAACAGGTAACTGGGGGAGTTATTACGATTGCTCCAAAGGTGATCTTTATTGCAACATGTTCATTAAAGATAAATGTCATATGCAGGCACATGTGAAAGATTATTCTGTACGAGTTGCAAAACGTGAGTACCACGTCGTTAAGAGCACAAAAATATTGTGGAAAGTGACACGCAAACACAATACAGATGATATACCTTGCAGATGGTACCCGTCTGCATATTTGGATTAAAAAATTGGGTTATTCAAAATAACTTAGTATGGTGGTCCTCACACTTATCTGCTGAGTGAGCAATCGATTGATCATTCGAATTTGGATAAGAACATGATTGCTAGCTTGTTATTGAGAATCTTTGACCTTGATCCATCTTATGAAATCAAGTATGTGCTTCAAACAATGAAAGATAAGTATGGATTTGAATGCAAAAGGCTGGCATAATTTTAATCGTGCAATTGAGAACGTGTATGGAACATGGGAGAGCTCGTTGAATTATGTTTTATGGGCCTTCCAGCCTTGTATATATGGTTTCTGGCACTGTCGTCGAGTTATTATCGTGGATGTCACACATCTATATACAAAATATCAGCATAAGATGTTGATTGTTGTGTCCATGGACACTAATAATTAAGTCTTACAGTTGGTGTTTGCAAAGATGATGAGGAAAACTTTTCGTCATGGAAATGGTTTTTAGAGATGGTTAGCAAACACATTATTGGAGAATCTGCAGGAGTGTGTTTGATTTCTGATTGACATCCGGGCCTTATTGCAGCAGCCGAATGTGTCACCAAGTTCAAACTCCCCGTGGAGTGCATCGATTTTGTTTGAGACATCTGTGCTCAGACTTTAATAGTCGATTCAAGGACATTCACTTGAAAGACTTGTGTTGGAAATCCGGATCAGAAAATAATCTGAGAAAGTTTGAGCGTTCAATGGAAGATATCAAAAGCATTGAACCGAGTGCTTTTATTACTTGAATCGGATTGACAAGTCTCAGTGGACGCTTGCTCATGTACAACAACATCATATCATGGTTTGTCCACAATATGCACGTACCGCCTATGGTGTGCAGACCAGCCCTTGTTGGTTTTGCCCATTCGAGCAACTGCATTTAATTATCATCCCTTGACCGTGGATCTGCTGGGATGTCTAGTACCATGCCAAATTGACAAAAAAACAGCTCAGGACGATGCACCTCGACTATGTCATAGAAAATAAGTGGGCCATTGTATGTCCATAACTCAGTACGCAATCCGTCGATATAGTCATTATTGTACAACTACCAATTAAACTACAAATACAATATTACAAATAAAATAGTACAATAAAGTAACATAAAAAGACTGTAATATTATATAGATGATCATCGTAAATAAAATTACTTGAGTAAATAGCTGCTGGTCAAAGATGTCACTAATAATTCGTACATAATGTGTACCAATTTCTGTAAATCTCTACATGCCCACCTGTGCAATCATAATCAGAAAACATAAAATAGATAACAAATAACTATACATTGCAACATAAATTCTAATACATCACCGTACACCATATGGAGCAGCAGATAACTAATTCTCCTCGTCGATTGGAATTGGGCCAATATCAATTCTTGAGTGTCCTATTCGATGAGCTAAACTTTGGATCCGTGAGCATGCCCGAATCTAAAATATTGACAAGAAACAATTTTTCATTATTAACAAAAATGTAACGTCCTATTTTATGACAAGAAACATTTTTTCATTATTGACAAAAATGTAACGATTATATGTAAGAGTTGTAATGCATCGTCTATCACTTTTCCCTCTCCTAGCTGAAGTGCACAACTCATGATATAAAAATGCAAACACAGCACTACCCCGACTAAAATTACGAACATAATTGATATCTTCTAATTTCTGTATGTACAATAATTTTACAGTTTCGCCTGAGCTGTCAAGGCATATAATTCCACATAACATTAATATGCACAATCCTGTGCATATTTAATAACCTCATCTGCCCTATTATTTAAAGCGAGAGGACTATTAACTAAGATTTGATTTGGAGAGAGATTTGGAAAATTGATTTGAAATGACACCCATCTTGGATGTATTTCAAATCCATCATAATTATCATTACATATACAGAAATTAAGAAGTTGGTGAATTTGAAATCCACCCGACATAAATTCATCCAAACAATCAAATAGATTTGAAATCATGGATTTGAAATACATGACTTCAAATCTCTCAATCCAAATGGACCCTAAATGTTCAAACAAAGCAGACAAAGCAGACAATAACAACTTTGCACCTTTAAACTGAGTCGTATTTGGTGTAAAATCCAAATGACGATCATAATATTTTTGTCACTCGGGTATGATTCTATCATAATCTGTGTCTAACACTACAAGACCATTTATTGGCAGACCCCAAATAACAACAATGTCTTGCACTGTGATAGTAACCTCTCCAGATCTAAGATGGAATGTGTGTGTCTCACGACATCATCTCTCTACTAATACCTTGATTAGATGAGGGCAAAGCGTAATCTTATTACAACTATATACACCATAAAACTCAAACTCATTTAACATATTTACATCACGTATGTATAATGGGTAAAGAGCCAAAAAATAGCTACCTGGATTTCTCACACTCAAGGTGCTATAAATGTTACCGGTCTATACGTCTCCAGATAGATGACATGACTGTATTGACAACAGATGATCGTCAGTCGGGCCTGATTCTCTCATCGGATACATCATGTAATATGAAACCAAAAATACATTAGTATATATACAAAATAAAGTAAACAAAATAAACCAAAAACAACATCAATCACATGACTAAACCCGGCCGTGGCCAGTAGCCCGTCGACGCCGTCTCGCAGTTGTGGGCGGCGGCCGCCTCGCTTCCAACTGCTGCCACCGTCACCCATTTTCATCGTCACCATTATCAAATTTTTTTTACTTCAAATAACTAACAAAAAACTTAAATCACACCAACAATCAACCATAACAATATAAACAAATTTCAATTATACTAATTTAACCCAAAACTATATATCCTTACCTTTAAATACTGTAAATTTAATGAAATCGGCAATTTTTTTCGTTCAAATGTAAGCAAATTAAACAAAAATGGAGCAAAGATGTTTGAAAATGGAGGAAGATCTCGCCGGCTCCTCTGGTCAGGAAAAAGAAGGGATAACAGTGAGGAAGAGGAAGAAGAGGTGGATGCTAAGGGAGATGTCAACTCAGTTGGCGTCACCATTATTAAATAATAGAGGTGGATGCTAAGGGAGATGCCAACTCAGTTGGTGTCTCCAATATTTTATAATGGCGTCTTCGTTATTTTATAAGGGAGATGCCGACTGTGTTGGTGTCTCTTTATTGAAGTCGTCAACCAAGTTGACTACTTCGGTTAGTTCCATAATTAACAATATATATATGGGGTTATTTTGTTAAATTAATTTTTTATTTAGGTTATTTAATTTAAAAAACCTCCCAAAATTTCATGACACTATTCGAAAATATATTACAATTTTTATTTGTATTATTTTAATATTCGTATTATTATATATATTTTTATAATTATAATCATTAAACATCTTATAATACCAAATATATCAACACCTTTCATCTTCATTATCTTATTTTATCTAAATATTTTGACAATTCATTTTAAAATTAAGATCTTACAATTTATATGTTCCTAAGAGAACTTATAGATGTGAGAGCTTAAATAAGTAAATCCAAACTACAATTTGCATTTTTAATATTAAATTACGAATCTTATATTTATTAAAATTTATAAAATTCAACAATATAATGAGATATTAATATATATGATTTGGACTGCCAAATTATTGATATATTGATACGAATGATTTAGAGAGCCACATCAATTAAAAGACCTAAAATATATGTATAAGAAATATTTTGTATAGTTATTAAAAATGATATTTTAGAGAGTAGAAAAACATATCAAAAATTCAAGATGATTATCACATATAATTTTCTCTTAATAATATACTATAAACTATAGATTTTTACTATGTAACATGTATCTCTATATGCATAATATACAAACCTACATGCACACACATGCGTTTATACGTGTGCACGTGCACACACATGTGAGTATAAGCACCATAGTGCGATAATATCAATATATCATCACAAGAAAAAAGGTTCAACCATTGCCTCAATCAAATAAAATATACCATCACTCTGCTGAAAGTTTATATGGCTATGTCTTGTTGTTTCCGGTCCTAGAACGTTTGTCTACAGCGGGAAAGGAAATTGGGAAATGATGACGATCAAGTCGAGTCAAGTGTTTTACACTTTCTTCTTAAGAAGATTCTATCCCCTAACGGTGCTTACGGTATATGTCAATCTTCTCACAATATACAACGACTTTCGCTTGTGATGATTGCACTACAAATCACAAGTCTCACAATCACAAATGTTGTAAACTCTCTTTCTCAAGAACAAAATATGAATATGAATGCAATCGCTCTTTAATCTTCAATTTCTCTCAAGAATGTGATGTTAATCTTGCAGGAAAAGTTGTTTTAATTCAAATGGGAGAGTTATATATATATATATATATATATATATATATATGTCCATAAGACATGATTAAAAGACACAATTTGGACTCATGTCGACAGGCTAAAATGCTTGATCGGTGTTGCTGATCACTTTGCTATCTTGTCTTCTTAGGAGCGAATCTTTCATTAACTTCGTTGGTGCTCTTTATCATCCGCTCTATTGCACGTTATTCCAATTGACTTCCTCCTAAGATTTGGTCATTTAGATGGAACTGTTTTACTGTCTTAGTTTATACTCAGTTGTCTACTTAGATTTGTTGATATCTCTCTTGCACTGGCCTGGTCTGCCAAAGTTGTCACCCCAAAAAGACATTAGGAATCACTGGCTCAGATCTTTCAACCTGCTACAACTTTTTTCTTTCCTACTATATTCTGGTTATCAATACCTTTTGCTCAGCTATTTATCCACGCTGAACTAGGATTACCTGAATAATACAAAATCTAACTTTCTTCTTGTCTTGAGGAAGAGGAAAAAGATAGTGGATCAGCCTCATAATCCCTAAATAGTGACTCAAGCAAAGGCATCCAACACAAACTTCTCTGAATTTTACAATTTTTCAATCCATTCACTTATGCTATTGTTCCTTACTTTGCAAACAAAAGCTGATATGTATGGAGACATATTTTCTTCGGAGATTTACACCAACTGGATAGTATTCGGTGCGACGACATGAGACAAAAATTATCATTGTTCTTACGAGATAGAATCTTTTTGAACAGCGAGCTTTCCTCAATATGCAAAATGGCTCCATCAATAATTTGAGAGTAAAATGTTTTAAAACACAATGAATTATTATTGAGTCAATTTATAGAACAAAAATGGATTTTCAAAGTCAGACCACTTGGACGTAGATCCGAAAAATAATAAAGACCAATAGTTTAAAATAAAAGTAGTTGAAAAGATCAGTCAAATCTTGAGCAAATGCAAAGTGAATTAAAATAGTTACACGAAAGAAGTAAATATAGACTACACAACTTCTAAGAAAATAGTTTTAAAGACAATACATATCAAATCTTTTAAAAAGTATTTTGAAAAGAAATTTCATGAAAAATAGTATTTTTACACCAATTTTGAAAAATATTCAATGAAATTATTTTAAAAATAATTTTTAAAACATTTTCGCAACTAAATATAATCAGCTAAGTGTCTTTAAGAACAACTCACTATGATATCAATTGTTGGAAAACAAGTTATTTGAGTCAGTTGCTCTGAAACCACTTGTCGGGATTGATGGTGGGGTGGCCATTCCATCCAACCGAATCCAGACAAGTTGAGCTACAACGTGTCCTTGAAGTGTTTACACCAATAGATTATATTGAGTCTGGTTTAAGAAACCAAACGGAAGTAACTCAAACTAATTTGATTTGCACTGATTAAGCAAAGTAATGAAATCAAAGTAAAAGTAATCAACAAACCAGATTACAAAGATACATATAGATTTGTTTCTGAAAGTTCGAAGTACAAACTTCTACATCTCCCCATCTTCCATCAAATGGACGGATATATTAGAAGACTGTTACTAGTACAACCACCTGCACAAACTCACCTTAGCTATATCTCACTTAGCTGAAACTCGTAGCTGCTTCGATGCTCAACAATAGTCTAACTTATCTTATCTCTTAATTTGTTCAGACACAAGTCTGACAGTTAAACAAATCACTCATTTACTATGAAGCTCTCAATACAAAGGTTGAGTGATGTACAATTGATCCTATATATGATCAGATATTATATTAAACGATGGTATATGTATTTGAGATATGCTCTCTACTAAGCTGATATATCTTTTAAACTCCCAATGGATCCATATCTCTAAGGATATTAACGACGAGTTGTGAGATGTATGAGATCGTCCTCTCATAAATATTCGAGTGTGTGTCTATATATATATATATATATAGCCTCCAACTAGAATTGTTCGTTAGATACAGAACTATGCTTGTTGAAAATATCTTGTACTTTCTCTGATATCCCCATATTATGTATGTCTTTTCAACGATCTTATTTCAATTGTTTGCATTGCTGCAATTTAGCCAGATGGTGTGCTTTTGTTAAGTTGAATTATGCACTGAACTAATCTGATCTGTTCAGTAATGTTGACTCAATTTTTTTCGTCTATATCAGTTGAGTTGAATAATCAACTCAATTCTTTTACTCAGCTAGCAAGATTGGATTATACTCCATTGATCAATTGACTAGTTTTTCCTTGTTAAGTATTGCAGGCTACTTTGCTGTACTGGATAGATTAGTTATGGTAATCCTCAGTTGTCCTGACTCAGCTGGACCCAGGTTAAATGGCCTGAAATGCTTGATCAGTGCTGATGATCATTTTGCTAGCTTGTCTTCCCAGGAGTGAATCTTTCATCAACTTTACTGATGCTCTTTAACTGATAACAATTTCACTGCACACTTGATAGATTCATTAGTAACAACATATACAAGTTATGTTGACATTAAAATTCAGAATTATAGGGTTCTCAAAACTCAACAATCAAGAATTATACCAAGACCAAGTCCTTGTTGCAATTTCTCATCATTATTGTTCTATTATTCTCCCTATAAACAATGGATTGTTCTAAAGAAAATGTTTCCTCACAAAAAAATGTAAAGTATTACTGCCAATGACCTCCCCCATTAGCCACACTCGCTACTGGCACAAATTTTATTGGGTGGTGATGAACTTGACACCATTGGCTTTACAAAAATAGCTTTATCTTTTTGCGCTGGTTTTAAAACTAAATTTTCATCCATCTCTCGTGGGGTAAGAAGAAAGCTTGTTGGGGGGTGCACCAAATTTCCCTTGTTGGAAGAGAAATCGAAACGTGACGTTTGGGCTGTTGTGCGGTTTAAAATATTAGAATTATACCGTTACTACCAGCTATAATTTTTGGTACAACGACAAACGTTTGATGCTGCAATTGGTATCAGAGTCAATGTCACGGGTTCGATTACTTTGAGTTGCAAGGTAGTACAATTATTTGGAATGAGATTGTTGGAGGGTGCAATAATTGTCCTTGTTGGGAAAGTGATCGAAACACGACGTTTGAAGCTTTGAGCTATTGTGCGATTTAAAATATTAGAGTTGTACCATTACCACCAATTATAACTTTTGGTATAACGACAAACGCTTGATCCTTAAAACATTTCTCGTTTTCGCTGAGAAAGTTTTATACATGTTCGTTGTGTGGATGTTTGCGCTAAGCGATGACATATATTATTTAGACTCATATCCTTTGCACCCGGAAATGAAAGTGATTAAATGGTCACAAATATTGAAAACTAATTGTATTAAAAGATTTTATGTGTGTAACAACACATAATGAGAAGTAAATAAAGATTGGATAATTGTTAATTTGCAAGGTATTATATTTAATATAATGAGAATTGTGCATGGCATTATACTTGTTAATGAGATTTGTGCATGTCATTATACTTGTTGAGACATATAATTATTGCGTATAACATAATAATAATGGATATTATAATAAAATGTCACACAATGAATATTTAGCTTAATTTTGAGGGTTCTTTATCCACATGCAACCTTTTTTAGTGCTTTTTATAGTCTTTTGAAATATCAAAATGACTAGTCATTAAATATTTAGATTTCTTGTTTCTTGTGTTGAATGGGTTAAAATTAAAGATGAGAGAAGAAAGTTTATTCACATATTAGGATAAATAAATTGCAATGTAATTTTAAATTCCTATGGCTATGAACCCTCTAAATAATCGTAATTAGATATACTGTTAGTTTTTATAATATCATGTCTACTTCTGATCTTTGAGAGAATGACAATAAGGGATATATCTAGTTATTGAATATTTTGAGTCAATCATTTTTATAAAACAAAAACGGATGCGAAGTAGTCGCTAGTTAAAGAACTTTGCATATCTAGTAAAAAAATTGTCCCAAACTTAACTTTTAACACCTTGAATAATTTTGTAACTCATTGATAAGTATTGTTGTAACCTCTCAATTATTTAAATCATAATTGGTAAGTATTATTGTAACATCAATTATTTATAAAATCATTATCTACTAATTTATAGATAACCACACCCTTTAAACTTTACCTATAAATCTTAAAATAAAATTGGTCAAATGATTATAATGATGGACAATTTGGAAGATAATTGCATAAAATATACAAATGCAAAACTGTAAATTGTTTTATACATAGTATTTCCTCTTTATGAGTTTCTTCTATAAATAAAAATAATTGCATGTTTATGTATTGAATCTACATTAAAAAAAAAATAAAAAAAATGGCACATTGGAGGCAAGTAAAAGGTCAAAAAGTGTCTGTACATATCCTCTAATCCTATGCTACATTGTTGAGATATAAGCTAACTATCAAAGGTTCATATGTCAATTACATATTAATCTTTTGTAAACTTCATATGGATACACTCTAATTTAACGAACCACCCTCGCAAAGTTTTTGAGCCGAACTCGATCTGATCTACTATAAAAGGAAACCCCTTTTCAACTAATTTTTACAAGCCTATACTTTTGATGCACAAAATTGAAAATTTTCAAATGAATGAATTCTGGTCTCATTTCTTTTGTAAAGTTAGCATACCGAAGAAAGCTAGAGCGCGACAGGCTGCACCAGCGCCAATAAGAAGGGATATACACAGTTTCCAATTGTGAAGATTGTAGCCAGTTCTTAGAAGTGCACCGCAACGTTGTATCAGCCACACACCATAATATCTGCAAGTGGACATGTGATGAGAGATCATTTTTCAGGTCTATATCGACAAGAATCATGGAATAATGTTGAGTGATTCTCGGTTTGAACTGCATCTGATATGCTGATGGTCCAAGTGCAATAGCTAGTATAAATGATGCATGGCGAACAAAATGTTTATATGGTGTCCTAGGAAATAATCCCAATGCACCTTTTAGCGTTTGAGACGATGAAGGCTTCTAAAGCCCAGTTTGGATAGCACAATTCTGACAAAATCTTTATAAGCTTTCCGGTTTTCGGCTGAGTTGACAAAAGAGTCAGAACCACCGGTAGAAGCACAGAACACTGCACAACAAGAAATCATTTCAGAATGTCTACAATCTGGAACAAAAAAGAAATTAACAGTTAAGTGGAAAGTTCTTGAATACCAGCTGAGATGGACCAGGTTCAAGGAAGATTGACAATACATAAGCGATGCCGGTCACACAATAAATGAGGCAGAGCAAGACAATATAATTGTCAAAGAAGGAAGATCTAGGATTGCTGACGGTATAAAACATGGAGAGGTAGACCAATGGCTTAATCAGTGTGTTGAAATGATCAATCGTGTCTTTAGCAATGAAATGAGCCAGGCTGCTAATTCCAGAAGCACGTTCCCTACGGTACTGCAACTTATCCAGGGCGAACGTTCTCAAGGCCGCGATTTTGCAGAGCAAAGCTGAAAGGAAGAAAAATGATAATTTGGATCTCACAACTTATTCAAGTCAATAATCTTATTTGTACTTATTCAAGTCAATAATCTTATTTGTTACTTACTAATAAGGATCACGATCTATAGCTCTATGGACTATGAACCAATTGAAAATGCACTTACATGTAGCAATGATGGTGTAAGTATAACCAGGTGCATTAAAGCTTTGATCGCTTGCTTTGGCAATCAATCCCAAACAAGCACCAGCAAGCAACAAAATAAGAAAGTCTATTGCTTGGATTCTAGCCTCTCGTAGTCGCTGCTTAACCATCCTGAGACAACGAACACACAGAAAAAAGAATATTAATACATGAATCGGTGTCAGACTGGTAAATTATAGTAAAGTTGCATGTGATAAACGGATTCTTTAATCTCACAACAGAAAATAGTCAAATGCCAAAGATACAACTCACTGTTTTACCTTCCCAGGAAGTGTTTATACTGTAAGAGAATACTAGGAGTTCTCCTTCCAGACAAGTCCTTTGATTTCAAGAAGTTATTCAATATCCCCTCAAACCGTGCCTCCAGTTTGTATTTTAAATTTTGCCAGTATTCTCCGCAAAAAGATATTTGCTCAGTACTGGAACCGGCATAAGTTTCTTGGTCTATTGAATCGTAGTGAATTATTTGCACAGAAATGTTATTTTGCGTATCTAGAGGTACAGGATGGCCTTTATGAAGCTTCCATCTTAAAGGAAGCTCTTCATAAGCCACACCTGAGCTTGTGCTTGGTTTAGCCATCCCCTCCAAAACATCTATAAAATAGTCTGGTGGATTAATACGCTCAGGGACGATAATACCAAGTTGTGCAAAGTAATCTTCAACCTCAATCACTGGACCATGGTAGGCTGTGAGACCTCCCTTCGCTAGAAGTATCAAATCATCGAACATCCTGAACAAGGAATAGCTGCAATACGAAACAGATGACTCAATTAACGAAAGCATGAAGTAAACCAGCCGGCGAAAAACATATTACCTCCTGATATCGACAAATTAACAGTGGCTGCACTTTCTTATGCCTATATATTATTATACTGATGGATGTGTTATTTCTAATCAAGATTCCTTCCAGCTAATCGTGTTGTCTATATGTTAACACCGAATCTTATATTCACATGAAGCAGTTAGTCACTGAATGATGACTGACATGAATTGACAAAACAATGAGCAAATTTTTTAAAAAGAAATTTTAAAAATTACCTAGGTTGGTGCACAACCATGCAAATGTTTACTCCCTCGAGAGCTTCACGCCTGAGCGCTCTAAGAAGAAGCTGCGAAGATGAGCTGTCCAGTCCAGACGTTGGTTCATCCAGGAATAAAAGTGAAGGTTCCATCACCAGCTCCAGACCCACATTTACTCGCTTCCTCTGTCCTCCAGATATACCTCGCTTCTCCACAGTGCCAACGAGGGAGTTCCTCACTGGCTGCAGGCCCAAGGACTCCATCACTCTTTCAACAACCAGTACTTTCTCTGCTTTTGGTAAATCTGCTGACAGTCTTCAATAATATCGCAATAAATTCTTGTTAGAAATAAGTCGAAAGGAAAACCATATATTCACACCAAGGATTTGAACAAAACAGACCGTTCTGAAACAAATGATTGAATTCATCTTTTGACATATAACAGTCAATGGTTTGGTGGATGTGCATGCCTAAGTCGTCTCGGAATAGAGTTAAAATGGTATCTTATTTTGATATAATATTACCAATCACAAGTTGGTAAATCAATAAACATGTTCAGGAGTTGAAAGATAATATGCCGTACAAGTTTAGAAGATTCAATGGCCTTTGGTTTCATTGTTTTTTCTTAATATTACTCGGAAATGGAATCGAATTGCAAGCACTGTCAGTCTGATGTTGACCAATGATGCATACTGAATATCTTATATAGCTCCACGATACAACAGATGCTCCATATTATGAAGTGTTAGTGGAAGCTACCAATTTATCAAGTCTATAAAGCTTACCTGCAATTGGCACTGAACCATATATTCTCTTCCACAGTCAAATTTCCATGAACAACATCGTCCTGTGGCACAAAGCCAACCACCTTTTTATATGAGCGTATTGACTCCACCTTTCCATTTATAAGAACTAAGCCAGTTATTGAGCAACCAACTGTTTTTCCAGCCAGAGCTGAGAGTAAAGTTGTTTTTCCAGCCCCTGATGGGCCCATGAGAGCAGTTATTCGAAAAGGCCTTATTTCCCCTGTAACAGACCGCAAAAGATGTTTCTTGCCTTGTTTCAATGTGACGGTAAGATCTCTGAAAGAAATCTCGATGTTGGGTCTTTTCCTGATGTCATTATTCATAGCTGTTGAAATACTTATGGGCACAAGAAGGTTTATGTTTTGCTGTTGTTGAGCTCTCTCTTTCTCCAGTTGCGAATATGCATACTTAAATATTTGTGTATCAGTGCGAATGTGTTTCACCTTCACCTTTTTCTTCTTATCCTTGTTCTCAGTTTCTGGATTCACACCTTCATAACTCTCCATGTGTTCTTCAACTTCCTGTATAGGAGGAATACCAGCTTCTGTTTGCTTTACTCCAGATGTAGCAGCATGTCGCTGAAAGGCACTAAACTTATGAGGATACACAAAGTGATGAAAATACCCATCTATATCACTTTTAGTTCGGTTCAGTATTCTAACCTTCTCAATAGGTATGGTGGTAATTCTACCAGAAAACGTGCGGGATACTTGAGATTGAAGCTCAATTGCTCTTTTCTTAATCGCATCCCTAGCAGCGAGCCATCTTGCCTGTGCTTGGGCACTTTCCTTAACACTTTTCACGGCAACCTCCCTTGATCTAGCGTATCTCCTTTCACTAATGGTGATCACTTGCCCGTAGCAATTGTAAAAGATAAATAGAAGAACACTAATACCAATCTGCAAAAACAAGAATAGTGCTTCATCTATCAGATATGGTTCCGTCAAAGATAGCAAGACCTTGGAATAAAGAAGCAATATGGCTTCAAATATATGTCGAGATAATATGTGGTGTTTTAACAAGCCTGAATCACACCAGAAGAATTCTCAAGTATCTAGTACAAGATTCTTCATGAACTAAAATATGTAGAAAAACTTACAATCAGCATTAGACCATATTTAGTTATGTCTTGCTTTGTCGAGTTTGGACCACATGGAGTCAACCAGAGGCACCCTGCAACGCATAACATAAGATGGTTTAGCAAAGCATAAGGATCCATGAACAGGTTAGAGGCACTAAATGCACCAAATTACACGCAAATTGAAGCCGCAAATCTAAAGAAAGAGGTTCCATCCTTCGGCCAAGAAAATGTATTCATTTACAAGGCCAATCATATAAAATTAGATCATGCACTCACCAGTCTGAGTTTCCGAGCCCATCCGGCAGTAGTGCCTGAGAATCAAAGGCAAAAGAAGATGAGCTTTTAGAAGGCATTGACAGTTACAAATTTAAGTAAAAGACAAGAATCAAGACTGGGGTGCCATCAAATAAATCTGAACAAAGATCAATACCCGCTGCTACAAGGAACTTCTTCCGTATTCGTTGGACAGTATGATCCAGCTGAACAAAACATTGAATCACCTCTGCTAACATCTGCCCAAATATTAGCCCCTCCACAAGTGTGATCCGGCTTTCCAGGGGGTAGTTGGTATAGATATCTGCAGAGAACAGCCAATAAATATAATGCAGAAACTATGGAACATAGGATAACCCAAAAGCCTGAAGTAACAACGTACGGGTCACATAAGCCGGTGCTCCCATTGAATGTAGCTGACGGGCAGTATGAACCCAACGGACAAGCTTCACGAATGCCAAAAGCAATAGAAATTAGAACTATCAATTGATAAAGAAAAATAGAAATTCAAAAAATATTTCATATAATCACCCAATTTTTAATGATATTTTCGAGAATTAACAAGTCCAACATTTCATTCATTGCTAACATTTCATTCATTGCTAAATAATAAATGATTCTTGGGCTTCTTTCAAGATTTGGCCCGAGGCAGGTCCGGCTAGGCATGATTGTACGAAGAATTTATAGAAACCAAGTTTAAAAAGTTACAAAGATCAAATTCAGCATCATCGATGAACTAAGCAGTATGATAAAGACTTACGGATCATGCAGGTAAGCCCTTGAGGGCAGAAGAATCCCTCGCAACATGGCTGGCAATCAGAGGTTCGGGCTTGTATTTCACGTGATTCTCTGTAATCCAAGGGCTGGCCAGCACTACAAGCCCATCCAGGCTCACAGCCCGAAACCCAGGAGGTGACATTACAGTTCCTGTTGGGCCTCAGGAAAGTGGTTGGGGTATTGGCTCTGGCGATGAAATTAGTGAAGTAAAATCTGAGGTCTGCTGCTGTACACAATCTCTGCGGCAAGTCTCCTGTTTCATCAGCAACTCCGAACTGTTAAAATTGATTTCGAATTTAAGGATGTCTGCATTCAGATCCTTGCCCACGAATCTTAAATGTCAACGTATCAGGTGTGTGCATTCATTTTATTTATTATTATTTTTTTTTTCAGACATACTTTGTTCGATGTTGCCTTAAGATCGGTGTTTTTGCGGCAACATCCATGACATATAGTGTTATATATATATATATACTAGTTAATTTGGCACCACGCCTTCGACAACATCCATGACATATAGTGTTTTATATATATATATATATATATATATATATATACTAGTTAACTTGGCACCACGCAAGACGTGGTGACAATTAGCTTATAATCTGGTATATATGTCCAACAAAGCGCCCGACACAAGTTCAACAGACAGTTCAAGAGAATAAAAAGATGGTTAATACGCATTAAATATACATAATCGTACATATATAACACCAAATATGTTGTACCAAACAAAAGTCATTCACAACAGTGCACCATAGCAAAGTTGACATATGATATCCTAGTAGGGCCCAATAGACCCCTAAACAAAAGTCATCTACAAAAGTGCATTATAGTAGATGACATTAGATATCATAACAAAAGTTATTCTCAAAAAACTATAAAACCAATCAAAAGTTATTCGCAAGAGTTGACGATGGTTCATTTCATAATGCAGATATGTGTTCGGTATCTCATAGCAGGAGCGAACATCGTATAAGAGAAATTATAGTTTATGTTTATTGTTGTAGTTGCATTGTTATTTTAGGGTATTGCTCGTATATTACTTGCCATGGCCTCATTATTATTGAATCATCATACTTTTATAATTATGTATATACTTTCTCACAAATAATAAATGTAAATGTGTATCAAACAAGTAATATATAATTATGATAATTTAATATTTTCTAAAATTTTGATATAATCTCCTTATACATGAAGAGAATATTTGAGGCCAAACATCAGAACAAATGTAATCGAGAACAAGCACATATTAGCAACGTGTCGTAGGTAAAGCAAAATAAAAATATATACAAACAAGCAAAACTGACGACCTTGTAATCTACCAAAAATCCATCATGGCAAATAATAAATTATTATTATTAAAATTTGCCACAACGAAAACTTATTTTGAACTACTTTGTTTTTTTTTTAAACCAGTTCATATAAGATATTATTATTAAAGTTTGTTATGACAAAAATCTATTTTGAACTCTCTGTTTTTTTTAAAATCAATTCATACTTGACAAAATCAACAAGTTTTTTTCTCAAAAAAAAAGAAAACATTTTGAATTTTAAAAATTGAGATAAGAGGGATACACAGTTGGGTCAAGGGTCAAATCTTTCCAAGCAAATAAGTACCATGCAACAAAATAATAAATAACAAAAATAAAAGAAAATAGGACTGACGTTTATTGTTCACGAGAACAGTGCCCGATAAATAACAGAAATAAAAGAAAATAGGACTGACGTTTATTGTTCACGAGAATAGTACCCGATATATAAAAAAAAAAAAAACAAAAGTAAAAAGAAATAAAAAAAGTTAAAAAAAAAAAGGAAGAAAAATGACGTAAAGTTAAAATAAAAATAATAAATATAAAAGAAAAAACAAAAGAAATAAGAAATAAAAAAATTAAAAAAGAAAAGAAGAAAAATGACGTAAGGGTTACTGTTCATACGCGGCTTATTATATTATCTAATATATATATAATACATCATGTATCATTTGTTGCGCCCTAAGAATACCGGCTTTAAGAACGACATAAAAAAACCGTGCATGTTGTATGCTTTAAATTTTTCTCATTCTAATCCAAACGTTAAGTCATCTATGAACTTGAGATGGAGATGTCATACGAGTTGCAGGTGGGCGAACTTATTGTTTGGATCAATTCCCGGAACTTATTGGCATATGAGAATCATCGATAGAGGTCGAGAATCGAAGATTTGATCGGGCAAAATTTTGAAATTTTAGAGACTAAGTTAGCATAAGGAAAAAGTGAGAGATTGAACCGGAATTGACTCAAACAAGAAGTACATTCATGTGCCGCTGATGTGATATCTTCGTCTCAAGTTCACAAATGATTTAACGTCTGGACTGGATCGGGAAAATTTAAAAAAACTTAAGGGACTTATATATATATATATATATATATATATATATATGTGGAACATACCTTTAGTAGTGAGGATACACCGAGACAAGAAATCCAAATTATTAGAGAAATTAAAGGATCGGTTCCAATCATCTTGCCTGTCATCACAAACAATGCAAACCCACCCTCATTTTCACAAATAATAATCGCACCGTCATCAGATAAAGTCGTCTCTTAAATAAAAATTAAAATTCAGTAAAATTTTTATTAAAAAAATATCATCCATGTTATAAATTTTCTGGTCAGCTAACATAAACAAAAAGATTGAATAAAGTTGAATTCATGTAATCATATCTTACGGGTCTGTAATACAGAAGGTAGCCTGTTTAGCAATCTCACTGTGTATGAGATCGGACGTCATGCCGGAAAGCCGATTGTAAACGAGTTCCGTGAACTGATTCAGCACCGTTGGATCGTCCAGTTGACTGCTGTTCATAAACCCATTGTAGTCATTATAAAAAACTTGTTGACACTTCACGAACTGCACCAAGCAACACAGCGTCAAGCTCCATCTCAGAACTTGCATGGATAATGAAAAACTTAGCTTCTTTATTTCCATGTGTTATTTGATCGGAAGCTCATAAATATCAAAAGTTTCTCTTTAATGAACCCAATATGTGTTTTTTATGTGAGGAAGAATGAAAGATGTGGAAACTAGGAATAAAAAAATTTAGGGTTTTCGTAGAAAAATGATTATATATATATATATATATATATATATATATATATATATATATATATATATATTTGACCACATCTCTGGAAAGATATGAATTGGTAATTTGAGTTTTCGTGTTTGACTATTTTGACAATATTATATGTTCAAACGAGTGTTAGAAAGATGGCCGAGTACACAGGTGGACGATATATATCTAGTATAAATATTATTTCGGGCTGGATTATGTAGGGCTAGAGGACTACGACGATTTAGAGGGTTGTGCTCTAAAAAATAAAATATCTTAAAATTAACGCTAAAAAAATTTATTTTGAAAATTTGCATGGGGCTGAAGCCCACCTTTTAGCTCAAGGTGGCTCCACCTATATATATATATATATATATGGCGTAGGAAGATTTTTAAGGAAATGTAGTAAAATTGATTTTGTAAGTTGTCGGATTAATCAAAATCAGGTTTCATTATGACTTCTTCACACTTATAGTTCTTCATTGTTCGGACTGGTGATATGACGTTGGATATTAATGACATGTTTGATACTATGTCAACACTCCCGTGGACGAAGATTTAAGCTAATTTAGAAGACAAAATTGCTATTTTCCCAGTTTTTAATTTACATATGATTGTTGAAAAAAAATTAAGATCTCATTCTCCTTAAAAATGAGAAATGGTCCATTAGTCTTATCTCAATGAACCTAATATAGGCATATAGCAATAAATATTATACGCATTGGCAACAACGACAACGACAATATTCTCATTTATTTGAAATCGAAACATATATGAATTTGTTTTTTACAATTCAATGGTTACGAAAAAAGGAGTGTTATACCAAGCCAAAGGAAAGTTTAAGTAAGCAAGAATTTTTTTGTTCGAGGAAGGTCAATTACTCAATTTTACAATTAGATACATAATTCTGCAACAACTAAAATAAATTAATTGTAGGATCAACATTTTATCGTTTTAACAAAAATGATAACCGGTGATAAAAGTGCAACTCAAATTTTTTAAACCGTATAACATTCCAAATACGATGTTTCGATCGCTCTCCCAGCAAGGGAAATTGTTGCATCCCAATAATCTTCCTCTTGCAGTACCTTGCAACTCATGAGAATCGATTATATGACATTGTAACTAATACCGATTAAAGGATCAAGCGATTGTTGCTCTACAAAAACTATAACCAGTGGTAGCGGTGTTAGCTATTGGAAACTCGAATAATCTTGGTTTTGATGTTAAAAAACTTGTTATTATGTTTCCAACATATTTCATCAAGTGTTCAGTTCATAGATGATATTCTACAGCTTAGTGGTGTGATCAGAAATGACTTTTAGTTTGGATTGCTGAAATAAGAAGTTTAAGTTTGCTCGATCCTGAGCGCGATAGACTAAATCGATCATATCTTATCGCTTGGATATCGAAAAGACTTGCTTCTTGATTGGTTGGAGAGCTAACTCAAAATGCTACAAGTTATATTTTAGACCTACAAACTTGGTTCGAATGTTATCTATCAAGAAGAAAAAATGTCTGTAAGATCGAGCTGGATCAAATCGTAACAGAAAGTTATTACAACACACAAGCTCCATACCAAAATGGAATGATTTAGTATGTGTTGGAAATCTAAGAAGAATATCTATAAATCATCTTCAAGTATCGATGACTGAATCAGAAGCTAACATGGAAAAAAAGAGGTATGCAAGATCCAGCTGCTGTGAACCGAGTTAGCAACTTTGCTGGGACCAAGACAAAGATTATTGAAATCGTTTGCAAGTCGCGGGTTGTGCAGCTGAATTCAGAAAACTTGCAGTAGACACAGAGTCTCGTATTTCAAGCATATCTCTCTCATACGATGACGAAATCGAGTGCTTCTTGATTTTGTGGAAAGCAAGACAAAGAGCTACACTTTCATTTTCATCAAATCAACGAATCAAGTGACATAACAAAGAGAACAGTGCAGCAGTCATCGGACATCAAAGTTCGAACAGAAAACTTCGGGCGGCATCAACGTTCGAATAGCAAACTTCCAGCAACAAACTTCAAACAGCAGACTTCGGAGTCCTGCTGAAGGCAAAAATCAGCACACCTTCAAATATGATTGTCAAGCTCAAAAATCATACATAACATTTCCCAAAGGTCATTTTCTTGTGCCTAACAGTCAAATCATTGTTTGAGGCTATAAATACAACTCCTTGAAGATCAAAGAATGTGATTCCAGTTAGAATCCAAAAATTCCAAATGAGATTCAAAGTGGGGTGCTTCAAAGATTAACCTAGTTGAAATAAAAGCAAATCCCAAACTATAGGCACCTCTTACCATGCCGAATCAGATTCATTATGGGATTATTTGTGCCATCTTTATTCACTCTATTCATTATGTTTGTGAGCTTACTTGAGAGTGAATATCATTATAACGATTGGTGATTTATCACAATCGATTGAGGAGGTTTTGCATATGAGATATTAAAGAATATGCATTGCTGAGTTGCTAGAAGTTTAGACCATAAATGTGACATTGGTCTAAGTGGATTTGTACAAGTGTTTGTATAATCGAAGCCTTATAGTGTGAATGCTTCCTCGTTTAGGAAGAATGGGAGATATAGAAGCTTGTGCTTCAAACTTCCATAAACAAATCTTATGTCATTTTGTCATTTTGTAGGATCAAGCGTTGCCGCTTTACCAAAAGGCATAGCTGGTGGTAACGGTGCAACTCCAATCTTTAAACCGTATAGCAGCCCAAGCGTCACGCTTTGATCGCTCTCCAAGCAGGGACAATTATTGCACTCCAATACATTTACTTTTTTGTATTATTGTTTGATGATGCAATGTTGAAGCATTAATATTTTTGATAAAATACCTAAATGTAACATACAAAGGGTTTGATAAATCATGTAACCAAACTTGTTTTTATTTAGTCAACTTACATACTTTTCAAATGATTCACAAAATGGTTAATCAGGTTTAGAGTGAGTTATGTCGAGTGTTTTCTGATCGATTTAGAAATCGAACTCGATATATTCTCTCGTGCTCAGTTCATGTTTGAACATTTAAAAACAAGTCATTGTAGCTCTATAGCAAAAAGATTTAAAGTGGTGCTTATTCACTCCTTCTAAGCACCCCAACAGATTCCAGCACTGTTGCAATTCAAATCTTTTAAACCATACAATATGTCAAACATCATGTTTCGAACTCTCTCCAAGCATGCATAATTATTGCACCCAACAATATCAATCTATATTATAGCCTTAATTAATTCTCGAATTTTAATTGCCCCGATGCTTGACAACAAGACATTAATATTCTTAAATAAGTAACCTTTAATTGCTTCTTTGCGAAGTTTTCTGTAGGATGACTTCGTCTTAGTCGTGGCTCGGTAAACAAACGTAGGAAAAAAAGAAAAGCATGATTAGTAATACTTGGTTTTATTTTTTTAAATTTAAAATAAATTATTTAGGAAAATAAGTTATGAGATAAATTTGCGAAAATGTATTTGAAATTGTTTTTCAGAAGGATAATGAAAAATCAAATGAAATTTTGTTTCGGAATTATAACTAATTTAAATTAATTTGATATATGTGTAGATAATGATTAAGGTGGAGATATATTTAAAATATTTTTAGGAGTAATAAAAGTTGAATTTAAAATATAATTATGTTAAAAGAAATGAAATGTACAATAGTATATTTTGGAAAGAAAATGAAAATAGGGTGATATTATTGATTTTGTTTTGGAAAACTTAAAATTTATTTTCTCAAAATTAAAGGGATCAAATATTGGCATTTCCCAGAAATTCCTCGAGAGGAAATCATATCAATAGGTTCATACTGCTGAATATGTCTCATATTTTCTTAAATTAAAATGGTTTAAACTATGATAAATATATTATTTTATTTTATTTGTAGACGAATTCAATATGTTGACTATAATTGAGGAATTAATATTAAAAATATATGTCTACTAATTATATTTAACTATGATTTGCTACAATTTGCTGAATATGTCTAATTATATTTTTTAAGGGTTTCGTGTCTCTTTGCTCTGTATTTACCCAAACTAAACAATAGACGCAAGTTTCATTATTTAATGAATATTTTCAGATAAATAAATAATTTCAAGTAATCAGTACAAAATTCCATTATTATTATTATTATATATATATATATATATATATATATATATATATATATATATATATATATATATATAGTACACATGAATTGATTAGCCAAAATCAATGTTTTAATTTTTTTATTATATGGGAAATCGTTCTCCTTCATAAAAATAAAAAAAAAATTAATAACTTGAACATTCAAAACAAAATATTTGACAATGTTATAATGATTTCCTTTGAAAATATATTTTTGCCATTTTGGATTTTTTAATGCATTATTATCGTAATAAGGTAATACTTTAGACTCGGGGTTTGTCGGAAGTCGTGTTCCGACTTCATCTTGAATAATATAAGAAATGATTCTCTAACAAATTAAATATATTATCGGTACTCTAATGTTATTTTCTCGTTAATTTTTTAATTTTTTTCACTAGTAAGTTTAGAATTTTGTGTAAGATAAAAGTCTTACGATCAAATTATGATTGTGAATGATCGAGGCGTTACATTTTATCTTTTAAGTTAGTAATTTTGAAATAAATAGCCAAGAAACTGACACCACTTGGTTTGTGGATTAGGATAATAAACGATTTATAATATGAAGATAATAAAAAATAAGAATAAAGATATATAACTCCAATTATTATAAACTCGAGTCAGTTACTGAATGAAATAAGGATATTGAGTGTTGGAATATTTTCTAAGTTTTGGTGATAACAAGGTCTACCGCATCAACTAGCGTTTACTGCCTCAAAACAGTTACCATATCTTTGGAGGAAGCTTACTGACCAAAAAAGTATACCGGAAATAACTTAGCAAAAGCGTCTACTGCTTCTACAAGTCTACCGAAATCGTTGAAGAAAGCCTACCGTTCTAAATGTCTACTGGGAGTAGACAAGTTAATAGGCTACTGCTTCAATAAAGACTACCGCAAAGCTAAAATGAGGTTATCTACCGGTAGAAACTTACTGGTCAAGACTAACAAGAAGAAAAAAATGACTTATGTCCAGTAAATTAAGTCATTCTTGGAAGACAGTAGATGATCGAGGAACAAGAGAAAGTTTTATCTGACAAATAGTACTAAGAGCGACACTACACTGATTAGCGTTACCATTTGCCTCAGAATTACTAGCCGTTGTTTACGAATATGGAAAAAAGACAAAAAAGATCTTGGACAATAATCAAAGGAAGATTTTAAGAAATCTTTTCCATATAGAGAATAGTTGTCGTTGGACTTTCAAGCATATAAATAAGACAACTTGGAGATTTAAGAAACTCCTCGCTTACACTTTGAATTAAAAGGTCCAACACTCTGACAATCTAGCATTCAAAAAGCTACAGAGCAGTAACCATTCAAAGTGATCTTGAAGATCAAAGCATTAAGTCTCCTGCTCAAATAACTTCAAAAGCTATACCAGATTTATTATTATAAAGAGTGTTAGGATATTCATTGTATTATCAGACGTTAGTTCTGAATCTTAGTGAACTGTGTAGGAGCGAGAGATGTAGAAGCGGCTTGTGCTTCGAACTTCCAGAAATAATTAATGTCTCTTTACTTTACCGCACTTACCTTACTACCCATTTACATGTGCTATCAGTTCATATCTCACAAGTGCAATAGACACCTTCCGTACTATCTTTTTAGTTGTCTACTGTCTTGAAATCAATTGAGATCTTAATGCAGTACTTAACAGTCTGCTATATTTTAAGAATTGATAAATTGAGTTTAGTGTTTATTCAACTCTATCTAAATAATACCCCGATCCTAACATTGAGACAACTAATGTCTTATCATGCACACCGAACTGTACCTTTCATGTATTAAGATATCTTGATATCAATGTAGTGAATACATTGGACATATAACTGTTGTTATGATTTATAGAAATTTATGGGCTCACATGTTTAATAATAATTAAATTATGCATTACCTAATTTTATTAGGGCTAAATATTTAATTAAGATACCCATTCAATCCTTTTTAACACGATTTTTAATTTATTAGTAAATATGTCAACTTGATATATTCCCTTCTCAAAGTCCGCACAACAAAAATGATAAGCATGGATTTTCGAGGTATAGTTAGATTTGTTTACTTCTCGAGTGATTCGAGTTCAAACACTAAATATTATTTTTTTAGAAAACTCATTAATTTTTTACAACGTAAAATTGTAATTTGTAATACAAATAAGCATGAAAATAATTTGATTAAATTTTTTTTAAAATAAATTTCTCAATCTTAAGTACGTGAGGTTGAGATGACAAACTCGAGCTCGACTTGAACTTGGTCAAAATCGAATAGGAGTTTTGACCAAGCCACTTGTGAACCACGGGGGTTGGTTGTAGCCCTAAATGAAATATACACATTTTAAGTATAGTTTTTTTAATCTATATATAAATTTTATTCTTCCAATTTGTGATTATGACATGAATTTTGTAATATATATATAATCTCACTTTACCTTCTTTTTTTTGGTTTCACCCACTCCCAAAGAAAGTGCTAAATATAAGGTGATTTTGACTGATTTGATTTCGTGTTGTAATAGTTTAGGCTTGATGTTGGGATCGATTAGGGGGTGGCTAGTCCAATCATTTGAGTTCAGCCAATTTGAGATTCGTGTTCTTGAACAGTTCCAACTTAGAACTTAGGATCGAGAGATTATATCAACTTTGATTTACAAAATCAAACGGAAGACACTCGAACCAACATGCTCTGTAACTGATTAAGCAATTGAAATATCATCTTAAACAAATATGCAATTAAAACAGTACATAAGGTAAATGCACACATATTTGTTTCTGGAAGTCGAATGTGGAGTAACTCTTGTTGAGCCTTAAACGCATGGTTGCGTTTAATGCGTTAAATTATCCCCGGTCAATCTTTGAGTTTTGATGATCAACAAAACTTGTGTTTGTTATACTAATGCAACTACTTAGTGTGCAGATTAAGTGATGAAATGTAGTTTGGATTGAAGTATTTCAAGTGTGCATATTCTGGCCTAGATCGCCCCAGGCGATGGTGATCATCGCCCCAGGCGATGAGTGTCAGGCCAGGCATCGCCACGCACATCGACAGAGGCGATGGCTAGGCGAGCTTGCGAGGAAGATCGCCTGAGGCGATGGTGAACAACGCCTGAGGCGATGGCAACCTTTTGGACTTCGCCCCCGCACATCGACTGGAGCGACGCCGAGGCATGGCGCTGGCATGCGCGCAGGAAGATCGTCCGAGGCGATGGGCTGAACGCCCGAGGCGATGGCAGGAACGCCTGAGGCGATCTGAAGTTCGTTTGAGGCGATGACAGAATTGGACATGCTGAAGCTACGACCTTGATTTTTGCTGCTGATCGCCTGAGGCGATCCACCGATCGCCTGAGGCGATCCGTGATTTTTGCTGACCGTTGGGGCGCGGCGATGGTGATCGCCCGAGGCGATGTCTGAGGCGATCTTGGAGTGATTTCAGCCTTATGAGTAGCAACGGCTAGTAGGAGCCTTGGAGGCCTTCTACACTATAAATGTGGATGCTTTGGAGCATTTTGAAGCTAAGGAACAAGCCTACAACTTATACCAAAGTCTTGATAATTATTATTTGAATTTGCATTGCAATCTCCATACATTGTTGTTGTATTGGAGCTTGTGATTCTTATCTTTCTTAGAGTCTTGTTTCTTCGTGTGAGTACACCGTGAAGGTGCTTTTGGTTTGATTTCTTGTAAAGGTCCTCCAACACCAAAGCAAGTTGGAAAATTGTAAAGTCATCAACAAGTCTAGTTGGTGCAAGTGTGTGGCTATACTTGGAGCCCTTAAGGCCAAGAAGACTCGTGAAGAGTGTTGGTAGCTCGGGAAGAGCTTTGTATACTCGGGAAGAGTATTGTGCTCGGGAAGAGCTTGTGTACTCGGGAAGAGTAGTGTGCTCGGGAAGAGCGTTGTAACTCGGGAAGAGTTGTTGTGTGGCTAACTTGGATCCCTCAAGGCCAAGATCTATTGTTCTAGTGGAACCTCGGTTGGAGGTTATCTAACCGGGAAGAGGAGACGTAGGCGATTCATCGCCGAACTTCTATAACAAATCCTTTTGTTATTTATTGCTTTATTTCCTTTTCGCATTTATTTATTTTATTCTTTGCATTTATCGATTGACTAAAGGCTTCCGCAAGCGCAAAATATTTTATTTTTACAAACTCATTTTAAAACGCTAAAGTAGCCAAGGAATCTCATTCACCCCCCCTCTTCGATTCCAACAAGTGGTATCAGAGCCATTTGATTTTTGTTTTAAATCAAAATATTTTTATGGCTAATCTAGCAAATGAGTTTGCTCAAGGTCAATCGACGAATCGCCCTCCGCTTTTCACGGGTGATAACTACGGGTATTGGAAAAATAGAATTTCTCTATATATCCAATCCGTAGATTATGATCTATGGAAAATCATTGTGAAAGGTCCACATACTCCTTTAAAGGATGTTGGGGGAATTAGTGTTCCCAAAGAAATGGACGACTTCACAAAAGCGGATATGATGTTAATATCTCAAAATACTAAAGCGATTAATATTTTGCATTGTGCTTTAGATATGAAGGAGTACAACCGGATTTCAATGTGCTCAACCGCTAAGGAGATATGGGACAAATTGAAAATTTGTCATGAAGGAACCAACCAAGTGAAGAAGACAAAGATAAACCTCCTTCAACTCAAATATGAGACATTTGAGATGGATTCCGGAGAAGATGTGGATTCCATGTTTAGGAGGCTCACCCAAATTATCAATGAGCTTGCTCAACTTGGAGAGAAGTATCCTCCAAAGCAAATATGGAGGAGAGCTCTAAGGGCCTTACCTAAAGAATGGGATGCAAAGAGGACGGCTATTATCGAGTCCAACAAAGGGGAGAACGCATCTTATGATCTTGATGAGCTCCATGGCACCTTGGTGACCCATGAGCTTGAAGTTGCCACAAGGAGAGAAGTGAAGGAGGAGGATAGATCAAAAAGAAATAGGATTGCCTTGGTTGGAAGGAAAGACCATTCCGATGATGAAGAAGATGATGATGATGAAGAGATGAGGTTGTTCACAAAGAAGTTCAAGAAGCTCTTCAACAAACATAGCAAGTCAAAGACCTCTAATGCCACCAAACAAGAATCAAAAAATGAGGTAACTTGTTACAATTGTCAAGAAATAGGCCATTGTGCTAACAAATGTCCTAGGAAGAAGAATGAGGACAAAGGCAAGAAGAAGACGTTTATAGCCACATGGAGTGATAGCGACTCCGATGAAGAAGAAGCCAAAAATCTTTGTCTAATGGCTCTTGGAGATATAGATGAAGAGGATGATGATGAGGTACCATCTTATGATGAATTATTAGATGCTTATAATGAACTCATTGATTGTCTTGGTAAAACCAAGAAGAGCAACAAAGTGCTTAAACTAGACTTGGCTAAGAAGGAAGAAGAAAACATTATTTTGAAAAACCAAGTACTTGATTTAAAGACATCTTTTGCCAAGTTTAGTGATAGTAGTTTAAAGATAAATGAATTGCTTGGCTTGCAACGATGTATCTTTGATAAAGCCGGGTTAGGCTACTCAAGCAAATCAAAATCTTTTTCAAGCTTGTTGGCTAAAGCAAAGCATGATTCTATTACTTGTAACTATTGTTGCAAAAATGGTCATACCAAGAACAAATGTAGATTTGCTAGAATCCAATACCAACCTAACAAAAGGTGGAAATGGATCCCAAAGGTGCCTAAGGAAGCTAACCATCAAGGACCCAAAAATCAAATGGGTACCAAAGATCCTTCTATTATTAATTTGTCTTGTAGGGACAACCATGGATTGGAGGATGAAGGACCAAGCAACTCAAAGGAGGAGTTTATTCTATTCACCACCATAGAAGAAACGAGAGGCGTTGGATCTATGACAAGAACTAACTCTTGTCATCAAGGGTAAAATTTATTTGATCAAAAATTCATTGGCACAAATCAATTGTGATCAATAAATATTGAAGCTCAATATTCATTGGAGTAAAATGCATAACCCCTTAGCATAATTGTTAAGTGCATGATGTATGCTTATCTTTTTATAGTAAGTATCTTGATGTCTTGCATTCAAATTTGAAAATACTATGTGCTATAATTTGTTAAAATGCTTTGATATTTTTATTGTCTATTTGGCATGAATGCATGAACATATGCACACATTGCAACTTTTAGAATTAATTGTTGAGTGCCTTAAACACATGGTTCACCTCTATATGATTTAATCTTATTTGATGAGAAACATGTGTAATTTGGAGTTATAGGTCATCATATAAATTATGCCATGTTTATTTGAATTATATGCTTTTTGATTATCACAAAAAGGGGGAGTAATTTTGTGATAAACTTGAACCTTAATACATGCATAGTTTAAGGGGGAGAGCTTATGTATGCATGGTTTGAGGGGGAGAGTTATTTGTTTATTGCTTTACTTGGTAACTTGTAGTGTATGCAATTGTTAAGGGGGAGTCATTTTTACTCACAGTTCATGCATATTACTTATTCAAGTTTATCAAGTTTTGTGATCATCAAAAAGGGGGAGATTGTTGAGCCTTAAACGCATGGTTGCGTTTAATGCGTTAAATTATCCCCGGTCAATCTTTGAGTTTTGATGATCAACAAAACTTGTGTTTGTTATACTAATGCAACTACTTAGTGTGCAGATTAAGTGATGAAATGTAGTTTGGATTGAAGTATTTCAAGTGTGCATATTCTGGCCTGGATCGCCCCAGGCGATGGTGATCATCACCCCAGGCGATGGGTGTCAGGCCAGGCATCGCCACGCACATCAACAGAGGCGATGGCTAGGCGAGCTTGCGAGGAAGATCGCCTGAGGCGATGGTGAACAACGCCTGAGGCGATGGCAACCTTTTGGACTTCGCCCCCGCACATCGACTGGAGCGACGCCGAGGCATGGCGCTGGCATGCGCGCAGGAAGATCGTCCGAGGCGATGGGCTGAACGCCCGAGGCGATGGCAGGAACGCCTGAGGCGATCTGAAGTTCGTTTGAGGCGATGACAGAATTGGACATGCTGAAGCTACGGCCTTGATTTTTGCTGCTGATCCCCTGAGGCGATCCACCGATCGCCTGAGGCGATCCGTGATTTTTGCTGACCGTTGAGGCGCGGCGATGGTGATCGCCCGAGGCGATGTCCGAGGCGATCTTGGAGTGATTTCAGCCTTATGAGTAGCAACGGCTAGTAGGAGCCTTGGAGGCCTTCTACACTATAAATATGGATGTTTTGGAGCATTTTGAAGCTAAGGAACAAGCCTACAACTTATACCAAAGTCTTCATAATTATTATTTGAATTTGCATTGCAATCTCCATACATTGTTGTTGTATTGGAGCTTGTAATTCTTATCTTTCTTAGAGTCTTGTTTCTTCGTGTGAGTACACCGTGAAGGTGCTTTTGGTTTGATTTCTTGTAAAGGTCCTCCAACACCAAAGCAAGTTGAAAAATTGTAAAGTCATCAACAAGTCTAGTTGGTGCAAGTGTGTGGCTATCCTTGGAGCCCTTAAGGCCAAGAAGACTCGTGAAGAGTGTTGGTAGCTCGGGAAGAGCTTTGTATACTCGGGAAGAGTATTGTGCTCGGGAAGAGCTTGTGTACTCGGGAAGAGCGTTGTAACTCGGAAAGAGTTGTTGTGTGGCTAACTTGGATCCCTCAAGGCCAAGATCTATTGTTCTAGTGGAACCTCGGTTGGAGGTTATCTAACCGGGAAGAGGAGACGTAGGCGATTCATCGCCGAACTTCTATAACAAATCCTTTTGTTATTTATTGCTTTATTTCCTTTTCACATTTATTTATTTTATTCTTTGCATTTATCGATTGACTAAAGGCTTCCGCAAGCGCAAAATATTTTATTTTTACAAACTCATTTTAAAACGCTAAAGTAGCCAAGGAATCTCATTCACCCCCCCTCTTCGATTCCAACAACTCTTTTACGTCTCCCTTCTCCAATCAGGTGAAATGATACACTAGAAACTTTGATTTATACAATCATATTGTATAGACCCACTTTAGTTGAGAATGCTCCATCCAACTGAAACTCCTCTTAACATTCTCAACCATCTTTGAACACAACTGTACAGCTAGTACCACAAGTCACGCAGTTGGATGCTCTACTCCTCTATCTGTGCATACAACATGTCTCACGGTTATAATCTCATTTTTCTATACTTTAAGCTCATTGATACAATACTTAGAGTGAAAAGGTTGGCACAAAAGATCCTATAATGATCGGATATAGACTGGTAAGCGTCCTGGGGTATGCTCTCGTTCAGTAGACACATCTTCGAAGCTCCCATGGTTTGAATCTCTCTTTGAAAATATTTGTTTTTGAAGCGGTTAGTCAGAGAACCTTTTTATTTGATCTTCAACTGTTCATATGCAGTCTTCTACATTGATATGTTCGTTAGATACAAAAATATGCCGGTTGTAAAATGTCTCGTATTGTTTTTTTACTGACCCTGTACTTTCTTTGACTTTCTCAACGGTCATATTGGCTTTGTAGGCTATTGTTGACTACTCATATTCTATAACTGTTCAACTTGGTCTTGTTTGTTCAACTATCTTGTTGTACAGTTGGTATGCCTGTTCAGCTCTGTTGACGACCTACTGGTCCACGTTGGTTCAACTCTACTTGCTGGTTGCATCAATCCTCAGTTGATTTGATTATCTAACTGGACATATTATATCAACTTGGTCGAATTCTCAGCTGGTTGATGTGACTAGAAATAGACACATCCATTGTGTTTAATTGGTTACGATTTGGTATGTTTTGATAGTTAAATTGACACATATGCTACCTAATCATATATTTGTGTGAATGTAGGCGGAATCTAAGTAATTGAGCTAACAGTGATGAATAAGGATCGAGAATGCATTGAAGATAATAAAAGCAACCATATTCTGTTAGGGAGACCATTTTTGAAAACTTCTAAGTGCATAATAGATGTCAGTCGTGGTGTTTTTACTATGGAGTTTAATGGTGAGGTAACTATGTTCAATACTCATAATCCGATTCATCCTCCTACTACTGATTATACTATTGACATCACACATCACGTATCACTAGAAAAAGCACATACTGTCACTGAGCATGAGCATGAGGTAACTACTGATCGACTTATTGACGAAGGAGGTATGAGAGAATTTTTGACTGATACTTCATGTATTACTACTGCTTTACCAAATTCTCCTTTTAAAAATCTCAATTTTGAATTGCATGTACCTGATATTGAGCTGAAACTTCCTTCTGAACCTCATGATACATCAATAGAAAACGAGGGGATGCGAAAAGGGTTGAGGACCTCCAAGAGGTATAGGGCGAATAGACATCATCTTCGACCAATCAGAAGGATATTGAGGTGGGAAAATGTGGCATTGAGCACCAAACATGACCCACCATGAGCATGAGCACTGGCATCGGGCCACCGACGTTAAACAGAGGCGCTGCTTGGGAGGCAACCCAAAGGGAGTTAGTTTCCCTTCTTTTCCTTTTTATTTTTTTATTGCTTATTAGTTAGGATTTTCTCTTTTCTTGTATTTTTGCCTTACATTGGGGACAATGTAAGATTTAAGTATGGGAGATGGATTAGTGGTATGCTATTGCTTTCCTATTATAAAAATACAAAAAAATTGAAAATTTAGAGCTCATAGTTAGTGATGAACGCATGCTTAGAAATACTATCCCATGACGAAACCTAATTGATGGCATGCATGTTTTGAAGATATGTGAATTGTTAACCTTGGAACACTTTGAACTCTATTGCAAATTATGCTTTGACATAGTAGTTGCATATAATTGAGCATGATATTGTTATGACTTGTTAAGTGTGCATATCGTAGTGAAGATTGTGTGAACTTTGTGATAGTCTTAGGAAGTCTCTAATACATGCTAGAACTTAACTACATGTCTTTGAGGCATATGTCTAGACTACTTTCGAACATGAAAGTTATATAGACAATCTTTGATGTGTTTGAGCCTTTCAAGCCTACCATGTAAAGAAACTCAATCACTAGTACCCATTTTGAGCTTTAATGTAGAAGAATGGTTGTATGCTAAGCATACTAAAGACCACCATTCAACATTTTTTGACTAGCTTATCATCATTCCCTAATAAGCCTAAATGTGATTTTAAATTCATACATTCGAAGGAAGTATGATGTGTTTCATTCACATGCACTTATGTGTTCATTGATCAAAATGTTTGTGAACTTTATTGTCAAAAGAATGAGATGTATGAAAGAAAAGGGATGCCTTGAGAAAATAAATAAAAAATATAACTTCATGGGGAGCCAAGGCACAAAAGAGAAAAAGATTGAAATATACCTTGCAAAAACATACAAGGTGTGAAAATGAACACAGTTTGAAAAATCATGCAATGAGAGAAGTTTTAATTGTTCATATCATCATACTCTCTTGCTTGATACATCCCTACATTTCTTTCATAAGCCAAAACCTAGGCCAATCTACAAGCTAATTAAGACCTATTTGATTTATGTGCAAGTGGCTAAGATAATGGAGAAGAGTGTGCAAGTAAGCTTATACTTGTGTTAGTGTATAACTTGAACTATTGTGGGTTTACATTTATTGGATCTATAATTTGTACATGACACTTGTTTATGACCACACATGCACGTTCACTGCTTTGTTAAGTATGCGACGTGTAGGGATTGAACTTGTTTCACTATTGACTTTTCACCGCCTTTCATTATTATGCATGTTTATAATTGTTGATGCATTAAAGTGATGACAAGTAGTTTGTTATGATGCTATGAGCCAAGCCAAAAAGATTTTAGTTTTCTCTGATTTACTCGAGGTCGAGTAAAGATTAAGTATGTGGGAGTTTGATGTGACTAGAAATAGACACATCTATTGCGTTTAATTGTCTACGATTTGGTATGTTTTGATGGATAATTCGATACATATGCTACATAATCGTATATTTGTGTATTTGTAGGTAGAATCGAAGAAATCTAGCTAATAACGATAAGGATCAAGAAATGTATTGAAGTTCACAAGAGATCAAGGTAGACCAAGAAAAATGCATAAAAGTTGACCAAGAGAGATGATCCATCGCCCAAGAAGGATAGATCGATAGACTCGAGGCAGAAAGTTTCAGCAACAAATTTATTATATAAGCGATCGATCACCTCTTTCAAGCGATCGATCGCTCCCCCGAGAAAAATGAAAAAATAAAGGAGCGATCGATCGTTAGATTATAGCGATCAATCGCCAGCAGAGTTTTGGAAACTTTGGATTCTTGATTTCTTTCCTTCCTACATGGACTCTAACCTACCCCATCAGCATCCCTCTACATATATGCACGAAAATCAAACCTTAGAATCTAGGTAGAGTAGGTAGAATAGTTTAGACTAGTTTTATAATTTTTCTTTCAATTTTGTTGAAGATCGAAGCGAATGCGGGTTTGACACCTCGACGAGCAGAGATCGGATTAGTTTTCTTTCATTTGTTTTTATTTATCGTTTTTCGTGGAATATGTGTAGCTAATTTTTAATTCTTGGTTGAGGAAGACAAATCCTTGGATTTTATTTATCTTGGGGAGATTCTTATGCTTTAATTATCAATTTTATTGAGTATCAAGAGTTTTTCTGATTTTCTTGATATGTTTGTTGTGTTTGTTTATTGGATTGACAACATAATAACTTGCATGAAATCTAATGCTAAATTAGATATCAAATATGGAATCATTTGATCCCTCTAATTTACGAAGCAACTAAGATTGATGAATTTTCGCTTGTGAGTTTGTTAAATTCTTAGGAAAGACACTTGACTAGATTAAACGTAGATGCTTGGATTATGTTGTTTAGTTTCATCGATCTCACTAGTTCATATGCTATCATCGATTTAAATCTTAATCGCTTGTATTTTGATTGATTGTTTGATAAGGGTTAAACTAGAACGCTTGAGCTACTTCATTAAACGTAATGTGAGATATGACTTTGATTATTGGATTAAACATCCAACGATGAATATTCATATGAAAAATTGAGTATTTTGTGAATCAATGAAATAAATGATAATATCCAAGGAAGAGTCGAAAATCGCTTTCATTAGTTTAATCTTTGTTTTTAATTTTTATTAGTATAATTCACTCACAACCCCGTTTTTACTTTATTGTTAGCTTTTAATTTTCATTAACACAAAGATTCACACCTTCTCGTGTGATGGATCCCTACTTACGTTACTACATTATTGTTATCAAACTTGAGAATTGAGTGGGGTTAATTTGGGCGTACACGATAAGCGCACACCGGCGCAGCATGTGCGAGGCCAAAAATTTGTTGTTGGGAGGTACCCAATGGCGTGTGGGAGATGGTAAATCCATAAGAGTTTGGGAGGATAAGTGGTTATTGAGAACACATTTGTTCAAAATTATTACACCACCATCTTCAGATGGTACACATGTTTTGGTCTCTTCACTGATTGATGCTCGAACATGAAATTGGAATATTGAGGTAGTGGAGAACACTTTCTGGAAGGAGGAGAGGTGTTTAAGATACCCATTGGCCTTAACCAACCGGATATTTTACTTTGGCATTTCAGTAATAATGGACAGTACACAGTCAATTCAGGTTATTACTTGGCTATGAACAAAAGGTCACGCCTGCTTGAGGATAAAGATGGGAACAGCAGTTCACCTAGAATTAGAGATTGGGAATTTCTTTGGAAGACTTTTATCCCAAATAAAGTGAAATGTTTCATGTGGCGTGAAATGAGGAGGCGGTCCAATTTGTTGCGGAGAGGTATTACTACAAATGCAGACTTCCCATTGTGTCCGGATTCATCGGAGACTGAAGTACATATTTTCCGTGACTGTCAATATGCACGTCAATGTTGGGCACTATCCAGCATACATAGAAGGAAGATTTTGATTGTTGCACAAGATTTTCGTGAGTGGGTGATTCATGTTCATACATTGCATGGGAGGGATTTTGACATGTTTTTTATGTATCTGCTGGGGGTTGTGGAATAATCGAAATCACAAGGTGCATAATAACGAAGTGTATGGGACGATGGACTCAATTCTACTTGCGAATAGGCTGTTGGTTAGATTCATGGATGCAAAGGCGATCTCTATTCCAGCGATGCTGATGAAGAATGATACTTCTTGGCTAGTGCCACCTCAGGGTGTCATCAAGATTAATTTCGATGCTGCAATACCTAATCATACTCCATATGTCAGCCTAGGAGTTGTGGTGAGAGATGGAGAAGGTGGTGATAGCATGGAAAAGAAGGAAGATGAGAGGCAGATTTATTCCACAAATTGCGGAGGCACTTGCTGCTAGAGAATGGTTGATGCTAGCACTTTCTCACTCTTGGCCTAGGATAATCTTGGAAGGTGATTGTGATGCTGTGGTCAAGGGCATTAACTCCAAACGTAAATCATATGCTCAGGCTGGTGTTCTGTTTGAGGAGATTAAAGATACTTCGATCAAGTTTGAGCAATTCTCTTGTGTCCTTGTTCCTAGAACATGTAACGATCTTGCCCACAAGATAGCTTCGAATTCAGGCAACGATTGTGAAGGAAATGTGCAACTGTCATTTTAAGGCGCTGTAAACATTTATTGATCAATGATAATATCTCTTTCTCAAAAAAAATATATATATATACAGCTACAAAATATATAAAATGCTAAATTTTGATCATTTGTGGTTATAGGGTCCACACATTAACATGTGGACTCTAAAACCGAAATCAATTGAGATCGTCACATCTGTCATTAGGCCGTTGTCCTAAGTATAGGTTCAAATTTTCCAGGGACAATTATCCCCTTTTTAAAAAAATGTGTATTCGTTAATATAAATAAATGATAAAAATCTATATTTGCTCTCCATAATTGCAAAAAATATTTTAGATTTTAGTTTTCGCCTTCTGAAGCAGATTCCACAATTGAAAATATCATTCAATCAAGCAAATTATCTTTCAAAATTCCTGGTAAAATTAAGATTACTGTCAGGACTAGTAATGAGATTTTGATAGTTCTAGCCTTCTAGGTCAAACATGTTTTGCTTAAACAATGTAAAACGGCGGAAGGCTTGAGCAAAACCCAGTAATGAAAACAAATGTGTAGGATCAAATGCTTGTTGTTTTACCAAAAAGTTATAGTTAGTGATAACAATGTAACTCTAATCTTTAAATCGTAGAGCAATCCAACGTCACGTTTCGATCGCTCTCCAAGCAGGGACAATTATTATACTCCAATAAAACAAGTACTAACCAGTTAAAAAAAATTTAAAACACAATAATACGGAATATTGTAGAGATTTGAATGTGATGTACTTTTTCTAATAATCTCTTCTTTATTTTTGGTTAAGTAGGGATAATTATTACACTCCAGTAAAACGAGTACTAACCAGTTAAAGAAAAATATAAAACATAATAAGAAACAAATTATTGTAGAGATTTGAATGTGATGTATTTTTTCTAATAATCTCTTTTATTTTTGGATTTCATTTTGGAAGAACTCCACTAGAATAAGCATGACATTTTTGTCCTTTTTATTTGGTATATTCCATGGTGGCTCAAACTAAGTTAGAATCAAGTCGGGTCTATCATCCAAAAGAATTAAGAGATTGATATCGACGTTAACCACAGAATACTGATGTGTTGGTTGAAATGGAGAAACGTCACTAGAGTTTTATGTGAACGTAATATTTGGCTGAGATGGAAGAGAAAGTTTTATACAACTGACATCAGGGCTGCAATATTGTATGAGACGGAATGCCAGGTACTTAAGAGGAATCACGTCCAAAAGATAATTGTGATAGAGATCTGTATACTCCATTGGATGTGTGGTAAAACGAGAAAAGATAAAATAAAAATTGAATATATTCGAGTTAAAATAGACTTGACTTGTATAAAAGATAAGATGCAAGAAATTTGTTTATACTGGTTTGGTCACGTATGACGTAGGCCTAACGATACATCGGTGCATTGAATGAAGTTCATGGATTAAGACTATTTCAAGATAGTAAGAGGACGACTGAAAAGAACATGATTCGAAATTATGCACAAAGATATGAAGTGGATATAAAATATTTAATTACAAACACTAGTATTTATTATCTAAACATCAAAATACCGAAAGATTAGGAAAAATGGACTTATTTTTTAATAAGGCAATCATGTGAAGCAAAAAAATTCATGATATTTGACGAATATTTTAGTAAAGGTCAAAATGCAATTAGTTCAAAATAATAATCAAAAGAAAAACAGTAAGAATTGTTCCTCAATGTTCCCCAACCATATACACATAGTCTTCTATCATCTAGCCCATTCCGTAAAGTCAACTAACCGTAGATTCCGTGGGAAGATAGTATGATGAATATGAAATCCTTTTAATTAAAGCTTCGAAATAATATTCAATCCAACTTTCAAATTTTTAATCACAAATATTACCCTTCTAAAACATTGTTATTACTCAATATAAATGAAATTTCATCTGTAAAATCTTGACAAAAAATTCTTGATTTCGTTCGAGATGAAGCAAATCTCCTTATCTACATTGCAATTCACACTACAGCTGTCTTCGTTTGTCACATACCATAAACTCAAAGAATATATATATTTTGAGTAATTTGCTTAATAATTATTCACTCTTTATCTTAATTTATTGTTGTTTAAAAATTGGGGGGTGTAAAGTTGATGAGCAGAACTCCAGCTGCTTGCCATTGACTTGCGTAGATATGGGATCCTCGTTGCTACGCATGCATTCTCTACATACCCTTTTTCAAGATTTCTTGATCTCATTTAAAATAACTGCAGAAAATAAAAGTTGAAGGTTGCCTCACACATATATTGTCGCAAGTGATTCTGAGAAAGGTGGGTGGTTTTATTGGTTCTTCTTCTTGACTGAATATTAGCACTCTTCAGTTGATCGATATGCATTTTGTTTGTATGTGATTTGATATTGTTGATGGTTTTGGGATTCTTGAAATTGTGTAAAAAAAAGGGTTTGCCAGGGAATCTTGGTCACTTTTCAAATGGAAATTTGTCAAATTTTTCTGCAATTATTCATTTTTTTCTGATGTGATGCACCAAATTTATTGTTGTTGAAACTTGCAACAGAGTTTAATTGTTTAGCATCATCAAGGATAGGAATGTATCTAAATTGTGTTATAGTTGAAAATAGGCATAAATTTCGTGTGTATTAAGCAAAATGTATTGAAAGCATGGATTGCAATGAGTTGACCAATCTTCAGGTTCTTCATCTTCTTGAAATATAATGCTGCAGTTGCTTGTTTAAGCAATCAACATTTCTTTGTTGTATCTTGAATACTCTCTTTTCAAAACATGCCGAGGTTGCACGTATGACCTGTTAGGTTGTGGGTTTTGGGGGGGCGTTGGCCAGGGCTGACCCAAGATTTATTCGTAGAGGTGACAGATGGTATAGGTGGGAGGTGGGGGAAGGGGATGTGATTTGTTCAATTTGGTGGCTAAACATAGATTTTTACAAAATTTACCCATAAAATCTGAAACCTTTTTCAAGTGAGAGGGCAATCACACCCCTGCCCCTGGCTGCGTCCGCCTCTTTCAATTCTCCGTTTGGTGAGAATAAAGGGAAAACCGCTCATGTAATTTTTTCATATGAATTATTTTCTTGTTGCCAATATGCAGCAATCAAAGGAAGTTGGAGGGGCTATGAAGTGCTTTCAGTTCTCCAATAAAAATGAGGAGCCAAAGACTGCAAAGTCTTGTACATTAGCTCTCTCTTCAACTACGGTATCAACCGATCAAGATGTAATGAAATCCGGATCAGAATGTAATTCTCAGATTATATCAGATGTGAGCAATGCATCCTCGGCTAAGATCTCATTTACAAGCTTTTCTCAGAGTAGCAGCAATCTTAGGGTGTTTGCCTTTGCAGACCTTAAAGAAGCCACCAGGAATTTTAGCAGATCTCTTATGATTGGAGAAGGGGGATTTGGTGCTGTTTATAGGGGTGTTCTCCGGGAGAAAAATGATTCAAATAAAAGGGTCGACATTGCTGTCAAACAACTCAGCAGAAGAGGATTGCAGGCAAGCTCTTTTTGTCATATCCCATCCACATTGGATTGTGAGGCATATGCTAATGTTATTATAAGACTAGGCATATGACCCCTCTAACAATCAGGAGTGAGCATGTTCGTAAAATGATGACATATACGAATTAGTTGACAGCAGATACTATGGTATAGTCTCTTGGTTGCATGGACCCATGGGCTCGAAGCTTCAGACTTTTCTCATCAAATTTTGCTTATATTTGTAGCAAAAGTTACCATTTGGCTGGATGCTATAAGTTGATTATGATTAATGATAAAGATTGAGGTCATTAATCACAACACGAACTAATAACTTGAAATCTTCAACATGTTATTTGTGCAGGGACACAAGGAATGGGTGACTGAAGTAAACGTTCTTGGCATCGTCGAGCATCCGAATCTTGTAAAACTCATAGGCTACTGTGCTGAGGATGATGAGCGAGGAATCCAACGCCTTCTGGTCTACGAATATATGCCCAACCTGAGCGTACAAGACCGTTTATCTAATCGATTTGAGGCCACTTTGCCATGGGAAACAAGATTGTGTATAGCCCAAGATGCTGCACGAGGCTTAGCGTACCTGCACGAGGGCATGGAATTTCAGGTAATTGTGTTGTGATTAATTATTAATTATTTGGTTTAATGAATAAAAGCCCAATAATTTGGTATAATTTTGTTAATGAGAATAAACTTAAGGTAAGTTAATTATGAATAGTGAATTAGGCTAAAGAAATCCCACATTGAGAAATTGAGAAACTTATGGTTTGTTTATAATTGTAAGGTGTTTGTTCTGAACGTCGATTGATAACCTGCAATCACAACAAGAAACCAGTCACAGTATACAATTCACAAAGAACTATAAATCTGAAATCGAAACAAGAGTAAGGGAATTGGGCTCAGGTCGAGCAGGGTTTCCTTTCCACGTCGTCACCGGGGAACCAAGGTATTGTAACCTAAGGTGGGAGACACACACACACTGTCCGAACACTGCCCGAACACTTAACCGTAGGCGATTGACGAAAAACACAGCAGAGGAATCGCACGCAAGGTTACACCAAGGAAGGAGAAGGGCAACACAGAGCACTACACAGCCAAGCACAGTTAGCACAACCACGGCTAATAGCAGGGCAAGGGCTCAAGCCACAAATCCGAACACTCCACCAGAACAGGGACGCGAAGGGGGGGAAGAAAATACACACAAAGGATTTTCAGTATATCAGACTTCTCACTTACCTCATCATGGAACAACACCATGATTAATAGCAACGAGGAAGACGAAGGGAAGGGGAGCAAGTCCCAAGGAACACGGTCAAGCAAGCCAGCCGAGGAGACGCGATGAAGAAGGATCTGGAATGGGTAAAGCAAGTGAAGAGACAAACAGCTAAAGGGCTCGGGAAAACATAAGGGAAAGGCAAAGAAAGCCAAGGCCCAAGAAGGTAATGGGCCAAACCCAACAAATCTCCACCTTGGCACAATACCGGCTCCACCTCAACATAAGGAAAACCCTATAGATGACTCATCATCGCCCAAAGGGTCCCCACAACACACACAGTATTGTGTGGACCAAATTCCTGTCATAGCACAAAGCACAGACAAAGAACACAGACAATAACCAACACAAAGAGGTTAAAGTCAATAACCGGGGTAACAATTCTATAACACGCACAAAGCAGTTATAGATTACCAACACAGTCAGCAACACTAATCAATCACCTGTATCAAAATTCAAAATTTTTAGACATGATTGCAATTTAGAAATAGGTAAACACTTAGTTCCCATATCAGCAGGATTATATTCAGAAGGAATTTTTTCAAGATTAACTGGCCCTTTAGCCACTACATCCCTAATGTAATGAAATCTAACATCAATATGCTTAGTGCGATCATGAAAAACAGGATTCTTACACAGTTGAATGCCGGACTGAGAATCAGAAAATACCTCTACCTTACCTTCGAGCAAGTTAAGTTCAGAGATCAAACCTTTCAGCCAGACAGCTTCCTTCAAAGCTTCTGTTACAGCAACATATTCTGATTCCGTTGTCGACAAGGCAACGATATGCTGCAGCTGCGATTTCCAACTTATGCATGCTCCACACAAAGTGAAAACATATGAAGTGGTAGATTTTCTATTGTCCTTATCATTAGCATAATTAGAATCAACATAACCTTTCAACTTGACACCATCAGCATATTTAGAAAAACTTAAGCCATAATGCATAGAGTTTTTCAAATATCGTAACAACCATTTAACAGCATTCCAATGTACCACACCAGGATTAGACATATATCTACTTAAGCAGCTAACAGCATAAGCAATGTCAGGTCTAGTGCTAACCATCAAATACATTATAGAACCAATTGCATTTGAATACGGTACATTTTTCATGGCATCAAAATCATCATCAGTTTTGGGACTTTGATCTTTACTTAGCACAAAGTGAGAGCTAAGGGCACGTTAACAGGTTTTGCATCAAACATGGAAAATTTCTTTAAAATTTTTTCTACATAAGAAGTTTGCTTTAACCAGAGAGTAGATTCCTTTCTGTCTCTAACAATGTCCATGCCTAGGATTCTACTAGCATCACCTAAGAACTTCATATCAAATTTATCACTTAAACAGTTCTTAATATGCTCAATGGATTTCAGACAAGGGCTAGCAATCAACATGTCATCCACGTAAATCAACAAGAAAACAGGCACTGTCATTTTATCCTTAAAATACAAGCAATGGTCAAAAGAGCTTCTTTTAAATTTTAAGGTAAGCATGCATTCATCAAACTTCTTATTCCATTGCCTAGGTGACTGCTTTAGGCCATACAAAGATTTATTAAGCAAACAAACGTGATTAGGGTTCTTTGAGTCAACAAAACCATCAGGTTGTTTCATGTAAATCTTTTCATCTAAGTCACCATGCAAAAAAAGCGGTTTTAACATCCATCTGTTTAAGTTCCCAATTAAAGTGAGCAACAAGTGATAATAAAATTCTCACAGTAGTGAAATTAACAACAGGAGCAAAGATTTCAGTATAGTCAATACCCTCTCTTTGAGTAAAACCTTTTGCAACTAGCCTAGCTTTATATCTAACAGAATCAGCTTCATTCTTTACCTTAAATAACCATTTGCAATCTACCAAAGAGCAATTAACATGTTTAGGTACAAGAGTCCATGTATGATTCACAACTAGAGAATGCATTTCATCTTTCATGGCACTAAGCCAATATATAGCATTCTTTGATTTCAAGGCTTCATTATAGGTCTTAGGCTTACAATTATCAATTGACTCAAACATATTGAAAACATGCGATGTGAGGTGAAAATCATTAAACCTAGCAGGTTGTTTCACATTTCTTTTAACCCTATCCCTAGTCAACATATAATCATGCAGATCTTCATGTTCATTAGCAACCAATTCATTATGCACATGTTCGTCAACATTTTCATGCAAATTCGGTTCATAAACAGGAAAGTTCTCATGATTCATATCAGGGAGCACATTGTTTTCAATAACTGGGGTAACAATAGGCCAAGACTCCACCTTGCTCGGTGTAGTCACAGACTCACAATCAGATTCAGGCAAAGATGGAAGCAAGCAAGGCATTTCAGATTCATAAAAAATGACATCCCTACTTATAATAGTTTTGAAACCAGGTTCACATCTTAACCAAAGCCTATATCCTTTCACACCCTCAGGATAACCAAGAAAGACGCACTTAACTGACCTAGGTTCAAGTTTGTCTCCTTTCTTATGCACAAAAGCAGAACAACCAAACACTTTAAGATTTGAAAAATCTAATTTCTTACCAGAAAAAACACTTTCGGGACACTTACCATTCAAAGGCACGGAAGGGGATCTATTTATCAAATAAGAAGCTGTCACGACAGCTTCGCCCCAGAACCTCTTTGAGAGTCCAGAAGATGCAAGCATACTTCCTGTTCATCCTCTCAGCAACACCATTCTGCTGGGGAGTATAGGGCACAGTCTTGTGTCTCAGAATCCCTGATTCACTGCACAAGTCATCAAACAAGATATTGCAGAATTCCATTCCATTATCTGTCCTAAGTCGTTTAATCTTTTTTCCAGTTTGGTTTTTAATCAAAATCTTCCAGTTTTTAAATTTATCAAAAACATCAGATTTATTTTTCATTAGAAAAATCCATACTTTTCTAGAGTAATCATCAATGATAGACAAAAAATACCTATTACCACCTTGAGTTGGGACGGGTGAAGGTCCCCAAACATCAGCATACAGGTATTCAAGTATATCAGAACATTTAGTCACATTGGGGGAAGGGGAGATAGGAAATTTAACTCTTTGCTGTTTGCCTAAAACACAGGAATCACAAAAAATCATGCAAGACAATTTATCCCTACCAAAACAACCATCTTTATGTAAAATATCTAATCCTTTAGAACTCATATGACCTAACCTTTTATGCCATAAATCAGTTAAATCATCTGACACAGAATTAGCACAGATTTTACCATAATCAGATACTGTTTTGCAAACATACAAATTCATTCTTTTCTCAGCCTTAAAAGCTACCAAAGACCCCCGCATAATTTTCATGCAACCATTTCCCCATTTACCCTCATAACCATCAGACTCTAAAGCTGCACAAGACATCAAGTTATTGCACAAAGCAGGAACATGTCTAACATCTTTCAAAGTCACAGAATAACCAGATTCAAATTTCAGACAAATATTACAAATACCAGAAACTTTACACAATTTCTCATTGGCCATAGAAACAGAAGCATGCTCAATTTCCCTGTAGCTAGAAAACAAAATTTTAAGTGGTGTCATGTGATAAGTGCAACCTGAATCAATAAGCCATTCATTTTCACACACAGGTAATGAAAGCACAGAGTTCACAGAGTCACATAATTCAGTCACCATAAAAATATCTCCTATGTTTTCTCCAGAGGTAGAAGCATTGTTCGCTTGTTCATTTGTCTGATTTTCATGTCTTTTCTGATTCTTCTTTTTAGGGCAATCTTTTATGAAATGATGTGGGTCCTCACAATTGTAACATTTCTTTTTACTAGGCCTAGATTTCGATCTAGCCCTACTTTTTCCTCTTTTATCACTTTTCTGATATTTGTTATTGTTATTATGCCTATGTTGTGATCTACCACGAACGTGCATAACTTCACCAGAGGATTGTCTATTACCTTTGTTAACTTTTAGATCTAATTCCTTGTTTTTTAGGCCGTTCATTACAGTATCCAATGTAATAGAATCTCTACCGTACTTAATGGTGGATTTTACATCACTATAATTTTCAGGAATAGCATTTAAAAGAACAATAGGTGAATAGTCGTCAATGTTCTTATCTCCTGTCAATTTAATATCTTGAATTAACTTAGTAAACACATCCAAATTTTCATCTACGTCTTTGTTCAAGTCTAGCTTGAATCTGAAAAAAATTTCTAACAAGAAAAGTTTACTTGGCAAAGATTTTTCAGTAAACATTTCTTCCAATTTTTCCCAAAGTTCTTTTGCAGATGATAGTTTACCACATTTCCTGAGCACAGAGTCAGATAAGTTCAAGATAATAGAAGAGTAAGCATATTCGTCATCTTCAAGTTTCTTAGCAGATGTAATGTTTTCAGCCCAATTACCGTCAATAGCTTTAAATATTTTTTCCTGTATTGATTTTCCATTAAAGGGTTCAAGGTTATATCCAGAAATTGAAGCCATCACAAATAAGCAAGGAGGCACACACAATTTCAACAACCAAGCAGCAGAAGCAAGGACCATAAGGCATAAACAAAATATGAAAGAATCAATCAAGCTAAGGGGAGGAGAAATCGCTATCACCCACAAAATCACAATACACTCAACGGTGTACGAGCATGGGGCTTCAGATAGAGATTTTCCTACGGGTAAGGGACACAATCACCTAGAAACAAAATGGTAAAAACATTAAGGGTCAAGATAATTACTTACTACCCAGAGACTAAAGCTCTGGGGTGACGAAACCACGGAAGATCCGTACACACAAAGCCTGAGTACGCTGCCCGAGATCTGGACACTGCCCGAACACCGAAGTGCTCTGCCCGAGATCTGCCCGAACTCCAGCCGAACACTGCCCGAGATCTGCCCGAGCTTCCAGCCGCTGCCCGAACACTCCACCAGGCACGGAACGCTCTGATACCATTGTAAGGTGTTTGTTCCGCCTTGAACGCCGATTGATAACCTGCAATCACAACAAGAAACCAATCACAGTATACAATTCACAAAAAATTATAAATCTGAAATCGAAACAAGAGTAAGGGAATTGGGCTCAGGTCGAGCAGGGTTTCCTTTCCACGTCGTCACCGGGGAACCAATGTATCATAACCTAAGGTGGGAGACACACACACACTGTCCTAACACTGCCCGAACACTTAGCCGTAGGCGATGGACGAAAAACACAGCAGAGGAATCGCACGCAGGGTTACACCAAGGAAGGAGAAGGGCAACACAGAGCACTACACAGCCAAGCACAGTTAGCACAACCACGGCTAACAGCAGGGCAAGGGCTCAAGCGACAAATCCGAACACTCCACCAGAACAGGGACGCGAAGGGGGGGAAGAATATACACACAAAGGATTTTCAGTATATCAGACTTCTCACTTACCTCATCATGGAACAACACCATGATTAATAGCAACGAGGAAGACGAAGGGAAGGGGAGCAAGTCCCAAGGAACGCGGTCAAGCAAGCCAGCCGAGGAGACGCGATGAAGAAGGATCTGGAATGGGTAAAGCAAGTGAAGAGACAAACAGCTAAAGGGCTCGGGAAAACATAAGGGAAAGGAAAAGAAAGCCAAGGCCCAAGAAGGTAATGGGCCAAACCCAACAATAATGAGATACAAATCAATAGAGTGTAGTTAAGTAGAAAAGATGGGTGCCCCTCGAGCGCCGTCCGTCGGCTCGTCTCGTCTCGTCTCGCCGCGTCGCGCGTTTCGCTGCCGCGAAGGCAGCCCTATCTTTTTACTACTCGGATTTCTGAAATGACTTTTCATATACCCGACTTTTCATATTCTGCTAAGTTAAGTTTGAGACTTTTCACCTACCTGCAGAATTGATTTCAGATTTAAGTGTGAGACTTAAATCCAAATTAATCTGATGTTAAGTATTGACTTTTCATCAACCCCACTAAACATTACATTTAATTATCTGTGACCTTTGGAGAGGTCTGCTGCTCAGCTATATAAGTTGCACCAGCTCTCTTTGAGAGTACTGCACACTGCTAGTGCTCAAGGTAGTCTGCTCGGAGTTTTGCTTCAATCCGAACAGAGGTGATTGAGTGTTGTACCTTGAAACTCACTTGTCCAGGAGGCCAGAAGCTAAGGCGGGCAAATTTGAGTTTACGGACACACGGCTTGCTGTGGCCTCGTCCAGAATTGTTTCCAAATTCTTGTTGATTTTCAGTTTATAACTATTGATGTAAGTCTAATGTAGTTTGATTGTTTGATGTTTGTTTACAGTATAATTTCTCTTCTTATTACAATTGTTTAAGCTGATTCAATCTTCCGATTTAAATAAACAGTTCCAACAAATTGGACTAATACAAGTTCAGACATATATCTGCATGATTTCAAGGCTGAAGATTTACCTGTGTATTCAAAAGTAAATATTGGTGTAAATAAAGTACATTGTTTTGGCATGCTGAACATGTCATGCCCAGGTCGCGAGCCCGTCTAATGTGAGATTTGGATTAGAACCTGAAGTTAATCAGTTTTAGCCTGTTAAAAATTGTATATTGGAAATTAGACAAAATATATAATTTACTCAAATGTTCGTTTCAATTACGATGTGAATTGTGGCATAAAAGTATCATATTTATTTTTTGAGTTATTTTGATGCAGATTATCTTTAGAGATTTCAAGTCTTCAAATATACTCTTAGATGATCAATGGAATGCAAAGCTGTCTGATTTTGGGTTGGCGAGGTTGGGCCCTGCAGATGGATTAAGCCACGTCTCGACTGCGGTATATATATACACACATACATACACACATATTCTACATGACAATTATTTTGTTCGTTTTTATTAAAATTAAAAACTGCCATACATTTAAAACATTTGAAAATGGCAATCCTCTCTGTATCAAACAGGTTGTAGGAACAATTGGATATGCTGCTCCAGAATATATTCAAACGGGCCGACTCACATCCAAGAGTGATGTGTGGAGCTACGGAATCTTTCTCTACGAACTTATAACTGGGAGACGCCCTTTGGACAGAAACCGACCCAAAAACGAGCAGAAACTCTTGGATTGGGTGAGGCCACACCTCGTTGACATGAAGAGGTTTGAACAGATTCTGGACCCCCGACTCAAGGGGAAGTATGATCTCAAATCCGCTCAAAAGTTGGCAGCAATCGCCAATAGGTGTCTACATAGGCACCCCAAGAACCGACCCCGAATGCATGAAGTTCTTGAAATTTTGGACCGGGTAGTTGACGCGGCTAATATAACTGTTGCAAGTTCGGAAGTTGCTATTGAGAGCTCCCCAGTGATTGATGAAGCTGAGAAATCAGTAGATGAGGGTTTGAAGAGAAAGTTTGTGGATCACATTATAAGGGATAACAAGTGGTTGGAATGGAAACTATGGAAACCTTGGCTTGTGAAGAGTAATTGAGTGGAAATGCATGTAGACAATAAAACGTGAGCCAAGTTGTAGTTGCTCGACTTCAATGATGAAGTTTATGAAGTAAAAAGAAAGGAATTGAGTTTGACATATGGAATGTCCTTTAGAAGAATATATATGTATGTATATCTATGTTATATACAAAGATTTGGAGTCTAAATGAATCAACGAGGATATTCTGATCGAAAGAAACTCTTGGAGAAGATTCACGTATGTGTGCGACACTACTTGATTTCTTTTATGGTTCATATAGCCTACCACAATCCATTGGGATTAAAGACTTAGTTGTTGTTGTTGTATATCTATGCCTCTATCTACACATATACAGATACTTAAAAAAATGGTGCTATAGGGAGAGGTTTGAAACTTAGTCCTTCATAAGGATCCATCATGGAATCATGCATGAGAAAATAATAGAACTTGAGAATTCCAATACTGTGGAATGCAATTTCTGTGAATAACCTCCATATCCCTTGCATTTCAAATTCGATAAATCGGTTAAGAAGATAACCTCCACAGTGGCTGATTGTGCTGGAGACCCGACTGGCTTGGATCTCATAGTTATGCCGTCAAAGCATATTGCCCATTAATGGGAAAAGAAGAAGCCTCCAATGGTCTATATTGATGAATCAATGGATAGGCTAAGGCTGCATTTACTTCTATAAATAATCAAAGGATTAACCATTTGTCCTCATTATTCAGCTTTTTTAACTTGCCATGGATTAATTATTAAAAATTATGGGCCCACTAATCAAGACATAAAATATTGTTTTCAATTGATAAATAATCTCGTAAAAATGGTGGGATAAATTACATGAGATTGTTTGGCAGAAAAATAGAAACACTTCTCTACCTTTATTATTAATAATGATTTTTAATAAAAAATAATGAATTCTATAATATAAAAATAATAATGAATTTTATTAATAATATTAAAATAATAAAATTTGTAATTAGTTTTATTATAATAATTTCAATCAGACTTTTTAGTAGTAATAATTCATCATCTAATTCACATTTACAATCTCAGTCTTAAAAATTTGAAGTAAACATACTTTCTTTTATCCATCACTATTCATATCAATAATAATCATAATAATCAATGTGTAACTTATCAGTATAATCATATCTTTAAAAAATCATATCTTTAAAAGTAAACGCGGCCTAACTAAATTAATGATGCTTGTTTCACTAACCATAATGAAGATACATCCAAAATTATTTTAGGTTGTGTTTGGATTGAAGGATACAAAATGAATGAATTTCAAATTTTTCACTCAAATCCAACATTTATGTTTGGTTAAAAAACTGAAGTGGGGAGTTAAAAAAAAAAAAAAAACTGAAGTGGGCATTTGAAATTCCTCATTCTTCTTGCATGATTTTCCTTTGTATTTTGGGAGGATTTAATGACAACCAACTAAATATCATTTCAAATTCATGAATTTTAAATGATTAGATTTCTAAGTCTTTCCTTCAAACCAAATCATTCAATCCAAATACTACCGTAGACAATATTTATGAAAGGTGTTCGATACAATTCCATCGACCTTTGCAGGGGTGCGCAGGGGCTCCGCACAACCCCAAAAAAAATTAATGTAAAAAAATTTTAAATTTTAAATTTGTTTTTACCCTAATTTTTTTTAAAAAAAAAATTTTGCCCCCAATTTTTTTTTTCATGGCTCCGTTATTGAACCTTTGTTTGCAGTTGATCATTGTCATATACGAAATGACACCGAAGTTGTGATGGATTTGTTTCGGCAAATTTAATTAAATAAATTTTTCTTTAAAAGGAAAAGCTTTCCTGGGGAAACATGAATCCGCTTGAATGATTTGAGAAATTATAGAAGATTATTATACCATGGTTCTCCGTCGGTCATGATATCCGGAACGGAGGCTTCCGTTCCAGTTCCAACGACATTTCACGAAACGGTCACGGTTATTGTCGCTGTATATTTTAAAAATTAAAAAAAATTAATTAAATAAAATATTTAAAAAATAATTGAAAAAAATTAAAAAATTTCCGTTCCGACCATTCTGTTCCTTTCTAACCTTGAAATCGTCGTTCCGTTCCGCGAAGAACGTACAATCGTCGATATAGATACATACATGTTTTAGCCTGTAACTTTGCAACAAAAGGAGCCTTTCCCGTTCCGTTTTTGCACCTTGTATTATACTTATAACAATTGGACAAATTCGGATTAAAATAAGTTTGCTGCCATGTCGATAGCTACATGAATGATCCCTCAGCACATGACTAATAAACGGCTCTCAATACTTCGATTATGCGTGGATGCTCTTAACATCACTTCTTAGTGATATGAAACCTCAAGTAGTAGGTTCACAAACCACATGAGTTTTTTTGGCAACGAACCCTCGTGTGGTTTCCAAATAGACAGTTTACACCCACGTGGTTTGAAAGATGCAGTTTACCCCCTATGGTCTTGAAAATATGCAATTTACCCCATTGTGTTTTGAAAATAGGCAGTTAACCTCATGTGGTTTGTGAATACAATGTGCAAAACACCCCATCCATGTAAGAGGGGGATAGTACGATATGTTTTGCAAACCACAAGGGTTGAAATGTCTATTTTGAAAATCACAGGGGGCAAACTACATATTTTCATGCCACAGATCTGTACACTGCATATTTACAAACCACAGGATAGTGCATATTAGTGATACACAGGGGATAATTTGCCACTAACTCGTGACGAAATGATAAAAACTTAAATGAGGTTATATTAGTGTAAACGTGTGGTTCTATGATTTTAACGATAGTAAAGTGGTAAAAGAAAATCTACACCTCGAGGAGATTGATGATGTTACAACAAATATCATGTGAATCTAGTTGACGATTTTGGCCTCTCTTTTTTTTTTTTTTTTTTGACGATTTCCTCAAAGAGATAGTGAATTTTATATTTCCATCATTTAAGTTAATCTCTTTATAAAATTGTCAAAAAGATTTCATAACTAAAGCAGGATCCTATTAATACCAAAACACTTTGACCAATAATGCCCGAGATATTATATAATTTGTAATACATGAAAATAGTCAAAAAGGGTTCAACGACTTTCTCATCATCAATTCATACTATACTATAATATATTGTGGGTACAAAGTAACCACAACTTTGTCACACCATTCCTACCATATAACTTTAGGGAAACTTATGGTTGTGTGTTCCCCGTATAATAACTTTATTACGATTTCTGACATCTAATTTGAATAATAATAGATTGACCATCTATAGAATATCTGTATTATGAATCCACCCCTCTAATTTGTAGCAGATGATGGGAAAATTATAGGTATCTCTCATGTATGTTACTTACTATGTATTGCAATGATAACATAGAATAGCCAAATTTATTACAATGTCCCAAATAAAATTTTGGTTCCATGAAAAGTATAGAGCTCTCCTATATATATGTATATGGGCACGAAACCACAACTTATCACGTAGAAAATAATATGTACATCATCAATATGATCAAATACACCTTCCTATTGTTCATTGTTTTGCCGACTTTACTCCATGCAGATGAAGCATTGGGGTGTTTTCTTTACCCTAAGCTTCATGTTCATGTTTTCAACATGCTTCCTCCCAACACAGAATCTATGGTGGTACACTGTGGTTCTAAAAACGACGATTTCGGAAACCATACGCTGGCCAAAGGTCAAGAATTCGAATTTTCTTTTTGTGTGAAACCCTTTTCGACTTTGTTTTTTTGTCATATATGGTGGCGAAATAGAGATTCGGCATTCGATGCCTACAACGCTCTGTGGATTGATAATCCATGTGTTACTGCTCACTGCGTTTATGAGGCGAAGGAGGACGGGATTTATTTATCTGGAAAATTTAGAGAAGCTTGGAAAATAAATAATGTATGAATAATTTGTTTGGAGATTATTGAAACCTGATTTCAATAACTTTCTACACAAGAAAATCACTATGAATTTAAGATTATTTTAAATGCACTTGTTCATAATGATAGCAGAAAAAAAAAATTATTTAAATAATTATTTAATTATCATAAGGGATCAATATATATTGAAGTGGAGAAGACTATATATATATTGTTTAATAAAATCATATCTTTATTTGAATGATAATTATGTAAATTAATATTTCTAAATTGTAATGAGCAAGTAATAGATTATATTTGCCACTTTTGTATTATAAGTCATTATAACCAAAGAAATTTATGAGCTAGTCACATTTTATCCAATTATGGATTTGTTAATAGACATTAGGGCTGCTTAATAAGTCATTATAACCAAAGAAAGATGTCGGGCCGGATCGGTTCCACCGTTCTGGAACCGATATCTTACCAGTTCCGGATCAAACGGATCCGGTTCCGGGCTGAACCAAAACCGGACCGTTATTTTTAAAAAAAGTTAAAAAAATTTTATTTAGATAAATATTTTCGAGTTTAGTTTAAAAACACAAAGGCACATTAGCTCAATTGGTTAGAACTGCAGAATAGAAGGCGATGGCCACATGTCCGAATCCTCTAAGCAACAATTTCCTTGATTTTTTGGAAAAAAATTCAAAAAAATCGGTTTCGGGTTGGAACCGGTCCAACCCAGAACCGTTGGGACCGGAGCCACATCCAATCTGGTTTCTTATCCGATCAGGCCGGTTTGGAAATTATCGGATCCAGAACCGGCCGGTTCCGATCAGGATTGTACCTGATTGATCCGATAAGCAGCCCTAAATAGATATTTTACCCAACGTGGTTTGTAAATAGGCAAAACGTATCCATATGGTTTGCATAATATAGCTCAATACCTCCACAATTCTCATAATGTTTTACTTTTATGACGAAAATAGACATTTTACCCTATTTGATTTTGCTAATAGACATTTTACCCCTCATTGGTTTGTAAATAGGAAAAACGCCTCCATATGGTTCGCAAAATATAACACATTACCCACATGACAATTTTGAGAGAGTTTTGGGTTATGACAAAAATACCCTTATTTAATTAAAAAACATTTATTATGTAGGTTGATTGTTCTATCTAATTAAAATTCATTTATGGTCCCAATTATGTGGTCTCATTGTATGAGTATTTAATTTATTTATGTGAATATTGATGATTATAGAACCTTGATGATGTTATGACTTTTCATATTCTTGTGGATGAATTGGAATTGTTTGGTTTATATTGATTTGATTTTTGAAATATATAATTAGCAGGTCGGTTTAGAGGAAAAATGGTTAAAACTATGTCAGAATTTCTTCTATTTTATATGCATATTACCCCTATGTTATTCTTTAGGTACAAATGACCTCATATATTTTTATTTAGATGAAATTTACCCATGGGATATAGTTGAAAACTTTAACATGTATTTTCAAAACTCAGACGTATAACAAGGCGTGTGCCATGCAAATCATACGCGAAGGGAGTGTTTTGCGCCTATACATAAGCCACATGAGTTTAAACTGTCTATTTACGAAACCACAGGAGGATTCCGTGCCAGAAAGCCGAAATTTATTGCCACAAAATTTGATGCAAGCTAAGTCAAATGGAGGCTAAACAATAATTTCAATACAGCCAGCAGAGGTAACAAAGATAATAAGTGCAATCGAGAAAAGTTCACAAGATTTTAAACATTGGAAGTACTAAACATGTTGGGAAGTCAGACAATGAGCAATGGGGAAATGCAATATTGGGATGTTATATGGCTTATAAGACTTTAAATTGTACAATTCTAACTGGCTATAACTCTTGGTATATCGGTAAGCACTTGATCGTACAACGAGCAACGAGAAATACAATGTTTAGAGAATCTTAGCACTAAGAAGTACAACTCTCAGCTCAAAAGTTATTGTTCGAATAGTCAGAAGAAGTACACCAACCATGTGTTGGGTTTTCGTACCATTGCGTCAGATCCAAACGCAGCAGAATAAAACATAAACAGATCTAACCCGGGGATGGATCGATCGCGCTTGATTCATATATTATAACATGCATAAATCGAATATAAATGTATGAAAAGAATTGCCGATAACAGCAAAATCAGTCTGATGGCGGTGATCCTCTAGTCCAATCAATCTGATCAGATCTACAAGCTCGGCACCAGTGCTAGCGTGATGACGGCTTATGAGACTGTATTGAATTGAGTTATTTTTAACCCTAGATGGAATGGTATGTTTGTAGAGGTAATGAGCTAGCTAATTGTGCTATTTCGTAACTCGGGATTCATCATACACGTTTGTACATCCAACTGTAAATGAGTTTTTGCTACAATTACCATTTCATTTTCAAAACTTTATATGTGTTTAAACTTTCTATTAAATATCAAATATGAAGATTATGTTTTAGATCTAACAAGTATGTGACATGATTATGAACGAAAGGACTTTGCGGAGCAAAGAGCTACGTATGTAGGAGCCACCTCTTGAATCCAATGAGCAAAGTGCTATGTGTACGTGGTCCACCTCTTGAACCTACGGGGCAAAGTGTCACGTACACGGGAGCCACCTCTTGAATCGGCGGGGCAAAGTGCTATACACACGGGAGCCACCTCTTGAATCCAATAAGTCGTTATGTGGATATGCACAATATATGTGTTTATGTGTAAAAAATGTGTTTATATGCCAAGATCTACGTTATTCGATAAAGAAATGTTTAAAGGATTTTGTTATGAAAATATGTATGTTACCATGTTCAATCGGCCCCACTTGCTGGGTGTTTTTCTCAAACACTCACCCCCTACCTCCCCTCCCAGACAAGAAAGAAGAAGAGATCGAGGAAGAAGAGCAAGAACAATTTTGGGCATGGTGATCCACATAGGACCTTCAAGAAGTTTTTATTTACGCTTCCGCATATTTCATTCAAGCTAAGACAATATGTTTTCCTTATTTCAATTGTAATGACAATTTATTGGTTTTGGAATAAATAACCTGATTTTTATCATAGATCTGTACACGAGGCTTGTTGTATTCGAATTTCATATTTGGATTCAGCGCTGGTGTCACGCGCTCCGATCTCGGGGCGTGACACCGTCTCCATCTCTCAAACAATTTCCGGTGACGAATTCTCTCCATCATTATCCAAAACTCTTCCGCCTTCTAAATCATCAAACCATCACTATGCCTCTTTCTTTAAGCCTTTGTCTAATCTTACCACAGTTTCTATCCCCAACAAAATTATTGTCACTGTTTGCTTCTCGACGGAAGAAGTAGATAATCTTGCAAATCCCTTTGAGTTTGCCTTGTTAGGCAAATTCTTTCAAAGGCACCCTAAAATCGATGAAGTTAGAAAATCTTTCTTTGCCATCTCCTTTAAAGGGCATGTCTTGGTGGGAGCACCCAAGAAGGGCTTCATACTTATTCAAGTGGAGAATATGGACGATTGCAGCCACATATGGTCGTGTAGGATTTGGAAGATAGCGGGACAACCTATGAAGGTGTTTAAATGGACTCCCCTCATTTGACTACTCTGTTGAACCATCAATCGTGCCAATGTGGATTAATTCCCATGGCTTTCCTATTCACTTGTTCGAACATAACGTCCTCCTTTTGCTTGGTGAATTGGTGGGCAAACCTATCTGTTTTGACAATGCAACATCGCATAAATCCTGTCCCACGGTTGCAATGATTTGCGTAGAACTTGATATGGCTAGGTCTCGTCCCTCAATAATTCAAATCCAACTTGGGGATGTACTATTACTTGAAGGATGTGGAATATGAAAATCTTCCTAGGTTTTGCACCAATTGTCGTTCCTTTGGACATGATCTGAATGTGTGCAAATCTATTGATACGCCAGATAGAAAGATTAATGAGGAATTGAAGCAATTTTTGAAAGGAGATGTTGATCCAACGAAGCTGGTGGAAGTGGGATTTCACGGTGGTGGTTATGACGGTAGGCTCCAATGTGGCGACGGTGATGATAGACTGGGTGGCTGTTAGTCCCATCATTGGGACCTTGGGCCCTAGGTCTTGGATGGCTTGGATCAAGATCCTTCCTTTTTGATTTCTCAAGATAAGGTGTAATGCCTGAAAAAGTTATAACATAAGCATGGATCCAACAGAATAGTAAATGGATAATGTACCCTGAATAAATGATTTACTCTCATATGATTTAAAAATTTGGTCATAACTTTTTATTATGATGTCGAAATTAGGCGATTCAATAGGCCACGTGAAGATAAAAGAAAGAGCTACAGCTTTCATGTTGAAAAGATTAGCTGAAAATAATGTTAGATAATGCAAAAGACAGTTGAAATAAACGTATTTATCCGTATAGTAATGCGTGTCGATTTACTACAATATAATAAAATATTATAATTATAATTATATGTGTGTGCACGTGACTTTGAATTGCAAAATGCAATTCACAACTGCAGAAAGACGTTAGACGATGAATGAAGAGAGAACGAGGGTTCTATCTTGCTCTCCTATCACGATTTAAACATCGTTCCGCTAATCTTTGAATGAACCAAACATATATTCGGAATCAGTGAGGTAAGTACTACAGTCTGACACTAATATTTCGTATTTTTGTGTTAGTTTTTATTTAGCCAATTTATATAGTGATCGTTAAAAATGGTATATTATGGACTATTATTGAATTTTAAATATACCGATATGTTTAGTTTTAGTCAAAACGACTAAATGATTGAGTTTTGAATAATTAGCATATGTTGATATTTGTGAGGACTTCTAACTAGGGCTGCTTACCGGTTGGAACCGGCCGGTTCCGGACCCGTTATGGGCGGAACCGGTCCGGTCCGTTAAGGATCCGGATCGAACCGGTTCCGGTTCCAACCGGTTCCGGTTTGGTTCGGATCCTTATCGGTTTTTCGTTTTTTTTTTTTTAAATGTTGTAAATGTTTCTTCAATGATGTTCATCACAAATTCAATATATTTCTTCTTCATTTCATAATATAGATGCATACAAATAATTGTAAAGACATGACAATTGAAAATCTAAATAAAAAAATATTACAATTTAGTACTTAGCAGTCTTCATAATTGATAAGTATTGTTTTGGCGTTCTCTTCTTCTTGCTCGTCATAATGATTTACGAATTCGTCAACCGTCCCATCTCTTCTATTTTTGCATTCTGCTTCAAACCAATCTTTAAGTAACGTGAGCATGCATAACGAATCAGCTGATAGACTACTTCTGTAGTCTTCAATAATACGGCCGCATGTTAAGAATGTCGATTCAGAAGCGACGCTTGAAGCTTGTACAGCATACATGTCTTTAGCCATTTTGGCTAAGATAGGGAATTGTGCTGCATTGGACTTCCACCATTGTAAGACGTCGAAGTTGTCTTCGGTTAGAAATTGATAATTCAGATAAATTTGCAACTCAGTCGACGTGCTAGTAGAAGGTCATTTTCCCTTAAGTTTTTTCCTGCACAGCATTCTAAGCAAATTGATGCCCCCACCTTTAGATTGAGCTTGGGGTTGTTTGTTGCGAAAAATCCCTTACCGCAAGTGTACGGTGTCAAGTGTTAGTATAGAATTTTAAAATACGGATGTCGAACCCACAGGGATTGAAAATTAAGTTACACCAAGTACTGTAATTAGAATAGTCTCGACTTTATTTAGATAACCGATAGCATAATTATTATATTAATCTACTAAAATAAGATAAATTAGCAAGATGAAGAATTTAAGTGGAGAAAATCAATGAGAACGGATTCTAGAGGTTCGACTTCACTCAACTATCCACTATGTCGTGTTTTCCTAGTTTACTAGCCGAGAATTCTTATTTGTTTCTACTCCCCCTCCCGGGTGTTAAGCAGAAGTAATTATCTAACATTAATCTTGATATCCCTATCTAAGATTAATTATCAAACAATTGTAAAAGCGCAGTAATTTCTTTGACGACTTCTATGGAGTTATAGGCCTTCCGAACAATATAACTACCACGATACGAATTCCTTCTTTCCTATTCACAACCCCCTCTCCCGAGTGATAGATCACGAATATGGAATCATTCAATCCATGGCCAGTAGATTAAAAGCATTAGGAACAGGAAAACATAAATAAACCATACGGAAATCCAAATAAACTTCAAGTCAAGATCCGTCTAACTCTAGAATAATAAATTAGTTCATGAATACATTAAATAAACACATAGACATGTCTTTAATCATCATAAACATAAGGGAAGAGATATTCAAACGAATATGAAGATGGCCCTCCGTCCCCGGTAACGGCGCCAAAAACTTCTCCGTCGTCAAAATCTATGCCCTTCGGTGTAAGCACGCCGCCTCGAATGATCTCCTCCCCTTCTCTTTAGCTCTCGGTCTTCTGCCTCCTGCTCTTCCTGAATTTACGTGAGTCTACTGCTCTTCACGTCTTGTTACGTGAATATCTTCCGTGAATTTCTTACGTTCGTGAAATAATTGTTTTCGCTCCTCCTTTTCTCCTCTCTTTTATCGCCTCTTATCTATATGTCTCTTCTTTCTTCGGCAAGTTTCCCCCGTTAAAAATATCTCCTCTTATTTCCTTCTCAATATTCAATTAAATCATATATTCAGCCCCCAAGATTTCATGACACACGTGTGGCCTTATTTTAATATCCTTCTTCACTGTATGTATCAGCTGATATGAGGTCACGTGGCTTTCCTTGTTTTGTTACGTCCGAAAAAAAATCTCACATCTAGTATAATACCATATATTATTTCCTTCCTTGTTGGTCTTGCTATCTTCGTGAATCTTCCGTGTGCATGAATCTTCCACTTTTGAGTCTCAGTTTGAATTCTTGTAACATTTATGTATTTTTCACCATCTTTTAATAATAAAATGCTTAATTCCTTGGATTCATGCAAAACAACACAACAACAACAAAAGACGTAATTCTGCTCGAATACCAACACTAAATCATGCAAAATAAGAAGAAATATAAGTGTATAAAATACACTTATCATTGTTCTTCAACAGGCCTTTGTTGCGATGATTCACTTGCCTGTTGATTATAATACAATTGAAACATATTTTGGAGAGATTGCATTGTAGACGTCTTTTGATCGTCAACAACCTTCCCCAAAAATTTAACATAATATTCAAAAAATATCTCAAATGAAGATAAACATTGACTATGATCTAGCAATGTTGCGATGCAGTGCACGGGTGGGATTTGTTCCCAATACTTTATAAATTTAGTTTCCATTGCATTAACAAAAGCATACAAGTCATAGTCATCTCTAAATTCTATAAATTTAGTTTCCATTGCATTATGTTTTTTTACTAAGTGTTTTTTAAATGTTCCGGTGCCTCCACTGGAACCACCAGCTTTATATGAATACTGGATCTTACATAATTTACATATTGTAACAGATTCATTCGTACCTTCTTTTTGAGCGAGTTCAAAGTGATCCCATATCTTACTTCTTTTGGCACGAGTAGGTTGTCTACTCGCTGCTGTAGTGGCTCCGGATGACTCCACATGTTGTCTTTCTTGGGCTTGGGCAGCAACAGGTTCGGTAGGTTGTTGGGATTGTTGTGGTTCGACATTCATAGAAGAACCACCAACATTGAGGTCAGCAAAAAAATCATAACTTTCATTTAACCCAGGAATTGGCACAGGTAAATTCATTGCAGAAGATGAACTCAGTGATAGACGACCCGGAACGAGACCCCGACTACGACCCCGGCTACGACCAGCACCACTGCTAGATGAAGATGCCATTATGATATAAGACTATAAGTAAATTGTAGATAGCACAATTGAGAGAAAAATATGAGAGTGAAGTAATTTTCGTTACAAGAATTGTTATGAAATAATACACAACACAACATCCCCTATTTATAGTTTTTTTTTTTGATTAAAAAATTTTTTTTTTAAAAAAATAAAAAGTTAACGTTTAACAAATAACGTTGCCTTCTTTTTTTTTTAATTTTTTTTTTTTAAATCTACCGGTTTCGGTTCCGGAACCGGAACCAAACCGTAGCACCGGAACCGGCGGTGCTACCGGTTTGGTTCTTCGGACCGCCCCGGACCGGTTTCTAAACGGTTCCGGGGCGAACCGTAACCGTTGTCCGGTTCCGGTTTCGGACCGGACTTAACGGTCCGAATCCGGGCCGGGTCCGGTTTGACCCAGCCCGGTAAGCACCCCTACTTCTAACTGAATTATTGTTGTGTAGTAACTTGTATGTATAATTCCAGGTGAAAAGTGTAAATGGTGACGTTTCACAATTTGGATGAATTTATTATTAATCGAGGCTATTTAAAATGTGATTAGATGTTGTATCTATATGTTGATGTTATTGTCATTGGCTGATATTGAATTGTTAAAATTGTTATAGATACTTCACGAGCCTCGGAACATCAGGAATAGCCTAATTTTGATTCTCAACTATCAGGTATGTGTACGAGCATGTATTGATATTCATATTGATGTTGTTATGGTATATCGATAATGGTAAATGCACGATGAGGTTGAGGGTCGTTGGAATGAGCGACATGTTGTTATTATTATTGTTTTTAATGATTGTGTCGCAGTAGAAGGGGAGTGACGATGTGGTATAGTAGGCTTGATGTTGCCACTATATCGATTATATATGATGGGTCGCAATGATGATGCAACGATAGGATATAGTAGGCTTGGTGTTGTCGCTATATCGATTATATACGATGGGCTCGCAATGATGATGCAACGATGGGATATAGTTGGCTCGGTGTTGCCACTAGACCGATGTACACATCAGTTGTGATATGGTTGAGGTGATGATTGATGGATTGTGATTTGATGTTGGAGAATGGTATTACAGAAACAGTCAAGAAATCTTCGTATTGTTCCTATTGATGAGTATTTCTGTTATATTTCCAGCATATTATATTGTTGATAGGATACTGTCTGTTTATGCTGTTATTATTGTTGGTGTGTGCTCACCCATTTTTTGTGGTTCTTTCTGTTGAAACATGTATCAGGTCTAAAAATTAGAGTTGGAGACAAGATTAGTAATTGTTGAGGCTGAGATGTCTAAGTCATTGTCACTTAAAATGAAGTTGCCATAGAATAATATGTATGTTTCCTCTAGTTGTGGCTCGTATGTGAGCTGATTTATATTTGTATATGGCATATATGCAGTACCCTATGATTTGGTTATCTTGTGTTGGTGCATGTGACTTATGTAATATTTAAGTTGGGTAGATGCCATATATTTTTGTGGATTTATATATGTCACACTGTGTATTGTTGGGAGGTCCAATTACAGGGAGACGATGCCAATTTTTTTATACCAATGACGTCATATTTTGTCTGTTTACGTGGCGACGTGTAGGGCGCCACATAATGTATCATCTATCTTACCAAATCTTGGACAATCTATCAATCTAGATGGTGATTTGGCTAGTGGCAAGGTAGACCGTAGACATGATAGATGGAGGTGGGCATTTTGATGAGGTGGACATCATGACTCCAACTGTAGATGTGGATGTAGGTGTGGAGTCTTGCAAGCTAAGTGACGTTGACCCATTGATAGTGGTGGACGTGGAGTCTATCGGTGCTAGCGATGAGGTTGGAGTGATGGCAGCTGAATTTGACATTTCTGGAGACCTGCTGTGGTGACAGTGATTTCGACAGTCATTGGCGTGGGAATGGAGGTTCTCAATTTCCCGGTGAATTGCATGCCGCACTCGAGGATCCGGGATACTTCGAATTTTCAAAATTTGGATAACACAATCTTTCCAAATTTTGATAAGTCTTCTCAATTAATTGTTGATTTGGTCAAAGAAGATGTATTTGGTGTCTGTCAAACCCTTTCAAATCACACTCTTTGGGCATTCCCAATTTCTCGGGTATGCCCAACTTCCCTACGAGCAGGCCTTCTTCCCATTCGGGCACGTCTTATTACCCACTGGACAAGCCATTTCCTCTTCGGGTAGGCCTTTTCCCACTTCGGCCAGGTCCTTATCCTCGAATCATAATTTGTATAACCTCGGATAACCTTGATTATGAATGGCAACAGGACGGGTATAGGATGTGTTTGGCCACAGGATCCGCCCTACTATACATAAAACCCGGTCCCGTCCCACTTAGACCCGCGAACCCGGCGGGTTTACCCGCCCCGCCCCGTTTCCAAATTTTTTATTTTTTTAAAAAAAATTTAGCTAGAAATCAATTTGAAACACAAAAGTTGAGTTTTGTGATTAAATTTCATGTTTTCTCTAGTAAATATTTATAATAAACATTGTAAAACTATCTTTAAGCTACTAAATATTTATTAATTTGCTCTTATTTCCATCAAAATGTCCAACTTCTTTAACATGAACACATGAATTTTGATATAAAATTAAATAATGACACTATATTGTTCAATCAAAGAAGTAAAGTGTATAATCAATATCATATTTTTTAAAAAAAAATTAAAAATGTATAGCGGGGTGGGTTCGGCCAATCCCAGGACCCGCTCCGCCTCGCTTACAAACTCGGTTGAAGCGGGTCCAGTTCCGCCCCGGCGTAGCGGGTTCATTGCGGATCCTGATCTGGACCCGTCCTATTGCCATCCCTAACCTTGATAGCCTTGATTCCTTGTCGAGTTTATTTGGTGATGAGGAATTCGAGGACCAGAATACACCCCTAATTAGGATATTAACTAGGACAAAAAATAACTTAATTAAAATAATGGGAAAATTTCGGGCCGGTACTACTTGGTAAAAGATTTTTCAGCCCAGTCACCCCAAAAAATATTCTTTCAACTAGGTCCAATTTTGGTCAAAATGACCAAAATAGTCTTCTGCCTTCCTTGGATCACCTCCTTCAATATCAAACCCTAGTCTCCAACCCTCACATCGCACCAGTAGAAATTATTCGGATGATTTAGCGATGCCGGACAAATGTAGTAGTACCTTCCCGGATGAGTAGAATATTGACCAGCCATACGTAGAACCATACATCCATTCCCGCACGAACATTGGGGTGGACTCTTCGTTTCAAAATTACCTCTGTCGAATAAATACGTTAAAAAAGGGAACTATAATTGCAGACGCATGTATTGGCATATTGTTCATTAAATAAGAAGTACGTAATTATTTACTACATTTTTGAAAACAAAATGTTGAAATGTGAAATAAGCTCTAATATGTGCAAATCAATGTAAGCTGTTAAACTTTTGTGAAGTTTAATTCATAAAATTAAACTATCGATGCATGTTGAGTCTACCGATGCATGTAATTTACATGCACCGGTAGACTATCGGTGCATGTAAATTACATGCACCGATAGATTGGTAATTGGAATTCAGTTGAGCACATGTGAGATTTTTACTATCTGGTGTTTCGTTTCAATTTAGGAATTTCTTTCTTTCTTTGTTTCTGTTTATTTACATATGTTTATGGTATTCTGAAATTACTTCTTACGTGGTTGCAAATGTTGAGTCTACCGATGCATGTAATTTACATGCACCGGTAGACTATCGGTGCATGTAAATTACATGCACCGATAGATTGGTAATTGGAATTCAGTTGAGCACATGTGGGATTTTTACTATCTGGTGTTTCGTTTCATTTAGGAATTTCTTTCTTTCTTTGTTTCTGTTTATTTACATATGTTTATGGTATTCTGAAATTACTTCTTACGTGGTTTGGATTAATTACATCATTCTAATTTATGTTGGTGCATTTTCTTTTATAATATTTATCTGAAATAGAAGGCTTGAGATGTGAAATAACAAAATGAATAAGAAAGCAAAACCTAAGTCTAAAGATGCATGTAATTTACATGCACCAATGAGTCTATCGGTGCATGTGAATTACATGCACCGATAGACTCATGAACTACCGGTGCATGTAAATTACATGCACCACTGAGTCTATCGGTGCATGTAAATTACATGCACCGATAGACTCATGAACTGCCGGTGCATGTAAATTACATGCACCAATGGTTTCAATATCATTGCATTCTCAAAATTTTAATTCAAACAATTGATCGAACATCTCAAATACATTATAATTTTGAGTCGTCTACCGGTGCATGTAAATTACATGCATCGGTAGACTCAACATGCATCGATAGTTTAATTTTATGAATTAAACTTCACAAAAGTTTAACAGCTTACATTGATTTGCACATATTAGAGCTTATTTCACATTTCAACATTTTGTTTTCAAAAATGTAGTAAATAATTACGTACTTCTTATTTAATGAACAATATGCCAATACATGCCTCTGCAATTATAGTTCCCTTTTTTAACGTATTTATTCGACAGAGGTAATTTTGAAACGAAGAGTCCACCCCAATGTTCGTGCGGGAATGGATGTATGGTTCTACGTATGGCTGGTCAATATTCTACTCATCCGGGAAGGTACTACTACATTTGTCCGGCATCGCTAAATCATCCGAATAATTTCTACTGGTGCGATGAATACCATGAACGTATTTTAAGATCCACTAGCCAGCCGTCTCAACCAAATGACAGTGGTATCATCGATGTGCAATCCAGCAACATTGATTGAAATTGATTGAAGACGAGGATGAGAACGACAACGAGATTCAATTTGTGAAGAACAAAATTCGATACTTGTTCTGAAATTTTAAAGCAATTCAACCAATCGAACAATCTGCCATTGAGAACATGGATTAATTAGATAGGGGTGTTTAAGTCATAAAAATGGATTAATTAGATTAGGGTTCCATAAAATAGACTTATGTGAAAGATATTTTTTAAAAGATGTATTTAGTTGAAAGAAGAGTTTTTAGGGTGATTTAGTTGAAAGATGTTTTTAAAAGTGGTACCTTCTTGTAATTTCCTCTAAAATAATTATAATTTTTAAAATGCTTAAAATATTTTTTCCTCTCATTAATTAATAGTAGCACCCTCTGGCACGTGAGGCGTGTATATCTTTAAATTATTTTGTGTGACGTAAGTTTTGTGAAAAAAAATTAGAGATTATATTAAAATTTAAATATATATATATATATATATATATATATATATTTATAAGACTTTTTTATTAAAAAATTATGGTGGTTTATAATCATTTTTGGATGAGAATTGATATGATTATTTAAAGTTGGATACAATTTGTACAAGATTGAGATATTTTTGTACGCTAGTAAATTTACAATAATAATTATATTTATTTTTAATATTTAATATTAAATAAATAAGGAAATATTTGGTATTAAATACATTATTATCGAAGCTTCGCAAATCGTTTAATATATTTAATGTTTGTTAGAAAAACAAGGGAATATACTTATGTTATTATTATTTTACGTTGAAAGCAAGGATTCCACATGCCAACGGCTCCACTGACGGCGTTTTCAACCGGTTTCTACGCGGCCCACCGTCTACCGTTTCGCTTTCCCATTCAAAACTGTTGCCAACGATTCTGGATAAAATTCTACCAACGCCTCCTTTTTTTAACTTTTATCGTTGGCCGAGAATCTTTGGTTCCTTCGCCTTGAATTTAAGGGTCGACAAAGCAATAGGTGTGTGTGTACAAAAGGGTATATACAGAAAATCGTATATATTGTTTTGGTATTGGTTATTTGTTAGAAGATGTTAAATAGGATGGGTTTGAGGTTGGTATAATGTAGGATCTCTTGTTCTTGCTGAAGAAAGTTTGAATTTTTTTCTGGGTTTTCTGTTTTTTGCTCGGAAGTAGAATCAACATGTTATGGTTGTCAATTTTGTGATTCAGGCATTGGCTCCAAGGAAATTAGTTGTTTTTTACCTTTTGATTTGTTGATTGTATGCTTTGTACACATTTATGGTCTAGTTAGGAATTTGAATATGGAACTTATTTATGATGTGTTTTGAAGATTATTTGTGTATTTTTATGCCAGTAATGGAGGTGGGTGGTGGGGGTTTATTGCTGTCAGAATTATCGAAGCTGTTATTAATTGGCCTTGTAATAAGCTTATCATTAAGGCTGACAAAGCAAATTCATATTTCAAGTTGTATTTGGTTTCGTATTTGGTTAGATTTTTTCAAGAAGCAAGAAAAGAATTCAAAATTGTTGTTAGCTTAATTGATGTGCTTTCTCCTATTTTCCTTTAAGTTTTGTTCCAGAATCTTGTTATGGTTAGAAATTCTACGAGAAGTCAATTTGTGTTTATGATATAAATCAGTTTACTCTAAAGCCTTTTTTTCTAAGACATGCTAGATAATGATTCGGAGATTCTGTCTAGGAACATGAAGGTTTCTTGCGTTAGCTATACACATCCAGTCTTGGTTAGCATTGAAATATTATTGACTTTGTTCATTTTGTAATGTTTACTTACATACTGGCTGGTGGTCACTCTTTGTTTTTGCTTGTCAATTGACGGAAAACTAAGGATAGGATGGTTGATGCAAATATGTAATGGATACAAGTTATGCACATCCTTGTTTAGACCGCAGTTCTAGTACCAACGGTTCTGGTTCTTATGTAAGGCAATCACTTGGATATGGTTTTGGTTTCAATTCCTGATGGATTGAGTTCCTATTTGCTTATAGTTTAAACCAATTTGAAAGAAAATTTATATTTTAAATTTTATGGGCCGAGGGAAAAAAAGGTACGACTCATGAAATAATCAAACTAATTGAATTCAATTATTTAACAAATATATTCAGATATTATGTTTTACGAATATTTAATTTTTATATTATGAGTTAGAATATTTAAATTATAAAGTAAGTTGTCTATATATATTTCGGGATTTTGAAACTTAAGAACAATTAATGATTTTAGTAACAATTTCACACAGTTCCAATTTTGGTTTTGGTTCCAATTTCTTATTTTTAGGAACCGGAACTGAAAAACTTTCCAGTTTCTGGAGATGCTTCTGGTTTTGGTTCACGGTTCAAATGGAACCATGGTCAGACCAATTCTTGGGGGTGGTTCTTGCATTGTTGGGCTTTTATTATTTGGAAAGTTGAATATATTAAGCCATATCTTGGCCAGGGTGTTCGCAAGTTCTTCAATAATGAAAAATATTTTAAATGTCTCGGTCTCTGCCTTGGATTGTAACATATTATGATTCTGCCTTTAACACAATTAATTACTTAATTTGTATATTTCTGTTTGAGGAGAGTCCAGAAATGCTTTTAAGGTTTATTCCATTCTGTTTCATGGATAAAGAAAATAAAGGAGAATTTTTCTCTTCCAGATATTAACTAATGTGATTTTGTGTAGCATCTGCAGCAAGATCATATTAATTGATAACATATTTATCGACTTTGTTTTCACTTTCTCCTATATCCAAGTAATTACTTCTTCCTCGTGTTGTGATCATAGGTTGGATTCTATCTGCATCATTCAATTTAGCATACATTAGATGGGGTAGAGAACGAGTGTTTCAATGTTATTTCTTTTTCATGAAATTAATTCTGTTTGTGTGAATTATGAGCACTTTTTCTAAACTAAAGCTACATACATTTTCAGGAGGAAGGTAGCTGTGGTCGCAAATCTTCAGGAAATAATTTTGTTATTGTCCTAAGGGTTTTTGGTTAAGAATTGCCAAGATTTCTTCCTTAGATCTGGTGGTGGAAGATAACCATGTATGAGCTAGATCCTGATGTTGTTAGGTGGGGCCTTCACCTTTTAGATGTTTGTTCTCTTTCAAATAATGGTTCTCCAGAAACTATTACTTGCTATGAGAATGATTTGTCTCGATCCGTTACTGTGGAGGAAGGATTTTGTTATCCAACTAGCTCCGTTGTGGATGAAGGATTTTGTTACCCAACAGACTCTGTTGTGGAGAATGATGAAGTAATTGCTCACGCTCTTCAGGAAGAATTATCATCGCTTGCGACTGCAGAAGCATCGAATACTGCATTTGCTTTGGAGGAACATCAAAATGAATCTATTCTTTGTCAGGATTGGCTTGATCATTCAAAAAGGTTCTTGAATTCTGGTAAGAAAACCCAAGGTTCTATATTTTTTTCACACAGAAAGTTCTTCAGTCTGTTTGAAAAATAATTATGAATTTTCTCGCTTTTACTGAAACAGTTCTGTTTTTTTAACCACATGTCTGGGTTGAAAAAATTGGTTAAAAATAGAGACAAGGGTTATCTTTGGGAAGATTACTCTTAAATAATTTATAATTATGGAAGAAAAAGAAGGGAGATAAAATAAATACAAGTCTATAAAGAGGGTGAAATTTTGATAAAATTTGGAGGTCAAAAAAGATATTTTAGTTGGTAGAAACAATCCAAATACAGAATAATGGGTACCTCATCTTTTGAATTGTTTCTATTTTTATTTCTTGAAAAACATGTGATCCAAATAAGATGGTTTAACTGTTTATTATTTCTAGAGTGGAATATTGTTTCTTAGGCTCCCAAAAGGGACATGCATGTTAAGTTTGATTCATCTGATGCACAATTTTATCAGTTGAGAACGATGATCAAGATGCCTTACCAGAGATAGAAGATGAATCAGCTCTTGACGGTGAATTGGGTAAAAGACTGAACCAGATGGTTCCTGTTCCTGTGAGTTTGCCATATTTGTTTAATCAATGAGAATTTCTTTTATCATTGTGAAATTTTGTTATGCAGCTGTAGTGTCAGATTGTTTTCCATGTGACATGTTTTAGGATCAATTTATTGCAAAAAGTAGTTACCTATAATTATCGATAGTGTCCTTGACTTACTAGTGTCCATTTGTTGCAGCACGTTCCTAAGATTAATGGAGAAATACCACCTGCTGATGAAGCCACATCAGATCATGAAAGGCTTCTGAACAGGTCCTCTTTTTAGTTATAATTTATGCCAATATTTTTTGGAATTATTGGAGTAATGGTATATTTGAGTCAAGGAGTGATGATTTTTTTTAGGTAAGGAGTGACAATATTTGAGTAACATAAAATCCCATCATTTCTATATTTTTTATAAACCCTTCGTTACTAGGCAAGATGTTTTCAAAGCTGACTCCTTGGCATTCTCGTTTCAAGCTTTAGATTATTTGGTTCGACCATTGCAGTCGAATGAAAGGTTTTTTGAGCTTCAACTTTGATTTAATAGTTATTGTCCGAGGAAAAAAACCAAGGTCAGAAGTCCCAATTAATACTATTTGAGAAAAACACAAATGAACTTATGGAGCCTGAAGTACTGCCAAATCACCAATGCATAAAGGAATCAGACTGAAATTATGCTACTGGCTCATTACTGAGTCTGGTCCTTCACTAATAAACAATGACGATTGTGCAAAAACAGAAAAGGTAAGTGAGCCAGTATTTTGTTGAATTTGCATTTCCTTTCAATTTCTATATGCGCTGGCTGTGCGAAACAGTAGCGAAGCTCGAATAGGGAAATGTCAAGATTGTGTGACTAGCATGCTAGGAGTCAGATATGCATGCAAAAACTTTACCATGACCCAACATTGAATCTCTTTTAGAAAGCTAGTAATGTCTAATATATTCCTCAACTGAGGGAGAGTGCATTCTATTTATTAGAAAGATTTGAAGGAATTGATTGTTAACTTTTTTCCTTTTAGATTTAGGTTAGGTTTTTCCTTGTATACATGCATGTGATTGTAGAATGAATAGAACACCTAGATCGAGTATTTTCTTATAGGTCTCCTCAGCTTTTCAGTCTTTTATTGCCTATTGTTCTGTATGCTATCTTTTTCTTTGGGCACTCACTCCTGGTTGTTGTCCGTAAACAAGTTCACAAATCAGATTCATGACGATTGTATTAATCTGATAGTATGATGACTCATTAGTTCTCCATTTAGTATGATGAATTTTGTTCGACAGTCCATTTTAATGTCTTATCTTTTAAACTCATGTATTGCCATTATATCATTCAGATTGCAGTTATATGACTTGGTCGAATTAAAAATCTCGGGAGATGGTAATTGTCAGGTGAGCCCTGGATAGCTCTGCGATCTTAACTACTAGTGTACAAGTGGAATTCTACATCCAGCATATTAATAAAAATAATGTTCAAATGTTCTCGGTATGCCTGCGACATCAGAAGCAACTATCAACTTTTTTAGAGAGTAGATATTATACTAAATACTGCCAATAGTTTAGTTAGGCATAGATTCCTACACATTTATTAGAAACTTGAAATATGAAGAGGGTGACTTTGCCAAAATTATTGGTTTCATTCCGTGACTATAGATAGGTTTCCAAAGACCCTCCTCGGCTATTGGTCTTTTAAGAAGGAAAATTGCTTTCTAAGTGAAGAACAATTATGTCAATTACCAAAATAAGAGAAATTAGTTCCCCTCCACTCCAAAAGTTTCTGTGAGAAGTGAAGAGTTCTCTCAAGTGAATATTATTTACAGTGAATATTACATGAAAATAGGTCATTTCTTGAAATTGAACTGGTGATTTATGTAGAACCGACATTCCTACATCAGAATAGCATATAGCTCCTGTTACTAGTCGTCTTCCTGTTCTGTTAGTCTTGATCTAATTCATTCCATCACAACCAAGCCCCTTGTTCTGTCTACAGTTCCGTTCGTTGTCGGATCAAATATACCGGACTCCAGAGCATCACAAATCTATTAGAACTCAAGTAGTTAACCAGGTTTGCTTGTGGTTTGACAATACATTATGTTTTCATCCTTGAATTTAGTCATTTCAATTTTGTTAATGTGATACTCTGTCATTGGTAATATTCTGCTTTTGGTGTGTGCTAATCATCAGCTAAAGTCACAACCTGAGTTATATAACAATTATGTCCCAATGTCTTACGGCGACTACTTGAAGAAAATGAGCAAGTATATTTTCATCTAAAGCTGTGTCATTTCCTTGATCTCTATTGCTATTATCTATTTGAAATTTATTTTCCATGAATGCAGAAATGGAGAATGGGGTGATCATGTGACACTACAGGCTGCTGCAGATTTTGTATGATTTCTTTCAATCTTCATCTGTAACCTTATTATTTGTTGTAGCTTTTTTACATATTTGCATAATCATGTAGATTACATTTTTTTTATTATGGTTTTAACCCGTTTTGTGTTATTGCAATTATTTTTTTATGTTGATTCTATTTGGATCAAATAGTTGATGGTTTCTATTGAATGGCAGTTCGGGATCAAGATCTTTGTTCTTACATCATTCAAGGACACATGTTATATTGAAATTCTTCCTCAAATGCAGAAGTCAAATAGAAGTAGGATTTTTTTTCTTTTACTTGTGCTAATTTTTAGTTTTTTTTCCCTTTATCCGTGTTTGGATGTAAGTTTTTTGCAATGCATTTGAAAATCAATCTAGAATGATTTCATTCTATAGCTCTCTGAGTCATAAAAATTGAACTCGTGATTTTTGTTGTGTTAAACTGTTTACATGTTTAAATGTTTGTCAATGCAGTTATATTCCTGAGTTTCTGGGCCGAAGTGCACTATAATTCAATTTATCCATCCGGAGGTAAATGTTTATATTCTAAAAAAATGTGATTTTTCTTGTCCTTGTGCTACTGAATTCGAACGAATGCCTTCTGTTTCTATTTTAGCCCGCACGATCATGTTTGTCCATGAATTTCGTTGTTTGTAGAATTTCCTTCCATCGAAAGCAAGAGGAAGAAGCGATGGTGGTGGACATGAATGTAACTGCGATTCGAAAATCTTCACATTTTGTGGCAAACATCAAACCATTGATTGATTAGCTTCTTTGTTATATGTAAATAAGAAGAGGCCCTTTTTTGTTTTACATATTATACCTGAATTAGTATGTACATATCAATTTTGATGACTTTTATACTCTCTTTTTTCCACTTTCATATATATATTTTTTGTATATAAGAATTCATCGACTGTTATCAGCTGTTTATGTATGTAAAATAAAATGTCATTCTCATTTTTCAGACTAAGAGCAGACAGCATAACTTTGATTAGAGGAGTCACTTATTTTAAAATAATTTAAATTTGAGGATATGGTAAGTCTATATTTCTATATGTTATATAGAAAATATATTTTTATTGTAAATGAATGTCAAATTATGTTGGATAACATTGATACTTGTCTACCAATAATTACAAGCAATATCAAGAAAGTAGGGATTCACATCAAAAAATTTGTTTATTATGATTTATAATGTGGAATGAGCTTATATACTCAGATCAGTTCTTTACAAGTGAACAGTTGATTATGAGCAGACTACACAAAATAATCAAGAAGACCTAACCTACCTTATTCCAGCAAAACTATATCAACAGAGTACCATCATATACAACCAATAAGGTGGCCAAAAAAACTAATAATCTTCAGCTCAAAATTGGATCATTTCGAAGAGGGATTAGATGAGGATTGCCCGATGTGCTTTTCTGTAAAACGATATCATAAAACATCAGTTGGGTTTGATCATGAAATAGAACTGTCATTTACAGTAAATTCTTCTCGTAAACATACACGTACCTCCGGTTGCAACGAGCTTCTCGACAAGGGAAACAATGTGTTTGCCGTAAGTATATTTCTTGAGTGTATTCAGGTGAACCTTGATGCGAGAGAGAATCAATTCACGGCTTTGATCATCACAAGTCTCCAGTACCCTCTGCACAACGTAATTCCCGAATTGGTCTTTCATCATTGCCTGAATTTTGCAATGTAGACGCTTACTCTCAGTGCTTGTTTTTCATAACTTGAACTGAAATTTCAAGTTGTTAGACAAATATTTCTAGCTAAAAACAGTAACGCAACACACCTGTAACGGCTCATTTTCATCGGTTGTACCAAGAATCTCATTCACCAATAGCTTACGTTCTTCTGGACCACCAAATGTCAAGCACTTTTCAATAACATTGGAAGCATATTTTTGTTGACTCATCTTCTCAATTTGTCCAGCAAGTTTTCCGATAATTTCTGCCCGTTCATGTGGTTTACCATGCTGCAAGACATGCTAAACAAAACAGAAAAGGATATTGAGTAACACGGATGGTACAATTCTTACAAAAACATTAGTATCGTCATCTAGATGGAAATAGGACGAAATTTCCAACATCAACAAAGTACATATGAAATGCAAATGCACAAGCTAATTCTTGATATCCATTCTGAAAAGGTGTAACCAATATAATATTCTGATGAAAATGCATCAAGGTTGATCCTTAACAACTTGGTGTATATTCTTCCATGACTCACAGGAATGATTGGATTGTTTGGCAGTGATTTTGTGCTCTGTTTACATGTATGATCTCAACTGAGCTATGAAAAGGATCATTTACATTTTAGTTTACTCATTAGTGATATTATTTAAAACACCTCACTATAACGGTGAACCGATCAAATGAAAGCAATATCAACTGAGGATCTGATGAAATAATAGATTTTTACAAAGCGCAAGATTGAAGTTTGAAATTCAATGACCACCAACTTCCAAATCAGTCACATTGTAAATGCATCCTAGACGTCTCATTTTATAGATATAATGCTTATGACAGTCTTATGAAGCTAAGTACCTGAATGACATAATTTCCATATTGGTCCTGCGCTAGGTTACATATTGAGCTCATTATTTCATCCATTATGATCTGTTGAGTCTTTGAATCACCACAATACTCAAGAACCCTCTAGTGACAAGAAAATGATTGCATATGTCAGTAAAGTGGACCCAATATCATATTAAAAAAACCTATTAAAAATACTAACCTGAATGACACGACAGCCATAAGCATGTGTGGATAAATTCACAACTTGCCCCACCAAAGAAGATATTATGCTTTCAACTCGATCTTGAGAAATACACTCTATGCATTTCTGGATTACATGATTACCATTCTGATCACGAACACATTTCAGCACTGAACCATCAAGCTCCTTTACCATCTCAGTCTGCAGCTCGACATCAACCACTTCCAAGGCCTGTTATCAGATTAACATGTTAACATAATCCATTAAGGCGGATTTGCAAATAGGAAAAAAGAATAAGAAAGGACTTCATTATCTAATCTTTAAGTTTTTTTCATGAAATAAGGATTTTTCTTTATTAAATTCATCACTGATACTGAAAGGAATGGTAAAACTTCAGAAGAAGTGTTGTTAAAGAGCAATAGAGCATAAAAATAGACCTTCTGTATAACTCTGCAACCATACATCTGTAGGCTGAGAGGTAAAACATGGCCAATCAGGCGCCTGGATAACTCCTTTCGTTGACTTTCAGTGCCATGCTCAAAGAACTGCCATAAAAACAATAACATTCTTGTGATTGGAACATTTTTTGTATATGACAAATGTTTCTAAATAAAAAAACATTACCTTTTGTATGACATAATTCCCAAAGACATCGATCATCAAATTATGAGCATGAGGAATAATCTCTGAGAATATCTTAATCTTTTCATTGACAGTGGCAGTCTCTAGCTTCTGCTGAATAAAGCGACTTCCATGCTGATCCATACTGCATCATATAAGGGGGGAAAAAGAACTCAGAGAACAAGTAAATAAAACAATGAAACAATGTATCTGTTGGCTGTTGCTGCTGATTCATACCTGAACTCAATAACATGACCGAATACATCTGAAAGTTCTAAAGATTTGGTCTTATTGTTCTTGACCAAATCTAATAGCGATTCAGACCTTCTTTTCATATTGCTTCCAGTTTGTGAATGCGGCAAACCAGTGGATTCTTCATTTACACTTTTCGACTTCGAGGGATGTGATGAACCTTTCTCATCGTGGAACGTAGGACTTTTAGAAGTGACGGTGGAATGTGCCGAATTTAGCACTCGGTTTCCATGGTATGAAGAAGCACCTGGTCCAAATGCAGGGCTCCCATGGTACAGTTGATTAGTGCTGCTAGGCGTTTGTAAAAAGTGCGATGGATATTGATGTTTCTGTTGCAAAAGCAGTGACTCAAGATAAGCTTTCTCCAAAGATTGAAAATCCTCATGGTCCTGGGGACTACCAGCATAGTACTTTCCTGGGTAAGAATTTCCTAAAATATGCTCAACACTCCTTTCTTGATTGGATATTTTTTGCATATACTGAATTAGAAGCGGATCCATAACAGGATGATGAAGACCTGTCTGGCTGCTACTTCTAAATTTCAGTCTATCTTCAATAGCACCAGTCAAAAGTGAACCTAAAGAATATTTCAAATCAAGTCATCAAAAAAAAAATGCTTACACTAATAAAATAATAAAAATTGAATAATTAAGTCAATTTGAACAACCTGGAACAAGATCATGGTTGATCATCATACCATGATTTGGATTAGCTGAGTATCCACTATGTCCATGACTAGGCACATCCAGACCAGGAAAGTTACTGCACTGACGCAGGATTTTCATATCATCTGACGTTGCAAAAGTCATCGGCTTCAGTTGAGACTGAAGATTACTAGTAGAAGATGACCTTCTAGGAAAACTTGCTCGCTCATTAAGAAGTGCCTTTTGGATAGTAAGTTCTCTCATTAACTCATTATCTCTTGCTAACTTAGCATAGTTGATGTTATTAACCAACATTTCTGCTATTGACTTGTCAATGTTATGCTGCTGCTGATTCTGTGCATAATAACCAGGAGGAGGTATTCCCAGGTGAAGAGAAGACTTCAAAATATCTTCAGCATGAAGTTTACCTTTAGACATGCTTAATCCAGAGAGAGAATCTGAAATGCCAGCCATCTCAAAAACGCTGGATGAAGAAATATTAGGGGCATCCGAGATCACCGAATTTGTGTCAGCTTGGCGAACACCACTACCAGCAGAAGATACAAAGGTACTAGGGAGGCCTGAGTCCATATTCTGATTGCTAGAGAAGTCTGTAAAAGCTTTCCTAGGATGTATTGCTTCAGAAGATTCTTCTGTTTTTCGTATCTCTGCTGCTTTAGTATTAGAAATTTTGGTTAAATCAAAAGCTTCACCAACCGAGTTGTGGCTTGCAGGGCGAGCAAGATGTGAAGTCACGGGCTGACCAACCCCTTCCTGAAACAAGCCATACATTTATTTTTTTATGAAGAGGTGATTAATTGTTGGCGTGTTCAGCCATTTATTGGCGGTGATTTCAGACAATAAAAGTGCATTGATAACTGGTAACAATCCTTGACATGTTCAAATATTTAAAATGAAACGAGAAATATATACATGTAGAACATGTTCAACTTCTTCGTCAAATTGTATGACATAACATGCTTATTGTAATGACTTCACAATTATAAAGCCTCAATAGTAATAAAATCTTATCTCTGGACTGGCAAGGAGCAATGTAATGAGTAATACATCATTTAGCAGAAAACAGTGCAGACAACTACATCCTCGATATCATTCACAACTCACTTTTACGCCTCAAAAAGGGCATGGTGAAAGATAGATAAAAAACACTTGTGCTTATAGCTTGAATGATTTAGGTATGGCACTTCCACAGATAGCAAATGTCAATTGCTTAGACCTTCACTGGGATATTTCTTTTGTTAGGTTGCTGTTAAGCAATACCTAACCATACATACGAGCCATAATTTATGCCTGTACATTGTTGCGGAGCATCAGCAATAACCCTGATCTGATCTGGTTAGGTACTTTCACTACCAAATACAGTGCAATTTGATTATTAGATTTAGAGGCATATCTATAAATTTAGTGTGTGAGGTGGTGCTAGGGGGTGGGGCTTGGATGATGTAACATATTTTGGTTAGGGAATCGAGCAAACGCTTACCATTTTACCAAAAGCAATAGCTCGTGGTAGGTGCAACTCCATATATGTAAGTCATACATTAGTCCAAGCACTAGATTTCGGTCACTTGCACAGGGGCAATTATCATTTTCTTACAATCTCCCTTCTAATAAATGCATCAACTTGTAACTCAATGAGTCAGACACATTATCTTTGTTTTAATATAATTATAAGATCGAATTTTGTAATTTTACTAAAAGTTATAGTTGGTAGCAAGTATGTAGAAATCTTTTAAAAACATGTAGCAACCTAAGCGTCGTGTTTTGATCATTCTCTCGGTAGCCCAATACTTAGATATTCAGAAAAACTTCATAAAACTTAAAAAAAATTGAAATTAAATATTGTGTTCAAGTAGATTCTGATTGCTCCATTGATAGATCTTCCCCTGATTGTGACAAGTTAACAACAATACTTAGTTAATGCCCATAATTCTGCATGCAGGAAAGCACTTTGAGCAATTGCATCAACAAATAAGAGAGGAGAACAGCAAACCTGGAGTATATCTGCAAAACTCTTTCTTCTAACTCCCATTCCAGAACTCGAGCCCTCAATTAAACCAGTGGAACTTCTGTTTAGAAACTCAGCAGAATTTTTTCGTGAAATATTTCTTAAAGCAGCCTTCCTCAACTCCATCGTATCGTCTTCCATTTTTTTGACAGGCAAATTAGGCCGCATTGAGAACAGGTTGCCACCATTATCCACAAAATCTTTATTCTGCAAATCTCCAACGCGGCCCAAACCAAACCCTGCTGCTCTGATCCTCTGCGCGACCCGCCAATCCTCTTTTGACAACAAAGGAGGGGGAAGTCTAGGATTAAGATTCTCATGTGAATAATAGTATTCCAAATAATAGGGATGTGATCGAATTTGTTCTTCCGATAACACGCCAAGGCTAGAACTGTTACTACCGCTACTACCACTTCCATCAAATTGCACAGCACTGGGATACATAAAAAGATTTCCGGCACTGCGTAATGCACCCTCCACTGTCGGAGGGGCGCTGCCACTCCTACTTATATCAAAATCTCTCTCCCTCTCAAGAATTAAACTACTATTCTGCTGATGTTGCTGCTGCAGAAGCAATAATTCAAGTTCCTTCTCTAAGCTACCACTACTCCCTAAATTTCCCTTCGAATTCGATCCTCTCATCGTGATTCCACCACTTAATCCTTCCCTACAATCATTCACATTTAAGAAAATATCATTTTCGATTCAAAAAGGTTCTTAACAAAAACCCTGAAAATTCCACAAAAAAAGGATTCATTTCAAACCCAATTCCCTCTGGATTCAATACAGCAATAACCCAAACACTTGCATGAAAGAGATGTAAAACTAGATCATACAAAACAACGCAAGCAAATAATAATCATATTAGCCAAAAAACAAAACATGCACGCGAAAAATAACAACAATCCGCTTGAAAAATTCATGATTGATCAACTCCGATACCCATATCACAATCATTCAATCAATGCATGCACAGAAAACCAAAAGAAAAATGGGACATTGGCGGAGAATAAACTTACCAAAAATGAAGATTGATCTGAATTGAATGGGATTATTGTATAAGATTGAAAAGAGTATCTGATAATCGAGAATTCATTTTCTGGTTTCCTATATGTTGTTTTCTGTTGTTGACGTGTTGAATTTAAGGATGCTTGGAGCGTACAAGACGGGTATTTTTGAAACTGAGATGAGAGAATAAATCAAAAGGCAATTTGATGTGTCGAGAATATTAATATTTATAATATATATTTTTGAAAAAATTAATTAAGATAAGTTTTAATAATTAAATTATATATTTATACTATACTATATTATATTATAATATATGAGTATCTTACGATAACCACTTTAGTATAGCCATTGTGAAATTTAAAAAATATCCTCTATTTGCTTTAGTAATAGCCATGAGACCATGAGATAAGGGACAATATTGAAAGATCATCTATTAATTTCCCAACTTAGTTCCCAATTTTTCACCAGTTTTTTTCTTTCCAAAAATACATACTGCAGTTTTTAGCTTTTCATAAAATATCATATTTAAATCAGATATTTCAAATATAAAAATTTAGTATACATATACAATATATAAAATTTAAAATTTCATTACACACACAACACATGTGTGGCGGCCGCTAATATATATAGTTTATAGTATATATACATCTCTTTTGAGCTTTTTAATTTGACATTTTTTAATATATGGAAAAAGACCTATTCACTTCTTTAACAAAATTATGATAAATCTGAGCAATAGTATAACATTTAAAATTTATTTATTTATGTAACAAATCTTTAAAAATATATTATTAAATTATTGTTTCTCTTTAATTTTAATATTATCGTAACTTATTCAAATTTAATATCCCATATTATCTAAGTCATTCATAAATTTTAGAAATTCATAATTATCTATTATTATATTATAAAGTGAAAACACCCTAAATAAACTGCATCGGTCTCTTTGTGTGTTTATATATTGCTCCTAAAATACCTCGATATAAATAACAAAATTCAATATTTTGATTTTTCTCCAATTTCCTAAAACAATTATTTCATCTAATTAATAATATATCATATTAGTGTTTAATATTTAAATTTTTTAAAACATATAGAATGATATATATTTACAAATTATAGTATTATGAGAAAAAAATACCAAAAATTTAAATAAAGAAAAAATTATGCCAACTGTTGGAAGTGGTGCACCAATAATTTTTTTGTGCAGTGCATCGTCTATGGCATAATAAGTCTAACACATCGACACTCACGTTTTGCAACCTTTCATGTTCACCTATTGGTTAGTCAGAGACTTTGCGTTGTCACTATAAGGAAATAAAGTTCCGTCTCTGTTACCAGTTATATCTTTTAGAAAAGTGGTAAGCATTTGATCCTAACACCAACACAATATACTCTATATAAAAAAATCATGCTATAGAAAATTATATATACATGTATCGTGTGCCAAAAATCACTACTATGTTATCTGTTACTATTATAATACTAGAGAAATTACTTGGCCTCTTGGTATGGCCGTACAGTTACTAAAATGCCCCTAAATCTTTTATTAATCATAATAGTATACCAACATGGAAAATAACTGAAATATCCTTAAGATTTTTACGAATTTCAATTTATCCTAATATACTATATTCTTAAAATATCTGTAATGTCTTTGATAATATTGTCAATTACAATATTATCATATCACATAATATTTGTAATTAAATTTCGAAAAAGAAGTTAAAAAAAAACCAATTGAAAAAAATAACTGTGCAAGCACGGGTGGGGGACACTAATATAGATATTGCGATAACTACGTGTCTAGTTATCTTGTTAAATATGAACCTCTTAAAAATAAGTTGTATCGATCGTTTTATGCAAGATAACAAAGATATCCGTCCTTCGATTTAATAAAAATTAATATAAAAATCTCTTTTATTTTCGATTTCCAAATTTTTCGAATTTCTAAAATATTTTTTATCCTTATCTGTATTTTTTAATTTAATAAAATATAGATTAATCATGTTGATAATAATTTTTTAAGAGATAAATTAACTTCTAAGTGCAGATTTGGTAACACTGGACTCGTGTTAATCTTTTTGTTCATATTTTTAAGAAAAATATATTTTTCGATCCTTGGCCGGAATAACTAATATATGCAACCTGTATTTCGTGTATTGAAATTAATTATATTTTTCAATATAGCAAACTTATATTAATAAAGATATTTTAAATAGCTTTATTTTTATTTTTTTAGCGTAAAACTAGAGGAAAAACATGTTGAAATATGCTTAATGAATTGAAATTAAGCAAGTTGGACATGAGGAAAAGTAGAATACATGATAAATGACAAAATGAGCAAAAACTGATGAAAAAATACTGCCCTGGAAAAATCCGGGCAGCCCGGGCGGCACCCGAGCGCTTCCCAATCTTTTGGGCAGGAAGATGGGCACTCGAGCACCGTATCAGGGTGCTCAAGCGCCCGAGATTCTGCCAGGAAAAGTTTGTGGAGGTTTTTTCGTGAACTGGTGTGTCCCTTCACGTGCGGGTGCGCTTTTTCATGAATAAACACTTCCAAATGATGTCCTTTTTTGTGTCATTTCGCCAAGTATAAATATAACAATCCTAAGTGAATTAAACACACTTTTTATGCAAGATCAAAGTCATTTTTTGAGAGAAAAATCTGCATAAACGTATTGTCCATCCATTGTTCTTGTTGAAGTGCATTTAAACCTTTGTAGTTTGAGGACTTGTGATTTGGAGTAGTCGTATCACAAGTCATAATCATTGTATCTTGGAAAACGATTGCCGCTAACCGTAAGCACCATAGCGAGACAATATTGTTTCAATGACAGAGATTCCAAATCTCGCCTCAAAAACATTCATAAAGCCATTGTTAATTTGCTTGCTATTATTCCTAAGATACACATCAAATATTAGATTCTTACAATTTTGAAACGATATCTGTAACAATGGCTTCATCAAGTGGAACAACGACTTTCGTTTATCATGGAGAAAGGCCAGATAAATTCAGTGGGAATGACTTCAAAAGATGGCAACAAAAGATGTTGTTTTACTTGACCACTTGAGTTTGGCAAGGTTATTAACCGATGAGGCTCCTACAGTTGAAGAAAGAGAATACGATCTCAAAAGAGGGCTGCAGTTGATGCTTGGAATCAAAGCGACTTCCTTTGCAAGAACTACATTCTAAACTGTTTAGACAACAAATTATGTAATGTTTATTGTCTTGTGAAAACAATAAAGGAACTATGGGCATCTCTGGAAAAAGAAGTACAAATCTGAGGATGCTGGCATGAAGAAATTCATCGTTGGACAGTTCCTGGATTTTAAAATGGTTGACACCAAACCGGTGATAGCACAAGTGTAAGAGTTACAAGTAATCTTGCATGATATCCATGCGGAGGGGATGAGTTTAAGTGATTCATTCCAAGTGAGCACTATGATAGAGAAGTTGCTTCCTATGTGGAAGGACTTTAAGAACTATCACAAACATAAGCGTAAAGAGATGAGTGTTGAAGACCTTGTGGTTCGGTTGCGAATCGAGGAGGACAACAGGATGTCCGAGAGGGAGGCGGGTAGTCACCAAATGGAAGCATGTGCGAACTTGAATGAACAATGTACCAGAACAAACCGAAAGTTTGACGGTACGTCCTCCAAAGATGGAAAGGCGAAAAAGTTCAAAGAAAATTTCTACAAATGTGGAAAACCCAATCACATGACCAATGATTACCGTAACAAAGACGATCGTGGAAAGGCAAAAGATCGAGTCAACATGACCGAAGATGATCGAATCTCAAACGACTTGAATGATCTTATGCTTACAGCTTGATTAATGTTTTGAGATTAACAAGGATTGTATTATACAAACTTGGTGTTTGTGGGAATGTTATACCATCTTTCAAAATAATTGTAATGATGGTTCATCGTTAATCGTTGAAGCAATAGAAATTATGTTATTACTCATTTGATTGAGTTTATGATTTATGGATGATCTTGTGGTGGATAAGTTAACAAAACCGTCATTCATTCGGATGAAAGAAAAAGACGCCTCTGGAATCAATTCACATTGATGTTGGTGATTTAAAGTTTGTGAATTAGAGGTATGTGAAAAGTATTACTTTATCGATTATTGCACAAGATATTGTTATGGCTATTTGCTCCGAAGCAAAGACTGTCATTGAAGTGTTTGAACACTACGAGAAAGGGTTGAAACAAACTAAGCAACTGAGTTTTGCAATGAATAATTTTGAGTTGATTCTATTTGTGTTGTCTAAGCATTTTGTGCTTAAGACTTGAATTTTCAAGTTTTAAAATCTTGAATTCAAGTTTTCTAAGATTTGTATGCTTAAAATACAAATTATGAATCAAATGTCACATCTGGTTTTCTGGGCGTTGTTCTCTCTTAAAATTGATTCTATTTGAATTTTCAAAGCATTATATGCTTAAAGATCGAACTTGCAAGACATAAAATCTTGAATTCGAGTTTTATAAGTTTGGACGCTTAAAATGCAAATAGTAAATTTTATTCGAGAGATGGTCCAAGTTTCAAAATTTGTAAGCAAGCGCGCTTAAATCAAACTTTGCAAGATATAAATCTTGAAGTTTGATTTATAAATTTATAAGCTTAGAATTTGAAACTTGAAAGAAAAAGCAATGAAATCTTGATAAGTTTGAGATTACACAAAATTATGGGGGCGACCTGAACTGAACCCGATTGAGGAAGTAGTTATTACGTATATTATATTTTATGATTAGGAAGAATACAGGAAAGAATATGAAAATATCCCCCCGGTCTATGATACGGAAATGGAATTCTGTTGGTCAACCATATTCTAAATACCACACTCATGCAATGATTGTAAAAAAAAAAAAAAAACCTTATGAGTTAAGGACAAAGTTTCCTACAAATAGTGAAAGTGTGGAGGTTCCTGACTAAAGTAAAGTGTCAAAGTAATGACATGAGAAACTTGACAAAACTATGTTGTCAAAACAAGTGTGATACAAGTGACACACATGAAGCATATCTAAGAATGCATGTATGTTGATGATGTGCTCATTATGAGAAGCAATATAAAGATCATCAAAACAATGAAGAAAATGTTGATAAAACATTTTGACATGATGAAGTTGATGCAGCAATATCAAATTGGAATTGAAGTTTCCAAGACGAATTCTCATGTTTAATTCTAGTTCCAAATTTTTAACTTTGCTTTTAAAATTCAAGTTTGTAAGAAATAAAATCTTGAACTTGGATTTTCTAAGAAATTACGCTTAAAATTTAAATTGTGATTAGCATAAATGTAATACTTGACCAGATAAACCAACAACTACCCAAGCGACATCAGGTCCCCTCAAACCAAAATAGCACAGCACTAGGTCGAAAAAGGGAACCGCTTTTGAACTATCTGAAGGTACAATAACGGATAAGCAAGAGATCATTAAACGCCACTGGATGGTACACGAAATCGAGACGCCCAGTAATCAATGCCAAGCGAGGCCCAAGCAGTGATACATAATCAAAAGCCACCATCAACATAACAAAAAAGGTACACAAGACAAAGAAAATAGGCAGGACCAAATATTACCTCAATGGTCGGCATGAATATCACACAACCATGGCCAAAAAGATAGATATCTAGAAACGGACACACTAGGACAACCACGTACAAAAGCGTATCTACCAAACGACACTTATATGAAATAAGTAGAAAATAAGGAAATAGATCCACTAAGCAAAAGAGGGGAGATATTGCGACCAACCCGTCACAGACAAAATAATGCACAGATCACTCCCCAAACCCGCACAACCCACCATAACTTCCTCATAACTAGCGGCAGGTTGCTGCGCAACTACCGGAAAAAAGAGAGCCAAAGCAGAGCATCAATCCCCTGCTGAGAGGACACCATCACCACGCCCGAGACCACCATCTCCACCGAAACCTCCACCATAACCAAACCAACCACCATCTCCATCACCGATGCCATTGCCGTCAATGAATCCCCCACCATGGCCAAGCGCTCCACGGAGACCACCCCCACTGGCCAAACTATCACCGAGACCACCCCACCGACCAATCCTCCACCAGCTATCAAAGCACCTCCACCACCCAAGCCACCACCACGAACTACAGTTACCAAAATTAATAAACAAATGCCAAAGATCGGGCGACAGCTCCACAGGGAGAACTATGAAATAGAGAGAAAAAATCCATAAAGGAACGAGGGTTGTTACATAACTTTTTTTTTGTCTTTGTTTAATTTGATTGAATAATTTTGCGTTTTTAATTTTTTTTCAATAAATAAATATATATATATATATATAAGTTTTATAGAATTACAAAAATATTTTAATTTACTCATTTTGTACATTAGTGTTTCTTTTATTGTTCAGACTATTTATTTTGAATCTAATTAAAATTGAAAGAAAAATTATTAAATCTTACAAGTTATAATTTATGTATTGGTATTTCTATTATTTACCTCAATATTTAGGTAGCTTTCTTATTATTTTCTTATTTAATTAGTGCTATTTTCACACCTATAATGATTGGAATACATTTTACCAAAGAAAGGTTAATGAAGGAAGGATCCCTCATAATAATTGCATATTATTTTTGTATGTCACAATAAAATTGATTTTTTTAAAGAAATAATTAAATTTTTGAAAATACAGCAAAATTGGGCGGTTATATTTATGTGTGTGGCGTACCCTACCAAAACTTTGGCATGGTCCGTCACACACAGTAACGGATGTTGCAGCGTCCGGTGGACGCATCAGTAGCAGTGGACATTCCTTTTCATAAAAATAATCCCGGCCGTGTTTTTGGCCTGCATGATTTTTAAAACAAAATCTGCAGTGTCTGTTGCAGGACAAACACTGCTTTATTTTTTAAAAAAAATCAAAGATGCTCAGTTTTATTGCCTATAAAATGGATGAAGTTTTCGTAATCAGAACACATCAACTTTCTCTCATCATAATTTTCTATTATTTCATCTCCTATAAATTTATTATATATACAAACTATATTTTGGGGAAATGTTATTATAGAGAAAAAATCGGTTGAACATAGCATCTCATATGTGAGACCTATTTGAGTATTACAATCTATTATTTTGATGTAGTTGGTTCAAGTTGAGTAGAAAAAAAGAAACATCAATCCAATGCGCAAATGTTGCATTATGTTGAAACCGAGCCAACTAGTTATGGTGTTGGTTTTATGAACATGAATCATATATTTCACATGTAATTGAAGGATTGAACAATATAAATTACAACGACCAAACCTGGTAGATACTAGGATGTTGAGAAACACCACGATTATTCTCATTTCGAGCATGGATGTGGATCTTGTGATCAATATATAACTGGGTTGTCTGAACAAGATCTTACATGTTGGGTAAATAAATCACATGGTTGGGGCCTATATATGGTGGCAGGTTTGGATTGTTTTGGAAAAAAATTGCACCAATTCATTATATGGATGTCGGTGATTCGGAGCACACTATTAATTTAGCGTTATCTGAAGGACCAATCAATAATGATCTAACTGCATATAGTCATCAAGATGTTTTTCGGAGTGATAGTGACCCAATATTTCATTGGACGGTTTTGTAGAACTTGATAATGACGAATATGATATGCATGATGATGGAGATGATGATATGCATGTTGTAAGATCAGCTGGGGATGGCTGCAATCCGCACCCAACTTAAACTAACTTGAGCTGCAGTAGCTCGTGTTCTTGAAATGATTTGCACCGAGAGATTATATGAAGTTTGGTTTAAGAAACTAAACGAAAATAACTCGAAGTAACATACTCTGCAACTGATTAAGCATTTGTAAAACATAGTAAAACATTTCAATTAAAAAACTAAAAATAAACTAAGACGTAAAATAGAATGCATACTTTGTTCTGAAAGTTCAAAGTAACGCTTCTACATCTCATATTCTTCCATCGAATGTAAGGATTCACTAGAAGACTTAATACAACCATTTGTACAATCCTACTTAGACCATGGTCACCTTACGATCTAAACTATTAGTATCACAACTTCACCATATGAGGTCAAATTTACAGTTGGGGCATATTTTTAATGTCTCATATGCAAAGACCATGTTTAGACAATATGTCTAACGTTACAGATTTCACTATGTACCTCCCATTGTTAAATCCCCAAAAGGGTACTCTTTTATCTCACTTGGATTCCTCTTAAATCAGCTTCTTTAATCTCTCAAGTGGTGTATTTATAGCCTCAAACAATGATATATTCATTAGACACAAGAATATCACCATTGAAAATTCTACACGATTCCCGAGCTTGCAATGATCATATTCGCGTTTTGGTCTATATTCGTCACTTAGCTAGTCAGCTTAGTTCAACTAAGCTGAGTTCACTTCTACTTTACTAATATAACTTCACTAATCTACTCATTTTTCTTACTTAATTGGTCCTTGTTGTGTTTCAGGTAACTTGGTTTATAGTTGTTGATTCATTGATTTCTGGACAAAGTGATGAATATGAAAGTTATAGTCATTTCTCTTAGCTTTCAAGAGAATCAAGAATCAGCCCACTTTGAACAGTTAGCTTAAAGTTGCTGGCAATATGCTAGAGCTGCTCTAGCGCTGATGTTATCCTTTAAGAGATTCAGCGAGGTCCAAATCTGGTCCAACGATGTGGCTTCTTTTGCAATACAACGGGCTTTGAATCATCTTATATTCTCACTGCACACTTCACGAACTTTTGTTAGCAACACAAAAACAAGTTTTGTTAACATCAAAACTAGGATTGGTTATATTCCCAAAACTCAACATCATGCATGTTCCAATGAGATAACATCATCTCATGAACCACATCGTAAAACAATGGAGAGGCAAGCTGCACCATTTATGGACGAATGAAATGCCACAATTTTTTAATGTATTATATGAGGAGAAGCTCCATGATTCAATTGGTGTGTACCTTATGGATAGCAAACATGATATTACAACCCAAAGAGATGAGAGTTACATGTCACGATGGTATTTTAGAATAAGGCTGATTTGATTGCATCGGTGAATGATTACTTTGTAAGAGTTGACAGATGTGAGTATAATATTGTAGAGAGCACACATTTTATGAAAATTACAGAGCAAAAAGATTTCTCCCACTGTCAGATATCAATGGGTCTTCGAGCTTCTTTCAAGTCCAATATGGGATTTTGGAAAATAACGAGATATGGTGGACCTCACACATGTATCTACCAATAATGTTGGTATAAGCTATCACAACTTGGATTTATAATATGGTGGTTAGTACATTGTTCGTGATTGGAATAAATATCGATCATTCGGTAGCTTCTTATCGATCGATGGGTAGCTGGGATATATATATATATATATATATATATATATATATATATATATATATATATATATATATATATATTATATGTTTGTGTTATACAAGGAACCTACCTTAATTTCCTCCAATATAAATAAAACTTGATGGATAACCATAACAAGTTTTCAACCTTATTTTCACCTAGAACTCACCTCCATATCATCTCCAGGCCGCCAAGCAAGACTCGATCAAGAGACGGAAGACGAACAGCTCCCGGAGTCAATACCCATGTTTGTTTGTTTAATTCTTAGATGTTTGATGTTGTTTAGCCTTAATCTATTTAATAATCGTCTTTCTATGAAGATGATCATATGCTAAGTTTCTTTTATCAAGACTATGAGATCCTATGTTTGAACCTATGATTTGATTGTTAGTTTTTGATTGATTTCATATAAGCTTTGTGCATGATTTATGATTTTAATGCTTTCATGGATTGATCAACATTGAATTGATTAAGATATTATAATTGAGATCGAAAGATGATGTTATAATATCAACTAGTAAATACACGTGTGATAGTCATAGATATCTGGTAATCGAAAGTTAAAGGTTTTCACAAAGTTTCATGCAATATTGAATTGTTAAATAAGTATGCAAGATTGACTTACTGCAATTTGATATTAGGTTTAATATAGCGAGATAGTATATTCGATAATAACGGAGAACTCGCTAACTTAGAAGTATATAGATAATCAATCGATATTAATGAGATAATTATAGGGGATTACATAGGTGAACCAAAGTCTTGATAAATCTTCTGTGATGCCCCGAAATTAATTAATGGCAATCTGGACATTAATTATGTTTATATGATGAATTATTGCGATGATTAAGTTATGTGTGGAAAATGAAGTGTTAACATGATGTGTTGATTTTAATTATGAGGAAAGTATGGATTTAATGAAGTTGGTTGCATTTTTGTAAATGCTTTTAAAATACCATGTTAGGGTATTTTATACATCATGATAAGTATTGGGGTGCAAATTTAATTAAACCCTTATAATCCCCACTACCCCACCTTTTAACTCACTTTCCCCTTTATACTCTAAATCCCCAAATCAACAACCCAAAACCCTTACCCCCTCCATTTTCGTCCATGGCTTAAAAGAGGAAGAGGAATCCTTCCAAAATCTTGATTTGTGGAATTTGTTGGGAGATTTGGAGTCCCCAAGAGGTATGGATACCTCCTTGATGTTTTTGTAAAGTTTTATTTGAGTTTGTTATGGTTTTGGAGGGTTTTGAAATGGGTTTGTTTGGGTGTATGTTATTTATGGTTGGGGTATGATTTTTGAAGTGTTTTATGTGGGTTTTAACGAGTTATGATGATGTTAGTGTGGTTGGAAAGTTTGGGTTTGAATGGTATGGGATTGAGCTTAGAAAATGCTCAAAAATGGCGAAAAATCGCGCACCAGCAGGTGGCGATCGATCGCCTGAAATGAGGCGATCGATCGCCGATGGCCAGTAGCCATTTCACGTAGCAGGCGATCGATCGCCTAAAATTAAGCGATCGATCGCCGCAAGGCAAAAGAACGAGGCGATCGATCGCCTCAAGTAGAGATCGATCGCCACTGTGTAAAACATGGAAAATGATGATTTTGATGAATTTTTGGTATTTGGCTATTGTTTAGCTTCTAATATTGATTTGTATGGTTATATAGAACCATCCCAAGTACCCACAACCTCAAGGAGATAAAGCTCTCCGATTTCTCCACTTTCGGGAATTAAGGTACGTAAGACGCGTACGGGCTTCGGACGGTAACATATTCTTACACTATGACTACGCAATAATCGTATAAGTATTTAAGATGTTTATGATGATGATGTTTATGATGAGTGAAGAGAATATGATGTCTATGATGATGATTATGATAAGTAAGTTTATGATGATGATGTTTATGATGTCTATGATGATGATTATGATAAGTAAGTTTATGATGATGATGTTTATGATATCTATGATGATGATTATGATAAGTAAGTTTATGATGATGATGTTTATGATGTCTATGAGGATGATTATGATAAGTAACGATGATGTTTATATGATGTCTATATAATGATACGATGTTATGACGTGGTAAGATGTCATACGGTTGGGTAAGACGCCCACGTGGTAAGATGCCACACGATGTTATGATATGGTAAGATGCCATACGATAGGGTAAGATGCCCACGTGGTAAGATGCCACACGTGGTAAGATATGGTAAGATGCCATACGATAGGGTAAAATGCCCACGTGGTAAGATGCCACACGATGTTATGATATGGCAAGATGCCATACGATTGGGTAAGACGCCCACGTGGTAAGATGCCACACGATGTTATGATATGGTAAGATGACATACGATAGGGTAAGATGCCCACGTGGTAAGATGTCACACGATGTTATGATATGGTAAGATGCCATACGATAGGGTAAGATGCCCACGTGGTAAGATGCCACACGATGTTATGATATGGTAAGATGCCATACGATAGGGTAAGATGCACACGTGGTAAGATGCCACACGATGTTATGATATGGTAAGATGACATACGATGGGGTAAGATGCCCATATACACGAATGTGAATCAGGGTCAACAAAAAGAAGCTGACGAATAACCAACATGTTTACTTAACTAAGATTTCGTACATTTACTGTTATATTTTGTTATGATACCTATAAGATGATGATGTTATAAGATGATGCTATTTATAAAATGATGATGCTTATATGATGATGATGTTATAAGATGATGATATTTATAAGATGATGATGCTTGTATGATGATGATGTTATAAGATGATGATATTTATAAGATGATGATTTTAATCATTCATGTCAAGAATTAATGATTATATGCATGACTATGAAACAGGGACAACCAAAGGGGGGTTAATGCGATTAACCAGGAAGTATATGTTACCAATCATTTTCATGCATTTATTTATATGTCGTTGCCTTATGATGTTAAGTAACGATGTACATGCTCATGATGGGTTGTTCCTGTAGGTACACTTTTGGACCGAAGGGCCTAGGGTCGGGTTGAGGCAGTGAGCTAAAAGGAGCAAGACGCTTATAGGATACAGGATTTTGATAGTCTCTACTCTAGGAGTAGTGTAAATCTATAGCTTTAACATTCATTATTGAGAATGAAATTAATTAGCTTGTGAAATTTTATTTTGGCCTGTAATTCTATTAGCTCAAAGCTACAACCGGAACCCTAAGACGTTATTAATGCATGTTTAGTCCATAATTTATGTATTAAGATGATGTTAAGGTAGGAAGACCCTACATCTTCTCTATTGGTTTCTTCATTTTAAGCACGCTTGTTGATTTGGAGTGCTGAATTATTTACTACTTTACTGTCACAATATTTTCACAATATATAATTAAATTGATTGAATTTGGTAATTACTACTAGTCTGTGTGGGTACGGCATCCCTACTTCATATAGCTATACTAAAACTTGACAACCCTGCACTCGCGGAGTAATCGTTCACAAATGATACTTTATTGTTTAAAATTAAAGTGACGATCAGACAACAATTCTGACAGTTACACAAACCACTCATTCACAATGATGCTCTCAGTACCAAGCTGAGTATTTGTGAAGCACGTTTGCTTCTATACATGATGAGAAACTCTATTAATGGTACATTGTATGTAGGCTATGTTTTCTATGAGGCTGATGTACTCTTTGAAGTTCCCATTTGGATCGATCACTTTGAGAAATATCATTGATGAGTTGTGAAGAGAGTGAAAGCATCCATCCTGTTGTTCTTCGATCTTCAAGTATATAAGTAGTCTTTGCAATCATTTGTCCACTAGACTCGATATGTAATATGTCCGTTGAGAAGTACTTATACCATCCTAACTTCTTTGTACTTACTTCTGACTTCTCCAATATTCATATTACATGTTGGCTAAATGTAGCTTGTTCTCTCAGTACTTTCCTAGTAATCTTCTCTAAATGGGATTTTGCTAGTGACAGTTTCAGTGGTACCTTGCTGATGATCCTTTCGCTAATCTTACACTTGAAGATTATTTTGTTGCTCTTTACACATATGTAGTGAGGTAGATTTGTTCAACTCTTTTTGTCAGTTAACTAGTCTTTCTGTGTCTGAGTTCAGCGAGCCACTTTGTTGTCCTAGCATAGATTGGTTTTGTCAATATTCAGCTGGATATGAAGATTGGTCCTGCCAATCATCAGCTGGACTCAGGGCAACTATTCTGGAATGGTTGAACAATATTGTTATTTGTTTTGTTAGTCTGACACTTCTGGCTTGTACTTCAGCTAAAATGCTGATGCGCTTTAGCGTTGAATAGCTCAGCTGCGCACTCGATAGTTTTTTAAGTGACAACAACAAACAAGTTTTGCTAACATTAAATTTTAGGATAGTAAGATTCTCTGAATCTAACATAGAAAATTGTAACTTTGGTCTTATATAATTGTCTTTTTACAAATTTAGTTATCTATATAGTATATTTTAATTCATAGCCGAGTTTTTTTTTCTTTGGCAATTTCAGGTTTTTTTTCCTGATTTGGTGCTCATGTGATGGCGGCATAACATTGACCTGATTCCGATGCTCACGTGTGCAGTGTCACATCAACACTCCCGATGAAAATTAATTAAAATTGTCAAAACTATAAAATACATGATTAAGACCTAATTTTTACAAAATAAAAGACCAAAATTGTAAAGAGGTAAAAACACAAACAGAAAATTGCAATGTTTTCTAATTCTCCTATATATGCTCCAATTATGTATCTACACACATATTTTCGAAAGCTCATAAAATATTTGGAATAAGAGAAAAAAGTAAAATCGATCATACAAATTAGTTTATATCGATTTTTTATTATTTAATTAGTCAAATTAGGTGTTAGTGTAATAAATTATTTTTTTTTATTTTAAGTTCGATTTTTGCCTTAATGTTGACATTATGCATTTAGTTTTGCATTATTAGGAGTGCATTGGTGCACTTGGATCGCTCCAACTTCATATAAATTGCACATTATTTTATTTATATCAGTTAATTGCCTTTGTTTTATACACAGTGTAATATTACTAATAATATATTCTACTCCATGCTCTGGTTTTAAATTCTTTTTTTTTTGTCTATTTTTCGTGCTTGATTTCTTTATTTTTTTCAATAATCAGATAATTTCTAAATAAAGTGTCGACTATATCACATGAAGTTTCCCCTTGGCAATGCTTTTTATATCAGCTGAGTTGTTTTGCAGAAAATGGTGTATCAAGTTGGCAATATTTGCAATTTAAAAAAATTAAAATCTAAAATTTTGATTTCATTTTCTTCCCACTGGCTCTATCCAATAAATTGGATTCAATTAATGAACAAGCACAAGAAACCATGGATTCTTTGCTTGTTGCAGCATCAATCGTCATATGTTCGATTTTTGTAAAAATAAAAATAAAAAAAAAATCCAACACACATCTTTTGATATTATTCGAAAGATTGTCTTTAAGGAAAGCATCAAATAAATCAGAATCATAAACGAAATTTATGCATGTGTGAGTATAAAAAATATCATATTTTTAAATATTACATCTTGAACAAGGTAAATAATTAATAAATTGATATGTATCAAATGTGCATTCAATATCAAATCATATGTTTAAAATAATATGTTATATCTTAAAAATCTTTTAGACGAATATTTAGTGTGCAGATGCACGTAATGCTCATATAAGCCTGTTAGTATCATTTAATAATTTTTTCCAAAATTTTATATTGTATGTATATGTGTAATTATTTATTATCATGTCATAATTGATCCCAGCTAATTATATTATGCATGAGTATTACGTGTATTAAATCACTATTGCATAATTAAGAATTGCAATTAGATTATTATATACAAGATTACGTATTGATGGCGGGTAAGGATTCTCTGATAAGTTAAATTAAGAAAAAATTACAAAAAATAATCTAATATGATAGAGTCAATTGTGATAGCAGTCCAAAACTAAATAAATATAGTTCAAAGACATTATTTTTTTATAAAAGTTGCCTCACCTAATGTTTTTAGCAAATATAGTTTCACATAAATTGTCTTTTTTATAAGCGTGTTCCCTACAAGTTTTCGTTAGACAAAACATGAGCAGATATGTGCACGACGAATGCCCGTTTAAGAAAAAATCTTCATATATTGGCACGTGTTCTCATGTGCATGATACATGTGCGTTTTGGTTCTTTTTTAATGAAAAAAATGGGTAATTTGACCATTTTTTTAATACAATAATTTTTTGTGAGATTATATTTGTTTAGTCCTAAAATTTGTATTATTATCGTAAAAACATCTATTTTATGATCATTTTTTGTAATTTATATTTAAATTTATCATGTGTTAATAATCTAAGCAAATATTAAGATTATATAGAATCGAAATAAAAAAAAAAAAAAAAATTCTCACAACTCTACCATCAAGAATGTGAATAAAAAGCACAGAAAACCTTTATCTGACATGTCCATGTTCTATTTAATTCATCCAGCATCATGATAAAAGTCAACTTTCATATGTGTACAAATATCGCGGTGGATCCAAAATTTTAGTGAGTAGTGTAATTTTAATTAATTTGATAGAAAATTACCAAATTAGTTCAATAGAATATAGTATTTGTAATGGTAGTTCTAAATTTTTAATAACAATTAAATTTGGTACCAAAAAAATAATTTTAATAAAAATAATCTCACATAAATATTTTTTTTTTCAAATATAGTCTCATAAAAATTATGTATTAACAAAACTTGATATCAATTTGTTAAAAACACAAAAAATAATTGACACGAGCCTATTTGATAAAATCATTTCTGTGGGGCTATGTTTGTAAAAAAATAATTTCATGATGACTATATTTGATTAGTCCAAAAGGTATAAGATTACTATTATAATTTACAAAATACTTAGGGGTGTAAACGAACCGAATCGAGTCGAATATGAAGGAAATTTCAAGGCTTGAATTCGGCTCGAAATAAGTCTATTCAAGTTCGAGCTCGATTCGAAGTTCAAATATTTAAATTTTTTGGCTAGAGTTAGCTTGACCTCGAGTTCGGCTCGAAAAATTCGAACATGCTCGCGAGCTATTTGAATTATTACTCGAAAATAAATATTTGAAATGCTCGAAATATATTTATTTAATATAAAATTATATATATTAATAAAATGTTAAAGCTCATTAGCTATCAAACAAAATAATTGGGCTCGAGTTCGGCTCGAAAAAAGTTCGAACATTTTTTGAGTTCGGCTCGAATTCGATAATTTCGAATACAAATCGAATATTTTTCGAGCAGGGTCGAAAAGCTCGCGAACAGGGTCGGTTCGTGTACACCCCTACAAATACTCCTATTCTTTTGCACCATTTTGTAATTTACTATATATTTGATGAAAAAAATTTATCTTTAAAAAAAATTTGATATAATTTTTTTCAAATGTTTGCCTTTATACAAAATTGACTGTCCCAACTCAATCTCAACTACTCAGCCCAAATAACTACTAAGATGCTGGAAAACTAGGTAATGAGCTGGTAAAATGTCCACTTTTAAGTACCTCACGAGTTTCTTTATAGCTTTCCACTTATTCAATAACTCCCCCCTCTATATAAATATGTACTTATATAACACTTGATATAGCATGAGGAGCAAAATCTAGCCCAAAACAACTAGTTATACAATGTCTAGGCATACATTTTCCATGTCTGTTGTCATTTGCGCCTTCCTGATTCTATCCATGGTTGGGGTCATCCACTCAAGGCCGGTAAGGGCGAACCCAGAAAATTTCACGATGTTCGAACCGAAAATTATGACGGGAAACCATGGGAATGGGGGTAAAGAAGTGGAGAATTGTTTGCCTAAGGGTAGAAGGCATTCTTCTTCACCAAGTAGATACATAAATTACCAAATTCTTGGATCAAGATTATGTTCCTCAAGTCATCATCATGAGGTCAAGAAACCATGAATAATTATTATATGAAAATTGAAGATGTGATGTGGAAACATGTAAGGTTGTATCGTATTTTATGTATGTTTTTATAGACAGTTGTTTGTGTTTGAATGTTGTTCGTGAGTTCTTGAAACTTTCATTGTTGATAATAAATAATATTTAAGAATATACATGCATATAAAAGCTTGTACTTGACATTTCTATCATGTTAATTTAGATATATATTTTTTTTCAAATTGTTCTTATGATTAGATTTTATATATAATGTAAGGATGTATTCGGGCTAATGTATTTGAGTAATTATGGATTCTAAATGCATTTGACTTGTTTACATGAATTTAGTTATTTGAACTTCAAATTCCTCCTATATTAATGTACACTATTTTAGTATATGCTGACTTTCAAATGCAACTAACATGGATGACATTTGATGATTTAATCCAAACTTAAAATCCGTAATTAAATTTTGAAGATATGTCATAAGCGCATACCTCGAATATTCGATTTCTCCAAACAATTTCAAGCCACTATCGTTTCTTCATCATATCATTCGTCGTCACTTCTCTTAGGAGAGGGAGTAGTGATTTATGATAAATAATTCTGCCAAATATCATAATATATATTTAAATTTCGAATATATCTCTCAATATTCTCAGAATAAACATGGATCTAGTGGACATATACAATACAATTTAATATTGACTGGAATTCGATATCTATAAATAAATAGTTCACGGCTCTTATTGATGTACATCTTTTATATTATACCAACTACTTCAATTTATATTTTTTCTCTCGATCATATACTGACTTGAGTGTAGGAGTGGTTTCGCCTATGGGCAAAGTCATCTATACCATTTCTCTTTGATACACATATATATATTTTGGGAGCAATTTGATTCGATTTACTGGGTTGCAAACATGTTCTTTGTATTATCACATTTTTTGGTGATATCAAAACGTAAAACAAGAAAAGAAAAGCAAGAAACAATACTTAACAAGTAAGAAATTAGAAGGGCTTGAATATATCAATTGAATAATGTTGATTGGGTTCTCTGTTTTGTTGGTTTTTCCTAATCCGCTTCATGTCAATATAATGTAACATGCTTTTTGTTATTGTTATTATTATTATTTAGTTTTTCTCATTAACAACTCTTTTTATCATCTCCATTATATTAAACCACGTGTTAAGAGTAACTAATTTGATACTTAACAACATAGTTAACTGCTTAATGACTTAGTACCACTATTATGACCAAATACTTGAGCTTTTTGAGTGTGCTAGATGCATTTTCTTCTTCGTGATTTAGCATTTTTACACTCTAAACTAGTCAAATTTCAGACTTAATCCAGTAACTTTATTTTTTTTTTTCCAGTTTTAGTCCTTTAACAATTAACTTACTTCCACTTGTGAGCCACGACTCAGCTCACATAGACAAGCCTTTGGACTATGCTCCATATGATCGAGTGGAGCCCCACACTCAGATTCTTGTAACACCCTTTCAGCTAAAAAATGAGTTGCTAGTCACAATCATCGGGTTATTTATTTAAATAACCCCAATAAAACAAATAATTACAAAAATAACCCGAATTCTGAAAACATTTAAAAACTAACCTTACCCGCCAACTCAGTTGGCGGGTCCAATAGGTCACGCCAACTGAGTTGGCGTGACCATATAAAATATTGGTCACGCCAACTCAGTTGGCGTGACCAACGTTGAATAGTAGTCACGCCAACTTAGTTGGCGTGACCTTTGTTTTATAGGGTCACGCCAACTCAGTTCGCGTGACATTATTTTAATAGTGCCGCCAACTGAGTTGGCGGCACTAAATGTGCTATAAATAAAGCCGTCCGCCTCTTAGTTTACTCACCAATTCACAAATTCTCTTTTAATATTTTTATTATATGATAAAATTCTGATTATGCTCTGTAGTTGCAGCTTTAGCTGATCTTCTACATCAGAAAAGATTTTATTAGCTACTAGTAATAGTTTTCTGTAGTTATCAAAATATGTCTATTCAAGTTTTATTTTATTGGGGGGGTAATATTATACAAGATTCTGAGTTCGTCCGATATGATCGTGGTCCATCAAGAGGTACAACTATACGGCGTACAATTAATTTTCTACAATTATTAGATAAAATATATGATATCACTGGGTTCGATCGCAACCAGTTTCTTTTGAAATTATATGCTAGGCATATGTTCAAAGATTTTTCGGGGTTACGTCAGACTGTTTTACCCATAGATGATGATTACAATTTAGCATGGCTACTTGATTCAGAACAGGGTCATAGTTGCTTGGAATTTTATATACAAGCAGAACCAAGGAATTATGATTATGTTCCAGAAATGCCAATGAGTGGCAGTTTTTCAGAAGGATTGACGACATCTGTTATTCAAGAGACGTCTGTTGCTCGACATCAAGCTGAGGGTTCATATAGTGGTGGAGACCGAGATGATCATCCAGTAGATGTTGATAATGTTGCCGCTGAGCCACGAGCAGACAGTTTTGCTGATTTTGGTGATCAAATTAATTCTGAACCAGAGGGGATTCCATCTGATGATGAGACTGATGCTGATGATGATGAAGTTGATATTGGTGTGATGGCAGAAGCAGTTGAAAACCAAGAGGAGGGGGCACCAACCATGACAAATGATCATAATCTTTATCCAACAATCCCATTCTTTTCCATGACACATCCAGAAGTTTTTGGAGATTCGATTGACAATCCAACAGGCCGTTGGGGGAGTTTTTATGATTACTCCAAAGGTGAAATCCATCGCAACATGGTCTTCAAAGATAAATTTCATCTGCAGGCAGCTGTGAAGGATTATTCAGTACGTGTTGCAAAACGTGAGTACCATGTTGTTAAGAGTACAAAAACATTGTGGAAAGTAATATGCAAACACGGTACAGAGGATATACCTTGCAGATGGTACCTGCGTGCATGTTTGGATAAAAAAGTTGGGTTATTCAAAATAACCAAATATGGTGGTCCTCACACTTGTCTGCTGAGTGAGCTGTCGCTTGATCATTCGAACTTGGATAAGAATATGATTGCTAGCTTGTTATTGGGAATCGTTCGTCGTGATCCAGCTTATGAAATCAAGTATGTGATTCAAACGGTGAAAGATAAGTATGGCTTTGAAATATCATATGCAAAAGGCTGGCATAGTTTGAAACGTGCAATACGGAACGTGTATGGAACCTGGGAGAGCTCGGTCAACAAATTACCTTTCTATATGGGAGCTTTGAAAAATGGAACCCAGGCACAGTCGTGGAGTGGGATCATCTTGATAATGCAAGACCGAGAGAAAAAACTTTGAGTTATGTTTTCTGGGCCTTCCAACCGTGCATAGATGGTTTCCGCCACTGTCGTCAAGTTATTACAGTGGATGGCACACATCTGTATGTAAAATATCAGCATAAGATGTTGATTGCTGTCTCCATGGACGCGAATAATCAAGTGTTACCGCTGGCATTTTCAATTGTCGATGAAGAGAACTTTTTGTCATGGAAATGGTTCTTGGAGATGGTTAGCAAACACATTATTGGAGAATCTGGCGGCGTGTGTTTGATTTCTGATCGACATCCGGGCCTTATTGCAGCAGCCGACTGTATCCCCGACTTTAAACCCCCCCGTGGAGTGCATCGATTTTGTTTGAGACATCTTTGCTCAAACTTTAATAGTCGTTTCAAAAACGTGCACTTAAAAGACTTGTGTTGGAAAGCTGGATCAGAAAATCAACTGATAAAATTTGAGCGTACGATGGAAGAGATCAAAACCATTGAACCAAGGGCTTTTGATTACCTGAATCGGATTGATAAGTCTCAGTGGACACTTGCTCATGATGAAGGATGGCGTTGTGGTATCCTAACAACAAATATGTCGGAGTGCATAAATGGAGTCATGAAAGGTGCACGTCGCCTTCTAATCACTGCCATTGTACAGTTAACATTCGATCGTTGTGTGCATTATTTTTTGGAGCGAGTGAAAAAAGCTGATAGAATGATCGAAAATAATCAAGAATGGCCGGATTATGCTTTTGAAAAATATGCTCGGGCTGATCTTCACTCCATTCATCATGAAGTTCAGATGTTTGATCGAAGGCATCTAACAGCCTCAGTTATCACAAGGATGCAAGTTGGACGTGGGGGGTAATACTCATGTTGTGAAGCTCAAATCAAGGGAATGTTCTTATGGGAAGTGGAAAGAATTTGGGATTCCTTGCTCACATGTGATACAAGTATGTCGAGCTTATGGCATAAACGCAAAAACATTTGTCAAGGAGTATTATAATATGCAAGAATATTGGAGCACATATCAAGGTCAATTTGAGCCATTATGGGGAGAGCAGTATTGGGAAACCCCGTCATTCGAACTGTACCACAATTCCACCTTGCGTACTATAAGAAGACGAGGTCGAGACCGAACAACACGCATGCAAAATGAGATGGATTGGCCTGAAGCCCGGGCAAGACGACATGTGGCATCGAGTTCCCAAAACCGATAAAGTTGTAATTGTTTTTTGATATTGTTATTGTTATTGTTTTTGATATTGTTCTTGTTTTTGTTATTGTTATTGTTATTGTGTTATTGTTATTATTATTGTTATTGTGTTATTGTTATTGTCACATATCAAATAAGACATTCATATGGAAGTACATTCATTACATTTAATACAAAGATTCACAATAGGCAAACATGACTACATATATGAAGGCTAAAACTCTATAATGCCCCTCCAGTACCACAACGACGTGGCTGTTTCCGTCTCTGACCGCGTCCTTCCTGAATGGGTGGGTCTTATTGCACTACAGGTACATCGTCCAGCTGAACATCAGGTGACAAATTAGGGAACACAACCGGTGACACGGCAAATTGTGGTGACATCGATGCATATATCTCGGGGAATCTAATATTCACATCTGGGCTGGTTTGTTCTTGTGAGTACATGGGTTGATGAGGCGTGAAATGCGTTTGGTCATACAACTGATGCTGTGGTCGAGGAGTATAATAATCAGCGTACATGTCACTGGCATATGATGAAGAGGGACCTGGCATATATGTCGGGACATAGCTTGAAGGGCCAGCATCTCCAAAACCCGCATGCATCGACTGTACTTGTTCTTCATCACTCACATGCATCGGCTGTACTTGTTCACCTTGAGTCGCATGTCCCTCTTCGTAGGGCGGAAAGTTTCTATCGCGTCGTTCCTGCGCGACATGCAACACATTTTGTATGACATTCTGACATCACTAAATGCATCCATGTACGCCCCTACGGATTGTTCCTCAGCGATATTACGGTCGCAGGTAACTGTTAATTGCGACAGCTGATCAATCTGAAATGAGTGAACATTTATTAAGTATTTAAATCTAAACACAATTTTCAAATATGTAATACATATGTAATAAAGCAACATACCACATGTTGCCATGCCGGGCCATCTCCATGTTGATAACCAGCCTCCACAAATTGTCGTTGATGGCCAATGAATCTACGTGTTACTCGTCCATACCAGTCATTGTACCCGACAATTACACCCTGTCCAGCTGACTCATATCGCGGGCTGTCCACGGTATGAGCATGTGCATTTCCCCATATTGTCATGTACCGCCTATGGTGTGCAGACCAGTCATTATTTGTTTTACCCCTGCGGTTAACTACATGTAATATATCATCCCCTGACCGTGGATCTGGTGGGATGTTTTGTACCATGCCGAACTGACGGAAAACCCGCTCAGGACGATGCATCTCAACTATGTCATACAAAATGAGTGGCCCGCTGTATGTCCATAACTCAGTATGCAGTCCTTCAATATAATCATCAGGGTACGGCTGCCAATTAAACTACAAATATAGTATTACATTAAAATAATGTTCAAAGACTATTATGTTTTATACATGAATATAAAAAATAAAATTACTTGGCTTAATGGCTGCTGGTCAAGGATGTCCCTAATAATTCGTAATGAATGTGTGCCAGTTTCTGTAAATCTTACTTTACATGTCCACCTGTGTACTCATAATCATCATAAAAAAACATAAATTATATGACAAAATATTAAATATAATATTATACATTGCAAAATAATTTGTGATACATAACCTTGCACCATATGGAGCAACAGGTAAGTAATTGTCCTCTTCGATTGGTATTGGCCCAATATCAATTCTCAGGCGTCCGAGTCGAGGAGCTAAACTTTCGAGCCGGGACCATGCCCAAATCTAAAACATTAACATGAAGAATATAAATTAAATATGCAAGATATATTTTTTCAGTATTTTAAAATAAAGGTAACGATTACCTGTAGGAGTTGTAATGCAACACATATTACTTTTTTCCCTCTCTCCGCTGAAGTGCACAACTCACGATATAAGAATGCCAGCACAGCACAACCCCAGCTAAAATTACCAACAGAACTGATATCTTCTAATTTCTGTATGTACAATAATTTTACAGTATTGCCGGAGCTATCGGGGCACATAATCCCACCTATCATTAATAATGCACAACCTCGTGCATATTTAGCAACCTCATCCGCCGTACTATGCAAATGGATCCGATTTACCATTAAATGATGACTCAACGCAGACATTAACAAACATGCACCTTTAAAGTGACCCGGATCTGGTGTAAATCCCAAATGACGATAACAATATTCTTGCCACTCGGGTATTGTCTTATCAAAATTGGCACCTGACACTGCAAGACCATTTATTGGCAGACCCCAAATAACTGCAATGTCTTGCAGTGTAATAGTCGCCTCTCCAGATCTCAGATGGAATGTATGCGTTTCACGACGCCATCTCTCTACTAACGCCGTGATTAGATGAGGGTCAATGGTAATCTTATTACACCTATATACACCATAAAACCCAAACTCATGTAACATACTTACAACACGTGTGTCTAATGGGCAAAGATCCCAAAAATAGCTGCTCGGATTTCTCACAGGCAAGGGCCGATCAATATCACCTGCCCATACATCTTCAGAACGATGACATGACTGCAATAACAACAGATGATCATCGATCGGGCCTGGTACATTCATCGGATCCATCCTATTATATGAAACAAAAAATATATTAGTACATATAGACAACATAAAGTAAACAAAATAAATTAAAACTGATAAAACATGACGATGCTACCGCCGACAACCACCAGCCATCAGCAACCGGCGGCGGCGGCGGCCGACGGCGGCAGCAGACGGCGGGGGGCGGCGGACGGCAGCGAAAAAGTGTGACAGAAATTAATTCACGGCGACATGATTTTACCTCTAAATTCTGAATCTGAAACTACGAAGTGACTGGAAGCAAAATGAGAAAAAAACGATAGTAACTTGGAGGTCAAACGCGAGGAAGAATTTAGACTGTAATAATCGCCGAAGTTGTTGCCGAAGAAGAAGGGTTGCGAAAATTTTATAACTCCAAGTCACGCCAACTCAGTTGGCGTGACCATTAATTGGTCACGCCAACTGAGTTGGCGTGACACATGATATTTATTGGTCACGCCAACTCAGTTGGCGTGACCAATAATTTATTCACACCAACTTGCAGCTCCAGTTGGCGTGAATAATGGTCACGCCAACTGGGTTGGCGTGACCGTAAAAAACAAAGGTCACGCCAACTCAGTTGGCGTGACTAATATATTTTAAATTGGTCACGCCAACTGAGTTGGCGTGACCAAAATTTTATTAGGTGACGCCAACTGAGTTGGCGTGACCAATTGGACACGCCAACCCAGTTGGCGATTTAGGTTACTTTTGAAATGTTATTATTTTTCGGGTTATTTTTGAAATTATTTATTTTATTAAGGTTATTTAATTAATAAACCCCACAATCATCTCTATCTTACGCATAATTTACACATACTATTTAATATTGAAATTATTTGTTTTCTTAATCGCATATCATATATATATATATATATATATATATATATATATATATATATATATATATGTATATATATATATATATTATACTATTTTAAGTTTTGGCTATAAACAGCAAATGTAGAAATAATATTTTATTTATCAATGCATGTTCAGCAAAAAGCTATAACTTATACTTTATCATCCATCCAAAATATATATTTATGTTTTTAATCAAATCTTCTTTTTTTTTTTTTTAACTTTCAAATGTATAATATTTTATTTCTTTCAAAAAATTAAATCTAAGGTATTGGAAAACTGACTTCCATGAATGAATTTTTTGCTTGAACTCTGTTACGATTGATCGGGGATGGCTGCAGTTTACACTCAACTTAAACTAATTTGAGTTGCAGTAGCTCATGTTTTTTAAACGATTACACCGAGAGATTAGACGAGTTTGATTTAAGAAACCAACTGAAAGTAATTCGAACTAACCCGCTTTGTAATTTATTAAGCATTTGTAAAAACAGAGTTGAAATGTGCAAGTTATAATAAAACGGAAAGTAAAATATACACAGGTTTGTTTCAGGGGGTTCAGAACCAACGCTCGTCTCCACCTCTTCCACCGAATGGAATGATTCTACTAGAAGAGTGTGATTTATACAACCCTTTGTAAAAATCCACTTAGATTGAGATCATCATACGATCTAAACTCCTAACCTCACAACTCCACCAACTGGATCACATCGCATATTATTTAACGTCTCATATGCAAAAGATCGTGTGTAGACAACATATCTTACAGTTACAATTCACTCATCAATTTAAGCAAACAAATACAATGAATAAAGTGAAGTAAATTATTGCTCAAAAAAATAGAGTGAAGTAAATTAGCACAAATGATTTCTGAATAGATTTGATATAACAAGGTAAGATGTGTATGAGGTTTGGAGTTGGCTCTCATCTTAGACATATTTCTCTATGTAGTCCCCTTGTTGAATCTCTTTTGTAATGGTTGGATTCTTGGTTGAATCCTTTTCTTTGATATTCAATGAGATGTATTATATCCCTCAACAATGATATGTACATTAGACACAACCATATAACCGCTGGGAATTATTTGATTCCCTAGCTTGCAACAGTCATATTTGCATTCTGGGATTTTTTCGGCACTTAGCTGGCCAGCTTAGTTGAACTAAACTGAGTTCACTTATATTTCGTTGGTCTATTCCTTCGTCCATTTAGCTGGACTTTGCTGCTCTGTTTCAGCTACCTCAGTTTATAACACTTGATTCGTTGATTTCTGGACAAAGTGATGAACATGAAAGTTGTGGTCATTTCTCTTAGCTTTCCAGAGAATCAAAAATCATTCACTTTGATAAGTTAGCTGAAATTTGATGCCTATATATCAGAATTGCTCTATAGCCCTAATGTTATTGTTAATGTGAGATTCAGCAAGGTTGAAAGTCTGGTTCCAGTGATGTGGCTTCTTTTACAATTCATTAAGCTCTAGAATATCTATTATAAGCTGCACATTTGATAAAATATATTATCAATACATTAACAAGTTTTGTTATTGACAAGTGCGATTTTTGCACTTATATTTCTCTATTTCTTGCTGCTTTACATTTATTCTTGAATGAAATTACGCTTTTGGTTCTTAATTTTGCATCTTTCAGAAATCTAGGTAGAAGTGCGAGGTAATGATGAAAAGATATTAAATAACGTTGAAAATGTGGAAAATGACTCAAATGAGACATCGTCAAAGAAAAGATCAAAAGCTCGAGGTGAGGAAACGTTGGCCTGCCTATCGATGTGATATCCGGAAATTTATTGTGATAATAATGGAGTGATTATGACCCCTAACGAATTATATGCGTAGTAATTATGAGATAATTACGATGTTGAGACTCCCAAGGATTTTTATCCGGTATCGGGGTCGTTGGGCCCAGTGTTGAGATTTATTCTCATTGATGTGTTAAACATTGAAATTGAGTTGGTAGTCGGATCTTAAATCTGGGGAGCTTTGGATTGAGGTTGGTAATGAAAATAGTGAGTGTGAGATAATTATTGAACGCAGATGATTTTTAATGAGTTATGATGCGAGTATTTGAGACTCGGGTTTTTGGAGCCTTGATACTATATATAAAAAGTGGACTTGATGTTCGATCATTTGGCATTGCGTCTCTCTATCTCTCTCAAACGTTTCCTCTCCCTCCCCCAACAATTTCCCTTCTATTTTCTCCCTTGGAGGAAAATCGATGAAGGCTCGATCTCGCAGCGAGATTTCTCGAAGATAATTTGGTGTATAAGGTGTTGCGATTGTTATTCTGTGGATTCTAGCTCGAAAAACGTCATTTTAGGCTATTTCAGAGATCACCGATCGATCGTCAAGGGGGCGTCGATCGATCACACGATGTTGGAAAAGCTGACGACAATAAACAGTGCGCTCGATCGATCGAGCAAAGATGCCGATCGATCGAGATGGTATGGCGATCGATCGAGCGATCTCGCCGATCGATCGATCGCGCGAGAACGGATTTTGGTTGCAAATTTGTTGTGGCTCTCGATCGATCGAGAGGCCATTTTTTTGTAAAAATATTGGTTGGTCATGGAATCAATGCACGCTTCGCCCGAGTCTTTTAAATGATTATCATCATGACTTGATGATGTATTTGGAGGTTGAATATGTGCTTGGGAATGTGATTGTGTGCACATAATTAATTGTGAGTTGTTAACTGTGTTTAGCGGATAATTCACCGGATCTCGGGGCAAAGGCAATGTTTGGCTCTTGCTATTGGATTATAAGGTACGTATAACGTACGAGCATAGTTTTATATATTATTGTCATTGTTGAATGAGTAATATATTATTATTGCAATGAGTTGGCATTGTTGAGAATTATGTGATGCCGCTATTTAACGAGCAATGATTATGATGTTGTCGATGTTGAGCGAACATCGATTATGATGTCGCTGTTGTTGAGCGTGCGAGAGAATAGAATGTCGTCGCTGTTGAGCGAGCGATGGGATACGGTGAAATAGAACTATGGAATCATTGTTGATATATATGCGATATCTCCAAATCATTAGTGTAATGATTTAATTATAATTGATTATGGAATTAATGGTTTGAGCATGTGAGATCTCATATGATGATGATACTATACATGGAGTATCTTTTAAATTTACAGCTTTATATTCTGTAAATATTGAATTGTGATATTGATGTTATGTGGATTGTATTATTGGTATGCTCACCCCGTGTGAAGGCTGTTTCTGTTGGGACAGGTGAAACATGTACAACATTGGCTCTGGAGTTGAGTTCGAGCTGTTGATTGAAAATACTCACAGGGCTGAGGTACCAATGTTGGTATTGGGTAGTACTTTTATACAATAGATATACATATATTTATTCAATGCTCGTATGTGAGCATTCTTATGTGTATATGGATTGTATAAATGTTGTTAGATTTCTCTTTTCATTTATGGTTGCATGCAATTAATTATGGAATATTGCATGATGAACTGAGAATATGGAATTGGTACATTGTACAGTGTACACATAAGCTAGTTGAGCTGTATTGAGAATTGAACATTAAGTGAATTAATGTCGAAAATTTTATAGATGGCATATTAATGCTATAGAAGCATGTATAAGAATTCCCCAATGGCATGAATGTATTAACTAATAGCGGATTAAGGTAACGAGGGCCTTACAATCGATCACCAAGGAAAGCACCGATCATCAGGAGATGCAGAAAAATAAGACAAATCAAGTGTTTGGCTATCGATCGACACTCAATCACTGATCAATCGTGAGGGCCAGAACTTTGAAAAACAAAGTTGAATAAGCGGTGATCGATCGACACTCAAGACCTATCGATGGCCCGTCACAGATTTTTGCGAGTTTTGTTGACAGCTAGCATTTCAACTCTACGAGGAAACTAGGTTTTGTTTGTATATTCAATGCGACTATATAAGGATTCTTTCCCACCATTAGCAAGGACTTTTGGCCCACCTTATACCCTAGAAATCAAGAGCTTTTCATCCTAAAAGAATTGACAATTGCAAGGAAAGACGGGAGAGAAGGAGCAATAGATAAATTCACAGAGTCAATATCAAGTGTTTATTTATATTTCTGAACTTTGTTTTGATTATTTCCTTGATTTTAATATTATTGTGTCGTAAAACATGTTTAACCATTGTTATTTCAATTTGATCATGAGCTAAGTTATTTTATCAAGACTATGAGATCTTATGTTTGGACCTATATCTAAATATTAGTTTTTGATTGAATTCCAGTGTACTCTATGATTATATCTTATTGTTCTTCATGTTTTCAAAGCTTAGTTATCTTCGAATGAATTTATAAATTATAATTGAGATCGATGGATGATATTATAATATCATAGAGTAATTCATAAATGGATTTCAGATTGAGATCAAATATGAGATTAAATACACGTGTGATAAATATAGATATACAAATCGAAGGCCGGTAGTTTTCATAGAGTTTTATGCAATATTATTTTGTTAAACGAGTTAATGATAGTTGTTTGTTATAATTTGATATTATGTTTGATATAACTCGATAGAGTATATTTAATACTTTAAGAAAACTCTCACCTCAGAACTTTATTCAATCATAACTAAAATGAGAATTATAGTGGATTACGTAGGTGAATTTAAATCTTTCTCTACTTTTATTTCTTGTTTTAATTATTTAAACCGTCTCCCAATTATTATAGGTTAAATATAATTTAACTGATTTTGATTGGTAATTACTATTCAGTCACGTATGTCAAAATCGTTTATTCAGTCACGTATGTCAAAATCGTTTATTCAGATTTTTTACAGAATTTAAATAAGGAGAGTAATTAGAACTGTTTTTAAAACCGGCCCGGACCGACCGGTCCAACCGGTTCAACCGGTGACCGGTGCTTGGTCCGGGCCGGTTAACCCAATAAAACCGGTAGTGTAAATAACCGGTGCGAACCGGTGAGAACCGGTCAAAAACCGGTCGAACCGGTGAACCGGTCGACCGGGTTGAACCGGTCGAAACTCTTTTTTGTTTGTTTTTTTTTTTTTTTGAAAGTTTTTCAATTTTTATTTTGTTATCATCCCTTTTAAGTTTTATCATTCCTTCCTAAATACCTAAATAAAATGTTACAGCCATGATTAAAGGTTCCATGTAATTTATTTATATATATTAGATTTAATTTTGTATTGCATCAACACCATAAAACTATGAGTTTTAACATTTACACATTATATGTTTTTTTATATTTGTATCAGTCTTATATATAAATGCAAAAAGTAATATCTTGTATCAAAAAATAAAAATCTCTTAATTTTGATAATCAATACTAAAGTATTTGTAATAATATAGTAGCCCATTATTGAATAATATAATACAGATTTGGTGTATACATGACTAATTAGTGTATTTGTAATTAATTCTTTTTTATATAAAGTTTATATTTACAAAAAAATAGTTATAAACTTAAATAGATGAAATTATTGAAAGAGTGTGTAAAATATTGGTCTCTATGCTATATTACTACAATGATATTTCTTTTATTATTATGAACGTTTGAAACTTTTGCAAATACATGTTATAAATATTTTATAAAAATTAAATATAGATATTACATCATGCTGACGTCACACCGGTTGAACCAGTGGTTTAACCGGTTGAACCGATCGAACCTGTAACCAGTAAGGACACCGGTTTTATGTCCGGTCCGGTTTTGAAAACACTGGTAATTAGTCAAAAATTTCACAGCCCCTTGCCCGATCACAGCCATACGTGTGCATGGTTGAGGTGGCATTCAGATTGAAGCCACAAATCTAAATGGCTGAAACTTTTTCAATGAAGATTGGATACATTAATCTAGATTCTCCCGTGTTGGATCGTAGATAAGATTGATCCTTGCATGATAATTTATGAATCATCTAAATATGGGTAAACGTGTTCGTGGGGAGTAATAATTGGCTGTTATATGGTCTAAAAAATTTGATTTGTATCATTGTTATCCGAACAAAAAATACGTATTTAATTCTCATGAGTTGCAAGATGCTACAAATATTGGATGATGATTGTTGGACCACTATGATAGCAATCGAAATATGACGTTTGAGATATTGTATCGTTTAAAAGATTTGAGTTGCACCGTTATCACCAACAATAATTTATGTAAAATGACGATTGTATACTCACTATACCAGCAATATCCAATGCAAACATATGATACTTCGTTTGTAATCTTCAACATCATGTCAGTATTATAAGAAACCCTAATTCATAGGATGAATATAAACTTTTGACTATTTAGAATTTAAAAAAAAAATTGTTAACTTGGAGAAAGAATTTAGCTATTTTCTCAAAATAAAAATCATAAAATTATATATTTTGTGAAATTAAATGGAATTTCCAAACCTACTTTTCCTCAAATCAAAAGGTTTTGTGTTACCTAAAATTGTCTATTGTATTTAATCACAAAACAATCGGACAGCTCCCAAAAAATCCAAACAAAATTGTGCGGAGATAAGGCATGTGGAGACTCGTTCATATTCAGCCACGCCTCATCCTACACGTGTTAAGTTGATAGATAGCTGTATATCTTCCGTGCTGCCACCTCTCCCTTCCTCCAGTACTTTCTTCTCAAGTAAAACCTTATAAAATAGTGATGTCCTTCACATCGTTCTTCATCTAAATCTAAAAAAAACACACATATTAAAGTTTGATTAAACGTTAAGTCGCACAAGATGGCAGCCATGTTTGCAGCTAACACATCAATCCTCAATGTTTCTACTTCTTTATCTACCAAAAATTACCCCTCTGTCCCTCGTTCCAAAGTATCCAGAGTTGGCTTTACTACTCCGAGATATCCCACACTTAAGGTGAAACGATAAATTTAAAAGTTTTTTTTTTCAGGTTTTTTGGGGTTTTCAATTTTAGTTTTTTTTTTTAATCTGTGCTGTGTGGAATCTTTTCTATGTCTGACTAGCTTTTTTGGGTAATTTAAGGTACCCCATGCAACCGACGGGAGTAAAGAGTTTCGTTTCAATGCCGACGAGGCTGCAAAAAACACCGAAGACAAAGGTCGTGAGGTGAAAGATAGTGCTGCGGGCGCTTTCCAGGGATTGAAAGATAAGGCTAGCGATGCCGCGGGAATGGCATCGGACAAGGCAAGTGAAGGTAGAGACAAAGCAACGGGTTCAGCACAAGACTTGCAGGGGAAAGCGAAAGAGACTTTCGGCGGAGCTTCCGACAAAACCAAAGATTACGCACAGGATGCGGAAGGAAAGGGGAAGTCAGCGGCAGGAACGGTGATGGATAAGACGAAGGACGTTGCTCAAGGAGCGAAGGAGAACACTGGTAAGGCGGTGGATAGCGTGGCGGACGCTGCAAGGGGTGTCGGAGATAAAGCGAAGGAGACGGGGGAGAAAATTAAAGAATCGGTGGTCGGGAAAGCCGATGATATCAAGAGGAATTAAGCGGCGGCGGTGGAGCAGGGTCACAATAAAACGTTCTCTGTAATATTTGTTTTTTAGCTGTTGTAATAATTGTTATATATTTTGACATTAATTACTAATTATATCATAATGATGAGGTTATCTCGATTCTAATTGCCCACAATTTCTAAACCTGCAAAATAAATCGGGTAAATCTGAGATTTTGAGGGTTTGACTTTTTTATAGTACTATATTACTAAACTGGAAAATATAAATATGATAATTATACAATTTTAGTCGAATACCAGATAAAAATACACTAAATAATTTGTCTCGACACCAAATTAGCAAAATATTTGATGTGTGTTGAGGGGTATTAGAAGCCCAAATTATGCAAATAAACAAATTTTTGTTTCGAGTCTCTGAAATTGCTTCGGTACAAAATAAGAAACTATCCTTCTATTTTTTTTATTTGCTCTTTGACCATGGTAAATATTGAGAAATTGTTACCAGCGGCTGTCCCTTGGCCCAAAATGGAAATCTATTTCCAAATATATGGTTTCATTGTTGCTGCCTTTAAGGGCACTGCTCTCAGGGGTATCATCTATTATCTATATGCAATCTTTTTTTTCTTTTAAAAAAAAATTACAAAGTAGGATTTCAAAGCTGATATTCAAGTTTATTTTTGGACAAGATAATATCCATTCATTTGATCCCATTATTTAGAACAATTCTGTGGAATTTCGAACTATATTGAATCGACCATGTCTATTGGAATGTAGGTGTAATCGACCAAATCTCATTGTTCGAAATAATTTTTGGAATGTAGGTAAAATATTTTTTATATATCCATTGCATATAAAGCTCTAATGTCTCTGATCTCTTGTTCATTGGACTACAATGAATCGACCAAATTTAAAAAAGGTTTGAATTTATCAAATCGATATTTATTATATATATATATATAAAAGAAATTTCTCAATGGAAACTTGTAGAAGACTCGAGTCAGACGTGAATAAGGGTTGGCTTTCTAGGGGTCAACAAGGGGCATTAAAGGTATATGCAATATGTGTTTATATTTATCCTACACATAAAAATCACACTAAATTTAATACTATTTTATAAAAATATGATATACAATTTTTAGTCTTATCATTTTTATCGTTTATTAATCATCCAAACACTACCTCAGAGTTTAAGAGTGGTTTAAGGGTCCAAAAGAGTCCAAAATGATTTAGGATATGTAAGATATATTATAACAATTTTATTACGGGAACTTATTAGTAAGTCGAACTTATTACGTAAATTATTTGAGGGGGTCGGATTTGGATGTGGTGGTTTTTTACCCAATTTTTATCACAGTCATCAGTCATGTGCTCTTACAATGATTCGCTTTCGTTTTCCACCTCGAAGCCCCATTTTCACTCGATGATGGTGTTTATTTATATTGTTTCAACTGTTTTATATTGTAGGTTTGAGGTTTCTATGGATTTTCTGTTTACTAACATTTCCAATTTTTAATCGTAACTGCCGAGTTGGCTATGGATTAGTTAATATTTTTATTTTTTTAAAAACAAAAAAAAATAGTATTATTTTGTTCGCATTAATAACGTTAACTATTTTCTTTGCCGTATCCCTCTGCTGTCGTTGGACCAGTAAAACATACTTATTAAATGAATAAATGGGATAACACAAGTCGAACGTGGCAGTAGCTTAGATAATTATGTATTATTTTAATTTATGGTCATAAATTTTAAAATAAAATGTACTAAAAGAGAAAATAGAATGTATTTTTTTGAAAAAATAATATAAGATATATCATAAACTTATTTATTAGCTAATTACAACATCCATTGATTACATCTACTTAAGAATTTATATTTCCTCAAATAACATATTTTTTGTTGAAATTTATATTAAAATTTGTATAAAATCGGTTTAAACAATAACAGAGTATAATAAATAAGTTACTATAGCTTTTTATAATATTGATACCCATTATATTGTAATACGGTGATATCACATACTAATAATGAACAATTAACTAATTTGAGTATGGTACTTTTCAAAAATATATTTTATATGCTTAAAATATTTAATATATTACAATTACTTATATTTATTAAGAGCAACATCAAATTAAATCATCGAAAAATTTAGACAAACAAGTGAAACTATACCTAAATTCATAATAATTAATGTTTATACAGGTCCGAGTGGTTAGGCTTCCAGATCAACACAATTTTTTTGAGAATTTTTTTAATTTTTATAGGATACTTATCTAATGATGAGATGCAGTATATAATATCTTATATATATTACATGAGACTATAATTTTTTATATATTGAGTTTTCTAATTAACTCTTATCATATAAATATAAGATACTTATTAACTGAAAGATTTGACCAATTAACTATATATACATAACAAATAATTTGAAGTAAGATGTTTTGATGGATCCCCAAAACACCTTAATTAAAAATCAAATGGTAGGGATGCTTTTAACGGTGGATCGACCTGGAACAGGTTCAACCCAGACTAGAATCAGAACTGGAACAGGACGGTTAGAAACCGGAACCGATCTGTATATATTAACAGATTGGTGTGGTTCATCAAACTTTAGAGTTTAAAAGAAAAATAATTTGTTTGTCAAATGCTTAAAAATGACCAGACGGGTTCTGAGTTGTGTGGAACCGGTCCGATTGGACTGATCCGGAATCCAGATCGATGCAGTTCCATGGGTGTTCCCATGGAACTAGAACCAATACGATTTGTAGCCAGATTGATAAAGTTCCTGGTAAGGGTGCATCGGAACGGCTCATGAAAAGCCTTATTATTATTTTATGAGAAATTAATGTTATAGTCTATTCTCATTGGCCAAAGTGAATTTTTTATTTTTTAAAAAAATGTTATGCATTTCATTAGGTGAGGTATGATCGTTTACAACATCTGAAAGAATGGAAGTATATCATCCAATCAAAACTATGTAAAAAAAAATTCTAAGGACTGGCTCGTGTTTGGGCCTTGGGGTGGAGGGTGGCCCTAAATTTTTTTATGAAAAATCTTATTTTATTTTATGAGAGATAAGTGTGTATATACTCTGTGCATCGTCGCAATCAAAATTACGCCTAATATTTAGAACATAAGTAGCCTCAAAATGTACTACGACATTTGTTATATGTGAAGTGTATTTGAAAGTGAACCCGAGATTTAGATGTAGTACTTGGTTAATACAATCCAAGATTGAAGCTTCAAATGCACGAGGAGTAGAAGTAGGGAGGACATTAACAACTATCAAAGACATCTGTTTCCACAAGTCATCACTGACTCATAACGAATCGCAGCAAAATATCCTTCCAAAACAGCATAAGTCTCGGCTATACAAGGAGCAAATTGGCCATGTAGTAAACGACCTTTGGCAAAAACGATCACTCCTTGAGCATCTCATCGACAACATCTGTAATGTCCGATATAATTATTAATTGTGCAATTGATTTAATTATGATGGTTAAATGCTATGTCGAGATTTAATTCTTGGGTATCGGATTTCGGAGCGGAGTTGGGATAAATAATTCCGGGATCGAATTTATAATGCTAATTAACACCGAAATTTTATTAAAATGATTGAATAAATATAAAATTTGCAATAAATCGAAAGATTTAATTTTTTGTGATTCAAATAAGGACATGAAGTTATGTGTGGACTGTACATGTGATGCACATGCACCAGTACACCGGTGACACCCCGATGTTCATAATTGGTCGGGAATTAATATATATTGATGTAGGATGTAAAACACATAACAAAATGTGTAAAACACACACAGATCGCGGACACCTACTAAAAGGTGTGAAAACACATTGCTCGCTCGACAACCTACCACCATGTACTTATCCGCTCCGTTCGCCGCCGTCCGACAACCTAACGACGAGAACGACCTACCACCGTGTTCACAACTCAGAGGCGTATCTTTCTATACCAGATAATCAAATTTTGGTGTTCGAAAAGGTGTTCAATTTTACCCTGGAACGATGAAACTCGCGCAGACTACGGTTTGAGCGCGTTTGGTTTGATTTGTTCGATTCTACTACGAATTGGAAGCAACCAAAGCACCGAATATCTTCCTTGCACCTGGACGAAACTTTCTACACCGGTCGCCGCCTCTACCGACGCCGGAGCTCGCCGGAATCGTACGAAATGCGTGCGTGAACTGTGTGAGAAATTGGGTAAAATTTGATATCCGATTTTCCGACTTTGCTTCGATAATTACCAGTTAATTTGAGTTCGTAAATGAGCTGCTATCATTGCTTGAAAATCTGCTGCAATTGATTCAAATCTTGTTATGTTGGTTTCACCTTCCTGCTGAATGAGTCTATCTATGCTGCTGAAATGAGTTAAAATAGACTGCTGTAGAGAATTGAATTAACCTGGTATTTGGGCCAAATTCTTGTGAAGTTTGGGGTTTACATGGCCGAAATTTAAGGGACGTAACTGCTGAATTTTGGGGTTGTTTGGGCTTGAAAATCATGCATGTATGGTGTTTGTTCATATACGTAAGTGATATTCAAGTGTTGGCTCAAAAGACCTATAAGTTGTGTAGTAGGAAAGTCTACTTTTATGACTTAGAATATTGTAGTGTTTTGGTGAGTGTTGAGCTATGATGTGAGATGCTAATGACTTCGAGCATGTGTCATTATGCCCATAGGAGAGTTAGATACATGTCAATGTGTGTTATAAGCAAATATTAAATTGTATACTTATGAATATGCTTGAATATGTGACATAGCATAAATTGGTGATTTATATCACTTGGATGAGTTAATGATGATCATATTGAGTTGTTGAATTAAGATATTGAATCGAATATGAATGATATCGATTGGATTGTAAATGAACTAATATTAAGTGATAATTTCGATATAGATTCTTCATGATTCTCAAGATGTCGGGATAGCCTATCATGTTGTCAACTATAAGGTACGTTGTGACGTACGAGCAGGTATACCCAGTATTTATATATTCATGCATACATGTATTTTAATGTGATGTTTTAATGTTCAGTGATTGAGTTTGATAATTGAGTTTAATACACGTGGAATGGTGGATACGTCGATGTACGTGATCCGGGTATACGAGTTGATTATTGATGCCTTTGGCATGATCGATATGCGAAGTGGTTGAGAATGAGATTAATTGATAGGTAGAGATGTCTTCGAGATAAGATTCGTCATGATTGAGTATAAATGATAAATTGTGGTTATGTCGTATTTATTGCATTGATGAGTATCATGTGTTGAATAATGATATTGAACATTATGTTTATGCAAGTATATAAGATTGAAACAGGAACAGTTCGTGATAGCTATGCCGGTTCGGAATTTGTAACAGGGAGTATACTTTTTGAGTTTTGAATAATCTAAATTGTTGCATTACAATTTCGTATATTGATTTGAGAATGAATATTGAGTTGGAGTATGCTCACCCATGTGGGGGCTGTTTCTGTTGAAACAGGTACAACAGGTACTAATCTATTTTGGGATATTGGTTCGAGCTTTGTTGGATCATGCCGCTTCCAGAAGCGTATATGAGTGTTGGTAAATAGTATATGCTATTTATTCAGTTAGATTGGTATTCATTTATTTGTTGCTCGTATGTGAGCAACTGGAAGCATGTATATGGACTGTATAAGGGTGTTGAAGCCCACTTTTGATGTCTTCTTAGTATTGTGTTTTTCCCTGGCTGGGAATTGTTTTGGTGATGTGTTTTATTTTGGGATAGCTCAATTTATGGGGAGACTCTGCCCAAATTTTTATAAAAACCCACAATGTAAAAGTGGTGCAATGGTGATGATAATGGGTGAACCTTGAGTCTTATTGCTGAGTATTATTTATGTCATGGATAATATGTGAAGCATGTAAGGATTCTTTTCAAGAATGATTTTTTTATATATATACTCATACGACATCATAAATGCACTAATGACGAGTATAAGGGGTTGTGACGTCATAAATGCACTAATGACGAGTATAAGGGGTTGTGACGTCATAAATGCACTAATGACGAGTATAAGGGCAAAAACTTGTTGCGAAAAATCCCTTACCGCAAGCGCACGGTAGTCAAGTTTTAATATAGAAAGATGTCGAACCCACAGAGATTGATTAAATAGTTAAATCTAAGTACTGAATTAAAATAATCTTTGCTTTATTTAGAGAATCGAATAGTTGAGTGTTAAGCGAAGAATAAAAATTAATTAACTAACGATGATCAAATATTGAGTTGAAAAAGAAATCAGTTGGAGACGAATCTAGGAGTACGATTTCACTTGTTCATCCACTACACCTATCATTCCTCGATTTCCATTTTATGGATTTCCTAGTTTACTAGCCGAGAATTCTTATTTGTTTCTACTCCCCCTCCCGGGTGTTAAGCAGAAGTAATTATCTAACATTAATCTTGATATCCCTATCTAAGATTAATTATCAAACAATTGTAAAAGCGCAGTAATTCCTATGACGACTTCTATGGAGTTATAGGCCTTCCGAACAATATAACTACCACGATACGAATTCCTTCTTTCCTATTCATAACCCCCTCTCCCGAGTGATAGATCACAAATATGGAATCATTCAATCCATGGCCAGTAGATTAAAAGCATTAAGAACAGGAAAACATAAATAAACCATACGGAAATCCAAATAAACTTCAATCAATTCATAATAAGCGTAGTTTCAAAACAAGCTACATCGTCTCCTAGAAAATAAAATTAGCTCATGCTAGAAGTATTTAAACACATAGACATGTTTAAATAACCCATAAAAATTGATAAAAGTTTAGAGATACAAAACGAATTGGACGCTATTCTTCGATCTCCGATGAACGCCGCCGTCTCGTGATGAATTCTCTACTTTTTGCTCCGAGCCGTCGTCGTTATTCTTCTCCGTTCTTCAACCCTAGCCTCTTTCACTCCCCAAAATATATCTAAGTCTCAATAGCCTTCGAAAATCCTCCTCTAAACCCTTTAAAAGTCCCGTGCAATCAACTAAGGAAAGTCTCCAAAATTGCCAAAATTCATCAGGCGTAATTACGCCTCCGAAGTGGCGTAGTTACGCCTGTCGACGTGTCCCAAAGTCTGACTTCCCGCGTGACTGGCGTAGTTACGCCTCAAAAGTGGCGTAATTACGCCACTTAAAATTCTTCAAAATCACAATTGCCGTGAGACGGGCGTAGTTACGCCTTACATCAGGCGTAGTTACGCCTCAAGAAATTCTTTTAAAAGCTCAAATGCCGTAGCTTAGGCGTAGTTACGCCTCAAGACAGGCGTAATTACGCCTGTTGCTTTGATTCAAAGTGTTGATTTTTTACTTCAATTCATCCGTTCCTTCCGTCATTTGCACCCTTTTAGTCCACAAAACATGTAATTACCTGGATTCCTGCAAAACAACACATAACAAAACCAAAAGCGTAATTCTGATCGAAAACTAACACTAAACCATGCAAAACAAGAAGAAATATAAGTGTATAAAATACACTTATCAAACCCCCTAAACTTAAACTTTTGCTAGTCCCGAGCAAAACAACACAAAAACAAAACAAAAACAAATCAAAACTAAACTGACACAAAAAGACACACAAAACAAAGTTGTAAAACATTCCAATTGTGTAGGCCTCAGAGGTATTCAGACATGCATATCATTTTCTCAAGAATTCTCACGTGTGTGTGTGCTACCATTTCCATGTAATCAGTGAAGCAATCTTAACTCACACAAATCAATAGGACTTTGCAAGGCATAGGTTCAAATTGCATTGTTCAAAAACAGAGTGTATTTTGATGAATGCTAACAATGCATCAAGACTAGGTAATGAGATGCTCATATGTGAATGTCAAAACCATGTTTATTACAAGTGTTTCTCGAGTGTCATAGGTTCACTATTCATAACCTTCTCCACTAGTATATTAGACAAATGTGGCTTGGTCAATAGGTCTTAATAAGCTTGTAACGTTAGGCTTTGGCTCATGGCTTCAATAAAAGGAAAGGTATTCAAAGCAAGAGAGTAAGTTGAAATTATAATCAATTTGCGCATTCTCATCCCGCTTTCGACTCCTTCTATTGATGATTCATCAATTTTCTTTTCATCTCAATTCATCCTCTTTTCTCATCCTCCTTATCATTATTCACCTCATTATTTTTCTCTTTTTTTTTTTTTTTTCTCTTTTTTTTTCTCCGTTACTCCACTTCTCATTTTCAATTAAGATCGTAGGAGTTATTTGAACTTTTAAAGCGCAATAGAAGCTTACTCCCTTGAGGGTAGGCAATAGTGTATAAGCTTCAGCAAGGTGGTCAATGTGGGATTTTTGAAATGATGCCGAATGGGGGTTATTATGTGCCTAAGCACATGCCATTCGATTTTCAATAAGCTCAAAAGGGTAACTAAAGATAAAATGATGTCATTTGGTGGCTTCAAAGGCTCAAACGATAAAAAAAATTGCCTAAATCATTCCTAAGCCACATATGTCTGTATTTCGCCTCAAAGATTACTATAGTAAGTTCTATACTACTCTCAATTCACAAATAACTTACATGATTTGACCAATGTGCTCAGTTGCATCTGAAAACCGTGGTAATATCAGAGAAAATTTGAATGAGATTCTAAAAGATCTTGCAGACAATTAAATCCTCATTCTTTTACATTTAAGCTCAAAGAGGCTACTATGGCAATTTTCTATGAAAGAATCAAGGCCCAAATTATCAAGAATTGCCTATATCATTTTTGTGTTTGTTCAAATCATCATTGATTAATCAAATGGTCATGGGTTCTAGTGCAAGAATATGTGAGAACTCGAGAGCAACATGAAAACATGAAAATTTTAAAATTTTCCACAAATCAACTCAATTTTTCATCATTGGCCTCAACTGACTCGTAATACAACTTATGACACTCAAAACTCAACAGACTCTAAATCGAGACAAACCAATAAAAATAAGGAAAACAAACACACAAAAGCAACAGAAATCCACGTAGTTTGACTAGTTCAAAGTACCCCCCTAAACTTAGAAATGTGCATTGTCCTCAATGCATACACATGAAGGAATAAATAGAACGATGCACATACCTAATCGATGACCGTCAGTGGTCATCGTCATCCATATCGTCGGGGGCGGTTGTGGGAAAAGTGCTGGCTGGAAAATCGACGGCAATCCTTAGATGAAGAACTTTCGATTTGGTTGGCTAAGCTAGACCACTTTGTTGCAACCCCCTAAACTTGCTTCCTTGCACCAGTCGACTCCAAAAACCTGCAATTAATCGATAAAAATATGGACTTTAGAGGTGGGATATCATAATTAAGAGAGATTGAGGAGAAAAAAATCGAAATTGAAAAATTTAGGGGAAGGGGCAAAAAAAACGCGAGGCGTAATTACGCCGCTGGAGAGGCGTAATTACGCCTCGCCTACGGCATTTCAAAATTTACTGAAAATTGACAGGCGTAATTACGCCTTGAAGGAGGCGTAGTTACGCCTGTCCTACGGCATCTCAAATTTTTTTTTTTTTTTTTTTTTTTTAATAAAATAAAAATAAAATAAGGATACAGGATTCGGGTTGCCTCCCGAAAAGCGCTTAGTTTATAGTCCTCGGCCCGACTGTCTTCCATCCATTCACTTAGGCTCGCTCAGGTGAACCTCGTCCACGTCTCTTACTTCTTCCCCAAAATAATGCTTCAACCGCTGCCCATTTGCTTGAAATGTGTGACCGTCATCACATTTCAGTTCAATTGCTCCATATGGGGTCACTTTCTCAATAGTGAACGGCCCAGACCATCGTGACTTCAACTTTCCTGGAAATAGTCGGAGACGAGAGTTATATAGTAGCACTTTCTGACCAGGACTAAACTCTCTTCTCACGATTTGCTTGTCATGCCAATTCTTCGTTCGCTCCTTGTAGATCTTAGCATTTTCGTACGCTTCATTACGAAACTCATCCATCTCAGTGAGCTGTAGCAACCGTTGCTCACCAGCAGCCTTCAAATCAAAGTTCAGCTTCTTGATGGCCCAGAAAGCCCGATGTTCCAACTCGACCGGTAAGTGGCATGCTTTCCCAAAGACTAGACGATATGGGGACATCCCTATGGGAGTTTTGAATGCAGTGCGGTATGCCCATAATGCATCATCCAATTTCAGGGCCCAATCCTTTCGGTTAATACTGACCGTCTTTTCAAGAATTAGCTTAATTTCTCGGTTAGAAATTTCGGCTTGGCCATTCGTCTGTGGATGATAAGCCAATGCAATCTTATGCCGCACAGTGTATTTCGTCATCAAAGCACTGAAGATCTTGTTACAGAAGTGGGTCCCTTCATCACTGACAATCGATCTCGGCGTACCAAACCGTGTAAAGATGTTCTTTTGCACGAACTTGACCACGACCTGAGCGTCATTAGTCGATGTGGCAATCGCTTCAACCCAATTAGAAACATAGTCCACTGCTAGCAGAATATAGGACTGTCCACAAGATGGTGGGAAGGGGCCCATGAAATCAATACCCCATACATCGAAGATTTCTAATTCCAAGATATTTGTCAATGGCATCTCATGGCGTTTAGAAATATTACCAATGCGCTGACAACGATCACACGTCTTCACCAAAGTATAACTGTCTCGATGTAGCTCTGGCCAATAGAAACCCGATTGAAGCACTTTTGCTGCTGTCCTTGCTGCTCCAAAATGTCCTCCATAAGGTCTGGAGTGACACTTTTCAAGAATCTCTCTTGATTCCTCCTCAGTTACGCATCTCCGGACAATTTGGTCTGCACAGCGTCTGAATACATACGGTTCATCCCAGTAATAATTCTTCACATCATGAAAGAACTTCTTCCTTTGCTGGTAAGTGAGGTCTGGAGGCAATATACCACACGACAAATAGTTAGCAAAATCAGCGAACCACGGAGTTTTAGTACATACCTCAAATAGATGTTCATCAGGAAAGTTCTCTTGTATGACTCCATGATCCATTTGATTCTCCAACTCCAAACGAGATAAGTGATCTGCTACTTGATTTTCACTGCCCTTTTTATCCAAGATCTCAAAATCAAACTCTTGTAGCAACAAGATCCATCTAATCAACCGGGGTTTCGCATCCTTCTTGGCAAAAAGATAACGAATCGCTGCATGATCTGTGTAAACTATGACCTTTGTCCCGATCAGATATGCTCTAAATTTGTCGAATGCATACACCACAGCTAGCATCTCTTTCTCGGTGGTCGTGTAATTCTGTTGGGCTCCATCAAGAGTTCTACTTGCATAGTAGATCGCCCTAAAAATCTTGTCTCTCTTTTGCCCCAAAACTGCTCCCACAGCATAGTCGCTGGCATCACACATTAAAACAAATGGCTCCTTCCAATCCGGCACTATGATGATTGGTGCAGATATAAGTGCTTTCTTTAGCCTGTTAAATGCCTGCAAACACAAAGCATCAAAGACAAAAGGTGAGTCCTTTTCTAACAAATTACACAAGGGCTTAGCTATTTTAGAAAAATCTTTAATAAAACGGCGATAAAACCCGGCATGTCCAAGGAAGCTCCTAATAGCCTTCTCATTGTTCGGAGGTGGAAGCTTCTCAATTGCAACCACTTTTGCTCTATCCACTTCAAGTCCTTGAGATGACACCTTATGGCCAAGGACAATACCCTCTTGCACCATAAAGTGACATTTCTCCCAATTTAACACGAGGTTCTTTTCTTGGCAGCGCTGTAACACAAGAGATAGGTTATGCAAACAATGATCAAAAGAGGAACCAAATACCGAAAAGTCGTCCATGAAGACTTCAAGGATCTCCTCCACCATATCTGAAAATATCGCCATCATGCACCGTTGAAAAGTAGCAGGTGCGTTGCACAAACCAAAAGGCATTCTTCTAAACGCAAAGGTGCCATATGGACAGGTAAACGTTGTCTTCTCTTGATCCTCGGGGTCTATGGCAATTTGATTATATCCTGAATAGCCATCTAAGAAACAATAATAACAATAACCGGCTAACCTGTCAAGCATCTGATCAATAAATGGAAGAGGGAAGTGGTCCTTCCTTGTGGCCTTGTTGAGTTTCCTATAGTCAATGCAAACTCGCCACCCCGTCACAGTTCGAGTTGAGATCAACTCATTATTTTCATTTCTTACCACTGTCATCCCTCCTTTCTTTGGCACAACCTGTACTGGGGAAACCCATGCACTATCTGAAATAGCATAAATAATCCCAGCATTTAACAATTTAAGCACTTCTGCTTTTACTACCTCCTTCATTGCTGGATTTAACCGCCTTTGATGATCAATGGAAGGAATGAAAGAATCCTCCATAAGTATTTTATGCATGCACAAAGACGGGCTAATCCCCTTGATATCAGAAATCGACCAACCCAAAGCAGATTTATAAGTCCTCAATACACGTAATAATTTATCCTTCTCTAAAGAACAAAGAGATGAAGATATAATTACCGGGTATGTCGAATTCTCACCCAAGAATGCATAAGTAAGGTGGGCCGGTAGTTCTTTCAGTTCCGAGCTCGCCTTCGTATCTTCTTTGACTGATGTATCTCGTACATCTTCCTCTTTTCCAGCAGTGTTGCTCTCCTTAGGCAGGCTCTTAAGTGCTTCCACTTGCTCAGCAAGATCAGGTTCAGTTGCATCCACTTTCATAATAGAGTTGACCATGCAATTCTCCAATGGATCCTCCGGTATTGCTCCTACTTCAAAGTTATGCACACATGAGTCAATTACATCCAAAAACTTGCAAGTACTTACCTCGTCAGGTCCCTTGAGAGCTTTGTAAATATTGAACATGACTTCTTCTCCTCCAACTCTCAAGGATAATTCTCCTCTTTGGACATCTATAAGTGCCCTGCCTGTTGCTAAGAATGGTCTCCCCAAAATTAATGGAACATCTCCATCTTCCTCCATGTCTAGAACCACAAAATCTGCAGGGAAAATAAATTTGTCCACTTTCACAAGCACATCTTCAATTATCCCTCTAGGATATGTGAGAGACCTATCCGCCAATTGCAATGTGATTGTAGTAGGCTTCACTTCACCAAGCCCTAAACTCCTGAAAACAGATAAAGGCATTAGATTAATACTTGCACCTAAATCACATAACGCCCTATTAAATGTAGAACTACCAATAATACAAGGAATAGTAAAACTCCCTGGATCTTTCAATTTTTGTGGTAGCTTCTTTTGAAGGATTGCACTGCATTCTTCTGTGAGATTCACGGTTTCAAACTCCTCAAGCTTCCTCTTTCTTGCCATTATATCCTTCATAAACTTTGTATAATTAGGCATTTGTTGCAACGCCTCGGCAAAAGGAATATTTATGTGGATTTTCTTGAAAATCTCCAAGAATTTGGCAAACTGGTCATCTATAGCCTTTTTCCTGAAACGTTGAGGATATGGAAGTGTAGGCTTGTACATAGGAAGCTTTTCCGGTAATGTGACTTGCTTCTCCTTTTCAACTTCTTTAGGGGTTTCAACCTGAATTTGAGTTTCCTCAACAGATGGCTCATCAACATGTACTGGTTCTACATCCCCAAGTTCTTTACCACTTCTCAATGACACGGCCTTGCACTGCTCCCTTGGGTTCACTTCGGTGTTGCTAGGAAATGATCCTCTTTGTTGGTTGTTCATGGCATTAGCAAGCTGCCCAATTTGCACCTCAAGAGATTTCATTGTAGCACCCATGTTGTTCATGTGACCCTCAATCGTATCAAGCCTCGACTCATTCTTCTCAAGCCTCAATTTCGAACTTTGAACAAAAGTGTTCACCAAATCTTCAAATGAAGGTTTACCTTCATTCTTTTGTGGAGCATATCCAGGTGGTGGATTCAGAGCACTATTGTTGTTGGCATATGAGAGTCTATCATTGTTGTGGAACCCTTGTTGATACGGATTGCTTCGGTAGTTATTATTGTTGTTGGGATACCGATTGTTTATGAACTGAACGTGCTCTTGCTCTGCTTCCCTTGACAACTCCATTCCAGCTGCAGCGGCGGCTAATTCAATAGTAGGTGGTGCTCCTTGCTTGGTCAGAGCTGCTACCTGCGTGGTTAGTGCAGACAGTTGTGCAGTAAGAGTACTAAAATGATCAACCTCATACATACCTATGGGTTTCCTTGCCATGGCTCGCTCACTGGGCCACTGGAAGCTGTTAGCCGACATCTCCTCAAGTAATTCAAAGGCAGCATCTGCAGTCTTAGAAAATAGTGTTCCTCCTGCTGCAGCATCCACAATGATCCTAGTTGGTCCATTCAACCCATTGTAAATAACTGAATCTGCACCCAGCTTTCATAGTTATGTTGTGGACACCTCCTCAATAAATCCTTGAATCGCTCCCATGCCTCGTATAGTTGTTCAGAATCAATTTGTCTGAACGTACTGATTTCAGTTCTCAGTTGAGCTGACTTAGCTGGTGGGAAAAACTTTGAGAGGAATTTCGATGCCATTTCCGCCCATGTGTTAATACCATTGTTTGGAAGAGATTGTTGCCAGCTCCTTGCATGGTCCCTAAGAGAGAAAGGGAACAATCGCAGTCTCACAGTATCTTCTGGAACACCATTCATCTTCACAGTATCAGCTATCTCCAAAAATATCCTCAAATGCAAGTTGGGGTCTTCAACAGGGGATCCACCAAACTGATTCTGTTGCACCATACTTATCAATGCCGGCTTAAGTTCAAAGTTGTTGGCATTGATAGTCTGGCGAGCTATCCCAGAGTAATTGTTGTTGACCAAAGGTTTGAAATAATCTCTGATCGCCCTTTGAGGTTCAACAAGTTGTGGAGGTGGTTCGTTGTTGTCTCTATTTGCAGCCATTTCTATCAATTCCTCCCTTCTCGTTTTTCTCAGTCTTCTTGCAGTTCTCTCGATCTCAGGATCAAACAGTAACGATTCAGGAGTAGTGTACTTTCGCATGCACTGCAAAAAATTCAGAAAAGACAAAATTCACTCCAAAATAAAATGAATAAAAGCTCTAAATTAAAACCAAGATTAATTGGTACAGTATCAGATTGTACTAAATAAATCAATCCCCGGCAACGGCGCCAAAAACTTGTTGCGAAAAATCCCTTACCGCAAGCGCACGGTAGTCAAGTTTTAATATAGAAAGATGTCGAACCCACAGAGATTGATTAAATAGTTAAATCTAAGTACTGAATTAAAATAATCTTTGCTTTATTTAGAGAATCGAATAGTTGAGTGTTAAGCGAAGAATAAAAATTAATTAACTAACGATGATCAAATATTGAGTTGAAAAAGAAATCAGTTGGAGACGAATCTAGGAGTACGATTTCACTTGTTCATCCACTACACCTATCATTCCTCGATTTCCATTTTATGGATTTCCTAGTTTACTAGCCGAGAATTCTTATTTGTTTCTACTCCCCCTCCCGGGTGTTAAGCAGAAGTAATTATCTAACATTAATCTTGATATCCCTATCTAAGATTAATTATCAAACAATTGTAAAAGCGCAGTAATTCCTATGACGACTTCTATGGAGTTATAGGCCTTCCGAACAATATAACTACCACGATACGAATTCCTTCTTTCCTATTCATAACCCCCTCTCCCGAGTGATAGATCACAAATATGGAATCATTCAATCCATGGCCAGTAGATTAAAAGCATTAAGAACAGGAAAACATAAATAAACCATACGGAAATCCAAATAAACTTCAATCAATTCATAATAAGCGTAGTTTCAAAACAAGCTACATCGTCTCCTAGAAAATAAAATTAGCTCATGCTAGAAGTATTTAAACACATAGACATGTTTAAATAACCCATAAAAATTGATAAAAGTTTAGAGATACAAAACGAATTGGACGCTATTCTTCGATCTCCGATGAACGCCGCCGTCTCGTGATGAATTCTCTACTTTTTGCTCCGAGCCGTCGTCGTTATTCTTCTCCGTTCTTCAACCCTAGCCTCTTTCACTCCCCAAAATATATCTAAGTCTCAATAGCCTTCGAAAATCCTCCTCTAAACCCTTTAAAAGTCCCGTGCAATCAACTAAGGAAAGTCTCCAAAATTGCCAAAATTCATCAGGCGTAATTACGCCTCCGAAGTGGCGTAGTTACGCCTGTCGACGTGTCCCAAAGTCTGACTTCCCGCGTGACTGGCGTAGTTACGCCTCAAAAGTGGCGTAATTACGCCACTTAAAATTCTTCAAAATCACAATTGCCGTGAGACAGGCGTAGTTACGCCTTACATCAGGCGTAGTTACGCCTCAAGAAATTCTTTTAAAAGCTCAAATGCCGTAGCTTAGGCGTAGTTACGCCTCAAGACAGGCGTAATTACGCCTGTTGCTTTGATTCAAAGTGTTGATTTTTTACTTCAATTCATCCGTTCCTTCCGTCATTTGCACCCTTTTAGTCCACAAAACATGTAATTACCTGGATTCCTGCAAAACAACACATAACAAAACCAAAAGCGTAATTCTGATCGAAAACTAACACTAAACCATGCAAAACAAGAAGAAATATAAGTGTATAAAATACACTTATCAAAGGGGTTGGGGTCTTACATTAGTGGTATCAGAGCAGTGGTTAGCTCTTTGAGATGTTTAATGGCCTAGGCATGTATATCACATACTTTTATGCATGATTGTAGTTTTCTGTCATTGTGACATGACGCCTGCTATGTGCATTTTATGAAAATTGGCGTTATTGCTAACAATCGTGATTGCAGGATCGTATGAGATACGATGAACATACACAATGAGGGTGGGATGGTTGAAAAGCCTCGAGTATGGTAACTCGTTGTATTTATATCCTTAGCTTGACTATGGTAAAACTGATAATGCCTTTTAAGGTGCGTGATGAATGACATCGATGACGGTAATTAATGTTGATAATAAGTGGACGTTGTTACTAGTAGAGGGATAAATGCATTTTATTGAGTTGAGTTTTGTGTACATGTTATGTATATGTATGTGCAGTGCTGAGAAATCTGATTTTGCAGGAGAAATCAGAAAATGAGATATGATATCTGAGAATAGGAAATGGCAGGCAGTACTGTGCGGTTGGAGTATGACAACAGATGATGTGACAATCGGGTATGTGTGTGTCATTTACAGGATAGCACAGGTACGTGTTGATGCACGAGCATGTATTGATATTTATATTGATGTTGTTAGGATATAATGATGATGGTAAATCCATGATGTGTCGCAGTAGTAGGGGAGCGACGATGGGGTATAGTAGGCTTGATGATGCTACTATATCGATTATATACGATGTGTCGCAAAGAGGATGCGACGGTGTGGTATAGTAGGCTTGTTGTTGTCACTATATCGATTATTTACGATGTGGTCGCCGCTGACGAGCGAGCGATGTGATATGGGTCGCCACTGATGAGTGAGCGATGTGTTATTGGGTCACCACTGACGAGTGAGTGATGTGGTTGCCGCTGAAGAGCGAGCGATGTGATTGGGTCGCCACTGAGGAGTGAGCGATGTGATATTGGGTCGCCACTGAGGAGTGAGCGATATAATTATTAATTGTGCAATTGATTTAATTATGGTGTTTATATGACATGTCGAGATTTAATTCTTGGGTATCGGATTTCGGAGCGGAGTTGGGATAAATAATTCCGGGATCGAATTTATAATGCTAATTAACACCGAAAATTTATTAAAATGATTGAATAAATATAAAATTTGCATTAAATCGAAAGATTTAATTTTTGTGATTCAAATAAGGACATGAAGTTATGTGTGGACTGTACATGTGATGCACATGCACCAGTACACCGGTGACACCCCGATGTTCATAATTGGTCGGGAATTAATATATATCGGTGTAGGATGTAAAACACATAACAAAACGTGTAAAACACACACAGATCGTGGACACCTACTAAAAGGTGCGAAAACACACACTGCTCGCGCGACAACCGACCACCGTGTACTTATCCGTTCACCGCCGTCCAACAACCTAACGACAAGAACGACCTACCACCGTGTTCACAACTCAGAGGCGCATCTTTCTATACCAGATAATCGAATTTTGGTGTTTGAAAAGGTTTTCAATTTTACCCTGGAACGATGAAACTCGCGCAGACTACGGTTTGAGCGCGTTTGGTTCGATTTGTTCGATTCTACTACGAATTGGAAGCAACCAAAGCACCGAATATCTTCCTTGCACCTGGACGAAACTTTCTACACCGGTCGCCGCCTCTACCGACGCCGGAGCCCACCGGAATTGTACGAAATGCGTGCGTAAACTGTGTGAGAAATTGGGTAAAATTTGATATCCGATTTTCCGACTTTGCTTCGATAATTACCAGTTAATTTGAGTTCGTAAATGAGCTGCTATCCTTGCTTGAAAATCTGCTGCAATTGATTCAAATCTTGTTATGTTGGTTTCACCTTCCTGCTGAATGAGTCTATCTATGCTGCTGAAATGAGTTAAAATAGACTGCTGTAGAGAATTGAATTAACCTGGTATTTGGGCAAATTCTTGTTGAAGTTTGGGGTTTACATGGCCAAAATTTAAGGGACGTAACTGCTGAATTTTGGGGTTGTTTGGGCTTGAAAATCATGCATGTATGGTGTTTGTTCATATACGTAAGTGATATTCAAGTGTTGGCTCAAAAGCCCTATAAGTTGTATAGTAGGAAAGTCTACTTTTATGACTTAAAATATTGTAGTGTTTTGGTGAGTGTTGAGCTATGATGTGAGATGCTAATGACTTCGAGCCTGTGTCATTATGTCCATAGGAGAGTTAGATACATATCAATGTGTGTTATAAACAAATATTAAATTGTATACTTATGAATATGCTTGAATATGTGACATAGCATAAATTGGTGATTTATATCACTTGGATGAGTTAATGATGATCATATTGAGTTGTTGAATTAAGATATTGAATCGATATGAATGATATCGATTGGATTGTAAATGAACTAATATTAAGTGATAATTTTGATATAGTTTCTTCATGATTCTCAAGATGTCGGGATAGCCCATCATGTTGTCGACTATAAGGTACGTGGTGACGTACGAGCAGGTATACCCAGTATTTATATATTCATGCATACATGTATTTAATTGTGATGTTTTAATGTTCAGTGATTGAGTTTGATAATTGAGTTTAATACACGTGGAATGGTGGATACGTCGATGTACGTGATCCGGGTATACGAGTTGATTATTGATGCCTTTGGCATGATCGATATGCGAAGTGGTTGAGAATGAGATTAATTGATAGGTAGAGATGCCTTCGAGATAAGATTCGTCATGATTAAGTATAAATGATAAATTGTGGTTATGTCGTATTTATTGCATTGATGAGTATCATGCGTTGAATAATGATATTGAACATGATGTTTATGCAAGTATATAAGATTGAAACAGGAACAGTTCGTGATAGCTATGCCGGTTCGGAATTTGTAACAGGGAGTATACTTTTTGAGTTTTGAATAATCTAAATTGTTGCATTACAATTTCGTATATTGATTTGAGAATGAATATTGAGTTGGAGTATGCTCACCCATGTGGGGGTTGTTTCTGTTGAAACAGGTACAACAGTTACTAAGCTATTTTGGGATATTGGTTCGAGCTTTGTTGGATCATGCCGCTTCCAGAAGCGTATATGAGTGTTGGTAAATAGTATATGCTATTTATTCAGTTAGATTGGTATTCATTTATTTGTTGATCGTATGTGAGCAACTGGAAGCATGTATATGGACTGTATAAGGGTGTTGAAGCCCACTTTTGTTGTCTTCTTAGTATTGTGTTTTTCCCTGGCTGGGAATTGTTTTGATGATGTGTTTTATTTTGGGATAGCTCAATTTATGGGGAGACTCTGCCCAAATTTTTATAAAAACCCACAATGTAAAAGTGGTGCAATGGTGATGATAATGGGTGAACCTTGAGTCTTATTGCTGAGTATTATTTATGTCATGGATAATATGTGAAGCATGTAAGGATTCTTTTCAAGAATGAATTTTTTTTTTATATACTCATACGACTTCATAAATGCACTAATGACGAGTATAAGGGGTTGTGACGTCGTAAATGCACTAATGACGAGTATAAGGGGTTGGGGTCTTACAACATCCACCCCAAATAACGTTGGATGTTTTCATGGTAAGGACTTTGCACATGAAGACTCATGAAAATATTTACTCACTTTCCAAAAGTACAACATAACTTGTATCTTTAAATTATAATTGAGAAAAAATAATCGAATTAATTTTCATGATAAGTGGAACGGTCCTATTATCATTACATTCATATTTCACCTTTGGTATTTTACTAAAATAAAACTTCATTAAACTTTTATGTCAAATCAAGATTAGCTTATGACTACAAGATTGAACACTTTCATATTAGGTCCTGAATTATTAAGCTCAACTGTTTGAATTTAATTAACGTGATTGGATAGATCATCATAATAAGTATTTATATAATTCTTATAATTCTCATGGCGAATGTCATATTTAGAGCCAAACTCATTTTCTTATTTTCTTATGTTGTCGTTGTACCTCAAATGCTTTCATCAATCAATTAAGTTACTTTAATTATTGATGGCTGAAATCAATTTCGATTCTAACTCAAAATTATTGAATTTCAATTTCAAGTGAAGAGAGTTATGTTTGAAATACAAATTATATGTTTGGTACAAAATCTATATTCTCTTCGCTTATATAATTCCTATAATTCTGCATGGTCTAGGTATATACTAGGCATGAAATCAAAGCTCATTGTGATATTTAGAGCCAAACTCATTTTCTCTTTTTGTCGTTGTACCTCAAATGCTTTTATCAATCAATCAAGTTACTTTAATTATTGATGGCTGAAATCAATTTCGATTTTAACTCAAAATTATTGAATTTCGATTTCACGTGAAGAGAGCTATGTTTGAAATACAAAATTATATTTTTGGTACAAAATCTATATTCTCTTCTACATCAATAGCTTATATAATTCATATAATACTAGGCATGAACTCAAAGCTCATTGTGATATTTAGAGCCAAACTCATTTTCTCTTTTTGTCGTTGTTGAGCCTTAAACACTTGGTTGAGTTTAATACTTAATTTATCCCCGGATTACTTTTTAGTTTTGATGTCAACAAAACTTGTGTTTGTTATACTAATATATCTACTTAGTGTGCAGATTTATTGGTTGGAAAGTGAATTGATTGAAGAAAATTAAGTATGCAAATTCTGGTCTGGATCGCCCCAGGCAATGGTGACCATCGCCCCAGGCGATGGCAGCCAGGAAGGCATCACCACGCACATCGACAGAGGCGACGCCGAGGCTCGTGCGCAGGGGGAGTTCGCCCGAGGCGATGGCTTGATCGCCCGAGGCGATGCGTTGAACGCTTGAAGAGATGTGTGCATCGTTTGAGGCGATGAAGATTTTGGACCAGCTGAGGCTACGGCATTGATTTGTGTCGTTGATCGCCTGAGGCGATCGGTACATCGCCTGAGGCGATGCGTGCAATATGATGACCGTTGGGGCGCGGCGATGGTGATCGCCCGAGGTGATGTCCGAGGCGATCGAGGAGTGATTTCAGCCGCCTTATGTATAGCAAGGGCTAGTAGGAGCCTTGGGGCCTCCTACACTATAAATATGGATGTTTTTGAGCATTTTGAAGATAAGAAACAAGCCTACAAACTTCATCAAAGTTTTGCTTATTCAAATTTCATATAGCATTGCAATCTCCATACATTTGTGTTGTATTGGAGTTTGTGATTCTTTTCTTTTGAGAGAGTCTTGTTTTCTTCGTGTTGTTACACCGTGAAGGTGTTGTTGATTTATTTGTAAGGTCCTTACAACACCGACGCAAGTTGGAAATTGTAAAGTCATCAACAAGTAAAGTTGGAGCATGTGTTGTGGCTATCCTTGTAGCCCTTAAGGCCAAGAAGACTCGTGAAGAGTGTTGGTAACTCGGGAAGAGTTTTTGTGTGGCTATCCTTAGAGCCCTTAAGGCCAAGAAGACTCGTGAAGAGTGTGGTGCTCGTGAAGAGCTTTTTGTGTACTCGGGAAGAGTTGTATTGTGGCTAACTTGGAGCCCTCAAGGCCAAGATCATTTGTTCTAGTGGAACCTCGGTTGGAAGTTATCTAGCTGGGAAGAGGAGACGTAGGCGATTCATCGCCGAACTTCTATAACAAATCTTATTGTCATTTACCGATTTATTACATTACGCATTTATATATTTATTTTTGCAAACTAATTTTAACAAGCTAAAGTAGCCAAGGAACCTCATTCACCCCCTCCCCCCCCCCCCCCACTCTTCGGTTCCAACAAGTGGTATCAGAGCCATTTGATTTTTGTTTTAAATCAAAATTTTTCTATGGCTAATCTAGCAAATGGGTTTGCTCAAGGTCAATCGACAAACCGTCCTCCGCTCTTCACGGGTGATAACTACGTGTATTGGAAAAATAGAATTTCTCTATACATCCAATCCGTAGATTATGATCTATGGAAGATCATTGTGAAAGGTCCACACATTCCTTTAAAGGAAGTTGGGGGGATTAAGTATTCCCAAAGAAATGGACGATTTCACAAGAGCGGACATGATATTAATTTCACAAAATGCTAAAGCTATTAATATTTTGCATTGTGCTTTAGATATGAAGGAGTACAACCGGATCTCGATGTGCTCAACCACAAAGGAGATATGTGACAAATTGTAAATTTGTCATGAAGGAACCAACCAAGTAAAAGAGACAAAGATAGACTACTACAACTCAAATATGAGACATTTGAGATGGAGTCTGGAGAAGAGGTTGATTCGATGTTTAGAAGGCTCACCCAAATCATAAACGAGCTTGCCCAACTTGGAGAGAAGTATCCTCCAAAGAAAATATGGAGAAGAGCTCTAAGAGCCTTGCCAAAGGAATGGGATGCAAAGAGAACCGCCATCATCGAATCAAACAAAGGAGAAAATGCATCTTATGACCTTGATGAACTTCATGGCACATTGGTAACCCATGAGCTTGAAGTGTCAACAAGGAAAGGAATAAATGAGGAAGATAGATCCAAAATAAATTGGATAGCCTTGGTTGGGAGGAAAGATCAATCCGAGGATGAAGATGATGATGATGATGATGATGATGATGATGATGATGATGAGATGATCTTGTTCACTGAAAGTTCAAGAAGTTCTTCAACAAACATAACAAGCCAAAGACCTCTAGTGCTACCAAACATGATTCCAAACACGAGGTAACTTGTTATAATTGTCAAGATAAAGGTCATTATGCTAACAAATGTCCTAGGAAGAAGAATGAAGACAAAGGCAAGAAGAAGGCCCTAATAGCCACATGGAGTGATAGTGACTCCGATGAAGAAGAAGCCACAAATCTTTGTCTAATGGCTCTTGGAGATGAAGATGAAGAGGATGATGATGAGGTACCATCTTATGATGAATTATTAGATGCTTATAATGAACTCATTGATTGTCTTGGTAAAACCAAGAAGAGCAACAAATTGCTTAAGCTAGACTTGGCTAAGAAGGAAGAAGAAAATATTTCTTTGAAAAATCAAGTGCATGATTTAAAGACATCTTTTTGCCAAGTTTAGTGATAGTAGTTTAAATATGAATGAATTGCTTGGCTTGCAACGGTGTAGCTTTGATAAAGCCGGACTAGGTTTCTCAAGCAAAACTAAAACTTTTTCAAGCTTGTTGGCTAAAGCCAAGCATAATTCTCCTACTTGCAATTATTGTTAAAAAAATGGTCATACTAAGAATAAATGTAGGTTTGCTAATATCCAATACCAACCTAACAAAAGGTGGAAATGGATTCTAAATGTGCCAATGAAAGCTAACCCTCAAGGACCCAAAAATCAAATGGGTACCAAAGATCCTCCAATTGTTAGTTTGTTTTGTAGGGACAACAAATGGATGGATGATGAAGGTACAAGCACCTCAAGGGAGGAGATTATCTCATTCACCACAATATAAGAGGCGCGAGGTATAGAACCAATGACAAGAACAAACTCTTGTCATCAAAGGTAAATTTATTTTAAGCATTTTAAAAGAGCAATTCAAAATTCATTGGCACAAATTAATTGTGACCAATAAATAATGAAGCTCAATATTCATTGATAGTAAAATGCATTACCCCTCACCATATGCACATATAAATTATTTTGATGCATGATGTATGCTTATCCTTTTATAGTAAGTATCTTGATATGCCTTGAATTCAAATTTGAATATGCTATGTGAAATGTGAAACTATGTGATTAAGCATGCTATAATTGTTTAGATGCTCTATCTTTGATATATTGCTATCATGATCTTAATAAATGTATCAAATGATGCTTTGAGAATTTTAATGTTTATTGGGCACGAGTGCATGAAATCTTGGTATAACATATGCACACTTTGCAATGTTTAGAATTCATTGTTGATTGCCTTAAACTCATGTTTATCTTTCATCTCTAAGAGATTTAATCTTATGCTTATTTTGGCTATTACATGCGTGATGAGGAACATGTGTAAATTGTTGCTTTGTGTCAACATATAATTATGCTATGTTTATTTGAATTTTATGCTTTTTGATTATCACAAAAAGGGGGAGAATTTTGTGATAAACTTGAATCTTAATGCATGCATAGTTTAAGGGGGAGAGCTTTGTATGCATGGTTTGAGGGGGGAGAGTTGTTTGCTTTATGCTTTACTTGGTAATCTTGTATGTGATATGCAATTGTTAAGGGGGAGTCATGTTTACTCACATTTCATGCATATTACATATTCAAGTTTATCAAGTTTGTGATCATAAAAAAGGGGGAGATTGTTGAGCCTTAAACGCTTGGTTGAGTTTAATGCTTAATTTATTCCGGATTATTTTTGAGTTTTGATGATCAACAAAACTTGTGTTTTTTATACTAATATGTCTACTTAGTGTGCAGATTTATTGGTTGGAAAGTGAATTGATTGAAGAAAATCAAGGTGTTGTTGATTTATTTGTGATACCAATTTGTTAGTTCCGGATCTTATCGATGAGATTTTAAAGATGACAAAACATATCAGACCGGATCGAGTGAAATCAGACTGACCAGAACGATCGCCCAAAACAGATCAAGCTGATAAGATGACAAAGCATATCAGACCGGATCGAGGGTAATTAGACTGACCAGATCAATAGCTCAAAACAGAACAAGCTGATAAGGCATATTACCTATCAGACCGGATCGATGGATCTCAGACTGACTAGATCGATGCTTCAGATCGATCTCAATCTCTATCAGATCAGAGCAGTCAAGGATACATAAAGAATGGCTCCTCAGTCCGAATCATTAACGGCTATTTATTGTAGCATTTAATGTTGTAATTAATGCTACAAAGGACCAAAGACTGAAGATTGCCATAAAAGGTAAGAAGACAAAGAAGAGCTTACCTGACAGTCGCCGAAAGTATTAACCAGAACGGCAAGTATCCTGAAGAAGAAGACTGTAGCCTACTCAGATTTTAAGCAGAGTCAAAGTTGCACATTAAGGGAAATAATGTCGTTGGTACTTACAACTATAAAAGGATGCAACAAAAGGAATATAGAGGACTCTCGCTGATCAATTGAAAAACGCACAAGAAAGCAAAACAACACAAGCTTACAAGCTCAGAAGCTCTCGAGCTGAAATTATTCTTAAGCACGTTTACTTTGTAACATTTGATCATTTAGGATCACTGTGCGCATTTTGTGTATTTTGTATTGAAAAACAGAAGTGAGAAACAAATTGTAACTGTCAGACAGAGTGTGTCTGAGCAGATCGAGTGACTAGGAGTTTCAGACTGGTAGTGAGGTAAATCCATCCTGAATCGGGTTTGTACAACAGGATTGTATAAATCAAAGTCTTCTAGTATAAACCTTCCTTAATTGGAAGAAGGGGAGACGTAGAAGGATTACACCACCTTCGAACTTCCAGAAACATATCCTGTGCATTATCTTTCTGCACTTGTTCTTTCACACTAGCCATCGAGCCGTTCTTACATATACAAGAACAGACCGTTCCGCACTTATACTTTCAGTGGTCTGTTCTGTACAAGAGTTGATTAAGAAACAGATTTCTTTCACTAATCCGAAAGAAATCACAAGGGATTAAATTTTACAAGGAGTGTTCATACACCCCCCTCTAAACACTCCGGACCGATCCTAACAAGTGGTATCAGAGCAGGTCATCTTAATCAGCACAAAGACACTTGAGCTGATGGCATCTTTCAACAAAATTCCTATGTTTTCAAAAGAAGACTATGATGACTGGAGAATCAGAATGCAAGCTCATCTGGCAGCTCAGGATGACGATATGTGGTTCGTCATCACTGATGGACCAATGAAGATTCTGAAAGTCAATACAGCAGTCGCCATTACTGATGGTGAACCACAAATGGTAGAAAAGGACAGATCCCTCTGGACGAATGAGGAAAGAAAGAAAGCAAATCTCGATAATGTGGCCAAAGACATCTTGTTCAAGACATTGGACAAAAACATGTTCAGCAAAATCAAAATGTGCTCTACTGCCAAAGAAATTTGGGAGAAGATAGCTCAGCTATGTGAAGGCAACGACCAGACCAAAGAAAACAAGCTGACTGCTGCTCTTCAAAGATTTGAGAGCATAAAAATGAAGAGTGGAGAAACTCTAAATGAGTTTGATGAAAGAGTCACTGGCATCATAAATGAACTGAATGGTCTGGGGAAGGAATATTCTAACAGAGAGATCGCTCTGAAAGTTATGAGAGCTCTTCCAAAGGAATGGGATGTTAAGACCATTGCCATGATGGAATCAAAAGATCTTAACAAAGTTGAACTCCATGATCTGTTTACAGATCTTAAGGCCTATGAGTTTGAACTGATAAGCAGAGGTGAAACAGAGTCATTCATCTCTCAACCAAACAAGGCCCTGGCAGCCATTCCAGACCAGATCGCCTCAACATCAGACCGATCCGCTGAACAGATAAGTAATGATGCTATGTCATTATTTATCAAGAAATTCGGTAAATTCATGTCTAAGAATAAGAGAAACTTCAAACCCTATCATCATTATAAATCAAGAAAAGATGATGCTGTTAACGATCAGGCTTGCTACAATTGTGGTAAGACTGGACATTTTATTGCAGATTGCACCAGACCGAAGAAAGAAGAACGGAAAGAGAAGCATCGTGATGATAGGAAGAAGAAGCACTACAAAGACCACAAGAATCATGGAAAATCCCAAAAAGTCCTAGTAGCTGAAGAGGGAAACAGCAAATGGGCTCAGACAGAGTCAGACTCGGAGAGCTCTGAATATTCTTCCAGCGAAAGCAAAGAAGATATTCAATGTCTTATGGCAGACGAAGAGATGAGTCAGACAGACGAGGTATATGATCTTGACTCAAATGAATTTACACGAGAAGAGCTCATGTCCGCACTGCAAGACATGGCTAATGATTATAGGATCTTAGCTGAATCATTTGAGAAAAATAAAGCTAAAGCCAGTAATCAAATAGACGAGCACAATAAACCAAGCTGCTCTGAGCAGGGTGAGTGCAATAATCTAAAGATCGAGCTGAATAAGCTGAAAATCTCCTATGATCAGCTCCATGAAGAAAATAAGAGAATTAGCACACAAAATGCTAAGCTTTCTCATATATTCAAAACATGGACAAAATCCAGAACATCGCTGGAAGAATTACAAGAGGTTCAAAGAAACGTCGGTGATGTCACCGGCATAGGCTTTGACACCAAAGAATGCACCAAAGATGAAACTGAGCTGTCGCTGGTAAAGAACCACAAATGACATTTGTTAAATCCAGCACAGTATATGAGACTGAAGCACCTAAGACTTACGTGAATCAAAATCTGAGAAAAGGGATTGGTTATGTTGACCAAGCCAAAGAAAAGGCACCAGCAAGATTTGCGTCTATCAGACCAAATCCAAAGGTGCAAGATCTAAGGCAAGGAAGACAATACAATTACTACAATTCGAAACCGATTCAACGAAGATATAGACTACCTTATGAGAATCAAAGGTTTCCATATCGCACACATTATCACACACAACATCGAAACAGACCAGCTCACAGCACACCACACACACAAAAGCCATTGAAGCTGATACAGGTGTGGGTTCCCAAAGGGCTAATCCGTTCTGGGCCCAAATAGGATTGGGTACCAACAATTATTGTATTTGATGACAGGTACCGAAGAAACTCGCATCAGACTGGTATTTGGACAGTGGGTGTTTTCGTCACATGACTGGAAACATCGAGCTGCTGTCTGAAGTTACAGAATGTACTGGACCCAAGATCATCTTCGGAGATAACTCAAAGGGTAAGACCGTGGGCAAGGGTAAGATTGTCCATGGTAACATTATTATCAATGATGTGCTGTTAGTTGAAAATCTGTGCTATAATCTGATTAGTATAAGTCAACTCTGTGATAATGGTTATGCTGTAGAATTTCACAAACACACTTGCACTGTTAAATCATCAGACGGCATAACCATGCTTGTAGGAATCAGGAATGGAAATACATATAAGATTAACTGGAATCATGCTCAACCTGACAATCCTACTTGCTTCATCGCTAACAATGATAATAAACATTGGATGTGGCATAAGCGCTTGAATCATATAAACTTTAAGACCATTTCCAGCCTGTGTAAACATGATTTAGTTATCGGTCTGCCCAAGATCAATTTTGCTAAGGATAAGATCTGCGAAGCTTGCCAAATGGGCAAACAGATCAGATCATCCTTCAAAAACAAGAATGTCAAATCCTCATCCCGCTGTTTAGAATTATTGCATATGGACTTGTTTGGTCCTATACCAATAACAAGTTTAGGGGGAATGCGGTATACTCTTGTTGTTATTGATGATTACTCACGCTTTACATGGACTATATTTTTGAGCAGTAAAGATCAGACCGGTCCGAAGTTGATCAAGCTGCTGAAACGCACTCAGAACGAGAAATCATCCAGCATAGACAGGATTCGTAGTGACAAAGGCACTGAGTTTTCAAATCAGAATCTTGAATCCTTTCTAGAATATCATGGAATCAAGCATGAGTTCTCAGCCGCTCGAACTCCTCAACAGAATGGAGTTGCGGAACGAAGAAACAGAACGCTCAAGGAAGCAGCAAGAACAATGCTTGCTGATTCTGGAATTTCATAAAAGTTCTGGGCAGAAGCTGTAAACACTGCTTGCTACACTCAAAATCGGTCTATGATCAACAAGAAGCTGAACCTTACCCCATATGAAATATGGACTGGTAACAGACCATCTATTTCTCACTTTCATGTTTTTGGCTGCAAATGCTTCGTTCATAACAATGGTAAGAATCATCTTACAGCATTTGAAGCTAATTCAGATAATGGAATATTTTTAGGATATTCATCATCTAGCAAAGCTTATCGAATTTTTAATAATCGAACCTTAACTCTAGAAGAATTTGTTCATGTAGTTTTTTATGAATCTTTATGTGTTGAGGGCAACAAAGAATCAATTCAAAATCAGATGGAAAATATCCATCTCGAAGCTAACAGTGATGATGAGATTGTAGCTAACAGGTCAAGAGACAATCCACCAGAACCAGAAGTACCAGACATACCGGATCAAGGCATTGAAGCTTCTTCAGATCGAGCTGATCCGGATGTTCCTCACTCAAACGTTAAAGCAGATACTGATCATGATGCTACTACTCATCCGACCGGACCAGACAATCCAGAGTCAAGCTATCGATGGACTAAGAAGCATCCACCCAATCTAGTGATTGGTAGTCCCTCTGTACCGATCAGAACCAGAGGACAGATGATGGATGAGTTCACTCATGCTGCCTTCATCTCAACTCTGGAACCTAAGAAGATCGATGAAGCTCTAACTAATTTCAACTGGATTAAAGCAATGCAAGAAGAGCTTAATCAATTCGAACAAAATCAAGTTTGGAGTCTAACTTCCAGACCAAGCGATCTGCCTGTTATTGGAACCAGATGGGTCTTCAGAAATAAGCTGGACGCAGATGGAACTGTGGTTAGAAACAAAGCCAGACTAGTGGCACAAGGATTCAGACAAGAAGAAGGAATCGACTTCGATGAATCATTTGCACCAGTCGCCAGACTTGAAGCTATCCGAATCTTTCTTGCATATGCTGCCTTTAAAGACTTCAAAGTATATCAGATGGACGTCAAGAGCGCCTTTCTTAATGGAAAGCTTCAGGAAGAAGTCTACATTGAGCAACCACCTGGATTTCAGAACCATTTGTATCCCAATCATGTGTATCTACTGAATAAAGCAGTGTATGGTCTGAAATAAGCTCCAAGAGCCTGGTATGACACTCTATCTCAATTTCTGCTGAACCGTGATTTTCAGATCGGCTCAGTAGATAAAACTCTCTTTAAATTTATTAAGGGGGAACATACCATATTAGTTCAAATTTACGTTGATGACATAATCTTTGGGTCAACTAACCCCAAATTGTGCGAGAAATTTTCTAAGTTAATGCAGGGACAGTTTGAGATGAGCATGATGGGAGAACTTTCATTCTTTTTGGGTCTCCAAGTAAAACAACTCAACAATGGTATTTTCATCAACCAGACCAAGTATATCAAAGAGCTCCTCAAGAGATTTGGAATGGAAACATGTTCAACTGCATCAACTCCAATGAGTCCAACAATCAAGTTAGACAAAGATGAAGGGGGAACGGCAGTTGAAGTAACCATGTATAGAGGACTAATCGGATCGCTATTGTATCTTACAGCGAGCCGGCCTGATATTATGTTCTCAGTCTGTATGTGCGCCAGATTTCAGTCAGAACCAAATCAATCACACTTTATTGCTGCCAAGCGTATTCTGAAATACTTAAAAGGATCTCAGAACGTTGGTCTTTGGTACTCCAAAGATTCAAACTTCAGCTTGATCGGATATTCAGACGCAGACTACGCTGGGTGTAAGATTGATCGTAAAAGCACCAGTGGAACATGTCAATTTCTAGGTGAAAGATTGATCTCTTGGTTCAGTAAAAAGCAGACATCGATTGCCACATCTACAGCTGAAGCAGAGTATCTAGCCGCTGGAAGCTGTTGCGCTCAAATGCTTTGGATTCAACACCAGCTCAAAGACTATGGCATCCAAGCTGTTGACTCTCCGATATTTTGCGACAACACAAGTGCAATCGCTATAACGTATAATCCAGTTCTGCACTCTCGAACAAAGCACATTGATATACGACATCATTTTATTCGAGATCATGTTGGCAAAAAGGAAATTCGGATCGAGCACATCTCAACAGAGCGGCAAGCAGCAGACATCTTCACCAAACCGCTCCCAGAGGCTAAGTTTAATTATTTCCGTCAAATTCTTGGTTTAATTGACTTATCTTAATAGTTTAGATGTTTTCTTACTTTCGCACTTAAAGATTTTTGTTGCCACAGATCGATAATACAATGTTCAGAAAGACACAGACCGGTCCGAACTTTCAGACCGATCCATGTCAATCTGATGTTATCCCATGATCTGTCTGGTCAATACATCTTTTGTACAAAAACAGCCCGGACTGATCGCACTTTAACCGCCTTATCTATCTGTTATCCTGACCGTTTATTTTGAATTTCTTTTTATCAGTCATCGAGATAAAGACACGTGTCTTCTCTCTCCTATTTAGCGGGCTGAACATTTCATCTTCCTTCACATTTTACAATTTACCGCTATCTGTTTTCTTATTCTTTCACTCTCCTAAATCTTCGCACTCTTTTACCTTCATTCCAATGGCTACCATTACTCACAACTCTCTCTCCGTTGAGTTTAATGATATTTACAGGGCAGAAGATGCAGAGATGGTGTCCATCTTCCGAGCTTTGGAATCATCTGGTCTGAGAAACTTTCTGGAGTGCGGCACAGTTGTTTATGAATCAGAAATCCGTGAACTATTCGCCAATGCCGTCTCCCAGAGGACATCAATATCCACTACTGTCAAGGGAAAATCATTTGAGATCTCGCCGATGACGCTGGCCAAAACCTTTGGCCTCCCCAATTTCAGACTGACAGAATTTGGCCAGATTCCTCAAGCGTCACTCTCAGATCTTCAAGGGAAGATCTCTATTTTTGGCCACCGCCTGCAACCCTCGTTTAAGAATAAGGAAACGCTCTTTCATTTCCAGGTGCTGTGCGAAATCGTTGGCAAACCTCTGTTGGGCAAAGCAGGAAGTTTTGACGCTGTAACCGCAGAGAAGTTCAGGGCTATGGCGACTATATTATCCGGACAGAAGATGAACTGGTCCGTGATTCTTTTTGGAGTTCTGATGGAAACGGTGATTGCATCAAAACAGGCCGTATGCTTTGCTGTTCCTCTCAGCAAGCTACTGGAGTCCTTAGACATCGAGCTGGGAAAGCAGTCCGCTCTCAGTCCCTTCAAGATTCTAAACTCCAAAGGGCTCGCACTGCTGAAGTCCGAGAGTGCTCCGCCTACTCCTGCCACTCTGGCTGCAGTCAAGATTGAGAAGGGCGAAGAACAAGCTGTTGCGCGCAAACCTCGCGTCAAGCGCAAGCTGACCATCCAGACGGATTCTGAAGAAACTCAGTCTGCTCCCTCGCCACCAACCAAGCCACTTCCAAAGAAGCCCAGAACCCAAATTACCAAACCAATCAAAACTCTACCCCTACCCATTTTGCCACCAACTAAAGTCACCCCCGCACCCGAATCTTCAAAACAAATTTCAACCACTTCAACCCCTGCACCTCAACCTTCAACCCAAACTTCAACCCCTGCACCCCAAGTCACTATCCGAGTCCCCTCTGCCATTCCCGTGGTGAAAGGGATTGTTATCACTGAGTTGGGCGACTATACCCAATCAGGAATCAAGTCCCCTTCCTCCACCGGCAAGGGAAAAGCCATTCTCTTTGAACCAATCTCCTCTAAACCCAAATCGGCAGCGCAGACAGCCATCGACATTGCTATGGAGGATGTTGATGAGAAGGTGAAGGCACTCAATGTGGTCTTTGATGAGTACGTCGAGTACCGGACTGTCAACCACATTGAGATGTTCTTCGGAAAACTGAACAGACTGAAGAAGATGGAAGAGGAAGTTCTAAAAGGAACAGAGACCGATGATGTTCGGCTTGCCGTGCAGCGCAAAGAACTATTTACGGCAAATCAAAGATTCAGTCTGGCCACTCTGCTCCTAGCTGCTAAGAAAGAGAACTTTGATCCGATTGCTCCAACTGCCAGAGATGATAGGGCCGTTATTGCTCAGTTAGAGATGGATGTTCATGCTCTTCACTTAGCTGCCCGTTTTCAACGACAGAAGCTCAGTGTATCCACTCCCGCAACCAGCCCGGATCATCCCTCTGCAAGCAATACTCTGGCAGAACCTTTCGTTGAGGTTATTCATTCTGATGCAGCAGAACAGACAGCCGAGCAAGCAGCGGATCAGACTGCAGAGCAAGTACCAGACCAGACAGCGGAGCAGCCATTGCCTAATGCTCCGTCTGCGACAGATGATGAACCATTGGATGTCTTGTTGGACTCTCCAACAACATCTATTCCTTTGGGGTCATCAGTCTCCCACGTTCAAATCAGTTCAACAGCAGAACTTGCAACAGTTGGCACTCTAGAGTTCGTCGATCCGGATCTGGTGGTGTCGACCGTTGTTGCAGCTCTCCAGATTGAGGAGCCCTCCAGACCAAGCACTCCTCCAATCCAATTAGATGAAGATATGGCTTTCATTCAAACATTTTCTTCGGATCTGGTCACCTTGATCCGGTCCGAAAGTCACCAAGCTGCTGTATCTTCACTTGTCCCGTTTGCTGAAGACGATGAACAAGCCTTGTCCTCATCAGATCGCTCTCCCAGCCGACTATCTGATGCACCTCCATCTCTGGCAAGGACCCTTAAGCACCTATCTGACAACTGCTTGTCTCTCTCTCAGCGTGTTCTAGAGGTTCATCAAGGCCAGAGGGTTACATCTCTGGACTTTGATTCATTTAAAGAGAAGATGACAGCCAATATCGGCAGCCTTCAGCGAGGCATAAATGATCTGTTTTCTCAGCAAGCCACTTATAAGAACAGCCTGAGAAAAGAGCAGATCGAGCTAGCCACTGAAGTCAGAGCATCTGTTGCCAATTCCCTCCGCGCTCAAGACGTTCGTCTTGACGCTATCAGCGCGCAGCTCGCACAAGTTGTTGATTTTCTTCAAGAGATTGCTGCTGACAAAAAGGGGGAAAAGAATAAAGACTTCAAGCCGCCTCCAACTTCAAGAAGATAGCAGTCTCGTTGATTAAATTTTTAGACTGACTGTATGCGAGATTTTTTATCAATAAAAATCTTTCTTTATTAAGTCCTTGTTCATTTATTTTGAACTTTAATAAAGGCTTAATCGATCCAACTTAATAATGTTCATTTATTTTGAACAAAAAGAAAGTAATCGATCCGAAAGTTTTCGCTTCAGAGTTCTAATCAGACTGGTTAAAAAGACTTAGAAGCTAGGTTTTGTCATCATCAAAAAGGGGGAATTTGTTAGTTCCGGATCTTATCGATGAGATTTTAAAGATGACAAAACATATCATACCGGATCGAGTGAAATCAGACTGACCAGAACGATCGCCCAAAACAGATCAAGCTGATAAGATGACAAAGCATATCAGACCGGATCGAGGGTAATCAGACTGACCAGATCAATAGCTCAAAACAGAACAAGCTGATAAGGCATATTACCTATCAGACCGGATCGATGGATCTCAGACTGACTAGATCGATGCTTCAGATCGATCTCAATCTCTATCAGATCAGAGCAGTCAAGGATACATAAAGAATGGCTCCTCAGTCCGAATCATTAACGGCTATTTATTGTAGCATTTAATGTTGTAATTAATGCTACAAAGGACCAAAGACTGAAGATTGACATAAAAGGTAAGAAGACAAAGAAGAGCTTACCTGACAGTCGCCGAAAGTATTAACCAGAACGGCAAGTATCCTGAAGAAGAAGACTGTAGCCTACTCAGAGTTTAAGCAGAGTCAAAGTTGCACATTAAGGGAAATAATGTCGTTGGTACTTACAACTATAAAAGGATGCAACAAAAGGAATATAGAGGACTCTCGCTGATCAATTGAAAAACGCACAAGAAAGCAAAACAGCACAAGCTTACAAGCTCAGAATCTCTCGAGCTGAAATTATTCTTAAGCACGTTTACTTTGTAACATTTGATCATTTAGGATCACTGTGCGCATTTTGTGTATTCTGTATTGAAAAACAGAAGTGAGAAACAAATTGTAACCGTCAGACAGAGTGTGTCTGGGCAGATCGAGTGACTAGGAGTTTCAGACTGGTAGTGAGGTAAATCCAGCCTGAATCGGGTTTGTACAACAGGATTGTATAAATCAAAGTCTTCTAGTATAAACCTTCCTTAATTGGAAGAATGGGAGACGTAGAAGGATTACACCACCTTCGAACTTCCAGAAACATATCCTGTGCATTATCTTTCTGCACTTGTTCTTTCACACTAGCCATCGAGCCGTTCTTACATATACAAGAACAGACCGTTCCGCACTTATACTTTCAGTGGTCTGTTCTGTACAAGAGTTGATTAAGAAACAGATTTCTTTCACTAATCCGAAATAAATCACAAGGGATTAAATTTTACAAGGAGTGTTCATTCACCCCCCCTCTAAACACTCCGGACCGATCCTAACAGGTACATTGCCTGAGGCGATGCGTGCAATATGGTGACCGTTGGGGCGCGGCGATGGTGATCGCCCGAGGCGATGTCCGAGGCGATCGAGGAGTGATTTCAGCCTTATGTGTAGCAACGGCTAGTAGGAGCCTTGGGGGCCTCCTACACTATAAATATGGATGTTTTTGAGCATTTTGAAGATAAGAAACAAGCCTACAAACTTCATCAAAGCTTTGCTTATTCAAATTTCATATAGCATTGCAATCTCCACACATTTGTGTTGTATTGGAGTTTGTGATTCTTTTCTTTTGAGAGAGTCTTTTTTTCTTCGTGTTGTTACACCGTGAAGGTGTTGTTGATTTATTTGTAAGGTCCTTCCAACACCGACTCAAGTTGGAAATTGTAAAGTCATCAACAAGTAAAGTTGGTGCATGTATTGTGCCTATCCTTGGAGCCCTTAAGGCCAAGAAGACTCGTGAAGAGTTTTGGTAACTCGGGAAGAGTTTTTGTGTGGCTATCATTGGAGCCCTTAAGGCCAAGAAGACTCGTGAAGAGTGTGGTGCTCGTGAAAAGCTTTGTGTGCTCGGGAAGAGTTGTATTGTGGCTAACTTGGAGCCCTCAAGGCCAAGATCATTTGTTCTAGTGGAACCTCGGTTGGAAGTTATCTAGCCGCGAAGATGAGACGTAGGCGATTCGTCGCCGAACTTCTATAACAAATCTTCTTGTCATTTATCGATTTATTACATTACACATTTATTTATTTATTTACTTCTTTATTTTGGTTATTTATAAATTGACTTGAAGTCTCCCGCTTCGCAAACTCTTTTATTTTTGCAAACTCATTTTAAAAAGCTGAAGTAGCCAAGGAACCTTATTCACCCCCTCTCTTCGGTTCCAACAGTCGTTGTACCTCAAATTCTTTCATCAATCAATTAAGTTATTTTACTTATCGATGGCTGAAACCAATTTCGATTCTAACTCAAAATTATTGAATTTCAATTTCACGTGAATAGTGCTACGTTTGAAATACAAAATTATATTTTTGGTGCAAAATCTATATTCCCTTCTACATCAATAGCTTATATAATTCCTATAATTCTCCATGGTCTAGGTATATACTAGGCATGAAATCAAAGATCATTGTGATATTTAGAGCCAAACTCATTTTCTCTTTTTGTCGTTGTACCTCAAATTCTTTCATCAATCAATTAAGTTACTTTAATTATCGATGGCTGAAACCAATTTCGATTCTAAATCAAAATTATTGAATTTCAATTTCACGTGAAAAGAGCTATGTTTGAAATACGAAAGTATATTTTTGGTGCAAAATCTATCTTCACTTCTATATCAGCAGCTTATATGGATTTTTCTTCATGTTGCAAATCGATTTAGGCTTCGACATTTGAAATCTATTATCTTAGCTTCATGAATCATATAAAAACCGTTGAATATGATTTTTAAGTCATGTTAGCTTTGTAATCATTATGTTTGATAAAAAGAGTCTAGTAGCAGTTACTGATATGGAGTGTGCTGCCGCTAGCTGTTTCCTATTATAGAGCCATCATTCTTCGTGTATATCATATAAGTGCTTAGTTCATATCTATCGAGAGTATTTCCTCGATTACATATTACCTGATCACTGATGTAAGATTAAGCAACAGTTAGTTAGTAGTTGGATTGAATGATTGATTTGAAGAGAATGATTAGAAATTTAATTATTTGAAATGATATGTAGTTGATTGTCATTTTTACTAAAATGCAAACAAAATACATTACAAGAGGAATTCAGGAATTTAAAATACCTTTTATCCTGACATAAATGATAGATTTGAGTAAGGAATTTGGAATAAATCTTCGATCCGAACACAACTTAAGAGATATGCTCGAAAGATCAGAACTAGCATGTTCGTGCTATTTGCTATTAACGATATTTTTTTTTTGAAAAAAAAAAACATATTTGCTATTATGATTTTATCTGTATTATATATGATAAATTCTAAATTAAGACATAGTTATCTGAACCATGCGTCTGGCAATGTCGTCTTCACCACTGCCCCTACCCCTTCCCACTTCTTCCGTCGCACAAACTCGCCATCGGAATTCTTCTACCGCCGCTACGCCGCTACCACAACAGTCTACATCGCCAGGCACACACCAAATAGGCCAAAATTCACCTGGAAAACCAAAAACAATCCGATTTCGCTTAAGTGAGCTCTGCAGACAAGGGCAGCTCCACCTTGCCCGCCAACTATTCGACGCGATTCCCCAACCAACTACTGTCCTTTGGAACACTATTTTTATTGGATACATTTGTAACGGTATGCCACATGAAGCTATCTCCCTCTACTCCAGCATGTTCTGTACTATCAGCTCCTCCTTGACCCATCAAAAGTGTGATGCTTATACTTACTCTTCCGTTCTTAAAGCCTGTGCTGAGACGAAGCAGTTTTTGGTAGGTAAAGCGCTCCACTGCCATATTTTACGTTCCCATGTAAATCCCAGTAGGATCGTTTACAATTCTTTGTTGAATATGTATGTGGCTTGTCTTTTGAGTGAGGTACATTTGCTGGGATGTGATATGGCCCCGAGGCTGTTTAAGACCATGCGAAAGCGAAATGTGGTTTCTTGGAATACTATGATTTCCTGGTACACGAAGTCGAGTAAATTTGTGGAAGCAGTTGGGCATTTCTTGATGATGATAAAAACGGATGTTAAGCCTACTGTCGTCAGTTTTGTGAATCTTTTTCCGGCTGTGGCTGGTTTAAGGGATATTGATATTGCTAATTTTGTTTATGGGATGGTTGTGAAACTGGGGGATGAGTATGTAAATGACTTGTTTGTGGTGAGCTCAGCAATTTCCATGTATGCCGAAGTCGGTTGCCTTGATATAGCTAGGAAGATTTTTAATAATTGTTCAGAGAAAAACGCCCATGTTTGGAACATGATGATAGGAAGTTATATTCAGAATAATTGCCCAATTGATGCACTTGAGCTGTTCTGTGATGCATTGGAATATCAGAACGACGATAATATAGATGATGTGACATTACTTTCAGCATTAACTGCAGCTTCACAGTTGCAACGCTTGGAAGTTTCCCAGCAGCTACATTCTTATTTAATTAAGATTTCATTCGATTCTCCTGTTATTCTACTCAATGCAGTTATAACTTTGTATTCAAGGTGCAACTGGATTTTTGATTCGTTCAAAGTTTTCAGTGAAATGAAAGAACGAGATGTTGTGACATGGAACTCCATGATATTTGCTCTAGTGCACAATGGGTTGGATGATGAAGGGTTGATGCTTGTCTATGAGATGCAAAAGCAGGGGTTTTCAATTGATGATGTGACAATTACTGCTTTGCTTTCGGCTGCATCAAATCTTAGAGACCTGGAAATTGGTAAGCAGACCCATGCTTATCTGATCAGGCATTGTATACAATTCAGTGGTATGGAGAGTTACCTCATAGATATGTATGCAAAATCGGGTTTAACACAAGCTGCAGAAAAAATCTTTAATATGAATTGCAGAGGCAATCATGATCAAGCCATTTGGAATGCAATGATTTCTGGGAGCATGCAAAATGGGTTGATTGGTCAATCCTTCATTATTTTTCAGCTGATGCTGGAGGAGAATGTCACCCCCAATGCTGTGACCTTGGCCTCAATTCTTCCAGCATGCACTCAATCAGGAAATATAGGTCTGGGAAAGCTTCTTCACAGTTTTGCTATTCGTAAGTTCATTGATCAAAATGTCTATGTAAGCTCTGCTATGGTGGATATGTACTCAAAATCAGGTGCAATTGTTTATGCTGAAAGAGTTTTTATGACATCCACTGGGAAAAATTCTGTCACTTGCACTAATATGATACTGGGTTATGGCCAACATGGAATGGTTGAGAAAGCTTTTATGCTATTTTATTCTATGAAGGAATGGGGCGTACACCCTGATGCTGTTACTTTTGTGGCAGTCTTATCTGCTTGCAGCTATGCTGGTTTAATCGATGAAGGCGTAGAAATATTTGAGTTGATGGAGAGTGAATACGGGATAAGACCCTCAACAGAACATTACGCTTGTATTGTGGACATGTTAGGAAGAGTTGGGAGGGTGGTTGAAGCTTATGATTTTGCACAAAGATTGGGTAAAGAAGGCAACGTGTTGGGAATCTGGGGGTCACTCCTTGCCGCCTGCAAAATTCATAAAAACTTTGAGTTGGGAAAATCTGTAGCTGATAAGTTGCTTGAAATTGATGGGGCTGACAGGATCACTGGTTATCATGTTCTCCTTTCTAACATACATGCTGAAGAAGGAAACTGGGAAGATGTGAAGAGTGTGAGGCAAGAAATGCTACAAAAGGGTTTGACAAAGGAGGTTGGTTGCAGTTGGATTGATGCTTCTGGTTATGCTAACTGTTTTACATCCAAAGACAGAAGGCACCCCCAGTGTGCAGAAATTTATCCGTTGTTGAAGGTTTTGTCTGACAACATGAAGGATGCTGGTTATGTGCCTCCATTTTTTAGTAGTGAATGCTAGACTTCGGCTGGAAGAAAGCGCCTATTTGTGTTCCTGTAATGGAATTATGCCAAATTCATTTTACCAAATTTGTATGGGGCAAATGAAGCAGTTGGTGGATCATTTTACGCGGTATAGTTTATACATGCTTGTCTTTGCTCCACATGAATTTCCCTCCCCCTCCACATTCCCCCGCAAACCCCCCACCCCTCCCCCTCCCCCTCCCCCTCCCCCTCCCCACCCCCACAAGAAAAGGATCTTCCTTTATCACTGTAGTTGCTACTTATAATTAGCATGTGACTATTTGTAAGGTATTGAGTTCAATTATTTGTCCTCATGTGTTCTTGTGCAGGTAATTATCTATTGAAGTTTTTCATCTGCTGCTATCCAAGTGATGAGAAAGCTTTATTTCATGTGTAAGCAACATGCCGTTTTTTGGTTAGATTTGTGATGTTATCACCTATTTTGCTCTTATATGAAGCTCTTTTCATCTCAGGAAAATGTATTAAAATGGGACAAACAAATCCAGATGAGTCTGGGGCAGTGTAATTAACTGTAAACCGCAACAATCTGGTGCTATTGACTAACTTTGGATTCATTAATTTATATTTTGTATGCCTGCAGCCGAGATGAATAAAATATGAAGTATCAGAAGTGAGTTGGATAGATCAGTTGAAGAAACTAGAGAAAGAGTTGTTTTAGTGGCCTCTTATTATGTAGGGGGGCTGGAAGTAACCAAGAATAGTACCTGCATTGTTTTTGTCATTTGGCATTGGATCAATTAAAGGTAAGGATTCCCCATCTGCGGATGAGAATTCATTTCTAATGGAAGAATTGAAGATGATACAAATGACAAGGTCGATAGAAAATCATATATTTAAAGTAGAAATCTCCAAGTTCCAAACAAGATCATCAACACCTCTGACTTCGTTACAAAAATTGTAGTGGTGCACTTTTCATCTCAGGCAAATACTCGGATTTTTTGGCCCTTAAATCAATCAAGAAACAGTTGGCATTCTGAGTATTTGGTTATGACCAATTTTTAGCTAGTGGTGAAGCTGTTGATTTCCAGGTCACCTCTATTGGGTTCAAGTAAAACAGAGGATGTTAAACAATGCACATTAAAAGCTAAGAGAAGTTGTTTCGATGGACTTAAGCTGTTGGATCAAGACAACATTATTAGCATTTTTATCGAACCGTCTTTGCTTCAACAAAGCTTCTGGCTTTTGTTTTCCTCCATCCTCCATCCTGCACATAAACATGTGTCAATGGAATGACCCTTGTTCACAAAGTCATGCTTGGAGATGAGAAAATCTGATGAAGTGATTTTTTTTCCTTTTTTTGGAACAAATGACGAATTGACTTCGACTAAAGTGAAATATGTAATACATGACGTTCTATCAATCTAGTATCTCCTTGATTCACATGTATGATATATCTTGCGTGAATGTCTGTTTCCATTTGTTTGCGAGGAACTGAGGGTTGCGTTGAGTTTAACCTACACAGAAGGTGGACATGTTGACTATCTTCAAATAGGGGGAGATTGGTCTTTTCATTTCATCATGCGATGCAGCCACTGCTATATTTAACCTTTCGATTTACTAAGGGCACAAAGTGAGAGCTGTAAGAGCGGGAATTGTGCCACCACTCATTAGATTGCTGAAGGATCTTGGAGGGGGAATGGTGGATGAAGCACTTGCGATATTGGCCATACTTGCCAGCCATCAAGAAGGGAAAACCGTGATTGGTAAAACTGAGCCAATCCCATTTTTGGTAGAGGTGATCAAGAAAGGTTCACAACGTAACCGAGAAAATGCAGCTATGATACTGTGGTCGCTGTGCATGGGTGATCAAGAGAATTTAAAGGTTGCTCGAGATCTTGGGGCTGAGGAAGCATTGAAGGAATTGTTGGAGGATGGCACTGACAGAGCTAAAAGGAAAGCTGGAAGTGTTTTGGAGCAGATCGTACGAGTCGAAGAAGCGGTTGTTTCTTGAAATTCATTTGGTTGAATAATGAGGAATCTCAGCATTCATCATTTGATTGAATAATGAGGAATCTCAGCATTCATCATTTGATTTTGCCTTTGAGAGTATTTTGGCAATGCAAAAATCATATGTTAATAGTTGAAGTTCTGTTTATAAAAAGCGTTGTTTTTATATATATGCAAAAAGCATATGTTCTGGAATAAAATTTCGAGAACTTATTTTTGTATACATAAGATAAGACCCTCCAAGACTCAGCAGTCAGCACTCATTAATAAACCTTCATCATTTGTTTGGTACAAGTTAATTTATTTTGAGTTAAATCCCTTAGCCCTCACAAGGGCCCACACTATTCACACAATATTTGTGATGCTTCATCACATGTTGGGTTTCTGATTATTATGTATTCGGTTATAACCATGTTTATTTACTATTATACCCATGAAATATAAGTCAAATTATCTATCTTTCTGTTCCCTTTTCTTTTTTATGTATCCCCTTTTTTCTTTTTCTTTTTTTATATTTCTTTGAACAATACGTCACGTTTTTTGGATAGAATGAGAAATTGAGGTTGGAAGGAAATAAATGAGAAATGAATTATCATGGATAAATATGATTTTCTTAATATTAAAAAGTAGAGATTTTATGTGACAATATATATATAGTTCATATTTTTTAAATGTTATTTTGTTCAATTTCTAGTAAGATGCTCATAGTTTTTTAAAAAAAATTATAGTTAATCATTTGATTATTTTATTTTCATTCAATTACGATAGCATGACCGTGTTTTTTAAAAAAAATTTATTAAAATTAGTCATTTGAAACGTTATTTTTTATCAATTTAGGAAAAAAATGACCAACACCTTGTGTGATGCCAACAGAAACTTGGTATATTTATAAAAGTACAAATGTATCAATGCATTTTGGTATATATATATATATATATATATATATATATATATATATATATATATATTCTTTATCATTATTAAAAATAAAATTAATACATCCCCGATAGTTTTTATAAATTCAAAAGAATAGATGATAATAATAAGAAATATTTTATGATAATTAAAAACCTTTGAAAAGAAGATGAGATATTGTAGTTACTTATGAATTCCAAATTTTACTAATAACAGGTTTTATTATTTTTTATTAAATAAGAAAAAGACTTTTATAATCTGAGGATTATTTTTGTAAAATCAAATTGGTATAACCATAAAATACCACACCTGATAAATAGTGTAGATATGTTGCACATTATATCATTGGAAACTTTATCAAATTATTTAAAGTTTTGGAAAACGGGATATTTTAAATTAAAATTTACATCCGACAGAAGCAGTGGAAACAAATTGCACAATTAATTGTGAGCAACCCAATTCGTGTACTTTTAATATTCATGTTATACACCAAAACATAACACATACATGGATCTACAAAAATTAAAAAGGAAACTGCAATCTATACTCCTCTAAATATGTGGACATGAAGGTAAAATTTTTCATTGTTTATTTACCACTTTGCCTCTAATTTCTTGGATGGATGGCTAGGATTATGGGCATGAATGGAAAAGAACTACAAAAACTTGGGTAAAAAAGGAATGTCACAATTTATTTATTTAGTCTACAAAACCATTCAATTATGCCTACAAGTTATTAAATAATTTTGGCTTTTAATCTACAGTTATCCAAATTTAATCATACAAATACTATTAAATACAATTTTATAACTTCGCACCATAAATATCTAAAATATAACAAAAAAAACTTTCTTGAAAAAAACTAAATGCTATTTTTAAAAAAAAATCAATATTAGTTAACTTTATTTCAAATTAATTAAATAAAAAATAAGAGTATCACACCTAAAAGCTTTAATGGTCTTATCAAATGCTACTCAATGATCACTATTATCAAACATATTTCACAACGGAAACACATAATACACAAAATTAATGGTGAATTATTTAACTACTGCATAACTCTGAGTTATTCAAACTTATTTTTATATTTTTCATCTAATTTCATAATATTATTAATTCGATATAAAATAACTTAATTAGCATCTAAAGCAATATATGTTGTATTTTTACTTTTATTAATTTATTATAAATTTATGATTTTAACTACTATTATTATTAATTGGTAATTATGATTACAATCTAAAGTTATAGTTTTGTCAACTTAAAAGTGATTTAGTATGAAAAAAATGAAGAGGTATGAGCATTACCTCGACAATTGACAACAATATTAAAAGTCATATGTAATTATTTAAGTAACTTATAACAAACAAAAAAAATTTATTTCATCCTCACCACCACTAAAATACCAAATCATTTCAAATATCAATAATTACTAAGTTTATTTTCATAAATAGAAAAAATTAATTAATATTTTTATTAATTAATATTATATTATATTTTTATCAATATTATATTTTTATCTTTTGAATATATATATATATATATATATATATATATATATATATATATATATATATATATATATATAATCTAACGGATACTCACGTGCAACGCACGTGCTTTGTACTAGTCCTAGTAAAAGAATAACCCCTTGAATCCCCTGCACGAGGAAAAAACAAAAACCCAAAAACATCAAAAAAGGATTCTCTAAATTTAAACCTTTATAGAACTCATTCTGGCTGCAATACTATTTTAACTTACAAACATAAATACTGCAGTTTTCTTGCGACTGTGACATGAGGAATCGCTCCCAATCAACCGCCCAGCTTATCGAAAAAGGATTCAATCAAGGTCTTTCCATTCAAAATTTTTGTTGTTCCCACAATCAAGTCATATGACATTCCTTCCTGCAGAAAGTTTTATCAAGATGCAAAGCTTGTAATGGCGATAATATGATGGAGTTTAAACTCGTTCTAGGGTAATGTTGAAGACAACACACGGATTAATGTATTCATGGTGGAAGATTATGGGCGTACCTGGGAACTAAGGAAACGAAGGGCAGAAATCTCAGCAAATGTCACTCCACCAATGAAAACTACAAGGATTAAAGAGCGTCTTCCATCTGCAAGTCTGAAATATATCAAATTGCAAGATTAGATTAGAAAGGAAATGACAGGTATCTGCAAATCTACGATGGGCAACAAAGCAGTCGACAATTGGCACTTGAAGACAGCATTACTAAATAGACTGTCACTGCTCGGAAAATAACATGAGGCTTGGAAGATGTTAAGCTTTACACTGCCATACTGAGTAGATAATTGTATTTTTCAAGACAAATGATGTGGTCTACATGCCACCTTCATGCTCATTTTAACCATCGAGTTTGTTATTCAGTTTTTTTTGAAGATTCTATCTCAACTCGCAATTGGCAAAGATCAAGTCCAAGAAGGCCTAGAAATTGTCATTTCTTGCAAATGGAATGCAGGGGGGAAAGGATACAAGCCTTTTGCTACGACCAACATCATATTGATTTTCTAACTTTTGTCATTGGCCTCCTTTATTGCAGTAGGCAGAAACTGCTACATATACAAGAAAAAAGGCTTAAGCAGAAAAGTTATGAGAAAGGTCGTGAAAAGTGTAACATCGTTGCTATTGGATGTTAGAGAATAGCAAGTTAGAGAACGGTGAACGAAGCTCTGAAGATGAATGATACTCTCTGGCTTTAACCAGAAGTCAAATAACGAGTATAATTGTGAGTGAGAGAACAGCCATCAACCTGGATGCCATAATTTTAAGATTTATAACACAGTTGAAGAAGTATCTTGCCCTGAGTTGATTCTAAACATTAAGAGTGCTGATGAGCATGATTTTCTTTTCTTGGTGTGGAGAAGGTTAGAAAGCAGACACTGAATCACATAGCAAATAACTGAGAAGTTAGAGATAAGTACTTCTCTGAACTGTTTAGAGATCCTGGCAGCGTGTCATAAGAGGGGATGCTAGCAAATCGACCCTGTAGACAAATCTCACATTAGTATAAGCTATTTCTTCTTAGTGTTACATGAAAAAGAAAGGTATAAAATCACTGACTTTCTTCGTTTCCGAGTGTGGCCCGGGCAGCAGCTTTAATATATCTTCAATGGGACGCCTGCAAAACATATTTACCGAAATATGGTAAAATCCAGTTTCGACCTTAACATCTGTTTTTCAGTTGCAAAATGTCAACAAAAATTTCGATAAATACATATTATGCTAAAAGGCTTCCAAAAGAGCACATGGTTAAGACCCTAGGAAGAAGATTGCCAAAAGCACAATGACTGGACCCTGAATGTTGGACGTAAGTGCGCAGACGACGTCATCACTAGAATATGAATTTCAAGTAACTTTCATATTTCAATCCAATCTGATGATTTGAAACAGAACCGTGTCATTGCAAATACATTTCACGCATATGCCATCTTCATCTTTTAACAGATTATTCACACATTACCTATACTTTTAATGTGTAAAATGCAAATGGTGAAAGTTTACACATACACAAGGTAAGTCAAATGGCGGAAAGTGCAAGTTACTTGTAAAAGGAACATATCATAAACATTCCCCATACTGAATTATAATACAGCAGCAAAGTAGAAGGCATCCCAAAGACAACATTATGCTAAATACCATAAATTTAACATCACACACGCCCATTTTTCTCCGCAAGAAACGAGATATGCCCAAATAGTTTTGTTTCCGAAAATATATTCATGTCATTACTGTTGTTCTGCTGTCAGCTACTCACCAGTCTTGTGGAAAAGAAACCAGGAGAAACTAAGCACGAACATTGTGACTTGATGGTGGAAAATAAGAATCATATTTCTTCACCAGTTAACCCAACTTGTTTGACGTGAAATAATGAAAGCATTATGGTTTCCCCTCATTATCGTATTTTATTTGTAAGCACACACAGAAGAGATGAAAAACGTAAATAACTTAACCAACATATAGAAAAGGTTCACACCCAGCATAATTAACAAGGCATCTGACATTCATACTGCCCGGCATTAGAATAACAAAGCAATTTGGAAGTGATCTCACCATCCAGATCGTATCGCCTGCTGTACCAGTCGAATGCTGAGAGGCGCGTATCCAGAGAAGACATAGGATATGTCATTGGGACTGACAAGGACAATAATGGTTAGACAAAAGCATAATAGGGAGAGGTGAGAGCGGGGGGGGGGGGGTTGTGGTGGCGGTTCAAGTACTCTTAAACAAATCGCATGCACACTATAAATTCAGTTAAAAAGATAAGAGCTAGACTATTTAGATTGTGTATTAATTTCAATGACGATTGGTCAACCCTGCTAGAAGCCAAAAGTAGTATGTCACGAGCAGCTTTTATAGCAAACATAAAACAAGAAGCAAAAACACTACTACACATTGTCAATAAATGTTAATCTCTACCAAACTCAATGCCCTTTCGATAGAGCACTTACTCCATTATATAGTATAAAATTACATGTCTAAAAATCAGCCAAAGAATCCCTAAGATTCTGTCAAATCTACTAATTATCATCTATATTACAAATCAAATAATATCATATAAAATCAAATACTATTATATATAGCTAATATCCTTGACATCACCCCTCAAATTGATGATGGTCGATCAAAAAGGCATCAATTTGTCAATCCAAATAATTTGCCTCAGAAGAATCAACATCCCAGTCGGGCAAATCCGTTGCAAACACTTGTGCAAAATACTCCTCGCACCGCAACAAAAGTATAAACGCACAACACTCGTGCAAAGCTTAAACGCACGACAACCGTGTCAGGCTAAAACGCACAACTACCGTGCAAGGCTTAAACGCGCTACAACCGTGCAAGGACAACGCAAACTCCACGGCAAAAGTACCGATCACCACACACAAATCAGAAACCCACAACATGTGATGATCCAAGAACCAGAAAGAACTCGACACAAACGAGCATGAAACGTATGACTGGACTACACTCCCCAACTCATATTCAAGCTCACAACCGATAAGAAGAAAGAACAAATCGTGAGAGCCAAATCACAAAGTCCTAAAATCGTAAACCCTAGACTTGCTCAAAATAGCCTCGCACAAAGCCCTAAGAAAAAAAGGCGTAGCAAGCACCCAAAAATTGCAGATCTGCGTGAAACAGTATGCAGAACCCAAATCGCGCACAACAAGTGTGCATGAATCCCAAAAAGGCGCCGCAAAATACCCAAATCGTCGCACAGTCCGATCGCGAAATCCTAGTTCGTGCAGCCAGATTCGATCGCAAATCTCGAAATCGTGCAGCCCAGATTACGAACTCAAACCGTGAAATCTCGCAGCCCAGATGTGCGAATGCAAATCGCGAAACAAAGGTGCACAGAGAAAAGAAACCTTGAAACCAGAAAGAAAATTACGTAACTAGCCCAGAAAAAAATTGCAGCAAAGGAGGAAAGCCGTCTGTGAAGAGATGAAATCAACAAAAAAAATGGACAGAGACCCACGAAAATGACAAACCCTAGCAATCGTCGCTAGGGTTGAAACCCTACGTCGCCGCTAGTGTTTGCAGCGGTCGCCGGTGAAAGAACCTTCAAAATATTTTTGGCTCTGATACCATGTCAGTAATTCTTAATCTTAATCTCACAACTCAATCTCTTTCAATAGAGCACGTAGTCTATTATATAGTATAAATAAACATGTTTGCCAAGGCACCGCACCCATTGCCAAAGCTGCGTGATTCATTTCACATCAACTCTAAACTGCACAGGCTCAAACACATTCCCCAGACTTACATCAATAAAACACAGTTATGTGGCAACCTTTTGCCGGCACAATCAAAGTAAGGGTCCCTGATGCTGCCAAATGGTGAAAAGATCAAGATGAACAGGAAGAGGGATTTTGGAAATTCACTGGCAGAGAGAAATAAAAAGGCGAGAAGTAGTGGGATAGATGGAGAGAGTATGAAGAACCACCATGTGGGTGATCCAGAAGTAAAGGTTGAGAGAAAAGATAGAAGGTAGAAATTCAGGATGGAGAGCACGAGGAAGGTAAGAGAATCAGGAGTGGGCAACTGGTTTCAGAAAACTAGAGTGAGGTCCCATCCCCATCCATCTGAACCCTGTGAAAACAGTATCTGAAATTTTAGCCACTTTTTGTCAGATGCAATCTGCTTTACCCCAATCCCATCAGATTGATGTGAAATCTCAAAAACTTAAGCCATAGGCCTTCCTATTCTAAATCAAGACATATTCATTCACATCTAAACCTCACAGACCAGAACAACTACGTTACTATGAAGTTTAGTGCCCCACGTATTAACGAAAAATGCTCGCCATATGTAGTAAATATGTGTCACTCTCTAAGAGGTTCTGCATAATCATCGGTACAAAAGCAGAACATTGCTAGTCTTATTCTCCACTATACAACTCAACTTTGCCGACAACATGTTTCAAGTGTTGATGGTGGTGAAACTTGCAAAAGAAACTTATAGTTATGATCAGAAAGTAAGTACTTTGCGGTATCTGTGTCCTCAACCACAAGTTGCAAAGCACGTTTGATTATCAACCAGTTGCTTTTTGAGTCCTGCAACAACAACAAAAAAATTTGTTGATTAAGGTATTGTTTGGTTGACACGGTGGAGTATACACTGGATGCAACTTTAACCTGTTTCTTTAATAACCCTGCTTTCTCCAAGTTATTAAGTGTGGCAACATGCTCAAAACCATAGCTATGAAGAAATTCTCTCCTGAACCAAGAGAGCGAAGGTCAAACAAGATTACAAAAATTCGGAATCCAACTAGTCAAAAAAGATAGTATCAAAAATTCCACTTGCCTCAAGTAGTCAAAATTCCTTTTCGGCAATCCCGAATTTGTTATGGATAACAAGATAAGAAGACGTAGCACATTAATTAGAGGCTCTTGCTTATGAATCATTTCTTCAATATAATCAAAGCATCTGCACCATAAACATAGTTTAATCATGCTCAAGTCAAATAGAGAGCATAGACAATATTTATAACAATTTTGATTAGGCTTATGGATGAAATTTTGTAACAAATATAGAAATATAAAAGTATACAACAGATTGATTGTTGTTATATATATGATAAAGATAGAAGTCGATTTATAATGTTAACATCATTACTGAGATCCTAAGTATATTTACCAAGTGTAAGTATTACGGTTTAGAATGATATACTTTCCAACTCTCCCCCCTTAACCTGAATCATAGATTATTTTAAAATTTCAAACTTGGGCAAAGAGTTAAAAACTCAATGGATAAGTTTGCTTGAATTCAAATACTCCATTTGCTTTTTCCATACTCTCAGGAGCACCAACTTCATGTGGTTGCTTCGGAAAATCCTTTACTCATTACATCCCAGGAAAATTTATGTTCAAGATTCTATTTGCATGCAGTAAGACACAGTGGAGGCAAAGAACTGCGAGTTGAACATGGGCCATTTTGAGTTATATGGTAGGTCGACCAAAACAACAGCGCCATGCTTTTACAATTTTTTCTTCCTAAAATCTTTACGGCTCTAATACCATAAAACCAAGTATCAAATCTAGGAGAAGTATGAGCTATCGATTTATTTTTTAAATGAAAATGTTAAAGGCATAAACTCTTTATTCGCTGAGATGCCTAAATCGGTAAGTTAACAAATCAATAAAAATACTTCCATAATCAGGAAAGAACTAATTAAGCTTCAACTAAAACAAAAGAATCGAAATTAGAATTATATACCTCTTGAAAAGATTGCATAAACAATAGCCCAAAACATATAAATCGAGGCATACTATAAGTACAATAGCCACTTAGACCAGGTCAACAGTGAAAAATGACAAACGAACGGGTTTTTGTCTGAATGAATTGTTTATTCATTGATCAGTGCAATATATAACAATATCTACCTAATTACAGACCTTGTTTCTTGCCTTTTGTCATGCACCTAAGTATGGAAGTTTAATATTCAGTACTAACATACATCCCTACCATATATACAAATATATCAACCTTTTTTTTTTTTGATCAGACACAAATATATCAACCTAATTTATCTTGTCTGAATATGGAATGACTGGTGATGGCTGATTGAGTGACTTGTACTGACATCCCCCTTCAAATTGATGCTGGTATGTCAATAAGCAGCAATTTGCTAATAAGAAACTGATGGTGTTGTCGTGTCATTAGTTTTGTAAAACTATCAGCAAGTTGACTATACTAGAAACATGAGAAGTGGTGATTGTCTTGTTGTCCACAGCCTCCCGAATAGAATGATAGTCGACCTCAATATGTTTCGTTCTTTCATGGAAAACTGGATTGGTTGCAATTTAAATAGCAATTGTGTTGTCTCCACGAAGAGGTGTGGGTTTGTGTTGAGGAAAACCTAATTCATCTAATAGACCATGGAGCCACATGATCTCAGAACAAGCGGCAGACATAGCACGATATTCAGATTCTGTCGAAGATTTGGAAACACGAGCCTGCTTCTTACTTTTCCATGAGATCAAGGAAGGACCAAGAAACATTACCAACCAGTGACAGAACGACGAGTATCTGGGCAACCGGCCTAGTCAGCATCACTGTAGGCCATGAGGTGAAGCTGAGTCGAGGCAGGAAAGAATAACCCCTTAGTAGGGGAGCCACTTAGATAACGAATGATCCTTCGGACTGCAGCAAGGTGTAGATGCCTTGGAGATTGCATGAACTGACTCACTTGTTGAACCGCACAGGAAATGTCAATTGATAGTCAAATAATATAAGCTCCCAACGAGTTGATACATAGTAGGATCAGGAAGGTATTCACCATCCGCACCCCGATATTTCACATTAACTTCCAATGGTGCGTCGACAGGGGATGAGTCCTGAAGTCGGGCCAAAGTGGTAAGATCTTGTGTATATCTATGCTGATTCAAGAAAATACCAGAAGAACTTGGATGAACTTCCAGCCCCAAGAAGTATGTGAGTGAACCAAGATCTTTCATATGAAATAATGCCTGAAGATGCTGCTGGAGACATGTGATAAGAGCAGAGTCGGTGCCAGTGATAACAATGTCATCCACATAGACGAGAAGGAGCACAATGACTGCAAACGTTTTGCAAAGAAACAGAGAGCAGTCATACTTACTTTGCCGAAAGGAGAATTTGAGCAGTGTGGAGCGAAATTTGTCAAACCAAGCACGAGGAGCCTATCTCAAACCATATAATGAGCGTTTCAACTTGCATACAACGGAAGGATGAATGAGAAGCCAGACCAGGAGGGAGTTTCATATACACATCTTCCTTAATTTCACCATGTAGGAAGACATTATTAACATTCATTTGAAGAAGTGGCCAACCTTGTGAAGTAGCAATAGACAGAATAGTACGAACCGTAGTCATTTTCGCAACAAGAAAAAAGTGTCCTCGTAATTAATTCCATACTCCTGACGATTACCAAGAGCAACCAATCGAGCTTTGTATCTATATAATGTGCCGTCAGAGCGAAGTTTGAGAGAGTAAACCCATTTACATCCAAGAGCACTGACATTGGTTGGACAGGAAACAATATCCCAGGTGGCATTTTCCTGTAAAGCCTGTAACTCCTCATCCATGGCGGCCTTCCAACATGCATGCTTAATGGCCTCCGAACAACACGTTGGAACAGGATTAGATGATAAAGTAGCATGATATGACGAAGGAGAAAAGCCATACCGATCAGGCAGACGTGTAGAACATGAAGAACGCTGAAGTGTATAGTCAGAGGCCGTGGATATCTCGGGATCCAGAGTCTGAGCAGAGGCAGGTGGAGGGTCAGGCTCACAAGAAGGCAAAGTGGTGCGTCGTCTTTCGTAGACAAGGCTAGGCCGGAATCGTATAGAAGAGGTTGATGACTCATCAAAAGATGGAAGGACAATTGGCGCACATGTGGACCCAATGAGGTGGCTGAAAAAATATTGATTTCCAAAGAAAACAACATGACAGGAAATACGGAACTTGTTAGATAGACTATCATAACAAATAAACCCCTTGTGAGAAACATTATACCCCATAAATGCACATTTAACCGATTGAGCTGATAATTTATTTCGTTCAAGACTAGGCAAATGAACAAAGCAGACACAACCGAAAGTATGAAAGTTTAGGTAGCCAGGATCATGTTTATGAAGATAGTAATATGTAGTGGCAAAATTTAATGTACTGGATGGTAATCGATTTATGAGATGAACTGCCGTTGAGAGTGCTTCAACCCAAAATTTGGCAGGAACAACAGCTTCAAGTAATAGAGTACGACTAACATCTAATAAGTGACGATTTTTTAGTTCGGCCACCCTATTTTGTTGAGGTGTGTGAGGACAAGAATATTGAGAGATAATACCTTTTTGATTAAGAAAGGCATGAAATTCACGAGATGTGTATTCTCCATCAGAATCAAATCTCAGTATTTTGATAGCTTTAGAGAATTGAGTTTCAATAAAGGCTAACGCTGAAAGATAGAGAATACTTCGGATTTAGCCCGAAGAAAATAAACCCATGTGTATATGTTGTAATCGTCAATGAAGGTGACAAAATATTTATATTGAGCATGAGATAACAGGAGAAATTCACATACATCACTATGAATCAATTCGAAACAATCAGTAGCCCGAGTACCATAAGTGGGAAATGAAAAAGACTTACTCTTTCCGAATTTGCACGTGGTACACTCGAAAGATGATTGAGATAATAAATTGTTTCTATTGCCCAATAAATCAGTTTTAATTACATGAGATAAAACAGTGGATTAGGATGACACAATCGTTTGTGCCAAATTCTACTGATGTTATTGACAACATGACATGAAATAGAAATAATTGGAGGAATAGATAAATGCAGAAGAAAAATCAGACGTTGATCCTGCTCAAGACAACCAGAACGAAAAAACACAACATTACAATCGTCATCAACTAATTATCCCACAGATAAGAGACTAGTAGATAGATCTGGAGAAACGAACACATCTCGAAAAGAGGAATTAACATCACCGATCTCACGAATAGGAAGTTTACTTCCATTAGCAATTGTAATTTGTAAAGAACCCTCATATGGCCGAAGGTTGTGATGAATGTTTGTAGCATATGATTTGAAGCACCAGAGTCGACAAGCCAAGATTTTAATGGAGGGAGATTATTGCCTTGAAGTCCTAAGGCAGATAGTGCAGATACAATCATCTGTTGAATAATGTCTGAGGTAATGGTGGAAGATTCGCCAACCATGGGAGGTGAGGGACTGATTGTAGCTTGATGACCACTTACCCCGCGATTTCGGGGACAGGTAGGACAATTCCGGATGACATGTCCCGGCTTCTTGCAGTAATTGCATTTCTTCGTGTCACATTGGCTAGCAATGTGTCCATATTCCTTACAGGTATAGCATTGAACTTTACGAAAATCATTCCCCTGGCCTTTGACTTGTGATGCATACGCAGTGACATTCGTCATTCCTTACAGGTAGCAAGACGTTCTTCTCGAAGCAGTTCTCCGAGACAAATGTCTAAGGAAGGAGCAGGCTCGCGATTCATTAATGTAGATCTAGCAATTTCAAATTCAGATCTCAATTTCATGAGAAATTGATCGCGCTTGCTCTGTTCATGAATTGTCTGGACTGCAGCGAGAGATCCATCAGGAATGTTGACATAAACAATGTCAGCATCCATAAAGTTTGAAATCCAGTAAAATATTCCTGGATGGAGAGTTCGCCCTGAGAATTGGCAATCTCATACTCAAGTTGAAACCGGCCAGCAACATTATTTTGACTGTAAACTTTCTTCAAATATTCCCACATAGTTTGGGACGTCTGATATGGATGCAAATTTAGGACAACAAGGGGATCGACAGATGCTAAGATCCACGTCATGATCCATGCATCTTTGATCTTCCATTGTACTAACTTTGAATCATCAGTAGAGGCCGGATCACTCCAGTCAACGTGGCCCTATAATTCCTTGCCTAATACCAATAGACGGAATTGAAATTCCCACATAGAGTAGTTTTTACCCGTAAATTTTACCCCAAAACTTTCAAAATTACTCATTGTAATTAGTGGTGGAACCGACAGACTCAATGAGAAAAAAATTAAATATCTGAAGTGTGTAGGAGCAACACACACAGTCCGATCTCTAATTTCCGAAGATAATTGATTCCGGAAAATCAAGACAGAAGACGGAAAATGAAAAAAGAATCTTGTAGCCAATTAGTAAATTTCAAAACAGATCGATGACTATCAATGCACAACAAGATGATAACGAGATGGTTAATAAATTCCGGAAAGTGGATTTCCGATGAAGACCAACGCACAAGCAAAACGAGCAACAACCCGATGGACTGAACAATCAATTTCGGGGAAAAACAAATTCCGGATGAAGATCAGCGCAAACAGAGATTCACGGGCTGACCAACCAATTTCGGAAAATTAATTTCCGATGTAGATCAGCGCACGAACACGTCGAGCTCAAAGTCGGAAATAATACCGATGAAGGCAGCGACGGAATCCCGACAGAAGAGAAGAAGAGAAAAAAAATTAATTCTGAAGTTTGGGCTCTGATACCATGACAAGCGTAACAGGTTTTTTTGTCTGAATGGATTGTTTATTCATTGATCATTGCAATATATAACAATATCTACCTAATTACAGACCATGTTTCTTGCCTTTTGTTATGCACCTAAGTATGGAAGTTTTATATTCAGTCCTAATATACATCCCTACCATTTATACAAATATATCAACCTAATTTATCTTGCCTGAATATGGAGTGACTGGTGGTGGCTGATTGAGTGACTTGTACCGACAAAAAATACTGGAAATCAGGCTATCGACACTCTTATTTTATGGGTAAATAAATATATTCATCAATCAAAGCTGAACATGTCCTATGGCCATATCATAGCATACAAAATAAATACAAAGAGAAAGCCCTAATATATGGTACTAGGGAACTTAAAGTACATATATCATCGCAAGACAAAACTTGTATTCGATGAAATAAACTATCAATATCCGTATCAGTAAACATCCAAAAAGCAAATAAAACCCAACAGCTACGCCAAATCAAGAAATCAAAGAAGTCGCTCCTTCGCGAGGAAGCGACACTCTTTCATACCTTTGTGGGGTTGAAGCATTGATGCATTTACTGAGACTTCAGTAACCAATTTTTTTTTTGCAAACAACGAATGGGAAACTTACGCTGGTTTAGTGATTAGTAGTAAGATTTTATTACTAGAAAACCTTATCATGAGGGCAACATAAAAAGTTATCTACTATTGAAAGAAAGTTTAGTTTTTTTTTTTTTTTATAAGACAAATATTTATAAATATAAAGAGAGTACAAGGTGTACTCCAACCCTAATACAAGACATCTTAAGAGAGTTAAAACATTACACACTAAAAAACAGGAAGCTAGAACTGAATAAAAGGCAACAAATAGTGCCTGACACAGAACTAATACAGGCTAAAAGATTGAGTAGTATTAATCATTCTATATCCAAAACATCTGTACTCATTGAAAAGGAGAAATGAGATCCCTGCAAACTAAAAACTGTTTTCTTTCACTTCCACATGAAACAAAGAAGCATAAACAATATATTGTGATCGACAGATTTGAGTTAACTCACTATTAATCCAACATGCCTAGACTAGGGAGATAAATGAACCAGTGGGACTATAAGCCGTTTGAATCCCAACCAGTTTTAACAAACGCGATTCAATCCAATCATTTGCCAACCTCAAGTCTATAAGAAAGTACGAAAAGAGATCAATTCTACACATCTCATGAATGAATAAACTATAGTTGCTAAAGTTCAAAGCATACATATCAAAGCTCTGGGCCTCCACAAGTGTTTGTTCCATATCAAGTTTCCCAAGGAACAAAGGTTTCGATGTAAATGTAGACAAATGCTGAGCTAGATTGATGTGCCTCTGAAAGGATGAAGGACAGCAGATTAGTGCTTCACACAGATATTTTTGAAATTGTATGAATTAAAGAAACTCACTGTCATTTCTGGCAATGAGTTGAGCTTCTTCACAAAATCCTTCAATTCAGAGACCGTCTGAGTCTGTAAAAATGGAAGACAATCAGGACATTCTCCACAAAGTAGAATTCCTTTTCATGTATTGATAATTGGTTTATAATCCAGTATGGAAAGCCAGCATCAAGATTTAACTAAAAAATGGAAATTAAAAAAATTAAAATTTTAATTTTCATGTCGCATACTCTTTAAAATGTTATCTGACAGTAGACTTTTCAAACACTAAATCTAAAGAAGGTAAAACCCATGGTGCTAGAATGTTTTTCTTTTCGATCTGACGTAAAACTTTGCTAATATATACCAATTCAGAGGATGACATACTATTGAAAATGTAGTGTGTATTATGTGACATGCACGATAAACAGGATAATTAAATCGGATAGTTTTATTTCACAATTTGTGAATCGATATAATTCAGGCAGTTCGCCAGTTTTGAAAGATTAGACGAACTTTTATGATCTTCAACTCAGTACAGGACATCAGAACCGCACTTTGAGTGGCACTCGTAAAAACATTTTCCAATGCAACTTCATTTTTAGATCTGTTAATGAAATTTCTAACACCACTTCAAGGGTAATAAAGTGATTGTTATTTGGATATATAACAACTGAGAAGGTATTACGACAAAAGCAAGCTCATTAGGGTGTTTGTTTAGACGACTCACAGCGGTCGATATATCAGTATAATCCTGCTTCATGGATGTTGCTTTTTGACGTAGAACCTGAAACATGCTGCTACTAGCAATTAATTAAACCAGCTTCAAAAAAAGCACAATGCCAGGATAAACTGGAAGTGCTTGCACAAAAAAGAATAACTGCATGCAGTTGTCACAACCTAAAGCATAAATGGATCAACCTGAACAACAACTTCAAAATTCAGATCCCGTATCTCTTTGAACAATTTGTCACTACAATCAAGATGATGCAGTGATTAGTCAACATAATAGAGGTGCCCAAAAAATACTGTCATGAGGACTTCACACATTCACTTAAATACAGGTAAAGGAAAAGAACAAATACTCTTATCATAAAGAGTTTACCTAGAGTTTAGGGGAACCTTAATCTTCTTTCCTTCTTGCTGAATGCCCATAATGGGAGCATCTAGCTCCATAGCACCGTTATTGACACCAAGAAGCTGCATGAAACCCATGAAAGCTAGATTATAAACACCAAATGGTTAAGAATAGAGCAGTAGTTCTATTATCAGCTCACAGAAAGTTAGTGGTGACATGCCATGCTTCTTAAACACATAGCCAGCACACCATTACCTTGTTTATCATAGACTAGCAAAATTAAGGACGTAAGTCCATTTGATAAAAGGATCTTCACATTGTACAAGGCATTAAATTTTTTTGCAGAAAACCTCTGAAGATTAAAAAAACAATTATCTTACTAAATGATATTTAGTGATGCATCATACCCCTAATGGACATGCAGGCCCGTGTATAAAATGTTTTTCATCAAAAAAAGTCTAATCTTCACGAAACAGGCTTAACTGCGTGAAATATTTTGGACAGTGTGGAAGAAACACGATTTTTTTGTGTTTACTCTTAATATTACCTCATCTAGTAATCCCTCATATGTCAGTTGTGAACACATTGGAGTGACCATGTCCACCTACATGAAGATATGATCCCAAATCAGAACAATCAATATAGTTTACGCAGCATATCAATGTGTAAACACATATTAAGCACAATATGACTATTTTCGAGGGAGCATAAATTTGCAAGATCATCCAATAACAAAAATAATATGTATCAGGTTTGGGATTGAATTTTAAATTGGAACAAGTTCCACATCAAAGAGAGAATATATAAGCCTACTTCCGCTCAACAGCTGATTATATAGTATTGCAGCCAACCTCCTGCCAGATAGGGAGGTTTTGATTAATAAAATTAAGAATTGACTTTTTGCTTATACAAATTCCTCATTGACGGTTATTGCCTTCCAAGACCTGTTCCTTTTTCTCTCTTTCATTCTGCATGACAGCCACCACAATTCGCAATCATGAGGAAGACCAGAAGAAATAAGAATAAGCAACAAGAATCGACCGATATTCCACATTACCCCATAACTCGATCATGCACTCATAACACCATAACTTACATTTTCCCAACAGCAAAGTTTAAGATAATCAAGAACTGTGAGCCCTGATTCATTATGGGCATTTTAATTCATGATGCAAAGCTGATCATAAACAGTCAAGCTTGTAAAATTCATGCACTACTGTTTTGTCTGAAGAAAAATATTCGGGAAATGGATAAACATGTGGAAGTATACCTCTCTATCAAGAAGAATAAGAGTATTTATTTCAGGAATGCTAGCCTGTGAAAAAACATAATCAATACTGTCAATACTTTAGGTTACGTTAGAACATTCACAAATATAAATAGGATTTATATTTTTTGAAGAGATGTAAAAATTACATCTGATGTATTCACGGGTTCTTCGGCTTGCATGCGATTCAAAATTTCAGCAACACGTGTAGATGCCTTCCCTTTGGCCCTAACATTGGGTATTACTCCAAAAGAAAACTGCATAATCATCAAAAAGCTAACAGATGCAAGGAAAACAAAACATATTGGAGTACAACAAATATTTTTTAACAGCAACATAGGATCACGTGAATAAATGATTGCAGGACTCATTGAACAGGTCTTCACTAATGTTAACAAAATTTTACGACCACAACTTATACCTCCATACTGTGAATTGCTTTTGCAATATGCCAGAGAGAGGTTGCATCTCCATCCACCAAATATTCCTGTCAGGCAGATCCTCTTACCCTTAGACAAAATCAACTGAGGAATGAAGAAATAATTATATGGTATAAAATATTTCCATTTAAATTCCCAAAACACTATAAAAACATGTATACCTTATTAGCAAGATCAAGTTCAAATGATAATATGTCCTCATCCAGTGGAATCAGATATAAAGGACACTCCCCAATACTCAACAACTCATATACTTTTTCCTCCTCAAGTATCTGTGCAAAGAATGTTAAACACATTTAAATCAACATCAACCAACAAATTCTTCCATACTATAAGTTTTTTAGGTATTCTGTCCATACCTTCTCGCACGCAACTGCACGACGTGGAACAAAGTAGAGAAAGTATTCCCTGTTAAGCCCTTTAGATGTATCGCTATGAATGTGTGAGCAAATGAATTTAATCAAGTCAAGTTGAGACCGAACAAGGTAGATCACTTTGGTCAATTCTGTCTGAATTGGCTCAGCTGTGAGATACCTCAGTTCTTCAGCTCCATTATCCTGATATTAGGCAGCGACAACACCTTAACAATTTTATAACTTCTATTTAGCAATTGCGACATCTGTAATCTAAAATCTATGCTACCATATTTAGCTACTTACAGTTAAAATACCTATTTCAATCTGTATAAACTCTAATGTAAGTTTTCTAGGATAATATTGAACTTAATATGCATAGGGTAAGAATGGTGCACTGATGAAACCTATCTACAGATTATGACTCAATATCTGTAAATTTGGCATGTGTTTTTTGATACGCACATTACGTGGGAACAGCCTGTAGCAACCAACAAAACTGCGAGGAGTTCATTTCAGTATGTACTCTAACAATTTCTTTTACACAAACAGCAATCAAAATGCCATATATTGTAACACCACAACAAAGATAATAAATTAGAAAAATCAAACAACATTAGTGATCAAAGATGGGCAAATACCTTCAGTTCTGCCGTCTGTGCAATAAGAGAGATCGATCCACTGAGCTTCGGATCAATCACCAGACACTTCTTTCCTCGTATCTACATAAATGAAAACCAAATTTTGGGCAAAATACCTCATCAAATTAGTACATTCAATATATCCAGAAAATATGCAAAATTTATCCACGTGATGATTGAAACGTACATTTTTAACGATGTTGAGCAGCTCATTTTTAGCCTTGCTTCTGTATTCCACGATCAAGAAAACAAAAAATGAGCCATTAATTCCATGAAAATCGATCATGATGCAGAATTTCCGATAGAAATTCATCAATTATACCTTATGGAGTTGAGATTGATTGGCGCGTTATCTAGGTTTGGAATCTGAGACATGTTTTCGCAATCTACCCTCCCAAACAAGTTTTTTTTTCCCAAAGACAAATATATAAGTTAGGGTTGCCACACGTGGTGAAATAGAGTCAAACGTGAAGAAATATTAAGATTCAAATTCGGCTCGAAATAATTATATTTGATCTTGAGTTCAACTCAAAATTTGAATAGTTTTAAAAATTTGGCTCAAATTCGGCTCAAATCAAAGTTAAAGTTTGAGTTTGAGTTCGGCTCAAAAAGATTCGAGCATGTTCACGATCTATTCGAACTATTGCTCGAAAATAAATTTTCGAATATATACTTGCATTATTATATTAATAAAAATATTAAAATTCGCCAGCGCCTCGCAAACTCGAACAAAGTAATTTGAGCTCGAGTTCGGCTCGAAAAAAAGTTTGAACATTTTCGAGTTCAGATCGAATTCGAGAATTTCGAATACTAATCAAATACTTTTCGAGCCGACTCCAGAAGTTCGTGAACATGTTCGATTCGTTTACACCCCTAGTTACCAGCTAATTTCCTTGGGTTTTCTTGGAAATTTTTGACGCTACGAAAGGAGTATAACAGGTCCAATTAAACAACTCTTCATTTAAAACAGGGCAAAGTGCAATTTACCTACATGTAAAACTATAAATGAGCAATTTACCTCCCTGTTAATAAATAAGATCCAAATCACTTCCATGTAAAACTAAAAAAGGTATAATTTACATCATTGTGAATAAATAAATGCCAAAACACCACCTTGAAAAGTATAAAATAATTGTTTTAGCTCCTGAAAAACTAAAAACGAGCGATTTATCTCAATTATTTTAAATCATAATATTAATTTTAGAAATAAATTAAGATCAATATGATAAAGAGAATAATAATAATAAATTAAATGAAGTAAATTCAAGACAATAGTAATCCTAATAGTATTCAAAATTTAAAATTAACAAAATCAATAAAGGTAACAAAATTAATAAAGTTATTAAAACAATAAAAAATTATAACAAAGTATTGATAAACCCATTTTCTTAATAATATTCAATTTTAATTAGATTTTTCAGTAAGAAATCTATTTTTCAAAGACTTTTTCCCATTTTTTTCAATAAAAAAACTATTTAAAAAAAACATTTCCCAAAATTGTGAGTAATAATAAACCCATTTTCTAAATAATATTCATTTTCTAGCTAAATTGTCTTTTTTAGTTTTGCACGGAGTTAGATTGCTCCTTTTTTAGTCTGCAATGGAGGTGTTTTGACCATTATTTATTTTTGCTCATTTTTAGTTATATGGATGTAAACTGCTCATTTTTAGTTTTACAGGGAGGAGATGTGGACCTTATTTATTTACAGAGAGGTAAATTGATCCTTTGTAGTTTTACTGGAAGGTTAATTGCATTTTATCCTTTAAAATATTTCAAATCGATCTGGCAATTGTTTTTGGTTATAAAATGTTGATTTTGGCCTTGCATAATACAACTAAATTTTAATTTTTCTCATTTTTCAAATATTATCAAGTATTTAAAACATTGTTTTATATCCCAAAGTTCAAATGTTATTCTACACTTAAAAATATATGTATATATACTAACGAGATCATGTGACTGACTGAAGTCTATCCTGTCAATATGTGATGCTTTACAGACAATTTGTGAAATTGTGGAATCTGTTTAATAAAGCATTGAACTACATTCGACTCTTTGAAAATAAATATGCAGTAATAAAAAAATATAAGAGTTTACTTTTGTAAGTTCGAAGCACACGCTTCAATGTTCCCCTTCTTCCCAAATTAGGAAGAATGTTCACTAGAAGAATTTGATTAGTACAACTATTTGTACAATCCCACTTTAGACACTTAACTGAAACTCGCAGTTTATTCCAACTATAATAACACACTCTGTTGAGATATTAATCTGACAGTTACAAACAATTATCTGTATGTGAGCTTGGACCAGATTGATTAGAGTGTCTAAAATGAACACTAATATCTCTAGGTTTTTTAATAAAATAACCCTTTTTAAAAAAAATGGACAAAGTAACCTGAAATACAACAAATTTACAAAATGACCCGACACGCCAACTAGGTTGGCGTGTCCAACTTTAAAAGTTGGACACGCCAAGCAAGTTGGTGCGTCGAACTCTTTTTATTTATTTATTTATTGTTAAAGTTGGACACGCCAACTTGGTTGACGTCTCCAACTCTTTTTTAATTTTTTTAAAATAAACTCAAATTTTAAAAATAATATATATAAAAATTATGTCTCGTGTTATCAGATATATTGCAAAAATCGTATCCATATTTTTCAAACTTTAATTAACATGTTTTTAATAATTATAAAATCAAAAAAGATAAATATGCAAAAATTGGAGTAATGTAACGTCACGGGATACTGATTCCGTTCGTTGGTTTGAAGTGGAAACATGTGATGTGTTTCACATCATCAATTGTTAATAGTAAGGTGACGAGGTAAATATATAATTATATAAATTTTATGTTGAAAAAATCTAAATTTGTTCCGCGACGGCTGTTCTGTGTCGCAAAATAGTCGTTCTGTTACGCGACGGCCGTGAAACACAACTGCGGAATGGTCAGGACGGGAACCACAATTGACATGGTAAAGTTTCATGCTAAAACGAAAATGTTTCACGGTCGTCGCGGATTAGAACGATTATTTTGCGGCACAGAATGGCCGTCGCGGAAGAAATTTAGATTTTTTCAGCATAAAATTTATATAATTGTATATTTACCTCGTCACCTTACTATTAACAATTGATGATGTGAAACACAGCGCATGGTTCCACTTCAAACCAAAGAACGGAATCAGTATCCCTGTGACGAGACATTACTCCAATTCTTGCATATTTATCTTTTTCAATTTTATAATTATTAAAAATATTAATTAAAATTTAAAAAATATAAACGCGATTTTTGCAATATATTAATAACATGAAACATAATTTTTATGTATATTATTTTTAAATTTTGAGTTTATTTAAAGAAAAAATTAAAAAAGAGTTGGAAGTTGGCGTGTCCAACTTTAACAAAAGAAAAATAATAAAAGAGTTGGACGCGCCAACTTGGTTGGCATCTTCAGTTGGACAAGCCAACTAGTCATTTTGTAAATTTGTTGTATTTCAGGTTATTTTGTCCATATTTTTTAAAAAAAAACGGTTATTTTTATTAAAAACCCAAGATCTCTTGATAGATCTTATAGAACGAATCGATTGTGCTTGAATTGAGCATCTTTGAATAATAGATCAGGTGAGTAAGCTGTTCAAAATAATTCTTCCAATATGTGCTTGTTGTTATATTGAATGCTTGAATGATTGGCTTGTTGTCGAATGCAAGAGTCCTTTAATTCTTCAGAGATCTCGTTCTTAAATACTTGCAAATTCCAACGTTTATATATTTTGAATCGAGGTCAGAGTTTCTTTTGTCTATCACTAAATGCTTACTGGTTTCTTTCCTTAAATAGTTCTGATCGCATTTAATGCTTCACGACGTTCTTTATTTCATAGCCTAAGTAGGAATGAATATCTTTATGTATTTTGATTAAAAGTGAAGACTTTTTGCATGAATTTACGGAAGACGGCACCAAGATGATTCGAAGAAAATCCGACCTTCTAAATAACAAGCGTTGATCAAACAAATAAACTACATAGACCTGTTTAAGAAAGAAATGCACTACAAGGTGGTGGTCGGGGGTTGTCTTGATAAAGGCTCATTGAGACTTAAAGTCATAATCGAGAATGAAAATGCTTACATATATCTTTGTTTTTTTTAAGAAAACTATGACTATTTTTATGAAATTCATGAGATGTTTATTCATTGATATAAAATAGATTATTTATTTTTAAGGTAACAAGATCCATGGGTATCCACCATATATTATCATATATCTTCAAATTTAAATTAAAGATTTTGTTTAATTTAGAATCAAATCATCAATCATAATTAAATAATACATGTTTCCGTTCCTATGATTTAGGGATTTTCCGATTCAGCCCTTCTTGTTTTAGATATATCAACATAGTCCCTAATTTTTAGAATTTTAGCCCATTATATTTCCATAGGTTAAAATAATGGAATTGGGAATAAACTTTCAAGTTTTGGTCCAAATTGGTCTATGAATTTCCTCATTTTGACCAAAATTAATATCTTGTTAGTCCTAATTTCTTTAACTAAAATTTTAAATAGTTGAGAATTTGATTTAAGTAAATAATTGTATTATATATAAATTTACTTATAAATGTTGAGGGAGTGATAAATTTGTGATATATATATTTTTCATGAATTCAATTTTTGAAAATTCAATGAGTTAAAACTTCTTTTAGAAAATAATACATAAATTTTCATATCTATATACAAAATTATTATATTTAAATGTGATGCCGAGAGGAAGATTTCTTTAAATTTTTTTACATAAAGTTGAAGCAAAACTCCTTGTCCATCTAAACAAGTTACTATTTCTTACAAATTATTTTCTGATATGCAAAATGTTATTGGATAAAAATAATTTCCACTCAAACAAGAATTGAACATAAAAGAAAAACAATTCAATAAAATGTTTTTTTTATACAAAGTAAATAATACAAAAACAAAATAATCTCAAGCTTCTTCTGCTTACTACTGATGCCAACTCGTCCGTCGCAGAGCATACCACCGGGTCGCTCTTCACGGCGATCCTCTAAATGTAATTTCATTTGCATCTGACTTCATGTCCCACCTTCAAGCAGTTCGGAACTTTAGCCACACTGTCACGCTCCGAGACCGGGGTCAATAACACCGGCATTGATTTTCAATAAACTTGAAATCAATAAGCCTCGTAATATCGTATTAAACAAAAACCAGTCTATATTCCATAAAAAGAATCATTGTCTTTACAACTGAATTTAAATTGCGGAAATCAAATCTTAAATATCTTAAAACGAAATAAAATAACGGAACCATACTTAATGGGAAATTCTAAAGAAAAACAATTCAATAAAATGTTTTTTTTATATAAAGTAAATAATACAAAAACAAAACCATCTCAAGCTTCTTCTGCTTACTACTGATGCCAACTCGTCCGTCGCAGACCATACCACCGGGTCGCTCTTCACGGCGATCCTCTAAATGTAATTTCATTTGCATCTGACTTCATGTCCCCCCTTCAAGCAGTTCGGAACTTTAGCCACACAATTCGTCTTGTTTCTCAGATTCCGCTGATCGCCGGATCCATTTCGGCCGATCCTCTTAAGCCCATGATTACTCACATCTCGGCGTCCAAAACGACCCCAAAAAACCTCTTCTGAAATTACTGTTGTGCTTGACACTCCCCACAACGAATAAAAGGATGCATTTGGAGTTGGCTTCTGATTCAAAACCTTCCAGAAGATCATCAATGCCAATTCCTTGATATTGTTCATCTTGCAATCTTTTGGGCATGATTCTATGGACATGCCTAATATCAAAGCCACAATTTTGGATGTAAATAAAAAGGACTTCGACTGCTCATATTCAGATGCTCGCTCTTCTCCGGCAGCTCCACCATCAATATCGGCACTACCCACTATCAAAATTCAACTTTGCAGCAGACTTTAAATACGGTAGAGGTTGGATGCCTTGTAACGCACTTAACTACACTCATGTTTCATGTTATTATGAGATCTAGTCTAGTTAACTTATTTGTAATGTTCTTAATTTAATGCAATAAAATAAGTGATATAATAATGTCACTTTTAAAAAAATATCTTTATAAAAATTAAATTTTATCCCAAAAAATGCTTTTTATTTCCATATTCTTAATTGGGAAAACCCCGAAATTATAATGATGGAAATATGTATGTTCATGTTTTTATATTTTTAAGTGTGTGAAAGAAATTACTCCATTCACTTATTTAACAAACAATTATTGCAAAATCTAGCAAAAAATCATGCAATTTATTTATAACTTATATATTTACATCCTTACTTTAATATTATGTAGAACTTTTAAAATTGTGTCTATAAGATTATTATATACTAGTTATCATTGGTACATGATGCATGTACATATACTAAAAATATAAAAAAAAATGATGTATTGATGTCAAGGCTCCAAATTTAACGTCCGTATTACTTTTGGTATAATTTTGTCTTATCAATACAATACTATAGAGTTTAACATCCGTATTACTTCTGGTCCCCAAGAGGCATACCAAATTTTATTTCCAAACTTCCTTCTCTCCATAATATTATTATTTTTAAAAACTTTGTAGCAAAATAAAAACTCTGACATAATACTTTGGAAAAAAAAATATTTTTATATTATATTTATAACAATTTATATATATATAATTATATTTTATAATATATTTATTAGTAAAATTAAAGAATGTTTGGAAGTCCGGAAGTGCTATTTTGAATAATAAAAATTGTGTTTAGATACCAAACATATCTTAATGTAGAATTTGGTAGCTGATAAGTGTATTTTATACACTCATATTCCTTCATATTTTACATGGTTTATTGCTGGTTTTCGATCATGATTATGTTTTTGGTATTACTTTGTCATGTCTTGTAGGAATCCAGGTAACTACTTGGTTTGTGGACTAAAAAGGTGCAAAAGAGCGGATTAAAATGATGTATTGATGTCAAGCCTCTAAGTTTTCCATCCTACAGACAGGCGTAAATACGCCTTCATTGGGCGTAATTAAGCAAGAGCTACGGCAAATGCAATTTGTGAAAAATTAAATTAGGCGTACTTACGCCATTTTGAGGCGTAAATACGCCAATGCTATGGCAATTACAATTTTCTGAAGAATTAAAGTATGTGTAACTACGCCATTTTTAGGTGTAGCTACGTCAGTGGAGGCGTAATTACGCCAGATCAGTGGCGTAGCTACGCCAGTGGAGGCGTAATTACGCCAGATCTGTGGCGTAAATACGCCTGTCACGCGGGAAGCAAAATTTTTAGCACATCATCAGCGTAGATACGCCATTATCCTCGACGTAAATACGCCATAGAATTTTGGAAACTTTTCCTACATTCCTTATCTGATACACTCGAATTGTAGGGGCGTTTTTGGAGAATATTGAAGATACAGACTCAGAAAAAGAGCGAGGTTTTGAAGAGGAGAAAAAGAGAAGACGACAGCTCGGAGCAAAAACAGAAGGAGAATTCACACACGACGTGAACAACTGCGAGAGCACAACCGACACCTAAAGTAGAAGAGGAGGAGATCGATTGAGACGACGCGCTTACACCGAAGGGAATAGATTTTGACGACGGAGAAGTCGACGCCAACTACCGGGGACAGAGGGCCATCATCCAATTCATTTGATTCTCTTTTCCTTTATGTCTATGATGATTAATGACATGTCTATGTGTTTATTTGATTTATTCATGAACTAACTAATTTTCTAGAGGAACGACGAATCTTGGATTGAAACTGTGTCGTTGATTATTTCATGAATATTATTTGTTTTTTCATAAGGTTTATTTGCGATTCCTGATTTGTTTGCGGTTCAGCTAATTGATCACTAATTGAATCATCATATTTATTTAGAATCTATCACTCGAGAGAGAGTTTTGAATAGGACCGTAGGAATTTACATCGTTGGAGGTTTATATAGTCGAGAGACGTATAACTCCAACGAAGCCATATAACGAATCTAGCGCTATTGAAATTGTTTAATAATTTATTTTAGTTGGACACATCAAGAAGATTGTTGAATGATTATTCTATTTAACACTCGAGAGAGGTAATAGAATAACATATGATTCGTGGTTAATAAATTTGAAGAATGCGACATAGTGGATAGTTGAGTGAAGTCGAACCTCTAGAATCCGTTCTCATTGATTTTCTCCACTTAAATCTTCATCTTATTAGTTTATTTTAATTATTTAATTAATTCTCTAAATATCGATTATCTAAATAAAGTCGAGACTATTCTAGTTACAGTACTTGGTACAATCCCTGTGGGTTTGACATCTTTACTTTCAAATTCCTATACTAAAACTTGATATCGTACACTTGCGGTACATTTTACACGCATCAGTAGCATATATATATATATATATATATAGACACACACACATACATTAGAATATATCTATAGTTTGAGTCAATTCTAAATTTAGTCCCTAATTTTCTTATCGTTTCGGTTTAGTCCCTAAAGTTAACATGTTACCCGATTCAGTCCCTTCATTAACTCATACGTCAAATTTAAAGGAGCAGGCATGTGAAAATCCACGTGTCGATTCAGTCTCTAAAATTTTAAGATTTTTCCCGATTCAATCTCCGATGTTATTTAATAATTTTACATTCTACCAAAAAATATTTATTGAACACATGAATTTAGAATATAACTTTAAAATTCTAATTTATTAAGGTTTATGAACGCGATTTAAAAAAATGTAACTCTCGTCAAATAACTGTAACTTTTTGATAATGATTAATTTGAATATGAGATTAATAAGAGAGAAAAAAAGAAGAAGAGAAACATACTTATTTTATTTGCAACGAGAGAATACATACTTTTGCTCATTATAAACATATTCATGATACCATATTCTATTATCTCAACTTTTTAAATAAGTCGGAATCATTACAAAAATATATTTATGTTTAGACTACGATGCACGGACACTGACACCACGACACTGACATAATAACACGAATTTTTAAAATTTTTAGGATACGACACGGCTGAGACACGCATATATATATATATATATATATATATATATAACCATGTAAAATTAACAAAATATTCTTATCAAATTCAAGAAACATATAAATAAATGCATGTTACTGGAATCATCATAATATAACTCATACTGACACCAAATACATATTACTTTAATTAACATACAGTTTAACAAATAAGTCCAAATAAAATATAACACCAAAAATATCTTACCAAATTCAAAAATAATATATATAAATGTATGTCACTAAAATCATCATAGTATCACTCATACTAACAACAAATATATATTATTTCAATTAAATAGAGTTTAAGTAATACATCTAGATTTCAATTTAGCCAAAAACTTTTAAATTGTACAATTTTCATCCAAAAGTATCCCTTCTGAGTCGGACATGGCTTGGACACGCCTATCAGCCATGTCCGATATGTGTATCCGATTTTGAGGGGAGTGTTTGACATGAGTATCCGATTTTATTTTATTAATAAAATAATGAACACGCCACGTGGCGTGTCCGACATATATTCGACGAGTTTCTGAGAAATGTCTGTGCATCATAGTGTTTAGATATTTATCATCTTCTATCTCATATCATTACGTAATAATTAGAAATTAATATTAGTAATGTCGTTATATTATAATGTAACATGTGTTATCTAATAGACAAATAACTATTTATGGATTCAAATTTATGATATAATATGCACAATATCTTAAATATAGGCTTTGGTGACGACAATAACATCAACATCTTTGCTTTTAATATCAACAGATTGTGACATGCTACATGATTTATTATCTTAGTTAGGTATGATTTGAAGTCCCGTGATCGTCACGTGTTTTCTCCGTTAAACTGGATGTATGAGTTAACATCAGGAATTGAACCTGTTAAAATGTTAAACTAAAATTTTAGAGATTAAATTGGGACGACAAGAAAATGAGGGATTGAGCCGGAAAAATGTGAATGTTTTAATGGGTTATCTGATGAGATATAATAAAAAATTGTTTGAATTTTATGAAGGGAAAATATTTTTATAGTGACTGCAGACTGGCGGAGTATGGAAACTGGTTGAAGACAGCACACGCCCATAACGGGAATCAATCCTTTCCTTTCCGTTCAATCACCCCACTCTCCACATTCTGATCCCCGCTCCGTGTTCCCTTCTTCATGGCCTCCTCCATTCGTCTTCGCCGGCTCTGCGCTTTCGCCGCCGTCGCTGGTGGTGCTTACTACACCATCATCACCAACCCCTCAATTGCCTCCAACGACCGCGGCACTGGAAGTGCTACCCCGGCCTTTGCCGATTTAAAGCAGAAGATCGCCGACCCTTTCTCCACCATAACCTCACGTGCCGTCCAGGAGGCAGCTTTGATTGGATCAAGCACGGCTAACCCTCTCGACATCCTCGTAATCGGCGGCGGCGCCACAGGCTGCGGCGTCGCACTGGATGCCGCGACGCGTGGTCTACGCGTTGGCCTTGTTGAGCGTGAGGATTTTTCATCAGGCAGCTCCTCGAGGTCTACTAAACTCATCCATGGAGGTCAGCATATTTTGTTCTGCATAAATTCCTTGCTGCTGAATTGTACATTGGGTTTTGAGAGTTGTACATTTTTAGGGCCTGGTGTAAGGTGAAGTGCCATTAATACCATTTTTTGTACTGTCACGTAGTATATGTGACTGTGGATAGAGTTATTTATGCTCTGTTTGCTTCACGTGAATAAAGATAAAAGCTTTAGTCTACAACACTAAAATTTATTACTTTAATAGCATTTATTAACAATGACAACGGATTCTTCGTAAATATATGTTCATTTTTATATTTTTAAGGATTCAGGTAATAGAAAGGCGATTGAAGTCTTAGGCTAGTCGATAGATATATGACTTAAGTTTATGTTTTTGTTTACTTTTACTATGTATTCCTAAAAGATTTCTGAGAGTCCTAGATACTATTTTTTGATCAAACATAGGATAAATTTGAGCTCTGGAGCCTGTGAAAGGAGGGACTTGGACTAAATAAAACTATTCTGAGTAGTAAAGCCAACTATGTTTTTTTCTATGTGAGTTGTGGAAGCTGTTTTAGTGTAATAAGCATGGTCAATAAATACTTCTCTGAGATAGTTATTTAGGACGGCTGATAATAAATAAATATCTTGTCCAGAGTAGAAAAACTCTGTAGTCTTGAGTAAGGCAATCATGCTGTTTTTAATAAGTCTATACTGCTTTCATGCACCTAAAATGATTGAGAAGCATTAACCCAAATACTATTGTATTCATGATGTTTTCCCTTTTCCTTTATTACAAGTTTTATTTGGATGCATGCAACAGTCATTTTTTTATGATCAATCATGATGCAAGTCGGAATTTCTGTTGTCATGCTTTTAAGGATTGATTTCACTTGATTCTGAGGCAACCTTAGTTATCATCTTCCTGAATTTATCCGCATCAACACGGGCTCTGATCTTCAAGACCTTAATAATTTGACTGGAATCTGGTCTTGTACAATTGGAGATGTAATTTTCAAATTCAGTCAAAAGTTTTACCAGAAAGTGTGGAACTATACTTTTTTATTTCTTGAAAAGTTCTTTGTTTTGTGTACTTATTTATTGTGTTTCTTATGGTTTTTATCTTGCAGTCTTTGATGCCTGGTGCTGATTGTTAAAGTAATCATTTCAGGAGTTCGTTATCTGGAGAAAGCTGTTTTTAACTTAGATTATTGGCAATTAAAGCTCGTTTTCCATGCCCTTGAGGAGCGTAAGCAAGTTATTGACAATGCTCCCCACCTGTGCAATGCTTTGCCATGTATGACTCCGTGTTTTAGCTGGTTTGAGGTGATTTACTACTGGACGGGTTTAAAAATGTATGATCTGGTTGCTGGTCGACGCTTGCTCCACTTTTCAAGATACTATTCAGCAAAGGAGTCTACTGAACTCTTTCCCACTTTAGCAAGAAAGGGAAAAGATCGGAGCTTGAAAGGAACTGTGGTTTATTATGATGGACAGATGAATGACTCGCGCCTAAATGTTTCATTGGCATGCACAGCCTCTTTAGCAGGTGCGGCTGTCCTTAACCATGCAGAAGTGATATCCTTTCTTAAGGATGAGGCTACCGAGAGGATAATAGGTGCTCGGATAAGAAATAATTTATCAGGTAAAAACATTTATAAGGCGATATCATGTCCAACAATTAATAATACTGATGTGGAGAAATATTTTCTTCTAGGAGTGTCCTATTTTTTATGTCATCTGTGTTTCCAATTTACCTTCAAAAATTTGTGTGCAGGCAAAGAGTTTAATACATATGCAAAAGTTATTGTAAATGCGTCTGGTCCATTTTGTGATTCCGTGAGGAGAATGTCAGACAAAGAAGCTACGCCAATGATCTGTCCCAGCAGCGGTGTCCACATTGTGCTTCCTGATTATTATTCTCCGGAAGGAATGGGTTTGATTGTTCCTAAAACTAAAGATGGTCGTGTTGTCTTCATGCTTCCATGGCTAGGGAGAACAGTTGCTGGCACCACCGACTCAAACACTGAAATTACAATGTTACCTGAACCGCATGAGGATGAGATTCAATTCATATTAGATGCTATCTCTGATTATCTTAATGTTAAGGTTTGTCAATTTCTTGTACTCCTCAATTGGTTTATTATTTTGCCTTCTATTGTTTCTTGTATTTATCCTTTTTTCATTTTTCCATTTTGTCCTTCCTCTAGTTGCGAGAAAAACACGTCATGATTCTCATTTCTTGATTACCTATTTGATTCCATTTCATTTTGGGGAACCCCAAGAATCTGATAACAATTGCCTAATACATCCATCTTTAAATTTAGCATCATAAAATAGCAAACTCTAGCTTCCTAGATCTCTCTGCCATGCTGTACTTGTGTACTACAAGCTGCACTTCTATGTGGAAGATTTTGTTTATGTTTATTTTGCACAATTTTCTAATACCATGTCTAAGTTTGGCTATATTTTAAATCAAGGGTATATTTAGAATTAAATTTGATATTACTAAGATATATCTTTGATATTATTTTGTTATCTTTTATTTATAGGAAAGATTGCTTACCATATCTATATCAAGATATCTTATTATTCGAAGATATTATTGTACTCTAAACTCCATCAAGATGCAAGAGTTTTAAAGCCATTTGTCTATTTCCCGTGGATGTAGGATTTATGGCAAAACCATGTAAATCTTAATTTGCGTTGTATTATCTCTCCACTATATTTCTACCATTTAAAACTCAACATGTTATTAGAAACAGAGCCCCCCGATCTAGGTTATTTTGTCTCGTGTTGTCTAAATTCATTTCTTGCAAAAAAGGATCCGATTACTGTTCATATGAAAAGTGACCACGTGGTGAGCTGCAACTACGGTTTTATCTATGTATCATGTCTGTCTGGCTATCACAATCGCAGATTGAACTGCCCATTATCTTTACTATCTGTCTTACTTAACTCTTACACAATTTATTATGGCACAGTTATGAAGACAGTTTCTTGCTGCTCAAATCGTTCGACTGCTCTCTGTTTCTGTGATTTTGAATACAATATTGTTCAAGATTTTTTGCAAGACAGTATTTTGCGTCTAAAGTTGATCACTTCATTATAGATTTCTATGTTCAATTTGAGGGGTAGCACTAGAAAGAATATATTCTAGAATTGGATACAAAATGATTAAGATTATGATATATCTTTAATATTATATTGTTGTGATTTTGGTGTAGAAAAGATTTTCGACGATATCTATATCAAGAGATTTTCGTTCTATATAAGGAGATATTAAGAGATGTAGACTTTAATGCCCGAACTACATAAAGCTGATGTTTTGTTTATTTCCTTTAATTATGTTTTTACTATAAAATTCTACATATGATATAGTAACTTTGCCAGTTGGTTTTTGCGGCTTTTAATTAATTCAAGGTTAGAGTTGAGACTGTTTTTACTTTTACATTGTACCTTAATTGGGGTCTTATGCTTGATTTCTTTGGTGCATCATGATTAGGCGTTGAGATTTATTGGTCCCTATGGGCTATATAGGAAGTGCCAGATTGTCTAGTCAATCTGAGGAGCTGCTTCATACACAGAAAGATCTTTTAACTTTTTGGTTGTTTCTGCAATACTTTATTTTTTATTGATGTAAATGTGACTAAAAGATTACAACATCTTGCTCATTACAACCTTCCATACAGAACTCCCAATACATATTTTCTTTGCTGTAAAATGCTTGGTTGGGAGATTATTCTATTTGGTTACACAATGGATGTCACATTTTTGTTTTTTCCCTTCCATTTTTCATTCTTAACATTTTTAGATCATGTAATATTTTTTTATTTATGCTAAACTTGTCATGAAAACATTTAGGTACGACGGATGGATGTTTTATCAGCATGGAGTGGTATCCGACCATTGGCCATGGATCCTAAAGCTAAAAACACAGAGAGCATTTCCCGAGATCATGTCGTGTGTGAAGATTTTCCTGGTTTAGTTACAATTACAGGTGGAAAGTGGACAACATATAGAAGGTAAAGCTAATTTGATGGTATGAAATTTCAAAGTTTTCCCCTTTTTACTTGCTGAATAGAATTTGCTTGTATTTCTAGTTATTTGACAATGAATAGAAATTGCCCAGAAGTCCCCGTCTTCTTTATTCTTTCACCCACGTGTGAAGCTTCAGTTATAAGAAATTTTTATCCAGTTAGCAGCTTAGTGCTTACTATAAACCCTTGCAGTATGGCAGAGGATGCCGTTGACGCAGCTATAGATTGTGGAAAGTTGAGCCCGGCAAACAAATGCACGACCTACAATCTACAGCTTATAGGTGCTGATGGATGGGATCCTGCATCTTTCACTATGCTAGCACAACAATATACACGCATGAAGAAGTCATATGGTGGGAAAATCGTCCCTGGTGCAATGGACACTGCCGTAGCAAAGCATTTATCACATGCTTATGGAACTCTGGCTGAACGAGTCGCTGACATCGCTCAGGCAACTCTTCCTCTATGTTTTATTTTGTACTCGCTCCCTTATTTTGTGTATGTATATATGTAACTATCTTTCTTCGTGATTCAGGTTTGGTTATTGTTGTGATGAGATTTGACATGCTTATTTTGCAAATAATGGATGTTTTTTTTTAAAATTTCTAGAAACTTGCCAAGGCATGGGGTTGAGGCAGACTCCAACATGAACAAAGTCAAAATAAGTTTCTACATGCATGAATTTTGACATCTCAATCATTTAAAAAGTTGGTTAACAGAAACGGTGTAGCATTGTATTAAATGTAGTTCATCTTTAGTGACTTTAGTCATTATAGACTTGATCATATTTGTACATATTTATTAGTTGTGTATGGAAATGCATCAACTGTTTATATGATATATCTTTTGAGGTTATATACAGCTTGATTCCTTTTAATTCTTAGTTTTGGATTTTCAGAATGAAAATCTAGGGAAGAGACTCGCCCATGGATACCCTATCCTAGAAGCTGAGGTCGCATACTGTGCCAGGCACGAGTACTGTGAATCAGCAGTAGACTTCATAGCCAGAAGGTCTCGCCTTGCTTTTCTGGACACAGATGCTGCGAGGAGGGCAGTGCCTCGTGTCGTTCAAATATTGGCCACTGAACACGGCTGGGATAAGTCAAGGCAAAAGCAGGAAATGCACAAGACCAAAGAATTCCTGGAAACTTTCAAGTCATCAAGAAATGCTCAATTTTATGATGGCAAACACAATTAATTCCCAAACTTGGTAAGCCATTTTTTTTATCGACACCGTTAAATTCAGAATTACACGGGTTATATCGAACGATACTTCCTCTAATGCAGGTTCATCAGGTTGTCAATACCAGACGAGCTTTAGTTTGGTGTATCATATACCAGGGTATTTTTTTATGTCTTCTTTCTACGGCAAAAGTTTTTATAGTTTCCCCCATTTGCAGGGTGGTGTTGAACAGTTTACAATAGCACAAATAGATGTTTAATTTGCAAAAAAATAATAATAATAAATTTAAAAAAAACTACTGCTGTGATAAATATTCGAACTTTAAATTTTTAATGAATTGTTAAGAGTTTATGAACATAAGTGAACTAAATTATGTATTTTATGAAGTTGAAGTATACAAATAAATTAGTGGAATGCTATTTGCTCTCTATTTTTTGTTGAATGCCAAAGTTTTATTTTTTGTAGTAGAAATTGATAAATGTACCCTTTTATTATTTGTTCTCATTTTTAATAAGTTTTTTATTCAATTCCTAAAATAAGTTATTGGGCCCAACAATTGCACGATTAAAGCATAATGTTTGAGTTGTTTTTATTAAAGAAAATAATTATAGATAATAGTATGTTTCGTCTTTCGCTTGAAACTGATAATGATGCATATACTTGGTGATACATATCACTAGCGGGTTAATTATTTTCGTAATCATTTAATAATAATCATAATTGTGATCATAATAATAATAATATAAAAATGATGATAAAATATAATAATTGAATTTTAACTACAAAAATAAATAAATAAAATGACAATAATTTTTTATTAAAGATAATAATAATAATCACCATCATCGTGTTGATATGATACAAAGAAACGAAAAAATCAAGTTGCAAGAACTGTATATGCTTCGTTATCAAAATTGTATCAAGGTAAAAGTACATTACAATGGTGTATATTTTAATTTACATTGTATGCGAATGACTATCATAAAATGCTTAGGACGAATAACCAATTAATTCACCTAAACTGTCATATTTTGCATTTTCATCATCTAACTTGTCATATTTTCATTTTATTGCATTAACTTTACTTTTTTTGTCGAAGTTCATCGGAGTACTGGTGTGGCATGGGACACATGATGTTACGTCAGTATTCCGTTGAAATAGTGCTAAAGCCAAGAAAAAGCAAACTTACACACTAAGACTCAAATTTGACTAGTTAGACGATCAAAACATACTTACACCGGATTTTGCAACTCTTGTTGAAGTGTGTGGAATTCTTGTTGTGTTCTCCTCCTCAATGTAGTGCTGACCTACATTCTATCCTGGCCAACTATGGTAAATGCTTATCGCATTGGGGACATAAAAACTTTTGGCAGGCTTTCGCATCAAATCAAAAATACTCAGTCACAGCTTACGAATCTTAATAATTGTCCCTCATATTCAAATAGGACTATTATTTTGACTACTGGGAAACATTTGGATTATTTACTCGCACACCAGGAATATTACTGGCATCAGCTGTCCCGAGCTAACTGGATGGCCGCTGGTGATCGCAATACCAAACTTTTCCATCATCGTGCATCTCGGGGCCGTAAGAAAATTTTTATCAAGGGATTATTGGATTCAAGTAACTCTTGGATTACTGACTTCAGGGGGCATTATTCACATCATTGATGATAATTTTTCTCAACTTTTTTCCTCTTCTTCGCCTACTGAATCTGATTGGGAACCCGTAATCCATGGTTTGGAAAGGAAACTAATAGGTAATATGTGCCAGCAATTGGACAGTCCGTTTACTGAGGTGGAAATCAAGCAAGCTCTTTTTGCGATGTATCCGTGGAAAGCCCCGAGTCCCGATGGCTTTCATGCTTGGTTTTTCCAAGAATGCTGGAACTTGTTTGTCCCGGTTATTTCTCACATATGTCTAGACATACTCAATGATGGTGCAGATTATGGCGATTTGAATCAGTTGCATATAATCCTTATTCATAAGGTAAAATACCCTTAGGCATGTTTGGTACGAGTGATAAAAAGTGATTAGGCAGTGATTAATAAATAAACACTTGTTCCTCTCGTTTTTTAACATATTGGCTTAATCATACTGGCCCGTGATTAATGTTATTAAGTGCTGGACAGTTGTCCCAGCCAACCCCATGGGTTTACCAATCCAGACTTTAACAGTGTTAATGATATTGACTGAAATTTACCTAATTGCCCTTAAACAATATAATGCTCACTTGTAGCTCTGACAAACATTTATCTCCTTGTATTCGTAACATTTTTAAAATTTTTGTTGTTGCTAAATTGATTTAAAAAATGTTTAATATGTATATATATTAATGAATTTAGAAATAAATATTTTATAGAATAAAAGAATTATTCTAAATAAAATAGTATGGAATATTCTAACAAATAATATCAATCTTATTCAAGGGTATTTAAGTCATTTTAGTACTTACTTTATCTTATGCAATATTTAATCAACTACATCAAACACATTATTATTATTTTTTATATTACTAATCATAGATACCAAACACAATTTTATTTATCCTTAATTCAATAATCATCTAAATTATCCATCAGATTATCTATCCATCGATTATCCTATCACACCTACCAAGCACACACTTAGTGTATTACTCAGTACCGGCCCATCAGTTATGTAATGTTATTGCTAAGATTATTGCTAAAGCATTAGCCTCTCGTCTTTAAGGAATTACTCCCTGGAATTATTTCACAAGAACAAAGTGCATATGTTCCAAGTAGATTGATTTCTGATAATATCATGATTGAATTTGAGTGTTTACATACGATACAACGTCGTACTCGTTGTCGGTCAGGATTAATGGCCTTAAAACTTGATATTAGCAAGGCTTATGATTGTGTAGAATGGGGTTTTTTGAGGGCTGTGATGGTTAAGTTGGGGTTCTCTCTTTGTTGGATTAATAGGATAATGCGCTTTTAGCCTATGTCCAGCTTGCTGTCAAGATTAATGGGAGTCTTTCTATGTGGTTTTCCCCTAGTCGAGGTCTTCGGCAAGGATGGCCATTTCCCCCTATCTTTTCCTATTATGCTCCGAAGGTTTATCTTCACTCTTTCGGACTCACGTTCAACATGGACTGTTGCATGGTATTAAGTGTGCTTGTACGACACCTACTATTTCTCATTTATTTTTTGCAGATAATAGTTTGACTGTGAGCCGGGCTGATGACATTTCTTGCACATCTATTCGGAACATTTTGGCACAATATGCTAGTGCATCTGATCAATCCATTAATTTGCAAAAATCTTCCATTACATTAGCCCTAATATGTCTTCCTCTCAGAAGTCCCAAGTGTTCAACATTTTGGGAATGTACCACAATGAATCCCATGAGGTTTATTTGGGTCTTCCGGCGTTTGTGGGGCGTAGTAGGAAAAAAGTTTTTGATGGTCTTGTCTGTTTTTCAGCTTCCATTGGCTACATGTAGGGCCATTCAGATGATGATGATTAATTTCTGGTGGAGGACTAATCCTGATAAGAAAAGCATTCATTGGAGCAGAGCTTTATTTTCAAAAGGTCTTAGATGGCAAATTGGCAATGGAGCTCAGATACGGGTTTTTCATGATCCTTGGTTGCTGAGACCAGATTCTTTCCTGCCAATTACAGTACCAGATATGAGAAATCAAGGCATGCTTGTTAACGATCTGATTAGCGAAAATGGTGCATGGAATTGGCCTATTATACATCAATGTCTTTGGCCTATCGATCATTGTGTATTACTTCGTATTCCTATCCAATTTCTGTAGGGTGAAGACAAGCTGATTTGGCATTATAGTCCTCATGGTGTGTATACTGTCAAATCGGGATATTATCTAGCACGAGGGCTGCTCTGGGGAGTAGGAGTGGTAGTAGTTCAGGTGTTGGTAAGTTATTTTCTAAATTGTGTAATCTACATCTTCCCAACAAAATCAAGATGCATTTTTGGCGTGCTTTGAGGGATGCGCTTCCAGCTCACTGCTTATTAGCCAAGCGACGTTTTCTTGTGGACAATAGATGCCCTCGCTGTGGTTCTATTCCAGAATCCTTATTCCATTTTCTATGGCAGTGCCGCTGGGATAGAAAGGTATGACAAATCTCCTCAGTTTGGCCTTTGTTGGTTTCTTTTCCGGGGTCATCCTCGTTGGATTATGGGAGTGGGTCTGTAGATTGGGTTCATGCACTGATTTGGAGACTGTTGCCATGGTTTGTTGGAGTATTTGGTATGCTAGGAATCAAGCAGTTTTCCATGGAAGGCTGGAAGATGGCTTTAGTACTATTTCTCGAGTCTGTACCTCGGATTAGGCTACCACTAATCCAACCTCCTTTTAATTTTATTTCGTACAATATTTTGGCGAGGCACCATTGTTGGACGGCTCCTCCTTCAGGTAGTGTTAAAATTAATGTTGACGCCTCCAACCCAGCTTATGCATCCTTCTGTGGTATTGGCGTTGTGATCATGGATGAGCTGGACATTGTCCTTCTCTCTTTTAACAAATTAATTCATGGGTCTCTTTCCACCCCCTTGGCTGAGCTTCTGGCCGTTAGGGATGGTATTTTGCTTGCACGTCGACTCCAGTGGAAGAAGGGATTAATCGAGACAGACGCCATAAATGTTGTTAAGGCAATCCATCACAACTCTCATTCTTATGTTGATGCTCCAATTATATCTCTTATCCGTCATTTTTGCACTTATGATACGGACTTTCAGATCAAGCATTGTCGTAGATCGGCTAACATTGTTGCTGTTTCTCATAGGCTGGCAGAATCAAATTGCTAACTTTGATTCTTGCCCGTTATTTTTGCATAAATATGTAATTACAGACATTGTAAGTTTTGGTTGAATATAATTTTTTTCCTCAAAAAAAAAAAAAGAATATAAGAATTTTATACAAAGAATAATTAATAATACAATTTGAAGTTGAAGGCATGAAAATAAGCTAATAACTCGCTAATTAAGAATTTAATAATAATTCACAATTATAATAATAATAATAGGTTAAGTAATGATAGTTTTAAAGGACTTCTAATTTAACAAACGGAGGGGAGCGAAGCAAGACAGAAGATTTTACGTGCATCAAAGCCCCTGAAATTCTCGGTGTATTAGAACCCAGCCCTCTCTGTCGTCCTCACTTCCAGCAACCTCCGTCCCTCTGCCTTCATTTTCATATTCATTAAGTAAAATAATTATAGATCAAGGGCATAAAAATCATTTTATAATTACATATATTTAGTAATTGAGGAGTAATTAAAAAAACTGGGATATTTTAATAATATTTGGTAGATGTGTACGTCATCCTAGAGACACATCCCTGATATATATATACATATACTACTGAAATAAACGATAAATAACATCTCAAGCGACTTCCATCGGACGTACCATCTATGAGGTCTTGCACAAGGTATTTATATAGTAGATGGTTTGTTGATACATTAAAAAATATACCAAAATTGGTGGAAGCAGGACCCGGTATGTTATTAATGGAAATTTTGTTGCTGCCTTTAAGGGTGCTGCCCTCAGGAACAATATCCATCATTCAAATGTAATCTTTTTTTTCTTTTTAAAAAAATGATTCCAAAATGAATGATGATGATACCCCTAAGAACATTACCATTAAAGGCATCATCAAACAAATCGTTATTAATAACCCCAAATAAATCAAGAATGTGGATGACCAAGAAGAGCACTCAACCTATGGCAATTCGCCACCTAACTTGTCTAAAATTGGTTGACGTACAAGTCGCCAACGCAACCAATGTATGGCTCGAAACATTACCCACTTTCTATACTCTTTATATGTGGACAAGCTTGCTTTTTCTCTTCTCCATTGTCACGCCTTCTCCTCCAATGAAATAGGAGATTCCACCGCATCTTCCCTCCACCCTCATCAACAAAATCTCATTCTTCAACTCAACAACCAATCAGGATTTCATAACGAAGAATTTCGTCACAAAGTGGAATTGAGAGAGGAGAGAGAAAAATGAGAGCTAATTCTCATCTACTACTGGTTGATTTGCACAGCTCGTGGCATTCATCTCAACAGATTTCCAATTCCACGTTTGCGTACCTGCGGAGTTGTAAGTCTGCAGCTACTTCAATCACAGCGGCATTTCGTCGATCATGTGGCAGGCATGGAAAGATCTCGTCGTCGAGGACACCGGAAATGGAGGTACGGACGACGGAAATTCGCAGGCCCAGGGAGTGGTCTACGCTAGGAAATGGGTTGTTGTCAGTTTCCTCAAAGACGGGCTCCACATCTAGTTGGAGTTATCGAGACGATGAAGTGGTCTCTGATATGGACCTATTTCTTGATATAGTGCCTTTGAGGATGAGGCAGGAACTGTTGAGGCATGATGAGATTGGGGAGCTGATTGAGGTGGTTATGGACTTGGGGAGGAAACCCATCGCTCGCTTTCCTTCTGGGGATTGGATTATCTCAGAGCAAACTGTGAAGCTCGAGGATCTTCGACATGCAATCTCAAAGGTGGTTCAGTGAATCATGCTAATGGGATTGATATCATAATTACGTCACGTAATCAAATATGAAAATTTTGAAGTATAAAACTGTTGTCGTTGCTATCTCCAGCAATTCGAGCTTTCATCTGCGTGGTGTTCTAACGTGTATACAGTATAAGAGTTGAGTTTGAACCATACAGTACCTCTGATATTTTAATCAGTTGGTCTTGGATATATCATTTGGACCTTGGTTGCTGATTAGAAGAATTTTAGGAAAAAACTAAATGAAGAAAATAAGAAAGATGAATCAGATCATCGGTTGGAGTACTTGTGGAATGAATTTGCAAACACATTCACCGTTGATATGTTTAAAATACTTTCGCATTACGACAAGATATTGCTCATTTCACTTGTTAATTTTCACAGTGATGCTTGATAGTTATCTTCATGTTTTCAGCTGTATTTTAACCGGGTGAATCCTTACACAAGGGAACAACTTGAAAACCGGAAGGTGGTGTAGATATAGGGACTAGTTTATGAGTATATGGCTCTATATATTCACGCATACTTGTATGTTATACTGCTACCACATTTTATATACATTAGATTTCAGTAAGTAATGGTCTTTAGGTCGGTGATTTCTCTGATGACAACCGTTCTGGAATTGATCACTCTCTGCATCGCATAAGTGCCATAAGAAATCGCAAAATGCAAATTATAGGCCTTACTTGTCGAGTTGGTCGAGCTATATCTGGCAGTGCCGAAATCATACGGGACTTAGTTGAAGATGGTGGCTCGATTTTGGTTATAGGGCCTCCGGGAGTTGGCAAAACAACATTAATCAGGTATTAATCTTTTTGATCCTGTAGAAAATCTATTCAGTTGTTTTAGATTTATGAGATGATCAAATTTAAATATTGCTTAGTCTACATAGATGAGGTTATTGACGTTTTTTTCAGAATATAATATGCCATTTTAGTGATATTTGATAAGATCTAAAATGTAAAGAAATTCGATAATAAGCAGGTTTTATTGGCATAGAGCACAACTTAGTTTTATCGTGCAATAGTAATAACAAGACATTTTCTTGAGCAGGGAAATTGCCAGAATGCTGGCTGATGACCACAAAAAACGTGTAATCATTGTTGATACATCAAATGAAATTGGTGGTGATGGTGATGTACCCCATTCTGGTATTGGTCATGCTAGAAGGATGCAAGTCCCAAATGTTCATTTGCAGCATAATGTGAGTGCTAAACTTAGTCCCTTTTTGGTATAAGTAGATGGAACATCCTACTTTTATAGTGCATTTGAATGTAGAAGCTTTTTTTAAACAAAGAAATTGTTTGGTTGATCTTTTATAATTTAAAAGTGATTGAAAAGGCCGAATCAAAAAGCCGAAAATGTGGCTTTTAGGGCTTTTAGTTCACCTTTTCATTATAAGTAAAAAAAAATTATTTTTAGCTATCATACCTAAACTTAAAACTGTTTTATCTTTTCCTTTTCGATAGAAAATTACACTTCAAAATGCCCCATTTAATAAACTAGTACTTTTTGAACTTAGTGAATATGTATTCAAACCCTCCAATGTCTTTGAATATTGACCTTATGTATGATGATTCGGAGCAGGTAATGATTGAAGCAGTTGAAAATCACATGCCGGAAACCATTATAATTGATGAAATAGGAACTGAGCTCGAAGCATTGGCTGCTAGTACAATTGCTCAAAGAGGAGTTCAGCTTGTTGCGACAGCACATGGAATTACTATAGAGAGTATCATCAAGAATCCCTCTTTGCAGATTCTTGTTGGTGGCATTGAGGTGAGAATGGATCTTTCTGACTCCTACTTTGTATCTACCCACATCAATTCAAAATTTTCGGCATTCAGTTTTGTTAGGCTCACTAAATTATGCAACAAACTTGGGCTTATTTTATTTTCCTGATCAAAACTTTGGATAATAAATGCTTTGTACATTTTTCTGGCAAAAAAGAGTGTTACTCTCGGTGATGAGGAAGCACGAAAAAGGAAAGTGCAGAAAACTATACTTGAGAGGAAGGGACCTCCTGCATTTACTTGTGCGGTTGAGATGATATCTAAAATCGAGTGTCGAGTTCATCATAAGCTTGATGCAACTGTTGATGCTATTCTGTCTGGTATTTTGAAAGTCTTATTTATTTGCTTTTAAAAAATTGTGGTATCTATGGTATCAGTTGTTGATTACAAATATCTTGAACCCAGGAAAATATCCGTTGTTTGAAGTTCGCCGAATAGATGATGAAGCTAAAGATCATGCTCGAGTTACGGAAGCTAATAACTCGTCGAAATTGACACAACTTACTGAACGAAACCGTATTGGAGGTGCCATAGATAATAAGTCATTGAAGTCGACTCAACAGACTGGAAAAGACCATGTCAGAGATGCTGAAGCATATGTTTCGTTGAGTTCAAATCGAACTGAGCAAAACAATTTTGGAGATTTTAACGTGGCAAATGTTGAAAGTGAAGAAAGTAAAAGAAAGGGTCACAAGGAAGTTGATGATTATCATCCCAAGTCCAAGAAAATTAGATCTAACATAACAGTGAGCAGAAAAAGCCCAGTATATGTTTATACTTTCAAGGTACTTGCACTCCCATCTTCATTTTGATGAATGATATCACATTTTGAAAATGGTACAATAGAATTTAAATAGAATGCAAAATCAAATCGATTTTATTTTGCGTTTCAGATCCAGGATGCTGATTTATTACAAGTAGCAGCTGTAATGGGGCTTGATGATAAAATAGATGTAACCGATGATATTGGTTTTGCAGATGCTATTTTAGCATCTAGTTATGAAATCAAACAGAATCCTTGGATCCGTGGTGTTGCAAAATCTCATCAGATGCCTGTTTTTGTCATCAAGGTAGTGTAGAATTTATCTTTTGCCCGACAAGAATATCAGATATGTGAACGACTTTTTAATTATCTTTTCTTTGTTATAAAATTGTAGTCAAGTACAATGGCTCAAATGGTGAAGGCAATCCGAATGATTCTTGGGATGGATTCATTTAGCACTACACAAAAGCAATCAAACAGAACTTCTCTAGCTATTGAGATTGAAGACGATGCACCAAAGATACAACCATCCCTAGAGGAGATTGATGCCTTGGAGGTGCACAACTTTCTGCTATTTAATTGTCTGAAAACCTTTTGTTTAGAAACTTAGGATTATGATAGAATTGAGTGAAATGCATCGAATACATAGGGATTTGTGAGGTTTTGAGTGACCTAGGCTGGTAATGGTACCATCGGTTGGAGAGACTTTGATGGTGGAAATTTATTTTCCCTCCAACATAAACTTGCAGAACCCCCACAGTTGGGGAGGATGAAGGACTCGGCACGTAAATGTGTTTTGGGGTGGTGATATTTACATGTTTAAAGATATTACCATGAAATTGGAATTTTTTACCACTACTTGTCTATGCTTGCCACATTGATGGGTCCGTCCTGTCATATAATAGTCGTAGGAGATGCACAGAGAAGCCAAAGATAGGCAATATCAGTTTCTTTCACAGTCTAATATCATGTCTCTGCAATAAAATGATACTGTTGCCTTGACCTTGCAGTACTCGATTCACAAAATTTTGTGGGATCATTCGGGCTTGAACTCATCAAACATTCATCTTTTTCACTATTTAAGCTTGGGTGGGTGCAACCACTTATCTTAGTTTTTATTGCTTCATACTAGGAAGTTCGACTTGCAATCGAGTATATTGTTATCCCTGGTGGTGAGCCAGTTGAACTTCTGCCAAGGCGGTCTGAGATTGTTGCTCGACAACTTGAGCTGGTCGAGAGTTATCAGTTAGCTGCTGAGAACTCGGGTACGGAATTAAACCCGCGACTGCAAATCCTTCCCCAGAAACTTAATAAGGGAAATTTCAAGCAAAGTTCGAGCTTTTTCTTCAAGTATGATAGTTCCATGGCTGCTGATGGCGGAGGTACTAGCGTTATTAAGCTACCGTTTCTTCCTGAATAACGGGATATTACGAATCTCGTATCAACTGATGGTTGATATACATCAGAATCTCGTATATTCCTGTAATTTATTCATCTTTTATTTGTTTTTTTTCTTCCTCCTAAATGCTAATTTGGTGAAGGTATTGGCTGATTATTGTGGCATATTGTTGTACACTGTACATATAATTCAAATGTAAAAAGAAACATTCCTGGGCATTGAAATTGCTTTCACTCTTTTTTACATTAATTCTGTATGTGCCTATTCAACTCCTTTTTCTTCATCTTGCTTTGTATTTACAAATTTGAGTTCTTTGGGATTGCGACGACAGCAGAATGACGTTCTCCGGCACCGGCTGATCTGTAGCAAATACGGACATCTCAAATTAAGAAAGAATCCCATCACAGGTACCTTTTGAATCATCCAGCATTTCTGTCAACCAATTGTCCTTATCATTTATTAAGGTCCAAAATAAAATAAGATATCAACAATATGAACTGCAACCCAATTCATGACATCGAAATGAGAATCATACTATCTACGGTTAACAAACTCGGCAGAAGCTGTTGGAAAAAATTGATGCATGTTCACGACTCTACTTGACTGTTCACACTTACTACCATGATCCATTGATATTAAATGTTCATTGATATTAATGTTTAGTAATTGTTTTTGTTGAATAAATTCGACAAGACACACAAAACAACATGAATTCAAATTGAATTTAAACTTTAATAGCATGGAAGACAAAATATTAGAAAATTATTAAGCAAATAGTTGATAGCACATATTGTAGAGAAAGGAAATAATAAATGCTTGGAGCTCAAGCGATTAGTAAAGGGAAAATTACGGGCCGGTACACTTTGGTGAAACATAATCTATCCTAGTCCAGCGAAAAAACATTAGTTGACATAAGTCCATTCTTGGTTGAAATGACCATAATAACCCCATGTGGTCCATGTGGTCCAAGCGGTCCACGCGGTCCAACCAATCTTTAATAAAATTGCATTCTTAGCCCTAGAAAAATGTTTAAAGAACAAAATATGCCACAATATACTATTCATCATCGTTTTCATCCTAATATTTATCAAACAGAAACATTATATGAACATGAGATCCTTCAGTTTCTGTCATCTCGAGATGAATCCCAAGAGCATACTTTTGCAAAGGACTCAAGGTTTATATAACGGTCGTCTAATTATAATTCAACCCGATTTGAAGATCATGTTAAAAATAAATAAAAGGCTCAACATGCTTCCGTATTACAATAAAATTTTAGCAAACTGAAAAATACCATTTTGACCATAACGGCACCGGGTGAGGTGGGTCGCAACTTCCACCAGTCGAAAACTTACTGCCTCCAGACTGTTTTACGAATGGCTCCTCACCATCCAACCTCAGCACACGGGCGAGGTTAGTCTGCCAGTTATCCGACTCCTTCAGAAACCGCACAGCACAGCCCTAATTCGTTTACTACCTTATGGCGTAAGGTATTTTCAAGATATAAAAAAGATTTAAAGAAATCTGGGAGATAGCTGGGCAACAGCCTTATTTTTATTCTGGAATGCTTATAACATCTATTACATTAAAACGTCTCCTTTTGGGAGGAGACGGACTTGTTTAGCCTCTCATAAAGATGAGGCTTGACTCAAGAACACATAAACTTAAAACCAACAGAACAATATTACAAACGATAACAAAAGAAATAAAAGAAAGAAAGATTATCAAGCTACGAAAGTTGAAATATTACAAAGCTTGGAGACTCTAAATTTATTTCTCAGAAAACTATGGAGAATTTTCGATGTTCTTAGCTTCCTGAATGCCTTGGTATTTATAGAAGTCTGGAGGTGGATGTGAAGTCCGGACTTCAAGTCTTGTTAATAATCAGACGTCATTGCATGCGTCTTCTATCTTGTTTGGTATCTTGTGGTCCCTTCGACTTTCGGCCGAAGAGCTGTCCTACCATTTTGTTTTCTTTTTCAAATGGTAGTGGTCCTCGTCAGAGTCACATGGCTCTTGTCTCCCTGTGGTCCCTAAAAATTTGGCCTTTGCAGTCCACGTGGGAATTTTCCACGTTTGCCTGGTCCTGCTTTGTCCTCTTTCTTTTGGTCCCTTTTGACAGGGAATCCTTTCCCGAACAGTGGCTCTTTCTGCTTTGGGCAGCTTGGGCAGATGTAGTCATGCCATCTTCCCACATGAGCCATGTTGCAGAACTTCCGACTCGTTTCTTTGGTTGCCGGAATCTTGTTGTCCCATAATATCTGCCTCTTCTTTTCAAAGATGTCCTCGGCAAATTTTGTAGTATGGCTTGTCATGGCGTTAACCATGAATGATCCGTTCGCTGTTTTCTGGAATATTTTGAACGGATACTTGACTTTGTCCATCTCCGTGAGACAGACCCATAATCCCCAAGCTCTTCTGGTTGTAATGTCATCTTCTGTGAGCGGGGAAACTAGTGTTGTTCCTTCGGGCGGTGGTTTTATTTGATCCATCGCCTTCCAGTTAGGCCTCTGTAACTTTACAAAATGAAAGCTAGGGTGAAGGCATTTTCCTGTGATTTCTGGGGCTGCAGTTATGAATTTTAGCTCCAGAACGTCTCCTCGTCCCAGTGTATGATTATTTTGCCATGAGTCATGCACTCCTTCAGAGATCCAATCCGGTAATTTTGCGATTTCCGGAAAACTTGGTGCTGTGGTAAAGACTGAGGCTAGGCAGCCAAAATCGAACCACTCACGAACACTTTCTGGTTTGACACCAGGATGCATCCACATTCTTGGGTATTTTCCTGACCAGTCTGCTGTAATTTTTCCAGGAATTATACCCATTCTTGTACAAAGTTTCTCCCATGATCTTTGATATTCCTGCAAAGGGGAAGTTGGGGAAACAATATTCTCGTTAGTATTAACCTTAGATTTGCCCGCCGATGGCCTAAGATTAATCTCTCCCTCTTTAACCCCTGAGGTGCTGGGTTGGCTTGATTCTTCCGATATCCCAGATACCTTGGATCAATATTTCCTTCTGTATCTTCCCCGAAAGGATCAATACTAGGACCTATAGTGGCGGTACTTGAATCCTCCACACCGGTTGATGAGCACGGCTCTTTGAAACACGACTTTAGCTTCACCGATGAAGCATCCCGTCGGAGGGGAATATAAAGACTGTCCCATAAACAGGTGTGAGCCTGCATGGTAGCCTTCATAGCCTGTTGGACCTTCGTGAGATCCAGTTCCTGTACTTGACCCGCAACCTGAGAATTAATCATCAGGCCGTTGATCTTCTTGTCTAGCTCCTCCAGATTTTCTCGGAGGTGCTTTGATCTCGTGATGATGGAATTAGCTTCACTTGCTTCCATCTCTCGTCAAAAAATCTGCAAGAATATTTTTATCAGATTTTACAATGACAATATCATAATCATAATATTGGCATTCAGCTTGCCATCTTAAAATTCTAGCCTTTTCTGGTTTTGATTCAATTTTATTTTTTAAAAAGGCTTTGACACTCGTATTATCTATTTTCAAGATAAATTTCTTTGCAAGTAGGAAAAGTGGCCATTTTTTAAAAGCCTTTCGAACAGCAAAGAGATCCTTCTCGTTGATGTGCCATCTGATAACTTCATTGTTATCAAATAACCCACTACAATATATGCATGGCACTTCTCCTTCTAGTGTAATTTTCATGAGAACTGCCGCCCACCAGTGATCACTGGCATCTGTGTATCATACCAGTTCATCCTCGTCGTTTGGTATTGCAAGCTTTGGTAGTTGCCTGCAAACCTCCTTCAGCTGTTTGACAGCTTGTCTATGATCGTCATTCCACTCAAATTTAACATCCTTTTTGAGTAGCGGACTGAACACCTTCTTGTGGTTTGCTAGATTGTTGATAAACATCCCAGCGAAATTAACAACTCCTAAAAAACTCTGAAGTTGTTTTAAATCCTTGAGGTCATCCGGATATCCTTGTACTTTTTCAACAATATGATTTTGCAGGATGATTCCAGATTCATCGATCTCAATTCCAAGGAACTCGATCTGTCTTGTAGCAATTACTGCTTTCTTTTCGGAAAGCACCAATCCTTCCTTGTAACAAACGTCTGAAAAGATTTCCAGATGTTTAAGATGTTTTTTCATGTTTTTTGACGCTATGAGGATGTCGTCAATGTACACGAACATGAAGCTGAAGTAATCCTTGAAAAGATTATCCATCTTCCTCTGATATATCTGGGGAGCATTTGCTAATCCCATTGGCATGACATTCCAGATATAATGTCCTTGTGGTGTGGAGAATGCCGTGAACTTTCTGCTTGCTTCCTCCATTTTAATCTGGTAGAACCCAGACTTGCAATCGAATTTAGAAAACACTTTGGCATTCTTGATACTATTTACCAAATGTTCTCTGCTTGGGATAAAATATCCATCGAACTCCAAGATTTCGTTGATCCCTTTATAGTTGATCACCAACCTCGGCTTTCCTCGTTTAATTTCTCCATGATTCCTTACCAGAAATCCTGGGCTGCTGTATGGAGAAATACCTGCTGAGATTAACTTAAGGTCAAGATGCTCCTTAAGTATGATCTGCATATCCTTCCGATCTTCCTGGTTCATGGGGATCGGCCTGTACCTAACAAACTCATTTTCTTTTCCAGTCTTCACCTTTAAAGTAGCTCTGAGCTCATTTTTGTTCCACCATGCCAGTGGATCCTCGTTGTAGTTCCTACGAATCTTCCTTTTTACATCCTCTAGAGTGATTCGCTCTTCGAGGGTAGATTCAGGTTGTAGAACTTCTTCTCGTAAAGCATTTTTCAGTAGCAACAGGGTTTCTGGAGTTACTCTTTCCTCATCCTGTTCTTTGAAAGACATGATATTAACCCAGTCAAAAGTTTGTGACTCCCTTTCACTAGGACCTTGTTGTCGGAACTGAAGAATTGCCTCTCCAAATTTTCGCTGATCTTTCATCTTTGGGTGTCGAAGTTTTTCTTCATCACCACGCTTGTTGCGAAAACGAATAGGGAATTTTCTGTGAAACGCCTCCCGTAATCGTTGTACCATAATCTTATGATCACATAGAGTTGTGAAAATAAGTCTTCGCGTTTCATTCTCTTGGGTGAATGTCTTGATCGTCTGTAGGAAACTGTTTCCTAACAACATATCTGCACCTGTTTCATGGAAATATATAGGTGGAGTTTTGACTTTGTACCATGGGGTACCGCCGGCTCCTCCGATAATGATTTCCGCTCCTCGGACTCCTTCATTAAGAATAAGGATCCGTTTGGAAAAGTCTCTTCCGGCAATGGCTGGTAATTTCTCACCAACTTCTTTGGGGAAGATTTCTCGCCTGGCAGTGCATATTCCAGCTCCTGAGTCAATGTATGCTGCAAAATATTCTGTCTTGTATTGCTCGTATAACATCCCAATGGAGATGTATATGGAGAATGGACTGGTGGTCATCTGATTCGGTATCTCTTTCCGTCGACCGTGAATTCCATTCCATCTTGCAATCTTTCCCAATGTTTATGTTCCTCGAGAAATTCAATTCCTAGAATAAGCTGTTCTGGGATCCGTCCGGCAATGCCTTCAATGGTGAGGTCAATTTCACCAATTTGAAGGTTTCCTTGAAATTTTCCAACTGTGGGTTGTTGCAAATAATATAGAACATCGCAGGGGAAGATATTATTCTTCTCGGTGATGTCGAAAATTATCTGCACTTCTCTCCAGCCTTCTGGGCACTTCAGTTTTCCTATTGTTGTGAAAACATCAGGAATTTTCTGAATTCTGCTTGAGGCTGCCTTCTGCTTTTCCTTTGGATAGTTGCTGATTAACCTATCCTGTTGGAAAGACATCTTTCTTGGCTCGATCATAAGGCTCCTACTTCTGTTGAGAACAGGTTGATCTTGTATCCTCATGTCGATCTCTCCTATTGTCGGAGTATCAATGATGTCCGGCAATACTGCTTTGGCGAAGTCTTCGAAGATTCTGGGGACTTCGATGAATTCCTTTCTCAAGAATACCTCGGAATGATGAGTATTCGAGAGTGCGTATGACACCTTGTAGGTGATCGAGTAAGGTCTGTTCCCTTCTTTCATCAAATCTTCTCTTTTAAAATCTTGATGAAGAGTGAGAACTTTGTTGAAGTCTCGATCTCCTAAATTGTATGCAATCCTTGGATAGATGTTGAAGGCCATCTTTCCTGCATACAGATTTCCTGCCACTGCTCCCAAACAAGAATCTTTGAGGTTCGGGATTCTCTTGTCAAAGATTGCCAGGTTGAGGGGCGAATCAATTCCTTCTTTGAAAGTTGCCTTGATGATTACTCTAATGGCTCTAATATGAATCCATGAGAGCGTGTTCGCAACTTCTCTTTTGACCTTGTTCTTAATCTCCTGGATTTCTCTGTAGGGGATTAACTGCATCTCAATTTGGTTTCCCGTGAATTCCATTGGGATCGCAAATTCATCTGTTGTCACCCTATGGATAATCTGATGCTTTATGCTACGAAGACCAATCATATCCATGGCTTTTTCCATTGCTCCAATTGTAAATCCATCATACATCTGAAGCTTTGGTTCTTCTTTCATGATTCTCATAAGGGTTTTATGAGAAACCGTGGTATGCGAGAAAAACCCCGATGGTTCTTCTCTAATCACGTGATGAAGGAACTCTCCTTCACTCTGATTCTGAGCTAGATTCACCTCCATCTTCGGAATAGATCTCTTCTTTGTAGATGCTTTCATCTGAGGGAATATCCTCAAACTGATACACCTGTACCAAATCCTGAAAATAGACAGCATCCTCAAATTCCTTGGTATGCTCGAACTGTCTGACTCCTCGGCTTTGGTTTTCTGGACAATCTGTAGAGATATGTCCTCTTGCTCCGCATGTCCAGCAGTTACAATCTCTGAAACTCTCATTTGCACGGGTAGGTGTGCGTCTGAAAGTTCTCTTCGTTGGTGCCCTGCTAGAACTTGCTTGATTAGAACCTGTCGATGAGATTCTACTCCTTGTTGGTCCTGACCTTTGCCCTGATCTATAGCTTCGGGCTTTCTGCTTTGACCAGAACTTTCTAGGTCTCCATGAAGACCTACTTCTTCTTGAACCACCTCCTCGGGCATACGGTTGACTTCTGTGCTTCTTCAACTTGCGCCTTTGTGGGTAGTTCCCAATGATTGTAGGGATATCATTTCCCGTACAACAAAGAGGAGCCATTTTGATGATTCCTCTGAGCTTCTTGAAATTTTTCTGGAGCTTTGCTTGGTAGCACCACTCTGCCAGCTTTACTTTGAGAAATGACATTCTCCTGGACACCGTCTCGATTGTATGCGGTGTATACTCCTGGATAAGCATTTCTCTCCATGGGCTCGGAATTTTGACAAAAAACAGCTCCGCTGCATCGTTTTCCGCTATCTTCGACTTCCATCGATACTCTGTAAAGAGTTTGATGTACTCATCTACATAGCAGATGTCATGTAGTTCTAGGCTAATTAGAGCTTGTCTGTATTTCTTAGCCTTTTCTTCCTCCATTCCCTCGAAGTAGCTTATTCCGATGAAACAGATTTTGAAGAATCTCGCCATCTTGTCCACGATCTCTTTCAGGGACTCTCCGGCTAGAACTTCTTCCTTGGTTCCTGGGTCTCCAAGATCCCAGGCAATCTTGACTGATCCTTCCAGACTCATTTTTAGAAGTAAAATGAATCCTTCTTTGCCTAAGTCAAGTGTTCCTGCTGCTATTCTCATTGCTGAAGCCCATTCATCAATAAGAAGTTCTCTGTTTTTGAAATCCAAATTATCCATGTTGAGCATAAGTCCATATGGATGGATTGGATCTAGCTGTGACTTCCCATATGGCGTCTGATGGATATCTGGCCTTCGGGAACGATTCCTTGTTCCTACTGGGGGATCCAAAGTTGCTGAGGTGAAATCATCCCTGTGTGGCATACTTTGGTCTCCTTCGTGTGGATTATGTGACCCGAAGCTCTCTTGTGGTGGAGGTCTTTGTACAAGCTCTCCTGTCTTAATTTCTACGAGATTTAATCCCGCAAATGAATCAGCAAGATCCCTTAGATCTTCAAGATCCCGTAGATCTTCCAGGTTGATTCTTTCCATTACTTTGTGGGAAGTATGGGTTCTCCTCGTAGGACTGCAATCATTTTTTCAGACTCAGTTAACGGCCTTCGGACCTCCTCTGCTTTCCCCTTTTGGTGTAAAATGGGTTCTGTTCCGTAAGATGGTGGCAACCATCCTCCTTTTCTTCTTCCTGTAGGACTGGGCCTTGACTCCAATTCCTTTACTCAGGATTGAACATCTTGAAGGTTTTCAAGAATCTCCTTCTGATGTTTAATCATGGTCTCCATCTGACTCTGGATCTGATGGATTTGTGTAGGGACATGGTATTGAAGATATCCATAGCGATGCACTGTCTTTGGATCTCTCTAAGATCTTGGGAAATCTTAGAAGAATCGGGCTCGATTTCTCGAAAGGTTGGCTCACCCATCTTATTCATCCGGTCCGGACCCTGTTGGATCATTGGGGTCTGGTACAACGTCCTCGTGTTCAGGATGATTGTCCTCCTGAAGTTCGGCTAACTGGAACTGAAGTTTGAGGTTCACTTGATGAAGCCTCTTCGCCATCCTTTCCAATTTCTTGTAATGATTTATGCTTGGAGTGCATAAACCTGTTCCGCGTAATTGTTTCCACTTATGGTTGAAGCGTTGAGCTTCTGCCATATGCTTTTGATTTAGTTTTTTCAATTTCTGGAAATACCACCTGTAAGAATGACACTTCGAACAAACGTTCGGGTCCATATTTTTCTTGAATCGTCTCCTCCGTGTAGGTTACAAATTAATATTCAAGATATTATCATAGTATTTCCAGAATAAACCTAGGCTCTGATACCATTTTGTGAAAAAGGATCGCAAAAATGGGGACTTCTAAAAAGACGATGTTAAATGTTGCTTTTTATAATATAAGGATATAAAAGATAATTAAATATTATATATAGACTTCTTTGTAATTTAAACAAAAGCCTAAATGATAGAATGCAATATATCAAACTATTGAGGGGTAAAAGAGTCATCATAAAACACCCAATTGATTTGAAAATTTGAAAAGTGGACTTATTTCAACACAATTGTTTCCAATTTGGCTTTTTATGCACTAAGATTTTTTCTCAAGACTTAAGTAGATTATGTTTCACCAAAGTGGACTTCCATGTAATTTCCCCATTAGTAAACGATGTTCAACTAGAATGACAAAGGAAACCATTTTTAGAAAATTATTATAATAAATTAAGGATTGTGTTATTTACACTATATTTTTTGTTAAATGTACTATCGCTTTTACCTTTTAATAAATTGATAATTAACATTTTTTGTTGATAAATCCTTGCCTAGAGGAAGTTTATAATATTTCTTATTTTTTAAATTAGTTAGTTAACAGTTTTAGCTACACAAAAAATTATATTTAAATTTGTCAATATCCGTAAATATAAAAAGAATACATATAAAATATAGAAAAGTTATCTCAATTTTTTATACAAAAGGGGTAAAATTGGAATTTCAATCCATTTTGCTCCGGCAGCAATAGCTGTTGCTCTAGCAATATCACCGGCCTTAATCAATACATTATACATGCATCTATATAATGTAAGTACAATAAAATATTTTCTTTGTGGCCCCCACAGTTTCAAAATAGCACTATCCTCAACCAAAATAACTAATCATGCATAACTAAAATCAAGAAACGCAAATGGTCGTAAACCTTGTGTACTTTGATATGGCTTTCTACACAATCCAGCAGCAACATTTCCAATTTACAACAAACATGGCCTGCCAAATATCCGGTTTTTTCAATATTTCCAGCTCTGAGGAAGAGAAATTATCAGTCTAGACGATCATAAACCATAAATCAAAACAAGAAAAACACCAAAAACAAACACATTATTACATAGCCTAATGTTTCTAATCTGTCATCATGTGCAGCATGAGTGATACCCGAACTTTATCACAATATCTCTTGATCAAATCGAAGTACTGCATGGCATCGTTTGGTCGCAGTCCTTCCATAAAAAATCGGAACAGGTTAGAGTGTGTCTCACGCATTACATCCATAGATTGCTGCAATACTCTCTCTTGCTGCGATTTGTTCAGCTCCGTGGCCTCCATCAATGGCATTAGCTCTCTCTCCTCTTCTTCGAAGTGTTGCTTGCAATTTTCCTGGTGAGGCACAAAGATATTTTTAAAAAATCATCCATGTATTTGTTTTTGACACGTTTAATGGGACACGAAAAACTTGCCTTCAATCTTTTGAGCCGTGATAAAAGGTTGGAGAGGACTTCTTGGTAGTCAGGGCTCCCCATACTCATAACTCCTATGGTCTTTATCTCTTCTTTGATCCCATTCATAATAGGTAAGTCTCTTGCATGTTCTTCATTTGCAGCCTTGCACAATCCTGCGTGTTTTATGAGCTAAATCATCAACAACTAGTCATATAATTGCTGCATTTATATGACACTTTCACAGAGTTCGAAGCACAATAGGAGCATCTGGAAAAGTAGTTTTTAGCACCACAAGATTTCTTTGTTCGAAATTGAGATCAAAACCCCATATTAACTAAAAATTAACCTAAGAAAGCGGCGTCGCTTGTTTTCACAGCAGAGATGCAGCAGGGTTGAGTTATAACACCTTCAGTTCTTTCATAGCCTGTGTGACTGATGGCTAGGATTATGTGAGCTTTCATCCCCATCCAGAATTACATTTACAATATTATTCCTGCCCGTACATTAAATGTTGAAATCAAATCGAAAGCAAAATCGTTAAAAAATTAACGAGGTTCTTATAATTCCACAAGCACCACATCCCAATCCCTTGCTCTCTTTTTACTTCTAGTTCTATACGACCATAATACCACATCTCAGAAAACTTATTCTTGTTTCACCCTTGGAGTTGAAGTCTGAATCGTTTATACAGATGCAGAATCAATTATATCACAACCTGACGCAGTTGTCCCTACGCTTGATTAATCATTCTAAATATGAATTATGGGTTCAATAGAACAATAACAATTCTTTGTTATATAACATCCAAGTTATGAAGCCGCTAATAAGATTGTGAGACTCCAACCTGATAGGCTAGTTTTGAGCTTCCCTTTTATACTTTTGGCCAAACATTGGTGCTTTCATTGTGAATCAACCCAACAGTAAGGACAGTCTGAGAAAAATAGTTACTCCAGGTAATTGCTGGTAATGTTGCATGTATTCATTTTATATGCGGCATTATAGTGCCATGATGTCGAATATTAATAGATGAATATAAGCTATCCAGCATATGTGAACTTGTGAATTGACTTCTCAAAAGTGCTATGATGTCATATCGACTCGCAACAAATTCTTTGGGAGGATCTCCCACCTAACAGGCTAGGCTTCTAAGTTCAATTTTCCTCTTCTCTAACTTTGAGAAAATGTCTCCTCTTAATTGAGGACTCTTAATTGAGGATTAACATGCTACCATGAGACAAAAAGATCTTCTTTCTAAAGAGATTTGGTTCCGAATATGAACCTAACACAAATACAATCCAGAATATGCCATGCTAAATATGTCTCATTAGGGAAGAAAATAAATATTCCACTTACAGTATTCCACAAAAACTGAAATAGAAGATAATATCTCCTTCAGTTGAAATTAATCAATGGCAAGTCTAAATATTAACCCAATATTTGATACCTACTTCTCTACAATGAATAAACATGCCCAACCAACACTTAAAAAATTATGCATTCAAGATCCACTAAACAAGAACAGAATGAAACAAGATTTGGTTTTTTCTTTCTAGTCAAGGGACACTCTAAAGACAAAAGCAGTAAGTGAACAAAATCCAAGAAAAAAAAGCAAGAAAAGAAAGCAAATCAAATAAGTTAGCACCTCGATCAGCTGACTCAAGGATCTGAAATAGAACGGTCTCCTCCATCTGCGCGTGTTCCAGCATCACCTGCTGCAGCTGCGAGTAGCTCTTCCCAAACTTCTTCACCTCCATTCTTGGGCTACCCATAGAGGGATCTCCCCGTGCCTTCCCCCCACGCGCCACCATATCCTCCGCCCATTTCACCATTTTATCCAAATGCCAGCTTATGCTCCGGTGCTGCAGGACCACCACCCACACCACCACTGGTGTCGCTTCACCGCACCACCCCCAAATGTTATTACTAGTATTAGCCGCAGAGTTGACTACTGCCTCGGGATTCGGGAATTTGGAGTCTAGATAACTGAGGATCTCCTCCACTGATCCTGAAACAATGTCGGATTGATACATGAGGACGGGGGTTTGGTGGGTTTCAGAAGGAACGAAATGTAGCTTGACCGGCTTGTAGAGTAGAGCTAATCTGATGTGGGATGTCGCGAAACTGTCGGGTGCGCCGTAGAGTTTGATCACCGGAGGTGGCTTTACCAGTTCCGACGGCGCAATCTCCGCCGTCGACTTTCTTGCAGCTCCGAGGCAATTCCCCATTCTGCAAACCCAACACCCAGATGCGTAGGACTAGAGATATGGGGTAGGATATTCGAAAAACAACATTTGGAACATTATCTAATTGAAATGAAACCAGATCGAGATCAAATTGTCAACGCTTCGTGGAAGATACTGGATTGTTCAGCAGGATAAGATCACTGTTCACAGCAGACATTGCAGAGAGAGGAAATGATAAATGCTTAGAGCCCAAGTGACTTTTCATGATAACAATTAAGTAATGTAAGTATTATTTGCAACAAATTTGTTTATTAAAAACTTTAATTTTTATAATATAAAATAAAAATATTCTTAGGTGTCAACATATTTCAGAAAAATATCTTTCCATATACACAAAATATGCTTAAATTAATTTTAAAATTTAGTGCATATTTATATAAAATGAATATAAGAAATTCATGAAATTAATGGCTGAAGAAAATCCTCCAACCCTCACAATTAAAAGAATTTTTTGATGCCACCTCTGCATTTCTCTAGGAGCAACATCCCAATTTGTTAAGAATATATGTGGTTCCAATTTAAAATAAATTGATGATTAGTTGAGTAATTTATGTATCTTATAAATAGCTAATATAACTTGTAAATTCTTAATGTGTGACAACTATCAAAACACCCCCTCACATGTAACATTATACGAGTCAAACTCATGGATAATGCGGGGTGACGACAAGCATGAGGGGTAATAACCAATCACATATAAGGTCTGTCATTGTATCATATTAAGAATACATGTGATTCCAAATCAAAATTGTTAATGAGTGATGTAACATATGTATCTTATAAAAAGTCAACATAGCTTGTAAATTTTAATATATGACAACTCTCAACACAATCCTCCAAATATATTTCGGATTTATGTGAAGACTTGGATTATACATACACCCATTAAATTCCATATCTTGAAGCTAAAAAGAGAGATATAGTGGATTCCACTCTTGAATTATGGCACACTTATCCTCTTTCTTTAATTAGTTGCTAGGCATGCTGGCTTGGTGTCCGAACAGAATCGATTTGTGCTTGGAATGGAAGTTATCTGGTCATTAAAGAGGTTCAACAACAATAAAGTCATAACCAACACCTAATCAATAATTATTACAATAAATACATGCACATGCATGTCGGAATTTCACAGCCTCACTCATTAAATTAGAACTAATTTTATGATAGATAGATCAAATTATTGCAAATTCAATTGATTTATTATATTTATGGTAGACATTTTGATGTATTATACTAGAAACAGATATTATTTGATTATATTATAAATATTTTAAACATATATATTATTGTATATTATATCTGTAATTCAACAACAGAAAATGTCAATTCGATTGGTCCCAGAAAAAAGTACTCTATATATTCATCATGTTCTTTGTATGCTTTAATGCAGAATCCATTAATTTATTTGATTCTCGACCCATTTGTTTTCTGGGAACTAACTCGATCGTCGGTGTGACTACGCCAAGCACCACCTCGGCGCTCAGCTAACCATTTTGTTCTCAAGATTTTCCACTTTAGGACATTCTGTTCGGACAAGAAGGATTTGTCGCTGAACCGCGTGATCTTGAATCTTACAATGATATAAATACCCAGAAGCTGGAAATATGATTTTTGAATTTTTTTTGGTTTGGTTTTGACAAATACTCATTGCAAGAAATTTTGAACGCATTCTATTGTTCTAAGGACAATTTTTACGGCATAAAAAATCTCAGTGTGGCCCAGCCTTTGAGTTGGTTGTCCATGAACATATAATATTGAGATATATTGAACTTATTTTATGTACATATGATGATATTGAGGGATAGAGTGAATCAGGCAGTTGTAATGTTTATAAGTATAATCTTTTACCATAAATATGTTGATGGGAGCGCGAGTGATAAACTTCTGGAACTGGATATGTTTGATGTCGCAATATCCTTGGAACCGACATCGTGCCACACGTATCCTTATAATTTTGTGTTTTTCCCAAAAAGCAGACATGTGTCGCAAGATGACGTCGTCTGGAGGGAATCGTTCTTAAGAGCGACATTAAAAAAAACCTGGAATTGTGGCTCACTTCTTGAAAAATGAAACCGGAGGGCTATATAATAAAACATTGTGATAATTTGCATTAGATATATTTCTTTTTGAAACTCGAAACAAATCAGATAAGTTTAGAGTTCTAGACTTTAAACTATAGTTATCTCAAAAGAAATTCAAAAAAATTTATTAATATATATGTAATTTATATCTGTTTATACAACTTATAAAGAATATAGTCACAATAAATGAAATTAATATGTAGAATGTGACTTCTATATATGTATATATTTGGCATTTTACTATTCCAAAACCTTAATCACATATACAATTAAAAAGAATGCATAAAACAAAAACATATCTTGTTCTAGTGCTACACTACTACTGTCCTAACCCCTTTATTTTTTCGATCCTTCAGGAAACAACTCATCTGTTAATGCTGGAGTTATCCATTGAATCTGATAAAAGGTTGTATCCCACAAGTCATCTTCTCCTTCCAAAGTTAAAATCTCTTTTTCCTTCATCCTCTGCACAATCTTTCTTAACAAATCCGGAATCGTATTCGGGATTTTCGATGCCCCATAGTCTCCCAAATCGGCCTTCATACAAGTATCCATCCTCCTTAATATTCCCAGCCAAAATGTCCTGAAGTTGGGACTTTCGGAAATAGGCATCAAGAAGTGCAAGTATAATTCTGTCAAAACCTCCATCGAAAGCTTAAGTGTGTTCTCCATACTTCTTGTTTCCCTCTCGGCATTCTCTCGTCTCGAGTACTGTTGCATCTTTTCATGTAAGTCGTCGACCATAGCGAACACGATGTTATAGAAAGAGTTGATACAGTTCATAGGTGTGAATAAGATATCCTCGGCTAATAAGAAGCTCTTTTGTAAGGATATGACAGCATGGTTCCTCACTTCTTCTCTTCTTGCTAAGCTTGTTTTCCTAAGGGATTCCCCAAGTTTCTGAAAGAAGCTTATGGGATTGTAAATCCTCGTACTTTCTTCCATTGAAGAGATGCTTGTGTTACTTGCCATGCTCATGCAACTTCCGGGATCCGAATATCCGGTCCTATACCATTCGACCAACAAATTTGCTGATTCTGCAAGTAAATCCATTATCTTCACGTTGCTATCGACTCGACTATGCTTGAGCGCAACGAAGGAGAATGCAGTATCTATGCAGTAGGAATAGTTTGTTCGTGTAATGTGGAACTCATCGGACATCAGCCCGATTAGGGTCTCGACACCTTGATCATATGTTTCGTGGTGACGTCCCGTGACAGATAAAAGATTTAGGACAGACATCCAACCCAATTGTGTATGTAATTTTTCGGGGTACTCTGTTATGATTTTGCTCACAGATTGTAACAAGAAATCGCAGCAAGTGTCGAGAATCTCCTTTTCCATCCTCCACATCAAATTTATCGACTTGAAGATGAGTTCTTCGGCACCCTCTATTTGATCCAAAGCAAGAAGCTTGAGGCACATCTTCATTAGGCATAATATGGCCTTTTCAGAAAATGGGATAGGTGAAAAAAGCGGGAATTGTGACACTTCCAAGAAGAATTCATGGTACTGAGGCCAAAATTTTGAGAACCTGCGCATATTTGCCAACGCAATGGAACTAATTAGGTCCCAACAAAATGCAACTGTCTCTTCCTCCTCAACTGGGGTGCTGAACTTTTGACCTTTCCCTGCTGCAGCAAATATAATACAACGCCCAAGATCAAGTAACGAATCATCAGGTAGGCTTGAACTAGTGCTGAATATGCTTCCAATACGACAATGTTGAATGATTTTCATGTTCTGTTCGAATTCACTCAAGCCGAGATTCAAAGCTTCTTCTACTGTCTCCATTGACAGGATATTAACAAATCTACCCATTATGCCAGAAGTACGGCGAAAGTGAGCAACTTTAGGAACATGACTAGGAAAAAACAACACCACCCGTATCAACTCTTTCATCTTGCGACTCCGAATTCACTGTATCGGAATCATTGTCTGGTGCTAGGACCGACTGTGGGAGTAACTTAAGCCTCTTGAGCTTCAATAAGCAATCAATAATGGTCCTCCATCCCCCTCGAATCGAACCTTTGAATGTATTTGCAATAGTAAAAATTGCCAGAGTTGCCATTTTCGGTTTAACGTCATTGCTGAAAGCATATAGTGTTTCCTCTGCTGTTGCGTAAGGATTTAGCAATGTTGTGAATTTGGAAAATGTGCTAAGAAGCTCATCTAGAGTGTCCTCGAGTCCATATTGAGCTATTCGAGAGATCGAAAACAATGCTTCGATGCATTCATGGAGGATTTCTTCTTCATCGGTGTGTTCAAAAACTGCTGCAAGGGTCGCGACTGAGGGCCCGGCTATGGTAGCAAACATATCTCTTCCTATTCGACGATCAAAATCACATAATATAAAGGGTTTGAATAATCTTGGACCGATTTATCAGCTGGATCCATCGACTTGGATTCATTTCTGCTGGTGTTGCGGTTTGGTTAAAAAGGGCGATGGCATTAGTTGAAATGGAATGAAATAGCTCAGAAAGGTATTCTCGGGGTAGATCGTTTCCACCATTGATTGCTCTATTGTTTCTGATGAATTCTTCCTCTGTCATTTTCTTTTTCACTTGTGGATTGTGTTGATCGGTATTGAGCATAATAAGTGAATAGCATAGGACAAAGACCGCATCCTTGCTCACGAAGATTTCTGAGGCTTGCTGATCATAGAATTTTTCTGAGAATGCTTCCAGAATTCTTTGTATCTTTTGAGATTCTCCTGGCAGTCTAAACGTCTCCAGGTACGTTCGAAGAGCTGTGTCAAGAATCATTCCTGAGAACTCAAAAGTGTTCGTGAATTCCTTGAGGACTTGGATGTGAAAATCATCAGGATCACCTAGGTAATCTCCTATCATAGTCTTGTCTAGCCTTGGAGTGTACCTAAAAAAGAGAGCATGGGCTTTCGGATCCGGTGGATCGGATATCAATCGAGAAATCTTCAGATATTCCAGACCCTTTTTGTCATCTCGGTTAAAATGACTGCCAGCAATCAATATCTTCCGTTTTTGCAATTTTCTCACCCTCACATATTCCACCCAAGTGTCCATATTGTCCTCTTTCGGTTTTTCTTCCCAAAAAGGTCGGTACCCAGGAATCTCGACCAGGTGCATACCCGAAGGGATAGGCTCGTCTTCTTTATCAATATTATCAGCAATATTGTGAAAAATACCTACCAGCCCTTCAAAAGCTTGAACTTGAATGCTCGTTAATGCAGCACCGGTTGGGAATGCATATTTGCAAAGCAACTTTGCTGTCTCTTCGAACACATTCTTGAAAGTTGGATCACAGTCATAGTTTACATAAGCTTCGACAACAAATGAAGGTTGCCTACAAAAATTCACGATCCCTTCAATTGCTACTTCTTGGAGCTGGTGGGGGCTTCCTGGACTGGGGACTTTAAGCAACACATATGAAAAAAAAGCTTCAAGTTGGAGGCGAATAGACCTGAAAAGGGAAGGTGACAAGAATCATTTTTGAGTAAAGTTGCTCAGAGAGCAAAAGCTAAAACTCAAGAATTTGCTTATTAAATGGAAAAGCCTTTAAAACATATTAATAACTACACTGTATCTGTAGCCAAAGTGGGACATGTCATAGTTTGAGTTCTAACCTACGTAGAAAGTGGTATATATTCAGAACCGTGCTACAGATCATTGACAAAACGAGTGGACTTGAGTTTGCACCGTAATGGATTAAATGGTGAAACAAATCGTCGTGTATCTTCCTCAAAAGTTTCGGATGCTTGCCTATGCTATCTCCACTCAATTCTATTGCAGAATTGATCAAAACCAATGCGAAATGCTGAATGTTTTCGTCTGATGTCAATCCATCAGTATCCATTGTCTCCACAACATTAAGTAAGGAGCACAAGAAATGGAAGATATCAATGGCAGAGCGAATACCATATCCTGAATCCATATTATTGTCTTCTGTATCTGATTCCGAATTCTCCCAATCATTCACCTCAATTTCAGGCAACCTCGAATATATGATCTGTATCAGCTCGTGCATGGTGTACCTACCATTGCGTTGGAGCAAATCTCCACGGCCTGCAGACTGTTGAACCACCTGAAAACATGTATTCACCACCGTGCATACAGAATGATCGGTAAGCAATACCGAGGCCCGATGCCTAATAATCAAGGTCAAGACCTGCATAATTCTCATCATCACAGCTTCTTCTGCAGCAGGATTCGTTCTCTGCAGACGACACCCTGTTATTGCAGTCACAGCCAAATTTATAACATCTTTGGCCCCAGGAGTTTTCTCATCGAACACCCCGAGCCGAAGGATTTTCAAGATTGATTGAAGGGCCACGGCTGTGGCAGCAGCCGGAATATCATCACTTTGGATCACATCAAGAAAAGGCGAGAGATACAACGATGGATCTACCGTTCGCCATTCTTGTTGTGGATTGAAAAGAAGGGCTCTCAAAGATTTCAAGGATTGTAAGATGGATGCATCGAAATTTTCATCTGGATGATGGTAGATACCAGTATTCGGATCAGGGGCACGACGAATCACGGCTAGAACAGCTCCGATCTCTGTGTTTAACATGCAAGATACTCCTAGTTCTTTCCTTCTGGTTTTTGTCATGTTGGATTTGGTGGTTTCATTGTGTTCTTTGTTATCCATGAATCAGTGTTTAATTGGTGCAGGTTCTCAACGGAAAATAACGTTGTTATCAATAAGAAAATATGTTAAGTTGGTTATACGAGGGAATAACTCGAATTTTGGTCTTGTCCGATTTGCATGTCAGAGCAAAGAAGATTATTTGGTTTTTTTTCCCATTTTTTCCGGTGGTTGGGATTTAATAATTGAATAATTCTTCTGCTGATTTTCTTTTTTTCAAAAGAACATCCCTAACAAAAATGACGGGTTTTATTAGATAAAACAAAAAATATCCCTGACAAAAATGGGTTTTTTGATGCTGCCACGAAGGGTTGTGCCCTTGGATGAGGCATCAAATGACACATGTTCGTTTTTTGTTTAGAAACAAATATAAGGACACGTGTCCTTCGTGCCGCCCCAAAGACACTACCCTTAAGGACGACATCAAACAAACCCTAAAACATCGCATTCTCTTTCACCTCGTGTTTTTATCCAAATAAGAAATAAATGATTGTAGCAAACTTCAAAATAATATTAGAACCTTTGCCCACATCAGAACAAATCCATAAGTTTTTTATAATTTAAAAACCTATAATATGAACGAAGAATTTGTAAAATTTAACTCTTTTATGACAGCCCATTCTACAACACTCTTCTTGGAATCTATATTTAGAGTCTACGAGTCCCAGAGGTAAGGTTCGATCTCCCTATTTTCAGGCCGTCTCTCGGAGGATTTTCTCTCTTTAAAATAAATATAACTCTTCTTCAATGACTAGAAAATACAAACCATTGTCCAAATTGATAAGTAGAACATATAACACGGATTCCAATACCACCTAACACAAGAAAACAACAAAATATCAAAGTTCTTGCTTATTGTTCAAATCAAGTTGTTGGCATAGAATCCACTCTTTATGTGCCTAATTGTGCTATGAATTCTGCAGTTACTCACATTAGAATGCATGATAACTCTACGAGTCACCTTATTGTCATTCCCACGCTTAAAAATAAAACAAGATCAAGTAGCACAATGAAGGAAATGGGATTCAGATAAGTGATGAATGACCTTGCCAACTGATGATTCGGCTATGTTAAGTCGCGCCATTTTCAGGGTAATTGCGCTTGTTCTGAACATCCTCGAATGAAACTTCGGCGCCACACTCTGGAATGGCAAGGATCTCGCTGATGAACTTTATCAAAGAACATAGTCCACCCAAGAAGTTGTGGTCGATAACACCCTTACTTTCCCAAACGTGTGCGAAATCAATAAGCTTGATTTCCGCACGTGGGTTTTTTCCATTTGATGCGAGCTCATTTTCAAACAACATAAGAATCGAGCAAGCATAAAAGCAGTACATTGTTTGATCCTCAAACCATGCCTTTAACTCCAGTAACTGTGATAAAATGCCAGTGGAACCACCGTACACTACTGAAGCAAAAGAGCAATCTGGTTTTGAATACAACACCCCAGATGCATTGGAAGAAACAAACTTCCTTAGAAGTAGCTTAACTTCATCTACCGAAAGAGACTGAACAGACTTCTTCCCAGGTTTCCACATCCCCGATTTTTGAGTCTCGTAAATTTGCAAGCCGGATAACCTGAATCCTAATGGAAGGCTTGACGTTTCTCTATCTTTCTTCAAACACTTTTGGATATAACTCTCTGGTGCTTGTGGAGCCCAAGTTCTTGAACCAATCTTAATGTCAATCACAGATGGATTTACCCTACCGAAATTGAGATCTTGTAAAACAAGATGAGGTTTCAAGCCAGATGCATCAGATGCCTCAACAAGCTGCGTGCCATGGAAGTTGGGGAAGAATTTGCGAATGTGGTCAGGAATTTTTGTATTCGAAGAGAATGAAGTATAGAAATTAACTTCATTAGATCCACGCTCATCGCCTTGGAGAGGCTTGTAGAAAAGACCTGAATCATCAACAAGGGGACCTAGCTTTCCATCATCTGCTCGGTGTCCTGCAACCTGGTTTTTCGGGATCTTGAGCATGACTGCTTACTGTAAAGAAGTGATCAACAAATATGGCATTACCAAGACCTCAAAATATCAAATGCATAACACCCTGCAATATATGAATACCAAATCGTCGTTACCATTTTACATTTTACTGACAACCAAGCATCCTAACTTCAAATTCAGAAGGCAATAATTCATTCCTGGGAAACATATCCCCCTGATGTCTTGACGCCAAGCTATTTGGCTAAAACGTCTTTTATAGTATTTCAAACTATTTAAGCTTAATTCATAGTTTCATGAGCAAGAAACATTTATAAAAATAATACTTAGAAACTTCAAGAAACTATACAATGGAACATAACTAATCCATTTTATGGTCTTCGCCTTTTGTAAGTCTCTACCTACATTCACAAATCACATAAGAATCAAAATCCTCTTTGTCGCCCAAATCAGTCAGAAAATTCAACCGTTTTCACTGCTGATGTTCAGATTTCATTATATTTCATCCACAATAGATGGAAAAAAATAGACAACTTCATAGGACCCGCAATTCCAAATTCTTGAAATATTTAAATGATTTAAATGTGAACAACCATATTTAATAATTACTTAAAAATAACCCATTAATCAGCGTCAACCAATTAAATAAACAGACAAACCATAAATCAGAATTGAATAAAATCAAAAATTTCGGAAGCATCCCACCAACAAAATAGCACATGCATAAGAAAAAGGCCTAAAAAAGATCCAGTCAACGATAAAATAGAAGACTAGCAAGAAAAATCGTAGCACTGCCTTCATCGTTTGAAAGATAGGGGACGAAGAAGGGAAGGTGTCCTCAAGATTCAATTTTTACCTTATTTTTCTGCAAAATCAGAGGAAACTAGCTGCTTTTTCAACAAAAACTTCTCCCTTGTTCTGGTAAATTTCGAAGCAACTGACTCTTAGCAATTACAACGCATGTCTTCCCGTCTCAGTTTGTAGCATTTCCTAGCAGCTTAATGGGTCCTCGGAAGAAGTTTATGGACCTGGTAAAATTATTGTAGCAATTTAAACGAGTAGATTATTATATATAAACCCTTATGAATTTCATATGCAACTTTTAAAAAATAATGTCGTAATGTACTAATGTAGTCATTCGGTATGTTTTTACACACTTTATATAAACAATTAAAAAATATTTTTATATCTTTTCAATTAAAATACCCATAATTCAATTAAATCAAAATAAAACTTTTGAGAACAAAAAATTTAAAAAAAAAAATCGAAACAAAATAGGTCATAATTTATGTCAAATCATAATAGATTCATCTATTATCATTCAAACTAGAGGAAGAATTTGTAATACATTTATTCTACAAGATAGATAATTATAAAACATTGGAATAACCCCATCAATGTTTTTTATATTGGACTGCCTTATTTATATTTCAATATATATATATATATATATATATTGTGCCAGAATACCAAATAAAGTGTAAACATCATACACACATAAGGACATTAATATTTACGTGGTTCGGCAATTGCCTACGTCCAGGGAGGCAAACACAATTTATTGAAAATTTTATATGAGAATTACAAACTCTTCATGATCACCTCACAACTCACAGAAACAGATACAGAAGCTTTGATAGCTTAATATATGAGTGAAATTCAGAATGAGGGATGATATTACATGAGAGTGTTGATGGGTTTATATAGTTGCCAAAAAACTCTTCGGAAGTGATTATTATGTTGGTTTTTGCTTCCTCCAATTTTGAATTCAAAGCCGCCAAATGAATAGGGTTTCAACCCATCTAGATAGCCTCCAAATCTACAGTGAAAAAGACCACCGGACAACAATCTCCACCTTGGTGTTTTTCCACTGATCTATGATGCCTCCTTCAGTACGCCTTTAGGCGTTAGATACTCAAGAGATGTTGATCAAGTCCAAACAATGTTAGAACTTGATCCCTGTTACCACCTTTGTTAACATGTCTGCAGGATTATTTGCAGTCCCAATTTTTCTGAGTAGAATATCTCATTATTCTACATTTCCTGAACAAAGTGGTAGCGGACATCGATATGCTTGGTAGGACTGTGATGAACTTGCTTCTTTGCCAGACATTTCACTTTGACTAGCACGGAAAATCTCAGTATTTTTTTGCCTGGTGCCAAGTCTTTCACCAACCAGATGCCTTCATTGAATGCTTCTGATCGCCATTTACTCCGCCTCTATAGTAGACAAAGCAACTGTGGACTGTAGTGTGGATCTCCAACTCACTGGTCCTCCTGCCATGGTAAACACATAACCACATGTTTATTAATCACCAGCATAATCCGAATCGCCGTATCCAACAAGATGATTGATCTCGTCTTTCTGAAATTTCAAACCAATATCCACGGTACCTTGAATATACCGTAGAATCCACTTTATTGCATGTCAATGTTCTTTACCAGGGTTGTGCATGTATCGGCTCACCATGCTAACTGCATGAGAAATGTCAAGCCTTGTGCACAACATCGCATACATCAGAGCCTCAACAGCATTTGCATACGGAATACTATCCATTTGTCGTCTCTCGGCATCTGTAGTAGGAGACATTGATGCACTAATTTTGAAATACAGAGCTAACGGAGTACTTACAGGTTTCATATTCCCATCTATACCAAATCTCCGGAGTACATTCTTCATATACTGTAATGCCCCGAAATTAATTATATGCAATTTGAGCATTAATGATGTTAATATGATGAATTATGTTGATAATTGATTTATGTGTTGAAATTAATTATCATGTTGAAATGCTTAATCACATGATAGGCGTGACCCGGGGGTTGCATTTCAGGGTATATGTTATGCATGTTAGAAAATAAGGTGTTAACATGATTTAACTATGTTGATGGTTAATTATGAGGAAAGCATGATTTAGTGGAAGTTTAATGCATTTTTGTAAATGCTTTTAAAATACCATGTTGGGGTGTTTTATACATCATGTTAACTTTGGGGTATAATTTTAATATTAACCTTATAACCCCCTTTTCCATCTATACCCACTTACTTTACCAATCACTTTTAAAATCCCCAATTCATTCCTCAACCCTAACCCATCTCCCATTTTCGAAATTCACCAAGGAAGGAAGAAGAAAGCTTCACAAAATCCTTGTTTGTGTGATCTTTGTTAAGATTTGGAGCCTACAAGAGGTATGAGACCCTTCCTTAAGTTTTTAAGATGTTTGGTGTTGAAATGGGTTAGTGTTTGATGTTTTTATGTGGTTATTTTGGGGTATATGTTATTTATGGTTGGGGTATGATTTTTGAAGTGTTTATGTGGGTCTTTGTGAGTTATGATGGTATTGATGTTGTAGGGAAGTTTGGGTTTGTAAGGAATGAAGTGGAGCTTGAAAAATGCACAAAAATGGCGATTTTTCGTGGTTCAGCACTCGGCGATCGATCGCCACCTTTGGGCGATCGATCGGCGAAGCTGGCGATCGATCGCGCCAAAAGTGGCGATCGATCGCCAAGATGTAAATTTTCGAGCCTCGTCCAGTATGATCTCGCGATCGATCGGGCCTGGGCGGCGATCGATCGCGAGGTATAAAAATGTGTATTTTTGATGTTTTTGTGGGATTTTTGGATATTAGACTATGATTAGCTTCTAATATCGATTTGTATGGTTATGTAGAACCATCCCAGGTACCCACAACATCCAGGAGATAAAGTTCTCTAACTTCTCCACTATTGGAAATTAAGGTACGTAAGACGCGTACGGGCATCGGACGGTAACATATTCTTACACTATGACTACGCAATAATCGTATAAGTATTTAAGATGTTTGTGATGATGATTATGATAAGTAAGTTTATGATGATGATGTTTATGATAAGTAAAGATTGTATGATGTTTATGATGATGATTATGATAAGTAAGTTTATGATGATGATGTTTATGATAAGTAAAGATGATATGATGTTTATGATGATGATTATGATAAGAAAGTTTATGATGATGATGTTTACGATAAGTAAAGATGATATGATGTTTACGATGATGATTATGATAAGTAAGTTTATGATGATGATGTTTATGATAAGTAAAGATGATATGATGTTTACGATGATGATTATGATAAGTAAGTTCATGATGATGATGTTTATGATGAGTAAAGAGGTTATGATATCTATGAGGATGATTATGATAAGTAACGATGATGTTTATATGATGCCTATATAATGATACGATGTTATGATATGGTAAGATGCCATACGATTGGGTAAGACGCCCACGTGGTAAGATGCCACACGATATTAAGATATGGTAAGATGCCATACGATAGGGTAAGATGCCCACGTGGTAAGATGCCACACGATATTAAGATATGGTAAGATGACATACGATAGGGTAAGATGCCCACGTGGTAAGATGCCACACGATATTAAGATATGGTAAGATGCCATACGATAGGGTAAGATGCCCATGTGGTAAGACGCCGCACGATATTATGATATGGTAAGATGCCATACGATGGAGTAAGATGCCCATCTGCACGAATGTGAATCAGGGTCAACAAAAGAAGCTGACGGATAACCAGTATGTTTACTGAACTATGATTTCGTACATTTACTGTTATATTTATAAGATGATGATGCTATAAGATGATGATGCTATAAGATGATGATGTTTATATGATGATGATGTTATAAGATGATGATGCTATAAGATGATGATGCTTATATGATGATGATATTTATAAGATGATTTTAATCATTCATGTCAAGAATTAATGATTATATGCATGGCTATGAGACAGGGACAACCAAAGAAGGTTAATACGATTAACCAGGAAGTATACGTTACCAATTACTTTCATGCATTTATTTATATGCCATTGCTTTATGATGATAAGTAACGATGTACATGCTCATGATGAGTTGTTCCTGTAGGTACACTTTTGGACCGAAGGGCCTATGGGCGGGTTGAGGCAGTGAGCTAAAAGGAGCAAGACGCTTATAGGATATATGATTTTGATAGTCTCTACTCTAGGAGTAGTGTAAATCTATAGCTTTAACATTCATTATTGAGAATGAAATTAATTAGCTCGTGAAATTTTATTTTGGCCTGTAATCTTATTAGCTCAAAGCTACAACCGAAACCCTAAGACGTTATTAATGCATGTTTAGTCCATAATTGTGTATTAAGAGGATGTTAAGGTAGGAGGACCCAACATTAGTGGTATCAGAGCAGTGGTTAGATAACCCGGGAATGAGTGAAGGGTAACCTTAGCAATAAGTTGGCTAGGTGCTTACTTTTAAACATGTTTCATGCATATGTTGCATATGAAGTATATGATGTTGTACGAACATGTTTTGTTTCTCTAACGATGTATAATATGAACTGCTTTTGGGTACTGTTGTTAACCCTTGTATTGCAACCTAGCAGCAAATGCTGAAGTAGATAATGCAATTTCATATGCACTCCTCCGTCGCCCACGCTTCTTACAGTCTCGACCCCCGCTGGAAGAAGTTTGATAACTGATCAGATTGGTTATGACGGCCTCATTTATTTTGAGGGTAACGAGCTGAGGACAAACTTGATTGTCCTGGGAATGTCAGACTTCGAATGCATTGTGAGCATCGATGTGCTGAACAAGTATCAGGCAGTTGTGGACTGCAGACAAGGACTGTCCGATTCAGGTTTGATATGGGAGTCCAATGGACATTGTATGGGGATGGTTCTCGTTCTAAGATCCCGTTGATATCTGCTGTCAAGATGGCGCAGTTGTTGGAACGAGGCCATACAGGATATCTCATATATGCCGTGATGTTATGGAAAAGAAAGAAGAAGTAAAAGTTGAGGATGTGCCCGTAGTGGCGGAGTTCCCTGATGTATTCCGGAGGATATTCCCGGATTCCCACCGACGAGAGAGGTCGAGTTTGGGATTAAGTTACTACCAGGGACGTCTACTATTTCTTGTGCCCCGTATAGGACGGCACCAGCGGAGCTAAGGGAGTTAAAAGTTCAGTTGCAGGAGCTCCTTGACAAGGGCTATCAAAAAGAAAGATGGTTCGATGCAGCTGTGCATCGATTACAACTGAACAAAGCCATAGTGAAGAATAAGTATCCGCTTCCGGGGATTGATGATTTGTTTGATCAGCTGCAGAGTACGAGGCTCTACAGTAAGATCGATCTGAGATCGGGGTATCATCAGATTCGAGTTCGAGAGGATGATGTACAGAAGACAGCTTCCAGGACTAGATATGGGCACTACGGATTCTTAGTCATGCCTTTTGGGGTGACGGATGCCCCAGCTGTTTTATGAGCCTGATGAACAGGGTGCTCCAACCATGTTTGGATCAGTTCGTCATAGTTTTCATTGACGATGTGCTTATTTACTCTCGAACTGAAGAGGAACACGTAAAGCACTTGAGAACAGTACTCCAGATCCTTAGGAATTGCCAGACCCCTGACACAGCTGACTCAGAAAGGAGTGCCGTTCTATTGGTCCGAAGCTTGTGAGGAGAGCTTCCAAGAATTGAAGCGTCGTTTGACTACGGCACCTATGTTGGTGATTCCTTCTGAGAATAAGAGGTTTGCCTTGTACACGAATACATCACTTCAAGGTTTGGGCTGTGTGTTGATGCAAGATAAGCATATAGTGGCTTATGCGTCGAGGCGGTTGAAACCACATGAGGCTAGGTACCCAGTCCATGATTTGGAGCTGGCGGTCATTATTTTTTCTTGCCTTGAAGATTTGGAGGCATTATTTGCATGGTACGTCATTTACCATCTACACGGACCATAAGAGCCTGAAGTTTTGTTCACACAGGCTGAATTGAATATGCGCCAAAGGAGGTGGATGGATTTGCTCAAGGATTATGACTGTGAGATTGAGTACCATCCTAGTAAAGCAAAATTTGATAGCAGACGCCTTAAGTCGGAAGGTGAAGAGTACTGCTGGGGATGTTATGTGTTTGTCGGCTTTGATGACTTCTTATTGCCATCTGGGCTATGATTTCGATGTAGACACGTCGCCTGTGCGAGTGTCGACCTTATTGGCGGAGCCAGACATATTTGAGACTATCAGGAGAGCCCAGAGGTCGGATGATGAGGTTCAGAGATGGTCATCGATAGTACTCCAAGGGCAACCATCAAAGTTTAGAGTGGCTGAGGATGATTCCTTAAGACTCGGCAACCGCTGGGTAGTTCCAAATACACCGGAGTTGCGTAAAGAAATCTTGGAGCAAGCTCACAGTAGCCGGGTTCAGTATCCACCCAAGAAGAAGAAAGTAGTATAATGACCTAAGTGGTCAGTTCTGGTGGAGACGCATAAAGCGTGATGTTATGACCTTCGTCAAGAGATGTTTGATCTGCCATCAGGTGAAGGCAGAAAGGCAGAGGCCTGGTGACGAGCTGAAGAGCTTGGAGGTACCTAAGTGGGAGTGGGAGCACGTATCTATGGACCTTGTGACCCACTTGCCAAGGACGGCCTCTGGATTTGATGCGATCTGGGTGATCGTGGATAGGCTAACGAAGGTAGCTCACTTCATCCTTTGTCATGTGTCTTTCACATACCTAAAGATGGCCCAATTGTATGTGCGGGATGTGGTGAGGTTGCATGGGGTTCTAGTCTCGATTGTGTCTGACAGAGACCCAAGGTTTACTCCACATTTCTGGGAGGGCCTTCAGACAGCTTTGGGCACAGGGGTGATACTGAGTACAACTTATCACCCTCAGTCAGACGGCCAGACAGAGCGTACCCTTTAGACGCTCGAGGACATGTTGAGGGCATGTGTTTTGGAGTTTGATACTCCGTGGCAAGATTCAGTGCCACTGATGGAGTTCTCCTATATTAACAGCTATCAGACGAGCATTCAAATAACTCCTTTTGAAGCTCTTTACGGACAACGATGTAGGTCACCGCTGTATTGGGAGGACTTGACTAGTAAAGCGGTCGGAGAACCGGATATGATTAAGGATATGTAAGACAAGATTAAGTTGATACGCCAAAAGATGAAAGTGACCCAGGATAGGCAAGCAGCCTATGCCAACAAGCGGCGGCAGCCGCTAGCATTCCAAGTAGGAGACAGGGTCTTCTTGAAAATCTCACCCTTCAGGGGTGTAGTTCGTTTTGGTATGCGGGGGAAGTTATCCCCGAAGTATGTTGGTCCATATGAAGTATTGCAGCGTATCGGTACTTTGGCCTACCGTTTGGCTCTACCACCGTCTTTATCTGGGATTCATGATGTTTTTCACGTTTCTATGTTGCGAAAATATGAGCCAGACCCGTCTCATGTATTACAGCCTACTGAAGTGCAGTTAGAATCAGATGTATCCTACGTTGAACGACCGGTCAGAATTCTGGATCGTGAGGATCGCAGATTACGAAGTAAAGTTATACCGATGGTCAAAGTTCAGTGGGATCGTCGGGGTGTCGAGGAGACTACGTGGGAGACGGAACGGCATATGGTGCAGCACTACCCGGAACTATTTTCTGGTATGATTTATGTTTAGTTTCATTTTGGGTAAGTGCATGCGATTTCGAGGACGAAATCTTATAAGTAGGGGTGTAATGTAATGCCCCGAAATAAATTATATGCAATTTCAGCATTAATGATGTTAATATGATGAATTATGTTGATAATTGATTTATGTGTTGAAATGCTTAATCACATGATAGGCGTGACCCGGGGGTTGCATTTCAGGGTCCATGTTATGCATGTTAGAAAATAAGGTGTTAACATGATTTAACTATGTTGATGGTTAATTATGAGGAAAGCATGATTTAGTGGAAGTTTAATGCATTTTTGTAAATGCTTTTAAAATACCATGTTGGGGTGTTTGATACATCATGTTAACTTTGGGGTATAATTTTAATATTAACCTTATAACCCCCTTTTCCATCTATACCCACTTACTTTACCAATCACTTTTAAAATCCCCAATTCATTCCTCAACCCTAACCCATCTCCCATTTTCGAAATTCACCAAGGAAGGAAGAAGAAAGCTTCACAAAATCCTTGTTTGTGTGATCTTTGTTAAGATTTGGAGCCTACAAGAGGTATGAGACCCTTCCTTACGTTTTTAAGATGTTTGGTGTTGAAATGGGTTAGTGTTTGATGTTTTTATGTGGGTTATTTTGGGGTATATGTTATTTATGGTTGGGGTATGATTTTTGAAGTGTTTATGTGGGTCTTTGTGAGTTATGATGGTATTGATGTTGTAGGGAAGTTTGGGTTTGTAAGGAATGAAGTGGAGCTTGAAAAATGCACAAAAATGGCGATTTTTCGTGGTTCAGCACTCGGCGATCGATCGCCCGTTTTTGACGATCGATCGCGAGCCACCAGTGCGCGCCAGTAGCATTTGGCGATCGATCGGCGAGGCTGGCGATCGATCGCGCCAAAAGTGGCGATCGATCGCCAAGATGTAAATTTTCGAGCCTCGTCCAGTATGATCTCGCGATCGATCGGGCCTGGGCGGCGATCGATCGCGAGGTATAAAAATGTGTATTTTTGATGTTTTTGTGGGATTTTTGGATATTGGACTATGATTAGCTTCTAATATCGATTTGTATGGTTATGTAGAACCATCCCAGGTACCCACAACATCCAGGAGATAAAGTTCTCTAACTTCTCCACTATTGGAAATTAAGGTACGTAAGACGCGTACGGGCATCGGACGGTAACATATTCTTACACTATGACTACGCAATAATCGTATAAGTATTTAAGATGTTTGTGATGATGATTATGATAAGTAAGTTTATGATGATGATGTTTATGATAAGTAAGATTGTATGATGTTTATGATGATGATTATGATAAGTAAGTTTATGATGATGATGTTTATGATAAGTAAAGATGATATGATGTTTATGATGATGATTATGATAAGAAAGTTTATGATGATGATGTTTACGATAAGTAAAGATGATATGATGTTTACGATGATGATTATGAGAAGTAAGTTTATGATGATGATGTTTATGATAAGTAAAGATGATATGATGTTTACGATGATGATTATGATAAGTAAGTTCATGATGATGATGTTTATGATGAGTAAAGAGGTTATGATATCTATGAGGATGATTATGATAAGTAACGATGTTGTTTATATGATGCCTATATAATGATACGATGTTATGATATGGTAAGATGCCATACGATTGGGTAAGACGCCCACGTGGTAAGATGCCACACGATATTAAGATATGGTAAGATGCCATACGATAGGGTAAGATGCCCACGTGGTAAGATGCCACACGATATTAAGATATGGTAAGATGCCATACGATAGGGTAAGATGCCCATGTGGTAAGACGCCGCACGATATTATGATATGGTAAGATGCCATACGATGGGGTAAGATGCCCATCTGCACGAATGTGAATCAGGGTCAACAAAAGAAGCTGACGGATAACCAGTATGTTTACTGAACTATGATTTCGTACATTTACTGTTATATTTATAAGATGATGATGCTATAAGATGATGATGCTTATATGATGATGATGATATGACGATGATGTTATAAGATGATGATGCTTATATGATGATGATGTTATAAGATGATGATGCTATAAGATGATGATGCTTATATGATGATGATATTTATAAGATGATTTTAATCATTCATGTCAAGAATTAATGATTATATGCATGGCTATGAGACAGGGACAACCAAAGAAGGTTAATACGATTAACCAGGAAGTATACGTTACCAATTATTTTCATGCATTTATTTATATGCCATTGTTTTATGATGATAAGTAACGATGTACATGCTCATGGTCGGTTGTTCCTGTAGGTACACTTTTGGACCGAAGGGCCTAGGGGCGGGTTGAGGCAGTGAGCTAAAAGGAGCAAGACGCTTATAGGATATATGATTTTGATAGTCTCTACTCTAGGAGTAGTGTAAATCTATAGCTTTAACATTCATTATTGAGAATGAAATTAATTAGCTCGTGAAATTTATTTTGGCCTGTAATCTTATTAGCTCAAAGCTACAACCGAAACCCTAAGACCTTATTAATGCATGTTTAGTCCATAATTGTGTATTAAGAGGATGTTAAGGTAGGATGACCCTACATATACTGAGTCTATGTCAGACAGAATATGTCATTTATTCTGTCTCTCTTGATTTTCATTCCAAGAATCTTCTTGGCCTCTCCAAGATCTTTCATCTCAAATTCTGAGCTGAGCTAAGCCTTCAGTTTATCAATCTCTATCTTGCTTTTAGATGCGGTCAGCATATCATCAACTTATAAGAGTAGATAGATAAATGTACCATCTTGGAGTTTCTTCATGTAGACACAATGATCAAAATGGTTGCGTGTATACCTCTGTTTCTTCATAAAGCCGTCTAATAATTTGTACCACTGTCTCAGTGACTGCTTGAGAGCATAGAATGAATTATCAAGCTTACATGCACAATTTTTATGACCGGGAACTTTGAATCCATCAGGTTGAGCCATATAGCTCGACTGTGCAACCAAAACTTTGAATCCATCCAGTGACATTGCTGATAACAATAAGCACATTCATCCTTTGTAGGACGTCTTTGTGTTGATTCTCCTCTGTACTTCGATCTGGATCTGCCTCGTCCTTTAACAGATTGTCTACTGTTATTTCTCCCTCTGGATACCATCAATGCTACAGATGTGGTATCTCTATGATCATGCTGGTCTTTCCAGCGATATTCATTGTTTGCCAACGCATTGGAAACATGCATGAATTTAACTTCGTCTTTGCCGTATAACAAAGTCGTTGTCATATGATCATAAGATTCAGGTAGGGAATTCAACAATAGTAACAATGTATCTTCATCTTTTACTTCAACTTTCAGATTTTGCAGATCGACAATAATTTTGTTGAAATTATCAAGATGCTCTATCATTGGCGTACCTTTCTTATACTGGAAATGAAAAAGCTTCTTTTTCAAATAGAGCCGGTTCTCTATGCTTTTCGTCATGTACTTGTCCTCCAGTTTTTTTCCAGAGACTCGTTGTAGAAGTCTCTTTCATGACAAAATACTTCTGCTCCTTGGATAAGTAGAGGCAGATCGTGCAACAAGCTTGCTTGTTGACATAGTTCCAATCCTCAGGCGACAAGTCATTGGGCTTGGACTCCAATGTTATATTAGATACTTCACGGAATAAGAGATCGAATACTTCATATTGCCACATGCCAAAGTTATTGTTGTTGTCAAATTTCTCCACCTCGAACTTTGCATTTGATAGCATGGTTCGTCGCACTGAACCGCTAATGAATGCTTCTTGATCCATTCCTTTGACCTTTTGGGTAGGTTTTTAGTAGAAACAGATGCTACCATTACGTCCTGAAGGGTCAAAATAGTGAGGAACCAGTCATGGAACAGCAAAATCAGATGTAAAACGAGCAAAAACGGGCTATTTCAGTTTCAGGCCGGTTGGACCGATTCAGAGCCAGTTCGGTCGAACCAGCTGATTCAGTTTGGTTCAGCTGTACCAAATGGGTCGGTCCCGCTGGGTTGGGCCGGATGGTTCGGGCCTCACGGGCCGGGTCGGATCTGGGCTGCAAGCCGATTAATTTGACCCGGTTCAAATCTTAACCGGATCTCTTCTTCCTCCCAAAACTATTCAGCCATGCACGTACAGTAAAAACAAATTTCAGAAATTTTTCTAAACTTCGATTTTTCGTTGATTGGAAGTCAAAATTAGAAACCGAAAATTGTTCCGAACTCCCGTCGACAAGATGAATCTAGTGTGATCAGAAATAATTTTCGAACACTTTCAATTTTCGGGTATTTTCACGAACACGTGGCTCTGATACCATTTGTTTTGCTAGAATACCCAAAATAAAGTGTAAACATCATACACACACAAGAACATAAATATTTACGTGTTTCGGCAATTTCCTAAGTCCACGGGAGACATACACAATTTATTGAAAATTTCAGACGAGAATTACAAACTTTACAGGATCACCTCACAACTCACAGAAACAGATATAGAAGCTTTGATAGCTTAATTTATGACAGAAATTCAGAATGATGGACGATTTTACAGGAGTTTTGAGGGGTATATAGGTGCTAAAAAACCCTTCGGAAGTGATTATTATCTTGGTTTTCGCTTCCTCCAATTTTGAATTCAAAGCCTCCAAATGAACAGGGTTTTAACCCATCTAAACAGCCATCAAATCTATAGTGAAAAAGACTACCGGCCAACAATATATATATATATTATATTTATTAAATTTTTATCCATTTTAATATGCATATATATTATATATACCTATATTAAATTTTCTATCCTTTTTCATATACAACATCATCACATGCATGTTCTTAAATTTTATGGACAAAATTATTTTTGTCCAAATTTCTTATACTTATTTATTTTGGTTCATCTTTTAACCCAAAATTATATATTTCAACTTTTAGGTAATATCATATCAATACAGAAAGTAGAGATAAATAAAATAAGCCGGACAACCCAACCCACCCGCATTCACCCACCATGTTTGTCAGTTTTAACAGTCGAAAAAAACGAGTTATAGTTGAAAATTTGAGCAAGCCGTAAGTAATGGATTGTTACACCTTCACCCAATCACAAGCATCTTTATTTATAAATATGTTTTAAATTATAAATGTAAATATTAAAGGGTTTATATATATAAATATAAATATATATATATATATATATATATATATATATATATATATATATATATATATATATAGTACTTTTACACAATTATCGGATTTAAATTTATAATTTGCCTCACGAAGTCATTTCTAAATTACATAAAACATCATTTATTTCCAAATTCGAATATATTTAATCAAAGTATTTTAAGGGCGTTATAAGAAATAAGAGAACCTTTAATTTAAATAGTCTCTCTCTGGAGCCAATACCCTCCATGAGAGCTCTGTCCCCTTAGCGGAGAAGCTTTTGCGTTTCTTTCTCTCTGTTTGCTTTGTGGGTTTCGTTTCTGCCTTCTTCCCTCAACCCCTGTTTCTATTCTATGGTTTTTCTTTGCATCTCCTTCAGTCATGGCTTTGTTACTAGGTCTCTGGCTATCAGGGTCGGAGCCAGAAATTATACAAAAAACAGCAGGGACAAAAAAAATTTCTCAAAAATTTAGGGCAAAGAATTTTTTAAGGGGTTAATAAACAAATTAAGGGGGGCAAACAACATTTTTTTTGTAAGTAAAATGTAATTTTTATGGGTAAAAGTGCAAAAAATAATAATAATAATAATGATATAGGGTAAAAAAAAAAATTTTTTTGGGCAAAGGGGGCACTTGCCCCCTTGCCTATGAGTGGCTCCGTCACTGCTGGCTATCCTCTTTCTTTCCATGGTTGAGGCGAGCTCGCTCCCTTCCTCGATCTGGTTGGCAAATGACGCTTCGTTCGTAATAAACGACCTAGTGGTTCCTCTGTTACGCTTTTCTTCTTGGCGCTTCTCGGGATGGCTCCTTTTTTGTCAGCTGATGCAGTCCTCCCTGCTACTGAGGATGTTGGTGTACATGGCAGTCAACTTGTGCTTCACCGATGCTTTGTTGCTTCAGTGTCGGCCCAATCTTCATGGTTGCTTAGTATATATATTTTTGGTAGTTGTTGTTATTGGTTGTATGCATCTATATATCTATATTTTTGGCTTTGGATGGGCGGGATGAATGTTTCGAAATTTGTATTTATGTTGCCCAGTATGATTTCTGCTTCTGTTGACCCTATTTTGCTGATTCGATGGTGGTTTATTGATGGATTTCTATGATGGGCATTGGTTGACCATGACTTCTGGGCTAGTCAGTTTCGTGCACCATCCAGTGGTGATCTTTGGTCGATGAATATCAGATTGGGAGTTGGACACGAGAGCTTGCGCGATTGTTGGACTTTATCAGTTTGCGTCTCTCGATTATTCGTCTTTGTTCCTTCCGTTTGATGAAGGCATTTCTCTCATTCAATCACATCCTGGATATCATGATTTGGGGGCACGAGACTTCGCTCTAACGGTCATTGTATCATTTCGGTCATGTTCTAGCGTTTCTGCTTTGAAGGCCTTTACTTTAGCCTGTTTGCCTGGTTTTACTTTGTGTTTTTGTCTCATTACTAAAATTTGGCAGTTGTATCTGATGTACCTCAAGATCGTTTAATATATATATTTAATGTTCTTGTTAAAAAAAAAAAAACTTTTTAAGTTATTATAACTTTATAAACATGATTTGTAGCTTGAAAAGCATATATACCTCTCCTTCCAGAACAACATGAAATACTTGTATGCAGCCGGTTTCGACCATACTTATATACCAACTCGATATTAAAATACACTGTCTTTTAAATAAAATAATAATAAACTAACATATCAACCATTTTAGATTATTTAGTTGGTCAATAAGTAGAGCCCACAGCAGATCCATACAAGCATTTTTCCGAAGCATAGTGATGTACAATTTATGAATCCTTAAAAAGCTTCGTATTGTTGAATCTCCAGCCCATTCAGAACAAAGTATATCTGATCCGTGCAAGAATGCAAACTGTCACCAGACACAAACTCATGCCTAATCCCATCCAACTCAATCAAACTACACCCAGCACTCTTCTTGATTCCCCATCTACTATCCCTCAATCTCCGTACATTCGTCAAATCCTCCCACCTCTCTGCATTTGCGTACATATGAGCCAAAACCGAGTACACCCCACCATCTTCTGGCTTTACCTCCATCACACGATTGGCAGCATCCTCCGCCACTTCGAGATTCCCATGTATTTTACACCCCCCGAGCAATCCTCCCCAAACAAACACATCTCCGCCCATTGGCATCGCCTCTATCAATTCCACAGCTTCCTTGATCAGCCCTGCACGCCCAAGCAAGTCTGCCATGCACCCATAATGCTTCGATTCTCGCGGCACTTCGTAAACACTCTCCATTTCCCGAAAGATCACCTTAGCCTCATCGATAAGCCCCGAGTGGCTGCAGCCCACAAGAACTCCTAAAATAGTCACTCCATCGGGTCTAATACCATCTTTAACCATTCTTGAAAAGTATTGAAGCAACAACTTGCCATTTCCATGCATAGCCAGCCCAAAAAGCATCGCATTCCACAAAGATACGTTCTTTATAAGACAGGAATCGAAAACCTCCTTAGAAAACTCAATACAACCACATTTTGCATACATGTCTATCAATCCAGTGCCCAGATATGAATCTAATCTAATCCCATCTCTCTCAATTCGATCATGTATTTTCTTCCCTTTTGTCAGCTCCCCGAGCTGTGCACAGGCTGAAAGTACTGAAACCAAAGAAACGTTATCATAATTTACCCTCAATTCAACCATTCTATCAAAAAAATCTATTGCCTCGACACAGTAACCTAATTTCGCATACCCCGCCAAAAGGGTACCCCAAGAAACCGAGTCTCTACCAGGCATTTCATCGAACACCATCCTCGCCTTCTCAATCTCACCCGCCTTCACAAACCCATCAATCATCACATTATAAGTCACCACATCTCTAAACATACTCTCCTCAAACACTCTATGGGCATGATCAACATCTCCAAATCTAAGGTAAGTACAGGCCAGAGAATTACAAACAAAAACATCAGCCAAGAACCCAAATTTCAGTAGCTCTGAATGAAGGGTCTCACCGAGCAGAACCATCACCCTCCCTAGCAACCAGCAAGCTTTAAGAACAAAGGGGAAGGTGTAAAAATCAGGTGAGACTGATTCTCGGCGCATTTTTTTGAAAAAAACACAAAGCTTTACCAGAAGTGGATGACAAGAAAGTACATGTCCTGATGATGCAATTGTAGTTAAAACTTGAAGGAATGGGAATAAGATCGAAAACCCTGGTGGTGTATCGATTAATGGAGTATGTATTCTTCGTGGTTTGGGATTGGGTTGGTAAAAACGTGAGAAGCTGAAGGATTTTAGTGAGAAGAGGAACTGGGTGGAGTGAGAAAAGGCCTCTTGTAATTGCTTGGGCATGAACTTGATGGAGTTGTGCAATGGTTTTGCAGTTCTTCTGTAAGGTATTTGTGAGATGGGCTGTTTGTATGCATTTTAGTTGCATTTAGTGTTTTGGGGTTCAGTTTTGATTTAGGTTCATTATATGCAAAATAGATCTGCTTTTGTTTGGTAAAAATATCAATAGATTACCTTTGAAATCATGTAGGCATGTCATCGGATCCTCGTCCAGTCCAGACGAGACTGTGAAGATCATGAAATCAGACCAATCTTGTAGCATATCGGATCGGACCAATTCCAATTTACTGGATTTAGGATGTAATCCAATCCAAATCCGAAAAAAGAATTGAACTAAATTGAATCTGAATGGAACCAAGTTTTTTTTTAGTTTTCAAATATTATATATATAAATCAACTCAAACACAATTTCGTCGCTTTAATCGTCGCAAAAGCATTCAAAATCAGAAATCATTCATCCGTGAACCCGACTCTACTGGTTCGACCTGGGTACTGGATGTAATATCACAAAGGAGAATGTAATTCACTTGACGGTACATATAAAAACAATGAAGAGGTGCTTTGCGGACAAAAAATGCGCCATTAATTCACAACTTCGAATTTAATCAACGAATCAATCAAACACACGAACTCGTTTAGATTTTTGTAGCTTTTAACAGTTACTATCAGCGAGCCACTTCAATAATTACATTTCGCTCGAACAGAACCCAAATGTGGCGATTGATCAACGAAAAGCAATGAGATTAAAACGGCCACCACAATCAGTGTTTTGACATGCAAATTATTGAGTGGAGAAAGTAAGAAACTCAGTTATGATCGTCAATCGTTTGATTTCCTTGCATAAAAAGCTACAACCTCATATTTGTACCTAAGTCTATCGATGCATGTAATTTGAATGCATCGATAGACTAGCGATGCATGTAAATTACATGCACCACTAGGTAATTCCTTGTTAGTCTCGTGTGGTGCATGTAAATTACATGCACCATATGAGTCTATATGTGCATATAATTTACGTGCACCAATAGGAGGTGATGCATTGATGCACCAATATACTATATTTTTTGTTAAAGATAATACTTGAGTCTATCGGTGCATGTAATTTACATGCACCGCTAGGTAATTCATTGTTAGTCTCGTGTGGTGCATGTAAATAACATGCACCGTATGACTCACATGCACCATATGAGTCTATAGGTGCATGTAATTTACATGCACATATAAGCGGTGATACACTGATGCAACAATATACTATATTTTGGTTAAAACAGTATTTGGGTCTATTTGTGCATGTAATTTATCTAAAATATTAGCACTTTCTGGCTGTTAGAGGTAGAATTTTCCCATTGAATTACATACATAGGCGACAAGGAAATGCTTTTATGATAAGTTAAATTCATGTTCTTGATATAGGGTGTATGTGGAAGGCACCTTCCCAAGTCCTTGAGTTTGTTCACTACTTAACTCTAAGATGATATAAGTAATAAAGTAATGTGTAATAATTGAACGACAAAGGTGAAATAAAAGATGACTATTTGAATAATAATAAAAAAGTGAGAAAAATATGTGATAATGTGATGATTTGAAATAGTTGATTAAAAGTTTCAGATAATGATTGGATGGAAACTTTGCAAGTGATATTTTGAGTGAAGCTTTTGGAATTAATGAATAATTAATTAATTTTTAAGTTAAATGGAGTTGAGTTGAGCTGGATATACCAAACAAATAGGCTGCATTTGGTTGCTGTGATAGGATAATTGATTGATAGATTAGAAAGTGGATAATTGATTGATAAGTAAACTAATTGATAAGTTATATTGTGTTTGGTTTGTATGATTACTAAAATATGATAAGTAATATTGTGTTTGGTGTACTTGATAATATGTGGTATATATTAATTTTATTCATAAAATGACAAAAATACCCTTCTATCAAAAAATTTTTATTTATAGATATATTAATATATTTACATAATAAATAATAGTATGTAATTAATTCAATTTTTTTATAAGACAATTTTATTAATACGAGTACAATGGGTACTCCAACCCATATACAAATCGCTCATACAGTATTAAGACATTACCCGAGACAACAACGAACAACTAACAAAAGCAACAATATTAAAAAAATTACAAAGTACATTCAAACTTCGAAATATGAAGTTACGAAAAAAATCACAGCTAAAACTTGAAGAATCTGCACAAGCTATGCATTTCTCTCGATAAATCCCTTGCCACAGATCTCAAAGAGCATATAAAATGGTAATGTAGTAAGAAAAATATGAATAATGTCACCTAAGGATGAGACTGAAATTTATCTGAACCAGATATTCCAAGTACTTCCTAACCTATAATTGCACATTTGCTTGAATCAACAGCAAAAACACAAAGACAACAATGAATGCATCATTTCTCTAACCGCATATTGTGCATGCAAATTATCCATAAACAAAATCAAATCCAGATAACATTGGTCGAGAAGCAGGATTCACGAGAAAAAAACACATTCTTTCTGTTTCTGCACCATATCACATCAAAAAAGCTTACTACCCACCAACTAGGATGAAAATAAAGCTTACAGAAGTACAGAAATTGCAAGCCATATTTATCTTGTTCCACGAGCCTAGCAAACCTCATATCTTCCCTCAAATATCTTCCCCTCCAATATGCTTGAACAAATATAAAATTGCAGGTCCATCCTTATCTTCGCCTCATACCCATGGGTGAAAATTGCGGTACATGCACGATGCATGTGTTGAATGATGGAGGAAACATCACTGGTGGAATAAAAACCCAGCTCTCCCATGGACATAATCTGCATTCAAGAAGAAATGCATCAAGAATGGTAGGTCATTTGATAAGCTTCAACAGAAACATAACACCCTCAAATCATATCGACGAAGAAATTAACTGATTGATGACTTTAACCATTGTGGAGAAACAGAAAGAAGTATAGCTAAAATCAGTTAATAATTTGAAAGAAACGACTACCTAAAGAAGTGTAAAACTTCACTACCTGTACTTGAAGTTGAAGTGTCTTCAGATATTCAATGGCTTCATCAAGCATTGAAGCTTTATCCCCCTTACAGAATTAAAAAACAAAACTGAGGTACATTGGAAGTAGAAAATAATAAAAGCATAAACCTTTGGCCACGGTTCATGAAGCTCATCCGCTTCTAGAAGCATAGGACACAAAATATATACCCATTTTTTTAAGAATGAGATGAGATTCATATAAAGCAAGAGGTAAATTAAATTTCTCCACCATACATCAACAACCAAGTAAAAGAATTCCTTACAAACACAATATCTAGCAAGTAAAAGAGTTTCTTACAAGCACCATATCTTACCCCTTTTATTTTTAGCTTTAGTAAACTCTTTAGCCTTTCCCAGTTCTGCAGCTGCCTTCTTCAAGAGAACTTTCTCCTTTTTCTCTAGCATCTCAAGAGTCTGCATACCATGCGAAGGAAGGGAATAAAAGAAAAAAATGCCTAAGAACGGATATTTATTTCAGTTGGTCTAGAATCGAAAACAACTTCTGAAGTTGCAAAAACACTAAAATCACAATGTTGTCCTTTTTTTCTTTCATGACAAAACTTAAAAATTGGAATCGTAGAAATTGAAAGTAGAAATTAAAAAATTCACGATCAACGCATAGACTAATTGATACCAAATAAACAAATCCAGAAGCACGGGATGGTCATCAATGCATAATATGCAGCAATCAAGAGGTACATACCAATACAAATTGTTTCATCAGCATATCGAAATAATTTCCGAATTAATGCATGTTCTTAACTCTCTCAGCTAAGACATTTTTAGAACTCAAAGAAGCTGTAAACAGTCAAGGCAGCACAATAAGGAAATACACAAACTTCCAAATTATATTCATTATAACACAAAAATTCAAAACAAAAATACGAGAGATTCCAAAATGATCAAAGATCAAACTTTTACCTCATTTAACTTGTCTAGAGTTGCCAGAGCATTCGCCTCTCTAAGGCTTTCCGAAAATCTGAGTAAACATCGCCGATTATTTTACTTCAAAAACAACGTATATTTCGGAAAACTAAAAATTGAAAGACTCAAACCCTGCAACCAAAAGGGAAAGTAGGAAACAACGTAATTTTATCACAAATAACAGTAACGAGCTAGATCGCTTGGGAAGGAAGTGTGGCATCGCAGGCTGGATTTGCAAAAATTCAGGAATCAACCTCAAGTGTGATTTTTTTACAAAACAAACAAAGTGCAATTCATGACAACATAAGGGCAAATACGCCATCTTGTTCTCGTATCACGTTCCCTGTGAAAAATGGGATTCACAATTCCTCCGTGTGGGAGTGATCCATTTTCAAAGTTATACAGTGTATTATACCGGGCCTCCTTGAAAAGACAAGAAACCTAAATATGCAACCAAACAATTGATTATGACTTTTTTCCTACCCCAATCAAGTCTAATCAAGACAACCAAACACAGCCAATAGGGTTTGAGGTTTTATTCTCATAATTCAAATGATCTGAACACAAGTATTTTAAAAAATAAAACGTAATACTTTCTATAAGGTGAGATGAACATTGCCGAAATGCTTGAAATGTGTTATTTACCGAGGTAAACACTTCATTCTATTGCAATATAAATCAAGGCTTTAAATTTATGTAAATCTAATTTAAATATGAGAGGTCATATATATCTGTAAGGTTTTAATAAGAGATATGTATTACTTGGATTTATTCAATGTTATTCGCAAACTATTTCATTATACGAATTTACGATAATAAAAAGTATTTATTTGAATTCAAGGTTTGCAAATAAAATTAATATAGAGAACTTAAATAATATATTCTCTTGAATGTTTTCAAGTTACATTTCACCGTTTTGCCCCCCATTTTTCATCAGTAATATGTTTTTAGATAAACTGATATGTTGTTTAGGAAATGAAAAAAATAATACTAACTTCTTGTTTATGCTATGATAGAGCCATGCTTGTGTGTGTACATAGTATATTTGCAAGTCTTGTGTATAGTTTGAACGGGGTGAAGTCTTGGATAACATAAAGCAGAATGTTAAGGAAAAACTCGAGGAAGAATGCGATAGACTTAAATTTCAATCAAATGCTTCGGAAAGTGCACGGAAACGGGTATTTTCTTATGATCTTGGCCAATAATATAGTATATATATATATTCATGAATCATCGTTATTGGCATAGTGTACAGATATATGCATAAGTGTCTTAAGCTTCTACCCATGTTAGGTCACTCGTAATATTCATCGAAGAAGTTATGAACGGAAAAAAGTCAGATATACTTTAAAAATAGTAAAACTAGAGAACGAAAGATCAAATAACGTGGTGCAAAATATAAATAGTTAAATAATAATCAACTTAAAATATTTTAAAACAATTACAATAATTTGAAACGGTCTATAGGATCTTTAAGGTAATATTATGTTTCTTTTAGTCTTTCATGCAATTATTACAATAACTCTTAAGAAATATACAAAGCGAAATCCCCTTTTTAATTTTGTAAATAAAATTTATATTATTATATGTAAGGACTCTATATAAGAAACCTCAAATTTGAAAGCTAACAACCTCATTCTTGAACATAATACCTTCATTGGTAATGCATGTGTTCTGCCATGATTAAAATACTCTTTACTCTCTCTATATTCATAACACCAAACATTTTACAAGGATTCGCCTTAGAAAAACGTAGTTGTTTTTGGGTCGATAAATATAATATTCATGTGATCAATGATCTTCCTCCGGAGTCTCCACTCTTGCGAGTGCATTGTGCTTCTAAGAACGATGATCTCGGATATCATACACTCGCGAACAAACAAAACTTCAGTTGGAGTTTCTGTGAAAATTTATTTGCAAAGACTTTGTTCTTCTGTCATCTTTGGTGGGAAGATAAAAATAAAAGTTTTGATGCTTTTAAATCGAATTTCCATCTCTTTCGACATAGTACATACTCATGGTATGCCAGAGAAGATGGAATTTACTCCGATACAGATTACTCTGCGGCTGTAATAAAGAGATTTGATTGGGAAATCAATCATTGATTTTTGCACATTTTGTAGTGTCAATAAGAAAGAAATTGACCATTTATATAAAGAGCTTTAATTTCATTTTCCATATGACATTCAAGTTGGACGCGTTTTAAATTTATTATGACTGTGTTTGGATTGATGAATTTAAAATGAACGAATTTATAATTTCTCAATCAAATCCATCGTTTATGTTTGGGGTAAGAAATTGAATTAGGCATTTCAAAACTTTCATACATTTTCAATGCGTTTCTCTTTGAATTTTCGGAATGATTTGAAATGATAAAGTACTATATGTCATTTCAAATATATGAATTTTAAATGATTATATTTTAAATCATTATCTGCAAATCAAATACTTCAATCCAAATGCAACCTATAATTATATTAATAAACATATTAAAATGAACCTAAATTTAGGGGTGGGCATTGGGTTGGGTCTTTAGGGTACATGAAATTTCGGGGTAGTATCGGGTACCCGAAATTTCGTGTTCTCCTGAAATACAACAGCCAGAAGGAACACTTCCTGTTCTTGCATCCGCATGTACTTCAGAATCTAATTTCTTGAAGCAAACAGACAGCTAAAAAAGGCATCATGAATTCATAGATTTCGTGAGATTGAGATTTGTGAGAGAGACTTTTGAGGTTTTTTTTTACATCTATGTTTTGACTTTTGAATGTTATCAAGAATTTGAGGCAGAAATAAATGTCGGGTACATTTAGGAAATAAATGTCGGGTACTCCAAATAGGTATTTTAAAACCTGATATCAACGTGAATAAAAAATTTCGGGTCGGGTTGGGTACTCAATATCCGAGTAAAAATGCCCACCCCTATTTAAACTCATCCAAGTATTATAAGGTTGTAATTTATAATATGATTTCATTTGGAAGAGTAAACTTTGATTTAAGTTTTGATTTGAATATTGGATTTTAAATTATACTAATATTAACATATTTGAAAGCCATTATAATTAGCATTAAAACGAAAGAAAATTTAAATCCTCTTTTTAAAAAAAATTAGTCAAACAACTACAATATATTTCAAATAATGAATTTGAAGTTCAGATGATTCACTCCAAATACACGTGAAATGAATTTTGAATCATGCATTTCAAATTCATCAATCTAAACACACCCTATTTTCTCGTAAAAATTACATGTCATGAAGCCGCTAGCATGAATTGAAAATGTTTATAACCATAGAAAAATTCGAAAACACAAAGCCTCGTTATATTATTTCATGGGAAAACGAAAATTATATTCATAATCATAACATTAAAAAAAGTATAAAGGAAGTCTCAAGTACAAATTAAGCAAAGACTTAAAACTAGTATGGAAAATCAGGAGTTATTGCGTAACCTCCTCTTTAACCTGTTCCATGAGATGATGCTACATGAATATCAACAATTCAATGTTATAATATGCCTCATCATAAAATCCCAAGAAATTATAACATTTTTCAAAATAATACATCTCGCGATAGATCTATCACCACACGCGATCGATCGGTTGCCAGCACACCATAACATATAAACAAACTTTTTATCCTTCAGCGATGATCTCTTATCTTTACGCGATCGATCGCTTCACCCGCGATCAATCGGTCGAGATCAAGCGATCGATCGGTCTATATAAAAATTATTCGTCAAACTTTCTGCCTCAATGCGACCGATCTCTTCTTTTACTAGATCGATCACCACCGCGCGATCGATCGGTCACAAGCAAGCGATCGATCGCTAAACGCACCTCACTTGTTCTAAGCTTCACGCGATCTATCGTCACACGGCTCGCGGTCGATTGTGATGCTCTGGAAATTTTAAAACATGTCGATTTTCAAACATATCTTCATGGTTTAATCTCTACATCATACTCCAAAAACTTCATAAACGTAACACTACATCATGATATGAACATCTTTTCATCATAACTCAAGTTTATGTTCTTTAATTTAAGTCATACCAATTCAAAGAATGCAACTTCATGTTCAACACACATATAGGTTTATCCTTCAATATAACAAGGTTACATAACAAAAAATCCTTACCAACTCACTTGACTTCAATCTAAGATCAAGTGTCTACCGATTTCCAAGCTAAATCAATACAAAGAATGAAAGAAAAATGCAAGGATTTTTGCAAGAGCTTTGTAGGCTCTAGTGTGTGTGTTTAGGTGAAGTATGAGATTTTAAATCTGATTTCTTGTATATATATTTAGTAATAACTCATGTCATGTCAAGTTTACTCCATGTGTTCTATAATGCATCAAATGCATGCCTTCCATGTAAAGTTATTATTAAACATGTTCATATCAGTTCATAATAAATCATTGAACAAAACAATTCCTTATAGTTGTTCCCAACTATACATCTTATTACATTGAGATCATGTATATCTTCTATGTCTAAAATGAACATCATTTCCTTGCCATGTACAAAATGGCCCATTTATTCTCTCATACTCAGTTCAACATGAATCCGAGTCCACATCATATTGTAATAAACACATCACTATCAAAATAATGCAATTACCATACATAGATTAGTTATAGGCATTACAACGTTCAAGACACCTCATACCAAGATTAATAAGATCTTTAAGCATCCTTTGTGCCGATAGATTGGAGCATTTTTCGTTCAATTACTGTTTACCATATTCGTTTGTTAACTTATCGCCTAAACTGAAATTTTGTTTGTAACAGTTTATCACTTGTCGTGAAAACTGGTATTGTGTGTTGTTAGGAATTTTAGCTGTAAGAATGACTTTAGCTAAGCTGGTTTGTACAACGTGATTATATTAACCAAAGTCTTCTAGTGGAATAGGTCTTGCAAAGGGGGAAAAAAAGAGAAGTATAAGGGTTGAGTCTTCGAACTTTTATAAGCAAACTCCGTATTATTTTACTTTCTGCATCATTTACTTTTGTGTCTGCTCAACCGGCTATCAGTTCACACACCACTAAATATTCACCATATCAGTTCAAGTTTATTACATAGTTATATATTTTAAGTTACTTGACTGTTTTAAAAATCTCCTTCCGATTGTTAACACAACCGAGATTATTTGAAACTTCTTAAGTGAACCGGAACAATATCTCAAACACCACGTTTCGATTACTTTTCTAGCAGAGATAATTATTTTTCCCCAATAATCTTTCACACATTAGTTCCACTACTTTGCAACTTACTGTAATCAATTATATGACCTCACCTTTGATATCAATTATAGAATCGAGTGCTTGACTCTTTACCAAAAATTATACATTTCAATCATTCCCCACATATGGATAATTATTTCTCCCTGACAATCTATCATTCTCAAGTGTTGTTCACCATTCTATTATTTAGATTTATGTCTCTAATCCACCAATCATACCCTAAGTCACATAATCCTCCTACCCCCCCTCCACGCACTGGCGCTCCGGTCGCGAACTGGCGAACTTGGTGCGCGTGCGGTGCATTAAGGCGACTTAAGAATTTCTAGTTCGCGCTTTAAGAATTTTGAGTTCGTGCACTAAGATTTCCTAATTCGCGCATTAAGATTTACTAAGTCGCGCACTAAGTTAAAGTCTTGTTAATCCTCCTTAATTCTCCGATTTTTTTTTTTTTGTAATTATAAAAAAAATTCTTTGATTTTGGGTTTAGATGAATTTTTATGGTTTCTAGGTATTTCGGGTTGGTAAGAAAATTATATTTTATGGTAAATAGATAGATAATGAATTATGAAAAGACATAATAACATATGAAAGATTAAAATATGTGATAAAAGAAAGTATAATAAATCTATGACTTTGTAACATTTTTGCGGAGTAAATAATAAATTTGATATATTAGTTTTTTGCATGAAAATTAATAGAATGAACTTTATAAATAAAACTTTTATTTTTATTGAGTTAATTTAAATGTTTATATTAGTCATTTCATAAAGTAATAATATAAGTCTCCGGAATTAATAAGAGTCATTTTTAATAAATTCATACTATTACCAAACATGTTGAAATAAATATGAACAATTTGGTTTTGTTTTCAAATTCGTTATTTTATATCTTAAAATAAAACAAAACTTTAATACTTCATTTCTATTTCTACAATATATTTTTTGGAGAATTCTTACTAGACGAACGATCAAATACAAGATTCAAATTACGTTGTATCACTGACTATAACATTTTTGCAAAGCTACAAATGTTAGATTCTTCAATAAAATCTAATTTTAATGTTTTTTAAGGGTAAAGCTGCAAACACCAAAGTTGTTAAGAACTTCATATTGTAAATTTGTAAATAATATAATAATGATGTGAGTTTGTTAAATATGATGTATATTATGCATGTTTAACTTCATTTAATCAGTGTGTATGTATATATATTTATATATTTATTAATTTTTAATAGGCGCATTAAGGCACACCCGCACTCAATTTTTTTACAAATTGACGCACTCACGCATCCGTATCCACATCCGCATCCGCATCAGACTTATGTGACTTAGATCATACCAAACCTTATTCCTGATATTAACGTAATCTTGATTTTTGCATATATAATGTTTATAAAACAATAAATTTTCTTTTAAAATATTGTAACCGATCAGATATAATTATCGATATTTGCTAGCATGTATTACTTATAAGATGTAATGCGTATTTTTGGATCACATATAGATTTTGGTAATCTTGACCGGCCTATTTTCCTAAATTTCCAAAATTTCATTACATTAAGGGCGTTTTTGCAGATACTTATTTAAAGTACTTAAACATAGCTTTTACTTAAGGTTGAGAAAAGTTATTTTTAAACAAAAATATCGAGTGTTTGATATTAAAATTATAAACAAATTAATAAACTTCAATTTATTACTTGTGGTGTATTGCATCTTGTTTTATTTGTAAAAAAAAAACAAAGAATGGTTCTACGTGGTAGCTCTTAATAGTTATAAATGACAAAATTATTAACAATCTTATAAATATATATTTCCTAATCATTGCGTAATCGCGCTTGTACTATTTATAGATTTTATTAAAACTATTATTTAATTTAAAATCGATATTTATGCCCTTCACTTTTCTTTTCTAATTGAACTGAAAAAAAATCACTATAATAAGTTTGATTTGATGGTCATTGCACTGATTAATTATTTCCAACGTACTGCTCATGCAAAAGAGTGAATTACATGTAGTCCTCTCTATTATTCATGGTTGTGGTTTTAGCCAAAAGCGGACGCACGGGTGCACGGAGGGCCCTGCACCTAGGGGTGAGCAAATGTTCGGTTGAACCGAACTTTTCAATTGAACCGAATAATTTCGAAAGTTCGGTTCGATTAGTTCGATAGTTCGGTTATTTTTTAAATGAACATCGGTTAAATCGGTTTCAGTTACGGTTTTAGTTTTTAAAAGTTCGGTTAACCGAATAAACCGATTAAGATTGTTTAAATTAAAAAAGGGGAAAGTTCAGGCCGGTACCCAATGGTAAAAGTTTATTCATCCTAGTCCAGGAAAAAAATTTGCAATCATTTAAGTCAACTTTAGGTTAAAATGACAAAAGTGCCCTTAATAAGAAAATGCGGCAATCTAAAAAATTTCAATCTGTTACAGCAATTCGTTAAATCTCTTTCTTGCTTCACTGCGATTCAAATCTCCTCGCAATCTCTCTCGCCAGTTACGATTTCTTACAGTTGGTTTTTCTCTTCATCTTTTCGATTTTCTGTTTCATCACTTCGTTCCAGACTTTTTTTCAATTACAGTATATGTGTGTGTTTGTGTGTGTATGTGTGTAAGAGTATATATGTTTGTTGCCTTTTGAGGTTTTTTAGTTATTATGCATTGGTGTCCATGCTTCTTTGCTCATTTTCAGAATTTACAGTCTAAAATTTGCAACGAAGAAGATGACCCAGATAAAAAATAACTGGTGCACGAAAATTATAAAAAATAACTAGTGCATGAAAATTATAAAAAATAACTGGTGCACGAAAATTATTAACATTAACTGGTGCACGAAAGATTGAAATCAGTAACTAATGCACGAAAAATCAGTAATTGATGCACGAAAATTAAAATCAGCTACTGATGCACGAAATTGAAAATTAGTAATAAATGCACGAAAATTAAAATCAATCACTGATGCACGAAACATAGAAAAAGTATGTGATGCACGAATCATAATCGCAAGTGGGTGATGCACGAACCATACAATTAAGTGGGTGATGCACGAACCATTTAATTTCGTGCACCAGTTTGTTTTTTGTAAATTTAGTGCATCAGTTAATTAACACAAAGTTCGTGCACCAGTGTTTTAATTTTCGTGCATCAGTGTTATATTTTTGTGCACCAATAATATATTTTCGTGCACCAGTTAATTTTTATAATTTTCGTGCACCAGTTAGTTTTTATCATTTTCGTGCACCAATGTTATATTTTCGTGCACCAGTTACTTTTTATGATTTTCGTGCACCAAGGTTATATTTTCGTGCACCACTTACATTTTATGATTTTCGTGCACCAATTACTTTTTATGATTTTCGTGCACCAATGTTATATTTTCGTGCACCAGTTACTTTTTATAATTTTCGTGCACCAATTATTTTTTCTCTGGGTCATCTTCTTCGTTGCAATATCTTGATGCCAGACTGTAAAATTTGGAAATGAACAAATAAGCTCGGACACCAATGCATACCTTACTTCTTCATACATATGCATCAATCAAAAGCCATGGGAGATTTTTTTAAAAAAAAAAAAACATACCAACGAACTTTCGCTATCTAAATTTAGCATCAGTATTCAAATTTATAATCACATACACACATAGTATACACACACACGATGGAATGCCCATAGCAGATTCAGAAATTATATGTGCAGAGTAGCCCGATGTCTTCTTCGATTCAAAAAAATTTCCAAATGCTAGAACAATTTAGATGCTTCAATTCAAACATATTTCATGTGCATAACATTTTAGCAAATAATTTTTAGGCCGGGACGACGAGATGAAGCGACAAGATGATGAAGAAAATAATGATCTGATAATCGCCGGAAAATTGAAGATTTACGTGCATAGGGGGGATAGGAATGACGTAAATAGTTAATGTGAATTAGGTTTAGAGTTTTTTTATAACTTAAAGGTATTTTGGGAACTAAAAAATACCTTTGCAAACCAACTCTTTAAAAATTGAACTTATATGAATTTAATTCTCTCCTACATGTATTTTTTTGTAAACAATATTTTTTGCCAGACTTCATTGAATTAACTTTATGAAAACAACACCAATATGCAATTTCCCCATTAAAAAATTGGATTTGGGCCACCATCCATGCTACTGGGCCTGTTTATAAAATTTGGATTAGCCTTATTGAAATGCTTGATTAATGATTTCTTTCGGTCCATAAGTCCATAACCCATTCAACCCTAACTCATAATTGAATCTTCTTCCCCTCCCGTGAAGATACTAATGATATATTCGCATCACCAATTACACAAAAGATAAGTATATGTTGTGTTTGTTTCGAGCAAGTGAACTTTTTGAAGATTTCTTGCGGAATCACGCCCCATCATTGGTTTTCAGCTACAGGAAAAAATAAAAGTAGTATAACGGCCAAATCTTGTAAATATTTATTTGATTATTGAATTGACAAATCATCCTAAATGAATTTGAAGCAGGACCCAAACTTATCGATCAGACAGCCATGTTGTGATGGCTCCGCCTGCATGAAGACCTTCATATCTATTTCTCTATGGTTGTCTCAACCCCTCTCCAAATGGTTTTGAATTTTTTTTTAGAGAAAAATTCGGTTATATCGGTCATCAACCGATATAACCGATATTTTTATCGGTTTCGGTTACAACGGTTATTATGAAAAAAAGTTCGGTTCGGTTATATGAAACAGAAGTTTGGTTAATCGGTTATAGCAAAGTTCGGTTTGGTTATTAACCGAACCGACCGATTGCAACCCCTACCTGCACGCCAGAAAAAAAAAAATATAATGTTACTAAAAAAAATTAAAAAATAAAAAATTTACCCTTATTTTTTTACAAAAAAATTTTACCCCCCTAATTTTTATTTTTTTTTGCTCCGCTTTTGGTTTGAGCCTTCTAGTTTAAAATTAATGACGTCTATCTCTCGTGCTATATATTTTTATGTCAAAGCATATGAAAGATAACTGTAACTTTCCATTCATTCGTTACAAATTAAAATGGAGTGAATTCGTAATACAATTATTCTCGTGCTATATATTTTTATGTCAAATCATATGAGAGATAAATATAACTTTCCATTCATTCGTTACAAAATGGAGTGAATTCGAGATACGACTATTCTCTTGCTATATATTTTTATATCAAATCATATGAGAGACAACTGTAACTTTACATTCATTCGTTACAAACTAAATGGAGTGAATTCGTAATACAATCATTCTATAAGTGATCTATCCGTTATTGTTCAAACTAGAAATGACAATTCGTAATACAAAAATTTTACATAAAGACAACTATAATTTTCCCCGTGCAAATATTACGATAATATGCAAATATTACCGTAATATGATATATACAATTAACCAACACACAAGGTATACTTTGAATTCCTGGTCAACCATAAGCCCTATAAAAGGAACCTCAAAATTGAGAACAAACATCTCCAACCTTAACACATGATCTTATTGCAACCAATGTATTCTACAATGATGAAAATAGTCTTTACTCTCTTCATAATATCGAACAATTTACAAGGAGCTTACGCTTTAGAAAAACACCGTTGTTTTTTGGTATCAAGATATTACGTTTATGTTATTAACGAACTTCCACCAAATACTCCTCGGTTGCGAGTGCATTGTCAATCTAAGGACGACGATCTAGGATACCATGATCTTTCTCCCGGGCAAAATTTCAATTGGAGCTTCTGTGAGAGCATTAAGATGGATACTTTGTTCTTCTGCCATCTTTGGTGGGGTAATAAGCAAAAGAGTTTCAAGGCTTTTAGTTCGAATTTTCATGTCTTTCGCCTTGATAAATACTTTTGGTACGCCACAAGTGATGGTATTTACTGTAATACCGATTACTCTAAGGAAGTGGTAAAGATTTACGATTGGGAAACTATTCAATGATTTTGTCAATTTTTAATGCCTCAAAAAGAAAAATAAGAATGGAAATTATATATATATATGTAATATTAAAGTATTTAGTAATTAATATCCGGTGGTGACGAACAATAGACAAAATCTGTTGGGATGGTGTACCAAACAATTCTTACGTGTGCTCGTGGACGGAGGTGCAATCATCTATTATCTAAGGCCTAAGAAACCTGACTCATTGACACTCATGTGATGCATTCTCTCATGTCCACCTGTCACTTAGTACAATGTTATATATTGCAATTGTATAAGGAGATAAAGTTACGTTTATGCTAATATTTATAGTTTTTGGCATAGTGTTAAACGATTGATCATAACAAGATCGAAATTCATTTGATTGAAGCCCTTATAAATAAAATTTATTAATTGTTGATCCATCTAAAATAAAAAAATGAAATTCTATCATATTCTTACATTAATTTAATCATTCATATAGAGCTACAATTAAAATAAACAATACCAAAATCGGTTCCTCTCTCGGTTGCATAGACAATTTTAAACTAATCTAATAATTTATTTCTAATATTATCATATAACAATTAATCTTAATATTTGAGTTCCTTCGGTTTCTATTACTCTGCTTAAAATTATGTTGTTACCTTTAACTTTATTCATTTTGTAAAGAAATTAGATTTCACTTGTTGAGTGATTCTCTCGTCAATCAGTTTTTACAACCTTTCTTGATGAGAATAGGGGTGCTTATAGGGCCGAATCAATCCGGATCCTGTCGGGTCGGAACCAGAACTGGGCTAACCAGTTCCAACCCACTCTGGAGCTGGTAAAAAACCGGTCCAGAGCGGTTTCGTGTCTTGAAATCGGTAGCACCATCGTTCCGGTGCTACCGGAATCGGTAATTTTTGGAAAAAATAAAAAAAAAGTTAAAGCAATTGAAATGGCTAAAAAAGTGTTCAAAAATAAAAATCAAAAATCAAAAATCAAAAAAAAAAAAATTAAATCATAACGAACCGGATCGGATCCGGAACCGGTTGAAACTGAAACCAGAACCGGATTCGATCCTGAACCGTTCCATGCTTAATGAGTACCTCTAGATGAGAATGTAATCAGCGGGCAAACGCACGCTAACGGCTGGGGGAAGCTGCCCAACCCCCTTCGATGGATAATTGTTTTTAATAGAAAAAAGAAAGAATTTATTTTCGATAACCCTTAGTCAAGCCCACTTTCCTCATAGATAATCGGGAAAGGGGGTATGGATATAGAGAAATAGAGGTATGTACTAGCATAGTGATATATCTTTTTTAGTGTTTTCTTCATTTTCGTTTTTATTTACAAGGGTCAACAAAACAAAAAGACAGTCCTTATTATTCACATGTTACCATTCCCTTGGATATTTTGCTTGTATTTAATCTTTCCCGATTCGAAATCAGGATTGATTTTTCAGTAACTTTAAGTTAAAATCTCATTTTTTGACTCTGCACCATTGATTCCACTATTATTAGTGATACATAATTCCATTTTATTTGTGAAGATATGAGATATGATTCACATGAATATAGTAAGTCTCATTTGAGCTGCTTTTAATGATACTCTCTAATACTGTTCATATGTTGATACAATAATTTATAATTTTATTTTAATATAAATTAATTACCTTAATTTGTATAAAAATAACTTGATGAAGTCTTTACTATTTATACATCTAATATTTTTTTTATCATGCATCTAATAGTTTACTACCTTTATATTTGTTATTTGCGACATTTGTTTTTTTCCTTTTATATAATTACACAACACCCCTAAAGTTTAAACAACTTCACTCCAAGTCCAACTTGACAAGAATAACCATTGATTATGCTCAACTACATCCTGGAGAAAGAACACATCCTTGTACAGATTTTCTAAACAAAACATTTACAAACAAACAAGATCAAACATCGCCTCAGCAATCGAGATCAAGCTTTTATATTTAGTTCGTCTGATTTATAATAACATTCATAAATTTCTATAATCAAATCAGAAGGGAATGGACTGAATGAATATTAACAAAGCTCTTGAACATTCTTGATCAATAACCGCATCATATCATGTTTCCGCGACGAGGGAATCAATGAAAAATCACCAGCCATAAAGGTTGCAGAACTGATATCAATGGTTGGATAAAAATGGAACGAAAAATATAACTATCATAAAACGAATATATGCAAAGAAACAATTCAATAGAATTTGTACCTCCAATTACTGGACCTTTTTCCTTCTTTCCACTCGCTTCGGTTTTTTTTTCTGTGCCATTTGGTACCCGTTTTGAGAGACGACAAAACAGCCAAACAAGAAGATAGTAGAAATTCTTCATATATTTTCTTGAACCATTCGGTTCTAGTCTGCATAGATTTGCCAACTCCAGAAGTTCTGTCATTGTAGCATTCAAAATCATATATAGATCAGCAAGAAAAGACCATGTTTTCTCAACAATTAGCTTGATCAGCAACTTCTTCTAGTCTCTTCCAAGTTAGCAAGCGTTGCTCTTCCAGTCCTCCAGCCATGGCTTCCTTTTCCTTGTTCCGCCTCTGACACTCTTCAAACAGGTCGGTGTCCATTTCCAGGAACATTCTTCGGACATTGTAGCTCAGGCCATTTATTGCATGGTTCCAGTGGCTATGTATATTTTGTTCTAGTGCATCAAATATGACTGGTAAAATAACATGTCGATTATCTGCAATCAAGCCTACTATATGCTCGTTGTTCCACCAGAAAAGAGCCCGTTCAGCTACCTGTGGACGACCCGGAAAATTTAAGAAGCAATATATTATCATGATGGCGGAAGTGCATCTGTAAGAGCCAAGTTCACGGCCAAACAAGTGTTGGAAAGCAGTATACATAGTCAACAACTTTGCGTTGTACACAAAAACAAAAACTTACATTCGACAAACATAAGATATACCAACACTACAACTAAATGTAAGTATATGTGCACGGACGAGTGAAAAAAAAAAAATGCATCAATATGCATGGAGATATCACTTAACTGGAAGTGTATTGCTTAAATAGAATTGTGAGAGGGATATTATAACTCCAAAGTCGCAGGTGTTTACGATAATGGTTGTATAAATGGAAATAAGTGCAGAACACATGAGTGAAAAGCTTCACTCGCGATGCTTATTTTCATTTAATTTGAGAAATCAATAACAAAAAGCTACCACAAAAGTCGTCCACAAACTGTACTTAAGCACTTCTTTTGTGCCAATAGTGTCGAAGCATTAATTTCTTGCGTTAAATGGAAAATCTATAAAGGCAAGAGAATTAATCTCTCAGGAACCCATCACAACACTAAGCATCCTGCTCGAAATTTGATATATATTGCAAAATTTTCCCATCGAAATGTTCCTCTAAACGGTAACTTATATGAATCATAGACTTCACAAGACTTCTATCCTTCCCTTAACCCTTATTTTAAGCCAACTATCATATTCCCTGATTCAGTAAACTATTTCAGGCTTCATTATCAGCCTTAAAATATACAAATAAAGATGCTTCGGAAGACTTTTGGGGCATTCTCAGCAGCCCCCTGTCATGGATACGACAAAAAAGTCAAAAAAAAAGAAAACAAAGTAACAACTGAAATACAATGGAGCAAACGCAAGATAGATAGTCCAATCGCAGATTTTACTGATAAAAGATCAATGCTCTTATGGAAATCGAAAAAATAAAAGAGATGATGCTATCAAATAATTGGTACATATCATAATAACAAAACGACTACGATGGATAGCTATGATGCATGGACTTGGATACATCATGATACAGATATAGATATCAAAATTTCTAAAAAAAAAATTGAAATACGTAATGGGAGAATTTAACTATTGCATGTAAATTAAAAAATACGCATGCATGTTTCATCAACCATTAATCCAATAATCACAAATTGCGAGAATTGAAGCAAAAAATATTCAGCAACCTTAATTTATTAAGTTTATCATCATTATATTCTTTACCAAGGATTTAAGCAAAGATCATAGTTTTTGTATTACATACTGGTACGCTGACATACAACAACAAACAGGTGCAAATGAGCCCACGAAACGCCATCTCATATGCAGTTCAGGCTGGGAATCATTTTAACTTACCCAACATTATAAGAACTAGCTCGCCTTGGCTGTTTCATTATTTAAGATGCTTAAATGAGATTTTATAGCTGACCTGAGCTGCTTTCATGGTAATTGGATTTGTTGGGTATTGTGGCACAGTTAGATAAGCCCATTAAGGCTTAATCCCCCTTATTAAACCTAATCTCCCCCCCACTTATTCTGAGAAGAAAAAAATCGCCTCCTTTAACCCCCAAAGTCTGAATCGCATGCCTCCTAGAAAGAAAAACTCTCTTGTCTCTCAATTCATTCACCTCCTCAAAAAACCCAATACGTATGCCTCCTTTCAGCTCCATTTGAACGGGTTTTGAGCGCCTCCTCTCTTCCAAATTCTCGAGTGCTTTGTGCGTTTTGTGTAGTGGTTGAGCGTGGTGAGGGTTCTGTCTGGGGAAATTGCTGGCCGTGTGCTTTGTGCTTTAGGCTGGGAGTTTGAGTAGCTCCGGTGGGTTATGTGGTTGTCTGAGTGATTCCTTGTACGCTGCTTTGTGCTCCGGTGGAATCTGGATTGAGGAGTGTTTTCTGTTTCATTAGCTTTGTGCTGTGAGTTGACAGATTGTGGGTGTGGTGTCTTTACCAAGTGGTATTTACCTTGGATTCTCTCCGTGACGTAGAATGGGAATAACAGCAGATCTGAGCCGAAATCTATATCCTTTTGATATTAGTATTATATTTGTATATTGTGTATTTGTGTTTGTTTTGCAGGTACACATGGCGATGTCAAGGCGGATACCCTCCTAACAGTGGTATCAGAGCGGCTATCCGCGCCTGGTGGGTGAACAGCGACGCTCGGGCAGCGGCTGTTCGGCGGCTCAGTTCCTGCGACAGTTCGGCTTTTCGGTGGAAAAACCCCAGAGCGTTGGCCTATGGGTTGTAAGTGATTGGCTTGAACCCTAAAACTTTTACTGCTTTGTTGAGCGTCAAGGTCATAGGTTCTGAGGCTTGTTTGCTGTAGAAAACTAGGAATTTGTGTGATTTTTTTGTTTTCTGTGATTTTCAGTGTGGCTCACTGAAATTCTAAAATTGTCTAAAAACTTTCAATTTTTTCATTATCTGTGCCTATTTTGTGTGGTCCTGCTTCTGCTGCTTACTTTGTGTAATTTTGTTAGCCTGTGATTTAGTGTGCCATATTTTGCTTGTGTGCAATGGCTTCTATTTTTGGCTATAATATGGAACCCTTTAATGGAAAATCGGATTTTTCTATTTGGCAACAAAAAATGAAAGGAATTTTAATTCAACAGAAAGTGTTTAAGGCTATAGGTGATAATTATGTTGATGATATTACCCCTGCTAAGAAAGCTGAAGATGATGAATTTGTTTACTCTTCCATAATCTTGAATCTATCTGACTCTGTGCTTAGAAAGTGTGGTAAACTTACTTCTGCTAAACTTCTTTGGGAAAAATTAGAAGAGTTTTATACGGAAACCTCTTTGCCTAGTAAATTGTTTTTACTTGAAAAAAATTTCAGATTCAAGCTTGACTTGAACAAAGATGTTGATGAGAACCTTGATGTGTTTACTAAATTGATTCAAGATATTAAGTTAACTGGAGATAGGAATATTGATGAATATACTCCTATTGTGCTTTTAAATGCTATTCTTGAGACATATAGTGATGTCAAATCTGCTATTAAGTATGGTAGAGATTCAATTACGCTTGATACTGTGATTAATGGTCTTAAGAATAAAGAATTAGATTTAAAAGTGAATAAAGGTAGTAAGCAAAATTCAGGTGAAGTTATGCATGTTAGAGGTAGGTCTCAACATAGGTATAACAACAATCATAAATCTAATAATAACCATGGTAAGAACAAAGGGAAAAGCAAGACTAGGTATAAGTCTAGGCCTAAGAGCAGAAAGTGCTTTGTGGTGATCCTAATCACTTTATTAAAGACTGTCCTAAAAAGAAAAACCAGAAATATCATGATAACAACCTATCTTATGAACAAGTGAATCATGCTTCTTCATCGGGTGAAAACTCGGGTGATGTCTTTATGATGACTGATTTATGTGATTCTGTGAATTCTGTGCATTCATCTACTGTGTGTGAAAATGAATGACTAATTGAATCTGGTTGCTCTTATCACATGTCACCTCTTAGAAATTTGTTTTCTAATTATAAAGAAGTTGAAAATGGTTCTGTTTCTATGGCTAATGAGAAACTTTGTAAAGTTGCTGGCATTGGTGATGTTTATTTGAAATTTGATTCTGGTTATTCTATGACTCTAAAAGATGTGAGACATGTTCCTGCTTTGTGCAATAATTTGATGTCTTGTGCTGCTTTAGAATCTGGTGGTTTTGAGGGTAGATGGGGAAATGGAGTTATGAAAATCTTAAAGAATTCTTTGGTAGTTTTCAAAGCTGAAAAGAAAAGAAATCTTTATGTTTGCAAAACTGAATCTGTATATGATAATGTGAATTCTGTGGCTGATGACTTGACTGATCTGTGGCATAAAAGATTAGGTCATATGAGTGCTAAAGGTCTAGAGATTTTGTATAAAAAAGGTTGTTTTGGTAAAGACAAGTTGTCTTGCATGCCTTTCCGTGATTCTTGTGTTTATGGCAAACAACAAAGAGTTAAATCCCGATTTTCCCTTCCAACGTGACTAAGAGTTCTGTGATTCTAGAGTACTTGCATGCTGATGTATGGGTACCCTCTAGTGTTCCTACACAAGGTGGTAATAGATATTTCCTATCTGTGATTGATGACTTTTCTAGAAAAGTATGGGTTTTTCTAATGAAAAATAAATCAGATGCTTTTGAAAAGTTTCAAAATTGGAAGATTTTAATTGAGAACCAAAACTGGTAAAAAGATTAAGAAACGTAGGACTGATAATGGCTTGGAGTTCTGTAGTTCTGTGTTTGACGATTTGTGCAATGAATCTGGGATTCATTGGCACAAGATTGTTCCCTGTACCCCTCAGCAAAATGGTGTGGCTGAGAGGATGAATATGACTCTCCTTGAGAAAGTTAGAAGTATGATTGCATCTTCTGGCCTCTCAAAGAAGTTTTGGGGTGAAGCTGTTGTGACAGCTGCTTACTTGATAAATAGATCTCCTTCTATGCATTTAAATGGTTTGTGTCCTGAATTTGTTTTTGTTGGTAAATAACTTGTTTTTTCTAATCTTAAAGTGTTTGGTTGCTCTGCTTTTGTGCATAAGAAATGTGATAAACTTGAACCTAGATCTACTAAGTCTGTCTTTCTAGGTTATCCCGAGGGAGTTAAGGGATATAGACTATGGCTAAGAAGTGAACCTGGTTTTAAAAGCATTATAAGTAGGGATGTAATTTTCAATGAGTCTGAAATCCCTTGCTTGCTTCCTTTTGTGCCTGTTGATGAGTATGAGTCCAGTGCTACTCCTACCAAGGTGGAGCATTTGCCTATTGTGCTTCCTGTTAATGATAACAACGTGCCTTTTGCTGAAAATCATGTGAATTTGCCTGTTAATGAACCTGAGATTCATGGAATGCCTGAAAATCATGATATTGTTGTTGAACATGAACATGCTGTGCATGATGAATTGGTTGCTAATGAACAAGAAGATTTGCATGATTATCAATTGACTAGAGATAGGGCTAGGAGAAACATAAGACAACCTGCTAAGCTAAGTGACTTTGACCTTGCTTCTTATGTGTCCAATGTGTTTGAATCAATTGATAACTGTGAACCTAAAACCTATAATGAAGCTTTGAAATCCAAAAATGCTAATGACTGGCTGTGTGCTATGAAAGAAGAAATGCATTCTTTAATTGTGAATCATACGTGGATTCTTGTTCCTAAACCTATTAATTGCTCTGTTGTTGATTGCAAATGGTTGTTTAAGGTTAAGAATGAAAATGATTCTGTTAGGTTCAAAGCTAGACTTGTAGCTAAAGGTTTTACTCAAAAAGAAGGTGTAGACTTCACGGAAATTTTTGCTCCTGTTGTTAAGTTCACTACTGTGAGAATTATGCTTTCTATTGTTGCTTAATTTGACTGGGAACTTATACAAATGAATGTAAAAACTGCTTTTTTGCATGGTGACCTTGATGAAAAGATTTATATGAAGCAACCTGAAGGTTTTATTGATTCTAAAAACCCTGAAAAATTGTGTTTGCTCAAGAAATCTTTGTATGGTCTAAAGCAATCCCCTAGGCAATGGAATAAGAAGTTTGATGAGTGCATGCTTTCCTTAAAATTTAAAAGAAGCTCCTATGATCATTGCTTGTATTTTAAGAATAAAGTATCTGTGCCTATATTCCTGTTGATTTATGTGGATGATATCTTAATTGCTAGTCCCTGTTTGAAATCAACTGAGCATGTTAAGAAATGTCTAAGTGAAAAATTTGACATGAAATTCTTAGGAGATGCTGGAAGAATATTAGGGTATGGATATTGTGAGAGATAGGAAGATGTCAACTATCTACTTGAACCAAACTTCTTATGTTGAAAAGATTTTGAAGAAATTTTCTATGTTTGATGCTAAGTCTGTTAATGTGCCATTAGCTGCTCACTTTGTGTTGAGTAAAGATCAATGTCCTAAATCTGATTTTGACTTTGATTCTATGAATAATGTGTCTTATTCAAATGCAATAGGATTTGTTATATATTTGATGGTTAGTACTAGGCCTGACATAGCTTATGCTGTTAGTTGCTTAAGTAGGTATATGTCTAACCCTGACATGGTGCATTGGAATGCTGTTAAATGGCTATTGAGATACTTGAAACACTCTGTGCATTATGGCTTGAGTTTTTCTAAGTGTTCTGAAGGTGTTAAACTAAAAGGTTATGTGGATTCTAACTATGTTAATGATAGGGATAACAGAAAATCTACTACATCTTATGTGTTCACTTTGTGTGGTGCTTGCATTAGTTGGAAATCCCAGTTACAACATATAGTTGCTTTATCTACAACTGAATCTGAGTATGTTGCTTTGTAACTTACGCTTTAAAAGAAGCTATCTGGTTAGAAGAATTGATTTCTGAAATTGGCTTGCTTGAAGGTGATGTAGTTGTGTCTTCTGATTCACAATCTGGAATACAATTGTGTAAGAATCCAGTTTTTCATGATAGAACTAAGCATATTGATGTTAGGTTTCATTACATTAGAGATGTTGTTGTCAAAGGCTTAGTTTATCTTGAGAAAATACCTTCTGAGTTTAATCCTGCTGAAATGGGTACTAAGTGTTTGCCCCTTAGTAAATTTCAATCATGTTTAAAAATTTTAAAATTTGATACTTGTGATTGATGCAGTCCCTTGATTAGTGTTTAATAACCTGTTGTGTGCTCGTTATAAAACTGTTACCCTGGTTACTTTCCCACTTTAACTTGCTGTGTGCTTGTTATTGTTTTCCTTGTCTTTATTTTGTGTTTTGACAGGAATTTGGTCCACACAATTACTTTGTGTATTGTGGGACCATAAGGCGATGATGGTGTCTGCTTGTGTGTTTTCCCTACATCTGAAGAGAAACCGGTATTGGGCCAAGGTGGAGATTTGTTGGGTATTGTGGCCCAATTAGATAAGCTCATTAAGGCTTAATCCCACTTATTAAACCTAATCTCCCCCCACTTATTCTGAGAAGAAAAAAATCGCCTCCTTTAACCCCCAAAGTCTGAATCGCACGCCTCCTAGAAAGAAAAACTATGTCTCTCAATTCATTTGCCTCCTCAAAAAACCCGATACATATGCCTCCTTTCAGCTCCATTTGAACGGGTTTTGAGCGCCTCCTATCTTCCAAATTCTCGAGTGCTTTGTGCGTTTTGTGTAGTGGTTGAGCGTGGTGAGGGTTCTGTCTGGGGAAATTGCTGGCCGTGTGCTTTGTGCTTTAGGCTGAGAGTTTGAGTAACTTCGGTGGGTTCTGTGGTTGTCTGAGTGATTCTTTATACGCTGCTTTGTGCTCCGGTGGAATCTGGATTGAGGAGCGTTTTCTGTTTCATTAGCTTTGTGATGTGAGTTGACAGATTGTGGGTGTGGTGTCTTTACCTTGGATTCTCTCCGTGACGTAGAATTGGAATAACAGCAGATCTGAGCCGGAATCTATATCCTTTTGATATTAGTATTATATTTGTATATTGTGTATTTGTATTTGTTTTGCAGGTACATCTGGCGATGCCAAGGCGGATACCCTCCTAACATGATTCATTAGTTTAATAAGCCAACTTTGTATGTTGTCTGCAAAATGTAGAGGCTCTTGAACTGCAGTAGGTGAGCTCAACTCAACTCATGAAGGGTTTCGTTTGGCTAGAATCTTGACAAAGACTTACTTGATTCTTTTTTGTAACAGGGGAAAAATTAAATCTTAACCATTATTCTGCTGTGGGCTTACTATTTTATCAATATAGTCCTGTACAAACTTATCAAAAATAAGACGATAGTGCTCAATGCTCAAAGAGACTTTCGAATGTACGGCATCAGCCTAAACTTGTGTGGCCTCCAGATAAGACCATAGCTTTGACAAGATATAAGTAAATGGTCATCTATATATTCAAATTTAACTGTTGAATATTCAAATAAGAGTCGTGGGGAGAAGAAAAAACTCAGCGCAAGTACCAGTTCACATAGACATCCATCGTAGTAAGGAGACATTTGATGAGATAGGAAGGTAAGAATAGCATAGAATCAACTTCCATAAGTGAAAATATTATACCTGAAGTTTACATATGATAAAAAAATATTTAAGAAACTACAAGAGTTGCTCCAAGTCAAGGGGCAAGCAAATCCACTGAAATTGAAAGATTTTTATTAATGCATATTTAGTGTAAAGATTTGTAGACGTCCATGAAGAATCCAACTATTTTAGGTTCATTCTTACAGATGCCTAAACACTTACTTGGTTACATCCTCTCCCAGAACAGGAAAAAGTGAAAGCAATGGTTTCAGTCAATGATACTAATACCATTATGAGCTGCTGCTGACATTCAGCACTTGAGATGAATTTAAAACTCAGATTTAATCCTGTTTTGTCCTAAGTAGAAAGAAGGGGGCATCAAAACTTGTTTCACTTTCCTAAACTAGGAAAACTAAGGCATGAGTTAAGCATGATCAACTATGTGAACACAAAATGTTTGAAAAATATAAAGTTTATGTTGCTTGTCGGCAGGAGAAATTCTCCAATACCGATTAGCTAATACATGCATAACTCCAAAAGCAAGGAAATGGAAAATTATACCAAATACCGATTAGCTAACACATACAATAAATTTTACTTCTCTAAAGTCGATCAGAACTCATTCTTGGTGTCTAAATATATCGCATGGCCAGTACTTGTAGTTTACGAGTCTATTGTATCCTGAAATCCTTAAATAATAGCATGAGTAAAATTTTCTGATAACTCTGAAGTGGAAATTTTTTCATACAAGTATTGTATCCAGAAAGAGCGCTACTCCTGTGAGACTAGCATGGCGGAGTTCTTTGTGCTTCATGAAACAAATACAATAACATCGTAAAAGGTAACAAAGACCAAATTTTCTCATACCTGAAAATGTGAACTGCGGAGGTTACGGCCAATTTGCCTAAACAAAGGAACCATACAACGTTGGAACTCTGCAGGTTGTGTAACTTCCAGAATCTCTTCTAGTTCTCCAAGGAAGAGAACCTCCTTTCCACAATTCGTGACTGGCCAATACTTCAGCACCCCCTTAATGACAGTGTCGGCCAACCTGTAGTCTTTCTCAACAAATTGCGTTATGCAGTAGGACAAATGCTGATGGTATGCTGAAACACATTTTGGCTTGTGCAAAGGAATAAGAGCACGTACAAGAAACAACTTATGTTCTTCTTTCATTGGCAACGAAAAACCATATATTATACTTCCAAGAATCTCCAATAGCTCCCCAATCCCACTGAACCTCTCTGTCTCAAATATAAACCTGTAAAAGATGTTGTTTATTGCATTCCTTATAAAGGGTCTATGAACCATGAATTTCCCATATATCCGGTGAAGAATAGTCTTCAAATACTCACGTTCCCTCATGTCCTCAGAATCAAACAAATCAAGCAATTTCAAGACAAAGGAGTGATCAAGATATCTCTTGGCAACTTTAGTGTCCGTATCAGATGACATAATATATCGTAAAAGTAACTCATAAACAAGTTGCAAATGAGGCCAAGTAGGGTCCATGAACATCTCATCCTCCTCTGGATCTCCGCCCTCTGATCCAGTATTCTCATGTGAGGCAGGTGGCAAGCTCCGGAAAATATTCAAAGATATCATCTTGACCAACTCCTCCTGCATTATCTCATTCATTTTACATGTCCCCGACTGCACTAAATCAACAAGCTCCGAAAGGGTTTGCCTCTTGATCTCCTTCTCACGTGCAGACTTCATTGTATCGGAAAAATCAAAGAAAACACAACAGACTTGAGCTTTTCGGATGAATATCACATGTCGCTCGGCTAGTGGTACATCCTTCAACATCGGCAAGACCTCAACCACCCCAGTGTTTTGTGGGACAACGGCAAGACTAGCAGGCTGTGCTGTGGCAGCTGCGGTTCGTGATGCATGATTAACAATCACACTGGGAGGTGCTGCAGTTGGTATCGGAGCCTCAATTGCTTCCGATGATTTCGAGGGCTTTCTTTGCCCTCTTTTCATTATTTTGTTAAACATAGTTCAACACTCTCGGCTAGATGATAAACCAAAAACACAAAGCAACACAACCAGATAACCACTGTCTGGGACACTAACACCTTACACTCCAATGATTTTCTTTTACTTCATTTCCTTTCATTGTTCCACAAAATTCCAACAAAATGGTATGTAAACAAATCTGCACCCTGAGACAATAACCAAATTTGAAAAAGAGAAAATACAACTGAATTCAAATTACCAAATCAAATATAACCATCACCCAATATCTATCATAAACATTTGTTGTACAGCACATATTGACATGAAACCACAAAATAACAGCGAGTTTAAGAGGAAAACAGGTGATACCTTAAATGGGATGCCAACAAATAAAGAAAACAAACTGAGAAACTCTTGCAGAAAAAGAAAGCTAAGCTATAAATGAGGTGCTAAGTATGCAATACCATGAAACAATTGCTCAGATCATAGAGAAACAGATTGAGAGTGAGAGTAGGGAACGAATTTGCGTGTTTCGATTTGGGAAAGGAAAGATCCGAAAAGGGAGGGAAGAAGAATAATACCAACACAATCAACAAGCTTTTTAGACAAGATTTTTAAATTGTTTTCTGAAACCAACAATGAAAATATAATTCCAAACGTATATTACACTTCAATCGATACTGTTTTACTGTACTTCGAGCCGTAGATATTTCAATTTCAATTCAGTTTTGAACGTTTGTAAGACATTCTTTTTTATTTGGGCTTCATACCTATTTTTACTTTAAGATTTCTCCCTACTTAAATAAATTTAAAATAGCTCCCTAGTTTTGTCTCTTCTCTATCTTTATTTTTCCATACCAATATACTCTTTATTTAAGAAAATTGCTTAAAATTATAACTGCCACATATCGCTTCCGTATTTCAATACCTTTTTGACCATAATGGGTTGCAAATCCACCAGTCTAAAAATTAATGCCTCTAGACTGTTTTACGAATGGCTCATCACCATCCAACCTCAGTCTGCAAGTTATCCGACTCCTCCAGAAACCGCAAATCACAACCTTAATTTGTTTCATACCTTAAGGCGTAGAGTACAACCAGATAGAAAAAGATTTTAAAGAAATATGAGAGATAGATGGGCAAAAGCCTTCGTTTTATTCTGGAAATAGTTATAATATTTATTACATTAATGCATCTCCTCCTGGGAGGAGCCTAATTTTTTTAGCCTCTCATATAATGAGGCTGGACTCGATATACATATACATACTTAATTGAAAACTGAAATATTACAAAGAAAATACTAAGCTATGAAAGATATTAAGTTTACAGCTTGGAGACTATAATATTTATTATAGAATTTCTGATGTCCTTAGCTTCATCAATGTCTCGCCTTATATAGGCATGAATCCGGACTTCAAATCCGGATTTCAACTCTTGTTCAATGTTAAGTGCGCCCGTGAGTGCGCCTTTAACTTGTGGCCTGGCATCTTTGTCTTAGTGTGCCAACTTTCTCGTGAGTGCTGACGTCTTTTGTCTTAGTGCATCATAATTTTTCTCGTGAGTGGTTCATTAGTTTGTCTGAGTGTTTTTAATGGTCCACGTTTTTTTCTTTGTACGAGAATCTTTACATTATTGGTTTTTATAAACGTGTCCTCTTGTCAGCAGGTCTTTTGTATTTTCCTGCTTCCTGTCGATCTGCTTGTGCCAGAACTCTTTCCTGAACTCTGGCTCTTTATGTTCTGGGCACACCTGGTAAACTCGATATCTCCATCGGCCGATGTGTGTCATGTTGCAGAAATTACAATAAGTTTCTTTGCTCGTCGAAATATTATTTTCCCAAAGAATTCATATCAATGTTTCGAAGAGTTCTTCGGCAAATCCTGTAGTAGTTCCTGTCATAGAATTCAGCAAGAATGTTCCATTAGCTGGATTTCGGAAGAACTTGAATGGAAATTTGACTTTATCCATCTCCGGTTAGACAGATGCAAAGTCCTCATGCTCCTTTAGTTGAAGCTTCATGTTCTGTTATCGTTCCAACTAATACGGGTACGTCCTCTGGTAATGTGATCTTGATATTTTTCAAGGTGTTACTGTCTGGTAGGGCTGCTTAACGGTCCGGGTCAATCCGGACCCGGCCCAAAATCGGACTGGTTAGCCGGTTCGGAACCGGTAAGATACCGGTCCGGATCGGTTCTACCGTTTCGAAACCGATATCTTACTGGTTCCGGACTAAACGGACTCGATTCCAGGCTGAACCGAAACCGGATCCGTTATTTTAAAAAAATAATTTTTTTTTAAAATGTTAATAAATATATTTGATGTTAGTTTACAAACACAAAGGCTCATTAGCTCAATTGATTTTTCGGGTTGAGCCAATAAGCAGCCCTACTATCTAGTCATCTGAGCTTGATGAAATGAAAAGCTTCTATGAAGCCTTTCTTTGCTGGTTCAGGAGTTGCACTGATAAAATATAACTCCAGTACTTCTCTTCTGGTCAAATGTGGATTATTCGACCATGTCTCGTGGACAGCTCTCTAATCCATTTGGATAGTTCACAGATTTCGGAGAAAGTCGGTGCAACAGTATAAACCGAAGCAAGAGCACCAAAATTATACCGTTCATGTACATCGTTTGGATGGCTGTCTGGTTTCATCCAAACCCTTGGATATTTTTTCGGAGATATCAACAATTATTTTTTCTGGGTTGATACCCGTCTGGTTATCAGTTTATCCCAAGCGCGCTAGTAATTCTACATAGGATAAGAAACTAAATCCTCGTTAATTTGAACCCTAGAAGTGCATTTCTATGGCCTAAGGTTCAACTCTCCCTCTTTTACCCCAGAGGTGCTGGATTGACTTGAAGGTTCAGATTGTGATGACCCTCAACATTCGTTATAGTTTGTACATCCTAAAGGAATGCATCATCTACAGCACCTGTGATAGGTGTATGTGAATCCCTTGCCTCCGGATTAGATGAGCCACGTTCTGTAAACACTTCTTTTTGCACCGTTGGAGATGCGGCCTGGAGGATAGGCCCCTTCAATACTTCGAACAAGCGTTCTTGGGCCTGACAGCAAACTCGTATATGACGGAAACTAGGTCCCCATCTGCCTGTTGTAATCGACCTGCGACCTCAACATTGAGACAAAAGAGTCCCAAAATCTCGTTCAAGGATCTTCTGATTTTCCCTAAGATGCCTAACTCGTCTGAGCGTATCACTAGCAATGTGTCCATCTAGTGTCAAGAAATCTTTCAAACTGCAAAGAACTTCTTACCGTTGATGTGTCACCTGATAACTTCGCTGCTGTCAAATAGACCACTGTAATATTTGCATGACACTTCTCCATCTGGTGTGGCCTTCATAAGAACCGCATCCCACCAATGATCACTGACATCTGTGTATAATACCAGTTCATCATCGTCGTTTGGAATTGCAAGCTTTGGTAGTTGTCTGGAAACTTTTTTAAACTGTTTGACAGTTTGTCTGCGATCTTCATTCCACTCGAATTTAATATCTTTTTTGAGTAGTGAACTGAACACCTTCATGTGGCTTGCTAGGTTGTTGATGAACATCCCAACAAAATTAACAACTCCCAGAAAACTCTGAAGTCGCTTTAAATCCTTGAGGTCATCCGGATATCCTCCCACTTTCTCAACAATATGACTATGCAAGATGATTCCAGATTCGTCGATCTCAATTCCAAGGAACATCGATCTGTCTTGTGGCAATCACTGCATTCCTTTCAGAGAGCACTAACCATTCATTGTAACAAACATCTGAAAAGATTTTCAAATGTTTAAGATATCCTTCATGATTCTTGACTTGATGATGATGTCGTCAATATACAAGAACGTGAAGCTCAAGTAATCTTTGAAAAGATTATCCATCTTCCTTTGAGATATCTGGGGAGCATTTGCCAATCCCATTGACATTACATTCCAGATAGGGGTGCTTATCGGATCGGGTCGATCCGGACCCGGTCCAAAACCGGACCGGTTAGTCCGATCCGAAACCGAAATCGGATTAACCGATTCCGAACCGGTCCGGAACCGGTAAGATACCGGTCCGGATCGGTTCTACCGTTCCGGAACCGGTATCTTACCGATTCCGGATTAAACGGATCCGGTTCCGGGTTGAACCGGAACCGGATCCGTTAATTTTAAAAAAATTAATTTTTTTAAATATAGATAAATATATTTGATGTTAGTTTACAAACACAAAGGCTCATTACCTCAATTGGTTAGAGTTAGAGAGTAGAAGGTGATGGTTGCGTGTTCGAATCCTCCACACAACAAGTTATACCTTAATTGTTCGAAGAAAAAAAAAATTTTAAATTCTAAAATACCGGTTCCGGGTTGGAACCGGTCGGTGACATATGTGGTCTTGGTTTCCCCTGGGCGAGTAGGCTAGTAACCTACTGCACGAAATCGGTGGAACCGGAACCGGACCCGATCCAGTTCCTTACCGGATCGGACCGGTTCCGTCCTTAACGGACCCGGAACCGACCGGTTTCGGTCCGGACCGGATCGGGTCAAGCCAATAAGCACCCGTAATTCCAGATATAGTGTCCTTGCGGTGTGGAGAATGCTGTGAACTTTCTACTAGCTTCCTCCATCTTAATCTGGTAGAACCTAGACTTGCAATTGAACTTAGAAAACGCATTGGCATTCTTGATGCTATTTACCAAATATTCTCTTTTGGGATAAAATATCCATTGAACTTCAAGATTTCGTTGATCCTTTATAGTTGATCACCAATCTTGGGTTTTCTCGTTTAACTTCTCCATGATTCCGAACAAGAAATCTCATAATGCTATAGAGATAAACACATGCTGAGATTAACTTAAGGTCAATATGTTCCTTAAATATTATCTGCATGTCCATCTGATCTTCCATATTCATGGGGACTGGTTTGAATCTGATGAACTCGTTTTCTTTTCAGGATTTCACCTTCAAAGTAGCTTTGAGCTCATTCCTATTACACCATGCCAGGAGATCCTCGTTGTAGTTTCTCTGAATCTTCATTTTCACATCCTCTAGAGTGATTTGCTCTTCAATGGTAGTTTCAGGTTTTGGAACTTCATCTTGTAATGCCTTCTTCAGTAACAACAGAGTTTCTGGAGTAACTTCTTCCTCATTCTGTTCTATAGAAGACATAGTATTAACACAGTCAAAAGTTTGGAAATTCTTTTCACTGGGACCTTGCTGTCGAAACTCAAGGATTGCTTCACCAAATTTTCGCTGATCCTTCATCTTTGGGTGTCAAAGTTTTCCTTCATCACCATGCTTGCTGCGAAAACTAATGGAGATTTTTCTGTGAAACGCCTCCCTTAGTCGTTGGACAATATTGTGAAAATAAGCCTCATTGTCTTGTTCTCATCTGTAAATCGTTTGAATGTCTATAGGAAATTGTTTCCTAGCAGCAGATCAGCTCCTGTATCATAGCAATACATATGTAGAGTTTTGGCTTTGTACCAGGGAGTACCGCCTGCTCCTTCGATTATTATTTCCTCCGTCTGGATTCCTTCATTAAGAATAAGAATCCGTTTGGAAAAGTATCTTCCGGCAATGGCTGGTAATTTCTCATCAACTTCTTTAGGGAAGATGTTACATTTTGCAATGCATATTCCAACTCCTAAATCAATATAAGCTGCAAAATATTCTGCTCGATATTTCTCGATAACATCCGACTAAGATGTAAATTGAGAATGGACTCGTGGTCATCGGATTATGTATCTTTTTCCGTCTGCCGTGAATTTTTTCCCATCCTGCAATCTTTCCCAAGGTTTGTGTTCCTCGAGCAACTCAATTTGGTTTCCCGTGTATTTCATCGGGATCACAAATTCACATGTTGTCACCTTATGGATAATCTAATGCTTCCTGCTTCGAAGACCAATCATATACATGACTTTTTCAATTGCTCCCATTGTAAATCCATCATACATCTGAAGCGTTGGCTCTTCTTTCATGGTCCTCATAAGAGATTTATGAGAAACAGTGGTATGAGAGAAAAACTCTGATGGCTCTTCCCTGATCATGTGTTGAGGGAACTCACATTCATTCTAATTCTGAGCAGGATTCACGTCCACATCAGAATAAATCTCTTCTTCGTAGATGCTTTCATCTAAGTAAATATCCTCAAATTGATACACCTGCACCAAATCCTGGAAATAAACAGCATCTTCAAATTCCTTGGTATGCCCAAACTGTTTTATTCCTCGGGTTTGGTTCTCTGGACAATCTATATAGACATGTCCTCTTACTCCGCATGTCCAGCAATTACAATCTTTAAAACTCTCATTCGTACGAGTATGAGTGCGTTTGAAAGTTCTCTTCGTCGATGCTCTGCTATGACTTGCTTGACTAGAACCTGTTGACGAGGTTCTACTCCTGGTTGGTCATGATCTTTGTCCTGATCTGTAACTTCAAGCTTTCTGCTTTGACCAAACTTCCTCGGTCTCCATGAAGTCCTGCTTCTTTTCGAACTACTTCCTCGGGCATTAGGATGACTTCTGTGTTTTTTCATCTCCGCCTTAGGGGATAGTTTCCAATGATTGTAAGTTATCATTCCCCGTACAACAAAGATGAGCTGTTTTGTTGATTCCTCTTAGCTTCTTTTAATTCTTTTGGAGTTTCACTTGACAACACCACTTCACAAGCTTCATTTAAAAAAAAATGACATCATCCTGCCCACCGTCTCCATTTCTTGCAGTGTATATTCCTGGATAAGCATGTCTCTCAATGGACTCGGTATTTTGGCAAAGAACAGCTCCGCTGCATCCTGTTCTGTCATCTTTGCCTTTCATCTATACTCGTTGAAGAGTTTGATATACTCGTCTACATAACAGATATTATGTAGTTCCAAGCTATATAGAGCATATATATATTTTTTCGCCTTCTCTTGCTCCATTCATTCGAAATAACCAACTCCAATTAAACAGATTTCAAAGAGTTTAGCCATCTTGTCCACAATTGCTTTTAGGGACTCTCTGGCTAGAACTTCTTCTTTGGTACCTGGGTCAACGAGTTCCCAGACAATTTTGGCTGATATTTCCAGACTCATATTAGGAGCAATATGAATCACTCTTTATTTAGATCAAGCGTTCCTGCTGCTATTCTCATTACTGAAGACTATTAATCAATAAGAGCTTCTCGATTTTTGAAATCCAAAATATCCATGTTGAGCATAAGTATGTATAAATGTATCAGATCTAAATGAGATTTCATGTAAGATGTTTGATGTATGTCTGGCCTGCAGGAAAGACTCATTGTTCCAACTGGGGGATCTAAAGTTGCTCCAATAGTAAATTTTTTATGATGGGGCATTCTTTGACCTCCACCGGGTGGTGGATTATTTGACCCGAACTTTCTTGTGGTGGTGGAAGTTGAGGAATTCCGCCAACGTGATTTGTTTTAAAGTCTAAGAGATTCAAACCCGCAAACGAATCCGCAAGATCACGTAGATCTACCAGGTTGATTCTTTCCATTACTTTCTAGGAAGTACTGCATCTCCTTGTAGGACTGCAATCATTTTAGACTCTGTCAACGATCGTCGAACCTCCTCCGCCTTCCCTTTTTGATGTAAAATGGGTTATGTTCCATAGGATGGTGGTAGTCACTGTAATACCCTTGTCCCACATTGGTTGTGGATGAAAATTTAAAGTGGTTTATAAAGGCTTACAATGGACTATTATAGCAACTTGGGTTAACCATTTTTGTAGAGCGAGGACGGATACGAAGTAGTTGCTATAAGAGTCCATTGTGCAGTTGCGCTTGCGCGGGCCTGGGCCCGGGGCATGACAGAATGGTATCAGAGCTGGTCACCGGCAGGCAACGCCGGGAGATAAGTGTTATGCGGGCAAAGTGCTACGTGCGTGGGAGCCAACTCTTGAGCCTAAGGGGCAAAGTGCTACACGACGGGGGCCACCTCTTGAACATGCGAGGCAAAGTGCCACGTGCGTGGGAGTCACCTCTTGAACCTGCGAGGCAAAGTGCTACATGACGGGAGCCAACTCTTTAACCTGTAGGAGCCACTTCTAGATTCCCAGTGTCGGTGGATCAATGAGTTAGGTCACGACGAGGACGCCGCGTTCTAAAAAGAGGGGTGATTGTAATACCCTTGTCCCACATTGGTTGTGGATGAAAATTTAAAGTGGCTTATAAAGGCTTACAATGGACTATTATAGCAACTTGGGTTAACCGTTTTCATAGAGCGAGGACGGATACGAAATAGTTGCTATAAGAGCCCATTGTGCAGTCACGCTTACGCGGGCATGGGCCCGGGGTTTGACAGTCACCCTCATTTTCTTCTTCCTGAAGGACTTGGTCGTGACTCCAATTCCTTAACTCGATTTTGAACATCTAGAAGGTTTTCAAGAATTTCCTCCTGGTGTTTAATCATAATTTCCATCTGCCTTTGAATCTGACTGATCTGTGCAGGGACATGGTATTGTAAGTATCCATAACGTTGTATTGTCTTCTGAATCTCTGTAAGATCTTGGGACATCTTAGAAGTATCCGACTCGATTTCTCAAAATGTTTGTTCTCCCATCCTATTCACCATTTTAAGGACTGCGGCTTAAAATACACAAAATATGCTTAGAATAAACAAAAAATGCCAAAATCGTAAATATAAGGGTAATTTGGTATTATTTAAAAAAAATTCTCTCTGCAGGGAGTATTTATAAATGTAAAGATAAAAAGAGCTAGTAATCTTTGAAGAAATTTTAGGTAGGGAGTAAAGAGAAAGTTAAACTTAGGTTCATGATTTATTTCTAATTTTCCCTTTTTATTTTTGGGTTTTTCTAAAGATTTTTTTTAAATGCATACAAAAAATAAATAAAGATCAAACAAATATAAAAAAATAAATAATCCTTATAAACAACTAACATTATCACGTTTTGCATCGATTTCTAATTAATATCACAAAATTATATTTTTTGGCAGTGTGATCTCGCGATCGATCGGGGCTGTGTAGCGATCGATCGTGAGTCACCAAAAATGTATATTTTGGTTATTTTTGTGGGATTTTTGGTATCGGATTATTATTGGCTTCTAATATTGGTTTGTGTGAATGTGTAGAACCATCACAGGTGGCAACACAACCAAGGAGATAAAGTCCTACGGCATCTCCACGTTTGGAACAAAGGTACGTAGTGAGACGTACGTGCATCGGACGGTAAAACGTATTTTTACTCATTGAATTTGGTTATGCATTATGGTTGCATAAATATATTTAATTATGCATTATGGTTGCATACATGGTCTTGATTATGCATCATGGTTGCATACATGGGTTGGTTATGCATTATGGTTGCATATGTATATTGGATGCATTGGTGCATGTGTTGCGAGTCGAGGTTATATTACAGTGATGAAAAATACTTGCCGCCTTCATGTCGAAGCAATGATAGAATATTTGCCGCTGTCATATTATAGCGATGAAGAATATTTGCCGCAAATATGTCGAAGCGAAGGATAATTCCGCTGTCATATTACTATTGCGAGAGATATTATGCCGCTAATATGTCTTGTACACCCCTACTTTTGATAAGTAATTTTTCTTTATTTTTGTGAGTAGTTTATCTTTTTCTAAGTGATTTCTTCTTCGAGTTAATCAAAACTTCCAACTGTTCGACAAAATTTCTCCATAAAAATCCTATTTTAGCTGTTGATATACATATCTCAATACGATAGGCAGTGCCCTTAGGGGTACATCTTACCATACATTGAGAATATTCCAAATGAAATATTTCGTATACATGATGGATAAACCCTTAAGCACACTGCAATGAGGGTATCATCAAAAAATCCTATTAGGTCAGCAATTGAGAACTATCATGTTTTTTTCTTTAATCCATTGTTCTCATAGGTGCTTTACATTTTGTGAATTCGTGATTGCGTGAAAGTTAACCAATATGAGTGTCCAATTCTAACCAAGATTCAAAACAACGAGGGATAGAACATATATCTAATAAGCCATGATGTGATGATTCGCATGGGCTTATAGGTGTTAAATTCATTGCGATTAGACTTTATTTCAGCACTGTAGGAAGTAACGTTTATTTGCTTCAACGAGTGAAAGAAACAACATATGCCGGTAGTTTTATGTTTGTTGCATGTAATGCTTTTTTAGTCAATATTGGTATCGAAAGGTTGGGCTGTGAAAGATCGAAGCAAGAACACAATATTTTGAAATTGATAGATGACTGTAAAGGACTAAACGAATCACGATTCGATGAAATAATCGATCGGAAACAGAAAAATGAATGGAGAGATTTCGTCGACGATAATTAAGAGCACGATTAGAATATGAATCAAAAACAAAATATGAGAACAAGCAACAAGATTATCGCAATTAACGACGAATTACAGTAATCGATTCACCAAACAAGGTGAATTGGAATCAACGAGAACACCATTGATAGGTATGAAGTTGGGGCTAATAATGATCAATGGGGAATAGAAGAATTTGGGGGAAGGAACATAAAATCTATCATTGAACTATGAATGAATATGTTACCAGTTTGTGTACATTGCTATATATATCCTTTCTCAAGTAACTAACTTGTTAGTTACTAACTACCACTAACAACACCAACTGACTCCTTACATCAGTAACAACTAACTACAAGACTCGAGTTACAGAACACTACACATAGACTTCATAATCTTCTCATGCTCCTCCTTTCTTGTGGTTGCTATGCCATCGTATCATAATCTGTATATTTCTGTGTTCCTGGATTTGGTTCTTATGGGATTAACAATTGCACAGAAGCATGTCACATTCTCGCATGGTGCATATATTGCTATTGCAAGTTTTGTCTGTTTCTTGCTTTTTCTTTCTTGCATTATTGCTATTAGAGAAGAGTTAGTCACATGGGGATTAAGGAAAAGAGAAGCAAAATAAACCCCTACAGTTATTACTGAACAGCCAGAGTGAAGCAAAGATTGTGTCAAAGATAGTGGAAGTTCAAGAAAACTAAAAAAAACGGGACCCACCTTGTTGTGTCGACAGCCAAGGCGAAGACTACACTATACTACAAGCCCTTTTGAGTGTTGATATGCTGATTCTTTTTGTGGCCACTTTCTATGGGTAGGCTGCAGTTTAACCGCGGTTCATAATCTAGGCCAAATCGTCGAATCTTTAGGGTATCCAGAAAATATTATAAGCACATTTGTTTCTCTAGTGAACATATGGAACTACTTCGGAAGGGGATTCATCTCGGAAAACATTATTTTAAAATATAAGACACCAAGAACACTTACGATGAAAGTATCCCTCATCTTCCCGTGCATTGGTGATCTCCTCATCACGTTTCCCTCCCCGGGTTCAATCTATGTTGGTTCCTTGTTGATTGGATTCTCGTATTGTATGTAGTTAACCCTACTTTTCATCATCATGTCGGAACTTTTTGGATTGAAGTTCTGCTCAACTTTGTTCAATTACGGGTAATTGGCTAGCCCTATTGGATCATATGTACTCCCTATGCATCTTTTGCAACGAAGCACAAAAAAGTACACATCATTAATTCTTCACATGTCGAATATCACATTCATTATCGTCATGTTATTGATGGTTTGTACTCAGGTATGTGGGGCATAATGAACCGATAGACCACGAGTTGCATCACTTGGGTGTGATTAGAATAAAAATTAGGGTTGGTTGAGTATTGTGTGGGACATTTGGAAACCATATGAATAAGAAGATATTTAGGAATATCAATTTGATGATCCATAACTTGATCGATAACATTATAATCAAGTTTTGGAATTGGTTGACTGTATTAATCCCAGACTTGACACCATATTCAGTGACTGATTGGTTTCGAGACCCGAGCATGTGCTTGGGACGGAATTTGTAAAATTGAACCACAGTATTTGGGTTAGCAATAGCATGTTGACCACAATAGTTTTCTTTATTCTTGATGTAGCGGGTTGAATATGTTTGTGATTGTGTAATGGGCCGAGCACCCTTTGTGCTCATCATTAATAATAATTTTTCTTATCTAAAATTAAATGCATGGGGCCTCAGTGTTACCGGAAATCGTTCTTGATTCTGACTTGTGTTAATCTGTTTGGTGCGCTCGTGCTCGTCTTGGTCTTGAGGAGTTGGAGATACTACAAAACTGACATTTACAAGAGGTTTAGAGATGAAATGGAAGCCAACGAAAGAGAATTGCAAATGGCTAACAATGCCGCACAACATTGAAGCACTGCAAGATCCGCTATTATAATATTATAGATTTTGTGTTAGAAGTATTTTCCTAAGTATCTCTGTCCTTTTATCTTCTTTTCAAGTGGTTTAGTTTCTCTTTTTTAAGATTAGGTGGGATATTTAAAATATATATACACAATTTATGGTTGAGTAAGAATTTAATATTTTTACTGGGCTTCTGTTTTCTAGTTATATTACATACTACGTCATTATTTTTTCATCATAAACAATTAAAGATTGAATAGAAAGAGGGGCATGAATATAGTTGTCTTTGGACCATTGAGAAATTTATTTCAACTATATTGTACATCGTAGAGGGTACTAAACTATGTTTCAAGTTTACACCGATGTCACATATGATCTATATCTATATATATAATATATATATACACACACAATGATGATTTTGATTTTAGGATCCTAAGTAGAATGCAAATGAATCGAATAAGCTCGCTAATTTTTCAAGCTGATTCGGATTCGAAGACAAACCAAGCTCAAGTTGGACTCGAATATTTTTCGAGCTAAACTGGAGTCTAATTTAGTATGTTTGATGGTTCACGAGTTTTAGTATATACATATACATATTTGAATGATCGAGCGCTTCCAGTTTTCCAATTTAGTATTGTCTCTGATACCAATTGTATGATCAAACTCGGAATATCAATCTATTCGAATTTTGAATCGAGTTTAAATATGCCCGAGTTCATTAGGGCTAGAACTCAAGCCTCAATTTTTTTGAAATATTTTTAATCGGTTGAGGACGGGGGCGGATCTACCCAAGCCTTTGGTTGGGCTACAACCCAACCTAATTTAAAAAAAAAAAAATAGTAGTTTAAAATTTTGAAATATGGTGTTTCAGCCCAACCCAATATTATTAGTCCAATAATTGAGATACCCAATAATTTTGAAATATACTGTTTCAGCCCAACCCAATAATTTGACTATCCCATAATTTTCAATGTAATCTACAGATTCTACACATTACCGTCTCTTTCTCTGTCCATAATCCTATTTTCTCATTTCATTCTTTTTTTCAGTTGCCTTGGCTATTGAATTGAACAAAACCAACACCACAGGATGAGAAAACGACATTTTTGAGAGGTAAATCTTATTTTCAAATCGCCTGATAAACGAGAAAACAACACTGTAATTTTTTGTTTTAAATTCATTTTCTGCGAAATATTGGATGTCCAAAATTAACCCAACATTATATTAAACTGCATAATCATAAACTAAAGATTGAATAACCTTGAGTGCAGAATACATTTGTGTGGCATAATAAATTGTTTGTATAAGATTTCTCAATATTGCTATTATGAACAAAATTGAGACATGAGTTGTCAGTTATAGGAATTCATATTTGGTTGAGATGCCTTTAAATGTATTCTAGTTTCAGCATTTTAATCTTATTGCCAATTGTGGATTATAAATAAAGCAAGTAGTATTTCATTGTAAATATCTTTAGAACAAAAAATGTGATTTGCATTCATGTTATCTGTTTGGATTATTATGCATGGTTGAATGCTAATAGATTGAAATATCATGTGATATGTTATAGATTGAAATGGATATTCAAGGAATGAAGAAAAGAAAAACTATTAACTCATTTTTAAACCAAAAGAGCACACATCAACAAGTGACAATCATTCTCCATCAAATATGAATATTTCAAATTCCAGTGACCAACAACCTAACGAATCTCCTAGGAATGACGTTGATATGAGTTTTCCTGAACCTGATCCGGCATTATATATTCCAATATGAAAATATCATATTAATCAAAGGGATGAAGTCAGACGAGCTTAGATCAAGATGGGGCCATATTAACCTATTATGAGCGAGTATCCACCGACCCAACCAAAATCGTCGATTCCAAAGCCAATGTTTAAGAAATTTACTTGGTTAGAGTATTCTCTTTCGAAAGATGCTGCATTTTGCTTTCCTTGCTTCCTTTTTAAAAATGAACATCCTTGCAATTCTATATTTACGAAGGATGGATTTAAATATTGGAAGCGAGTTAATGACGGGGATAGATGTGCTTTTTTAATAATGCGTATCGGATGTCCCACTTCACCACATAACAGTGCTACAGATTCTATCGCTAATTTGATGAATGTATCTTGCCATTTTGACAAATTGATAAATGCACAAACTTCAGAAAAAAAGAGGAAGAACCAATCGTGGCTTACAACAACAATTGAAAGCATTCGCTGGCTAAGTTTGCAAGCATGCGCCTTTAGAGAGCATGATGAATCCCCATCTTCTACTAACCGTGGAAATTTTATCGAGATGATAAATTTATGGGAAGAATGAATGAGAGTGTTGGTGATGTCGTGTTAGATAAAGCTCCAAATAATGCAAAGTATATATCACCAGATATTCAAAAAGATGTTTTGCATATTCTTGCCAACCAAGTGAGAACCAAAACACGTAAAGAAGTTGGGAAAGCAAAATTTTGCATTTTAGTTGATGAAGCTAGAGATACATCTAACACGGAGCAGATGGCTATTATGCTGAGATTTGTTGATATTGGTGGTTTGATACGAGAACTTTTCTTTGATATTGTACATCTGACTGATACAACTGCTACAACACTAAAGAAAGATATATCGGATGTCCTCGATCGACAGGACTTAAATATCCACTACATACGAGTCAAAGATATGATGGTGCTAGCAATATGCGAGGGTCTTGGAATGGTTTGAAGGCTCTTTTCTTGCGGGATTGTTCATGTGCATATTATGTACATTGTTTGCCATAGCATTAACTGCGGCTGCTGAAAAAGAGGTATCCATTTGGTTATTCTTTTCAAAATTGACAGCCATCAGTATCTTATTAATGTCTCCTCTAAACACCATAGTGAGTTACATTGTGCTAAAAAATTGAAATTTCACGTATGGTAGCTACTGGTGAATGTGATACCGGCAGAGGGTCTAATCAGGTTGGAAATTTACAACGCCGTGGAAAGACTCGTTGGAGTTCACATTTTAACTCAATTTGCAGCATGATAGATATGTATAGCTCTGTGATTAATGTGTTGGAAAATATTGTGGATGAGGGCTCCTCTAACTCAATCAGAGGTGAAGCTAGCGGTTTTTTGATTGTTCTGAAGTCCTTTGATTTTATATTCATATTACGCTTGATGCACAAAATCATGGGGATAATAGATCTACTTTGTCGAGCATTGCAAGCGAAATCTCTAGATATTTTAAGTGCAATGGATTGTGTCTCAACTACTAAAGTTTTACTTCAAACTTTGAGAGAAGAAGGTTTTGTTATTCTTCTTAACAATGTGGAAGAAGTTTGTGTCAAGTATGATATTGAGATACCTCACATGGAAGCTTGTTATAGATCTGTTGCACGCTGTTCATGCCATCAAACGATTCAATCACAGTTGAGCATCATTATCGATTTGATGTATTTCATTCTGCAGTAGATTTTCAAGTTGAAGAGCTTAATAGTAGGTTCAAGGATGAGACCGTTGAACTTCTTAAGCTTAGTTGTGCTTTGGAACCTAAAGAAAATTTTAAGTTATTTAAGGTTGATCGCATCTATCGACGCATCTATCGACTTGCTGATAAATTTTATCACCTTGATTTTGATGCACAAGATTTGCACCACTTGAAACTACAGTTGGACCACTATAAGCTTGATGTTATTGGTCATGATAGATTTCAAGATTTATCAACTATTTCTGAATATGTCGAAGACTAGTTGAGACAAATAAATCAGATTATATAATTTAATTGACAGGTGATTTTCTCATTTATTGTAGTTTATATAGTATAATTATATTGTCTATTTATTTTTGGATCTAACATATTTAATTGACAGGTTGATTCGTCTTGTATTGACTCTTTCTATTTCTACTGCAACAACGGAGCGAGCCTTTTCAGCTATGAAACATATCAAAACAACTCTCCGTAACAAGGTGGAAGAAGAGTTCTTAGCATATTCTATGATTATTTTCATTGAAAGATAGTTGGTTGAAAAATTGATAACGATAAAATAATTAAAGAGTTTGAATCTCAGAAGAACCAAATAACGCAATTTCAATAATGCTTTTGTTCTATGAATATATGCTCATGAAGGGATCGAGTTTTGTACGCAACACTTTAAAAAATAAACACCCCCAAAACCTAATTTGTTGAGAGAATTTATACTGTAAATTATTAAAGTTAATAAGATTTATTTATTATAGAGCTTATTAAGTAACTAAAATCTAATTGAAGCCAATTTATATGATCAGTTTTACTTGGAAATAATAACCATTAATGATTTATATAATAAGTCGTCTTGTTAATATTAATAATATTTTGTCAAATTTGATGCAAGGCATCACTACCTTAAGTGTGGATTTAGTGTATTAAGAGATCTAAACATGCTTTAATCAGAGTATAAGGGTTCATATTGATGCATTGAGCTTAAGGATTACAGTGCCAAAATAAAACTTCCAAAAATGAATTAGTTACATTCCCACAAAATGAATATAAGGCTATAGATTTACACTACCCTGAGTAGAGACTATATAAAAGAATTCATGTCCTGCTATACCAGTAGCACTCATCACACAGCTCACCGCATCAACCATGGCCTTAGCCCTCCATGCCAAAAGCTCATACAGGAACAACCCCAAACCGCGAGCATATAATAAACCATATTCACCACAATATGATTATAATGTATAAATGCATAAACCGTAAATACAAAGCACTTCATGTATTCCAATGCATTTAAAACGCTCCCTTTGGTTGTCCATGTACCATAACTCATAATTATATTCAATAGATAATAATACGGTTCCATAAATGTCATGACATATATCCGACCCACCCACACAGTAATCAATCACAGTCTTGTTATAACAGTGTATTTTAATGCATCTCGCTTCGTCATGACCGCGGCATTGATACCCCTCGCTTCGACATATCAGCGGCATTAATATCCCTCGTTTTAATATGACAGCGGCATTTACCATCGCTTCGATATATTAATGACAATATATTCTATCATCGCTACGATATGACAGCGACAAGTATTCTATCATCACTTCGAATCTCAGCGGCAAAACATTAAAATCAATACTCGAATATAACGACGACTCACCATGATATGCACCAAGCATCCAATATATATATGCAACCACAATGCATAATCCAATATGTAAATAAAATACATGTTACCGTTTGGTGCCCGTACGTCTCTACGTACCTTTCCAAAATATGGGATGTTGTAGGACTTTATCCCTTGTGTTGTGTTGCCACCTGGGAAGGCTCTACACAAGTGCACAACTGAATATTAAAAGCCAAATAATAGTCCAATACCAAAAATCCAATAAAATAACAAAAAATTCCATATTTCGTGTCTCGTGATTGATCGCCCCAAACGTGCGATCGATCGTGAGACACCCCTGCCTCGATGCCCAAAAAATGTTAACTACCGATCGATCGCTAAGTCTCGAGCAATCGATCGCGAGCCTAAGAGATCGATGGCTCCGACTTAGCGACCATTCACAAAATCCACTGCCCTCGGGCGATCGATCGTTATTTCTGTACACATGATTTTCACCATTTTCATGCACTTCATCTTTTCCAACCTACAAAACTCATACAACCTCAAATCCCAACCATCCAACACAATCAAAACTTCAATATACAACACAAAATACATCAATAACAACAAAATCCCAAACATCAACATATAAAACACCATATTTCAAATCAATCCCTTTTTTCCCCAAATTCATGAACCCAAAACTTCACCTAAACATGCTCAAACTTAACAAGAAAGTTCACTTATCCTTGAGCTTCAAATTCCTATCGAGAATCAAGCAATTGCAAGCCTTTTCAAGTCTTCCCTTCTTCCTCTTTGGGTTTAGGCGACAAGAGAGGGGAAAAAGGGGAGGGTTTGAGTGATATGGAGTGAATGGAGGGAAATGAAGGGGAATAAAGGGGCTGGGTGTAGGATTTATTAGATGGGGATTAATTAAAATGATGCATATGTATTTAGCATGATGTATTAAAATATCTCTACTTGATATTTTAAAGAAGTTGCCAAAAATATGCACCATAACCACAATTTACATGCTTTCCAGATTAATGAGAACCAATCTCAAATAAATCATGTCAAATCGTCAATCCCCCCACTATGCACTACATGCACCCTGAAATGTATTACCAGTTTATACCCATCGCAAAACTATACATTTTCCAACCACACAATAATAATAACATCATATTATTCCATAATCATACGTAATAGTCATAAAGCACATGATTAATTTCAGGGATATCACACTTGTGAATCAAAAGTATGATTAGAACTTTATTTTAGTTAATGAATGATATACTGATGAAAAGTATTTCTCGTAATTTACTTTGATATGTTGGTTGAAAATTAATACTATTTTATATTTTATATTAATAAATAATTTATGTTTCAAAGTGACGATAACCCTAACAATATTGTGAAGGATTGTGAACCAATATTCTAAAACACATGTTTGGGATGCCAAAATTTAAACAGAAATATCATGATACTTCTCCTATGGGGAGAAAATGATGCGATACTGCCGTAAAACCACCAGAATAATGGTGAGTATTTGCAAGTTGTACTTAGTAGCTGAGTTTAGAAAAATCCATAGAGATTGAACTCTACGAATTCATGGGAAAATTTTGTTGGATTAATAAAAATTGTATTATTGGGTTAATAATTAAGAGCCCAATAATTATGTTTTATTTTGTTAATGAGAACAAAACTATGGTAAGTTAATTATGAATAGTCAATTAGGCTAAAGAAATCCCACATTGAGTAATTCAGACACTTATGATTTGTTTATAATGAGATATAAATCAATAGAGTGTAGTTAAGTAGTAAAGATGGGTGCCCCTCGCGAGCCGTCCGTCCGTCCGCTCCGCTCGTCTCGTCTCGCCGCGCTGCGTGTCTGGAAATCATGCAAACAGACGTGCATTGCTAAATCAACTATGGAATCTGAGTTCATAGCTTTAGATCTTGCAGCAGAAGAAGATGATTGGCTTCGGAGTTTCTTGGAGGACATTCCAATGTGGTCAAAACCTGTGCCACCCATTAGCATGCACTGTGATAGTCAGTCAGCTATGGGAAGAGCACAAAAAAATGTGTATAATGGGAAATCAAGACATATACGTCGGAGACATAAATCCGTGAGAAATCTACTGAAAATCGATGTTATTTCTCTAGATTATGTGAAGTCTAAAGAAAACATTGCGGACCCATTTACGAAAGGTCTAACTAGAGACCGAGTAGAGATTTCATCGAGGGGAATGTGATTGAAGCCCATGAAATTGATTTCCAACCATGATGGCAACCCAACCTGAATTCTAAAGTCCAATTTGCAGGTTCAATGGGAAAACTGAATTGTGGGGGGATCGAACAAAGCACTCGGGAATTGAGTTCTTTACCTATTCCTGTGATGAAAGAGTGATAGACATGTACTTTGGGAAGGCTGAGCTCATGCTCTTAATGATTCTTCTATCTCGAGATGATAAAGTGGGGTATTACATGATACTCTTTAGGAGAAATCGCCTATATCGAATGTGAAGGGGCCGCTTCTATGAGATGACCTGAGGGCTAAATCTCTAGAGCATTCGATGAAACATCCAAGGCAGTCCAGGACCAAAATGGACAACAACGAGAGAACCATTAATAATGTGGAGATGAAGCTGTGTGAGTATTGTTGTCTAGTTATACATAAAACGTCGAACAATTCAAGGCATCACGTCCACTGGTTGACAAGTATATCCGATGATACTTTACTAAGGAAGATTCAAGGTTGATCATCACCTATCCTGATGCAGTGGATTCTCACAGTTCTCTCAAATCTTCATCTAGGTGCATTGTGTAATTTTTTCGCCATATTGCATTCATGTGGGGGATTGTTGGATTAATAAAAATTATTGGGTTAATAATTAAGAGTCCAATAATTATTTTTATTTTGTTAATGAGAACAAAATTATGGTAAGTTAATTATGAATAGTCAATTAGGCTAAAGAAATCACACATTGAGTAATTGAGACACTTATGTTTTGTTTATAATGAGATACAAATCAATAGAGTGTAGTTAAGTAGTAAAGATGGGTGCCCCTGGCGCGCCGTCCGTCCGTCCGCTCGGCACGGCACGACACGGCTCGTCTCGACTCGGCTCGCCGCGCCGCGTCGCGTCGCGCGTCGCGCGTGTCGCTGCCGCTAAGACAGTCCTATCTTTTTACTACACGGATTTCTGAAATGACTTTTCATCTACCTGACTTTTCATATTTTGCTGAGTATTAAGTTTGAGACTTTTCACCTACCTGCAGAATTGATGTCAGATTTAAGTGTGAGACTTAAATCCATATTAATCTGATGTTAAGTGTTGAGACTTTTCATCTACCCCATTAAACTTTACACTTAATTCTGAGACCTTTGGGGTGGTCTGCTGCTCAGCTATATAAGCTGCTTCAGCCATATGTTTTAATCATCCCGAAATTGCATTTCATATCATATCATATTATCTTGAGAGTACTACACACTGTTGAGTGTTCAAGTGAGTCTGTCTGGGTTTCTGCTTCAATCCAAATAGAGGTGTTCGGGCGTTGTATCTTGGAACTCTCTTGTCCAGGAGGCCAGAAGTTGTAGGCGGACAATTTAGAGTTTACGGGCACTTGGTTTACTGTTGCCTCGTCCATTTCAGATACTACACAACAAAGTTTATGCACAGTATATTTAAACCGTTGTTGTATGTTTCTACTGTTTTCAAGCATTTTATTTATAAGACAGTGTTTGTGATCTTGTGAGTTTTTCGTCTACTTGAACAAAAAGAAAAAAAGACCAACAAATTTGATGTTATCTTCGGGCCAGTACTCTGGTGTATATCAATTATTGATATAGTGTTGATGTAAAGTATTACACATGAAATATATAACTAACTTGCCAGTTCACTGTACATCACCTTATCGTGTTCTTAGATATAACATCAAACTAATCAAATTATTGCATCTTGTCGTGCTCTTAGAGAAAACATATAACTAACTTGTCATTTTACTGCACATCACTTCACCTTTTTGCATTGCTGCAGCCTGCAGACATGGACTTCAGGGTTTGGTCTAAAACAAATATAAGCTTTGCTGCCTTTTATCTTTAGCCATTGGAGTTCAATAATTGTCCTGCTTAAAGAGTGATCAAAGTGTGGCGCTTGTGATGCTATACGGTTTAATTATTAGAGTTGCACTGTTATCACCAGGTATAGCTTTTGGTAAAGAGGTGTGTGGTTGATCCTACAATTGATATCAAAGTTGAAGTCACGTATTAGATTCCTATGACTTGCAAGGTATTCCAATTATTGAGATGATTATTGTTGGAGTGAAATAATTGTATCTGCTTGGAGAACGATCGAAGCGTAACGCTTGAACTGCTATACGGTTTAAATATTAGAGTTGCGTCGTTATAGCAGCAAAACAACAAACAATTGATCATACATAAACTTTGGCACGTGATATTCTAAAGAACCTTAATTAATATTGTATGTTGAATACACCTCTTTAGAATTGTAAAACATATAATTTTTCTACTCTTATATCAATAACTAGTTTTTTTGTACCGCGCATAGCGCGGTGCCAGGTACATTTATTTGCTAGTTTCCAAATAATAATGAAAGACACACGTGAATGATTTTAATTTGATCTCGTTAGAATAGAGCTAAAAAAAAACTTGAAAAGAAGAACAAAATAATTACAAGGTATGAGTTATTCTATATTCAAATTTTAAACACGTAATTCTGTGGGGGGAACAGAAGCAAAACGGGCATGATGTAAATAAAACAAGCGTAGTCAAGCTACCTGCAAAATGAGAGTGACGATGGTAACTTGGCCATGAAGGGAATCCGTACTGTTTTTTTCCATAAAAAACTTATATACCTATATAACAAAGTTGTCTGCCTAAGAAAATAATTTTAACTAAATCCTGCCATCATAAAGCATAACAGAGTGAAGAGAGTTTACCACAGCTGTAGAGGACATTGACAGAAAACTAACAACAAATATCTCAATCTCAGTATCCACATAACTGCAATTAGTCAGGTGCAATTACATACTTTAGATTTGAGCGCATAGAACAAAGGAAAAGTTGGTTTTCCATCATAAACATAACATGATAAGATCACAGCAAGGCACTATGAAGCATGAAGAAAAGCTAATGATTTCTAGCTCTGAATAAGTGTTGTATCTTGCATGATCCAGCAAATAAAAATCCTCATAGAAACTACAGGTTATGGGTATATTTTCCTAGGAAGAAAAATCTGACGAAAGATTATAACCATAAAGAATATAATGGCACGCAATGAAGCTATAATTCCACACAGCCACATAAAGAGGAGATTTTGAAGTAATTCCCCAAAAATAGTGACCGTAAGAACAATTAAAAGTTGTATTATGAGCATAGATTGTTGATAACACGAACAATTGTTTATGCAGTTCCATCCAGGAGAAGGAATCATAATCCACCGCTTTCAAGTAGTATGTGGACAGAAATTAACCTTTGATGATGGGAACTTCAAACCCAAGATCAAAAGAAATTAACCTTTGATGATGGGAACTTCAAACCCAAGATCAAAAGAAGGGGAATAACCATAGATTGATAGTTTTCACAAGGAAAACAGATAAAATTTACATTCAAGAACAATCACGGAATGCAAGCAACCGTCAATTTTAGATTTCAAGAGTAGATAATCAAATGAATAATTAACCCAAGCCAGATGAAGATTTTGGTATGCTGCGTGACAGCCCACAGAAAAGGCGAAAAAGCTATAAAAAAAACCACATCAGCTTATACAAATGTAAAGCCTAGCAAAAGTTGCAAAGCAATAACTCAAAGTTTTTTTAAAATAGGCCCCACTCACACGATGATTCTCTTGCATTACCATATAACTTTTCATGTGATTGCAGATTCAGACAACTTTAACCACTATATCATTCTTCGATTAAATTTGAATAGCCAAAATCTTCAAATAATTACCTAAACATATAAACTACAATCACTCTATTTTTCTCTTTTTTCATTCTGTAGTTTCTTTCTAGTTTTTACTCTCAGTTACCAAGTGAACTGACATAAAACATATAAATAAGTTTTCTCTAACAAGTTAAAAGTTAGCTGGAAGAAAAGATGGCATACATATCAAATTGTACTAAGTTTTCATCTAAAATGTTAAAAGGCAGCTGTAACAAAAGATGACGTACACACTAAATTGTGTCTGACTCTCACTATACAACGCATTGTAATAATAATATTCCCCAGCATCCAAAGAGTCACGACTCAGGTAATCTGAATACCATGTATAACTACTATAACAAAATTATCTACATGTTTTGCTTAAACAACAAACATACTGTTCGGCGGGGCTGTCTTGTCCTTTTTAGTTGTGCTTTTCAAAATGTTGTGCTTTAACAAAAGCATAGCATCTCTATCACGCCCCATATTTCCAGAATCTTGTATGGAGAGGAAAAATACTGAAAAAGAATAGTTACAGCCTAACAATGCATACAAAATTTGCTGGTGGAAAGAAATAAGACTGTTGAAATACTTGGTTCATTCCACCATAAAAAATGTGGAACATTTTTATGAGCGCAATCTGGACAATCTTGTGAGGGGCTAGATCAGCTGACTTGCCATTTTTAGTTGTGCTTTTCAAAATGTTGTGCTTTAACAAAAGCATAGCGTCTCTACCGCGCCCAATATTTCCAAAATTGTTGCATCAACCAGAACCAGTAAAATATGTACATCATTCAACAATCAACCGGTATTCAATTAGTAAATTAAACACAATATAATAGATCATACCAGCGTTGCGAAATAACCTTCAACATAATAGATCACACCCCATTGGTTCCAACTTTCAGGCAAGAAAAAACTGGCAAGAAATTAAAAGCAGAGCAAAATTATTATGCAAAAGCATAGTCAAATAACCTTCAATATATAAGACTCACATGGTAAGCCACTGAGAGAGGTCAAGTGAAGTCTAAGGTGCTTCACAACGTCCTATGGAGAACCAAATATGTTGCATTCTAAGATTTTGGAGAACTAACCCTTCCTTCCCACCAAATCCTTAGCCCGACCACGAGAAGAAGGAGCCGAGGAAACGAAATCAACGCCAAGCAAAGAACAAGGACCGTTCCTTCCCCACCAAACGGTGAATGAAATCAACGATGGGTGAAGAACAATGACCACTCCTTCCCCACCAAACCCTCGACCAAACAACGTAATGAAAGGAGTCGGTGAAAAGCACATTGCTCAAGACAGATATCAAAGAGGTTAAACAATTGTGTGAACAATTCTCTACGCCACCTGTGGAAAATATAGCCAAAGAAAAAAAGGAAAAGAAACCTTGCATGCAATTTCAGAAAGATGAGACTTGCTCATAGCATTTAACAGTAAACGAAAAATAGTGTGGGCGCAATTTCAGAAAACTGTTGCAGTCATGTTCCAATTAATGAATGAGAGAAACAAAAAAATCAAGTTAAAACAAAGCCTCAAACATTGTTAATACGATACCTATAACATCAGCGGAATGATGGTAACCAGCTGAAATTCTAACATTTCTAGGAATTCCAAATACCCAGAGAGGCACTTATAATAAATAAAGTAAACAATTGATAAGTAAATGCCTATCCGTCAACAAAGCAATATTTTCTTACACAAATCAGAACATTAAATATTTGAGAAAAAAAAAACAAGTTACAATTTTGCACCAAAAAGAGCACAGTGATTAAAAATCATGTACAAGAAATACCTCAGGATTAGAAAATTGAGCAATCAAACACCCATTTTACCTGTATCGCACCTTTCGTTTAGCAAAAAAATTGCTAATATAGGTTGAATCTCTAATCCCACTATGTTTTCACTTAATTTCTTTAAAAGGTTGAGTCTCCAATCCCACTATTTTTTCACTTAATCTCTTTAGAAGGTTTAATCTCAAATTTAATTGGACATGACAAATACATTGTTCTTATCATCCTCAGCCATCGTGAGAATAAGCAATACTTACAATTATGGCATGAGCCCATGGTAGCTGCTAGTGATTGTCCTAATACATTCTTGCCCAGCAGTATCCCATTTCATTCATCAAAAGGCGAAAATGATTAATCCTTCCACAGGTCAAACTATCAAAAATGTTCCCGATGAAAATAATATATCCTCCTCTAATAACTTGAAAATGGATATTAAGATCTCACATACAATGTAATAGCTGCATATGCCAAATTTTAAACTCTTACTATTTGTAACTTAATAGTTTTTCCATCCTGTTCCACTGTACAGTTTTTCTGCATCATGGAAGGTGATATTTATCAGGTACCTTATAGTTTCAGAACTGCCAGGACATACAAATGGCACAATAAGACATATCACTTACAAACGCCAATGGCACTGATATAACTCTGAAGATATGAATCATCTGAAAACAATAAATCAAAATTGAATGAAAAACTATTAGCAAAGTTGTAAGACGTTAAATACCTGCAAATACAAACAGAAAGCCATCTGTGTTAATCAAACATTGAACACAAACAAAAAAATGAATTTGAAGATATAAATCGTATATTGAACGCAGAAAAGAAGCGAAATTGGATTACGATAATTGAGAACTTCGAATCACATAGAAACACATCTATTCTGAAACCATCGTGTTACTCATAAACTAACGCAAGACCAAAAATTGAAACTGGAGATATATAGAAGAACGAAGAACCGCACCTTATCCCATCCTGTTCAACTGTACAGTTTTTCTGCACCATGGAAGGTGATATTTATCAGGGACCTTATAGTTTCAGAACTGTCAGGACATACAAATGGCACAATAAGACAGATCACTTACAATGTAAACGTCAATGGTACTGATATAACTCTGAAGATATGAATCATCTGAAAACAATAAATCAAAAATTAAGGAAAAACTATTAGCAAAGTTGTAAGACGTCAAATAACTGAAAATACAAACAAAAAGCCATCTGTGTTAATCAAACATTGAACACAAACAAAAAATGAATTTGGAGATATAAATTGTATATTGAACGCAGAAAAGAAACGAAATTGGATTACGATAATTGAGAACTTCGAATCACAGAGAAACACATCTATTCTGAAACCCTCGTGTTACTCATAAACTAACGCAAAGCCAAAAATTGAAACTGGAGATATATAGAAGAACGATGAACCGCACCAATAGAGAGGATTCACTGCAGAATTTCGGGGGAAATTTTGTCTGAACATATATAATGGAGATGAGGGGTGGATAGGCGATGGAGACACCCGACTTTCCCAATTTCCCACCACCAGCACCGCGCCTTTTTGGGGCTGGATTTTGGCGTCGATTCAGTCATCGTGGTCGACGGGGAAGAAAGAAAAGAAGAATTTATTTTGTCCGATTGGTCAACATTAAATCCCTTGAATTCTCAGAATAATGATTTAAAAAACCATTGAATAATTCTCCAATAATTTGGGCTCACATCACAAAGTCTTTCCCTACAAGAACTTCTATCTTTTGTCAGACAAAATCTGATTTAGTTGTCCCTCGAATCATTATTATAAAATAGCGAGGCAAAGATAATGAAACCTGATCTACTTGAGCTGTCCTCTTATTACCCATTAATTGCAGGAATCAAGAAACAACGTTGAATAAAACAATACTGGATAATATCAATTTAAAAGGAAAATTCAAAGAATCTTGACCTTAAGTAAGGATCAAATAAAGATTGGCAGTAAATTATTTACGTTATTTTATGTTATAATTAATTAAATTATATATTAATTTCTTTGAGCAATCTATGCTTTTTGGATTTTTCTATGAAATCTCCACCCTTGATTATGTTATATATTCAAATAGTTTTCACTCATCAAATAATTACTTAGAGAAATCTTCCTACTACATCCTCCATTATTTTTTCCTTGTGTATCTAATTAATTTTAATTATAGATTTTTTTAAATATAAATTTTTGATGAACTAGACATGTGATAGCAGAATGAGTCTATTAAAAAACCACGTATGAACACGTCCAAAAAGTAGTATGATGGAATATTGAAATTTGCCTGTGTCTTAAATTTTTAGAATTAATCAAATATAGTCTATATAAATTAAATAATTTTATATAAATATTTTATCAAATATAATCCCATAAAAATTATTTTTTAACAAAACAATGCCAAATTTTTGTTAAGATTTAGGGACCATTTCTATTAAAAATTAATTTTTATAGGATTATATTTGATAATAACATTTAGGCGGGACTACTTTTGTCAAAAAAATTATTTTTTAGGACTATATTTGATTACTCCTAAAAAGTTTGAGATTAATGTTACAAATATACAATATTTGTCCCGGTTGTATAAGGGGTATGATAACTTGACGTCTTCTTCACCTTCATCCGACTTATCACTGACAGTATGTTCAGGATTACTAACTCACGATAGCAACTAAACACGAGGATTGTGACCATTTTTATAATTTTCTCGGTCCAAAATATTGGAATCTAATTAAATGTTGAACATCATTTTCATTAGTCTTCATCAAGGCTTTCAATTTGGACGACCCCGTTGAAATAAACTCTTTCGTATCAAAAGGTTCTTAGTTGGCATATTAATTAATTTTATTTCTATAAAAAAAAATTAGTTTAACTTATATTACCTATTTTTAAAAAAATTATTGAGTGGTGGAATTGGTGATTCAATATTGCAAGAATTAAAATGTTATTTTTTTAACTCAAAGATGTGCTTAGTTATTATTTTACACAAAATTATCTTTTAAAATGTGATTAGAATTAAACGAAACTTTTCATTATCGACCTTTAACTTAAAAGAAAACATAATTCCTATAAATTATTTAACTAAAATGGACAATTTTCTAGTTTTTTTTTTAAGGACAGTTTTTATATCAAAATATTAAAAAGAAAAAAGGAAAACATGATTCCTGTAACACAAATTAAAAGAAATTTCACATAAGTTATATATATATAACAATACCTATCTTAATAATATATAGTTCTCATTTTCATTTTTCTACAACATAGATAATACCAAGTCATTTCAAAGTCCGAGCATGGCCATTTCCGGAGGCCACCACCGCCATCTCTTCCTCCTCTGCCGCCGCCGCCCTCTCCCCCTCCTCCCTGAACTTCTTATATATATCGCTCTGATAAAATTTCCTCGTCCTAAACACCAAAATAAGCGAAACCATGGCCCCAAAGACAGTCGCCACAGTGATTATAACAAAAGACAGCTTAAAGCACTCAACCCCAATACAATTCAGGTCCTCCCCCTGCGGCCGTGGCCGGCCCGATGCCATCAACTGCTTCTCAGCCTCCTTATCGTATAAATGGCCCGTAACCCTCACGTTCAACAGATACGATCCAATCGGGCTCGCCACTGAACCAAAATTGTACAAAGTTGAGTAGTATTTGAGCCCGAAAAGCTCCGATATTATGGCGAAAAGCAACGGCCATTGAGCTCCGAAACAGAAGCCAATGATCACTGATGCAAGGTACAGGCCATTTGGGACATTAAAAGCTATCAACAAATGGCCGATGCATGAGATCAAGAGTATTAAAGTGAGCATCAAAGGTCTTGGAAACCTGAACTTTTTCAAGAAATGTTCTGAGAGGAAACCTGCGACAACTCTTCCAAGATAATTCCATATACTCACAAGTGATACAAATGTGCTTATACTCTTATCTGGATACCCTAGCGAATCCCCGATTTGTCCCAAGTTATCTATGGCGGTTAAAGTGCCTCCAACTCCACAGATTGTAGCCAAGAACAGAACCAGCATGTCCAGGCTGAAAAGGGCTTGTAAAATAGTGTAATCTTCGCCTCTTTCCGGTGGCCCGAATATGCTTTTGGGATTCCAACACGAGAGTTTTTCTTGGTTTTCAACCATGGTGGACGGTGGCTGCGGAGGTGGTGGTGGTGGTGGAGTGGCGGTAGGCGCCACCACCGCTGCCGGTTCTGTGGTGATCTTTAGATCGGAAAGGTTGTCCAAACGTTGTTTCTTCCTCCTCCAAAGGCCAATCTCTTCTCTCACAACGATAGCCATCGGCAGAAAGAGCAAACCAACAACCGTGGCTGCGCTTACCACAAACTCCCCTCGACTAAAATTGAATTTTTTTTGTAGTATGATAGCCACCATTATAAATCCAGCCAACCCAAGTGATACATACAAGAACTTGTAAAAAACTTTCAGCTCATGAGCATGTCGAACCACCTTCATTATCCTTATCGTTCGAAGAAACACGACAGATATGGCGGCGGGAAGCCACCCGATTAGGAGAATAAGAGATCTAGTATCATTCTTATATATTGCATGATATATCTGAGTTATAATCGCTCCGCTCAACCCCACGAATCCCTTCAAAAGCCCAAGAACCGCACCGCGACTCTCCGGGAAGTTCTTCACGCACGTGACTAGCGCACCGGTGTTGGCGAACGACTGGGAATTCGCGCCTATGCATATGTACAGACACATTTGCCAAACCTGGGGCTTCGGAATCTTCTTGGTGACGGCGAGCCATATCATGAAGTAGCCGAAGAAATTAAGCACCGCCCCCAGCGATAGCACGACCCACGGCGGCGTGACCTCGTTGATCAGTCCGGATAGGACACCTACATTAGCGCCGAGGTCTTTGAAGAAACTGAGGAGGTTAAGAGTTGTTTGGTTGTATTCTAGAGATCTCTTGAGTTCTTTGGAGTAGAGGCCAAACATGTACGTAGCACCGGCAGCCGCCATGATTAGTGTGGTGGCGAAGACCATGAACCACCGTCCTGTGATGACTTGGACGATGAAGGGGCGCATGCTCGGTAACTCGCCGCCGCTATTGGCCGCTGCGAACACCATGTTTTCTTGGCTTATGTCCTGTCTGAAAACTCCTAAAGATAGGTGTAATATATGTTGTTTGTGAGTATGGTAGCGACCTTGTGCAAATATTAGTTATTTCGGAAGGATTGTTGAATATCTGCAAGTGTCAAGGGTGTTTGAGCATATGGAATTATAGAATGTGGTGTATATATACACCGTCCAATTATTTGGGATTTTAAGGAAAATTTATATATTTTAGATATTATAATTTTTTGGGTTTGGGTCTTTTATGAAGTCAGAGATGTGATCGGGAAAAGGGTTTGGTTGTTGTTATCTAGAAATATATCAACTATTGAATTAGAATATTCTAATCGAAAGATAGCTAACATGATATAATGTCTATGGCAGCAACTACACAACCAACCCGATTCGAGAAAAAGGGAATGAAAGGAAAGGATAGTAGGGATGATAATATAAGACAAATCCAGCTAGAAGAAATTTCATGGCCATTATGAGAGAAATTACCTAGAAAATACGGTATCGATTAAATATTAAATTTTTATTATATAAGTTCAAACAATATGAATATTTATTTATTTTTTTAACTTTTGATGTATAAAATTATATAATTAGTTTGTTTTTCTCTCTTATGTAGCTCTTTTGTTTACTTATCAATTGTTTGCTTATATGATGTATCTTCTTGTTTTCCACGGTACCCATGGATTATCTCTAATAGCTGTATCAATTATTAAATTTTTTTCTTGCATGAGTTTTTTTTTTTTTTTTTTTGTCTTTTGAAATACATTTTATAACAAAATATTCATTATTTTAATTATATATTAAGTATTAGAATTTTAAAATAAGAATATTCTCTACCGATATAAACACATAACCAATAAAAAATAAACACAAGAGACCTAGTTTACAAGTATTTATCACAAGTATCGATTCAGATAAAAGATATTAATGGTGTAAAATTCAAATAAGAATATCTATAATTGGAAAGGATTAGGTCTTGACTATTCCATGAGGTGGTGCCTCATAGAGTAGATCCATCCTTTCATTAGAAATATTCTCACACAACATTATTGAGAATATTCCAAATGAATGAATGAATCTATCACACATGGGGCGCTTCACTACCTCATGGGTTAGCCAAGAACATTTCGATTCCAATAAGTGATCCATCCAATTGTATGCATTTGATTTGGGATGCACTCATAGTATATTCTATTATACGTCGGTGTTCAATTGCTTTTCAAAACTTTTTATCTGCTTTTCAGATCAAATTGACAGATTTTGAATATTTTATTTTATTATATCTGCTATAGCTTCTCTGAAAATAAGTAGGTAAAAACAGAAGCATAGAGTCATGTCATTAGATGTTTTTCACTGAATTTACTTGTTTAATGTCAATTTTGTAATAATTTTAAGTTCATTAAACTGATTTTTTTATTTTAATAGTAAACACTCAATAGTTTTGCTTCAAGCAATATTTCCTCACTTTAAATAAAGACAATATAAAAATACTTTGAATTATAAAATATTTTGAATATACAAAATTATATATATGTTGAGATGTCAATATAGTGCCAGCGCAAAAGGTTGATTCTTGTATGTCATGTAGGCTTGAAATGTGAAATTCTTATATGAATAATTAACGTTGAATATTTATGAATAAAGGGTCCTACCTACCCAACGATCCTTGACGCTAGCATTCTCCGGGTCTGGAATTACGACACATATTTTATAAGTATATACGTATTTTTATTTTGTGATAAAAAAATTTAAAAATAATAAAAATATAATATTAAAAACATTCTGTGTACGTACACATTACGCGTATGTGTTACTCGTAAATATTTTCAAAAAAAATTAATTTTAAAATATTCATGTATGTGACATATAATTATAATGTTTTAAAGAATAAATAAAAATTGGTGATTACGTGGAATTTATGACAAATTAAAAGTATAACAAATGTTATTCAAGTTATGAAAGTTCATAAAAAGAAGAAAATAATTGTCATTTACCTATTTTTCTAGAGAAGGCTAATTTTACAAGTATTTAAATATTTAAGGATTAGCTTCTTTTAATATCATTTTAGTTTATAATTGGTTTTTTTTTTATAACAGCATACACTATTAGTTGAGAATGGGATGGAAATATAACATGAGACTCCCGAGTCCCAATTCGAGGAAGCGAACGGTTACGGGTAAACAATATATTTGTGTGTGTTTGTATATATGAGAGTTGCGTGCAAAGGTTTGGTAATATGACATGTCACGTAGAGATGAATTTGAGTTTTATAAATTTATAAAATTTGAATAGAAGTGACGTAAACATAAATTATAAATAAATTATATCAGAATATAACCTCTGAATTAGAACTTTATGTCTCTTTTCTACGAACTTGGTGTTGGAAATTTGAATTGAATTAACAGAAGAAAAAAATAGCACTCGATCGATCGAGATCAAGGTCTTGATCGATCGAGCACGGCAGTAAAATTCCGTTTGTTGGAATAAGGGGCTCGAGCGATCGAGTATCAGGCGCCGATCGATCGAGCCATGTGTCTGTTGCGCGGAATGGTGTGTCCATTCATGTTCGGTACGATTTTTCGGGATGTGGTACCTCCAAATGGTGTCTTTTTGGACATACTTCTTGACATATTATAAATATAACATCCCTCATTTGAACTGGTATGGAATTTTCGAAATTCACATCAAATTGAAGATCAAAATTTGAGAAATTTTGTGGATCTTCATCATAGTTTAATATTGAGTGCTTTTAAACCTTTGTGGTTAAAAGGGGTTTGTGATTTGGAGTATTCCTATAACAAATTATAGCCGTTATATCTTGGGAGACAAATTGCCAATTGAATCGTTATCGTCGTACAGAGCAATATTGTCTTAAGGACGGAGATTCCAAATCTCGCCTCGACATTTCTAATACAAAGTCATTTGTTATTTTTGCTTGCTACTTTCCTAAGATACACACCCACAAATTTTGTACTTCAATCTTAAAACAATATTAGCAACAAATGGCTTCGTCGAGTGCAACGACTCCAGATCATCATGGTGAAAGACCTGAAAAGTTCAATGAGAACGATTTCAAGCGATGTCAACAAAAGATGTTGTTTTGTTTGACAACCTTGGGGTTGGCAAAATTCCTCAATGAGGATGCTCCTACTATTATGGAGGATAAAATCGACAACCAAAAGAGGGTTGCGGTTGATGCGTGGAATCAAAGCGGATTCCTGTGCAAGAATTATATCATCAACGGACTGGACAACACATTGTATAATGTGTATTGTATAGTAAAGACGGCCAAGAAATTGTGGAAATCCTTGGAGAAAAAGTATAGATCGGAGGATGCCTGCATGAAAAAATTCATCGTTGGGCGATTCCTGGATTTCAAAATGGTTGATACAAAGCCGGTGATTGCACAAGTGCGAGATTTGCAAGTAATCATGCATAAAATTCATTCAGAGGGAATGGTTCTAAGTGACTCATTCCAAGTGGCCGCCATGATTGAAAAGTTACCTCCATCATGGAAGGACTTCAAGCATTACCTCAAGCACAAACGAAAAGAGATGAATCTTGAAGATCTTGTGGTTCGTTTGAGAATCGAAGAGGACAACAGAATTTCCAAAAGGAAGGACAATTGGAACCAACATGAAGCATGAGTGAACTTAGTGAAAAAAACAGCCGGAACAATGCGCAAGTTTGACGGCATGGCCTCCAAATCTGGAAAGGCAAAGAAGTTCAAAGGCAAGTGCTACAAATGTGGAAAAGCCAATCACATGGCAAATGATTGTCAGAATAAAGACGATCGTGGGAATTCTATGAATCAAGTAAATATGACCGAAGAATATCGTCTCTCAAATGATTTGGATGATCTAGCGCTTACCGCTTAATTAGATTGTGTATCTTTGAAAGTTGCAAACTCCAAAAATGGAGTGATTCTAAATAAATGTAATGATGATATTTGTTGAAAGCAATAAAATTTATGTTATTACTTCTTGTATTGAGTCTTATGGTTTGTTGCATGATAGCTAGGATCATTTAAACCATAGTTTACAACACAAATTGTAATGTTAAATTTATTGCTTGTGTGGACACTAAGTTAACAAAATCGTCATTGTTAGAATAATTGTAACGTCTCTAGATTTAACTTACAATGATGTTTGTGATGGAAAGATTGTGCAAACTAGAGATGTGAGAAAAGTAATTTGTTACTTTATCAATATTTGCACATGATATTGTTGTGACTTTTTTTGTTATGAAACAAAAACGATGTCAATGAAGTGTTTAAACATTTCAAGAATGAGATTGCAATAAAGTTTAGCAAATGAGTTTTGCTATGGGAAATTGTGAGTAGATTATACTTGTGTTGTCTAAGAATTTGATGCTTAAGCTTGAATCTGCAAGACTATAAAAATTTGAATTCGAGTTTCTAAGCTTTGTACGTTTCAAAACACAAGTGATAAATCGAAGCGACAAAATTTGACTAGGCGTTGTAATATCTCAAATTGGTGCATTTTGAATTTCTAAGCTAGTACGTGTTGGAATCGAAGAGGGGGGTGAATGAGATTCCTTGGCTACTTTAGCTTTTTAAAATGAGTTTGAAAAATAAAAGAGTTTTGCGCTTTGCGGAAGCCTTTAGTCAATCGATAAATAAAAAGAATAAGTAAATAAATGCGTAAAGAAATAATGCGGTAAATGACAAGGATATTTGTTATAGAAGTTCGGCGATGAATCGCCTACGTCTCCTCTTCCCGGTTAGATAACCTCCAACCGAGGTTCCACTAGAAAAATAGATCTTGGCCTTGAGGCCTCCAAGTTAGCCACAACCCAACTCTTCCCGAGTTTACAAAGCTCTTCCCGAGCACACTACTCTTCCCGAGTACACAAGCTCTTCCCGAGCACAATACTCTTCCCGAGTATACAAAGCTCTTCCCGAGCTACCAACACTCTTCACGAGTCTTCTTGGCCTTAAGGGCTCCAAGGATAGCCACACACTTGCACCAACTAGACTTGTTGATGACTTTACAATTTTCCAACTTGCTTTGGTGTTGGAGGACCTTTACAATAAACCAACAAACACCTTCACGGTGTACTCACACGAAGACAACAAGACTCTATCAAAATAAAACAATTACAAGCTCCAATACACAACAATGTATGGAGATTGCAAAGCTATTTGAAATTTGAATTGGCAAAGCTTTGATGAAGTTTGTAGGCTTGTTTCTTGTCTTCAAAATGCTCCAAAAGATCAATATTTATAGTGTAGGAGGCCCCCAAGGCTCCTACTAGCCGTTGCTACACATAAGGCTGAAATCACTCCTCGATCGCCTCGAACATCGCCTCGGGCGATCTCCATCGCCACCCTTTAACGGTCAAATCTGGCCCAGATCGCCTCGGGTGATCTCCCCATCGCCTGGGGCGATCATCAATGATAAACAAGGCCGTAGGTAAAGTTCTGGATCGCCTCGGGCGTTCCGTGCATCGCCTGGGGCGATCGCCCTTCAAAAAAATGGCCTAGGAAGCATTCTGGATCGCCTGGGGCAAGCTTGACCATCGCCTGGGGCGATCTGATCGCCAGCGTGCACACCGTGCCATCGCTTCAGTCGATGGTGCGCAACATGGCTCGGATCGCCTCAAACTATGGCTCGGATCGCCTCATACTATCTCCCAGATTTCAACACTCTCACACTTTGTACTTTTCGACCATCTTAAGCTCGTTTCTGGGAACTGTAGTAAACATGAAAGTTGTAGACTTTCCTCTTATCTAGTTGTGGAAAAAATTTCATTGCATTTCATTAAGGTATGAAGACGTTACGCCCAAAATTCTACAGCCGCTCAAACCTTGCTACAATCTGCACTTGTTATGACTTTCATGCCATTTTGCTCCATGATGCAATCCGAATTGGACTGAGATGTTTGAATATGAAATCTAGAATATTGAGTTGGCTTTCCAACCTCTTTGGATTCACATTATTCGGAGCATTGAGCCAAGAGGTATAATCAAAACATTGCACTGCGCTCCAATTGGCTTCTATAAGAATTTGCCCACCAACGGACCATTGGTTTGTGGGTCTTCATCCCATCATAAGAAATTGTTCCAACATCATTCCACACATGTTGAACACTTAAATTGGTTGTTCATTGATCTCATTCCTTCTCGTCCAAGCTCAATAGATTCATTGATAAAAATCACCGCTTGTCCTATGAACTCGCATATGTTATTGTATAACTTGGGTTCTCTTCCATTGGTCTTCCCAACCAATTTATCAATATAACCCTGTACACTAAGTAGACATATTAGTACACCAAGTGCAAGTTTTGTTGATCATCAAAACCCATAAATAATTCGGAGATAAATTAAGCATTAAACACAACCATGTGCTTAAGGCTCAACAATACGTTTATAACATGAATTTGCAAGATTTAAAATCTTGAATTCAAGTTTTCTAAGTTAGTGCACTTAGATTGCAAATTGTGAACCGAGTTTGAGAATATTATCCAAGTTTCAATTGTAAGCAATACGCTTAAATCCGAAATTTTCAAGAAATACAAACTTGAATTTGGATTTGTAAGACGAGAACGCTTAGAACTTGAAACACGAAAGTTTGAACGCCAGTACACTTCGTTACTACCCGAAGTTGTGGGGGGTTGCAATTCTAGTATTCAATCACTTACTAAGTACCACATTTAGGCAATGACGAAAAACCTTCTGATTGAAGGAAAAGAGAATTTCCTACAATATTTGAAATGTGAGGGTACTCGGCTAAACTAGAAATATGAAGGCCAAAGTAAAGTCATAACAAACACCAAATAAAATACATGAAGTTTTGACAAATCATGTTGTAAAATAGATCAACGAATGAGACAAATATATGCACACCTAAACATATGTATGCTTGCATATTGATGCTATAATAAATCATCAAGTAACAAAGAAAAAATATTGATAGCTCCGCCCCTGCTTCTCGAGCTAAACGGTTGCTCCACTACAATTATTGAAACAGAGGTCAGGTTATGATCTCTTTCACTAACACATCCAGGATTCGGTAACTCCGCATTTTTACGACCAATGTCACAAAGCAATAATTCCCAAATTCTTGGATATTTTGTCTTTTTCCTTGGTAAAAGTTAGTACTAAGCTTTGAAAAATTATTAGTACCATTACTAGTTTTTGTCCTTTTGACTATCGTTTAAATTATATTTTAGTAAATATCATATAATTTTTTTTAATATTAATTACAATAGAGATTCTAAAATTTTTATTTTGAACACAAAATTAAACATGACAGATACACCAAATATGAATTTATCACCAATTAATGGTTAATATACACTTTCAAGATCTTCAGTACTTGCAATTTTTACAATAGCATTACAAAATGCTATTTAATTTTTTGATGTTATCCTATGGTTGCAGATCATTATAGTAAGCTGGAAGCCGGGTATCCCGAGCTTTATGTTCTGAGGTGAGCTAGTCTGAGAACACAAAGGTTAGATAGGCGCCGAGAAGTTCCTTGGTGTGGCCACCCTGACTGATGTCATAGGATTAATCAGTTTCTTCGGGTAAAATCCCATATAAGTACCGAACAAGAAATACAAAGAGCGCAGGATTAATCAGTTTCTTCGGGTAAAATCCCATATAAGTACCGAACAAGAAATACAAAGAGCGCAGAACCCTGAACACACGTTACCCGAGTAGAACAACACCTGCTCGGTTCATGGGTCAAAGCTATAACAGAACATCTGGGCATAACTGACAATTAGCGGGCATAAAGAACTTTCGTTGATGGCTTGCGGATTTGTCGGACACGTCTGGTGCCAATAATGCCACGAACAGAGGAAATTGTGTCCCGAATTTAACGCGATTAACCACCATATTCAACACTATAAATACAAGCCTATGATGTCATTGCAGGGGTTGAACTTTTTAGGCAAGAAAAGACTCCGAAGATAGCATAGTATATTGTCTGCTCGATCTTTTTATTCTAGTTCTTTGATTAATCTCATTGTCCAAATATCGTGTCATAGTCATGTTACCCATCAACGTCTATAGTGAAAATTTTATACTGGACAAAATCGCGTGGCTTTTCATTCGTTTTAAATGTTTTCCACTTAAAAAAGTGTGGTGTCTTCTATTTATTTTCTGCAAAACTTTCTTTACCACACACAGAAAATAACGAAACACATCACTGAGATCAAGTAAGTTGTTGCGGACTAGGACCAATAATATGTCAACCAAGAAATAAAGACCAACAAACAAGAAAATAGAATTCCAAAATGTCTAGCTTGATAAGCCAATGGGCGCCACAAGTTCAACACAAGGAGATTCGCCACGAACCAGGAAGGAAAAGGGTTCGATAAGAATCGGAAAGAACTCGCCACACAAATTCGAAATACTCGAAATTTTGATAAGAGTAATACACAAATTTAAAACTCAATTTTATATATTTCCAAAACTCCTTCAAAACGTTACATATAAGCCTATATATATCTAATTTTCGTTCACTACCATCATTTAATGTTTGACCATTCATTTTGCTACAATTAAGATAGTCACAAATTTCCAAATCATGAGGAGATGTATAGTTAATTTAATAGAGAAAATTGACCATCATCAATCACTCCTTGTCCTCCCTAAGTCACGAAATGCAATGTTCTAAAATGGGGAGATGTATTATCATCTTGGTAGAAAATTTGACCATCATTAATCCCCCTTTTAGCTCCCAAGTCACGAAATGAGATGCCCCAAGAGTCACTATGTTCTTTTCTTGTAGCTAGCATGGCAAGACATGTAACGTTGGGTCTAGCTAATTTTCGTAGTTCAAAATTGTTCCGGGTTGATATTACTTCATTGGAACCTTCTTTACTGGATATATCCTGCCCAAAAAGTGTTTGGATTGTTGGGTAAAATTTAGCCCTTGCACGAGTGATTGGCCCTTGAATTGTTGGACTAAAAGCGACTATTGAATCTCGATCTACAACATAAGTGCTCGGAAAACAAGTGAAACAAGAATAAAATAGGATTAATGAATTCTTCACAGTAGATTTTATAATTATATAAGAACCTGGTATATGTGTGTAGAGCATTTTTTGGAACAGACTGAATGTTCTCTTATGTTGCTGGATATTCGTATTTATGGTGGTATTTTCCAGAGTAATAACATGTGCGTCTCATGCCATGATTTGCCCACGATCTGCACATGATCTTCCACAACTGTCGTCAGGCATTAAATCGACCTTCCCACGATCCGCCCATGATGTGCATCGATCTTCTTGTAATTGTTGCCTAGCAAACATGCACGTTCGCGGGGCATTAATGTTAACCAAGTCACCTGCTTTGACAGAGTGCTAGGTTATGTCAATGATATATACACATATTGGCCGAGTGAGCCGAGGTGGCCTGAGCTGAAGTGATACTCTTCTACCTCAGTCGTGACATATTTAATTGGTCCGTGAGTATTTGGCCGGGCTGAATTTACTCGATGTGGCCCGCTGTCCCCACAACATCAATTATAATATTACAAATATCGACTGTATGTGCCTCATTCAAGTATTATCACTTCAATGACCTAGTAATCATCTCAAATTTTATTATTTCTTCAAGTTTAGATGGAAGGTTCAAGTTCATATAACAAAAGAGAAGGTAAATACTGATTTGGTTCAACACATTCACTTAGTAAATTGGGGGGCTATTTGTATTAAATTGTTGAAAATTCCATATGACATAGTATTATTCCAATAATTTGTGCACACGTTGAATTTTATATATTAAGTTTTGTGTAAAACATTAGAGATTATATTAAAATTAAGGCCATTAAATATGTCTTTTTTTATTAATTTTTTTGATACAATAACTATTTAATTCAATAGAATTGAGATATATTATATGAATCAAGAAATGATCAAGTCAGGTCGCCTGCATCAGTATTCTCCAAACTATTTTCGGTCAGAGTATCATCATTAATCAACTAAGACTATATAACTTCGAACCATGTTTTTTCGACCGTCCTCGTGCTCTCTTCAAATAACTGAAATCCATGAACTCCGTTCGACGTACATACGCACATGTGCATCGCTAGATTTCTTTCGTAAGTAACTTAATTATTTAAGTACGATAGATTTTTATAATTTTTTAAAATTTATGGTGTTCTCTAATAATTTTTGGCATATTTGGAGCACAAAATTAACATTTTTAAAAAAAAAAATTGTAATATAAAATTTACTTTAATTTATATATTGTTGCTATCTATCGGGTCCACCATCATGTGGCATTTTTATTAGAACTAACAAAGACTAAGTTAAATAATTCTTACCCTATCAAAATATATATTATTATAGATATTATGTGCTGGAACTCAAATTAAACTTATAAAATTAGTTTAAACACCTACTTTTGACTTACTTACTACAATATGGAGCTGAATAATTATAATAATATGACGTTTGATGAGTTTTGAAGACATTGAAAGGATAAGATTCGGCTTTTCTTTCAATCAAGCATAGAAAATGATTATTTTTTAAATTAAGTAATTCAAGTATATTGTTAGAATCTTGTATTATATTATTAAAAATAAACACCACATAATAACTGTTGGATGTCGTAATATAGTTTTAATATACGAATAATACTCTCTAGATTATCCAAATTTGTTAAAAGAGCCTCTCATTCTACGTTTTTTATGCACATTAAAACTTATTCTCCAAATTAAAACTTCACAACTTCTATTTGAATTTTTTTCAAAATCCTGAACTTATCTTACTTGAATTTACTTTATTTAATAAAATTGCAGGATGCAATAATCGTCCCTACTATGAGACGATATAAACTGTTGGTTCTGTTTTCTTAAAAATAAATAGACAAAACATAAGAAGATCACAAATACTCTGTTATAACAAAATGCTCGAAATAATAAAAACTTACAACAAACAGTTTAAATAAACTGGGCAGAAACTTTGTTTTTGGACGAGGCCACAGTAAACCGTGTGCCCGTAAACTCTAAATTGCCCGCCTACAACTTCTGGCCTCCTGGACAAGAGAGTTCCAAGGTACAACGTCCCAAACACCTATGTATGGGTTGAAGCAGAAACCCAGACAGACTCACTCGAACACTAAGAAGTGTGTAGTACTCTCAAGAAGATGATATGATATGCAAATGCAAATTCGGGATGAGATAAAGAATGAGGCTGGAGCAGCTTATATAGCTGCAACAGCAGGCCTACCAAAGGCCACAACTTAAATGACAATGCATAGTGGGTTAGATGAAAAGTCTCAACACTTAACATCATATTCATTTCGGATTTAAGTCTCACACTTAAATCTGACATCAATTCTGCAGGTAGGTGAAAAGTCTCAAACTTAATACTCAGCAGAATATGAAAAGTCATGCATATGAAAAGTCATTTCAGAAATCCGAGTAGTAAAAAGATAGGATTGCCTTCGCGGCAGCGACACGCGCGACGCGACGCGACGAGGCGAGGCGTGGCGTGGCGTGGCGTGGCGAGGCGAGCCGAGCGGATGGACGGACGGCGCGCGAGGGGCACCCATCTTTTCTACTTAACTACACTCTAATGATTTGTATCTCAATATAAACAAACCATAAGTGCCTCAATTACTCAATGTGGGATTTCTTTAGCCTAATTGTCTTTCATAATTAACTTACCATAATTTTGTTCTCATTAACAAAATTAATAATAATATTGGGCTTTTAATGATTAAGACCCAATAATCATAACAATCCCCCACATGAATGCAATATGGCGAAAAAATTACACAATGCACCTAGATGAAGATTTGAGAGTACTTTGAGAATCAACTGCATCAGGATAGGTGGTGATTAACCTTGAACCTTCCTTAGTAAAGTATCATCGGATATACTTGTCAACCAGTGGACGCGATGCCTTGAACTGGTCGACGTTTTATGTATAACAAGACAACATTACTCACACAGCTTCATCTCCACACTATTATTGGTTCTTTCGTTGTTGTCCATTTTGGCCCTGGACTGCCTTGGATGTTTCATCTAATGCTCTAGAGATTTAGCCCTCAGGTCATCTCATAGAAGCGGCCCCTTCACATTTGACATAGGTGATTTCTCCTAAAGAGTATCCTGTAATACCCCACTTTATCATCTCGAGATAGAAGAATCATTAAGAGCATGAGCTCAGCCTTCCCAAAGTACAGGTCTATCACTCTTTCATCACAGGAATAGGTAAGGAATTCAATTTCCCGAGTGCTTTGTTCGATCCCCCCCAAAATTCGGTTTTCCCATTGAACCTGCAAATTGGATTTTACAATTCAGGTTGGGTTGCCATCATGGTTGGAAATCAATTTCATGGGCTTCAACCCCATTCCCCTCGATGAAACCTCTACTCGGTCTCTTGTCAGACCTTTCGTAAATGGGTCAGCAATGTTTTCTTTAGACTTCACATAATCTAAAGAAATGACACCGGTTTTTAGTAAATTTCTCACGGATTTATGTCTCCGACGCATATGTCGTGATTTCCCATTATACACATTGTTATGTGCTCTTCCCATAGCTGACTGACTATCACAGTGCAAACTAATGGGTGGCATTGGTTTTGACCACATTGGAATATCCTCCAAGAAACTCCGAAGCCAATCAGCTTCTTCTGCCGCAAGATCTAAAGCTATGAACTCAGATTCCATAGTTGATCTAGCAATGCATGTCTGTTTGCATGATTTCCATGAAATAGCAGCACCGCCAATTATAAATATATATCTACTCGTAGATTTTATATTTTTGGAGTCCGATATCCAATTCGCATCTGAATACCCTTCAATTACTGCTGGATATCTCGTATAATGTAGTCCGTAGTTAGAAGTATATCTTAGATATCTAAGAACTCGAACTACTGCCTTCTAGTGCTCATAACTGGGATTACTCGTATATCTGCTCAATGTATTGACAGAATTAGCTATATCAAGTCTAGTGCAATCCATGAGGTACATTAGACTGCCTATGACTCTAGAGTACTCAAGTTGTTGCACACCTTCTCCGCGATTCTTGCAAAGATTTGACACCACTTCCATAGGTGTTCTAGCGATGGTATTATTTCCCTTGTCAAACTTGTCAAGTATCTTCTCGACATAATGACCCTGGGAGAGAAAATATCCATCTACATGTTTGGTGATCTTCATTCCAAGAATCACATCTGCAAGACCTAGGTCTTTCATCTCAAAATTTCGTGACAACATTTTCTTGGTAATTTTGATGTTATCGTTATTACCAACAATTATCATGTCATCTACGTATAGACATACTATTACATAGTTTGTATTGTCTCCTTTCACGTAGACACACGTATAGCATTGGTTTGTTTTAAACCCATTTGCAAGCACGACACTATCAAATTTTTCGTGTCATTGTTTAGGTGCTTGTTTCAATCCATACAAGGATTTCACAAGTTTACACACCTTCGTTTCTTTACCTGGAACTACAAACCCTTCAGGTTGTTCCATGTAAACCTCCTCTTCTAACTCTCCATTTAGAAAAGCCGTTTTAACATCCATTTGATGGATCTCTAAGTTATATAATGCAGCAAATGCAATTATTAACCTTATAGACGTTTTCCGGGATACATGAGCGTATGTGTCGAAATAACCAACACCTTCAGTTTGTCTGTAGCCTTTTACTACAAGTCTAGCCTTGTACTTATCTACAGTACTATCAGCTTTCATCTTCCTCTTGAAGATCCACTTGTGGCCTAGTGGTTTACAACCTGCAGGAAGATCCACTAGTTCCCAAGTATGATTATGTAAGATAGATTCTATCTCACTGTTCACCGCTTCTTTCCAAAGATCAGAGTCTTGTGAAGACATTGCTTCTTTGAAAGTAGTCGGATCTTTTTCCAACAGATATGCTAGAAAATCCGAGCCAAAAGATTTCTCTTTTCTCGCTCTTTTGCTTCGTCTAGGCGATTCTACATTCTCTTGAGATTCTCTATCCCCCACATTTCTCTCAACATTGGTTTCAGGCATTGTCGGAGTTTTGTGGGGAAAGATTTCCTCAAAGAACGAAGCATCCCTAGCTTCAATGATAGTATTTACATGCATTTCTGCATTATCTGATTTATGCACCAGAAAACGATAGGCACTACTATCTTGCGCATATCCGATAAATACACAATCTATTGTCTTAGGTCCTATCCTAGTCCGTTTAGGAGGAGGAATTGGTACCTTTGCTAGACAGCCCCAAACCCTTAAAAACTTGTAACTAGGTGCACGACCTTTCCACAATTCATAAGGCGTTTTAGACTTAACCTTAGGAGCTAAAGTCATTACACTCATTTTGAAGAGGTTATTGGCCAAGTAGCCTTTGCCTACGAACATACCACCCTTGGTCAGAATAACTTTGTCGGACTCAAACACGAGCCGAAAGCCTTTCTTGTTCAGCACTGCTCCGGAGATGAGATTCTTTCGGATCTCTGGCATGTGGAGCACCTCGGTAAGAGTCAACTCTTTTCCGGAAGTCATTTTTAGTACAACCGTCCCTTTGCCTTCAACTTTTGAGACTGCTGAATTTCTCATGTAGCAGTGCTCATCATTCACCGGTTGATAGGTCTTAAACATCCATTTGTTGGCGCAAATGTGGCGAGTAGCCCCAGTGTCCACCCACCATTCCTTGGAGTTCCCTCCAACAAGATTCACCTCCGATACCACAGCACTCAGATGCATGTCATCCATGTCAGAGCTCAGATTGTCCTCAGCAATGTGGGCATGTGCAGGCCTCTTGCCTTTGCCTTTGTAAGGGACTATCTTCTTCTTACCGTCATTGTTTTGACGTTGAGTGCAGTCCTTGGCCTTATGGTTAGGCTTACCACACACATAACAGTCACCGATGAACCTCCTTGTCTGAGTATCTCCCTTGGGTTCAAAAGTACGTTTGCGCTTATTCCCATGGGAGTTGTCTCCAACTTCAACCACGTTGGCCTTCGAAATCATTCCAAATGATTTCTTGTCAACTTTTCGGTTGTCTTGCTCGATGCGCAGCCTCCTGATAAGATCCTCTAGACTCATCATCTTTCGCTTGTGCTTTAGGTAGCTCTTGAAGTCCTTCCAAGATGGCGGTAATTTTTCAATCATCATCGCCACTTGGAGAGCATCATTTAGCCCCATACCTTCGGCAGTAAGTTCATGATATATCAGCTGCAGCTCTTCGCAATGCTCAACAACGCTCTTGCCATCTACCATTCGATAGTCATGGAATCGCCCGGCTACAAATTTCTTTGCGCCCGCGTCGTCAACTTTGTACTTTATCTCTAACGATTCCCAAAGATTCTTAGCAGTCTCATTGGGGGAATACACATTAAAAAGTGCATCGTCAAGAGAATTCAGTATGTAGTTACGACAAAGGTAGTCGGCACTCATCCAGGACTCAACTATCACAGTAGATTGATGATCCTCTTTGTCCTCCACCGGTTTCTCCTCCTTCAAAAACCTGGTCAAGTTCAAGGTGGTAAGGAAGAACATCATCTTCTGTTGCCAACGTTTAAAGTTGGAACCCTTGAACTTTTCCGGTTTCTCAAATTGAGAAAACGGCATTGGACTTCTCAGAATTGGCATTGCGGCCTCAGTACCGCTAGCTTTGATCACCGGAATCTCATTATTCACAACAGGTGGTGGGTAAACTGGTCAGCCATAAGCTAAAACAGAACACAAATAGGAGAGCACAAATAATATCAAAGCAGTTTTGAAACAGTAGGTTTAAACCTTTGAAAAATTGATGAACAATATCTTAAGTAAATATGAAAGCTGAGTTTTGATAAAACAGAACAAAACAAACAAAAATTTAGAGTTTACGATTGTTGGTTATGTTTTCTTAAAGACAAATAGACAAAGCATAAGAAGATCACAAATACTCTGTTATAATAAAATGCTCGAAACAATAAAAACTTACAACAAACAGTTTAAATAAACTGGGCAGAAACTTTGTTTTTGGACGAGGCCACAGTAAACCGTGTGCCCGTAAACTCTAAATTGCCCGCCTACAACTTCTGGCCTCCTGGACAAGAGAGTTTCAAGGTACAACGTCCCAAACACCTCTGTATCGGTTGAAGCAGAAACCCAGACAGACTCACTCGAACACTAAGAAGTGTGTAGTACTCTCAAGAAGATGATATGATATGCAAATGCAAATTCGGGATGAGATAAAGAATGAGGCTGGAGCAGCTTATATAGCTGCAACAGCAGGCCTACCAAAGGCCACAACTTAAATGACAATGCATAGTGGGTTAGATGAAAAGTCTCAACACTTAACATCATATTCATTTCGGATTTAAGCCTCACACTTAAATCTGACATCAATTCTGTAGGTAGGTGAAAAGTCTCAAACTTAATACTCAGCAGAATATGAAAAGTCATGCATATGAAAAGTCATTTCAGAAATCCGAGTAGTAAAAAGATAGGACTGCCTTCGCGGCAGCGACACGCGCGACGAGGCGAGGCGTGGCGTGGCGTGGCGAGGCGAGTCGAGACGAGCCGAGCCGAGCGGACGGACGGACGGACGGCGCGCGAGAGGCACCCATCTTTTCTACTTAACTACACTCTAATGATTTGTATCTCAATATAACAAACCATAAGTGCCTCAATTACTCAATGTGGGATTTCTTTAGCCTAATTTCCTTTCATAATTAACTTACCATAATTTTGTTCTCATTAACAAAATTAATAATAATATTGGGCTTTTAATGATTAAAACCCAATAATCCTAACATAAACGTGACGTTTGGATTATTGTACTGTTTAAAAATATTTGAGTTGTGGCGTTACCACCACCTAGATTTTTTGATACTACATCTGATCACAGTGTTCTAGAGGGCATCCAGCCCTCCATGTAGAATATTGCAAATGAAGTATATAGAAGATTGAATTTGTGTGGTAATTTACCTTGATTGTATTACTTGGCTTTGTAAGCCTTTTATAAAGTTTACAATATACATAAGGGATAATGAAGATTATTATACTGATATCTTCCCTAAAATACAAAGGTAAGCCTAAATCATGCATTATCCTTATCACGAAAATATGATTATGATCATTACTTAATACGCATACACAACATCGACATGACATCAGCCATAGAGATTTTGGAACGAAGGAGTTCGAACCGCGTGCCGTGAATTGGCTTAGAAAGAATATCAACCAGTTGAACAAATGTATTTACATAAGAGACAGTGAGAAAGCCTTTAGTGGACAGGTCTCGAACAAAGTGAACATCAATGGTGATGTGTTTCATGCGTGAGTTCATGACAGGATGAAGAGTTTAGCGTGTAGCACATATATTGTCGCAGAGAAGACGATTAGAGTTGCGCAAGGGCAAACCAAGGTCCTTGAAGATATGGTGTATCCAACAAACTTAAGCAGCAGTATAAGTTATGGCTCGACATTCAGCTTCAGTGGAGGAACGAGCGACGCCATTTGTTTGCAAGACCGCCAGGATGTAGGGTTAGGTCCAAGAAAAATGATATAAGTGGAGGTGGGCTTGCTATCACCAGGATCACCCCAAAAATCAGAATCAAAGTAGGCAGTGAGGGACAATTCTTAAGATTTTCGAAGGAGAAGCCCATAATGTAAGGTCCATTTAAATACCGAAATAAATGCTTAACAACCCCCAGTCATGGTGAATCGTTGCAGCCATAGCTTGATCAGCAAATCGGTTGACAATAAAGGTGATATTTGGGTGAGTTACTGTAAGATCGTCGGTAGTTAGTATGAGCAAACAAGCCGGAGGTGGAGGTAGATGGCTAGGCAGCCATTGGCGTGCTCAGTGGTTTAGCACCATCCATATGATGTCCGTGTAGTAAGCGAACGATATACTTGTGCTGAGACAAGAAGATGCCTTCTTTGCTACAGGCTACTTCAATACCAAGGAAGTAAAACAGAGGACCAGATCCTTGATGGCAAAGCAGGACTGAAGATGTGTAGTAACTGTAGCAATGTGTGATGATCTAGAGTCAGCGATTATAAGGTCATCCACATAGACTAGAACAACGATGAGGATGTTGTTACGTCGAAAAGTGACATGGACGTGTCTGAAAGGGATTGAGTAAATCCAAAAGAGAGCTCGACGAACATGGACGTGTCTGAAAGGGATTGAGTAAATCCAAAAGAGAGCAGAGTCGAGCTCCAATCCTGATACCAGGCACGTGGGGCTTGGCATAGGCCGTACATGGACTTTTTGAGATGACATACATGAGAAGGAAGACTAGCATCAACAAACCCCAGTGGTTGAGACATATAGACATGTTCATTAAAAGTGCCATGTATGAAGGCGTTACGGATGTCAAGATGTCGCAGTTGCCAGTTATGCATGAGTGCTATAGATAAAGAAAGTTCGAATAGTGATGGGTTTGGCAACAAGACTGTATGTTTCTGTGTAATCGACTTCTGAGCGCTGATGAAAGCCCTTCGCAAAAAGTCAGGCTTTGAACTTATCGACATCCCTTCAAGTTTAAGTTTAATACAAAAGACCCATTTGCAGCCGACGATGTTAGAGTTGGTAGACTGCGGAACAAGATCCCAAGTGTCAAGGTCAAGTGTTTGATTCTCATGGATTGCAAGCAGTGCAATTATTGAGAAGATGATTGTTATGGTACAATAATTACCCGAGCTAAGAAAGCAATCAAACTGTGGTGTTTGAGCTAATGTACGGTCTAAAAAATTTTGAGTTGTATTGTTACCAACAGCTATAGCTTATTACACATTTGTAGTGCAGGTGTGTTGTTCGGTGATATAAAAATTCTGTTTAGCTGTGAATTTAATATATAATTTAAACTCTTGTGGCAAAGACCTTAGTTAACTTATGGAGAACAAGCAAGTTTTACCTCTCAAACAAAATATGACTAACAAAATAATTGCTAACTTTTTTTTACATTTTACCTCAAATTGTTATTTCTTTTATTTTATATCATGTATATATTTATATTATATTTTAAATCATTCCCATTTTGTATTACTATGTAATGTTATTTTATCAACCGTGGAAAATTCAAGACATAAATATCATGGTCAAATGGAGTGGGTTGGTTAACTCCTGAAATTATTCGTAACTAACCAGGTTTGTCTGGTTGAATCTGATCAAATTATAATCCACAAGTAATTGACCCTTAACCATTATATATAATATATCATAATAATTTAATAGTCCACTTTATCATGTCTGGCCTAATTTCGCATAAAAATAAAGTGGAAATTACAATAATAGTTTTAAAATTAAATAAATATAATATCACATAAATTATTTTTAATAAAAATAAGCACAAGACCACTTTTTCGTTAAAAAACAAACGGAACAGACATGTGCTGATATATGAACCTTCATTCTTGAATGGACATGTGTAATGAACATGTTCGTTGCAGTTTTTTATAACATAAAAGTGATATTAAGACCATTGTCATTAATAAATTTTTTGTGGAACTATATTTGTTAAATCAATTTATGTCGGATCCTACACTTTTGTTAAAAACAATTACTATGACACTATTATTGTCTAGGGTTAAAAGTTGGAGATTACTATTTCGAATGACACTATTGTTATCATACATAAAACTCAGTATTTCTCTCCTTTGCATCATCTGCTGTATTTTTGTGTAATTACATCATTCTCAGTATTAATTAAGACTATTAAAAAAACTAAATTTATAGTAAAATATAATTCATCATTCTATCATACTTATAATCACAATTTTATTATACTAAATATTATCAATAAATATCCAAGGATAAAAAAATATTCTGAACACATTTACAATCTCAATCTTAATAATTCAAATTAAACATATATTTATTCTTTATTTTATTCTACTATATTAATAATCCCATGATAATTTACCAAAATAATTCTTTATATGTGATGTGATTCGTGATTTTTGAATATAAGGTAGAATAAAGTGTTAATGAAAAATAACGATAAACACACCAAGATTTTTTATGTGGAAACCCTCAAATTGAGAGAAAAACTACGGGACCTAGTCCAGTATAAAACTTCACTATAAACGTTGATGATTTACAAGACTCTCTGGACACAAATAACAATCGATCAATTGTACGAATATTTTAGAGAAATAACAAAAAAGACCGAACAGACATAAATTTGCTCTCTTCGGAGTCTTTTTGCCCAGAAAAATCCAACCCCTACTATGATGACATCCGCGGGTATTTATAGGACTGTTCTTAGTGATTGGCTGGCGGTGGATCCAGAACACGATGTCCTCTGATCGTGGCTTAACTGGAGCCCAACGTGTCCGAGAAATCCGCGCCTCATTACTGCACGTTTATTCACGCCGATTAATTTGTTAGTTACTCCGGGGTCTTCCGCTAATCTTTGACCAGAAAACCGAGGAGGGTTTAGCAGCTGTTCGGCAAAACCCTGCTCGGTGCTATCTGTTCGGTATCATTCTGTTCGGTATATGACTTGTTCGGCTCTTGAGGGGATTTTACCCGAGAAAGTCAATATGTCATATAACATCAATATGCATTGTCTTAATAAAATAAAATGGATAGATGTCAATTTCCAAGAAATTTGAAAGAATGGGAGTCCGGAAGCAACAATCATCCTTCTTTTTTCTCTTCTAATTCTTGACTTCTTTATATCGAGGATGAGGAACTATTTGCTTTCTTTATGGTTGCCTCGATTTTTTCCATAAATTTATATATTGTAACGTATTCTACAATTTCATCCTTATTTTTTTCGAATTTGATGAATTCACCCATTTAGCAATGATTTAATATTCATTCTCCTGTCAATTCACAAAATCCGATGGTTAATGGAAAATGATTGTATGGATTATTTGTGGGCTCCACCACCTATAGGTCAGCTTAATATGATTGGTTTAAAATTATTGGTATATTAATTATATATTTTTTTATTTCAAAGATGTCATATTTTAATATCAAGTTGATATATATATATATATATGACATAAATCAGATGCATGCAAATATTTATCTTGGATAAGGTCCTAAGAGCCTTGTATTGAAAAATGTTGGGTTTGAACAAGATAGTCGATGACCAAAAATATAAGGCGCTCTCATTTTCAAAAGAAAAATAGCTTTTTGAAAATCAATAAAGACATGAAAACAAAGGGTGTCAAATCAAGGGTTTTTTTAATTAATTTTAAAAAAATGAAAATTTCAAAATACCCCAAAATTGGTAACATTGCAAATATACTGCAATCCACCATTAGTTGAAGCGGGAGACCTGCAAAAAATCAGGTCTCCGCTGCAACATGAAGCGAGGGGCAACAAAAGATAGGCCTTCGCTACAAGCTGCAAGTTGCAACGAAGGCCTTTTATTTCTAAAAAAAATTCACAGGCGGCAGCGGACCCAGACTTTAATTTTTTTTTAATAAACGGAGACCTGATTTTTTGCAGGTCTCTGTTTTTACTAACAGTGAATTGCATTATATTTGTAATGTTCTCAAATTTGATGTATTTTAAATTTTTAATTTTTTTTAAAGATTAATTTTTAAAAAAAACCCAAAGCAAGTCAAACATTGTATTGTGCGCAAAGGTGTTTGGACAAAGTGTAAAATTCAACCTTGGTGCGTATACATTGGAGAAACTGACACAATCCCACGTGTGTCTGAGCTGTGGGTTTCGATTATTAGATTACATAATTAACTTATTATAAAATATTAAAAAGAGAAACTATGTGTAGAGGTTTTTTTTTTCTTCCTTTTTTTGGATTGGGAGATGTTAAATAAGTTTTATGAGTGGGGAGCTCTATTCGAATTCGAATCTGTTCAAAGTAAACATAAGCTCTTATCCATTATGGCTAGATCAGTGAGCTCGGTGATATATGTAGAGGGTAAAAAAATTTTAAGGAGGCAAAATACGATCGTTGGCTAGTCGGCATAGACTTGTCACTTGTGCACTTAATACCAATTCACAAACTTAGGGCTAGGGTGCTCGGCAGGGACGGATGCAGGAAATTTGGCAAATGATTGCAAAAAATATTTAAAAATGAAGAGCAAAATATAATTTTTGAGGGGCACACTATAATTTTGAGGATGTAAAATATAATTTAGGTAGAAAATTTTTTTTGCAAGGAGACACTTGCTCTCGATGCCTAAAGGTGGCTTTGGCCTTGGTGCTCGGGCTTCTAGCTTAACTAGTCAATCAATCTGGTTGAATAGATGGAATTCCGTTGAGTGGATTCGGTTCATCATTGAATGTGTATCACCATTAAACTTGAATAACTGGTCATATGCCAATCTGTCCTATCTTGTTGGGTTGCTGAAAATTAGCTATTGTCATTGTTAGAATAGAGTTTAGTTGTTTTTTTCAAGGGGTTTTTGGCAGGTTATCTTATATGGTTTCCCAAATAGGTGGATTACCCCACTGTGGTTTAAAAATAGATATTTTACCCCTTGTGGTTTACAAAATAGGCAGTTAACCCCCATTTGGTTTGAAAATATGTATTTTACCCCATTGTGATTCGTAAAAATAGGCATCTTATCCCCTGTGATTTATAAAATAGGTAGTTTACCACCTATGTGTAGGGTGTATTTCACACATATTCACAAACTATAAGGGGATAAAATGCATGTTTTCACGAATCAGAGGAGTGTAAAATGCATATTTTCAAACCATATGAGGGTAAACTGCCTATTTGATAAATCACATGGGGTAAAATGATTATTTTCAAACCACATGTAATTTGCCTATTTGACAAACCACAATGGGGTTATATACCACTAGCTCTTTTTTCAAGCGACTAGAAGGTTTTGATGCTTTTAAATTTTGTATATATTGTGAATATATTGTTTCTGCTACATCTCAAAAGAACATTATTTCATAATAATTGTATGTTATGTTCCTTAGTGCACATTTAGTAGGTATATATTATATATATTAATTAATATATATATATATGCTAACATCGCGGCACACACATTGTATGTATAATATTACATATATGAGCAATACGTGTTGTTTATTCGCAATTGACGTGATCAGTTATTTTTACTACTAGATAGAAAAAGTGCAGCAGAAAATTAAATAGGGCATTATGATTTTTTGCGTGGAAACCCCTAAAAACGAATTGAAAAACCACAGAATCTAATCCAATATAAAATTATTCACTATAATAATGTAGAAATGTTTTTTGCACAAGAAATGAAGCCAAAGCATCATAAAAAATGAAAGAGAAAAGCCCCCTTTTTATGTCAAACTCTCGGCCCCTTTAAAGAAAAACCCCCTCCCCACTTTTTGCCACTAATCCCACCCCCCCCCCCCCCCCCCCCCCCCCCCCCCCACCCCCCCCCCCCCCCCCCTCCCTCTCTTCCACTAATTGCCCACTAATTGCCACACTAATCTCCCTCACTCTCGCCCTTAACTCCATTCATCACACCCTCTTTCTCCGTCAACCCCAATTTAAGGAGAATAATGGGCACATCTCATATCACAACCATCCCCTTTAGTCGAGCTGACGAGATAATCAAGGAGATTCGATAAAACAAGGAATTGTAAAGAAATCACCTATATACGAAGTCCGATGCAATATCCACTGATAAGTAGGCAAAAATTCCCGAGAAAGCCAGGCTGTAAGAAATCTTCTCGAGTTCGAGTATTAACATACATCCGAGCAAATAAAGCTCATCCGAATAGCAGAAGTGATAAACACCCGAGCTATCAAGAAAATAGGTCCGAATTCCAGTATAATGCCGAGCAAATAAAGCTCATCCAAACTCCACAGATAATAGGCATCAATTCGAGCAAATAAAGTTCATCCAAACTCCAGAAATAACAGGAATCAATTGAGCAAATAAAGCTCACCAGAGTTAAAAAATTGATATACATCCGAGCCCATCGAATACCACATTGAATAACCATCCAGAATTCCTGAGCACTGAACACCAAATATCCCGAGCAAATAAATCTCGTGAGAGTTCCAGAATTAATAAGAATGCGGAGCAAATAAAGCTCGTAAGATATAACCAAGCTCCAGAGATAATAGATAAATATCCCGAGCAGATAAAATATTACTGAGCTCGAGGGAAGATATCCCGACCAGATAATATGATCGGGCTCCAGGGGAAATATCCTTATATTCTCAAGCAGATAATATGATCGGGCACCATGGAAAATATCCCGAGCAGATAAAATGAACGGGCTCCAAGGAAAATATCCCGAGCCAAGATAAAACATACTCGAACATCACTAGCAACAATAGAACGTACTCGAACATGCTGAGCATCAAAACTCAATCACGTTTTAGGTTCAAATACGGACCAAACATCCCGATCACGTATTTAACCACATATCAAATATCCCGAACAATGGAATGTACTCGAACATCACAAGCACCAATAACTCGGTCACGTTTTAGTTTCAAATACGGACCAAACATCCCGATCTCGTATTTAACTCGCTAACAACGGACTATAAAATTCCCGAACAATGGAATGTACTCGAACATCACGAGCACCATCTTAACATTGATCCTAACGCCCGGGCAATCAAGCAGAAGATGAGGCATTTTGGACCTGATGTAATACCCATGTCCCACATTGGTTGTTGATGAAAATTTAAAGTGGTTTATAAAGGCTTACAATGGACTATTATAGCAACTTGGGTTAACCATTTTCGTAGAGCGAGGACGGATACGAAGTAGTTGCTATAGGAGCCCATTGTGCAGTCGCGCTTGCGCGGGCCTGGGCCCGGGGCGTGATAGAATGGTATCAGAGCCGGTCACCGGCAGGCAACACCGGGAGATAAGTGCTATGCGGGGCAAAGTGCTACGTGCGTGGGAGCCACCTCTTGAACCTAAAAAGGGCAAAGTGCTACACGACGGGGGCCACCTCTTGAACCTGCGGGGCAAAGTGCCACGTGCGTGGGAGCCACCTCTTGAACCTGCGGTGCTACATGACGGGAGCCACCTCTTGAACCTGTAGGAGCCACCTCTAGATTCCCGGTGCCGGTGGATCAATGAGTTAGGTCGCGACGAGGACGTCGCGCTCTAAAGGAGGGGTGATTGTAATACCCATGTCCCACATTGGTTGTGGATGAAAACTTAAAGTGGTTTATAAAGGCTTACAATGGACTATTATAGCAACTTGGGTTAACCATTTTCGTAGAGCGAGGACGGATACGAAGTAGTTGCTATAGGAGCCCATTGTGCAGTCGCGCTTGCGCGGGCCTGGGCCCGGGGCGTGATAGAATGGTATCAGAGCCGGTCACCGGCAGGCAACACCGGGAGATAAGTGCTATGCGGGGCAAAGTGCTACGTGCGTGGGAGCCACCTCTTGAACCTAAAAAGGGCAAAGTGCTACACGACGGGGGCCACCTCTTGAACCTGCGGGGCAAAGTGCCACGTGCGTGGGAGCCACCTCTTGAACCTGCGGGACAAAGTGCTACATGACGGGAGCCACCTCTTGAACCTGTAGGAGCCACCTCTAGATTCCCGGTGCCGGTGGATCAATGAGTTAGGTCGCGACGAGGACGTCGCGCTCTAAAGGAGGGGTGATTGTAATACCCATGTCCCACATTGGTTGTGGATGAAAACTTAAAGTGGTTTATAAAGGCTTACAATGGACTATTATAGCAACTTGGGTTAACCATTTTCGTAGAGCGAGGACGGATACGAAGTAGTTGCTATAGGAGCCCATTGTGCAGTCGCGCTTGCGCGGGCCTGGGCCCGGGGCGTGATACCTGAGAATGATGCAATTATTGCTAAGCAAGTGGAAGAACTGTTGAAAGCCGGCCACGTGCGAGAAATCAGTTTTCCTACATGGCTTTCAAATGTGGTTTTAGTATCCAAATCAGGAGATAAGTTGCGAATGTGTGTGAATTTCCGATACGTAAATAAAGCGTACCCTAAAAATTGCTACATGTTACCAATGATTGACCAACTAGTATATTTCAAATCTTGATTTAGTTATGACTTTATATATCTAAAAAGAAAGTAAACAAAAATTGGTGAGAAATACTGAAATTACTAATAAACCCAAGAAAAAATAATCTACATATCAAATATATATGATGCTGGTACAAAATCGGAAAAACTTTTGATGTGATTCTCAAATATTATATTATAATATAGAGTTAGGAAAATAAAATTTATATATTATTTGAAAAAAAATTATGAACTTATCAAATGAAAGTGTTACAAATTAGTAATGTGAAAGTATCAATTATCTGTTTTTGGCTCCTATACCATATGATAATATATTTTTTTTAAATGACACATTTCACAAACAAAATGATAAATCAAATATGAGAACATGAATCTTTTAGAAAAAAACATATATGAGAATCATGGTGGGGCCAAAAGTTATGATTTTAACTTTTTTGTACGTGTCAAATTATTAAATAAAAACACTTACTTTAATAATTTTTATACATAATATTTATAAAAGATAAGATGTTAAAGAGCAAACAATCCTGCTATTCGGAGAACGATTGAAATGCTGTTCTCAAGCCGTTGCAAGGTGTAAAGAATTTGAGTTATATCATTATAATTAGTTATATTTTTTGGTAAAACTATAAGCGTTTGATCTCACAATTGATATAATAATCGATGTCATGTGTTTGATTCTCATAAATTGTAAGATAGTATAAATATTGGGACTAGATTGTTGACGAACACAAATTATGTCTGATAAGAGAGCAATTGGAATATTAAAGCTATTCGAGGTTTGAGTTATACTGTCATTAACAATTATAACTTTTGATAAAACAATTATTCAATCTTATCTAAATTTATTTAAGATTTATGGAGCAAAAATACCCCTAGTTGACATTTAAAATTATCTACAGTAGTGTAGTTTATTAATATTTTTTTCTTATTGATTATCTTGAAACTATTCATTTGTATCTTATTACCTTAAATTGAGATTTAAGTTATTTTTCTTAAAAAAAATTATCCCAAATTTAGTTGTCAATGAAGTTTTTTCACCTATGACCTGCTAATTGGGATTGTAACATACAAAATCTAGCATAAAATGGGATGCATATCTCAAGTTTCCCCAAGTGTAGGCAACCTTGAAAATTCAACATGTTTGTGGGGTAGTCGTGAAGAAGAAACAAGCAAGGAAATAGACCAAGTGTCAACCAATCGTCATTCATACCAAAAGAACAATGCTAGAGAAAAGAAAGTCTTAGATCCAAATTCATCTAACAGCAATCTTGTTAAAGATCTAGATAAACTGCAGATATGCCCGACTTCTTAGTAGCGCTCGATTGAGGGGGGTCGACCTCCCCTCCTGGGGCGGTCATAGGGAGCAGGCCTCTCTCTATAGCCTCTTCCATCATATCGTGCAGGCCCTCCAGCACCACCGCCGTATCTGTCACTGCCACCCCTAGGACCTCCATCTCTGTCATAAGCTCTGTCTCTGCTGTGGCCATTTTGTGGGTAGCGTTCAGCGGCCCCATACCTGTCGACTGGAAACCGATCTACAACTGGGGGATACCTGAGTATATGGATTCAAGCCAAAATAAATTAACAATTTTGAATATATTGCCTGCAATGGCCGTGATTTGCAGACTAAGGTTACCTAAAAATGTTAACTTGCAGTCTAACATTACCTAAAAAATAAAGTGAGAATATTTTTCGGTCAAATCAACAATAACCCTTTAAAATACTCCAAAGCATACCTGTCGCTGGGGAATCGATCACGGCTCCCATATCTATCATCTCTGCTCTCGTAACGATCTCTATCGCCATATCGACCTCTATCAATCCTATCATCCACATACCTATCACGATCACCAGCATATCGATCTCCACGGCCATCTGGAGCACCATACCTAGAGCGTGGAGGCGAGAATGGACGACCGCCTCGACCCCCACCCATTGATGGGCAATCTCGGGCCCAATGTCCTGAGCGGCCACACTTGAAACAGGTGTCCTGCCCTGCTGACCTATCACCACCATAACCTTCACCTCCCCTACCAGCTGATGAGTAAGCTCCATATCCATGCCCTTGTTCCTCACCTGCCATTTTTGGCTGGGCCTTGTTGACCGAGATGACACGATCTCCAAACTCCCTCCCATGCATATCCTTGATAGCATCCTCCATTGCCCGGCGGTCAGCAAAGGTCAAGAAACCAAATCCACGAGGGCGACCTGAATCTTTTTCCAGCATAATCTACGCATAAAGATCTTGGTTTAGATATCCAAACAAAAGAAAAAAATTCATTAGAAAAGATGTGCATGGTATTTGTAGAATTGAATACTTTGTCAATTGCATATCATACTCCATACCTGCTTTACACAACAAACTTGCTTGTTAAGCTCTTGGTTGTTCTTTCCTTTTCTCTTTTATAATTTTAATATTAAAGAAAAATGAGAAAGCTAAAAGATTGTCAACTGAAACACACTACACAGGTAGCTGGGGGTTCGCAATGCAGCCGCAGAAGAGAACGTCAAATAATGAATCTATGTCAAGTAAACCTCACAAATTTCCACTTCTAAGTTCTTGCCACAATTCAAATTCGAACTCATGGACTCCGCCAGCGCATATCAATTGAGATGATTACACCAGAAATTTTTGCTGCGATATGATGCTGACTCAGCTTTTAATATGATAGTAGACAATAATGACCAGTTTCAACAGCAAAAAGACTGGATTCTGATGATTTACTCAGTTAGTCACTTGAAGATTATTTTACCACATTCAACTGGCAGAAACTTGAGCGTTCGTACAAGCAACCAACAATCAGCCATAATCTTAAGAGAATTTGTTATGCTGCTAAATTACAAGAACCATAACATTTGGTCAAAATTTCATGATCCACGAGAAACCTAAGAGTCACTAGAATGAATTCTTGTCTGCTTTAGGAGACCTTAAAAAGGTTGTTTGGCAACTAGGTAGGGAGCCAGACCAGAATCTTTCTGAGCTCTCTTTATTGGCAACAAACAGGCAACAAATCAGCACAACAATTAATGAATATGCTTTGTGGAGAGTACCCACCATCATCAGCATATAAACGTTCATGTCATTCTAAAAAATGAAGAGTGAAACCCAAGCGACACTACTAGTAGAACCATCAACTACTTCAGTCTCTTGTTATAGAGGCTAGGACACAAAATGCTGGAAAGAACTTGGATCAAATCAAAGATCACAAAATCGCATCTGGGTCTGTCCTGTAACATCGCCTCTGCCTGAACTCTGCGCACACATGTGACCCACGACAGATCTTTACTTTTCAAAAGCTTAGGCATATAAGCTGTGTGCCGGGTCATTTTCCTACTTCAATAAGTAGATTAGCCACTAGTCCCATAGGATTACCAAAACTGTTCTGATTTACAGGAAGTCGAACACAAACTGTTTTACACAGGAAGTCGAACACAAAATCTGACATCTGAGTACTGTGGGTATTCAAGTATAGAATAATCAAAAAGTACAAAAAATAGCATAGCAAACTTGCTTCCTGTGTTTCTATAGGAAACAGACTCTGTAACTCTTGAAGGTTAATTTGCCTTATGAAGGTGAACCCTGATGCAACGGCCTTAAAAGGCTGCTTCAGGTAGGTAGCGTAGCAAATAAGTATCAACTTGTCTTGATGAAAGATTTGGACAGTTCGGGAACAGACACACACGACAGGAGTCGAAAATATTGAACCTCAAACTCAAGTTAAAAAATCTAATAAGACATGACACTTCAATTGAATGGACTGGTCTATTACAACTTCCATCCAGAAAATTTGGCTTTAGAGCTGAAATAATCAGAAATCATTGTATATCTTCAACACACAGGCAATAAATCTGCACCATGATTCATGACGTGCTTAGTAGAGAGCACCCACTGCAACGGCTTCATGATATTCAAAGTTATTCTGCAAAACAGAATTGGGCGACACTGGCGAATGGAACGTCGACTAATTGGTCACCTGCTACGAAGGTTTAGTACACACAATTCCTGTAAGAACATTGAGCTAAATATAGACCAAATCTGAGAATGTTCTCTTCCATCTCATTGTTCCTTCCAGCACTGAACGCACAATACCGTCTTGACTTAACTGAAAGCCTATGTGTACAACTGTATGTCAACGCACATATAAATGATTCTGATAACGTTTTCCTTACCAAAGATGTTCTGATTCCTAACAGGCAGCTTAAGATGTGCAATTACACATTGAAGCGTGAAGTTACTGAACTTCAATTGCAAAAAGAACAAGGCAAAGAACTTTTTCACTACTGTTAAAAAATAAATTAACTTCTCCAGTATCTGAAAATTGTGGCAAATGACACATTCAACAAATATAAGTTTGAAGCAGGGTAAGCTTGCATTTAATGATTGACAGAAAACAGATACTCAGTCGCTTTGGCTGCTTAATTTATGTTATGCTGGCAAGCCATGACGTAGGAAAGTTTAGGAAGGACACTTCAAGAAGGTGGTGCAACGAAGAGTGTCAACTTCTCTTGATTAACCATTTCAACACTGATAACAACAGAAGCATCTGAACAGAGCTCAAGTTGTGCAACTTCAAGCTTAGGAAAATATTGTCTCGACTTATGAGTAAGATTCGATATGAAGCAGTCAAACTGTATTATTATAATTTTCATCCTGAAAATCTGAAATGCCAAGTTGTCGAAGTCCATTAGATTTCTACAAGAACAGGAAAAATCTTCTACTAAATTGCTACCTTACGGGGTCTCGCTGAAGTATCATAGAAGTATTATCATAACCAAATTCCATTAAAGTAAATCAACCGCTTGGCTATGAGAAAAAAGGTCTCAAACTTTAATTTCTCAGACAAGTCCACTGTTTATTCCACTTTGAAAGATGTGGAGAAATAGTTGTGATGCTTTTCGAAAGATGCTAACAGATTCATCTGACAAAACGGCAGTCGTGATCAACAATAAATCAGACTCAGACTGCCCCAGGTAAATCAGCGAATGTCCTCCCACATAATTGATTCTACAAAACTAGTTGATTGCAATGTCAATACAACAAAAAAAGTATACATCAGCAGTGCTGGACATTTTAATGGAATCATAAGTTCATCCAAATCAAATTTGAAGAGTATCCGGAAGACTTAAGAAGCATTCACATAGTAAAATAGTGACTGGAAAAGAAAAAGATAAATAACATAAAATAAATGACTAAAGGGATGATGAATAAACACCACATAATTTGAATACACAAAAACAAACAATCCAGTAGCAAAGAGCGTAAAAACTTAAAATAGCAGAATTTTTTGCAGTTATTTTAACAATTTATAAGCTAAACAAATAATATATTCAATGTGAATCTGATATAGAAGGATATCAGTCTGAAACTTCCAGTGGAGATAGTCGAGGAAGATGAAGAGATATTTGGTTATTCATATTAATTTTTTTTAGTTACGCCAAGCATTGAATGGATTTTTTATTATTTTTATTGTTTAATAATTGATAGTGAGTGAAAAATATTTTTGTTCCCATGTAAGTTGAAGGAAATTCATTTCATAAATGCACCTTCTAAAAGCTTGTGCTTGGGGCACCTTACTTCGCTAAGGCGCGCACATCTCCTTGCACATATGGCCCCATGACACCCGGGATTCTTAGGACACCTTGCGCCTTAAATAATGTGGCAAAATAACTATGGTGCATCGCATGATGAGGATTTTAACCAAATTAATACAATTGAAACATCAAAATTAGAAATGAGATTTGCCTCCATAACAATGTCTCCTAGGCTAAACACACATTAATATTTATTGAGTTCCTAATCCTATATGGCCCAACACACTTCAGTATCCATAAAAGAAAAAATGAAAGCACTCAAATATGCGAGACTAAAAAAATTCTACCAACAAAACTTCATATTCAGCACAAACACAGAAAAAATATGGTCCAAGTGATTTTACCCAATAAGGAAAAATTCAACAGCTCCAAGTCAACTGCACTACCCTACAATCTATAACAGGGTTCCAGGCTCTTAACAACTTTCCCAACAATAAAACACAGTCAAAACGCTTTAACACAAAGAAACCACATAGAATAACAAATACTCTATCGAAGACATGAAGAAACAATTCAAATTGCGTATTCATAGAACGAAATTGAACCTGGCAGTCGAGAACTTTTCCGAAACGGCCAAAAGCACTTTCGAGCTGACGTTCGGTGACGTCCCAGGACAAACCTCCAACAAATATACGGTGATCTTGCTCTTTATCCGACATTTCTTCTGTACAAAAAAACCCTTTCAAATCGGGAAAAAAACGAAAATTAATCTTAAGCAAACTCAAATAATCAAAACAGAGATGCACGAAACTGATGCTACAACTATGAATTGTTCAAACTAAGTATGCATGGCATATTAGGCGTACCGTAGTTGGAATCTTCGGCCTCTAGGGTTTCAACAGTGAGTTCGAAACACAGAACGCTGATGGAAACAGCAACGGTTAAGAGATTCGGGATTTGTATACAAAACCCTAGACTACAGTCTACACCACTACTTTTTCAGTTATCTAAATATAAATAAATAACTATTTAGATTTTAATAAAAAGTTATAATAAAAGCCTAGTCTAACATATATTTAACCCAATATATTTCTGATTTTTTTTCCAATTCAGTATTATCCATAACTTTTAAAATTAATCTCCTATATTTTTTTTAATAATTATTTAATTTAGATTTTTCTAACTTTTTTATACATAAATCAATTTTAACAATTAAAAAATATATACTTTTTTTTAGTAAATATATCACTTTTTTAATTAAGGTGGCATGAGATCCAAGGATATAATATGATTTAAATTTTAAATATTTGTATTGTACCGAAGTTGTTTCTTTGCTTACGTTTTGTTTTCTTTCAGAAGTCTTGTTACACATACAATGCGTGTGTGCGTTACTAATTTGATCTTATAATTATATCGAAATCACGGTCACCTGTTCGATTTATGTAAATGGTGTAATTATCGGGAGTGAGATTGTTATAGTACTATTATTGTCTATGTTTGGAGAGTGATTGAAGCATGACGTTTAAGTACTATACGATTTAAATGATTTGATCTACAATGGTAAGTGATAATCGTCTGATCCTATGCTATTATAATAGAGATAAAAATAAAAAAGTGTACAACGTACAATTTTTATATAAAAATAAATTAACCAAAATGCAACGATAAAGCTAGAAAACTATATAATTTTACCCCCATATTCAACTGCTCCAACCTAATGTTCACATTCCTCAACTACATATGAAATTTTAGTTTTGGGCTTTTTGTGTTACGGGTTGGGCTTCATGTTTTTTTATTCTTTTAAGATACGGTCCAAATTTTTTATTGGACCAGTAGGCCGATTATAATTTTAACAGAATTTCGGACCAAACATTTTATTTTAAAAGTTTATAATACTTATTATAGTTTTATCCAATGTGCATTAACTAAAGAATATATTCAACTAAAATGTTACTAATACATTTTTAAGTATAAAACATTTTCCGACTTTCGAATCTCGATTAATTGAATCGCTCAGAATATTATTTACCCACATCGGATAAAATAAATATTATGGAACCATAATTGGTCATTACAATTGATATAAAAGTAAATGTTACATATTCGATCACATGGATGTTAAGGAAAAGAATTATTGATAAAGATATTGTTATGGAATAATAATTGTCTCTGCTATAAGAGCAATTGAAACGTGACGTTTGGTTTTCTTGTATGATTTAAAAGATTTAACTAGCAACTCTAATTTTTAGTAATACGTCAAACACTCGATCTTATACTAAACATGAATCTTACTAATAGTTTTTAAGTATAAGTAAGAAATGTTTCAGCTTCAAAATCTCAATTAATTAAATCTGCGACTTCAAATATTATTTATTCACTTTAAATCAGGTTTTTGGTTATTGATTCGATAATCCCACTTGAGAAAGTTATAAAGCAAAATAGCCGCTTTCAAAGTACACTTGAAACTTTTTTAAAAAAATATTGTCCACTTGAATTTTGTTCTCATTCTGGTGCCATAAAAAAAAGCAAGAGTCAATGACCATCTGAGGACAAATACCATCATAATTTATAGAAATAGAATAACTCATCTCGTTTGATAAAAAATAATAATAATAATAACTCTTCTCGAAAGTCAAATATATGTCGTCAAAGTATTTTTCTTAAAGTAAAACTTTTGTTTGCTCTCAAAACACGTTTTAAGTGGAGTCCATGGATTTTGATCATTTTACGAGAGTGAGATGACAACCGAAGAGATATATTTTGAAGTTGTACGCAAAGACTTGGAGTTCATGGGGACTAAAGAGGATATTCTGACCGATAAAAAAGCTTGGAGAAGGCTGACGCACGTGTCCGACATTACTTGATTCTCTCTATTGTTCGTGTAGCCTACCTTAATTCATTGGGATTAAATGCTTAATTGTTGTTATAGCATTATTGCTAACTCTTTGTTAATATATATTTTACAGGGTAAATTAGAAATGGTCCTAAACATAATAATTTGTAATATTAATCCAAATTTTCATAACTAAACAGGTTTAATCTCATAGATATTGTTTTTTAATAAAAGTAATCTTCGAAATTATTTTAACAAATATAGTCCCATGGACATTTTTTTAACAAAATGGTCACAAAATCTTATTTTCGTTTCAAAAAATTGAATGAACGTTCATTTTGTTTTTTTTAATGAAAAATTGGTTTTGAGACCATTTTTATTAAAAAAGAATTTCTATGAGATTATATTTATTTAGTTTTAAAAGTTTAGACTAGGATTGTAAACGATATCATTCAGTAGGACATAAAAGATTCATTGTGTATACCCTCTAGTTTAAACCTTATAGTAGCATGTCTTTCATAATTTGAGCGGTAATCTTGTACATATGTTTTTTGAGTGTATGAATTAAGTTTTCCGTGCAATAATTTTTGGTGTAAAAGTATTTTTTTTATCTAAAACATTTAGAGTGTGCTAGTATGCTACACTTAAGAATTTTAGAGACGATATTTGGTAATTAATTCAAATAATTATTTAAGTGAAATAAAATTTTATTATTTTTAAAATTTATGGTATTGTATAATAATATTTGGATTTTTACATGAAGTTCAACAACAAGGTCCAATTACATCCGCGCCCTAGCTTGTAGAAATATTGAACAAATTATTATTTATTCTCTAGCAAAGGGTTACAAGTTTTAAATTCATTTTTTTATTAAAATCACAAATTTCAATTATGTTTAAATGTTTCTAAAATATATTTGTGAGTATCAAGACCTCATCTAGCACCAGGGGATGGAGCGACTGTATGGCCAAATTTTGACCAGACAAGCTCGATGTTACGAATATTCTAGATGTTCGTTAGACATGGCATGACAAAAAGCAACATGACCGAATCTTAGCCCTAAACTCGGTAACACCTCGAATGTTAATGGCAGCAATATCCTAGACACTGTCCAGAGATTTCATGTTTGATGCATGTATCAAGCCAGATGTTGCCTACTGTACTCTTAACATTCAAGCACTAGTCTTGGCCACCATGCTTATGGTCTCGAATGTTTTGGTTACTAAGGGCAGAGCTAGAAATCAATATTACTTGAGGCTTATTGGATTAGATAGGGCTATGATGATTTAACCACTCTATCTCAAAGATGGCTCCACCCTGATCACTATCCTTGGCCACCAACTTAGACATGACGAATATGATACATCATATCAAGATTATTTGAATTTGGTTACATCGGACTGACTTTTCCACTTCAACTGCCCCGAAAATTAAAGGAAATTGTTTTCTGTATCCCACCTAATTTTGTTAGGCTTAGCTATTAATATATACAACTTATCAATTTTTTTTCGGTCCAGTAATTCAATGTCTTAAAATTTCTAAACCTAAATGGATAGGTAAAACAACAATTTCTTAACTCCTTGCAGCAGTTTGTAATTTTCAATTTTGCAAAACTATCAAGCGACAATGATGTTCTGATGCACTACTAGGTCTACTGTACAATCCTGAGGAACATATTTTAATCATCCGGTATGCTTACCATTGATAGGGAATTCTTCGTTGACAGGTTTGATATCGTTCATCAAGTTAATAAAAAACAGTGCATAATTTTTCTATGTTTATATTTGAACTTCAGAACAATCAGATTTTTTTTTTTGGTTATTCATGTTGCTAATCCTCGGATAAGCTTAGCACACCCTTATATATTTGGCCACACGAGTTTATTGGTCACGTCTCATCAACTGGATAGATAGTTGTTCAATTGTCACTTGATTGATATGGAACATGATAAATTTTGACATTGCTCCGAAGACAGTGTCAAGGAGTATATAAACTATTGTTATCCACATCAATCGTGATGATTCCTTCATATGGGCATCTCATCAAACTAACTGGGACCCTTAGGAGGCATCATCAAACTAGCAAAGAACATGTTTATTTAGTTCAACTCATATCCTACAAAATACACAAAATAACTACAAATACAATATAATATAGTAAATAAGAGAAATTACATCAAATCTCTGGTTAAGCGTTGAAGAGTTTCAAGGAGAAATCCCAGACTCTTTCACTTGTTTATTCATAATTTTCAAGCCATCGCTGGCCGGAAAATAAACGCGTGTTATAACCTCCAAAAGCTATTGATGTGCTTCGTTGTTTCTCATGTTCGATGGAACTAAGTGTTTGTGAAAAATAAACAAAAGAAACCATAATTTTTACGTGAAAAACCCTCAAGAATGAAAGAAAAATCATGGGACCTTGTCCAGTACTTTACTATAAAAAATGGATTAGTTACATGACTCTGACACAAAATAAGAATAACAAACTCCTAAACAAGAATATAATAAATGAATACGGGAAATGACCGAACATACTTAAAATGCTCACTTCGGAGTCTTTTCTTGCCTCAAAAGTCCAACGTTTTTCAATGAGATGTATTTATAGTGCTGATCCCGGCAGTTAACTCACGGGAAATCCGGAACACGACCTCCTCTGATCGTGGCGTTATTGGGGCAAGCGTGTCCGAGAAATCCGCACTCCATTATTGCACATTTATCTCTGCCAGTTGATTTGTTGGTTACGCCAGGGTCTTCCGCTATTCATTGACCAATATGTCGAGTAGGGTATAATAGTGTTCGGGTACCTTGTCTTCGGGTACCTTGTCATCGAGGTTATGTCATCGGGATATTCTGTTCGGTATTTGCGGGGGATTGTATCCGAGAAATCCGATATGTCATATGACATCACCTCACCCCCTGAAGTAAAGCAAGACGAGAATATTGAAGTCTTGTTTTATCATCTTCGGATAAAATCCTGATTTGACCTGCTCGGGGTTTTTTTGCCGCCTTTATTTCCCGCCCATAATTTTCAATACGTAGCACGACGTTTTGTTTCCCGAGGATTATCTATGACCGTACATTCAACTTATTTGGACGGCATGGATTAAAAGACTGTTCACTTGGTCCCCTCTATAAATACTCCGTCCTTCCCTTTCATTTGTTTCACTTTGCTTCATTCTGCTACCAAGCTAGCACCAGACGACCGAGCAATTGATCTACAGGCTCTTCGAGCACTTATTTACCAAGTATGACTTCTTCTTCGGATGATTCTTCCCTGAGGAAAATAGATATGTACGTCACATATATTGATGAAAGAGTTGCTACACTTCCTCCTCTGCCTTCAACCTCCTAGGATAGCGATGAGACATTGAGTTCTTCAAATTTCTCAGCTGCTCGTAGGGAGGAAGAAAGGGTTATGACAAAACAAGACTTGTTTGCAGCAAAAGTCCCCTGGTTCAAAATTTTCGAGTCCAGGATTCAGACGAGCCAACATCTTTCCAGTATTCATGCCAAGTGGCGTATTTTCGAGGGGACTTCTATTATTGCTCCTCCTCCAAGGTCTCGCCCCCCCCCCCCCCCCCCCCCCCCCCCCCCCCCGAGGGCTACTTTCCCTTATATCTAGATCAACTCCGAGGGGGCCTTCACTTTCCTGTCCCCTCGTTCTTTGTAGAAATCGCCTCATATTTTGTCATCTCCCTTAGCCAATTATTCCCCAATAGTTATAGACTATTGGCGGGCTTCTTCATTGTCCTTTTCTTTTTGGGTTTTGTTCCTACACCCGAACTCTTTCACTGCTTCTTTCAGTTAAATAAGAAAAAGATCGGCATTTTTTACTTTTCTTCTCGAACGGGGGTTGGTTTCCTCAAGAACTACCATTCATCCATAAAAAAAATGAAATTTTTTTACTTTTTTGCTCGTCCACTCCAGCCTTGTGATTGTCCCATGGAGTGCAAAAAAAACCTCCTGAAAGGCAAGTCAATCAATGGCCACCTTGAAATGGAACCGTATCTATCGGTTCGTCGTAAACTTGACAATCAGTGCTATAATCAGACGGAGCTGATTGACAACGGGCTGCTATACTTGTTCTTGCTGAGCCCGAAGGGTGCATCATTGAAGATGCCCCTCGGTGAGTGTTTCTGAGCACTCTTAAATGTCGCATCCAATAATTTTTTTTTCCAGAACAGAAGACGTCGTGACGACTTCAAATGAAGTCGCCAATTGAAATGGCGCTTAGGTTAGTTTAAAAATACGTTTAAAAATCGGTTATTTTGTTAACATAAAATTTATATTTGATTAATTAATTAAAAAGCCCTATTATCATCCCTAGTCATTACCTCCTCAGCAGGATCGAATTAATCGTCATATATTTGTAATTTTCAAGCATTTATGTCCAAGTGGCACCACGTTTTGTTTTAGGGAAAATTTCGGGCCGGTACCATTTGGTAAAAGATTTTTCAGCCCAGTCACCCCAAAAAAAATTCTTTCAACAAGGTCCACTTTTGGTCAAAATGACCAAAATAGTCTTCTGTCTTCCTTGAATCACACCCTTCAACCCCAAAACCCTAGTCTCCAATCCTCACACCAGCCACATGTCCCAACCACCAACGCTAGTCGTCGGAAGTTGTCGCTCCTCCCATGGCGTCGGAGATCGCGCACTGGTCACGAAGAAACGAAAACAAAAATGTTGTGCAAGAAGACAAAATCATCTCATTCTTCTGTTTATCATCTATTTACCGATTGATTTTGTTTTATATTTCAATTTTTTTGTAATGACTGTTTGTAGATTTTTAATCTTAAACGTAAAAGTATAATGTATTTGAGATTCTGTCAATTGTTTGAATGAAAATTTTATATTTATTATGAATTTCAATTTTATTGTAATGATTTTAGTAGAATTTTAATGTAAAACTCAAAACTATAATGTATTTGAGATGTTCGATCAATTGTTTGAATGAAAATTTGAGAATGTAATGAAATTGAAACCATTGGTGCATGTAATTTACATGCACCGACAACTAATGAGTCTATCGGTGCATGTAATTTACATGCACCGATAGACTAAGTGGTGCATGTAATTTACATGCACCAACAATTAATGAGTCTATCGGTGCATGTAGTTTACATGCACCGATAGGTCTAAAGGTGCATGTAATTTTTCCACAAATATACAGTAGAATGGATTGGACTGATAAACTATCACAGTGCCTCTAGTTTACATATTACTACGAAAGCCCTTGTTTTTTCTGTTGAAAATTAGTTGCAGCCAGAGGTTGAAAACCCTATCACCATAAAAGAGAAGGTAGGGAAGAAAAGAAGGAATAATGGAGAAGTCAGGATCCTCGAATAAAGATTTTTGAAATAATAATATATTACATACATGTCTTAATTTTTAAGTGTTATTTATGAATGTCTTTAACACTTACTGTATGAAATTATTTGATATGTAATTTGAGAGCCAATGCAAATATTGAGTCTACCAATGCATGTAATTTACATGCACCGGTAGACTATCGGTGCATGTAAATTACATGCACCGGTAGACTAGCGGTGCATGTAATTACATGCACCTATAGACTAGCGGTGCATGTAATTACATGCACCTATAGACTAGCGGTGCATGTAATTACATGCACCGATAAACTAGAGCGCATGTAATTTACATGCATCGCTATATGTTGCTTGTTTGTTGATCTTGTAACAAATTAAATATACAATATATTATTTTATAAATTAAATTTTTATTATGGATAAATTAAATTTTTATTATGGATGAGTATATAATATATGATAAATTATTGAATAATCAAATAACAAAAGTATATTATTTTTCAAATGATAATATATTACACCAACATATCTTAATTTTTAAGTGTTATTTGTGACCGTCTTTAACAATTATTGTATTATACTTATTTATTATGTAATTTGAGAACTAATGCAATTATTGAGTCTACCGGTGCATGTAAATTACATGCACCGATAGACTAGAGGTGCATGTAATTACATGCACCGGTAAACTAGGGCGCATGTAATTACATGCACCACATGAATACATTTTTTTAATGTAATGAAATTTGTTTCATATTTTAATTTGATTCAATCTTGTTGCCTTTGCAGATTACAGTTCTGAAAGTGAACAGCATGTGTTGCAGATCATATAAGAAGAAACTGAAGAAAAAATTACTAAAACTTGATGGTAATTGGTACGAATTACAATTTTAATTTCATCCATTTTTATCAATGATTTAATTTTTATTCAAACTTTTTTCTACAGGGGTTTGTCGATCTCCATTGATCTAGAAAATGATCATGTTTCAGTCAGAGGCAGAGTTGATTCAAATTTGTTGCTGAGAACAATTGAGAAACTGGAAAAAATGCAGAAATTCTCCACTTCAATCGAAACTCCACAAACTGCAAATCGCATACTTACGAAGAATTCAAACCCTACAGAAACGTGACTGGTAAATGCCCACACGACACCAAAAATCGTGCTCGACAGAACAATGGCCACAGATTTGAAAAAGAAGAAGAAGAGCATAAATGCGAAGACTACGTTCCTCTACAAATCGAACAATCTGCCATTGAGAAAATGGATTAATTAGATTAGGGGTGTTTAAGTCATAAAAATGGATTAATTAGATTAGGGTTCCATAAAATAGACTTATATGAAAGATATTTTTTAAAAGATGTATTTAGTTGAAAGAAGAGTTTTTAGGGTGATTTAGTTGAAAGATGTTTTAAAAAGTGGTACCTTCTTGTAATTTCCTCTTTGTTTTAAGCAAATACCAATATCATGAAAAAATCGAAATAAAAGTTACAAATCATAAAAAAATTGAATAGAATAATTTTTAAATTGACCCGTGATACATATAATTAAACTAAAATTTCTTGTACGAAACGCTTTAAAAAATTTATAAATGGTGTAATGCAGTCATACTTTATATAAATTTGTAATCCAACACAGTACTTGAAAAGTATATAAAGTAGAGGAGAAAAGTAATAAAAAAATTGAAAAAATATTTGACCTTTTATTTTTTTTCCAAAATAATAAAATATACGGGAAAGAGATATTTTGAGAAATAAAATCTCGTCTATTTTAGCGATCAAATACATCAAATCTTTAGGCACATTTGATATATTGATAACTGTGGGATAAATCATAAACTTTATCTGCACATCCCCTGTTTGTCTTATATCATCAATTATATCATATGGTACTTTATTAGTATAACATTATTACATCAATTATATTTTACAAAAACATCCATATCAAATTACAAATCTCATAATCTGTTAAAATTAAAAGCACATTTATCAAATACGCACCTATTAAAATGCAAAAAAATCCACAAAAAGTTTATTAAACAAATAAAAAGTAAAAATCACCAAATTGGTTTTATTAAAATCTATTACTATTATACATATATTACCATATATGATTTAATAATAAGAAATAATACTTTCTAAGTATATAAATCTATTACTATATGTATATATGTATCATCATACACATGACTTGCTTATAAGAAACAATAAATTCTACGACGACCACTATTGTGGTATAGTAGTCGTCATCCATCTCTCATTGTAGGCTACTCGAGTTTGAGTTCATCTCTCCCTAATTTAGGAATTGTACAATAAAAAAACAATAGATTAAAAGGCAAACAACCCCACAACGTTTACCCCTTTTACCATTTTACTCTCTAACATTTCAAAACGTACATTTAATCCCTACAACCCCTAAACAATATTCAGGAACAATTATTGTGAATACTCTGGCTGTAAATTCCCCCACGTACGTCGCACATGTCACAGTCGTGGTATTAGACTCATATGAGGGAATTTGCAACCAGAATATTTGAGAAAATTATTCTCGATTATTGTTTAAATTGTATATATATATCACACTCAAACCCATATATACACCTTCACACTCAAACCCTCCGAAGTCCCAACAAACCCTCTTAACGTTTTTGGAATTATTATCCATAAAAGAATGGAAGTGATAATTTAGAAAGAAAAAAAAGGTTTAATTCATGAAAAAACATATAAAAAACATTATAATAAAAATATTTTAACATCATAATTTTAAAATAAAAAATTCAATTACCCATCTTCAAGACTTCAACTCTGCCTGTTTCCCTGCAATCAGATATACTGTTACATATTATACCCATTCTGCCTCTATCCATAACTCCATCACCACTCCTCTTCCTCTCACTTCCTACAACTCCATCGAAGCTCACAAGAAATATTCCAAGAAAATGGAGACCCATCTCTCCTCTTTCTCCACCTGTAAAGCTTATCTCCGGGCGCTGTCGCAGACCCCGTCCCGCCTCTCTCGTCGGGCTTTCTCTGTCTCCACTTCTTTTCAGGAGACCAGCCGGGTTCGGGCTCTCTCCGGATCGAACATGAAGCGGAGCTTGCGGTGGTACGATCTCGTCGGCTTCGGCGTTGGAGGGATGGTCGGCGCCGGGGTGTTTGTCACCACCGGCCGAGCCAGCCGCCTGTACGCCGGGCCTTCCGTGATTATCTCTTACGCCATTGCCGGACTCTGCGCTCTTCTCTCGTCATTCTGCTACACCGAGTTCGCCGTCGACATGCCCGTAGCTGGCGGCGCTTTCAGCTACATTCGCGTGACGTTCGGTGTGTGGTGTAACCCACTTTCTGTTTTGTACTTGTTTTTGGAACTTTTTTAGTGTTGCGCGATTCTCGTGAAAATGGTGCCGAATGTTTTTTGCTATGCGTGATCTTAATTTATGTTGTGAAATTTGTGTATTCGCAGGGGAATTTTTGGCGTTCTTGACGGGTGGGAATCTGATAATCGACTACGTGTTGTCAAATGCGGCGGTGGCGAGGAGTTTTACGGCGTATTTAAGTACTGCATTAGGCTTATTCACCCATTCACAGCTGAGGTTCACCATCAGTGGCCTACCAAAAGGGTACAATGAAATGGACGTAATAGCTGTGGCTGTGGTCCTGCTTCTCACCCTCGTTATTTGCTACAGGTTCATAATTTTGCACCATATTTTCTTCTTTCGTAGAAAATCTTAGAACAGAAATGTAATTTAAATTTGGAAAAATACGGATTTGGAAGCTTTGTTTGAAATTTGCATTGAATTCCAAATTTTTCTTTTCTTGTTTCGATTAGCGAATCCTTTCAAATCTGACCACCGTTGTCAAAATCTATCAAATTAGTTCATTGTATTTTTTTATTAATTGTTTGCAACTCACAATTTTTGTAAAATTCAGTTAAATTCCAATTTTTCATTTTAAAATTCCATGAATTCTTGGAATCTCTAGCTCCCTGGGTTAAATTTTGGTACTTCTTCTGCAGTACAAGGGAGAGTTCGTGGTTAAACATGGTTTTGACAGCTCTGCACATACTATTCATAGTGTTTGTAATCGTTGTGGGATTTTTGAGAGGGGAATGGAAGAATTTTACTGAACCTGGGGACCCGAAAAATGCGAGTGGGTTCTTTCCTTTTGGAGTCAACGGGATGTTCAATGGCGCTGCAATGGTATACTTGAGCTACATCGGATACGATGCCGTTTCCACCATGGCTGAAGAGGTTAAAAATCCGGCGAAGGATATCCCGACAGGAGTTTCAGGATCTGTGATCCTCGTATCATTTCTGTATTGCTTAATGGCCGCTTCATTGTCCGCTCTTCTTCCTTATGACATGGTATACGTTCAGTCCAGAAAACTAATGATCCATTTTATGTTTCAAAAACTAGTCTACATGGTTAGAATTTTACCTGGGAATTCGAGTTCCAAGGGTTTTTTTAGCTGGATATCTCACTTTTTTCATGTATACTCGTCCATATAAATGTGCTACAAGATTGAAATATGAGACCTCGAATACAATTAGATTGTGTAATTGGTAAATAATTTTTTGACAGATTGATCCAGAAGCACCATTTTCTGGTGCATTTAAAGAAGGCAGTAGTAGTTGGAGGTGGGTTTCGAATGTGATTGGTGTAGGAGCGAGTTTCGGTATTTTGACGTCTTTATTGGTAGCCATGTTGGGGCAAGCAAGGTATATGTGCGTGATTGGACGGTCCTGCATCGCGCCATCTTGGTTCGCTCGGATTCACCCTGGTACCTCAACACCGGTTAATGCCTCTGCTTTTCTTGGTATGCCACTCTCACACTTCATCTCTAAGTTGATTTTATCTTTTTCATTTCTTCAAAATTTAATTACCCTTCTATTCGGGTTAGACAAGTAAGCACTTGGTCGATGAGTGGAACATGAACTAAAGTCTTGAGAATCAATTTGCTTCATAATTAAATAATTGGCTAGTGGAATGATTAAGATTTGATAAGAATAACGTCCGTATCGCATGATGTGATTTTGATGGTGACATTATTCTTTTGTTCTCTTTTATCTTCAGACAAGATTTAGGTATGTAAAATGTTCAAACCAGTCAAGATTTGGTAAGTCAAAACTTGGAGGCCCTCTTAGCCAGTGATGTTGTTGAACAGGGTCCACTTATAGAGTATAAAGTGTGGATTTTTATAGGATTCTGTGGAAAGCTATATCTTAACTTTCTGAATGGATTATATCAAATGATTCGTGTAAATATACCTCAAATGACTTGGCAATAGCCATGGAAAGTGGGAAATTTGTGCCTAGGATAAATTAATCGAATCCCTTAATTTGACCTTTGAAGATTTTGTGAAGCTATGGTGGGTCTAAAACTTAGGTAAGACCCAGATTAGTGCTAGTTTTTTTTACACGATAGCAACTGCACTTTCGAAAGAGTCTCTAAATCAATTATTCTCTTCAACCTTTCTTGAGTGATTCGCTCTAAAAAGAGATTCTGCGTACCGTTTTTTTCGTTCTTTTTCTTCTTTATCCAGTTTATTAATATCTGAAAGTGTTCTGCAGGAATCTTTACCGCAGCAATTGCGCTATTTACTGATCTAAATGTTCTACTTAACCTTGTCTCCATCGGCACACTATTTGTCTTCTACATGGTGGCGAATGCGCTAATTTTCCGACGCTATGTAATTCTAGGAACGACTAATCCATGGCCTACCCTTTCTTTCTTGTTCTCCTTCTCATTCGCTTCCGTCATTTTTACCCTCCTCTGGCAATTAGCACCATTCGGAAAGCCAAAAGCCATAATGCTCGGTTCCTGTGGCATTGTTGCCATTGGTGTTGTACAGTTGTTCCATTTTACGGTTCCCCAAGCCATAAAGCCGGAGTTTTGGGGGGTACCTATGATGCCATGGATTCCTTCCATATCCATATTTCTTAATATATTCTTGTTAGGATCTCTCGATAGACCGTCCTACGTGAGATTCGGATTCTTCTCCGCCCTTATGGTGCTTGTATATGTTCTGTATAGTGTCCACTCGAGCTTTGATGCCGAGGAAGATGGAATCCTTGTTCTTGGTCAAAAGTATGGAGAAAGCAGCGAGGAATCTGTTCAAAGAGGGGACCATCCTCCTAAAGTATAAATTTCCCAATTTTATAGCTTTGTTTATTCCCTGTTGTAACTTCTTGTTAGTTGTTTATTTAGAACTAAGGGTATCGAGAATATAACAAAATTAAACCAGTCAGCAATTTTTGCTGCATAACTTGTATTGAGATTTCTTGTTAAAGATCTCATGTATTTATATATTATATTAAAAAGCTAATGAAATTTCTTCTACTCTGTCTTTTTTATTACAAAATATTGAAAAATTGAAATTTAGATTATATTTAGTTATGTATTTATTAAAATTGACTTAACTATAAAAATAATTACTCACAAAAATTCATCTGAAAATAGCATGCCACTGTGCACATGAATGCTGGTTAATATTATATATATCATTGATATTTAACCATCTGTAATCGAGCGTTGATCATTTATCAAAAGTTATAGTTGATATTCATGTGTAATTTAGATTTTTTAAAAATTATTATCCTTATCTACTCTCTTAGCAGACGCAATTGTTAATTGATTACATGTGATCTTATCTATGAGTTTGAGAACTAAAAATAAACTAGATAAAAAAATTAGTTGATGGAAAAATATCATGCAAATCTAATTTTCGAATATCTAATAATTGGCTGATTTAAAAGAAACAAAAAAAAAAAATAAAGTGTAAACTGAAAACGACCCAAGAGGGGGAAAGACAACCATGAAGGACAAATTTATATAATGTCCAAATAAAAAACAAGGACAAAAACAATGTCCATATATTTCCATGGAAAAAAAATCTTTTATCCCAATTGATTGCTTTTTGTCCTTTCAAAAGGTCAATATGGTTAAATGGCCCTTGTAGTATCAGCCATTTTGGATCATTGAGTCCCATTACTCAAATCTTTGTTGGAATTATGGTCCCACTAATGGCCCTTATAGTATCAGCCATTCTGGATCATTGAGTGAATTGTGGTCCCACCAATAATTTATTAGTCACGGAAAATTATATCGTACATGAAGAGTAGCACTTCTCATGTAATTTGAGTCATTGGACATGATGGATCACATGTTGATATCTACACGGGAAGTAATCTTATATAATTTGAGTTATTGGACGGGATGGATCACATGTTGATATCTACACGGGAAGTAATACTGCGATGAATGATAGAATTGTACATGGTCACATCTCCCCATTTATTGTTTTTTACTTGGCATGCTAATCCTTCACGTTACCCATAATTAAATTATCTCTACTCTGGCATTGGATTCTGTGGGCTTGGCTTTACTCATCATGTATTCTTTCTAAAGAATCTATAGAAAGCAATTACAATAATTTTTTTAAAAAAAGTTAATGCATTTTTAAATCCGGGGAGGAGGGCCCCTAATCAGCTTCCAACTCACCTCCCGGAGCTACCGGCAACAAAAAAATATTCAAACCTCCACGGGATTATTTTTTTGGTATTAATTAGGGCATTCTGTGTTTTTATGCATGAAACAATTCTGAAATAATGGCAATCGAAGTAAAAAATGACGAGAACAAGGCATTGTCTTGTTGTTGTCATATATTTCCCAATGTAATAGGTCTCAGGTTCGAGTCCTCTTCTCCCCTAAAAAAAGTCAGAAATGACGACAATAATGCACTGACCTAGTGGTTGTCATCTATTTCTCAATGGAAGAAGTATCGAGTTCGAGTCCTCTCCCTCCCCTAAAAAATTTTAAAATGACATTTTTGAATGTTATAAAAGGGTTAATTAATTTTTTTTTTATCAAAGGGGGATGGTGTGATTTACAACGAACTCAAACTCGAGTCAAATCCTATTTTTGAGATGGTGACAACAACCAATAGGCCGAGCCTTTGGTGTCCCTCATAGGCTTTTCTGGCCTCTCACAAATGAAAGGAATCAAAATGGCAAGAGTTCCAAAATAATATGGAGTAAACAAATTTGATTATATAAATTGAGAAAAGAAAGAAACATATTTATGTATAATTATAAAATTCGAATTTTTGTAAAACCTTTGAAATCTATTTACTTTAAATGTTCCATTTATTGGAACTTTGAACTTTTTGATACCAATACGAGGGAAATACTTGTATGCCCCAATTTATGCTCCACTTATACACCAACTCAATATTAAGCGCAACATATTTTAAATAAAAAATACATAAATTAAAATACCAATCGTTTCAGACCAATCATATTTAGTTGATCCATAAATAAAACCTAAATTGGGTAACGTGGATATAGTCGAAATTTGATTGGTAAAATGGGCACTTTTCATGATGGAGAAAGAAAACTAAACTTTGAAATTGATAGTGCCTAGGGTGGCACAATCACACGGCCTAAAATTTGATTTATAATCATCATGTTATTGAACTCTTACAATACAAATTAGAGTTCTTATCCTATACAGATTAGATTCAATGTAAACTTGCTATTTCATGTAATTAGTGGTTTTCTCATGATATCGATATCTCCTTGGCTTGAATTTCAACACTGGCAATGGATCTTGTTGGATTAATTATTTGGAAACGAGTGGTGGGTCGCCCATGGTGCTAACCCGATCTGAATCCATTGAATTTGAATGGAAAATGGAGGGAGTAGTTAATAAGCTAACTCCCATATTATTAACATATAATAACTCCAATTCATTCCAAGGAATAACACATGCAAAGAAATTGATACAATTTTCGTGTAGAAAATAGGCTAAAAATTGGAAAAGCAATCTAGGCCATTTCAAACATCAAATTTAACCATTTTAAGGGGTTACAAGTCCTAGTGATTGTATTTGATGCTTCGGACAAGGAAAAAGGTCCAAAAAAGCAACGTAATCTCAATCCGGTTATTCGATCTGACAAACGAGCTAGTATAGTTTATATTCCACATTTATGATTATCAAAATTCATGATCAGAACACTTTCGTTTATGCTCGAATTTACAATTTTTGCCATTACTACTATTTTCAACAATAATAAGATTGTATTTGGATGTAGTGATTTGGATTTTCTAGGAAAAATTAATGGATGATCTAAAAGTACCCTACGAAAACTAAAAGTACCCTACAAAAACTTACCCTATTGTATAGCACTAGGGATTGTGTGGTTAATGAGGGACAAATAAATATTATCATTATTCATCCCACCTTTAATTAAAACTATCCTCAAAATTCTTTGACCTAAATTGTGGCCTAAATCACCTCAAGATCGCTGCAAATTGCGCTATAGATAAATCCGAGACTTTTTTTATGGCAAATAATGTATACATTAAACAACGTAAAATTAGTAAAATAAATGCTGTTTCCAAAAAAAAAATACGTAATGCATACACCAACTCAATATTAAAATGCAATATTTTTTAAATAAAAATATATATAAACTAACATATAAATTATTTTCGACTATTGATATTGAGCTGGTGTCATTTTTGTTGAAGAATTCCAATCATTCTTTAGTCATTTTATTTCACCGGTGGATACCGGCAACCACCATAAGCTGCAAAAAATAGAAACATAGTTACAACTCAAATAATATTTTCTGATAGATAAAGTATAATAAAATTTATTATTTTTCACTATAAAATAAAACGAATGTATTGAAAAAATTATATAATATTAAAATTTCCGCTGTACAAACGTATGGCTTTACCAACATATAAGTTAGAAGATCCTAGAAACACGTTCATCTACCTATAACTTACTAAGATAAGATGGGAACACAACAGGGACATAGTCGAAGCGTGATAGAATCATGGTTTTCCGTCACGGTGACGGAGCTGCTTGAACTGTCATTCTTGAATGGCAACGGCAATTGCCGTGACAACGCTTTTTAATTTTTTTCATGGACCTCGATTTACCTCAAACAAGTGATCCAATTCGTTGATTCGCTTCAAATAGGCCCATACCTTTCTCGACCGAAGCCATAAGTAGTAGTTTAACGCTTGATCGAAGCGGCAATTACCAGGCCCGGCCCAACTATCCCAAGGCAAAAGGACGCAAAAAGCCAAATGTTACTGGGGCTTGGGATGCCTCACCGTTCAGGAACGGGAACAGGATGATATATATATTTTTTTAAAATCGACGATGATTATGAAAGTAGAACATTAAACTATGTTAAGATTTCCGTGACCATGACGACGAACCATATATAGAATGTGAAATAGAATCACTTACATGGATCAATTGTTGTGAGAATGCCAAGATCTGGGTTGCATTGTCCAAAACTTTTATATACTTGGTTAAGGGCATAGGATGTGTGGGCAAGAAGGGTGTCGGGCTCAAAGCATGAGCCACCTGGTTGAATTGCTGAGCAATCTATCACCCCACAAGCATAGTCTAAAAATCCTTGCATCTTGTCGTTCGGAGCATCTCTTTGTACAACACAATAGTCGATAGCGAACTGTAATTTTTTAGAAAAAACCAATAAGTTAGTTTTAAATTCTTTTAGAAGTTTGATTTTATAAGTGCTTTTTCTAAAATTTTGAGTATTATTTTTTTTAAAAAAACTAGTGATTATATTGCCCATAATCAGCTACTACATACGAAGCTTTGTCAAAAACTAGTGATTTATTTCCCATAATCAAACAACATACAAAGATCTGTCTTTTCTATGCTCAAGTCAGGGTATTTGGGAACATGAGGTTCACGTGCTATTGTGTGGACCTCATGATGTATATACATGTGTGGACCTCATGATTCTAAATGTATATAGGGGCCGTTGGATCTCCTCTTAAGGCGACAACTCCATTTTGGTATATCAAATCATGTCGATTTTACTTTCAAAATATGATCTTCGTGATATTAAAACATTGTACTATGATACTGTTTGGTACAATAGATGTGATGAGATAAGCAAGTAATGAGTAGTTAAAAAATTATGATTTATCACACCCTTAATAATGTCCCGGATTATTATGAAGGTATTTTTTTGTAATAAATGAAGAAAAAGTCAAAGAAGGTTATAAATCAAAAGTCAAAAACAAAAGAAAATAACCAAGGCTATATACAAAAGTATATATACCTTTTGGACATTGTTGAATTTCGAGTGTGGCGAACGAGTGGTGAGCACAAGTTCAGTATAGCAAACTATGAGAAACAAAACAAGTATATTTCTCCCCATGAATGATGCTTAAACTTAAAACTTTTAAAGAAAAAGGATTTATATTATGCAAGAAAATAACAAGGTTTTTTGTGTTTAAATAGTATGAGGACATGTGAAAAATGGAATTATTGTTTAATAAGAATTCTAGAAATGAAGTTTCAAATCTTGATATTGATTGAAGATATATCCCACATAATTGGCCTTTTATAAAATCTTACAATTTGTGGAAGGTCATTAATCTTGAAATTTGAATTCAATTTATAAAATTAATTGTAGATCTCGCATGTTAGTGTTGACTCTGATAACATGCGAGATCTACAATTAATTTGATAAAATGAATTCAAATTTCAAGATTAATGACCTTCCACAAATTGTAAGACTTGATAAAGGCAATTATGTGGGATATATCTTCAATCAATATCAAGATTTGAAACTTCATTTCTAGAATTCTTATTAAAATGATTCCATTTTTCACATGTTCTCCTACTATTTAAACACAAAAAAGCTTGTTATTTTCTTGCATAATATAAATCCTTTTTCTTTAAAAGTTTTAAGTTTAAGCACTCATGGGGAGAAATATACTTGTTTTGTTTCTCATAGTTTGCTATATTGGACTTGTGCTCACCGCTCGTCCGCCACTCTCGAAATTGAGCATTGTCCAAAAGGTACATATACTTTTGTATAACATAGGACTCGACCGAGAAAATTTATTTTAAATATAATAATTGATTATGGTTTGGGAAAAAAACCATTTAAAAAACTACTTACACAAGATTTAAAATATTTAAGTTAAAATGAACAATAAAAGAGTTAGTTAAATATATAGCCTTGGTAATTTTCTTTTGTTCTTTGATTTATAAAGTTGTTGATTTTTTCTTTATTCGTAGTCTATTCATCTATATACCTATAAATAAAAGTATCTATAAAAGTATGGATACAAGGGCAAAGTTTTTTATTGTGAATTGACAGTTTGCCCACAAATTATACATGAGCTGAAATCATCTATTGGCAATCATGGAAACCATAAAACAGGGTCAATACTCGATACAGGCAGAAAAAATGTCATCTATAATTTAGTTTTGGTCATCAATATTGATATAATTTAATGATTATTATTACTGATTTTTATATAACTTGATGAAAGTAACAGTTCTTAATATTTAATATCTGTGGCTAACAATTCCTGAAATCCCAAGAAATCCCACCATTTTTTTCTTGTTCTTCTTCTTCTTCATATTTCTTGCACTTATGAGCTCCTCAAGTACCAACTCTGAAACCCTCTTCTCGAACCATTCATATGCAAAAACAATGAATGATTTTCAGACAAGAAAAGGGGAAAATTCAGACACGTATTCGAATCCCAAAGGAATAGAGAATCTGTCTGAAGCAATTGATCATGAAGTTCCCAGTGCACCAAACCCTATTTCCAACAAGCACTGCTGCAGCGAAGAAGATGAAAAATTCAGCCATTTGCTTTGATTATGGAATTTATATGGTTAACGATTACTACGTAAAAAACGTTTAATATTTCTGCTCAAAAACAAAAAAAATATTATCTTTTATGTTATAGAATGATAACTTAAATTATTTAAATTTTCTTGTCATTTCTTTGTTTATTTTATGCCAAGTAGTTGCTTTAGAAACTGAAGATGAATCCATATAGTAATTATGAAAGATTATAATAAAATGTACGAAGTTAACTATAATGACGATAATAATTAAAGATGCTGATTAAATTAGTAATATACAACTAAAAGATTAGATGAAAACATACAAAAAAAATTAAAATTTACCTTATTTAGATCATATAGCTCATTTCTCCATACTAAACCACTTTCAAGTTATAAAATTATTATATTAAATTATCTATCCATATTAATAATTGCGGGAAGATGATGAGAATTATGATGTGTTTGGATGGATGAATAAAAAGATTTGATTTGAAATGACATATATCTTATGTGCATTTCAAATTCATCATAATTATCATTACATTTACATATATTAATAAAGACAATTATTTGAAATACACCTAATATAAATCCATCAAAACAATTAAATGGATTTGAAATCAAGGATTTGAAATACATGGCTTTAATATCCCTCAATCCAAATGCATCCTTGGATTTGTCAATTACTTTTTGTCTATTCCATTTCAAATATTTTTAAATACTTTTTTGGCAATACTATATATTTCAGATCTTTGATTTCAAACACAATTTAATTGTTTGTATGAATTTATATTGGGTGTAATTCAAATTCATCTCTTTACTAATTTATCTCTTTACTAATTTATGTAAATATAATGATACATTTGAAATGCATAAGATATATATCATTTCAAATCCAAGTTTCAGATCAAACCCCTCTATTGAAATAAAATTCATCCATCCAAACACATTTTAAGTGAATGCAAAGATTTTTCGTAAAAAAAGATTCGTTCAATAACAACGGTTCTTTGAGGATCATATAAATGGGAAAATTCGATTCTGTAGTACATATATTACCTTGACTCCAATATCGTTGACCCCAATTCATTTGGGGTCGGGCCGTAGAGTCCATATATTGACATGTGGACTTCATTGTTGAAAATAAATCTGAACGTTGCATTATCAAGTGATAAGTCGTGAGCAAATTGATACCTATCATACTGCCAATATTGACCAGAAGAGATGAAAAATTTGTATACATAATTGCTTTCTATCCCTATAATTAGCATATGTATTGTAATGTTACAGTTGGAAGAGATTGAGAAACCTAAAATGATATTAAACAAACTATTCCTCCTAAACCTTAGATTTTTGACATGGAAAAACAAAGGTTTGGTAACAACCTTGTAAGCCACAGCGAGCATAGACCCAGCTACAGCGGCCAAGAAAATAAACAAGCCAAAGAGCAAATTCGTCTCTCCCAAAACTCAAAAAACACACCAATCATCCTCTCTAGCACAAAACTAGCAGACGATCCAGATCCAGGCAGCTGCGAGCCACCAGCTAAAAAAAGGCTTCAATCTATCCAGCCGAGAAAAAGTCTGGCGGAGAAGATGAGAGGAAGATGGAAGTGAAGAAAGGACCGATAGAGAAGTTTGGTGCAATAAGAAAAGTTCATAAATTTTTTTTTTAAAAAAGGAGAATTCATTCAAGTGTGTCGATCCGTTAACAAAAAATGGACCAATACAATTTATTTTTAGACATAAAATAAATAAAGAATCAATATAAAAAAAACAAAAAAACAAAAATAAAAATTTGTTGAACTCATTCACTCCAGGAGAGGAGAAGTATAGACTATCCAAAGAGGAGCTGACACTGATTAGCCAAAGAGGATGTGATACTGACTACCCAAAACGGAGCAGATGCAGACTACCCAAAGAGGAGCTGAAGTAAACAACCTAAAAAGGAGCTGATACAGACTACCAGAATAGGAGTTGACACAGACTACCCAAAGTGAGGCTGGTGCAACTACCCAAGAGGGATTAGATTTCCAAAAGAGAAGTAAGATCCCAGAAAGACGAGGAAGAGTCTCAAACAGATTTTCAAAGTCAAGTTGGCCATTACTAACGTCCATGCACCAACGTGGCATTATCAAGTCATGAGTCGTGAGCAAATAGCTATCATGCTGCCAACATTGACCAGAAGAGCCAGCACATTGAGAAAAAAAAATTGTATACATAATTACTTTATGATCTTATAAATAGCATATGTATTTTAATATTACAAATGGAGAAATAAGAAATCCTAAAATGATATTACGCAAACCATTTTTCCCTAACAAACCTTAGATTTCTAATATCCACGGCCCCAAATGCATCCAGCTCCGAATTTCATCATATAGTTGTTTGTTTCACGGTATATAATTGCTAAGAATGATACTAAATTACTCACGATTACTCTAAAGAAACGTTTTTCCTTATTATTAGTTAGAATCGTGTTTTGGTTGTTATAGCTTTTATGTAGTTTAGCAAATGTATAAATAGGCATTCATACTGTACAGAAAGTGAGCTCAGAAATTAAAATTCAAAAATTTCCATAGCCATTGTTCTCTTAACATGGTATCAGAGCCCTAGGGTTTTCTATGATCCTTTGTTCTTCGATTTTCTATCAATAATTTGATCAAATCTCTTAATTTCTGAGGTTCGCTGCTTTGTTTCTAATTTTTTTTTCTCCTCGATCTATGATCTATTGTCAACTATGACTTCCACAATTGATGTTCATGATCCTCTGTATATTAGCACCTCGGATGCTCCTGGTATAAACTTGATTACCGAGCAGCTTACAGGTACAGAGAACTATGGAGTGTGGAGTCGTGCGATGACGATCGCTTTGTGTGCTAAGAATAAACAAGCATTCATCAATGGAAGTCTCCCCAAACCAGCTTCTGGTTCGAGCACTTTGCATATTTGGGAGCGATGCAATGCTATTGTCCTCTCGTGGCTTATGAATAGCGTATCGAAGGAGATCTTTGGAGGTATTGTTTACTCTTCGAATGCAGCAGATGTCTGGACTGATTTGAAAGAGCAATTTGATAAGCTCAATGGATCTCGCATCTTCTCCATACATCGAGAAATTGGCATATTGACTCAAGGTGCCAGTACTATATCTGCATATTACTCCAAATTGAGACACCTATGGGATGAATATGCATCTCTCGTTACCTTGCCAAGTTGTGCATGTGATACAGCTAAGAAGTATATTGAACATGATCAACAGCATAAACTCATTCAATTTCTCATAGGCTTGAATGACAGTTATGTGCACATTCAAAGTCAAATTCTTATGATGTCTCCATTGCCGTCCGTGAATCAGGCTTTTTCGATTATTTCTTAGGAAGAATGTCATCGATCCATTACTGCTACGCCTGCACACTCAATTGAAGTTCCAAATTCTGCTTTTTACTCCACTAACGGACGTAATGAGAACAACAAACGAGATTTGGTGAAATGCGACTACTGCAATTGGCAAGGACATACAAAGGCGAATTGTTATAAGCTCATTGGATATCCATAGGGTCATCGATTATATAAAGGAAAACTAAAGGCTGGGAATCGTCAACCACATCATTTCCAAGGCAATAAGGATGTTAACATGACTAGTAGTGTATCTGCTGATAATGAGAAGAAAGATTGTAGTTCTTTGTCTGGCAGTTTATTCACTCCTGCTCAATACAACGAGATCCTTAAATTGCTCAACAAAGATACTCCAGACGTCACAACCACTTCACCTACAGTGAACATGGCAGGTGCTTCCCATCTTCCCATAATACCTTCTTATTCGACTTGGATAATTGACAGTGGAGCAAATGATTACATGGCTGGCAAACATCTAATGCTACATCGTTCTAATTCCTATGCTGATTCTAACATGTTAGTGAATCTGCCTAATGGTAACAAAACCAATGTAGCAACATCAGGATCATTTCATCTCACCAAAGCCATTACCTTAAACAACGTTCTTCATGTTCCAGCTTTTAACTCCAATTTGCTCTCCGTTTCCAAATTCACAAAAGAGCATCATTGTGCCATCACCTTTTATCCTCATTTTTGTGTATTTCAGGACCAGTTGAGTGGGAAGATCATGGGGATTGGTAAAGAGCGTCAGGGACTATATCATCTTGATCCTTCAAAATTTTCGGTCACTCAGTCAGTTTCTCATTCTGTTTCTACTCAATGTAATACAGGCTCTTGTAATACTTCTATATCTGATAGGAATAAATCTGCTTGTGATTCCAATGTTTGGCATAGACGTCTTGGACATATTTCAGTTTCTCGAATGACATTATTACCTTTTTTGTCTAAGACTATTTTGTTATCCCATTGTGATATTTGTCATTTATCAAAACTAACGAGATTACCATTTCCGTCTATCTCCACATCTGTTACTCATGTTCCATTCGAACTCGTGCATATGGACATTTGGGGGCCCTTCAATCAGCCAACACATAATGGTGAGAAGTATTTTCTCACTATTGTTGACGATTACACACGCATCACTTGGGTATATTTGATGCATTCGAAACTTGATGCCTTGCCCATGATCAAGAGTTTTGTTCGTCTTGTTTCTAATCAATTTTCCGTCCATATCAAAACTGTCCGGACAGATAATGCCCTTGATTTTTTGAAGAAAGAATGCCAAGAATTTTTTTCTTCTCTTGGCATTCTACACCAAAGTTCGTGTGCCTATACTCCGCAACAAAATGGAGTCGTCGAACGTAAACATCGACATCTTCTAAATGTTGCCCGCTCTCTTTTGTTTCAAGCTCATCTTCCAAAACATTTCTGGGGTGATTGTGTGCTTACAGCTTGTTATTTGATTAATCGCACTCCTACTCCATTGTTATCAAATAAAACACCATTTGAAATGCTTTTTAACAAGCCACCTTCTTATGTCCATCTTCGTGTCCTCGGATGTTTGTGTTATGCATCTGTCTTGCCTAAAGGAGACAAATTTTCTCCTCGTGCAAGTCCTTGTCTTTTCCTTGGATATTCTTCGACACAAAAGGGCTATAAACTCCTTGATCTTGCCACTAAACGAAGATTTGTGTCAAGAGATGTTCAATTCCATGAACATCTTTTTCCTTATTCACGAAACCTTCCCTTTCGTCCCATTTTTTCTACCATCTCCGATCCTATACTAGCTGACCCTGATTCTTTTCATCCTACATCATCTTCATATGCTCCTCTTTCCATTCCCATTATTCATTCACCTGTTTCACAATCTCTTCGCACCTCTTCTAGGCCCTCTGTTCCTCCAGCATGGACAAATGACTATGTTTGTCCCACACTTGCTAAGTCCTCCACTTCTCATCCTCTTTCCAATTTTGTTACTTATTCTCATTTTTCTCCATCATATCAAGCCTTTTTGACCTCCATTTCTTCTCTTAAGGAACCAAATTTTGACCATTAGGCAGTGATCGATCCACGTTGGAAATTAGCCATGGATCACGAATTTGCAGCATTGGAAGCAAATAAAACTTGGGTTGTGGTTGATCTTCCTGTTGGGAAGAAAGCTATCGGCAATAAATGGGTCTACAAGATAAAATACAATGCCGATGGGAGTGTTGATAGATTTAAGGCTAGATTAGTCGCCAAAGGTTATACTCAAGAATATGGCATTGATTACCATGACACTTTTTTCCCCGGTGGCAAAGATTGGCACTGTGAGATGTTTGCTCAGTGTGGCAGCTCGATTCAGTTGGCTGTTGTTCCAAATGGATGTCACCAATGCTTTTTTACAAGGTGACTTGGACGAGGAAATCTACATGGTCTTACCTTCAGGATTTAGCAGTTAGGGGGAGCACAAAGTATGTAGACTTCTTAAATCCCTTTATGGTTTGAAACAGGCATCTCGACAATGGAACCATAAATTTGCTCAAATTATGGTTCAAGGTGGTTCCACACAGTCGAAACATGATCATTCCATGTTTGTTAAGAAAAATGGGAAGCACATCACTCTATTGATTGTGTATGTAGATGACATAATCATTTCAGGAAATGATATGGATGCCATTAATGATCTAAAGAAGTACTTGCATACTAGTATACGAATTAAGGATCTAGGTACCTTAAAATACTTTCTTGGTATTGAGGTTGCTAGATCAAAAAGGGGTATATATCTAAACCAAAGGAAGTATGTGTTGGAATTATTGTTGGAAGCAGGTTTATCGGGAGCAAAATCATGTGATACTCCGATGGAACAGAATTTGAGATTGACAACTAAAGAATATGATCTTAGCGTTGGCAAAACAAATTCGGATGATCCTTTACTAACTGATGCAACAGTATATAAAAGGTTGGTTGGTCGCCTCATATACCTTACTATAACCAGGCCAGATGTATGTTATGCAGTTCAAAATTTGAGCCAGTTCATGCATCAACCAAAGACTTCACATATGGAGGCTGCTAGACGAGTTTTAAGGTACCTAAAAAGCACTCCAGGATTGGGAATTCTTTTGTCTTCACAAGGGCAGATCAGTTTGACAGCCTATTGTGATGCAGATTGGGGCACTTGCCCAATGAGTCGAAGATCAATTACAGGCTATTGTGTGAAATTTGGAGACTCTTTAGTGTTATGGAAAACAAAAAAACAGAATACTATATCACGATCTTCCGCTGAGGCTGAATATAGATCAATGGCTAGCACTACATGTGAGTTAACTTGGATAGCTGGTATACTGGAAGACTTGGGAATTAAGCTGCCCGAACCAGTTACTCTATTTTGCGACAATAAGGTTGCAATGCATATTGCAGGTAATCCGATTTATCACGAAAGAACGAAGCACATAGAGATTGATTATCATTTGGTCCGAGAAAAGATACAAAAGAAATTCTTAAAAACTTCACACATTGGAACACATGAGCAACCGGCTGATATTTTTACAAAGGCATTGGGAAGAAGTCAACATAACTATTTGTGTTCCAAGCTTGGTGTAATAAATCTGTTCCAAGCTTGAGGGGGAGTCTAAAGAAACGTTTTTCCTTATTATTAGCTAGAATCGTGTTTTGGTTGTTATAGCTTTTATGTAGTTTAGCAAATGTATAAATAGGCATTCATACTGTACAGAAAGTGAGCTCAGAAAACAAAATTCAAAAATTTCCATAGCCATTGTTCTCTTAACAATTACCTGAGAACGGGGACAAGGCATCCTCCTCTAACAGATCTTTATTCAAAATATTCTATACACAAATGTTTCAATATCCATCCATTAAATACAAGAATTAGTCACCAAGGACAAAAAACTTGGCTGAAAAATTCATTTCTTCCCAATTAAAAGTGTGTTCGAGATAGCATCCTTGATATTGGAGTCAGCATGTGCAAACAGATGCCCAGCATTCAGTGTTTCATGATATTCTATCCACTGAAGCTTTTCAGCGATGAACCGTTGCAGTATGACAGGAACAAGGCCATCTTCAACGCCATGCCACAAATGTACAGAACCTTCTGTGTTGATAAAAGGATTCTCGAGACTCATAGGATCAAAATCCCACTTCCCGAATCCAACCATCATGTCGCGGTGAAGGGACTCGTATTTTCATTGCTGTGTTACATAGTCCTATTGATAAATCAAACATATAATTTTAATTGTTGTTATTTAGCATTGAATAAATGTTGTTGTTATATCAAAGTTATAGCTAGAGAGAATAGTGCAGCTCAGATCATTTAAGCCATATGTATAGTATTGAAGCATAATGTTTCGATTGTGGTGCCATGTACACAACCACAGAGAATAGTAGAGATAATGTTCTTTCCCCAACACCACCATTGATAGCAACCTTATTGTTGGTTGTATCCTCCCTTGGATTACGATGAAGCAGAAAGATAATAAATCTGTACCGGATCTGTAACTCGTTTTGCAGACAACTCCTGAAGAACTCTCAGATCTGGAGCAGTAAAATTAGGCATCCCATTTGCAACACTAGAGGAAGGAAACCATTGCTGAGTATCCCACCAGTAAATGAGCCAAGGCGCATAGTGCGCTACTCGTAATGCCCATTGGTCCCGGAGAGGTTGTTGATTGTATGCTTCTGTATATAAATTTGCAGGAAAACTAGGCCACCAATAGTTGACAACTGGCGCAATCAACGTCGCACCAGCCAGCCTGTTTTCATATGAGAGCAATGAACAAACTTTGAAAACCAATAATAAAATACAGAAAAATGAAAAGGGTCCTCAGAATAGCTAAAATTAACCTATGAGGAATGTATTTCAGGCATCCCCAAACTAATTGCCCTCCCATGGAAAATCCAACAACAAAAAACTTGGGTCCAAGTCCCAGTTGATCCCCGAGTTCTTCTATGTCTAACGCTGTGCTTTTTATGGTTCTTTTTGGATCGGGATCACTCTGACCGTAACCTGGCCTATCAAAAGACACAAAGTATACCCCAAGTTTTTCAACCAATTCCTGAAAATGCAAAAAGTAAGGAGCTCATTGAAAACACTGCCGTTTTAGAAGAAAATGTTAGAATTCAAACAGCCAGTCATGTTAATACCGATTTAGTAAGAGAATCCTCATGTCTACTCGAAAGAAAGCCATGAACCAAGATGATTTTGTATGTAGCTATATCTTTGTGTACTCCATGCTCTTTATAAGCCAAATGTCTCCCATCTCTAAGCTTAATTCGAGGGGCGGTAATGGGTGGACCTCGAAGAGAGCCACAAATGAGAGGAGGGGGAGGGCAGAAGGCCTTGTACAACCATGCTATAAGCCCAATTAATAAAACCACTATAATTTTCCAAGACATTGCTGAAAACACACCAGAGAATATATAAGATTTCTTACGAGAAAAGATGATATCAAGGGACTCTATTACAGGTTTTACTCAGCATTTTCTTGGATGTATGCTCAACACATGTATACATTGGATATGAGAACCAGAGATTTAATCACTAACAGGTTTGGTAACAAATCTTTGTCATTTCAATGCCTAAACTTATAAATTTTATTTCCTAGATAAGAACACATTATACATACATATACATCCATCCATTTTATCCCCACAATAAATCATGTGTATGCACACAAAAACCATATTTAATTTTGTACCAGAGGATTACCCTGAAAAAGGCCAGAATTAGACACAAATAAACAGAAAATAGAATTACTAAAGTTAATCAAAATCTACAGATTCTAAATTATTCCTCAGAATATGCATCAAATTACAGCTAAAATTTCAAGGTACAGGGACCAAGAACATCAGAACAATGAACAATCGAGGCAAAGCCGAACCCATAAGGGCAAAAAGCACCTGAAAATTACGAGACTGAAGGAAAATATTTGTGGGCAGTAGCCGAAGATCTTCTAACTAAACAAGCAGGATCTTCCTGTGGGTTCAGCCACTCAATTGCGTGAGATTGATGTCATTATTTTTCACTATAGTTTAAATTTTTTTCTGGGTGTTGGTTTTTTTTGGAACTTGTGTAGTTGAGTTTGATTATATAATTTGAAAATTGTTCAATGATTGGACACCCATTGACTCAAAATATTAAGAATAAGAAATTAATTTGTGTATTTCGTATAAAGAATTTGGCATTGTTCGATTATAAGTATAAGAAGTTACATCTTTATACCGGATCGGTTCCGGAACCGGATATTTGAAAATAAATAAATAAAAATAATAAAACATGCAAGGCAACGACTTTATAGCCATTGCCTTTGTGAACGTTTGGTAACGGCTTAGCCATTGCCTAACATTCAGATTTTTTATTTTTTTTAAAAAAAATATTATAAATATGTGTTTTGTGATTTGTAAATCCACATATGTTCATTATTTCAAAGTTGTATACTTATATCTCATATTTTTCTCTACATTGTGCTATCTGTATTTTACTTATATAATAATGATATCTTCATTTAACAGCGTTGGTCATAGCCGAGGTCCCGTCCCGGGTCGTCTATTACTTGGTTCATCTTCGGCAATGAATTTGTCTGTGCCAATTCCTGAATTAAATGAAAGTTATGATTTTTTTTTGCTGACATCAATGTTGGTGGTTCATCTATGAACGTCGAAACGCAACAATCCGAACAACCCGCCGAACCTCCTGCTGCGCAAGCCCAAGAGAGAGAACAAGTGGAGTCATCCGAAGCCACTACAACAGCGAGTAGATAACCGACTAATGCCAAAAAAATAAGATATGAGTTCACTTTGAACTCACTCAAAAAGAAGGTACTAATGAATCTATTGCAATATGTAAATTATGTAAGATACAATATTCATATAAAGCTGGTGGTTCCATTGGAGGCACCGAAACATTTAAGAAATACTTAGTAAAAAAATATAATTTTGATGAGACAACATTACAACCATTAGATAGAGAAGCAACACAAGCACATAATGTTCTCAGTGGCACAAATTTTATTTTAACTGCTGAAATTAACCGTATGTCACTTGTTAAATATGTGATTAGATGTGAACTACCTTTTATACAAGCTGAACATGCTGATTTTGTTGAATTTGCTTCGTCTATACAACCCATGTTTAAACATATTTCTAGGCACACACTAAAAAGAAATTGTATGGACGTATTTGCTGAATATAAAAATACATTGTTTGAACATCTTTCTAGTTTGCCTTGTAGGGTTAGCTTAACAACCGATATTTGGATAAATGTAAATTCGGATTCATATCTTGTTATCACTTGTAATCGGATTGATGATAATTGGTGCATGCAAAAACGGATTTTGTTTTTAGATGAGTTAAATTGTGCCCATACTGGTTATGTAATTGCTAAATATATATTCAACACCTGTAGACATTATGGAATTCAGGATAAGATATTTTAAATCACATTAGACAACACTGCGAATAACAATGTTGCGATGCCTGATTTAAAGACATATCTGAAACCAATGCTTGATGGTGTTTTTTAAATATTGGATGTGCATGTCATGTTATTAATTTGGATGTTAAAGTTGGTTATAAGGACAATCACTCAGCATGTATTGAGAAAATGAAATACCGCGCTAAATGGTTACGCGCGAGCCGTGTTAAACGTGATTGGAACAATTAGGTTTATCTAATGGTTTAAAGCATCTTCTTTTTCCATCACCAATAGAAACTAGGTGGAATTCGTTGTACAATATGTTGAATGCTATGTTATCTTACAAAAATATTTTAACTCCATTTTATAATTCATATCAAATTGTATATCATTATATGGTACTTTCAAAGAAGCGACGGAACGCTTCTCCGATGTTATTTATCCAACTTTCTTTTATTTTCTTCCTTTAGTATTTAACATGTTTGATATGTTTATAGAATTTAGAGATAACTATGACTTACATGCTTTTGCTAGTGTAGTGAAAACTAAATTTAAAAAGTATTGGGAACAAATCCACATGTGCAATGAATCGCAACATTGCTAGATCCTAGTCAATGTTTAGCTTCATTTGAGATTTGTTTTGAATATTATGCTAAATTTTTGGGGAAGGTTGTTGACGATCAAAAGACGTCTACAATGCAATTTCTCCAAAATATATTTCAATTGTATTATAATCAATAAGCAAGTGAATCATCGCAACAAAGGGCTGTTGAAGAACAACTACAAGCTCAATCTAGAGGCGGGGGCAACGTTTTGCTTTGGATGCTGGGCAGGAAAAAACTTAAGGGAAAAGAACATTCTACTAGCACGTCGACTGAGTTGCAAATTTATCTGAATTATCAATTTCTAACAGAAGAAAACTTCGACGTCTTACAATGGTGGAAGGTAAATGCACCACAATTCTCTATCTTAGCTAAAATGGCTAGAGACTTGTATGCGGTACAAGCTTCAAGCATCGCTTTTGAATCGGCATTCTCAACATGTGGCCGAATTATTGGAGAATACAGGAGTAGTCTATTTCACATTACTTAAATATTGATTTGAAGCAGGATGTAAGAATAGAAGAGATGGGGTGGTTGACGAATTCGTAAATCATTATGACGAGCAAGAAGAAGATAATGCCAAAACAATACTTATCAACTATGAAGAGTGCTAAATACTAATATCTTTTATTTAGATTTTAACTGTCATCTCTTTACAATTATTTATATGCATTTATATTATGAAATGAAGAAGAAATATATTGAATTTTGATGAATATTATGGAAACATTTACAACATCAAAAAAATAAAAGATTTCAAAATTTTAAAAAGGTGTTCGAAAATAAAAAAAAATTCAAAAAAAAAACATAACGAAATGGATTGGATCGATCCGGAACCGGTTGGAACCGGAACCTGATCCGATCCCTTAACTGATCCAGAGCCTGTCCGATCCGTTAAGCACCCCTATATCCATATATAATAATTTAAGGGATGTATTTATTCTAGACTTTTTTTTATGTAATTTAATAAATTTTTTTAAATGGTTAACTTTTGTGAAGTTGATAGATTTCTATTGACTTTTATAAAATCTCGCGGGGTTATGAAAAGATTTTCATACACTATTGTAGACTTTTTCATAAAATTCTAAAAAACAATTATAGACTGTTCACAAACTCCGCGCTCACAACTTCAGCCCCTTCACCTGCCCCATTTTTACTTGGCACGACATTCGAGCCCTTCAAGATTCTGTTGCCCAAACTCGAGCTTTCAAGTGATGAAATGTCTGTATCCGAAAGGTACAAAGAGGGTCTCAAGAGAAAGCGGCAGAATTCTTGGGGTTGTGATGGGGCATAGATTGCCATCGAGAAGTGGGAGATGGATGCGGCTATGAATTTGGATACGAGGGTTGAGTTGATATTGAGATGCTTTCTGGGTTTTGGAAAAGTGAATTGAGAGATGAGGTGAATTCTTGGGAGTTGAAAAGAAAACAGCTCTCAACTATTGTTTTTTCACATTCAGTGTGTGTCACACTGTGAAATAGAAGTCATTCAAATCTTTAGCATGAGTGAAGGAGAAATTTACCTTTTAAATTTGTACATGGGGCCTTAAGGCTTGTAATTAAAGAATTCTACATAAGTCATTAAAAATCTATTGAAATTTGGATACCTCTAGACTTTTATATAGTCTTTAAAAGTTGAGTTTGAATTAAAACTCTACAAAAGTCTATTTTGGATACCACTAGACTTTTAAGGAGTATATAGAAGTTTAGATTGAATATATCTAGACTTTTAAACTTCATAAAAATCAATAAAATTATATAACCAATATACCCCTTAGTATTGAAAGTGTTGGTGTCATTCAACTGGAATCGTGTAAAAATAAGGAACACGCTTTATTCTTTTAGTAGTTTGTACATAATTTTGCTTTTGCTTTATATATAAGTCTGTCTGTACTTTGTATTCATTTGTAAGATTGATTGAAATAAATATTTCGGAGATTTCCCTCGCACATGTTCGAGCTTCCAACTTGACATGGTATCACAGCGAAGGTTTTTTGATCCAATTTTTTTTCACAGTGCTGCATAATTCCAGCTCTGTTTCTCGATCGTTGATTACTTCTCAAATTTGTTTCACTTCGACGAACAGAGAATTGATCGTGTTTCTTAGTTGTTCAATTGCGTTTCAACTTTTGCAAGATGTCTAATAATCCAAATTTCAATGATCCTCTCTACATTCATGCCTCTGATACTCCGGGTATGAATTTAGTTAATGATCCATTAACTGGTGTAGAAAATTATGTTGTGTGGAGTCGTGCGATGTTGATCGCTCTCAAGGCTAAGAATAAAATTGGTTTCCTGCATCTAATAACACTACATTTGGTGTAATGCTTTAGTGCTCTCGTGGATCATGAATACTGTTAGTAAGGCTATATTTGGAAGAATCGTTTATTCATCTGATTCCTCATAAGTCTGGGTCGAGCTTAAGGAGCAATATGATAAGGTGAATGGTTCACGGATATTTGATTTGCATCGTGATATCGGACGCTTGTTTCAAGGAGATAACATTGTTTCAATGTATTATTGTAAACTTAAACAACTATGGATGGATATTCTTCTTTAGTTGTGTTGCTGTCATGTGAATGTGATGTTACAAGGAAATATATAGAACATGATCAACAACAAAAGCTACTACAATTTTTTATGGGCCTTACTGAGAGCTATAGTCATATCAGGAGCCAACTTCTAATGATGATTCATCTGCCTATTGCTGGCCAAGCCTTTTCCATAATCTCCCAGGAAGAATCGCATCGTTCATTAATGGCCACACCTAGTCCTGTAGTGGAATTGTACTCAAACCAGAACAAACATCCTGCTTCAAAGAAGGAGAACGTCCGTTGTAAACACTGCAATTGGTTTGGTCATTTGAAGGTTAAATGTTATAAGCTCAATGGCTACCCTCATGGTCATCGTTTATACAAGAGACAGAATGTTGGAGTGAACAAAAGGTTGAATGCGTAAAGTAAACGAGTTGTTGCTGATACTAATTTCACTCAAAGTTATCCTCCGGCTAATGCGCAGGGTGATAACATTACTATTCCTCCTACATTGGCCAAGACATAGCATGAGGAGATTTTAAAATTGTTGGGAGCAAATCATACTCAACCATCGACTGAAGCATCAGCCAACATGGCAGGTAAAGGAGCCATTTGTGTTAACACTAGTTCTCTAACTCGATGGATTATTGACACGGGTGCTTGTTGAGCCTTAAACACATTGTTGAGTTTAATGCTTAATTTATCTCCGAATTATTTATGAGTTTTGATGATCAACAAAACTTGTGTTTGTTCTACTAATGTGTCTACTTAGTGTACAAGATGAGATGGTAACAATATTCAATGTTCGATGATTTTGGTGTCCATACGTAGCTAAGAGGATAAGCTACAACTTTGATGGTTACCACAAGTTCGAGAAACAAGATTAGGATGGTTGTAAAGTGGATTGGTTGAAGGAAATCAAAATATTCAAGGACTTGGCAGATCGCCTCAGGCGATGGCAGCCAAGAGGAACATCACCACGCATGTCGACTGAAGCGGCGCCGAGGACCGCGCGCATGGCAAGATCGCCTGAGGCGATGGGTAGAACGCCTGAGGCGATGCAGAGTTCGCTTGAGGCGATGAAGATTTGTGATCAACCAAAGCTACGTTATTGTTTTTTAGTAACGATCGCCTGAGGCGATGTGTGCAAGATTTTGATCGTTGGGGCGCGGCGATGGAGATCCCCCGAGGCGATGACTGAGGTGATTGACGAGTGATTCAAGCCTGATGTGTAGCAACGGCTAGTAGGAGCTTTGGGGGCCTCCAATACTATAAATATGGGTGTTTTGGAGCATTTTGAAGAGAAGAAACAAGTCTATAACTACAAAAAAACTTTGCTTATTCAAATTTATTCTAGCATTGCAAACTTCATACGTTTGTGTTGTATTGGAGTTTGTAATTTATTTCTTCTGTGAAGAGCTTGTGTTCTTCGTGTCGTTACACCGTGAAGGTGTTATTTGATTTATTGTAAGGTCCTCCAACACCGACGCAAGTTGGAAAATTGTATAAGTCATCAACAAGTGAAGTTGGTGCAAGTGTGTGGCTATCCTTGGAGTCCTTAAGGCCAAGAAGACTCGTGAAGAGTGTGGGTAACTCGGGAAGAGTTTTGTGTGGCTATCCTTGGAGCCCTTAAGGCCAAGAAGACTCGTGAAGAGTGTGTTGCTCGTGAAGAGTTGTTTACTCGGGAAGAGTGTGTTGTGGCTAACTTGGAGCCCTTAAGGCCAAGATCGAAGTTTTTATAATGGAACCTCGGTTGGACGTTTTCTAGCTGGGAAGATGAGACGTAGGCGATTCATCGCCAAACTTCTATAACAAATTCTCTTGTTCTTTATTGCTTTATTTATATTACGCATTTATTTATTTCTTCATTTTCTTTATTTGTCGATTGACTTAAAGTTTTCCGCAGCGCAAACTCGACTATTTTGCAAATTCATTTGAAAATGCTAAAGTAGCCAAGGAACCTCATTCACCCTTCTTCGGTTCCAACAGTGCTAATGAACATATGTGCGGTACTTTTCTATTATTAAAAGATTCTTGTTCTATAGGCAACTCCATTAACTCAGTGAGTTTACCAAATGGAGACAATCTTTCAGTCAATGCCACTGGTTCAGTAGCCTTAACTCCTCACATACTCTTTTCAAAAGTCCTTTATGTTCCTAGCTTTAGGTTAAATTTACTATCTGTTTCTAAACTTGCCCAAACTCAAAATTGTTCTGTCGTGTTCTTTCCCTACTTTTGTTTGTTTCTGTTATTGGTTTCATTTGGCATAAAAGTTTAGGACACTTGTATTTACTACGAACGAAATCATTTCTTTTTATACAGAAGCATGTTCATTTACAACATTGTTCTGTATGTCCCATTTCGAAACAATCGAGACTCAAATTTCCCGCTGTTAGTTCTTTCAAGGCTACATAGATATTTGAGTTAATACATGTTGATATTTGGGATCCCTTTAATACCCCAACTTATAATGGAGAGAAATTATTTCTTACTATAGTTGATGATTACTCTCGATGCACTTGGGCCTTTCTTATGCAATAAAAGCTTGATGTTCTTAGCAAGCTTCGATCTTTTTTTCTTATGGTTGACACTCAATTTTCAACCAAAGTTAAAATCATTAGAACAGACAATGCATGTGATATTTTTCAAATCCGAATGCAATCTTCTTTTTTCACTCTTGGCATTGTCCATCAGAGTTCATGCCCTTACACCCCACAACAAAATGCTGTGGTTGAACGCAAACATCGACATATTTTAGACATAGCGAGGTCTCTTCGATTCCAATCCTACATTCCTCTCAAATTTTGGGGTGATTGTGTTCTAACTTCGGTTTACTTAAACAATCGAACTCCAACTCCTTTGTTAAGCCATTAAAGTCCTTATGAGGTTCTCTTTCACAGGCCACCATCTTATCTTCATCTGCGTGTATTTGGTTGCCTTTGTTACGCTTCCCATCTACCTATATTGGATAAATTCTCCTCATAGCATGCCTTATGTTTTCTTAGGCTATTCTATCACTCAAAAAGGCTATTAAGTTCAAAACCTTGAAACCAAAAGAACTTTCATATCTCGAGATGTGGTGTTTCATGAGGAAATCTTTCCTTGTGCTAATGCAACTTCTCCTTCTCCAGTTTTTTGCAACACAAATTCACCTTTCTTGGATGATCCTTCATCTTCTGATTCCATATCACACCCAACTTCTTCACAACCTTCTAGTTCAGCCCATTCTCCTATCGCCCCTAGGAGATCTTCACGCCATACTCGACCTCATGTTTGGTCCAACGATTATGCTTGTTCCACTCTGCCTCAAAGCAATCAAACAAGCTGCCTTTATCCTCTATCAGCCACAATGTCATATTGCAAGTTTTCCCCCTCTTACCAAAGTTTTTAACAATTTCATCTGACAAAGAGCCTTCATATTATCACCAAGCCATCAATGATCCCCGATGACTGTTGGCTATGGAACTTTAACTTAATGCTTTAGAATCCAATCACTCATGGGACATTGTTGTTCAACCTTCTCATATTAAACTAATCGGTTGTAAATGGATTTATAAGATTAAAGGACTTGCAGATGGTATCGTGGATAAATTTAAAGCCCGCCTTGTTGCTAAGGGATACACAACAATTTGGTATCGATTACCACGATACGTTTTCCCCACAGCCAAGATCGTTACTATTCGATGCTTACTCACTCTTGCAGCTGCTAAGAATTGACCACTTTACCAAATGGATGTCAACAATTCATTTCTTCAAGGTTAATTGAATGATGAAGTTTACATGACTCTTCCATTGGGTTATCATGTTAAGGGGGAGAATCAAGTATGTCGTCGTTTACAAAAGTCCTTGTATGGATTGAAGCAGGCTTCTCGCCAATGGAATTCTAAATTTGTCGGGGTGTTGACATAGGCTGCTTATTTCAATCACAATTTGTTTACTCTTTGGTGCTAAGCCTTTTGACAAACCGATAGAGCAAAATTTACGGCTTACGACTGTTGATCTTGACAATGTACTACATAAGGATGGTGTCATCTCAGTTCCTGATCCACTTTTGCATAACCCTGAATCATATTAGCGCTTGGTTGGCCGCTTGATCTATCTAACTATCACGCATCCCGATATTTCGTATGTTGTTCAACATCTGAGTCAATTTATGAATGCGCCTCAACAATCTCATATGGACGCAGACTTCCGTATTGTGCGATACCTCAAAAATTCACCAGGCTCCGGGATCTTACTTCCCTCACAAAATTTATTCTTATTGACAGTGTATTGTGATTCCGACTGGGTTACTTCTCCTCTCACACGTCGCTTTCTTACCAGTTATTGTGTTAAATTAGGGGATGCGTTGGTGTCTTGGGAAACTAAAAAAAACAAAGCGTCGTTTCTCGATCATCAGTCGAGGCCGAGTATCGTGCAATGGGAATTACAGCATGTGAAGTGGTGTGGATTATTGATTTATTACAAGATATGGGTATCAAATGCAAAACACATGTGGCTTTACATTGTGATAACAAAGCGGTATTGCATATTTCCGCCAATCCCAATTATCACGAGAGAACGAAGCACATTGAAATCGACTCCCACCTAGTCCGAGACAAGATTCAAGAAGGCATCATCAAGATGGTTTATGTTTCTACATCGCATCAGTTGGCGGATATATTTACAAAAGTCTTAGGTAAAAATCAACACATGTTTTTTTATGTCCAAACTTGATGTTCTTGATCTACATCAAGCTTGAGGGAGAGTGTTGATGCCATTCAACTAAAGTCGTGTAAAAATAAGAAAGCACACTTTATTCTTTTAGTCGTTTGTACATAATTTTCTTTTTGCTTTGTATATAAATCTGTACTTTGTATTCATTTGTAAGATTGATTGAAATAAATATTTCGAAGATTTTCCTCCCACGTGTTCGAGCTTCCAACTTGACAGAAAGAAATGCTTTTATATTTATAAGCTGATTTTCAAAGTATTTGCAGTTGGAAATTAATGAATATAATATTTAGTGAAATTTAGAATTTGAAAAATTAAAACAAAAAAAGTGCGTGCAATGTTTAGTTTTATTTTTGAATTTGAAAAAAAAAAAAGATTGGAGTAAATATTTTAAGAAATAGTTTGAGGAGACAAAAATATATATTTAATGTAATTTTTATATAAAATTAGTTTTAAAGTGAATATAAAATTATAGTTTTAAAGTGAATATCAAATTATTGAGGATTATGCTTAGTTTTAAAGTGAATATAAAATTTTTATATCTAAAATAATAAAAAAAAATATTATATTGTATTCTAAATTAAAAATGGTTATAAATGTAGACGATGACTGAAAGTGAGATAATTCAAACTTTTTTCGGGAATTAGCCAAAAATTAAATTGGATATATAAAGGATAAATAATAATTTACAAAAAATATTCTGAACAACCAACTAGTGGGTGACACTTTTTCTAGAATTTATTAATATATCGTCGGTGGAGTGTGCTATTGAAATTAGATGGAGTCGTTGACCAAACATGTGTGAATATCAATTTCTAGTCCAAGATTTTTTATTAAAAAAAAGAAGAAAAAAAAGAGAGAGTCGAGATTTGGTTGCTTTTTACAAACCACGAGTAAGTTCAGCTCACACATATATCATAGTCTTTAAACCTGGTTCAAACATTGACCACGTTCAAATGAAATGGATAATCGTGTTATTGGTTCAATCAGTTAATCGTAATTGAATCAATTAGGTTAAGTTCTATCAAATATCAAACTAAATATTTTATTATAGAAGTATAGCCATGATAATTAATATTTACCATACAAAAACTCAATAAAAACCATTTTATATACTCTACAAAACAAATTATTAGAGTATTGTCAATGATAAATATTCATTAACAAAACTTGTACTGAACAAAACAAATATAAAAAAGTTTAACATATAACAATTTATTTGTATTCTGATAAATGTATATGACTGACTTGTTTATTGTAGAAAACAACTTAAGAGTCTGAATGCATCCATGTAGTAATATCAAAGAATACGATAAACTTTTATACTATAATACAAGAATACAATGGATTTTGAAGTTTTAATAACACTTTTATTTTGGGCTACACAAAAAACGTATGTTAAAATTGTATATATATGTCTGATTTATAATAACATAATAGTATCATCATATTAAATTATTTGTTAATATTGCTTAGGGTAAATTGTCAATAGTCTCAAACTTTTAGGAGTAAACAAATATAACCCCGCTAAAATTATTTTTAATAAAAATGGTCTCAAGACCACTTTCCTACGAATTGACTCTCTCTGCCCTTTATTTACATGTTCGATAAAATGGCATTCCTTTCTTTCATTAACGGAGATGTACGCGTCCATTTTTAACGAAAAAATGATATTGCGATCCTTTTTATCCAAAAAATTAATTTGGTGTGACCATATTCGTTTACAAGTTATTATTGCAAATGATACTATTAAACGAGATCATTTTTATAATTTACCACATTATTTACACCACATTTTGTAGTAGGAAATAACCCGACGGATTTCTAACAATTGAGTCACTAGTTTTAACAAAAGCTTACCGATTTATTTGGGTTCTTATGAATCACCTAAGAGCCGGTTAATAAAAAACTCAGACAAATGTATCTAAATTCACGGTTTTTTCGGTACTATGCATGTATCTATCACTGTTCCATTTCGTATCTTTGATTTTCAGATACATGTAAAGGCTAAATTTTGCTGCGATGCAAAAACTATTCATATTATGGACAATACTAAATGAATCGGGTGTTCGAAAAATGAGACATTAAAAATATGTGATGTCTGTAAAGATAAATGTCGAGAAATAGGAAGTTAAAACAGTTGGTAAGCGAGCAGTCGAAAGTTCGACATGACTCAAGTGGCAAACTTGGCATCTCCAGATGTTGAGAAATCTGCATTCAAGACATTAGTTGTCTCATAACATGAACAGAGGCGGATGCACATGAAGGTGAGGGAGGACAAGTCTCCCATCGTATTAGTCCTAAAACTATGACTCCAAAATCTGTAGATTACGCCATCTAAAATTGTATTTTACCCACAAAAATATTTTTCTTCTAGCTTTAATATTATTTGCGTCCCCTCAACCTTCCAAATTTGCCTCGGAATATGAAGATAGTCTAAAGACGGTTCAAGCCGTAAAGGTTATCTAGCATTGTTGCCTCGGATTTTGGTACGGTAGACGTGTATTTCATCCGAGCACCAAACAATATACAAAAAGTAAATGAGATCAGATTTTTTACGTGGAAAACCCCCCAAAAGATGGGGAAAAAACCGCGGGACCTAGTCCGGTACAAATTTCACTATAAGCAAGTGTGTGATTTACAGTGTTCTTTACAAGAAATGAGCTAAGAAATGAAAATGGTGAAGGGGGAAGACCTCGGCTGCTGCTTGTTCTTGAGGAGGAAGGAGACACGCTCTCTTTTCCCCCCCAAGAAAGAGGTGTTGGCCTTCCCCATGCCCTCTCAACCCTCCAGCCTGCTCTCTCATGGAAAATCCCTCTCCTTGCTTGGTGAGAGTTATCTGGTATTTATATGAGAATGGAGGAGACAACCTGTAACTACCTACCCAAGGTCTAGGGGACATTGTCTGATGCTGAAGGTAGGGGTCAGAGCCCTAGTGCTGGGGACCACAGACAACTATTGCACTCTTTGTACGATTTCTGCAGCTTTTAAGATATTATCCGTGTACGGAGATATGTTCTGTGCCTCTGATTTATGAGATCACTCCTCAGGTGTAGATCTCCCTGGAGGCCGACCTGGGGGTGGCCGAGGCGGAGGTCATCCTCGAGGCCGACCTGGGGTGGCCAAGGTGGAAGTCATCCACGCGGCCGAGCTGGAGGTCATCCTCGTGACCGACCTGGGGTGGCCAAGGTATAAATCATCTCGAAGCCGAGCTGGAGGTCATCCTCGTGGCCGACCTGGGGTGGCCAAGGTGGAAATCATCTCGAGGCCGAGCTGGAGGTCATCATCGTGGCCGACCTGGGGTGGCCAAGGTGGAAATCATCTCGAGGCCGAGCTGGAGGTCATCCTCGTGGCCGACCTTGGGTGGCCAGGGTGGAGATCTTCCCAAGGCCGAGCTGGAGGTCATCCTCGTGGCCGACCTGGGGTGGCCAGGGTGGAGATCTTCCTGAGGCCGACCTGGGGGTGGCCATGGTAGAGGTCTCGCCCAAGTCAGGTCTTGCACAGTCCATACTTTTACCAGGGTAACACCAGTATCCCCCCTCTAGTCGAGCTAGTGTAACGTTGTCTCGATTGTTCGGGTATTTTGGCAAGACCTGATCTGTTACTTGTGCAGGGATGACATCACGTTTGTCCTGAACTCCAGAAATAATAAACTGAGGACATAAAGTCTCTCGACCTGATCTCCAATATAATAAATATGAGCGGATAATGCTTTCCCGACCTGAGCTCCGGAAATAATAAATATGAGCCGGTAATGCTCTCCCGACGTGAGCTCCAGAAATAATAAGTGAGCGGATAATGCTTTCCCGACTTGAGCTCCAGAAATAATAAATGTGAGCAGATAGTGCTCTCCCGACCTGAGTTTCGGAAATAATAAATATGAGCCGGTAATGCTCTCCCGACCTGAGCTCCAGAAATAATAAGTGTGAGCGGATAATGCTTTCCCGACCGGAGCTCCAGAAATAATAAATGTGAGCAGATAGTGCTCTCCTGACCTGAGTTCCGGAAATAATAAATATGAGCCGGTAATGCTCTCCCGACCTGAGCTCCAGAAATAATAAGTGAGCGGATAATGCTTTTCCGACATGAGCTCCAGAAATAATAAATGTGAGCAGATAGTGCTCTCCCGACCTGAGTTCCGAAAATAATAAATATGAGCAGATAGTGCTCTACCGACCTGAGCTCCGGAAATAATAAATATGAGCCTATAATGCTCTCCTGACCTGTGCTTTTAATTGGTGCCAGGGCCTCATACACCTGGGCTTAAGCATGCAGGGCGGACCTGTGCTTTTAATTGGTGCCAGGGCCTCATACACCTGGGCTTAAGCATGCAGGGCGGACCTGTGCTTTTAATTTGTGCCAGGGCCTCATACACCTGTGCTTTAGTGACAGGGATGACCTGCACTTTTAATTGGTGTCAGGGCCTCATACACCTGGGCTTTAGTGACAGGGATGACCTGCACTTTTAATTGGTGCCAGGGCCTCATTGATAAGTGTATTTTATACACTTATATTTCTTCTTATTTTGCATGGTTTAGTGTTAGTTTTCGATCAGAATTACGCTTTTGGTTTTGTTATGTGTTTTTTTGTAGGAATCCAGGTAATTACATGTTTTGTGGACTAAAAGGGTGCTAATGACGGAAAGAACGGATGAATTGAAGCCAAAAATCTACAATATCAATCATGGCAACAGGCGTAAAGACGCCTACTTTGAGGCGTAACTACGCCTAGCCCACGACAATTGAGTTTTTAAACGCCTCATACAGGCGTAACCACATAATTTAAAGCAGCAAAAAAATTATTTAATGACTTGTTTCTTTGCTTCTGCTTTTACCTGCTGCTTTTCAGAGAAACAATTGATATTTGTCTGAAAAACAGATAAACAGCTCTAAAAAGTATTTACAAATACTCACTAAGTACTATATTGTTTATGCTCTTGACGCCCTCTTACCTATTTATTCGTGTTTTCAGGTCTCTAGTAGCAGAACAAGCCATCGGAGACTGATTTGTTACATACAAATATTGTGATTCCCGCCAATAACTGAAGACGTCACTCAGTAATTACAACTACATCCATATTTCTCCATTTTCAGTAGCATCAAGTGCCATGATGGGGATTATGTTTGAAATTCATGAGCTCCAAATAGAACGTGGATAATTTTGCTGGCAATGCGACATTCCCTGTGCTTAAGTGGGCTCGGGGGAATTTCCATCAATAATCAACTATGTTGAACCAACGTTCCAAAAAATCACGTAGTGTCGAATGTTTCTCGGACGCCGGACATAGGCACGACAGAACATATGTGTAACACAGTATCGGACACTCTATGTGGCGCGTCCATAATTTTTTTTCTAAAAAAAAAATATTCGACACGTGTCAGACACACCGTGGGCACGACAAGACACGAGAAAATTGTTTTTTTTTAAATAATAATAAAATGTTAAAAACTTATAACTGTTTTTTTTATAGAAAAAATGTTAAAAATTATAACTTTTTTACGTAGTTTGGTGTAGTTTGAGTGATATTTGGTGTAGTATGAGTGGTATTTGACGTAATATAAAAAACAATGTTAAAAAAATATCACTTTTTTTTTATGTTTATGTAGTTTGAGGGGTATTTGATGTACATTTTAATTAGTGAATGTCTGAATGATGTGTCTACAACTTTATATCATTTTCAATTTTGTTATTCAAATATTTGATAATGGAACTTTTTTTGTATTTCAGTATATTATAACATAGTGTATAAGTAGAATATATATATAAATTATTATTATATCTTAGACGTTTCTTATACTGTAATTTTAGAAAATATGTGTCTATCCATGCAATACAGATGAACAATATCAAACATATTCACGAATTATGATAATCCAGAACTGCATTTTAATATTCAAGTTACCCAATGCCATTTCAAGTTATGACTCGGGATAAAGTTCTAATTATCAACTTTCGGGCCTCTCACAGCTTTTGTGATACCGGAACGGAGCCAACAGAAATTAAAAGAACTACAAATTTAGGATTTTTGGCAACGAACCTCACTGATTTTTCAAATAGATAGTTTACACCAATGTATTTTTAAAATAGGTCGTTTATCTCTTGTTATTTTCAAAATATACAGTTTATTCCATGTGTTTTGAGAATACATAGTTTACCTCTTGGTTTATAAATTGGTTCAAAACATCCCTCCATATACGGGTTTAGTGTGCTATATTTTGTAAACCATATTATTAGAGATAGCAAATTGCCACTTCCTCACAAATTTAGCTCACCACCAGAGTATTTTCCTATGGGTAAAGAAACACCACCAGAGAGGAATAAAACTTGGGATACAGGGCAAACGAACTCACTCACCACTCTTGGCTTCCATCGAAGAGATACAGAGTTGAAAGAGAGAGCTTTAATTTTACTCAAGAAAGATTCAAAGTCTGCTTGTTTTCCTGATACAAAAATTTATAGACTAATGCGAGAATCAAACTCATTGTTTCCAGATTTAACTTTTTAAATTCCATCTTGGGAAACCAGTATATGAATGAAAGAACCTTGACTTCTCTTGGCTCAAGCATTGAGGTTAACGACACTCCCGTGACATTTTGTATGGATAAAACACAAAGATCCTCGATTATAAACCATGTTCAGGACTTAACTAAATAAGTTCTTCATGATTGTTGAAGTGTCGAATATAATTGTAAGTAAAATTTAGTACAAGAAGATATACATTATAAAAAGTAATTGATCCTTCGAAGTTAATAATGTCTGTCAACCAGTTCCTGGGGCCGGAAGGTTCAGATCCAAAGACAAGCCATTACCATGCTTGTTCAAATCTTCGTTCTCGTCCTCAATCACTTGATTGTGCTCTTCAATATAAAGGCATGCTGCAGTCGGGTTCGAAGACGGACTCACCAGCCCGGACCGGTGCCGTCTCATGTGTCCTCCTAGGGCCTGGCCGGAAGTGAACTCCGCCCCACAATGCAAGCACGTGTGAATTCTTGGAGATGGAGCTGATTTCGGGGTGGCGAAATCCTCGGTGGTGGGAAAATTGTTCAGTTGAAGAGAGAGATAATTGGAGGACATTCTTTTTTTAGAAGATAATGATGGTGGTGATCGGAAATCATTTTCATTAAGAGACAATGCTGCTTTTCTCTCATTTTTTGGCTTCTTATGGCTGGCACGATGGCCTCCGAGGGCCTGAAAGGAACTAAAAGCGCGGTTACACGTCTTGCATGCATAAAAGCACGCTCGTTTTGCCTGCTGGTTACCTCCACCGCGCTGTAGGATGGCTGTGGCGGCATTGCTGTTCTGTGGGTGACCAGAGAAATGGCCCTGGGCTAATAAAATTAGGCAGCGGGCGGTTTCTTCTACTCCTCTGGTGGTGCTCTCCTCCGAGGAGATAGAGGCATTGAGATGGTGGTGTTTGTCTGAGATTGTGGCCACGTTGTGATCTCCGGCAGCGGAGGGTGGCCCGGTGGTGAAGGTTATGGGGGAATGAATCATATATCGTTTGGTGCGCTTGCCCCTAACGATGGGGAAGAGGTCTTTATCCTCTTCAGACTCCATGCCCCACCTTCTCCACCAGAACCACCATTAACATGCAAAATGAACCTTACAATTTGCTTTACTTCAAACTTTTTTGGAGAAATTAAAGGACAAATTGAGGTCAGGGAACCGAAGAGTTTTGTGTGTTGGATCAGTTGGAATTTTATACAGCCCCTCCTCCATCGTTGGATTACACACACACACTCACACAACATATATATATAGTAATCTTGTGCAATTCTAAGTTTTTTAGGACATGTATTTCCAATGCTATCACTTTAGTTCAGGTCATACATTCGTAAATTCTTATGTGCACCGGGTTTGGACATCGCATATCATTAATACAAAAAAATGAACTAAATCGATATGTCAACCAAGGTTATTCAAATCATGGTAAACCAATTTTCTTTATGTCAATCCATACGTTGGGACCAGACTCTGACTTTCTTAATGGATTAAAACCGAACTTTGACTATCTATTTGAAAAACAAAACAAAAAAGGCTAAATTAGAGGGTGACTTTAGAATCTTCCCCTTTATTTTGCCTTCCCGGGGATCCTCTGTATCTATGAATTATAATGTAGGTGAAATTTTTGGTGTCTGTGATGTCAAGGACTTAGAATCTGAGGTAGCCATTGCTGGAAAAACATTTAATCTCTGTTCTTAGCTCAAGACTTGGATGAATGGCCCTTTTATCATTTCTTTTAATTCCTAGTATTTTTTAGCATTATATTCTGGGGAGCTGTGGTGGATTTGCTTTAGAGCTGTCAGGGGTCGACCCACCAGATAGGTGGGGTTGGACCAAAAATTTTCCAGCCCGTCTCAATCCATTTGGGTTGGTGGTTTGGACAGATTGGTCGGTGGGTTGTGTCAATTAATTAATTTATAATAAAATTTTGATTAATTAATTAAAATATGATTTATTAGTAATTTATTTAATACTTTTAATTCAGTAAAATATTTTAAATTAATTTTTTTATTTTTTTATTTTTTCTTGTATTGCCCTATCAAACCCGTGGTCTGCCTCGGATTTAGTAAAATATTTTAAAATAATATTTCAATTTTTTATTTTTTCGTGTGTTGGCGGATCTAACCCGGTGTCTGTCTCGGTTTTGGGGTTTTTCAACCCGTCGGTAGGCGGACCCAAACAGGCCAGTTTTGTTCGGGTCGAGCTGACCCATTTTGACAGCTCTAGTTTGGTTTCATTGGAAAATCATATATCTAATCATGTACCTCTGAAAAGAAATATCAATTCACGGCTAATTTAATAAAATAATATAAAAAACAAAAAAATTCAAAAATATTAAAACAAAAATTTATGTTTCTAAGATGAAACGCGAACCAAGTTCGCGATTCTAACTATGAACAGTAAGAATTGCGAACTCGGATCGTGTTTTTACTGTTCACGTTTTTTTTAACAACTTTTTCAATTTTTTTAACAACTTTTTATTTTCCGGTTTTTTTAATTAAATTGAATGAAAATTTTAAACATTGTAATTGTCAAAATTCTCAAGTTTATTCCTTCTTCTATAAATCACTTATGTAATAATTCTCTGAAATAAGTTCAGACTTGTTCAAATTTCATTAATGTTTCTTACTAATTTTGGGTAACCTGTTTGGAATGAGTTGTACTGATTGGCACTGATTTTGTCCAATGTGACGTATTGTTCCCCCACATCAAATAATAATAATAATAAAGCTGCCCACGATCATTATTATTATTATTATTATTATTATTATTATTATTATTATAATACTTAAAAAAAATTATTATTATTTTGTCCTATGGCGTCATAATTGAGTTCACTTGTAAAATAATCATAGTCACATTTATTGAATAAGTGAAAGAAAGTTAAAAGGCTATTTTTTTTTTAAAAAAATATTTGAATGATATATTAGGAACTTAAGGCTATTTCTAAATACAAAGTTAAATTAAGACTAAAATTCATTATGGTAGTTTATATGAGGCCTTTTTTGAAAATTTCTCATTTGTTTTTACAAAAATTTGAAATTTTAAATTTAAAAAAAAAATTACTGTTCACAGTAAGAATCGGTTCGCGTTTCACCTAAAAACGTAAATCATTTTTTTTAACTTTATTTTTGAATTTTTTATTGTTTATATTATTTTATTAAATTAGCCATCAATTCAAGAGAAATTTTGACCAACGACTTGAAAAGAATTTTTGTTTTAAAAAAAATTTCCCTTCAGGTCATTTGCCAAACCAGCCCCTTTTAAATATTCATTCATCAGCAAGTCATATATTTGAACTTTTAACCTGTGTTTCAGAACCTTATATCCATAAAGAAGTATCAGCCTTCACCTTTTTTTTTTTATACTCTTTGTTATATTATATTTCAGGCAAATTAGTGCGACCAAACAGATGGTTTCTGAAGAATCCCTTGCCACGGAAAGAAAATCTAGTGATTATGTTAGGAGTGGTGTATAGAAAGGAAGCAGACCCTTGCTGGAAAGAATCAATCTGTAAATCTCAGCACCCTTCATAATTTTATTCCCTAATTTTTGACAAGATTACGCTGTCATACATTTTCTGCCAGTGAAACTTGGAAAAGGGAGTCAAAGAAATCCTCTCGTCTCCAAAGAAACACTCTTTTGGAATTAGTGAAGTCTTACATCGTTGCTTTTGTGAAAATCTTAGTGTTTCTCGGTTCATCGGTTGTTTCTTTTTCTTTTCATAGGCCAGAAGTTCCCTTCGCATGGATTGGAATGTTGAATCTGTAAAGGGATGCTGCTTTTGACCGAGTATAGATTTGAATATTGTAGGATCAAGCTTTTACCGTTTTACCAAAAGCTGTAACTTTTGATAATGGTGCAACTATAATATTTTAAACCATATAGCAGCTCAAGCACCACGTTTCGATCGCTCTCCAATCAGGGACAATTATTGCACTTCAACAATATCTCTCCCAATAATACACTACCTTGCAACCCAAAAGAATCGAACACATGACCTTAGCTCTGATACTAATTGTAGGATCAAGTTATTGCATCTTTACCAAAAACTGCAACTTTTTTGGCAACGTGTAACTCTAGTCTTTTTAAATCGTATAGCAGCCAAAACCCCGATTTCTACAGCTCTCCAAACAAGGCCAATTATTATACTCCAACAAACATTATACGAAATTTTCAAGTGTTACCAAATTCATATTCTGATGATGTCAAATCTTCCTTGGGATATTGCCTTGTTTCTCCAGCAAGAAAAAAATTAAAATTTTACATGAATCTCTTGGAAAATTGACATTTTGAACCCCCAAAATATATTTCATTAAATAATTTCCCCCTTCCCAAGATTTTTCAGTCCGCTTGGTTAAAAAATTGTGTTATGGCTTGAGCTCAGATGTGGTGGCACTCCCTACATATCTATCAAAAAATGGTTTTCATATAGTTCTAATTTTAATACCGATTTGGGGGTTCTCTACAAATAATAACCGACATAAAATCTTAGCATACTACGAAGTGAAACACAACATAACTTGGTAGATGAACTCACACGATTCAGTTTGCTTCAACCTACAAAAGAGGCATACAATTTGATTCCTATTCATTTCCATGGATCAAGACAATCAACCTCTATATCAATCAGAATTCAGGACCTAACAATGTTCGTCACATGAACTGAATGGGAGCGGACGATTCCTCGCCTCTCCCTTTTCGGAGAATGGATGCAATCACAAGCAAGAGACTGAATGAGTGGGGCCCCCGAAAGCACATGCAGGATAAGCAGGTGGTTCAAAAGACTGTCTAAAAAAGGGTCCGGTCCAGAATTTCACAATTTTAGATTAAAATGTAACTAAACCAAACTTTACAGATTTTTCAGTTTTAGCTCTTTCGGATTTCGATAATTATAATTTTTTAATTTGTTTTCCAGCATCATATTCATCCGCACCCTGCAGTTTTGAATGTAAGCAAGTGACAAAAAGCAGACTGGTTGACGGGTCTCCAATTTGCAGCATGTTGGAGAATACCAACACGTGCGAGGATGCCAATCCAAAATTAAAATACTGTTGGAATAAAGTTCTTGTAGAATTAGCCTCCAAGTAAGTAATGAACAAAGAAGACCGCACATCATAAATTCACTTCAAAACTTAGCTTATCCGCTTCCATTATTAGGAATGGTATGGTATGTACAATGTGACAGAATAATTTTAGACTCTCAAACTTACTCAAAATTTACGCACCTCAATAAGCTTGAAGCCGTGTCAGAGTTCGAAATAATGAAGGCTTCAGCATGCAGCATCCGATGTTAATAAACTCGCCATTGTGGGGCCTCTCATTCTCCAAGAATGTGTTTCAGTTAGTATATTGCTGTCAGCAGGAAGTATTTGAAATTGCTGGAAAGAATTTACATATGCTTTGGCAGGTAAATCTCTCTAGACAATAGACTCAGCTGTCGAGCGACCAATAAAATTAAAGGTCAACGATTCGAGGGCATGGAATTCCTACCCTCCTAGTGTTTTTTGTCTATATCCATGCTTTAACCGGTCAAGTAATTTCTCCCTTGTTTTCCTTTTTTTGTCCATCTTAAGGCGATACCTTTCTTCCCTCTCTCTTTCGTATACACCTTGCCAGTAAACTTCTCCTGTTAATGGCCACAGCCATGTTTTGTATGGATGATCATTGTCATCTGCAGCCTCTGCAAGGTCTTCGTCCATACTTTTCAATAAGGTAATATTGAAGTACTTTACCCACATAGATCCTTTACGTTGTTCAATAGGATGTTGTTCTTGCAATAAACCGGAATGGGGATCGACGTACACCATCTTCCGTGCGCTGTGGTAAGCCCATACATTCACCAATAGTTCCAAAAGTCGACAATAACAGTGCCTCTTCTGTAACAAAAAAGAGTATCACATGAGAACCATTCTTATTTCATTGTGGTAATTTACCGAACTGTTGAAAAGCCTAACAAAGCATAGACTCACCTCTGGCATTGAAAAACCTAGCAAGCAGTCGTATGTCTTGCTCAAGTTCATGTGTAGACCATGAAGAGAGTCCACAAACATCCTGGGGTCATCACATTGCAGTTTAAACAGTAAGGGTGGTTGGACTGCCTTGATGTATGGCATGTATGATACAATAAGCGTAAATATATGACTGGGACCTTATTCATACAATCTTGGATCTACCTAGGGGTGTGTTAGATTCCTGATCTGATAAACAATTTCACAAAACATCTCACCGCAAAAATACCTGGAAAACATAATGAACTCCAGAAAGGAAGAGGTTGGCATTACCCAACTGTGCAGCGCCGACCAATGACCTCCACCTTCGGGCATTGGCGGAAGAGCTTCTATATTTGATGGTAATCCATACATTCTGCGAAATGTGTCTTCAAAGGTGGTTCTGCATGTTTGAAAACAGAGGAATTGCAATCATTGTTTCTATAATCTTGAAATTAGACAAAGCTCCGCTTGTTACTTAAAAGGTTCATTACACAATCCTGATCCCGTAGAAAAAACTTCTCAATGAGCCATTCTCAGATAGTCATGATCCGCTCAATGGATCCGATAGATAATCCTTCACTGGTCATAAGAAGATATTCAAACTTAATTCACCAAGAACAAGGTCACTTACAACTTCTTTCAAGAGAGGAACAACCGTTTGGTACTTCGCAAAACTATTAATCGATCTAAAACTAAAACATGATTTTATTTGAAGAATGGTCGAGAACTGATTTAATATCCACAGAAGATTAAGTAATGTAACACTTACCGACACCTTCCCCCATTCACAACATCGCATGTGGACCAAAATGTAAGCAGATCATTGCTTCCTACAATGCCACCATCCATATCCAAACACGCCCAATAATATATCACGTCTCCTCTAGAGTTTTCTTGTATTGTTTTCTCCAAAGCTTCTTCTGCTTTTTTTGATAAAGATACCTGCCAAGTGAAAGCAAGTATAGCAAATTAAATTTGCGACAAGCATCCATGACAATAATATATTTTTGAATTCTAAAATCAGACTGGAGCAGATAGAAGAGGTCTTTAATATTCGTTTGACTTTAAATATCAAAAGCATGGTGTTTACTAATGACGGTATATATTTTTGTCTTAAATCACACCTTCCTCCCAGCAGCACGCCATGACTGAAATCCAATCCATGGCCGCTTGTGAATGTCATCGATTCCATTAGCAATTGCGAACATTCCTCCAATCTCACAGAGGATATCCCGATAATATGAATCATTCAAGATAGAAAGCCGACCAACAGCACCCACATCATCTGAGTTCAGTCTCTGGCCTCTAGTAGACTAACAAAAGCCAAAACACGAAAGGGATTGATGAAATTACAAACTTAATTCACATAAAGATGAAGACAAATATCTAACTGAAGTACTGAACTAATATAAATGATTTGCCAAATCTCATTAAATGCAAAAAGCGAGCAATACCGCCGCATGCATAAAATGATAAACCATATAGCAAGTTAAAATGTGTCAACCAGGTTCATAGAAACTTACAAGACTTAATCCACGGTATAATGAACCATGGTGTAAAAATTGCCTGCTCCCAGCACCATTGTAGATCTCATAAATGCACACTGGCTGCCCAGTTCTTTCAAGCTCACCTTCATCTCTCTCGTTTGTTTCAAACTTAAGCTTTTCAGACTTCCGAGCATTACGATAAATGTCATCCCATTCACCAACATGTTTCTCCATTCTTTCATCAATCTACAAAGCAAATATGATGCTTCAGCTAAACGGGAAAGAGGTGATTAGGAATTTATGCGTTGGAAAAAGCTGCAACACATGAAAACGATGGCGTACCTCCTCCCTTTCAAGCCTCTCAACTTCCTCAGAGCTTTCTATTTCACTCAAAATATCCCAGTCCAACACTGTTGGGATATCCTCGTTCAAATCTTCGGGGTTGCTTTCCGAGACAGTTTTTAATTCAAAAATATTTATCATGTCTTTTTCAAGGTCAAAAACAATGCTGGAATTTACCCCCAAAGAACCTTGTGGATACAGATTTTCCATGTCCCCAGATGTTTCTGTTCTGAATAGACTCCAGTGCCACACACTATGGTTCAGCTGAGCAGCATGGCTAGGCAGCAGAACATCTGATGGAAAATTAAAGACATCTTCCAGAAGCTTTGCGTACCGGAAGATACATTCTGGAGCAAACATGTTTTTGGCAAGCAGCTTTCCAGTGGAGGCAATTGAATATGCAAGTTCAGATAGTTTTCCCTCAGATAAAAGAAGTGAAAAAGCATTTTTTAATGCATCCGGATCATTTCTCGGATAAATTTTAACATGAACTCCGTCAATAACCTAAAAGTTCAGTAGATTAAAAATTAAAAAAAAAAAAGAGTTGAATGTGAAGGATAGCAAAAAGATTGAAGCAGAAGGAACAACAAAACCATACATGATTTCTTATGACCAGATAATCTGGAGCAATAACAGGTATTCCAAAAGACATAGCTCTTGTCAGTAATGGAGGGAAACCTTGCTCATCATGGGAAGAGCAATATAGAACAATGTCAGCCATCAGTACAATACCATTCACATCACTGTTTATGCCATAATGTCTCAAGGACCCGTGATTTAGTCTTAAACGAGTTGCAACATCCTACAGGGATAAATCATCCATTATAAATAAACGATCAGATTCCACTAATTATCCAATTAAAAAATGCAAATTATGACAGATCCAAGAAATTATGAAGAACAAAACTAAACATCCATACAAAATAACTGCATGCATAATCATCAGTCGGGATGTGCATTGCCAACTAAAGATAGTAACAATTCTCAGCAGATCAAATCTGCTGGCCACATTTTGTGACATCTTTTCATTTTTTGAACTGATAAGAACAGAAACTTGCAATCACAGATTTAGAAACAAAACAGAGACAAGTAATAATCAAAATGAAGAAAGGAAAGTTGTATTGATTTGCTGAATGAAACAGAGAATTACAGTGAAAAGAAAAGACTCTTGTGCCGACTTTTACTCAAGGGGAAGACCCCCTTGCCCAAGCAAAATGCTCGATACACTCACACAAAAATTCAGGTATGATCTCACTACCCTCTACCTCCACCCCACAATTCTTTTATTCCGTCTCTCCCCTGCTAACAAACTAACCAACTCAAACTTTTGTCCGTAACAATAATTGGTAAGAACAGAAACTTGCAATCACAGATTTAAAAACAAAACAGAGATAAGTAAACAATCAAACTGAAGAAAGGAAAGTTGTCTTGATTTGCTGAAATGAAACAGAGAACTACAGTGAAAAGAAAAGACTCTAGTGCCCACTTTTACTCGAGGGGAAGACCCCCTTACCCAAGCAAAATGCTCGATGCACTCACAAAAAAATTCAGGTGTGATCTCACTACCCTTCCCCCACCCCCCCCAATTCTTTTATTCCCTCCCTCCCTGCTAACGAACCCCCCTGCCAACAAACTAACCGCCTCCTCCCATGTGTATGTTTTGTTTGGCACTCCTTTGATAAACTTGATAGATCTTGGGCCTTTCTTCTTGGGCCTATAACTTTGGTCCATAACAGAAACCCACATATCATTAACATAGACTCCTAAAAGCTAATCATTAGGGGATACCTGTACAACATCATTGCAGTCAATGGTGGAGTTCCCACAGAGGAAAATGAACTTTGACGAAAATCCTAAACCATTTGATTTTGCATGATTGAGCAGCAAAGGTTCTAGATCTTGCATTGCCATGGCATAATCCCAAGCTAGCTCATTGTAGAAAAACGAACTCCCAGCGATCAGAATCAGTATATCATCATTATCAAAACCATATTCCTTCCTTAGCTGAAATTTGGAATGAGTCTGACCATAGTTTTCCACAGCCCAAACATCGGCTAATGATCCAGGAATCACAAAGAAGTTTCCAGTGTCAAACACACTATATAACATCTGGTACAGCAAATGGTATAATGATCAATTATGAAGCACCTAGCACGATCTGCTGTGACTTACATCTTAATAAAATGGAACTAAAGTATCAACGGATTTACCGGCAAAGAAAATTCTGGAAATACCACAACATCAGCCCTACTAAAGGCATCTTTCCAATTAGAAATGAGGGGCTCCCAGCCCATTTTTTCATACAATTGTAGGCGATTAGCAAGAGTATCCTCTTGAATAATCCATATCAGTGGCACAAAGCAAAAAGGCTCCTGCATAAGGCTGCATAAATATAAACCTCACAAATCATAAAATCACAGAGAACAGGAGATTAAACTTCCAAGATTCTCCACAAAAAAGGGCATTAACTTGTATGAATTGCAATATCTTAGAGAGAAATATACTCTTCCTGGGTGAATTGTTTAGCACTCTCGGACCAATGTTATTAATTCAGTACCAACAAAATCAACGAACATTTGAACAGAAATTACTGAAGGCCCACTAAGAATTTTTTTCAGGTAAAAGAGATTATTATCTGGGCTGTAATAACAATCAAAATCTGTTTAGCCTAACATAAAGTTATTCAGCAAGCTATTCCTAACATAACAACTACTTTCACAACATCAGAAGCCCTATCAAAGGAATTGAACACATGGTGGTGTTCAGAAGCCATTTTTAAACTTCGAATAATGATATATGCTCAAAAGCTTACTATTCTAAATTTCGGCCAATCAGAAGACCAACCCAAAGATTGGCATTCCAAAGGACCCATTTGGAACTCCACTGTGATCTTCAAGAGGACAAATTGGTAAGGATGTTTCGTAGAAGGTTACAGAAAGCAATTGGAACCCAACCTCATGCTGAACATTTAATTATCTTACAAGGTTCTTTGAAATTGCGAAGGATAGGGAGGCTCCTTTGTACTCAAATCTATTTAAAAAATGAGATTTTTGCTCATGGATTAAAGAGAATAAGTACTAATTCAAGTTTACAGCTCATTTTCAACACTTTGAAAGTGTCCCTTTATAACACAAAGTATTGGTGTGGTTGTATCGCCACTGTCCTGGAATTTTTCAACTCCAAAGCTGGTTGAAAAGTTTTAGTGGTTGTCAACACACTTGAATTAAAAATTTTGAGCTGTTAACAAAATGAAGGAATGCATATGCCTTTTTATTGCTTTAGTTATTTACTAGTTTATTTATAAGTTGGATTGACTATTTTTTTTATCATGAATGATGAATTGTGCATTTTGTTTAAGTTTGCGAAAACATTTTAACTTGCTAATGTAGCCTTTGAGCCTATGCATCCTTTCAATGAAACCCGCATGATATAAATAAGTAATAGGATTCAAGGGGAATAGATAAAGTAGCTGAAACACGATAATAATTCTGAAGAAATATTCAAATAATCTTTGAACAGTTTGAGAAAGTATGATGCTTACCTGGAAATGACTTGTTTAGCTTCCAGAGAGTCCATAATAATGCCTTCAAAACTGCAGGAATGAAAAGGCATCACTCACTGCACAATTAAACGGAACTGACAAATAGTGGTCACTAGCATGAAATATCAAGAGAATTAAGAAGAAAAGGCAGAGCAGAAATACATCAACCAATCAATCAAACCAAATCTGTCAGGGCTTAAAATTGAGACTTGACCGCCTATTTCCTCCCAGACTGCACGTGCTCTGCCATCCTCCAGGGCATATATCTAGAGAAATAAAATTCAGTGATACAAACTCCTTTCATAAAAAAGGAAAGACAAATTATATATTATTGACAGAAAAAGAATAATAAACAAATTAACAAGACCGGAACATTATTTTAGTCATTTACATGGATTTGTAGCAAACAGAAAACAAGTTTCAGGTTCCTACTGGCAGGTCCCAGTGGTTTCTGTACTATCTCCTACCAGAACATATAAGAAATCTGCTGAACTTGTTCCCATAATTTAAACAGTATTCACCTTTACTACAGCAGAATATTAACTCGTGAGTTTCTTTTTGTTCCACAAACATGAAATTCAAATCCCCTGATGCTTTAGTTACTACAAATTAGAAATAGACGAGGCATTAAGAGCACACACGAGTAAAATTACCAACATTATTTTTCACTATTTCATAGATGATAGTGATATCATTATATAACATGATAACAGGAAATTATGGAATAAAAGGGCACAGATCGCTATGACCTTCATGCCTTGTTCCACAAAAAGGCCATTATGTGTAAGAAATGCTCTGTCAGACCCCTATTTTCATTCACATACCAAGAACTTGGCTGTTAGAAAAGAGCAAACGTTCCACATCAACAATTCCATTTCATACTCTATATTATTTAATGCACTTGGGCCCGTTGTATCAATTTTGACATTAGTAGCTAATTTTGACATTAGTAGCTACTGCTTTCCTTCCCTTTTACATGAAATCTTATAAAATATATTTTATTTCATAAGGACCCATTCATAAGCATCTATTATGTTCTTTATGAGAAGTATGTAAAAATTATGGAGAATAAATTTGGGAGAAAATGGAGGAGATGCGGCAAATTCTGAATCACTGAACTTTATGATTTTTAAACATCAATGCCAAGAGCTTGATATTGCGAACATGATTTTTCTTTGGCAGCAACATCACAAATTTAACAACACAAGGTAGTGAACTTTTAATGATGGGAAGGCAAGGTATGTTTGAAATTTTTTTGTGATGTTGCCGCTTTAACTTTACCAGTCAAACCATGTAAGATTTTGTTTACTATGTATTTTTAAATTCTATTTAAAGTTATATTTATTTGACTAATCATTAACAGTGAAATACTTTCAAATTTTAAATACTGTATATAGGGTTAAAGTATGATGTAATAATAGTGTATTTTGGGAAATGATGATTACATTGGGAGGTGTGCAAATGTTCGAATATACATTTTTGGAAAAAGATTAATGAGAGATAGAAATTGATTTGTGAGATGAAAACCAAATGTGAATCAAGGACATAACCCTTAACAGCGTTAGAAAACAGAAAAATTCTAAATGTTTTCAAATAAATTAAAACCATGGTATTGTCATCATAACTTCGCACAAGTAACTAAGAAGTGCCATATGTACATTTCTTAGGATAATACCTTGAACAGATAGCCAAGATCTTGTAAACTCTTCATTACTGAATATAGCATCAATGTTGATGGATCTTTCTTCATGTTCCCCAAGATCTACAACCAAAAAAACAACAAAGAATTAAGTTATTAAACTGGACATGCAGACACAATATAAATTACTCAAATATACACGCATGCTTGGATCAAAGAGAACATTGAAAAAAGGTATACAACAGTGGAGTATAATCAAAACTTGCTTCTTTCTGGGAATGCATTTTAGAAAGTCAGCATAGATCTTTCAGAAAATCAGCGGTGATACGGAAGGAACACATTATGCGCATGCTTCAAGTTTTTTATCGGATAAAAGAAAACATATTAGGGTTATTTAGCATAGAAATTCCAAGTACTGTCAATCTCACTATAAATAAAACAAAATAAAAGGTAACAGAGGGAGAAACTAGAAAAATATGCACCTTCATGCTTAAGCTTCTTTTCAAATTAACCACATGTTTAATATACATGCAAAAAAAAATGTATTGGGAGCCCCAAAAGTGGAATAGTCAGACAGCCTCAAATTTTCACTATTTTACAATTTTTAGAGGATTAGAAATCCACTTAGTATAATTGTACAATGTCTCATTAACGTATCATCTTTTTACAAGATATGACAGGTATAAGAAGATTTTTCATTTAATGTTTTCCATAATCATCTTTCACGTTTTACAATATTTTATGAGAATAGGAGTACTTTCCTTTCAGAAAGCACTAAAGTTTTATGGTCAGTTTTACCACGTGAAACCATAAACAAAACAAAGCCAACTGAAGCTGCACATGTTCTTTTTACAAGGAACGGAACAACTTTGGCATCAACAATGCCCACAGGTTTCCCACCAGCAAATAAACATATCTTAGGCATATGTTCGAGTTTTCTCATCTTTAGTTCTTCCCCCGCCTCTTTACAAATCATCAACTCATATATAAAACCTTTAACAGGTCTCAAGTCAGTTGTACACATTCCACTTTATGTAATAGTCACTTATATAACAGTTAACCACATAGTTTTAATAGCGCAACAATCTAGGTGCTGGATGTATCCAACCTTTAGTGAAGTATACGCCTTAAGAGCCTAAGGAACACTTCAAGTACACTTCTTAGTTATTACTGTGTATGTGACAAACGCATTACATATCTAGAATCTTAAATATTATATCTTATGTGCGTCTTGCGCCCTGTGCAAGACACCTTTCCCTAGGTTCCAAGGCACCAGAATGTGTCACAACTACCATGATCTGCAATCAACTGAAGGAAAACAAACTGATGGCTAAAAGTAACGTGCATAAACAATCAAGGACTGTGCGCCACTTAACCAAATAAACTTTCCAAGAAATTCACACAAAATTGAATTTTTTACCAGGAAAAATAAGGAATCATATCTCAACAGAATGAACCACCTTTTGAGAATGGAAACTATCAATCCAATCTGACATACCGCACCTTTAAATTCAGATTGATTGAGAGATTATAGTTATTTCACATAACAGAGGCGACATACAATTGTATCATGTCTCTTCAAGTACTGTCTCAAAATTTATCTTTCTTAAGACTTTAAGACCGACAAAAAGTTAATAAATTGGCCATGAACCCACAATTAATAGTTAATTTTTTTCCATCATGCAAATATGCAATACAGAAACAGTAAATACATTTATCTCTCGATTGATCAGAAAAATTACAAAGCTATTTTATGTTTCATTTTTATATCTTAAGAATTCTCAATGATCCATCAGAAATGCCTCATGCACGTTCAGAAAAATAAGAAAAGAAGAAAAAGGAAAAAGAATGAAAGGAAGAAGAAAAAAGTCGCTTAAAAGCATTGGATGGAAGGAATTTTCATCTTTTAATCCACCAAAAGAGTCTAAAGATTAAAGATTTACAATTAGCATTCTAAAGGAAAAAATATTCAGTAATTTCGGGCAGGTCACAGCTACTTATGCCGCACTCACTCGTAAACATGAAACCTAAAACCCCAAAATAACGCATCGCTCCGTTGAAAAATGAAAGAACCATATATACTAAAGTATCTTAAATGAAAAGGTGGATACTTTATCTTTACGAAATGAAGGTACTTGAATTGCATTGCATGCATCAATAAATACCAAAGACTTCTACGATCTACAAATACAAATTAGTTAAAGAATCAATTCTATAAGCTGGTAATTATCTAACAACTAACAAACATTATTTTGTTCTAATTGAAAGGAATCGGAACTAAATGTATTATTGACTTCACAAAACAATGCATGCATACACAAAAATGCAGCAGATAATCACTTACAAGGCCGATTCTTGGAGGTCGAACGCCGATCCTAGGCTGGTTCCTGAGCCAGTCAAACCGGGTAAAATTTCGATCGAGCCGCCGGGGCACAAACTCTAACGAGCTTCCCAACTTGAAATTATCCTTCACAGGCCACCGCCACCGCCGCATTCTGTCGCCGCCCACTCCCGACGAAATCGAGCTCTGCAAGACGATCGATGCCAAAGCAAACGTGAAAATCACCACGAAAATGCACAAGTAAAACCACGATTTTCCTCTAAATGGACACCAAGAAAGCTTCCTCCTATGGTGGTGATGAGATCGAGAGGTTTTGTACGACAACGGCGTGATGTTGGAAGTACGGGAATGGAGTGTAGATATATTATGGCTACTATTGTTACGTTTGAAGGGGAATCTATCACGGATCGAGTGGAAGGCGGAGGCCGCCGTGGCAGTCGATGCGGTGGTGGAATTGTCGGAAGCGGGGTCGGAGGTGTTGGTTACCGAGCTTCGGCCCATTTTAGTCTCGAGGGTCTGTAACGCGAGTGTGACCAGTTCGTTATGAGAAAGTTGAAAAGAAACGTTTTAAATCGTGTGGATGCGTACGCGTTTTTAGGTCCTCTCGGTGGGGCACGACAACACGATCACTTTCCAAATCAACAGTCCGATTTTGTTTTCTCTATTTTTTATAAAATATTATATAATGCATGTTACTAAAAAATTCTGAGTTGTCAAAATAGGATCATCTGACATAAATGGGTCGACACACCAAACCACCAACCCAAACGTGCCCAACTTATTTGGGCTCATCTTCAGGCAGGTTTAAAAAACTCCCACCCGAGACAGGTACGAGTTAGACGGATCAACTCGTCAAAAATAATAAATTTATTAGGTTTAATGAATTAAAATTAGTATAAATCACATTTTAATTAATTAATATATTATAAATTAATTAATTTATTAATAAGCGGGACTAACCTATAATCCAAATAGGTTGGTCCGTTTTAAGTCAACTTAAAATTTTGGCTCAACCCGTTTATGAAGGAGCATAACAAAAGCATCTTGGATACGAATACACTTGGTGACTTGGAAGATATAATTAATTATGGAATAAAGTTGTTAGGATCGATTCGGGGGTGGGTGATCAATCCGCATACGAGATCAACCAACTTGAGATTCAATAGCTCGTATTCTTGAAATAATTGCACCGAGATATTATATCGAGTTCAATTACAAAACCGGGCGGAAGATACTCGACATAACCCGCTCTATAATTGTTTAACCAATTGTAAATCACTTTAAAAGTATGCAAGTGAATATGTAAAAAAAATTTGGTTGCAGCATTTTATCAAACACTTAGTGAGCTACACTTTGGTGTTGTAACAAGCACATAAATGCTTCACAATGCTAACTAAAACAGTAAGGTAAATAAATGCAATAAAATAAATAACACAAGTATTTGTTTCTAGAAGTTAGAAGCACAAGCGCTTCTACGTCTCCCCTTCTTTCATCTCATGTAAGGATACACTAGAAAACTTTGGTTTACACTTAAACATGTACAACCCATGTAGGCTAATACCACACAGATAGTCTAAACTCCTAATCTACAAAGAATCACAAAGCTCATGTTCTTTAACGTCTCACATGGAAATACCTCACCCAGTTGTGATAAATCACAAATTGTTACAATGATATTCATTCTTCTATTTTAGCTCACAATTACAATGAATAGAGTGTCACAAATGATCTCGTTCCAGATTTGACATAAGCTTGAAAGAGGTCTCAAAATGTTTGGGGAATGATATTCATGTAGCAGATTTTGTCTTTAAAGTTCCTCAATTGAATCTCAAGTGAGTTTGCTTTGGAAGACTTGGATTGACCTTCAATCAGATGTTATTGAGCTTCCAAATCGTGTATATATAGCCTCAAATAATGATATATACGTTAGATACAAGAATATAGCCATTGATAGAGTTTTGGTAAGTTTCCAAGCTTGCAACAGTCATATTCTGCTTTCTTGGCAATTTTTGGAAGTTCGTTAGTCGAGTCCGCTGCTCAAAGTCCGCTGCTCGAGTCCGCTGGTTGAGTCTACTGCTCAAGGTCTAGTGATACCCTGTTGGTTGAAGCTTCATGTCTGCTGCTCTGTTATCTTGATTATGGCTCTTGATTCGTTGATTTCTAGGCAAAGTGATCAACATGAAAGTTGTGACATTTCTCTTAGCTTTTCATGGAATCAAGAATCGCTCGATTTTTCAAGTCCGTATGAGAAAGATATGCTCGAAATAAGAGGCAATGCTCCTACTGTAAGTCTGTTGATTGTAGCAGCAGAACTTGAAACTTGCAGATGCTTTTTCTCCATCTTAGAATCCGATTCAGGCTTTGACTTCTGAAGATAACTTCTAGATCTTCATCTTATCTTTCCAACCCATGCTTAATCGATCCATTCTGATAAGCGAGCTGAGAGTTAGGAACGATATACCACAGCTGCTACAATGTGTCTGCTGTTGTTTCAGCTTTGCACGACAGACTCTTGCAGACATGCTTTCTTCATGTAAACCTTCGAATCAGGTCTCCAGGTCTGAAATACGACTTGTAGTAAATTAAGTTGGCTATCCAACCCCTATGGAAGCACATCATTTTGATATCCGAGCTATGCGATATTGTCGATTTAGTCAGCAACGCTCGGGGTCTACTCTTTGTGTCTACTGGTCCAGTAGACATTGTCTTGTGTCTACTGGTCCAGTTTACTTCAACCCATGTATTTGTTAATCATCAATCTCCTAATCAAGATCTATTAACTGCAACTTGATGAAATATGTTAGCAACACAATAACAAGTTTTGTTAGTATCAAACAAAGATTATTCGGGTTTCCAAAACCCAACAAAAGTCATACTTGCAAATGAAAATTTTAATATATGAGGTAAATATATTTAGAAGTTGAATCAATTCTAAAATAATAAGGAATCATGGATGATTTGATTTCGATGATCTGCTTCGAGTTTGTATAAACTATGATTGCACCCAAATTACATATAGACAGTATTAATACAAGTTGGACACATGAGTTACTAAAACTATATAACAAATATCTAGTATTAAAGTCGTAACTTGGTTAATGCGATATTATTACTAAATGGTAACTTATACCGTGACTAACAATAAGAGTGAACTTCATATAGACCCACTCTAATTTTCATAATTATCATTTTAGCCCCTCTAGTTTGAATAATAACATATACCTCCCCTACATTATATTTTTATGTCAAATCAAACGAATGATAATTGTAATTTTTCTTATATAACAAACTAAAGTAGGTGTTCTTGCAATACAACTATTCTACAAGGAGACATTAATTTTCAAAGTAGATGGGAAATTTTTAAAAAAGTTATTTTAAAATGATGTCATATGTAATTATCCCTAAAAATAATAATAAGATTTATGTGAATGGTGAATGATTAATAGAATAATATTTGGTATACTTGGTTCAATTGGAATAAGTTCTCATTGTTAAATTACTTTTATACCCTCTATGATATCATAAAAACTATGTGAACCAAAAAATTTATTAGCAAAAGTTTAACTACCTGTTTGTTTAGAATATATGTGTGAAGGCCCGTCCCAACAATTTGCTTGTCGCGTTCAATTGCTTGAACACAAGGCTTTAGTCAATTCAAAAATTAGTTACCAATTCAAAATTCTGTTTAGCGAAAACGTTACAAATTCATAACAAACTAAAATGTGTTAACTTAATAAATTTTTGCTTTGACTTCTAAAAAAACGGGCTAAGTCTCCCCTAAATAATTGCATCTTGTGATAAACCAGAACACTCCATTCCACAATAGTAAGTCAATAACCATCCCAAAAACAATAATTAACCACAATCCTCAAAATCAAGTTAAAACATAATAAAACTTAATTTATGTCCTCGATAAATAAAATAAGAGTTCTCAAAATAATTAAAAATTTATCATCCTTCTAAACACGCTCCTCGTCTCATCTTTGTCCACGACATTATCCGTAATATGTCACATCTGTAATATGTCACATTACAGGTAAATGTAAGTCGCTACATTTTATGATAAGCATAAAAAAATTGACAAAAGTAGTGAAATCATCATTTTTTTATAATGTGACGAAAAATAATATATTGTCATATTAAAATAACTTTCACACGTATAGATTAGTCTGAACAATTAACAAAGCTAAATTTCACAAAACAGAATCATACAAAAATAACTAACAGATAGCCAACAAATAACAAACAGAACCATATAACAACCACATAATATCAATACAATAGCCATACAATAGCCTTACAACAGCCATGATGTAATAAAACAAATGCATACTCAGAATAAGGATGTGACACAGTGATATCATTCCAGACTATACCCGTTGGAAGGGTATTGGCAGATATTATACCACATTTGCCTTCGGGCAAAACCAAATACGTTTATTTATTCTCGTTCCGAAAGTGTTCGTGCTTTTACCTTCGTCGCAAACGAGAAACAAACCAAAGAACACCATAATTCACAACCTCAAATCATACTCATTGTATCAAAGCAGACATGACATCTCAAAATAGTTTGTTCCACACACAACAAATAGATATTCAAAAATCCATTTTCAGAGAAATAATATTTCTATCAAAATCATTTTTCAAAATTACTTCTCATACTTACTATTCCAAAACATTTCAAAAATAATTAACAAAGAATACTTAAAATAAATTGCGGAAAATGCAACTCCATTTACGTACCTCGAAGCTTCCTAAAAACGTTCAAGCTACAACTTAAGAACAAATCTTCAAATGTATCAAGGATTTCCTATCACATATTTCAACATCATTAAGAACAATATTCATTTAACCATGTTATGTAATTAGCTTAACAGTAAAATTCATAACTTAATTATAATCTATATTCACACTTAGGCTTCAGTATTTTATTATTATAACTTTTAAGGAAAACAAGATTGTAAAACAACCATAATTTATTTATGTAGAAAGCATATGCTGATAAATAAAATCACCAAATCAAAATTATGACGTCAAAGCATTTGGCATTTCACATCTAATTTTATTAATATCTTGAAACTTGTTATTAGTTAAGATACTAAATCTTACTCAAATAAGGCTTCCAAGTCTGTTCACTAGCAAGTGAAAACAATCACAAATAAGTATCATATTAAAGATCAAATCAACTCTTTAATATTTTCAACGCAACAGAGGGCATATAATCAATCTTTTCTTTCAAAAGAAGTACGCTGCTGGCAAGCTTGCCTAAGATTCAAGCGAATCTGGAAGTTTTAGTCTAACATTTGTATTTATTTACTAGATCCAAATCCAAAATTCCCACAACAAAGTCTGAACTTTTTGTATTGAAATAATATAGATTTAGAGTAAGGTAAAATAAAAACTTTTAATGGCTTGCCTAATAACTGGTAATGCTAAAACCCAATTAAGACTAGCATACCCTGGAGTTCCCCACGCTTTTCACAGTCACTCTCCAACCGTGTGTTCTAACAGTGAATTTTTTATTTTTAATATTTTTCAGAATCGAACTAACACTTCACAGGCATGAGATATTTTCATTTAACTCAACTATATCAAATTTTCGATCATTGAGGAGTAAAGTCTCGGACCAAATTTTCGATCATTGATGTTGTAATCGAGTCCTCTTAGTTCTTTCTCACGTTCCGTAGTTCCTGACAGATTATTGGCGAGGTTTGGCAAGGGTGAGGGTTCAGCCGGTTATATGGGGGAGCATGTGATACCCGAGTCTAATAATTGCATCTATGTTTAACATATGTGTTAGACTGTCATGAATACTAGTAAAACTAGTTAAATCTTCGCCGAAACTCACCGAAATATGACGAGGACAATTTTATTAAACAGATAACTCATAGGGCTACAACTTTCATGTTTTGAGTTTTTGCCGAAAACTAGGAGGAAGGGGAAAATTAATTTTGAAGTATATCATGTTTAGGTAGATTATATATAACTTTCTCGTCCGACATCAGAATCAAGTTATTCTAAAGCCAAATGAAAGAGAAGACATATATTTAAAATTTATTCATAACAAGTTTGCAAACTCGGATGTTATGATACCCGAATTCATGTATCAAGTGAAGCCCAAAATGTATAAGAAATAAAGAATAATTAAAAAAAAATTAATATTTAATTAATTAATAATAAAATAACCGAGTTACTATAGTTTATATTATACATATTGTGGTATAACACACGCACACGCACATAGGATTATACACGAGCCGATAAAGAGAGGGTTTGAGCGGTTTCATCAATTTTCGGACTCCGTAACGCAGTCGAAACGTCAAATAAATTACATATTCGGAATTCTCGAATTATCATCTTCGATTTGAGGTACTTTTCTCTTGGTATTTTTAGCGTTTAGGAAAAGCCTAAATTTCTAGTATTGCTAGAAAATCATGCAAGTATTGTAGGTGATAGATTATACGATGATAAATAGTAATTGACAAGAAATTTTAGATTATGTTGTAATTTCAAATTTAATAGGAATTTTAATTTTAAAATTTAATCTTATAACTTCGAATTCAATAAATTGGTGTATAAAATAAGTTACTAGAATTTTAAATAATGATATAAGTATCCTAATAGCGATATGATGAAATAAATTGCGTAAATGAATTACTAAATTTAGATAGATGATAATAAATGAACTTTGATGAATTATTATTTGAATTGTGTAGATTGATTGTCTATTACCTAGGAATTGAGCAATATCAACTGGTGAAAGGTAAGTAAAAATCCATCTGCAACTACAATGCTTGAACATAGTATTATCTGTCGTATTAATTGTGATATGGTTGGTTGAATAAATGTGATATTGGAGATGTTATGCTTTATTTGATATGTTGTAACTGGATTGATTATTCATCTGCATACACACGTGCATGCATAAAACATGAGCATATTTGATGTCTGGCATGCACGGCATTATTTTGAGAAAAAAGGAAATATTTTGTTGACCACTGCTATGGCACCGAGGTTTGCGAGGCAGACTTATGTGATATGTTGAGTACAGCGGTGGGATACTCCTCAGAGGATTAAAAGGGTTGTTCGAGATGTGCCCTTGGTAATCATGAGGGGATGGACCACTTGCTGATATTCTTCTTTTGATTGATGGTGCGGGTGGGATACTTCTCGGGTGACCGCAGATGTTGTTCGATGATGTGCCTCTGGGGGTCATGCGAGGATGGGCCGTTCGACTGTATCAATCCACTATATTGGCTGTGTGCCTATGGCTGTGTGCCTATTGATATTGTTCAGAGCTCTGTTCCGATGCATAGTAGATGGGTCAAGGGGCCCAGGAAAAATATGTGTTGGGTTTTGGAAATCAGAATAATCTTGGTTTTGATGTTAACAAAACTTGTTATTGTGTTGCTAACATATTTCATCAAGTGTGCAGTTCATAGATCATAATTAAGAGCTTGATGAATTACAAAGAAGTAGCTTGAAAATATCAAGTTGAACCTAGTCTGAAATTCTGGCAGAGCGGATTGTTTCGATCATATCTAATAGCTCGGATATCGAAATGGCGTGATTTCAAAGAGATTGAACAGCCAACTCAAAATACTAAAAGTCATATTTCACAACAGATCGGCTAGTTCGAATGTTATCAAGGAGAAAAGACGCCTGCAAGATCGAGCTGTACCGCGAAGAAACAGCAAGCTGTTTCAGCAAGCAACTGTCAGTCTGTTGGCCATAACTCTTAGCTCGCTTAACGGAACGAGACGATTCAGTATGGGTTGGAAAGCTAAGACAAAGATCTACAAGTCATATTTGGAAGACAAAGACTGAATCGGAAGTTAAGATGGACAAAAAGCTTCTGCAAGTCACGCCATGTGACGCCTGTAAGATCGAGCTGTTACAGCAAGCAACTGTCAGTCTGGTGGAAATAACTCTTAGCTCACTTATCGGAACGGAACGATTCAGTATGGGTTGGAAAGCTAAGACAAAGATCTATAAGTCATCTTTGAAAGTCAAAGACTGAATCGGATGTTAAGATGGCCAAAAAGCTTCTGCAAGTCACGCCATGTGCTGCTGCATCCAGCAAACAGACAGCAGGAGCATCCCCTCGTATTTCGAGCATAACTCTCTCATACAAACTCACAATCGAGCGATTCTTGATTCCGTGGAAAGCTAAGAGAAAGGGATACAACTTTCATGTAGATCACTTTGCCCAGAAATCAAAGAATCAAGAGCTACAAGCAACAGATCAGAAGAGCAAGATCATCAATCTGTTTTGTATCAAGCTGATTGCCCAGACTGATCCGGACCAGACTGATCTTCCCAAACTGTTCTGGCCAGACTGAGCTGCTCAAGCTGATCCGGCCAGACTGATCTATACAAGACTGATCCGGCCAGTCCGGTCCGAAATACAAAGAGCCCAGAAACCAGAATATGACCGTTGCAAGCTCGGGAATGGTGCAGAACCTTTTCCAACGGGCATATTCTTGTGTCTAACGTATATATCATTACTTGGGGCTATATATACATGATTTGGAAGCTCAATAACAGCTGATTGAAGATCAATCCAAGCAAGATCAAAGCAAACCCACTTGGGATTCAAAATGGGCAACTTACAAGAAGAAAACAGCTTTAAAGAGAGCAAGCCCAGATTTTAGGCACCACTTACCTTGCTATATCAGATATAGTTAGAGATCATTTGTGCCATACATATTCACTCTATTCATTGTATTTGAGAGCTTAATAGATGAGTGAATATCATTGTAACAGTTGATGATTTATCACAACCGATGAGAGGTCTTTGTATGTGAGACATTAAAGAATATACATAGTTGAGTTGCTAGGAGTTCTAGTTGGATGGAGAATTCCCAACTGGATCGGGTTTGTACAACGGGATTGTATAAATCAAAGTCTTCTAGTGGAATCCTTCCATGCGGTGGAAGAAGGGGAGACGTAGAAGGATTACACCACCTTCGAACTTTCATAAACAAATGCTTGTTTATTTATTTTAATTGCATATCTTTAAAATGTCTTTCAAATGTTTAATCGGTTTTAGAGCGGGTTATGTCGAGTGTCTTCCGCTCGATTTTGTAATCGAACTCGATATAATCTCTCGGTGCTTTAATTCAAGAACACGAGCTATTGAAGCTCAAGTTGGTTGAACTCGGGTGTGGAATGACAACCCACCCCCGGACCGATCCTGACAATATGAATTTGGATAAAATGTTATATATTTTCGAGTATACACCTTGGTACATGTTATTGATGTCTCATGTCATTTTCATAGCATGCATGATTTTTATTTACTGGGTATTAGCTAATGTAGTTCATGCATTGTAGGTGAGCATGACGATGCCTGATATCTGGACTTACTGTGCAGGGTGATGCGCTCCTACGGGTTTCTGAGATCTGTTGTACATGGATGACGACCTGCTGGGCTATTGGGTTATCTTATTTTGTTTTGTTTAGTCTGCAGATTTATCTTTTGAAAAGCACACGGTTTTCTTATGTTATTTTGTTACCGTTGGGCTTTTAAATCTGCGGAACTATCTTTTGAAAATTTTACTTTGAGAAAGTAAAGAATTGTATGTAAATAGTATGACGGTGTTTCTGGTGATATGAATCTTATATATTATTGTTGTTGTTGTGTCTCCGATGTTATACAAATAAAGGAGATGCTGCCAAAATTTTTACGTAGCTATATATAACTTATAGTATAATTGATGTGATTTGGGGTGTGACATTGAGTGGTATCAGAGCACGGTTTTGGTTCTGTAGTCTGTCCATGTACACGGGCTCAGAACTTGTGGAGCAAAGCCATGCTAGTAAGTTTTATTTTATTATGTCATGTCATATATGTCTCTGAATTATTTTATTTTCAAAGTGTTGCTTTATTAACAATAGTGCAGGATGGCTAGAACAAGTAGTGGAAGTCGTAGTGGAGAGGAGACATCTAGGCCAAATACTAATCAGGATACAATCATTAATCGACTGACACAATTGGTTGAGCAACAGTCACAACAGATTCATCAACTTATCCAACAAAGAGGCATGGGTGAGCCATCGCAACCTTAGGTCCGAGCAGAACATGTTGAGATAGTTGGTGCAAGATTCAGAAAAATGGGTCCCCCGACATTTGAAGATGCTTCGGATCCTACAGCTGCAGAAGATTGGTTGAGGACCATTGAAAACATGTTCCAGTATATTAAGGTTCCAGAAGAAGAGAAGGTGATGTGTGCTTCTTTTATGCTTCGAGGTAGTGTTGAGTATTGGTGGGAAACAACAAAGAGCATAGAAGACATAACTAAGATGACATGGAATAGATTTAAAGTGTTATTCCGAAATAAATATTTCACTGCCCCTGTTCGTACAATGAAGATGAATGAATTTATCCATCTGAGACAGGGATCTATGACTGTATCAGACTATATTCGTTAATTTGAAGAGCTGTCCAGATTTGCAACACACATGGTCAACACTGAAGCCTTGAAAGTTGAAAGATTTATAGAAGGCCTGAGACCAGAGATTTATCGAGATGTGAATATGGCAGGAATTCAAGGAGTAGCATTTTCCCAGATTGCTGAAAGAGCATTAGTTGTTGAACAAGCTGAACTGAAAATTGAGCGTGCTCGTGAGGCTCAAAGGCCATTTCAGCAAGAAAAAGGGCAAAGATGGATAACAGGTGGAAATAAAAGACCTTTTCAACCACAAGGCCAAAAATCTCAATTCCAACCAAAGCCAGGACAACAACAAGGAGATCAAAATAAACGTCAAAGAGTTGAGCAAAACAGAACATCAATATCGCAGGCCAAGTGTCCTAAATGTGGTAAACAACATACTGGAATCTGTCCGATTAGAGACTAGGAGGTGTTATTCATGTGGACAGGTTGGACATATTTCTACATCATGCCCAAATAATCGAAATCCACCACGACAACAGAATGTTCCAGCCAGAGTTTTCACCATGACTGGATAAGATGCAGAGGCAAACCCATCAGTTGTAGCAGGTAACCTATCTATTTTCGGCATTCCGGCACTTATATTATTTGATTCTGGAGCTACACATTCATTTATATCCACCGAGTATATGACGATGCTAGGCAGAATACCTGATACAACTGAGATAAAGTATACTGTGATGATTGCTTCTGGAAACTCTAAACAAACAAATATGATTTTAAGAGCATGTGTTATCCCTATTGAAACTAGAGAACTCTATGCTGATTTGATTGTATTGACCATGAATGAGTATGATATAATTTTGGGTATGGACTGGTTATCAAAGTATGGTGCTACCATAGATTGTAAGAAAAAGGCGGTAACTCTTCAACCTCCTGGAGAAGAGTCTTTTACTTTTGTTGGAAGAGTGAAAAGCTCTAAATTTTCAGTAATATCAGCATTGACAGCACAACGATTGTTGAATGATGGTTGTGAAGGATATTTAGTAAGTGTTATGAATATGGAGGAGCAACATTTTCCAATCCTTAGTGAAGAACCACTTCAAGATTATCCAGAGGTATTTCCTGATGTAGGGGTGGGAATCGGGACGGGTTTCGGGTATTCGGGATATTCGGGTTCGGGTATCGGGATTACTAAAGGCATACCCGAACCCGAACCCGAATATGTCGGGTACCCGAAATTTGGGTTTCGGGTACCCGAACCTTGAATTTTTATTTTTTAAAAAAACTTTTTTAAAGAAACGCTCTTTAGATTTAAACCTAAATTTTTTTTTTATTTTTTTTTTTAATAGGAAATCGGGTTCGGGTACCCGAACCCGAACAAATTTTCTCTTAAACCCCTACCCGAATCCCGTCCCGAACCCGCCACTACCCGATCGGGTAATGATTATCCTGAAAAACCCGATTATCCCGACCCGATCGGGAAATACCCGATCGGATCGGGTCGGGACCCGAATTCCCGAACCCGTTTCCCACCCCTATCCTGATGATCTTCCTGGACTACCTCCAGACCGTGAGATAGAATTTGTTATTGATCTGAATCCAGGAACTGCTCCAATCTTTAAATCTCCATACCGAATGGCACCAGCTGAGTTGAAAGAATTGAAGATACAATTGCAAGAATTACTGGATAAAGGCTTCATCAGACCTAGTTTCTCACCGTTGGGTGCTCCAGTCCTATTTGTGCCTAAAAAGAATGGTACAATGAGATTGTGTATTGATTATCGAGAAATAAATAAAGTGACAATCAAGAATAAGTACCCTCTACCCCGAATTGATGATTTATTTGATCAGCTACAGGGTGCAACTGTCTTCTCTAAAATTGATTTGCGGTCTGGGTATCATCAATTAAAGATCAAAGAGGAAGACATATCCAAGACTGCATTCCGTACAAGATATGGACATTATGAGTTCTTGGTAATGCCATTTGGGCTGACTAATGCCCCAGCAGCTTTCATGGACCTAATGAATCGAGTATTTACAGATTTTCTTGATAAATTTGTTATTGTATTTATTGACGATATTCTGATTTACTCTAAAACCAAGAAAGAGCATGCCACGTATTTGAGAATGGTGTTAGAAGTGCTGAAAGAGAAACTCTAAGCTAAATTTAAGAAATGTGAATTTTGGCTAGATCACGTGGTATTTTGGGACATGTTATATCAGGGGAAGGAATAGCAGTAGATCCAGCAAAGTTGAATCAATTAACAATTGGTCACAACCTACAAATGTTTCAGAAGTACGGAGTTTTCTTGGTCTAGCAGGGTACTATCGTAGATTTGTGGAAGGATTTTCCAAGCTAGCTTTTCCTTTAACACAGTTAACCAGAAAAGGCATGACATTTAACTGGACTGATGCTTGTGAACAAAGTTTTCAAGAACTGAAGAAGCGGTTAACTTCTGCTCATATCCTTTCAGTTCCATCAGGTACGGGAGGATTTGTTGGGTTTTGGAAACCCGAATAATCTTGGTTTTGATGTTAACAAAACTTGTTATTGTGTTGCTAACATATTTCATCAAGTGTGCAGTTCATAGATCATAATTAAGAGCTTGATGAATTACAAAGATGTAGCTTGAAAATATCAAGCTGGACCAAGACTGGAATTCTGGCAGAGCGGATTGTTTCGATCATATCTCATAGGTCGGATATCGAAATGGCGTGCTTCCAAAGAGATTGAACAGCCAACTCAAAATACTAAAAGTCATATTTCACAACAGATCGGCTAGTTCGAATGTTATCAAGGAGAAAAGACGCCTGCAAGATCGAGCTGAACCGTGAAGAAACAGCAAGCTGTTACAGCAAAGTCCCTGTCAGTCTGGTGGGCATAACTCTTAGCTCGCTTATCGGAACGGAACGATTCAGTATGGGTTGGAAAGCTAAGACAAATATCTACAAGTCATCTTTGGAAGTGAAAGACTGAATCGGACCTTAAGATGGCCAAAAAGCTTCTGCAAGTCCCCTTCTTCCAATTAAGGAATGTTTATACTAGAAGACTTTGATTTATACAATCCTGTTGTACAAACCCGATTCAGGCTGGATTTACCTCACTACCAGTCTGAAACTCCTAGTCACTCAACCTGCTCAGACACACTCTGTCTGACAGTTACAATATGTTGCTCACTTCTATTTTTCAATACACAATGCGCACAGTGATCCTACAATGATCAAATGTTACAAAGTAATTGCGCTTAAATAAATAACTTCAGCTCGAAAGCTTCTGAACTTTGTAGGCGTGTGCTGTTTTGCTTTCTTGTATATTTTTCAATTGATCAGCATGAGTTGTAGAGTCCAGAGTCTTTTGCATCTGTTTGTTGCATCCTTTTATAGTTGAAGGTGGCAACGGCATTGTTTCCCTTAATGTGCAGCTATGACTCTTTTTAAACTCTGAGAAAGCTACAGTCTTCTTCTTCAGGATACTTGCCGTTCTGGTATATGCTTTCGGCGACTGTCAGGTAAGCTCTTCTTTGTCTTCTTACCTATTATGGCAATCTTCAATCTTTGGTCCTTTGTAGCATTAATTGCAGCATTAAATGCTGCAATAAATATCCGTTGATGATTCGGACTGAGAAGCCATCCTTTATGTATCCTTGACTGCTCTGATCTGATAAAGGTTGAGATCGATCTGAAGCATCGATCTATTCAGTCTGGAATCCATCGATCCGGTCTGATATGCAATATTCTTTATCAGTTTGCTCTGATATGTCCGATCGATCTGGTATGCCTAATTTCCATCGATCCGGTCTGAAATGCTTTGCCATCTTGCTCTGTTGAGTCCGATCGATCTGGTCAATCTGATTTCTATCGATCCGGTCTGAACTGTTTTGTCATCTTTAAAATCTCATCGATAAGGTCCGGAACTAACAAATTCCCCCTTTTTGATGATGACAAAACCTAGCTACTAAGTCTTTTTAACCAGTCTTGATAAGAGCTCTGAAGCGAATGCTTTTCGGATCGATTACTTCTTTGTTCAAAATAAATGAACATTATTAAGTTTGATCGATTCAATCTTTTATTATTAAGCCTTTATTAAAGTTCAAAATAAATGAACAAGGACTTAATCAAAAGAGGATTTTATTGATCATCAAGAAGTCCTAAATACAGACAGTCTGATAAGTTAAAAGACTAAGACTGCTATCTTCTTGAGCTTGGAGGCGGCTTGAAGTCTGTCTTCTTTTCCCCCTTTTTGTCAGCAGCAATCTCTTGAAGGAATTCAACAACTTGGGCTAGCTGCGCGCTGATAGCGTCAAGACGAACGTCTTGAGCGCGGAGGGAGTTAGAAACAGATGCTCTGACTTCAGTGGCTAACTCGACCTGCTCTTTCCTCAGACTGTTCTTGTAGGAGGCTTGTTGAGAAAACAGATCGTTGATGCCGCGCTGGAGGCTTCCGATACTGGCAGTCATTTTCTCTTTGAAAGAATTAAAGTCCAAAGTTGTGACTCTTTGACTTTGATGAACTTCGAGAATTCGTTGAGTTAATGACAGACAGTTATCAGAAAAATGCTGGATAGTCCGTGCCAGGGATGGAGGTGCATCAGATAGCTGGCTGGGAGAGTGATCTGATGATGACATAGCATGATCAACTTCTTCAGCAATCGGCACGATTGAAGAAATGGCAGCTTGATGACTTTCGGATCGGATCAGAGCGACCAGATCCGAAGAAAAACTATGAATGAATGCCAAATCTTCATCTGATGGTCCCGGAGGAGAGTGGGGACAGGAAGGTTCCTCATCTTGGAGAGCTGCAACCACTGAAGAGACCACCAAATCCGGATCGATGAGGTCTGCTACTTCAGATGGTGCACATGCCTCAGCTGGACTGTTGTGAGCATGGGAGGCTGATGACTTCAATGGGATAGATGTTGTCGGAGAGTCCAACAGAACATTCATTGATTCATCATCTGTTGCAGACGGAGCATTAGGCAATGGCTGCTCCGCTGTCGGTTCTGGTACGAGTTCTGCAGGCTGGTCTTCTGTCTGTTTTGCTTCAGCAGAAGGAATAACCTCGATAAAGGGTTCTGCCAGAGTCTTGCTGACAGAAGGATGATCCAGGCTGGTGGCTGGAGTGGAGATACCTAGCATCTGTCGTTGAAAGCGGACAGCTAGGGATAGAGCATGAATGTCCATCTCAAGTTGAGCAATCACAGCCCCATCATCTCTGGCAGTAGGAGCAAGCGGATCGAAGTTCTTCTTTTTGGCAGTGAGAAGCAGATTGGCCAGTCTGAATCTGTGTTTTGCCGTAAATAGCTCTCTGCGCTGCACCGCAAGTCGAACATCATCAGTTTCTGTGCCTCTTAGAACCTCGTCTTCCATCTTCTTCAGTCTGTGCAACTTTCCATAGAACATATCAATGTGGTGGACAGTCCGGTACTGGACATATTCGTCAAAGACCACAAGGAGTTCAGCTAGCTTCTCATCAACATCCTCCATAGCGATGTCGATGGCAGTCTGTGCAGCAGATTTGGGTTTAGAAGAGATGGGTTCTGTGAGAATGGCTTTTCCCTTGCCGGTGGAGGAAGGGGACTTAATCCCTGATTGGGTATAGTCACCCAACTCAGTGATAACTATCCCTTTGACTACGGGATTGGCAGAGGGAATACTAGGGGTGACTTTGGGTGCAGGGGTTGAGGCTTGTGAAGGCTGAGTGGGGGGTTGAGGTGCAGGGGTTGCTTTAGTGGGTGGCAGTATGGGTGGAGGTAGATGTCTGGTTGGTTTGGTAATCTGGGTTCGGGGCTTTTTGGGAAGTGGCTTGGTTGGGGATGAGTGAGCAGACTGGGTTTCTTCTGAATCAGTCTGAATGGTCAGCTTCCGCTTGACCCGAGGTTTGCGCACATCAGCTTGTTCCTCGTCCTTCTCAATCTTGACTGAGACCAGAGTGGTAGGAGTAGGCGGAACACTCTTGGACTTCAGCAGTGCAAGCCCTTTGGAGTTGAGTACCTTAAAGGGGCGGAGAGCAGATGGCTTGCTCAGCTCGAGGCCTAAGGACTCCAAGAGCTTGCTGAGAGGAACAACAAAGCATACGGCGTGTTTGGATGCAATCACCGTTTCCAGCAATACTCCAAACAAAATCATGGACCAGTTTATCTTCTGTCCAGATACAATAGCTGCCATGGCCCTGAACTTCTCGGCGGTTACAGCATCGAAGCTTCCTGCTTTACCCAAAAGTGGCTTGGCTACCACTTCGCACAGCACCTGGAAATGGAAGAGCATTTCCTTCTTCTTAAATGAGGGTTGCAACCGGTGGCCAGAGATAGAGATCTTCCCCTGAAGATCTAAGAGAGATGCTGGAGGAGTCTGTCCGAACTCTGTCAGGCCGGAACTGGGGAGGCCAAAGGTCTTGGCCATTGTTGTTGGCGAGATCTCGAAAGATTTGCCCTTGACAGTGGTAGAGATGGATGACTTCCGGGAGACGGCGTTGGCGAACAGCTCGCGGATTTCTGGTTCATAAACAACTGATCCGCACTCCAAAAAATTCCGTAAACCAGATGATTCCAGGGCTCTGAACATGGACACCATCGCAGCATCTTCTCCCCTGTAGATGTCATCAAACTCAACGGAGAGTGAGTTATGAGTGATGGTAGCCATATGAAAGGAGTTTAAGGAAGGTGCGAAGAGTAAGAGAGTAAGAGAGTGAGAGAGTAGAAAGCGGTAAACTGTAAAAAGTGAAAAAGTTATGAAATGTTCAGCCCGCTAAATAGGAGAGAGAAGACACGTGTCTTTATCTCCAAGACTGAGAAATAAACTATTCAAAATGAACGGTCAGGATAAAGAAAGATAAGGCGGTTAAAGTACAACTAGTTAAAAGGTTAATCAGTCCGGGCTGTTTTGTTTTATTTTAAAAACAGATTATTGTCCAATCAGATCATAGGATAAAATCAGACTGACAAGGATCGGTCTGAAAGTTCGGACCGGTCTGTGTCTTTCTGAAAATTGTATTATCGATCTGTAGTGACAAAAATCTTTAAGATCGAAAAGAATAAAAACATCTAAATTAATTAAGATAAGTCAATTAAACCAAGAATTTGACGGAAATAATTGAACTTAGCCTCAGGAAGTGGTTTGGTGAAGATGTCTGCTGCTTGCTGCTCTGTTGAAATGTGTTCGATCCGAATTTCCTTTTTGCCAACATGATCTCGAATAAAATGATGTCGAATATCAATGTGCTTTGTTCGAGAGTGCAAAACTGGATTATACGTTATAGCGATTGCACTTGTGTTGTCGCAAAATATCGGAGAGTCAACAGCTTGAATGCCGTAGTCTTTGAGCTGGTGTTGAATCCAGAGCATTTGAGCGCAACAGCTTCCAGCGGCTAGGTATTCTGCCTCAGCTGTGGATGTGGCAATAGATGTCTGCTTTTTACTGAACCAAGAGATCAATCTTTCACCTAGAAATTGACATGTTCCACTGGTGCTTTTACGATCGATCTTACACCCAGCGTAGTCTGCGTCTGAATATCCGATCAAGCTGAAGTTTGAATCTTTGGAGTACCAAAGACCAACGTTCTGAGATCCTTTTAAGTATTTCAGAATACGCTTGGCAGCAATGAAATGTGATTGCTTTGGTTCTGACTGAAATCTGGCGCACATACAGACTGAAAACATTATATCGGGCCGGCTCGCTGTAAGATATAATAGCGATCCGATGAGTCCTCTATACATGGTTACTTCAACTGCCGTTCCCCCTTCGTCCTTGTCTAACTTGATTGTTGGACTCATTGGAGTTGATGCAGTTGAGCATGTTTCCATTCCAAATCTCTTGAGGAGCTCTTTGGTATACTTGGTCTGATTGATGAAAATGCCATTGTTGAGCTGTTTTACTTGAAGACCCAGAAAAAATGACAATTCTCCCATCATGCTCATCTCGAACTGTCCCTGCATTAACTTAGAAAACTTCTCGCATAATTTGGGGTTAGTTGACCCAAAGATTATGTCATCAACATAAATCTGAACTAATAGGGTATGTTCCCCCTTAATGAATTTAAAGAGAGTTTTATCTACTGAACCGATCTGGAAGTCATGGTTCAGCAGAAATTGAGATAGAGTGTCATACCAGGCTCTTGGGGCTTGTTTCAGACCATACACTGCTTTATTCAGTAGATAAACATGATTAGGATACGAATGGTTCTGAAATCCAGGTGGTTGCTCAATGTAGACTTCTTCCTGAAGCTTTCCATTAAGAAAGGCGCTCTTGACGTCCATCTGATATACTTTGAAGTCTTTAAAAGCAGCATATGCAAGAAAGATTCGGATTGCTTCAAGTCTGGCGACTGGTGCAAATGATTCATCGAAGTCGATTCCTTCTTCTTGTCTGAATCCCTGTGCCACCAGTCTTGCTTTGTTTCTAACCACAGTTCCATCGGCGTCTAGCTTATTTCTGAAAACCCATCTGGTTCCAATAACAGGCAGATCGCTTGGTCTGGGAGTTAGACTCCAAACTTGATTTTGTTCGAATTGATTAAGCTCTTCTTGCATTGCTTTAATCCAGTTGAAGGCAGTCAGAGCTTCATCGATCTTCTTGGGTTCCAGAGTTGAGATGAAAGCAGCATGAGTGAACTCATCCATCATCTGTCCTCTGGTTCTAATTGGTGCAGACGGACTACCAATCACTAGATTAGGTGGATGCTTCTTAGTCCATCGATAGCTTGACTCTGGATTGTCTGGTTCGGTCGGATAAATAGTAGCAGCATGATCTGCATCTAATTTAATATTTGAGTCAGGAGCATCTGGATCAGCTCGATCTGAAGAAGCTTCAATGGCCTGATCCGGTCTGTCTGGCACTTCTGGTTCTGGTGGATTGTCTCTTGACCTGTTAGCTACAATCTCATCATCACTGTTAGCTTCGAGATGGATATTTTCCATCTGATTTTGAATTGAATCCTTGTTGCCCTCAACACATAATGATTCATCAAAAACTATATGAACAGATTCTTCTACAGTTAAAGTTCGATTATTAAACACTCGATAAGCTTTGCTAATTGATGAATATCCTAAGAATATACCATTATCTGACTTAGCTTCAAATGCTGTAAGATGACTCTTACCATTGTTGTGAACGAAGCATTTACAGCCAAATACATGAAAGTGAGAAACAGATGGTCTGTTACCAGTCCATATTTCATATGGAGTGAGATTCAGCTTCTTGTTAATCATAGATCGGTTTTGAGTGTAGCAAGCAGTATTTACAGCTTCTGCCCAGAACTTTTGAGAGATTCCAGAATCAGCAAGCATTGTTCTTGCTGCTTCCTTGAGCGTTCTGTTTCTTCGTTCTGCAACTCCATTCTGTTGAGGAGTTCTGGCGGCTGAAAACTCATGCTTGATTCCATGATCTTCTAGAAAGGATTCAAGATTCTGATTTGAAAACTCAGTGCCTTTGTCACTTCGAATCCTGTCTATGCTGGATGATTTCTCGTTCTGAGTGCGTTTCAGCAGCTTGATCAACTTCGGACCGGTCTGATCTTTACTGCTCAAAAATATAGTCCATGTAAAGCGTGAGTAATCATCAATAACAACAAGAGTATACCGCATTCCCCCTAAACTTGTTATTGGTATAGGACCAAACAAGTCCATATGCAGTAATTCTAAACAGCGGGAGGAGGATTTGGCATTCTTGTTTTTGAAGGATGATCTGATCTGTTTGCCCATTTGGCAAGCTTCGCAGATCTTATCCTTGGCAAAGTCGATCTTGGGCAGACCGATAACTAAATCATGTTTACACAGGCTAGCAATGGTCTTAAAGTTGATATGATTCAAGCGCTTATGCCATAACCAGTGTTTATTATCATTGTTAGCGATGAAGCAGGTAGGATTATCAGGTTGAGCATGATTCCAGTTAATCTTATATGTGTTTCCATTCCTGATTCCTACGAGCATGGTTATACCGTCTGATGATTTAACAGTGCAAGTGTGTTTATGAAATTCTACAGCATAACCATTATCACAGAGTTGACTGATACTAATCAGATTATAGCACAGATTTTCAACTAACAGCACATCATTGATAATAATGTTACCATGGACAATCTTACCCTTGCCCACGGTCTTACCCTTTGAGTTATCTCCGAAGATGATCTTGGGTCCAGTGCATTCTGTGACTTCAGACAGCAGCTTGATGTTTCCAGTCATGTGACGAGAGCACCCGCTGTCCAAGTACCAATCTGATGCGAGATTCTTCTGTACCTGTCATCATACATATTTATTGTTGGTACCCAATCCTATTTGGGTCCAGAACGGATTAGCCCTTTGGGAACCCACACCTGTATCAGCTTTAGTGGCTTGTGTGTGTAGGGTGTGCTATGTGCTGGTCTGTCTCGATGTTGTGTGTGATAATGTGTGCGCTGTGAAAACCTTTGATTTTCATAAGGTAGTCTATATCTTCGTTGAATCGGTTTTGAGTTATAGTAATTGTATTGTCTTCCTTGCCTTAGATTTTGCACTTTTGGATTTGGTCTCACAGACACAAATCTTGCTGGTGCCTTATCGTTGGCTTGGTTGACATAACCAATCCCTTTTCTCAAATTTTGATTCACGTAAGAGACTCCTGTTTGAATCTTAGGTGCTTCAGTTTCATATACTGTGCTGGATTTAACAAATGTCATTTGTTTGACTTGATTCTTTACCAGCAACAGCTCAGACTCATCTTTGGTGCATTCTTTGGTGTCAAAGCCTAGGCCGGTGAAATCACCGACATTTCTTTGAGCTTCTTGTAATTCTTCCAAGGATGTTCTGGATTTTGTCCATGTTTTGAATATATGTGAGAGCTTAGCATTTTGTGTGCTAATTCTCTTATTTTCTTCATGGAGCTGATCATAAGAGATTTTCAGCTTATTCAGCTCGTTCTGGAGATTTTTGCACTCACCCTGCTCAGAGCAGCTTGGTTTGTTGTGCTCATCCATTTGAGTACTGATTTTGGCTTTATTCTTCTCAAATGATTCAGCTAAGATCCTATAATCATTTGCCATGTCTTGCAGTGCGGACATGAGCTCTTCTCGTGTAAAATCATTTGATTCAAATTCGAATACCTCATCTGTCTGACTCATTTCTTCATCTGCCATCAGACATTGAACCTCTTCTTCGCTTTCGCTGGAAGAATATTCAGAGCTGTCTGAATCGGAATCAGTCTGAGCCCATTTGCTGTTTCCTTCCTCAGCAACTAAGACTTTTTGGGATTTTCCATGATTCTTGCGGTCTTGGTGGTGCTTCTTCTTTCTATCATCTCGATGCTTCTCTTTCCTTTCTTCTTTCTTCGGTCTGGTGCAGTCTGCAATAAAGTGTCCGGTCTTACCACAATTGTAGCAAGCCTGATCGTTAACATTATCATCTTTTCTTGATTTATAATGATGAGATGGTTTGAAGTTCCTCTTATTTTTAGACATAAATTTACCGAATTTCTTTATAAATAATGACATAGCATCGTTACTCATCTGTTCAGCAGATCGGTCTGATGTTGAAGCGATCTGGTCTGGGATGGCTGCCAGGGCCTTGTTGGGTTGAGAGATGAATGGCTCTGCTTCACCTCTGCTTATTAGTTCAAACTCATAGGCCTTGAGATCTGCAAACAGATCATGAAGTTCAACCTTGTTAAGGTCTTTTGATTCCCTCATGGCAATGGTCTTTACATCCCATTCCTTTGGCAGAGCTCTCATTACTTTCAGAGCGATCTCTCTGTTAGAATATTCCTTCCCCAGACCATTCAGTTCATTTATGATGCTGGTGACTCTTTCATCAAACTCATTTAGAGTTTCACCACTTTTCATCTTTATGCCCTCAAATCTTTGAAGAGCCACAGTTAACTTGTTTTCTTTGGTCTGGTCGTTGCCTTCACATAGCTGTGCTATCTTCTCCCAAATTTCTTTGGCAGTAGAGCACATTTTGATTTTGCTGAACATGTTCTTGTCCAAAGTTTTGAACAAGATGTCTTTGGCCACATTGTCGAGGTTTGCTTTCTTTCTATCCTCATTCGTCCAGAGGGATCTGTCTTTTTCTACCATTTGTGGTTCTCCACTGGTAGTGGCGACTGCTGTATTTATTTTTAGGATCTTCATTGGTCCATCGGTGATGACGAACCACATGTCGTCATCCTGAGCTGCCAGGTGAGCTTGCATTCTGATTCTCCAGTCATCATAATCTTCTTTTGAGAACATGGGAATTTTGTTGAATGATGCCATCAGCTTAATATTCTTTATGCTGATTAAGATAACCTGGCTCTGATACCACTTGTTAGGATCGATTCCGGGGTGGGTTGCCATTCCACACCCGAGTTCAACCAACTTGAGCTTCAATAGCTCGTGCTCTTGAAATTATTGCACCGAGAGATTATATCGAGTTCGGTTACAAAACCGAGCGGAAGACACTCAACATAACCCGCTCTAAACCGATTAACTATTTGAAAGACATTTTAAAGATATGCAAGTAAAGTAAATAAACAAGCATTTGTTTATGGAAGTTCGAAGGTGGTGTAATCCTTCTACGTCTCCCCTTCTTCCACCTCATGGAAGGATTCCACTAGAAGACTTTGATTTATACAATCCCGTTGTATAAACCCGATCCAGTTGGGAATTCCCCATCCAACTAGAACTCCTAGCAACTCAGCTATGTATGTTCTTTAATGTCTCACATACAAAGACCTCTCATCGGTTGTGATAAATCATCAACCGTTACAATGATATTCACTCATCTATTAAGCTCTCATATACAATGAATAGAGTGAATATATATGGCACAAATGATCTCTAACTAGATCTGATATAGCAAGGTAAGTGGTGCCAAAGGTTTGGGGAGTGCTCTTCATTTAGCAACTTTTGTCTTTGAAGTTCCCCAAATGAATCCCAAGTGGGTTTGCTTTGGAAGGCTTGGATTGATCTTCAATCAGCTGTTATTGAGCTTCCAAATCATGTATATATAGCCCCAAGTAATGATATATACGTTAGACACAAGAATATGCCCGTTGGAAAAGGTTCTGCACTATTCCCGAGCTTGCAACGGTCATATTCTGGTTTCTAGGCTGTTTGTATTTCGGACCGGACTGGTCTGGTCTGCTGGTCTGGTTCAGTCTGGTCTGCTGGTCTGGTCTGCTGTTCTGTTTCAGTCTGGTCTGCTGGTTTGGTTCAGTCTGGTCTGCTGGTCTGATCTGGACAAATCAGTCTGATGCAAGACAAGCTTGATACAAAAACAGATTGATAAACTTGCTCTTCGATCTGTTGCTTGTAACTCTTCATTCTTTGATTTCTGGGCAAAGTGATCTATATGAAAGTTGTAGCCCTTTCTCTTAGCTTTCCACGGAATTAAGAATCGCTCGATTTCGAGTTCGTATGAGAGAGTTATGCTCGAAATACGAGGCAATGCTCCTGCTGTCTGTTTGCTGGATGCAGCAGCACATGGCGTGACTTGCAGAAGCTTTTTGGTCATCTTAAGGTCCGATTCAGTCTTTCACTTCCAAAGATGACTTGTAGATATTTGTCTTAGCTTTCCAACCCATACTGAATCGTTCCGTTCCGATAAGCGAGCTAAGAGTTATGCCCACCAGACTGACAGGGACTTTGCTGTAACAGCTTGCTGTTTCTTCACGGTTCAGCTCGATCTTGCAGGCGTCTTTTCTCCTTGATAACATTCGAACTAGCCGATCTGTTGTGAAATATGACTTTTAGTATTTTGAGTTGGCTGTTCAATCTCTTTGGAAGCACGCCATTTCGATATCCGACCTATGAGATATGATCGAAACAATCCGCTCTGCCAGAATTCCAGTCTTGGTCCAGCTTGATATTTTCAAGCTACATCTTTGTAATTCATCAAGCTCTTAATTATGATCTATGAACTGCACACTTGATGAAATATGTTAGCAACACAATAACAAGTTTTGTTAACATCAAAACCAAGATTATTCGGGTTTCCAAAACCCAACAATCTCCCCCTTTTTGATGATCACAAAACTTGAATAAAAATATGAACATTAAAGCACAATGTTGCATAACAAGAAAAATCATATTTTTTAAACAACATATTTCTCCCCCTTTTTGTGTGAATCAAAAAGGAAGACAAATAAAATTTACTCCCCCTCAAGGATTGAGATTAAACTCTCCCCCTTAATTTTAAAATGTTTGAAAATATGAGCAAGTGAGGGGCAAATGGGGTACGCTAAAACAAATTAAAAAAAATGCAATGCACATTAATTTTTGAACAAAAATAACCTCTTTTGATGATGCATGTAGCATACTTGGCAACAAATTTGAATTTCTTGACAAAACTCAACAATGTCCATTTCATCTTTCAGCGGTGGCAGCACACTTAGTCCAACTTTGTAGAATAAACTGTATCTTCTCGTGAAGAATTAGGCTGCAAGACCTATACCGTTGCGATCCTCTATGAGTCTAGTTTGCAACGCAAAAAACGGTTCGTCATTTGGACATCCGAGCAAGAAGTTATCCCAATTTTCCCAAAGTCGCTGCAAGCTGCCAGAAAACTAAAAATGCTTCGAAAATTGTTAGTTAAAATCACAAAATAAAAATTTTAAACTTAAAATGAGTTTAAAACAGATTGAACGAAAATTAAACCTTTAAAATAGATTTTAAAATTATTTTCGTGTAAAATGAATGCAATGAAATTGATTTTTATGCTAAAAATTTTCATACACCAAGTTTTGAAAAATTATGCTATGAAAATATTTCATGCTCATGAGAAAAATTTTGAAAAAGATTTTAAAAGATATCCGCAAAAAAAAATCGGTTAAAATGCTTTCCAAGAACAACCTGCTCTGATACCACTTGTTAGGATCGGTCCGGAGTGTTTAGAGGGGGGGTGAATGAACACTCCTTACAGGATTTGTAGTGTACAGTTATGCTTCGAAGAATGGGTTGGGATGTGTATTAATGCAAAATGGTAAAGTTATTGCATATGCCTCTAGACAATTGAAGGAGTACGAGAAGAACTATCCAACACATGATCTTGAACTTGCTGCAGTGGTGTTTGCATTGAAAATATGGAGGCATTACCTGTATGGCGAACGATGTGAGATTTATACTGATCACAAGAGTCTGAAATACGTCTTCACCCAAAAAGAGTTAAACATGAGACAACGAAGATGGTTGGAATTGGTGAAAGATTATGATTGTACTATCAACTATCATCCTGGAAAGGCTAATGTTGTAGCGGATGCATTAAGTAGAAAATCCACATGTAGTACATCAGATTTAGTTCAGAAAGCAGAGCTGATAGATTTACAGAAAATGAATATAGAACTTGTAGAACATGGAGAAATAGAAGTGAAACTTGTAGCATTGACACTTCAGCCTACTTTGATTAATAGTATTCAACAAGGACAAGAAGCGGATGAGTATATTTCCAAAGTAAAGAAAGACAATACCTTAGGGGCATCTTTTGATTTCACACTTAATCAGAATGGTGTTCTACAATTTAAAGGACGATTGTGTGTTCCTAATGTGGAAAATATTCGGGAAGATATTTTGGCGGAGGCTCATTCAACACCATATTCAGTACATCCAGGAGCAACGAAAATGTATAGAGATTTAAAGATGCATTACTGGTGGTCGGGTATGAAAAGAGATATTGCAAGATATGTAGAACAATGTTTAACATGTCAACAGGTAAAGGCAGAACATCAAAGACCGGCAGGAACCTTACAACCTTTACTCATTCCAGAATGGAAATGGGAAAGAATTACAATGGATTTTGTGACAGGCCTACCAAAGACTGTTAAGGGCCATGATGCTATTTGGGTTGTTGTCGATAGATTAACCAAAGCTGCTCATTTCCTTCCGATTTGCTCTACATATTCCATGGACCGATATGCACAGATATATATCCAGGAGATTGTGAGACTTCATGGTGTACCCCTATCAATTACTTCTGACAGGGATTCAAGATTTTTGTCTACATTTTGGAGAAGTCTACATAAAGCATTAGGAACACAATTGGCATTCAGTACTGCATATCATCCCCAAACTGACGGTCAATCAGAACGAACGATACAAACCCTGGAAGATATGTTAAGAGCTTGTGTGCTAGATTTTCAAGGCCATTGGAGCAAATTTATTCCATTAATTGAATTTGCTTATAACAACAGTTATCAGACCACCATAGGAATGGCTCCTTATGAAGCATTATATGGCAGAAAATGCAGATCTCCAGTTCACTCGGATGAGATTGGGGAAAAGAAACTTTTAGGCCCTGATATGATTCGGGAAATGACTGAAGCTGTATCACAGATTCGTCAGAGAATGCAAATTTCCCAGAGCCGACAGAAAAGCTATGCAGATAAAAGAAGAAGAATGCTTGAGTTTGCGGTGGGGGATCAAGTATTTTTAAAAGTAGCCCCAATGAAAGGAATTATGCAGTTTGGAAAGAAAGGGAAACTCAGTCCTATATATATTGGTCCATTTTCATTAACTCAAAGAATTGGCGATGTGGCCTACAAACTCGATCTACCTACATCAATGTCTCAGATACACAATGTGTTCCATGTGTCCATGTTGAGAAAATATGTTGCTAATCCATCACATATTTTGAAAGAGGAACCGGTGGAATTAAAAACAGATTTGAGTTATGAAGAAAAACCAGTAGAAATTTTGCTACACGAAGTGAAGCAACTCAGAAATAAGAGAATTCTATTGGTTAAGGTTCTATGGAGGAATCAATCAATAGAAGAAGCTACTTGGGAAAGAGAGGATGAAATGAGAGTCAAATATCCATAACTCTTCCGGTAAGTAATATTTCGGGGACGGAATTTTTGTAAGGAGGGGAGAATGTGATACTCGAGTCTAATAATTGCTTCTATGTTTAACATATGTGTTAGACTGTCGTGAATACTAGTAAAACTACTTAAATCTTCACCGAAATTCACCGAAATACGACGAGGTCAATTTTATTAAACAGATAACTCATAGGGCTACCACTTTCATGTTTTGAGTTTTTGCCGAAAACTACCGGAGGAAGGGGAAAATTAATTTTGAAGTATATCATGTTTAGGTAGATTATATATAACTTTCTCGTCCGACATCAGAATCAAGTTATTCTAAAGCCAAATGAAAGAGAAGACATAGATTTAAATTTTTTATTCATAACAAGTTTGCAAACTCGGATGTTATGATACCCGAATTCATGTATCAAGTGAAGCCCAAAATGTATAAGAAATAAAGAATAATTAAAAAAAAATTAAAAATTTAATTAATTAATAATAAAATAACCGAGTTACTATAGTTTATATTATACATATTGTGGTATAACACACGCACACGCACATAGGATTATACACGAGCCGTAGGAGAGAAAGAGAGGGTTTGAGCGGTTTCATCAATTTTCGGACTCCGTAACGCCGTCGAAACGTCAAATAAATTACATATTCGGAATCCTCGAATTATCATCTTCGATTTGAGGTACTTTTCTCTTGGTATTTTTAGCGTTTAGGAAAAGCCTAAATTTCTAGTATTGCTAGAAAATTATGCAGTTATTGTAGGTAATAGATTATACGATGATAAATAGTAATTGACAAGAAATTTTAGATTATGTTGTAATTTCAAGTTTAATAGGAATTTTAATGTTAAATTTTAATGTTATAACTTCGAATTCAATAAATTGGTGTATAAAATAAGTTACTAGAATTTTAAATAATGATATAAGTATCCTAATAGCGATATGATGAAATAAATTGCGTAAATGAATTACTAAATTTAAATAGATGATAATAAAATGAACTTTGATGAATTATTTGTTAAAATCAATATTTGAATTGTGTAGATTGATTGTCTATTACCTAGGAATTGAGCAATATCAACTGGTGAAAGGTAAGTAAAAATCCATCTGCAACTACAATGCTTGAACATAGTATTATCTGTCGTATTAATTGTGATATGGTTGGTTGAATAAATGTGATATTTGAGATGTTATGCTTTATTTGATATGTTGTAACTGAATTGATTATTCATCTGCATGCACACGTGCATGCATAAAACATGAGCATATTTGATGTCTGGCATGCAAGACATTATTTTGAGAAGAAGGAAATATTTTGTTGACCACTGCTATGGCACCGAGGTTTGCGAGGCAGACTTATATGATATGTTGAGTACATCGGTGAGATACTCCTCAGATGATTAATAGGGTTGTTCGAGAAGGTGCCCTTGGTAATCATGAGGGGATGGACCACTTGCTGATATTCTTCTTTTGATTGATGGTGCGGGTGGGATACTTCTCGGGTGACCGCAGATGTTGTTCGATGATGTGCCTCTGGGGGTCACGGGAGGATGGACCATTCGACTGTATCAATCCACTATATTGGCTGTGTGCCTATGGCTGTGTGCCTATTGATATTGTTCAGAGCTCTGTTCCGATGCATAGTAGATGGGTCAAGGGGCCCAGGAAAAATATGAATTTGGATAAAATGTTATATATTTTCGAGTATACATCTTGGTACATGTTATTGATGTCTCATGTCATTTTCATAGCATACATGATTTTTATTTACTGGCATTAGCTCATGTAGTTCATGCATTGTAGGTGAGCATGACGATGCCTGATATCTGGACTTACTGAGCAGGGTGATGCGCTCCTACGGGTTTCTGAGATCTGTTGTACATGGATGACGACTTGCTGGGCTATGGGGTTATCTTATTTTGTTTTGTTTAGTCTGCAGATTTATCTTTTGAAAAACACACGGTTTTCTTATGTTATTTTGTTATCGTTAGGCTTTTAAATCTGCGGAACTATCTTTTGAAAATTTTACTTTGAGAAAGTAAAGAATTGTATGTAAATAGTATGACGGTATTTCTGGTGATATGAATCTTATATATTATTGTTGTTGTTGTGTCTCCGGATGTTATACAAATAAAGGAGATGCTGCCAAAATTTTTACGTAGTTATATATAACTTATAGTATAATTGATGTGATTTGGGGTGTGACAGAGCACCGATGGTTTCCCTTGGTTCATTTTTGAGAAGCGCTCAAATAGGATGTGTAGCGAGAACTCGCCTTCCATCATTGATATAAGGCGATAAATTGGAGATTTGTCAAGGTTTTCGCGTATGAAAGAGGGGCATCTGTTGAGGTTTCGACTATCACTGAAATAGGGGAATAAAAAGGAAAAGAGGGAGAGGGAGAGGGAGAGGGAGAGGGAAACGAACCATCGCTGATGGGGGAGGGGAAAGGAATCGGGGAGAGAATGAATTATGGCCCAATCTCAATACTTTAATTATATACATATAAATATTTTTATTATTACTGTATTTTATTATTAGTGTTTTATTTTATTTATTCATTTAGTTTTTATATGCATGTACAAAAAAATAGGGTCCTAACAACGTGACATTTAGCTCGTTAATGTTTTTAAAGAATTTTTTTTTTGTGTAAATAGATGAATGGAAAAAATTTAAAAAATGAAATTAAGGTTACAAAACAGGAAAGGGGAATGAGAAAATACTTTTATATACCCGATTTAGGTCATACTTATATATTAACTCAATATTAAAATACATTACATTTTAGATAAACCCTAGGATTTGACAACGGACTTAAAAAAACCATCTACAGACGCTTTACGCACAATCATTCCGAATAACGCTTGGATTATCTGTCTTATCGCTGCTGGTGGCACAAAATTAGCCGATGCTTATTCCCCATATTAAATTAGTCCATATGTGGAGCCAACATTTGGTCCATATAAACATTTGTCAAAGAGAATGAAGGTTGAAGACCATGTGCTTGGAAAATTCGGAGTTGGTGTCCTGAAGTTAGATTCAACGGCCCCAAACCATCCGGGGCCTTGACATTGAATATCCCATTTGCAATTGTGCATATGTAAAAGCAAAGAGTTGATGACATAGACTTGTTGGAAAGCAGTCGTCCACTTTTTGTAAGAATAAAGAAACAAGTACCAAATACCTTTGGCTTTGCTTTTTATTTTTCAAATAATAACTTGTCATTTTAAAATATTTTCTTCCTTTTATTTTGTGTTTTAAAAATTAATATCGAATTTTGATTAGTTTTTTTTATCGCCCAATTAATATTTTATAATTATATTTCAATTCAGACATAATACAATATTTTCAAAATTTTAAAAAATATATTAGATTATTAATAAAATCAATTATAATATAAAATTTAAATTTTACACATCCTTTATAACAAAAACATATATATATATATATATATATATATATATATATATATATATATATATATATATTTCCCAAACCTTTAAATTTCATGGTCCAATTTCTATATCACATCTTCCAAACATTATCACATATATAAACATATATATATATATTGATCTTTACAAACACACACGTTCCCTCTGTATAAATATTTTTCTTAAATTACCTCACACAAATTGCCTTCCATTGCACGCCTCTACCCATCCTGCCATCCATATATTGACGCAAGTAAACTCAGAGTCTCGGCTCCATTATGTCTACAGATCTTGAATTCGTACTCCCTATCATCAAACTAAATTCATCCGAAATCTCTGATGATGGAAGCTGCGTAATTCAAAGATCGATTGCTGATTATCATCAAGAAGAATACTGCTGCACACCGAAATCTCCCCGCCACGTGATTCCGGCGCCGCTCCGCTGCCCGTCGCCTCCGAAGAAGCCGAGGCCGGCGGTGTGCCGCAAGAGGAAATTGTGCGAGCTTCAGTTTTTGGAGAGTGTGGCTGGACAAGAAATCGAGCGATTTCTCGAGATGGTAGAGGCCAATTTCAATGGATCAACCAAGAGGAAACACTGTATGTTGTAAAAACACACATACACATACTACACACGAACACGATTCTATTTTTTCTCGATTTTTTTTTTGGATATTTTTTACACGGGTTTTATTGTGAAACACACACACATATATATATACACGTATTTAAAAGTATATATATATATGGTTTATTGTTCTTGAGAATTCTGTTCATCATATATATTAATCAAAGGTTGATATTTGTTTGTTTGTTTGATGAGTTTATCAATTCTTAAATTTTATTTTAGAAGTAATCTAAGAAAAAGCTGATTATAAAAAAAGTATATGTTTGATGTTATAATTTATTTTAATATAATGCTACTAAATAAATAAAATAGTTATTTTTTCCGCATTAAATATACCGTTGATATAGTTCTAAATGTAGGAAACATATTTAATCTGGAGTGTATTTTTTGGTATATTTTTTGGTATAACAAGCAAGAATAACAAAGGGTGCAATAGACTCAATGTCGATGCAAGAGTTATATTTTTTGTCCTTGAAATGATATTATCCTCCTATGGTGCTAACAATTGCAGTGACAATTCGTTTATCAAGATACAACGAATATACAACGATTATAATTTTGTGATTTGAGCACACCAAATCATAAATCCTCAAACCACAAAGATTTAGTAAAGGCACTCAAATAAGAAATAAGATGAACAATATGAATATGCAGAGATTTTTGCTATCAAACTTTGATTTTGATCTTGCAAAAGTGTGATTAATTCTCAAGATAGTTGTTCCATAGTGCATCATTGGATGCTATGAAAATATACCTATTGGATGCATTTTCCATGAAAACTTGCATTAATACGCCAAAGAGTACACACTCCTTCACAAAAAATGAAAAACGAGTTTGGACAGCGAACATGGCGCATAGACGCACATCATTCTCTACCTCGAATATAATTCTAGGTAAAGAGGCGCCTAGGCGCCACTCTTACTGCTCGACTTTTCCCAGACAGTTTCGGTATTCTATTTTTGTTCCAGATTTTTGATTTTTACATACTTATTTTCAATTCATTAAACATATTTTTTCAACAGTAAATAAATTTATTTGATGCTACACTTAATATAAGCATTTTTAAGGGTCGGATAGGATAATAATATGTGTAGATATACCCATTAAAATGCTACTCTCAAGGTTTGATTGTTTAGGATGACGGGATCACGACACATATTGTAATTTACCCAATTTATTATCGATCATATTTACATAAAAAAAAAAGTTAATGTATCTAATTAGAAATAGATTCAAATCGCCCAAAGCATTTGCCCAGTGGCACCAAACTCCATCAAATAATGGGTGATCTTGAGTTCAAGATTTAAATTGTTCCCCATTGTTTAAAAATAATAATGTTTAAAAAAAATAGAAATAGATTCAAATCAAGTTGGATTTTGGTCAGCCTGACACGTTTGATATTTACTTTTATTAATTTTTAATAACAACTGAAATAAAATAAAATATACTTATATTGTGTTTGTGGTCCGTTTCAAACATAATATATAAGTGTATTTTATTAAAGGAATTACCATCATAATCTAGTAATGATCTTTTTGGGGTCTAATATCAATAAGAATTACATTTCATATGGCCTGAATACACTTATATTGTGTTTGTGGTCCGTTTCAAACATAATATATAAGTGTATTTTTCATTTCGGGCCATATGAAGTGTAATTCTTATTGGTATTAGACCCCAAAAATACCATTAATGGATTGAGATGGTAATTCCTTTAAGAAAAGTATTAATATACTTATTATTTGATTAGAAATAGACGTCAGGAAATAATGGTGCATAATATGGGTTATACAGGGGCCCCATTTGACAATAATTTACAAATAAGAGGGGTCACATACCATATACGTAATCATCAAATATAACATACGTAATCCCAAAATCCGAAAGAGGGTTCAGGAAGCGGAGGGGCCAAATCCGCTCCTTGTAGGTAACAGAAAATCGTCAACAGCTCCAAAAGTCCGAATTTTTTTGTCTGGTGTGTCTTAACTGCAATTTTGTCAAATCTTAAATGTTTTTTCTTTTCTAAACTTAAAGCTTATATGTTGTTTTGTGGAGAGATTTTTGCAAATCTTCGAGTATTTTAAGTTATGAACAGGTAAATTGCACGAAACTCTCATATATTATACTAAAAATGTATAAAATTCAAATGTAATAAAAAATATCAAATAAAACATCTTTATTTTTTTAAACCCTAAACGAAACTCTCATGCGTTAAATAAAAGGCAACAAAATCCCTTTATTTTTAAACCATGCACAACTCTCTGTGTTAAATAAAATAGACAAAAAACCATCTATTTTCTTAAAACCTAGATGAACCATCTCTTGTCAAATATGTCATCCAGTTTTTCTCCCTCTACATCATTTTCTCCTCATTTGTAATGTTTTTTTTTTAATTTTAAAACGAATAATATTTATAATTTTAAATTGAATAATTATAAAGATGTAATTTTAAAATATATTATGAATAATATTCTAAATTATTCTTTTAATATATGCATATTTATTGACTAATTCAAAAAGTAATTTTTTAAGTTTTGGATGTATTGGATAAGCAATAATTGTCCATGTAAAATATATCTATATATATATATATATATATATATATATTTCCAAAAAACTTAAAACATATTTTCACAATAATAAACATATATATATATATGTATATATATATATTATATGAATGTTTATGAACTTCGTATAGTTAGTTTTAACGAGATTAAATAAAATCTGTTAGTTTGTAAATGAGATGTGATTTTGTGCATAGTTTAAGAAATTTTTTGTCTATTTTTAACACGTGCGAGTTTCGTGTAGGGTTAAAAAGATAGGTGTTTTTTCCTAAATCTTTTGTTTAATATATGTGAGTTTCGTGCATAATTTATGACATATATTGTTTATTTGCCAATTCTTTAATACAAGTGAGTTTCGTGCATTTTTTTATAGTATAGATTTTTTTGCTATTTACCCATTTTAGAATTGTGTTTTTTTTAAGGATAATACAATTTCATTCCATCATAATCATATCAGTTCAAATTACATAAAAGACAACTCAAACAATAATAATAAAATTATTACATTATGCATTAACATATGTCGTCTTTGCAAGATGATAGGCATCTTCGTTTCCTTCTTTGGGATCCAATAAACTTATAAAGAGTTCAGTAACTAAGTATTCTCGCGATGTCTACAATAATTGGTTCATACTCTGCACTGCTCCCCGACCCACACTTCACAGCTTCAATGACTTCGAAATTTTAACTTAAGATGAATATGGACAATGTGTTTCATGGTTGAAACAGGCAATCCCATGATGTATTAATGTTTGTTCAGTTGAAGCTCTTGTGGCAAAATGGACAGTTATACTTGCTAACAACCTAGTGATGAGGTAGTTTTTGTAGGCGTTCATAGGTAGCAAAAGTAGAATCAATAAATCGATTCGTTATATTGTTACATAGTATGGTAGTACCATATGAAATAGATTCAATTATACATGGGTATATTTACGTTCAAAATTGGGAATATACAACATGTTGGATGATTGAATCTATTCTATTGAGCACTACTCCATAGAATAGCCTAATGCTTCTGTTTTGAACAATAATTAATTACCTATGATATGTGAAAGACATTATGCGTGTCGCTCAATTATGTCAGTTAATTAATTTTTTGAACAATAATTAATTACCTATGATATAGATTAAGAAATTATTTTAACAATAATTAATTACCTAATGCTTCTGTTTTATAGCCCACATAGAAAAATAAAATAAAGAAAATAAATTCCCAACAACTTGGCCAGTGATCTACCAAATATAGCATTTATCAATTTATTTTGAATAATAATTCCAGCTCATAATATTTTCAGACTTTATGAGTTACAAGATAAATATGCGATTTATATAAGGCGGTTTTTTTTCTTCTCCGAAAATGGATCTGACCCGGTTACCCGATAATAAATTAAAAAATATATATTTCTAATATTTTCTCTATATTTTTTTTTGTAAATTCATTTAGCCAGAGCAGTGAGACGATCAAAAAAGGTATATTTCGAAGTTATATATAAAGATATGTAGTCTATAGTGATTAATGAAGATATTTTAACTACAAAAAAACTTGTGACGAATACTAAAGTATACACTACCCGACTTGTCAATCCATTGAAATTAAAAGCTTAGTTGTCGTTGTGTTGCTATCATTTTACTTTTGTTTTCTTAAAAAAATTAAATTAGTCTAACGCAGATTCTTTGATATCATGACGAAGTAAGCCAACAATAATCTTGTAAACCTCAAAACATTCTAAACCAAAAAATATAAACTTAACTGAGCAAAAATCCAAGAACAGGAACCAACTATAATAACTGCAAGTCCCCACCTCACCTGCAAACCATACTACTACTTGACTAAGTATATCATTCGACCCCTTCTCCTATGTTCTTACTCTCACTATCTGATGCATTCTTTTGAGTATATATGTTTCTTGTAACCCACAATTGATTAGAGAAGATGTTCAGGTTGAACAGGAACAAGCCATCTTCTGGGATTAATACAGTTGGAGAGCAAATGGACTTCAGTTTCTCCAAAATTCAAGTGTTCCAGGTTTCTTTTCATTTGTACTACAATTTTTGGGTTATGGGAGACGACACCGTTTGGGTTTTCAAATACACGGATTTAGTTCTTGTGATTGTATGTGTTGGTTATTTTGATTTGATCTTGGTGTGTTTTCAAGTTGATTTTTACATACTGGCACTGTATTTTCCAAGCAAATTGTGTGTAATTTTTGTTATGGGGGCGTCTGAATTCTATGACAGCGAAGTTGTGCTATGTATTTATGTGCCGTATTTGAATCTTGCTTTAAGACAAGCTGGTAAATGTTTTGAGAAGTAACATAAATTGAAAGCTGTAATGATTGAAAGAATTTGGTAGATTTAATCAGGACGAGATCGAATATGGTGTCTCATATTAGTTCTCATTTCCTTCTATGGAGTGTTGTTGTTTTTGGGTGAAAGACTCTCTGGGAGTTTCGTAGGTTGAAAATTGAACATTTCCACAAGATGGAGATTCAGTTAAAAAAAGGTAAGCACGGGCCCGATAAGGGGTCGGGCTATTTTGAGACTAACGTACTCAGTTTTATCTTGTAACGCGAGGGTTGTTTCCGCAAATCGAACCCGTGATCTCCAGGTCACGTGAGAGCAACTTTGTTGTTGCATAAGGCTCACCTAAGAAGAAGACTCGGTTGAACCATTGATCCTAGCAAAAAAACTGACCCTCTGATTCTGATAGAATGCAAAGAACAGAAAAACATAGAATCCATAAAGGGCATAAGTTGTGATCATGATGACATACAAGAGAGCCTAGCCAAATTGCCAAAAGCTCTCACTAGAGGCGCATTGTCCCACAAATTCCTTAAGACGAGAAGAACTTGTCCCGCACACTAACGGCCTAATCACTCCTTATCAAGATCAATTAATAAGCACTCAGACAACGTTTATACTATTGTATTAATGAAATTTGCAGAACCAGGTAAAAGTTGATACTGAAAGCCTCATAATCTGTCCAAATGTTGTCACCTTGATCAATGTTGCCTTTTAGAAAAAGAAGCCGAGCAACTTATATATATGTACTTTTTGAGCTGATGGAATTACCTATTTATAGGATTAAGCTCTTGCCGCTATACCAAAAGCTATAGCTGATGGTAGCGGTGCAACTCAAATCTTTTAAGCCGTACAACACCACAAGCACCACGTTTCGATCGATCACAAAGCAAGGGCAATTGTTGTACCCTAACAATCCCGCTCCCAATAATTGCACTCCTTGTAACTCATGGGAATCAAACATGTGACCTTAACTCTGATACCAATTGTAGGACCAAGCGCTTGCCGCTTTACCAAAAGATATAGCTGATGGTAACGGTGCAACTCAAATCTTTTAAACCGTACAGCAGCACAAACACCATATTTCAATCGATCACAAAGCAAGGGCAATTTTGTACCCCAACACACGGTGTGCTCATAGCTTGGCATTCGGACATCGAAGAAATTCCTTGTAGGACCGTGCATATACACTTGTATCAAGAGCTAAAGCTCGTGATAATGGTGCAATTCATTTTCTTAGTACTTAAAGCAGCCTAACTATTATGTTTTGATCTGTATACTAGGGGCAATTGAAAATCGAGATACCATAGGTAGTTCACATAAAGGGGAGATGAATATCAAATTATGATTTCCATGTGTATTTCACATAACATGCGAATTTCGCCTCCCAACTACTTCAACCGATGAAATTTTTTATGGCCCCCCTTTGAGTGGGATGCCCCCCAATTGAATGTGTTGAGATGATGTTGAAAAGTTAAAATGCAACAAATGTAGTGACCGTTGACGATTTTAAGGTATCCGTAAAAACATAACATAGTCTTCTATGGATATAAATTGTGCCCACATGATTCTACAGAATATATGTTCTTTTCTTTTTTGCGGACACTGTACTTATACTCGTGAAAAAATGAGGGATTTCAGGTACCAAAAGTGTGGGGTCCTCTTTACTTAATCCATTATGTATCCATTAAACATAAAATGTGAGTCTGAATTAAGTAATGTACCATGCACGGATTAAGAGTTCATACTAGTTAGGTTGTTTACAAGGTTATCAAAAACCTAACAAACTATACATAACATGTACATAAACAACCTAATCCAAAAGAACTCCTAGGCAGTGGTTCCCCTCGCAGCGGAAATCATGACTCACGCTCCCCACGTCTATGAGTCCCTACAGAAACATTCACAACGTGAGTATAGATAACAATTATCTCAGTGCAATATCAAATCACAATATCAATATCAATGATAAGCACAAATAAATCATCAATACGTGAATGTTCTGTATCATGCATCCACAAATGCACTATGTCATGACATGTCTCAACAATTTCCCTATTATCACGAGCCCCATATGATATCCCTAATCAGCTCAATATATCAGTGGAACCACATCACATCTGCATATTAGCAGCACATATCATAGTACCATGCTCATCGGTGATAATAGCCCGAGTATATACCCACACCAGGCGTATATCTCTCAAGCCAAAACATATGTAGTATATCTATCGTGGCAACGATCCCAGCCAAAGCATATACACATATCTATCAAGGCCTCCATCCCAATCATATGAAATCCATGTATGAACATGCATATGAACTACCAATCATATGACACAAGATAACATAAATCATATGATATCAAAACCATAACATCATCATCGCATCATATCTATACTCCGTACGTCAACACGTACCTGTATTTCGACACAAAAGCGATAAATCAGGCGTTGATAGCTAATTGCCTCTTTGCCCTGTCCCCTGAGATGATGCAAGATGCTAAGAAATCACTTCACCCAACTTCCTAGCTCACTTCACAAGTGAAAACTCAAGCTTTGTCTAAGAAAATCTCCAAGGGTTGGAGAGGAGCTTTGTAGAGAATTTTAGGTGAAAAGTGGTGTAGTATGTGATTTCACCTCTAAGCCACTTGATATAGAACCTTAAGTCCCTAATTTACTTGATATCATGTCATTTGGAGATAATTACATGTTAAGTGTCATGTACATGAAGATGACATCCAAATGTAAATGCAACTCCAAGTCAAATTCAATTCAAATGCATATTCAAATGCCCACTTGCAACTCAAATACACATGCTAATGCACCTTCAAATGCATATACATTTCATATTTCTTGATATATTATGGTTCAACTCATTGTACACCATTACCATATATCTTTTCATACATGTAGTAAGTCATTCTTGGTTCCACTCGAACCCCATTATCATACTGCCACGTGATATAATTACACAATAATCATATCACACGTATATAACATAAATCGAGGCATTACAATTCTCCCCCACTCATTGAATTTCGTCCTCGAAATTGTATATACAAAACATGCATATCATGATACACAACTCAAACATCCTACTTAAAAGATAGGAAACATAATCATGTATGCAATAGTACAATATGTATGTACCAACAGTATCATAAAACTGTAAAATCATACCAGAAAACAAATCCGGATACCGTTGCATCATATGCTGCTCCGTCTCCCACGTTGCCTCTTCGACACCCCGTCTGTCCCACTGTACCTTAACCATAGGAATCACCTTATTACGCAACCTGCGTTCAGCTCGATCCAAGATCATAACCGGTCGTTCCTCATACGACACATCTGTATCCAACTGCACATCAGGTAGCTGTAAGACATGACTCGGATCTGGTTCATATTTCCTCAACAGTGAAACATGAAAAACATCATGAATACTACTCAATGCCGGTGATAGTGCCAATCGATATGCCAACGTACCAATACGTTGCAATACCTCATACGGACCAACATACCGTGGAGACAATTTTCCACGCTTACCAAACCGTACTACACCTTTAAAAGGTGAAATTTTCAAGAACACACGGTCACCAACTTGAAATTCAAGTGGTCTACGTCGCTTATTGGCATACGCAGCCTGTCTATCCTGAGCAGCTTTAAGTTTCAATCTAATTACTTTCACTTTCTCTTCCATGTCATGAATCATATCCGGTCCAGTTAAGGAAGACTGATCCACATCATCCCAATACAATGGCGATCTACATCGTCGCCCATACAAAGCCTCAAATGGTGCCATCTGTATACTAGACTGATAACTGTTGTTATATGAAAATTCTACTAATGGCAACGAATCTTGCCAAGAGGTATCAAACTCTAATACACAGGCACGCAACATATCCTCAAGCGTCTGTATCGTACGCTCTGTTTGTCCATCTGTCTGAGGATGATATGCTGTACTCAACCGCACTTCAGTTCCCAACGCTGTCTGTAACCCTTCCCAAAAATGAGAAGTAAATCTCGGATCCCTATCCGATACAATGGAAACGGGAATACCATGTAGTCTCACTACATGTTGAATATACAACTGTGCCATTCTCAGATATGTAAATGTCATACAATATGGCACAAAATGAGATACTTTGGTGAGTCGGTCAACAATCACCCAAATAGCATCGCAACCAGAAGACGTCCGTGGTAAATGAGTCACAAAATCCATCGTGATATGTTCCCATTTCCACTGAGGAATTTCCAAACTATGCAATTCACCTCCTGGTCTCTGTCTTTCCGCTTTCACTTGTTGACAGATCAAACACCGTTTCACAAAACTCAATACATCCTGTTTCATACGTTTCCACCAAAATTGGGTACGTAAATCATGATACATCTTCTTTCCTCCAGGATGTATACTATATCTACTACAATGAGCACGTTGTAGTAGTTCTTGGCGTAGTCCTAATGAAGCAGGTACTACCCAACAATTTCTGTATTTCAACGTTCCATCACTTATAAGTACAAAGTGAGATAATTGTCCTTGACTTATCCTTTCCTTCCATTGTTGTACTTCATCATCAGTCATTTGTGCCGTTCTGATTTTCTCAAAAATGTCGGGTTCAACCAACAATGTTGATACCCTTACTGGCACTAGTTCCATATCAAAATCATAACCCAAAGTACAACAAGAAGTCATCAATGCGGATAAATGAATTACCTCATCAGCCGTATGATGTACCTTTCGACTCAAGGCATCTGCTGTAAGATTAGCTTTTCCTGGATGATATTCAATCTCACAATCATAATCTTTCAACAGATCCATCCATCTCATTTGTCTCATATTCAACTCTGCTTGAGTGAATAGAAATTTTAAACTTTTATGATCTGTATATATGGTAAACGACGTACCATACAAATAATGTCGCCATATCTTCAATGCAAAGACAATGGCAGCCAATTCCAGATCATGTACTGGATATCTCAGTTCATGTGGCTTCAACTGTCGTGATGCATAAGCCACTACATGTTTGTCCTGCATCAATACACAACCCAAACCAAGTAAAGATGCATCAGTATAAACTGCAAACCTGTCATGCTCAGATGGAATGATCAAGACTGGAGATGTAGTCAATCAATGTTTTAATTCTTGAAAACTACGCTCACACGCCTCTGACCATTGAAATGATATCCCCTTCTGTGTCAAATGTGTCAATGGTTTGGCAATCGCTGAAAATCCTTCAACGAACCGTCTATAATATCCAGCCAAACCCAAGAAACTACGAATCTCTGGCATAGAAGTAGGTGCTGACCAATTCAACACTGCTTCCACTTTCTTTGGGTCGACTGATATACCTTCTTCTGAAATAACATGTCCTAAAAAACCGACACTAGTCAACCAAAACTCACACTTACTGAGTTTGGCATACAATTGATGTGTCCTCAACAATTGCAATACCATATGCAAATGTTGAACATGTTCGGCATCACTCCGTGAATAGATCAGTATATCATCGATAAAGACAATCACAAATCGATCAAGGTATTCCTGGAAAACCCGATTCATTAAACTCATAAAGACAGCAGGAGCATTTTTCACTCCAAAAGGCATTACCAGAAACTCATAATGTCCATAACGAGTTCTGAATGCTGTCTTCTGTATATCTCCTTCCCACACACGTATTTGATGATATCCGGACCTCAAATCAATTTTAGGATAAATCCTTGATCCCTGCAACTGATCAAACAAATCATCAATACGAGGAAGAGGATATTTATTCTTTATGGTTACCTTGTTCAATTGTCTATAATCAATACACAATCTCATTGTCCCATCCTTCTTCTTAACAAATAAAACCGGAGCACCCCAAGGCGATACACTAGGACGTATGTACCCCTTGTCCAATAAATCTTGCAATTGCGTTTTCAACTCTTTCAATTCAGTTGGTGCCATCCGATAAGGAGCCCGTGAAATTGCAGAAGTACCAGGTATCAAATCAATACCAAATTCCACTTCTCGACTCGGTGGGAATCCAGGTATTTCATCTGGAAACACATCCGCATATTCTGCAACCACTGGTATCTCCTCCACTTTCCTGTCTAATTTCTGTTCCATGATATCAAGGGCATAAATCAAATAACCCGCATGTCCACGCTCTAACAAACGCGACATTCGGATTGCTGATATCAAAGGAATCCTTGCCCTCGATCCTTGGCCATAAAAATACCATTGAGTTCCAGTATCAGATTGAAATCTTACAATCTTTTGACTACAATCCACAACAGATTGATATCTACTCAATACATCAATTCCAAGGATGCAATCAAAATCTGACATGTCTAACACAATCAAATCAGCCTGTAGTCCATACTCAGTCTCAAACTGAATATCACAATCAGACACACTCTGACAAGTCATCACAGTAGTTCCCATGGGTGTCGAGACATAAAGAGGCATCAACAGTGGAGACGAGCATATATGATACTGATCAATAAAAGCTTGTGCAATAAAAGAATGTGATGCACCAGTATCAATCAACAGAAAAGCAGGATAAGTAAATAAAGTACACTTACCCGCTATCACAGTATCAGGAGCTGCCTCTGCTTCCTCCCTATTCAGTGCATACACCTGAGCCTGAGGTGTTCCTGCCCTCTGTCCTCCACCAGACTGTGGGACACTCTGTGGTCTCTGCTGCACTGTATTCTCTGACACTGGTCCTATCCTCTGTTGTCCACCCACTTGAGGACAATCACGGATCACGTGTCCTGGTTTCCCACAACGGAAACAAACCACCGTATCAAACTGTGGACAATTTCTTTGATAATGTGGCCCTCCACATTTAAAACATTGTAATCCACGTCCACTACTACTACTACTGCCTTGGGACTGTCCTTTCGATTTTCTATCCTCCCCTTTCCTTGATCCAAAATGTTTTCCACTAAACCTAGATGAAGATGCACCACCTCGTGGTGATTTAAATGATTCCCCTCTAGGTCTCATACTGTCAGATGTAGGTGGTTGGGCTTGTCCAACATCTGTATATACCCCTACAACAATCTCAGCCATCTCAGCCCTAGTCAATGCTTCTTCATATGATGTAGGGTTATTGGACATTACCCTATCAAACAATTCAGGCCTCAACCCTTTCACAAACTGTCTGATCTTAGCTTTGGTGTTCACAGCAATATGTGGTACATACCGGAGCAAAGAAGAATAATGCACAGCATAATCAGATACTGTCATTGATCCCTGTCTCAATGCGTAAATTCATCCTCTTTCCTCTGCCTTGCAGCAACAGAGAAATAATGCTCCAGAAACTTTGTTCTAAACACATCCCAGTTCACTGTATGTCCTTGAGCCCTCAACTCAAGTACTGTGGACTTCCACCACATCATAGCTTTCTTAGCTAACTGGAATTCAGCTAAGCGTAACCACGCAGTCTTGGCACACGGTGCAGATACAAATATCTGTTCCACACGTTCCAGCCACTCCTCTGCCAGTTCCCCTGACTCAGTCCCCTCAAACCTAGGTGGCTGATAGCTCAGAAATTGCGTCAATGTCAATTCTCCAGGCAACAGTACATGTTCCACTGGCCCTTGTTCAATCGGTGGTGGTGGTACAGACACCATCCTCACGCTGGCATTGCCACTCAAGGCATCCCCAACATCCTCATGATACCCTCTGTCTGTCATAGCTGTATAACAAGGGTTACAATAACATTTACAAATATATAAAATGTTAGAATAACATCATATTCCAAAACTAACATGCTATTACCATTCTCAAAGTGTTTAGGTAACTCCCTAATACACTTCCTCTACCCATGTTCACCCCGTTCTCGAACCACTGCTCTGATACCACTAATGTGGGGTCCTCTTTACTTAATCCATTATGTATCCATTAAACATAAAATGTGAGTCTGAATTAAGTAATGTACCATGCACGGATTAAGAGTTCATACTAGTTAGGTTGTTTACAAGGTTATCAAAAACCTAACAAACTATACATAACATGTACATAAACAACCTAATCCAAAAGAACTCCTAGGCAGTGGTTCCCCTCGCAGCGGAAATCATGACTCACGCTCCCCACGTCTATGAGTCCCTACAGAAACATTCACAACGTGAGTATAGATAACAATTATCTCAGTGCAATATCAAATCACAATATCAGTATCAATGATAAGCACAAATAAATCATCAATACGTGAATGTTATGTATCATGCATCCACAAATGCACTATGTCATGACATGTCTCAACAATTTCCCTATTATCACGAGCCCCATATGATATGCCTAATCAGCTCAATATATCAGTGGAACCACATCACATCTGCATATTAGCAGCACATATCATAGTACCATGCTCATCGGTGATAATAGCCTGAGTATATACCCACACCAGGCGTATATCTCTCAAGCCAAAGCATATGTAGTATATCTATCGTGGCAACGATCCCAGCCAAAGCATATAAACATATCTATCAAGGCCTCCATCCCAATCATATGAAATCCATGTATGAACATGCATATGAACTACCAATCATATGACACAAGATAACATAAATCATATGATATCAAAACCATAACATCATCATCGCATCATATCTATACTCCGTACGTCAACACGTACCTGTATTTCGACACAAAAGCGATAAATCAGGCGTTGATAGCTAATTGCCTCTTTGCCCTGTCCCCTGAGATGATGCAAGATGCTAAGAAATCACTTCACCCAACTTCCTAGCTCACTTCACAAGTGAAAACTCAAGCTTTGTCTAAGAAAATCTCCAAGGGTTGGAGAGGAGCTTTGTAGAGAATTTTAGGTGAAAAGTGGTGTAGTATGTGATTTCACCTCTAAGCCACTTGATATAGAACCTTAAGTCCCTAATTTACTTGATATCATGTCATTTGGAGATAATTACATGTTAAGTGTCATGTACATGAAGATGACATCCAAATGTAAATGCAACTCCAAGTCAAATTCAATTCACATGCATATTCAAATGCCCACTTGCAACTCAAATACACATGCTAATGCACCTTCAAATGCATATACATTTCATATTTCTTGATATATTATGGTTCAACTCATTGTACACCATTACCATATATCTTTTCATACATGTAGTAAGTCATTCTTGGTTCCACTCGAACCCCCATTATCATACTGCCACGTGATATAATTACACCATAATCATATCACACGTATATAACATAAATCGAGGCATTACAAAAAGGATGGGACAAAATCTACCTGTCTTTGATCTCTTTGGGAACAGGAAAAATGGTGAATAAAACCTGTAAAGAATCGGTTAAGAATGGAACTTGTCAATGGATGGAAACTCTTACAGAGTCGATATGGATTTCAAATCTTGATATTCCGAAGGAGTCAGAAAATCATATTTTCAAATTTCTTGTTGCGATGGTGAGTCCTCTCGATGGTTTCAACAACATTTTCGGGATCCACTTTCTGTAAAACGTAAGTAAAGCATCACAACAATCTTTTTCGATGCTAATACGGCAACTTACTTTTCGGCATGTAGCAGGGGTCTTCAAAGTCCAATATTCTTGGAGAGACTACTCTTGATCTAGCTGCATTCTTGAGTTTAGAAATACCGATCTTGGTTTCCTTTCCTCTGAAGGAATGCGATTATGAGACAGTTTTAGTAGTGAGTTGTCTCTTAATATGTGCTATTTAACGTTTCTATAAAACTTATGCAAGCAATTTTGCAATCATAAATAAAGTATTTAATTGCTTCTTGCAGGTTGAGATTAGATGTCTCACACCAAAAACAAATCCCAAGTTAACAATTGTACTTCATTTTTTCTGCTCTTGCTTCCACTATCTTATTATGTAATGTTGGTGAAAATTGAACTTTGTTTCCAGGGATGAAAAATGGAAAGAAATGCAGGCAAATAAAGATCTTTATGATGTCGAAAATACATTTCAAGTATCTGATTCTATTACTACAAAGAGTGGTGTATCTTACGACAGCAACAAGTTTCACGCAGTCTCTCGTCCCAGAGAACTTTGTAGTGCGGTATGAAAACGACCACAACAAAATCTTGAACTGTCATCTCTGAAAATTTTATTTTTACATTGATTTGCTCAATATTTTCTTACTTGTATGATTGTGTTGTCGACAGGAAACGAGCTTCTCGTCATCGTTTTCACCGTATAGTTCTGATTCCACGGATGATTCATTAGGAAGAGAAACTTCTTCTCAAAGTAATAATCTGAATAGTCCAAACTGTGGAATCCGGGGGCAACATTCGGTTGAATCCCACGAAAATGAACCATCTTGTTCTTATTCTACTCTTATCCCCAAATGTAGGATCGAGCGCTTACCGCTTTACCAATAACTATAGTTAAGGGTAATGGCGCAACATCAATCTTTTCAACCATACACTGGCACAAGCGCCACGTGTTCGACCGATCACAAAGCAGAGGCAATTGTTGAACCCCAACAATCCCTCCCCCAATAGCACACTCTGCAACTCATGGGAATCGAACACGCGACCTTGGCTCTGATACCAATTGTAGGATCGAGCGCTTACCGCTTTACCAATAAGTATAGTTAAGGGTAATGGCGCAACATCAATCTTTTCAACCATACACTGGCACAAGCGCCCCGTGTTCGACCGATCACAAAGTAGAGGCAATTGTTGAACCCCAACACCCAAGAATTGGATAGCAAAAATCAAAGGGAGCTCAGAAAGATATCGCATGCTACATCACAAATTTTACAGCAAAATGCTGGTTTGTTTACTAAGTTTAAGGAACCTGATGATGGTGCTGAGGTTGAAGTTCTTAAGGCAGAAGCAAAAATGTGGGAACAAAATGCAAGAAAATTAGCTATTGATGTCGAAAATCTAAGGAACGAGTTAGCTGATCAATTCTTGAATATGACAAACTTAAATATGGAACTTGCTATATCTCATTCCGAGTGTCGTAAACTGAGCCAAGAAATTGATAACTTGAAATTTCTCTTGGAGGAATCGACAAAGAAACAGATTGTGAGCGAAATATTTGAGGTTCTTGGAAGCACGAGGGATGATATGCAGAAACAAATGGAATCTGAGACGAGGTATCTAAAGCAGTTGAACGAAAATTTATCATCGTAGCTTAAGAAAACTCAAGAAGCTAACCTTGAGTTAGTCTGGATTCTTCAAGAAATGGAAGAGAATATGGAGAAGCAAAAGTTAGAGATTGACAGCTTTTTGTCTCTAAAGTTAGCTGATACTAACAGTAAGAATAGTTGTATGAATCATGAGTGTCGAGAAATAAAAGTGGATGATCAAGTTTCCATAGTTGAAATGAATTTAAATACAGGTATACCTGAGATCCCGGTGATGCATATCTATGAACGAATTTTACAAGAAAACCAAGGGAAATTGAATATCGAATCCCAGAATTTGGAGTTGCAAAAGAATTTTTGGAGGGAAATTTCGTATCTGGAAAGTACAGTTCAGGAGAGAATTGTAAGGTGTACGTTCCGCTTTCAATCTCGATTAACAACCTGCAATCACGAAACAGAGCACTCACAGTATACAATTTCAATATAAATCAATAAACTGAAATGCAAACAAGAGTTTAGGAATTAGGACTCAGGTCGAGCTGGGTATCCAATCAACGTCGTCACCGGGGAACCAAGATATCGTATCCAACAGATGGAGACACACACTGCCCGAGACACACTGCCCGAGCACAGCCGGAAGCACACAGCCCGAACGCTGCCCGAAGACACTGCCGGAAGCACACAGCCACAAAAGCACCAAGCTTTTCACACGGCCAGCGTTGGAAACCACTCACAACCGGAGCACAAAACTCACGGCCAACCACCGCTGAAGGCAGGGACACAAAGGAAAGGGGTAGGCGAAAATACATAAAGGATTTTCGGGTTTCAGTCATTATACCTCATCATGAACCATGCCAACATAAAGGCACCGAGGGAGACGAAGAGGAGGGTGCAAGTTCCAAGGATGGTCCAGCCGAAGAGGCGAGATGCGGGAAGCTTCTGGAGCAAGGTGGGGGGAGATGAAGAGTAAGGCTGAGATGGTAAATGGGGGGCTCGGTTAGGGCATGGAGGAAGAGGGCCAAAAGCCCAACAAAGAATTAAGTGGTAATGGGCCAAAACCCAACAAATCTCCACCTTGGCACAATACCGGCTCCACCTCGACGTAAAGAATACCCAATAGATGACTCATCATCGCCCAAAGGGTCCCCACAACACACAAAGCATTGTGTGGACCAAGTTCTTGTCATAGCACACAGCACAGACAAAGAAGACAGACAATAACCAACACAAAGGAGGTTAAAGTCAATAACCGGGGTAACAATACTATAACACGCACACAACAGTTATATACTATCAAAATAGTTAACACCAGTAATCAATCACCTGTATCAAAATTCAAAATTTTAAGACATGATTGAAGTTTAGAAATAGGTAAACACTTAGTTCCCATATCAGCAGGATTATATTCAGAAGGAATCTTCTCAAGATTAACTAATCCTTTAGCCACTACATCCCTAATGTAATGAAATCTAACATCAATATGCTTAGTGCGGTCATGAAAAACAGGATTCTTACACAATTGAATACCAGACTGAGAATCAGAAAATACCTCTACCTTACCTTCAAGCAAGCTAAGTTCAGAGATCAAACCTTTCAGCCAGACAGCTTCCTTCAAAGCTTCTGTTACAGCAACATACTCAGACTCCGTTGTCGACAAGGCAACGATATGTTGCAGCTGCGATTTCCAACTTATACATGCTCCACACAAAGTAAAAACATAAGAAGTAGTAGATTTTCTATTGTCCTTATCATTCGCATAATTAGAATCCACATAACCATTTAATTTAACACCATCAGCATATTTAGAAAAACACAAGCCATAATGCATAGAGTTTTTCAAATATCGCAACAACCACTTAACAGCATTCCAATGTACCACACCAGGATTAGACATATATCTACTTAAGCAACTAACAGCATAAGCAATGTCAGGTCTAGTGCTAACCATCAAATACATCATAGAACCAATAGCATTTGAGTACGGTACATTTTTCATGACATCAAAGTCAGCATCAGTTTTGGGACTTTGATCTTTACTTATCACAAAATGGGCAGCTAAGGGCACGTTAACAGGTTTAGCATCAAACATGGAAAATTTCTTTAAAATTTTCTCTACATAAGAAGTTTGCTTTAACCAGAGAGTAGATTCCTTCTTATCTCTAACAATGTCCATGCCTAGGATTCTACTAGCATCTCCTAAGAACTTCATATCAAATTTATCACTTAGACAGTTCTTAATATGCTCAATGGATTTCAGACAAGGACTAGCAATCAACATGTCATCCACATAAATCAACAAGAAAACAGGCACTGGCATTTTATCCTTAAAATACAAGCAATGATCAAAAGAGCTTCTTTTAAATTTTAAGGTAAGCATGCATTCATCAAACTTCTTATTCCATTGCCTAGGTGACTGCTTTAGGCCATACAAAGATTTATTAAGCAAACAAACATGATTAGGGTTCTTTGAGTCAACAAAACCATCAGGTTGTTTCATGAAAATCTTTTCATCTAAGTCACCATGCAAAAAAAACGGTTTTAACATCCATCTGTTTAAGTTCCCAATTAAAGTGAGCAACAAGGGATAATAAAATTCTCACAGCAGTAAACTTAACAACAGGAGCAAAGATTTCAGTATAGTCAATACCCTCTCTTTGAGTAAAACCTTTTGCAACTAGCCTAGCTTTATATCTAACAGAATCAACTTCATTCTTTACCTTAAATAACCATTTGCAATCTACCAAAGAGCAATTAACAGGTTTAGGTACAAGATTCCATGTATGATTCACAACTAAAGAATGCATTTCATCTTTCATGGCACTAAGCCAATGCACATCATTTTTAGATTTCAAAGCTTCATTATAGGTCTTAGGCTCACAATTATCAATAGACTCAAACATATTGAAAACATGCGATGTGAGGTGAAAATCATTAAACCTAGCAGGTTGTTTCACATTTCTTTTAACTCTATCCCTAGTCAACATATAATCATGCAGATCTTCATGTTCATCAGCAACCAATTCATTATGCACATGTTCGTCAACATTTTCATGCAAATCAGGTTCATTAATATGCAAGTTCTCATGATTCATATTAGGGAGCACATCGTTTTCAATAACAGGGGTAACAATAGGCAAAGACTCCACCTTGCTCGGTGTAGACTCAGACACACAGTCAGATTCAGGCAAAGATGGAAGCAAGCAAGGCATTTCAGATTCATTAAAAATGACATCCCTACTTATAATAGTTTTAAAACCAGGTTCACATCTTAACCACAGCCTATATCCTTTTACACCCTCAGGATAACCAAGAAAGACGCACTTAACTGACCTAGGTTCAAGTTTGTCTTTTTTCCTATGCACAAAGGCAGAACAACCAAACACTTTAAGATTTGAAAAATCTAGTTGCTTACCAGAAAAAACACTTTCGGGACACTTACCATTCAAAGGCACGGAAGGGATCTATTTATCAAATAAGAAGCTGTCACGACAGCTTCGCCCCAGAATTTCTTTGAGAGTCCAGAAGATGCAAGCATACTTCTAACTTTCTCGAGTAAAGTTCTGTTCATCCTCTCAGCAACACCATTTTGCTGGGGAGGATAGGGCACAGTCTTGTGTCTCAGAATCCCAGATTCACAGCACAAGTCATCAAACAAGATATTACAGAATTCCATTCCATTATCAGTCCTAAGCCGTTTAATTTTTTTTCCAGTTTGGTTTTCAATTAAAATCTTCCAGTTTTTAAACTTATCAAAAACATCAGATTTATTCTTCATTAGAAAAATCCACACTTTTCTAGAGTAATCATCAATGATAGACAAAAAATACCTATGACCACCTTGAGTTGGGACAGGTGAAGGTCCCCAAACATCAGCATGCAGGTATTCAAGTATATCAGAACACTTAGTCACATTGGGGGAAGGGGAGATATGGAATTTAACTCTTTGCTGTTTGCCTAACACACAGGAATCACAAAAAGTCATGCAAGACAATTTATCCCTACCAAAACAACCATCCTTGTGTAAAATCTCTAATCCTTTAGCACTCATGTGACCTAACCTTTTATGCCATAAATCAGTTAAATCATCTGACACAGAATTAGCACAGATTTTATCACAGACTGTTTTGCAAACATATACATTCCTCCTATTCTCAGCTTTAAAAGCTACCAAAGACCCGGGCATAATTTTCATGCAACCATTTCCTCATTTACCCTCATAACCATCAGACTCTAAAGCTGCACAGGACATCAAGTTATTGCACAAAGCAGGAACATGTCTAACATCTTTCAAAGTCACAGAATAACCAGATTCAAATTTCAGACAAACATCACCAATACCAGAAACTTTACACAATTTCTCATTGGCCATAGAAATAGAAGCATGCTCAATTTCTCTGTAGCTAGAAAACAAATTTTTAAGTGGTGTCATGTGATAAGTGCAACCTGAATCAACAAGCCATTCATTTTCACACACAGGTAATGAAAGCACAGAGTTCACAGAATCACATAATTCAGTCACCATAAAAATATCCCCCATGTTTTCCCCAGAGGTAGAAGCATTGTTTGCTTGTTCATTTGTCTGATTCCCATTTTTATTCTGGTTTTTCTTTTTAGGGCAATCTTTTATGAAATGATTTGGGTCACCACAATTGTAACATTTTCTCTTACTAGACCTAGATTCGATCTAGCCTTACTCTTTCCTCTTTTATCACATTTTTGATATTGGTTATTGTTATTATGCCTATGTTGTGATCTACCACGAACATGCATAACTTCACCAGAGGATTGTCTATTACCTTTGTTAACTTTTAAATCTAATTCCTTGCTTTTCAAGCCGTTCATTACAGTATCCAATGTAATAGAATCTCTACCGTACTTAATGGCGGATTTTACATCACTATAATTCTCAGGAATAGCATTTAGAAGAACAATAGGTGAATAGTCGTCAATGTTCTTATCTCCTGTCAATTTAATATCTTGAATTAACTTAGTAAACACATCTAAATTCTCATCTACGTCTTTGTTCAAGTCTAGCTTGAATCTGAAAAATTTTTCCAACAAGAAAAGTTTACTAGGCAAGGATTTTTCCGTAAACATTTCTTCTAATGTTTCCCACAGTTCTCTAGCAGATGATAGTTTACCACACTTTTTGAGCACAGAGTCAGACAAGTTCAAGATAATAGAAGAATAAGAATATTCGTCATCTTCAAGTTTCTTAGCAGTAGTAATGTTCTCAGCCCAATTACCGTCAATAGCTTTAAATACTTTTTGTTGTATTAAAATTCCTTTCATCTTTTGTTGCCATATAGAAAAAATCAGATTTTCCATTAAACGGTTCAAGGTTATATCCAGAAATTGAAGCCATCACAACTAAGCAGAGAGGCACTCACAATTTCAACAACCAAACAGCAGAAGCAAGGACCACAAGGCACAAAACACAATGAAAGAATTAACCAAGCTAAGGGAAGGAAAAATCGCAATCACACACAAGATCACAATACACTCAACGGTGTACGAGCATGGGGCTTCAGATTGAGATTTTCCTACGGGTAAGGGACACAATTACACCTAGAAACAAGATAGTAAAAAATGATTAAAGGGTTAGAATAATCACTTACTACCCAGAGACAAAGCTCTGGGGTGACGAAACCACACTGCCCGAAGCACCGAAGCGCCTGCCCGGAATCTGCCCGAGATTCCAGTAGCTGCCCGAGCTCACTAGCCGCTGCCCGAAGCCTACTGCTGCTGCCCGAAGCCTACTGCCGCTGCCCGAAGCCCACTGCCGCTGCCCGAAGCCCTACCAAAGCACTGCCCGAGACCACCGAGCACACCAGTCGCTGCCCGAGGTCTGCCCGAAGCCTACTGCTCCTGCCCGAAGTCCACCGAGCACTGCCCGAGACCAAAAGAGCACTGCCCGAGGTCAACCGAGCACTCCACCAGGCACGGAACGCTCTGATACCACTGTAAGGTGTACGTTCCGCTTTCAATCTCGATTAACAACCTGCAATCACGAAACAGAGCACTCACAGTATACAATTTCAATATAAATCAATAAACTGAAATGCAAACAAGAGTTTAGGAATTAGGGCTCAGGTCGAGCTGGGTATCCAATCAACGTCGTCACCGGGGAACCAAGGTATCGTATCCAACAGATGGAGACACACACTGCCCGAGAGCACTGCCCGAGACACACTGCCCGAACCCTGCCCGAGCACAGCCGGAAGCACACAGCCCGAACGCTGCCCGAAGACACTGCCGGAAGCACACAGCCACAAAAGCACCAAGCTTTTCACACGGCCAGCGTTGGAAACCACTCACAACCGGAGCACAAAACTCACGGCCAACCACCGCTGAAGGCAGGGACACAAAGGAAAGGGGTAGGCGAAAATACACAAAGGATTTTTGGGTTCAGTCATTATACCTCATCATGAACCATGCCAACATAAAGGCACCGAGGGAGACGAAGAGGAGGGTGCAAGTTCCAAGGATGGTCCAGCCGAAGAGGCGAGATGCGGGAAGCTTCTGGAGCAAGGTGGGGGGAGATGAAGAGTAAGGCTGAGATGGCAAATGGGGGGCTCGGTTAGGGCATGGAGGAAGAGGGCCAAAAGCCCAACAAAGAATTAAGTGGTAATGGGCCAAAACCCAACAAGAATGGTAGAAAATGAAATCGAACAAGAAGTTAAGAATCTGATTCTAAAGGAATTTGAAGTGGAATGTAGCTTTACATTGGCTGCAAAAGAGCAAAAAATCATGAATTTTGAAGCTGCATTATCAAGAACTATAAGTGCTCAAAATCAGAAAGATTTGCGACTTTTGGAAGCTACCAAAGAAATCAAACATTTAAAGGAAAAAGTCCAAGAACTTGAAACAGATTGCAGCGAACTTACGGCAGAAAATCTCCACCTTCTGTGTGAGCTCAAAGAACTAAGTAAGAATGGCAGTAAAGAAACAGATGTCTGCTTAAATTGCTTGTCTCGAGAGGGTTCTGTAAACGATTTCCGATGTTCTTCTATGCATGTGGAGGAGATTGAAAAGAAAGAAACCCTTCAAGATAGACTATCTGAACTTCAGGATGAAAGTATAAACTGTGAGATTCACTTGCAAAGTGACGTTGATCATCAGGAATGTCTTGGAAAAAGGGTAGATTCCTTGGAAAGGAATAATTCGGAATCTCAAGTTGGTATTCTTCAAAATGAGATAAAAGATTTGGAAGAAAAGATGGAGCTGCAAAAGCTCTGTATGGAGAATAAATTGTTGGAAATGGAAAAAAGGTGGTCAGAAGTTCAAGAAGAGTGCAACAGTTTAAAGAAAATGAATATGAAACTACAAGTGACAACTGAAAATCTCATGGAAGAATGTGATTCACTGCAATCATTCAATACGGAGTTGAGGCAACAAATACTATTGACGTTTCGAGATAAATGTTTTGCCTTAGAAGCAGAAGTTAGACATTTCGAAAATTTTGTTCGTTCAGAAGTTGGAACTTCACAAGTAGAAGATAAATTCCAGGATTCAGAACTTGATGAAGCAAAACAAATAGCTATTATTGAGGAGCTAGAATCTCAAATAAAATATTTTGAAACCGAAAGGGTTCGATTAGCAGAAGAAAACACGTTCCTACATATGCAAATGGTGAAAGATCGAGAGCTGCAGGATGAAGTTTTGGCTCTAAGGGCGTCGCTTAAAAAAATGAGGTCCAAAAATCGGTTTCTGGAAGCTGAATTAATGACTGTTTCTGGAGATTACGAAGAGCAAAAACGTGAAAACAACTTGATGGCTCAAAAGATTTCTAGCATGCAGAATGTTATGTTGGAAGCTGACGATTGTAGGTGTGAGGAAAATGTGTTGGAGGAGAAAATTCTGAGGCTAGAGGGCGATTTAATTGCAAAGGATTATATACCATGGATGCTGAGATGAAAAATGAAATTAGTGTAAAACGAGAAAATGCTCGATTGGACTTAGAGGTGAAAATTCTTGAAGAAGTAAGAGAAGAATTGCAGAAGAAAGTGCAATGCTTGGAAGAGGAACTAAAGCAGACCAAAGAACGCCAAAAGGAATCCATTTCAAAGGTTCTACCGTTACACAGCACGATAATCATAATTTATTTGCACAACTTATCATCAATTAAAATTTTGTTCTATGATGACAGGAAAACAAGGATAATTTTATGTCCAGAAACCAAGAATCTCAATGCCCTGAAAATGACACGTGTGATTCGCAGCTTAGGAGGTATGGAACGACATATTTTCAATTTTTTTATACAAAAGTTTGACAGTGTAAAAATTATCTACATGGTCAACTGTCTGGCAGTGTTGAAGCAGATGTTTCTATAAAAGGAGAATCAAGACAAGTCATTTGTGCAGCCAATAATGAACATAAGATAACATTGCTTGAGGTTGAGTTACAAGATATTCGCGAACGTTACCTTCAAATAAGCCTGAAATATGCAGAGGTGGAGGCGCAAAAAGAACAACTTGTGATGAAAGTGAAAGCTCTCCACACTTTGAACAGCTTCCCAAAATAATGGCAAGACTAATGTTTCGAACATTAGCAACAAAATCATACAGCATTGGAGCATGCATTGATGTTAAGTTCAACTGGACCACATGAAATGACGATGGTGTTAGTTGAGGCAGTGCACTTGAGGATTAAACTTTGTTGCTACGCTTAGTGGGAAGAAGCATAAACTTTAATTTTTCTAATAAACTCTATCTGAATAATTATTTAAGCAATTCTTTATTTAATATTTGCATGCATACCCAATATGTAAAGTTGTTGCCGGGGTCACGTGTTCGAGTAGCGGAAACAACATCTTTGCATTGCAAGGGAAAAGTCCAAAGTGCCTCGACTCCTCCCCGGGCCCTGTATATAGCGGGAGCTTCGTACACCGGGTCGATCTTTATAGATACACAACATGTATATTATATTCACTAGTAAAACATTATGTGTAATCTCCATGTGCTGCAACTATCTGAACATTTACATTTTTATTGGCGCTTCTCACCATGTTACTAGTTTTGACTTGAATATCTATCTCTTTACGCACCATATATCGGTAGCGACAATATCACGAGTGAGGGTAACAAGGATCTCCTCATCACTCATGTCATCTCTGTCAGGTGAACAATGACTGAAGCGATTTAATTAGCCAAGTTGTAATTAAAATATGTTTCTTTCTACGCAATGAGCTCACCCTAACGATATTTTTTGTCTAGAATCCATATAATCAATTTAGAAATAATGATAACTTAATAAAAAAATAAACTTTAATTATCCGATTCGCAAATAAACAAGTAAAGCATAATAAAATCATTGCACAGAGACAAGCCTCTGGCATAGCATAAAATTTAAACCAACAAAATAAACTAAGTTTCAAAATCCCATAAACTCCAACCAATGCCCTAAAATCAAACATATGAACGAGTTACATAGCTTAATATTTAAACATTTCCCATGTCATTAGCATTCTCGTCAACTACCACTTCTGTAACCTCTATGAATTCGTATCCTTGCTCATTTCCTATAAGGGTTGGAGGGGTGAGTTTCCTGTGGAGGAACTCAGCATGGTTCCCAATATTCAAGCGGCTAACCAATCCATAGTCCCAAACAGGCGAACACGCATAACCACATGATCAACATGACATAACATATATCAAATCATAACATACATATCCAACATGATGATCGTGATATCACACACACACATATGAATGCATATCGGGTTCGAACGAATGTACAAAAGGCTCATACTTAAGATTTGAGATACAGTCCATACATACATACTCGTGGGTGGAACGCTCAACTATCGGCCTGAAACAGACATAACAGTTAGCCTTGGATGCCACGGTGCCGGACACACCATGCAACGTAAAAGGATGCCACAGGCCCAGCCTATGCACCGTAAAAGGATGCCACAGTTAAAAAGCCATGCACCATAATCATAACATACACATCGTACCATGACTGAACCCCACAATCGCAGAAAGTCTAACGTGATCACACAATGCGAAAGAATGAACGATAAGGCTCAAAATGCAAATGCGTGAATGCCATAATATATCATGTGAAGCGAAGTAACCATGTAAATCAACATAAGCACATAAAATTCACATAAGCATATAAATACCAGGTAGACAGATAAATAGCATATAAAACACATAATCACACTTTAACTCATTCAATCCTATGCAGAGTTTAGATACTCGGATAGTAAGTCACATACCTCGAGCCTTTAGTTTATTTTCTGATTCAGAATATTCGAAATCTTAACAAAAAGCTTGAACACAATCTATAAAATCAAAAGGATAATTGTATTTAGACGTAATTCCATGATATTTTATTTCTGTAAATTTCCTACGTATTTTTGTCTCCATTTTCTACTTACCGATTTCAAATTTAATAATCCGATTTCTAATTGATTTTATCTTAAATAATTCTCAATACTTATGTTAACTGAAAATATCCAAAAATACTTTATAAAAACCAAGAATCCATAATTTTCAAAAATAGTTTTAATTACATAATAAATGGCTTAATTATAACTTTCAAGCGTCGAAAACTAAATTTTAATTACTACGACTTGGAGAAAACCTAAACTAATATTCTTCAAACCTTAAAAAAAAAATTCTAAAGACTGAAAAATTTGGAAATATTTGATTTTCGGACAGCAACTAAATTGGGGATATCGGGGGAGAAAATTTAAAAGATCAATACTTCATAAAACACTAGATAAATAATAATAAAATCGAGGTTCGATTTTTATACCACTCCGGGGCTGGAGAATTGTCTGAAGCTAATCCACAAATGTTTTTGGACAAAATCAAGATGAAACGGATCGAAGCAAAATCAAACTGAAGGCTGAAAATCAAGTTTGAAAAGGCTAGGGTTTTTCTCGCACATGAGGCGCTGATTTCAGGACAAAATTCCGGCGATTCCCACTGCGACAATGGTGGTGCCTTGTTTAGATCGAAGCGCCAGTGAGTGGTGAAGGTTGTGGTATGTTGGGCCCCGACCAATTTCATGTGAATCAAGTGAATCGAACCAAAGGGTCGAGAGTGGTCAAGAGCACGAACTCGTGCATTCCATGACAAAATTCTGGCGGTACGGTCGGTTATTGATGGGACTTTTGGTGCAGCAAGGACCATCATTGAGTTTAGAATTTAGGTCTAGGATGCTTTGGCCGTGGGTGAGGCGGTAGCCAGCAAAACGAAGGTGTTTTCCGGTGGTGCACATGATGTCGGCGGAGTGGGCTAGGGTTATGGTTCTTCTCTCTCTTTTTTTTGTTTTTTTTTTAAATATGAAAAATGGAATAACGGTTAGAAATTTTAATTTATTGTGAAATTTTAGCCCATAATTTTATTCAAATCAAACTCTAATTTCTCAATTAATTTGGCCTATAAAAACTCTTATTTTAAAACAATTATAGGAACAATTAATAAAATTTACTTAAATCCTAAAATTTAATGTTCTAAAATAAAAACCCATAATTATTCTACCAAAATTTTAAAAACTAAATTTTCTCAAAAATCGGATCGTAACGATAAATCTCTAACCCTCAAAATCAAATAAGCTCGTGAGATCCTAACTCCAAATCCATAGAATATTTTTGAAATTAAATACTCCTAAAATTTAATATTCCCAAACGCATTTCATCAAACTCTAGAATATTCAAAATCTCATCTTACATCAATTTCTTATTCACCAAAATAAACTTCTCGATAAATCCTCAATTGGTTTTACCTCAACTTGCACGATAGAAAAGTCTCAATTCTTTGATTTATCTATTATTACTATTATTTTATTGACGTAAATTCGAGAATCTATATACTAACATTTTGGGGTGACAACCAAAACTGCATCTGCTATCAGCTTCCACTGCATGACCAATACCTAGCATTGCATTCACATCTTGATCATTGGGGTGCTCGACCTCTGTCTTCAACCTTGAAGACCAACTGAAGTTGTACATAGCTGCAGCTTTATCAATGGCGACAACCTTTGATGACTTGTATGTTGACAACCAAAACTGCATCTGCTATCAGCTCCCCCTGCATGACCAATACCTAGCATTACATTCACATCTTGATCACTGGTGTGTTTGACCTCCGTCTTCAACCTTGAAGACCAAATGAAGCTGTACATAGCTGCAACTTATCAATGACGACAGCCTCTGATGACTTGTCCGTTGACAACCAAAACTGCATCTGCTATCAGCTCCCACTGCATGACCAATACCCGAACTTGTACAGACCTTGTCATACAAAAGACTTCACATCTTGATCAATGGTGTGCTCGACCTCCATCTTCAACCTTGAAGACCAACTGAAGATGTATGCAACTTATCAATGGCGACAACCTCTGACGACTTGTCCGTTGACAACCAAAAATGCATCTGGTATAAGCTCTCACTTCATGACCAATACCTAGCCTTGCATTCACATCTTGATCAGTGGCGTGGTCGACCTCCATCTTCAACCTTGAAGACCAACTGAAGCTGTAAATAACTGCAGCTTTATCAATGGCGACAACCTCTGACGACTTGTCTGTTGACAACAAAAACTGCATTTGCTATCAACTTGCACTGCATGACCAATACCTAGCATTGCATTCACATCTTGATCCCTGGTGTGCTTGACCTTCCTCTTCAACCTCGAAGACCAACTGAAGTTGTACATAGCTGCTGCTTTATCAATGGCGACAACCCTTGACGACTTGTCTGTTGACAACCAAAATTACATCTGCTATTAGCTTCCAGTGTATGACCAATACCTAGCCTTGCATTCACATCATGATCACTGGTGTGCTCGACCTCCGTCTTCAACCTTGAAGACCAACTGAAGCTGTACATAGCTGCATCTTATAAATGGCGACAACCTCTGACAACTTGTCTGTTGACAATCAAAACTGCGTCTGCTATCAGTTTCCACTGCATGACCCATACTTGGCCTTACATTCACATCTTGATCACTGGTGTGCTCGACCTCCGTCTTCAACCTTGAAGACCAACTGAAGTTGCACATAGCTGCAACTTATCAATGATGGCAACCTCTGACGACTTGCTCTTTGACAACCAAAACTGCATCTGCTATCAGCTCCCACTGCATGACCAATACCCGGCCTTGTACAGACATTGTCATATAAAAGACATCACATCTTGATCAGTGGTGTGCTCGACCTCCATCTTCAACCTTGAAGACCAACTGAAGTTGTACATAGCTGCAACTTATCAATGGCGACAACCTCTGACGATTTGTCCGTTGACAACCAAAACTGCAAAGAAAGATATCTTCCGACTTTGTAAAGTTGGTAAGGTGGTAAGTTCAATATGGAAAAGATTGCATATCATGGATGAGAGATCCGTCATTAACATAAAACATATGGATATGACATGAGTTCTATCAAATATATAACCCCATAAATCTCTTGACATAGAGCTCTGGGCTTAGCCAAGCTGGTAAAAGTTCACCTCCATTTTGGAGAAATTTGAGGTCGAGTCCCACAATGTGCTGAAAAATATTTAGCCAATCCCCTCTAAAAAAATATATATCTTGACATAGCATAAAATATATTATGGAAGAGAAGATAATTTCTACCAAGCCTATAATTTAACGTTTGGGCTTTCGTATTCAAGAAAAACATTAGATTACACAACATAATATTCTCAGTCTCTTCTCCTCAGCCAAACCAAACTTAGCTCAAAGTAAGATTATAATCCTGCCAATAAAAGTGATAATAGTATAGCCAGTGGTATGAACCGTCTTGATCCAGGCAGTCTGTCCCAGTACCACGGTAGCTTTATTGAGAGACGATAACCTATAAATATTATGACAAGCAGGTCTTGGCCTAATGATTGTCATCTATTTATCAATATACTGGATCTCGAGTTCGATCTATTCCCCTTCCCTAATTACAAAAATTAAAAAATATATGTCAAAAAAACTAGAAATATTCCAGTGTAGATTTTATGAACCCAAAACAATCAACAAATATATGCTGACTAGACTAGTCGCTAACGCACATGCGTGAGCATTAAGTTATACGCTTTAGTTATTTAAAAAATTTATTCATACGCAGAGAATTACGAAATGAGAAGTTAATTGGATGAGAAAAATGAGAAGTTAATTGGGTGAGAAAAAGTAAGAAGTTAATATATAATAAATAGTAAACTAATAGTTAATTGTCAGGGTTATAAATGTAAATTCAATTTGGTGAAGGGCTATGTTTCTCATGGAAGCCCACATTAGATAATTATTAAATATTCATTGTTAAAGTCCTAATTAATATTGGGAAAATTGCGGGCCGGTACCCTTTCCTGAAACTTAATTCATTCTAGTCTAGTTAAAACACATTAGTTCACTTAGGTCCATTCTTGGTTGAAATGATTATAAAACCCCCATGTGGTCCAAGTGTTCCACATGTTCCCACCAACTCTTAATAAAATTACATTCTTAACCCTACAAAAATGTTTAAAGAACAAATAAGCATCTATATACTATTTATCATCTTCTTTATCCTTTTATTCATGAAACAGTAGCATCTATGAACATGAGATCCTTCCGTTTCTGTCATCTCAGGTGAACCCAAGAGCATACTTTTGCAAAGGACTCACAGTTCATGTAACAATCTTCTAATTATAATTCACAACCCGATTTGAAGATCATGTTAAAAACAATAAAAGGCCCAACATGCTTCCGTATTACAATAAAATTTTAACAAACTGAAATATACCATTTTGACCATAATGACACCGGGTGAGGTGGGTCGCAACGCCACCAGTCAAAAACTTACTGCCTCCAGACTGTTTTACGAATGGCTCCTCACCATTCAACCTCAGCACACGGGCGACGCTAGTCTGCCAGTTATCCGACTCCTTCAGAAACTGCACAGCACAACCCTAATTCGTTTCCTACCTTAGGGCGTAAGGTATAATCAAGATATAAAAAAGATTTAAAGAAATCTGGGAGATAGCTGGGCAACAGCCTTATTTTTATTCTGGAATACTTATAACATCTATTACATTAAAACGTCTCCTTTTGGGAGGAGACAGACTTGTTTAGCCTCTCATACAGATGAGGCTTGACTCAAGAACACATAAACTAAAACCAAACAGAACAATAATACAAATGATTGCAAAAGAAATAAAAGAAAGAAAGATTACCAAGCTACGAAAGTTGAAAGATTACAAAGCTTGGAGACTCTAAATTTATTTCTCAGAAAACTATGGAGAATTTTTGATGTCCTTAGCTTCCTGAATGAGTGCCCTTATATAGGCATAAATCAGGACTTCAAATGCAGATTCCAAATCTTGATAATTGTTGAGTGCGCTGGTGAGTGCGCCTTAACTTTCACGTGGTCTGGCATCTTTGTCTGGTTGTGCCAACTTTTCTCGTGAGTGGTCCATTATTTTTTGTCTGAGTGCGTTGAACAGTATCTGCACTCACTTCCAATGGTCCACGTTTTTTTCCCTTTGTCGGGGAATCTTTTACATTAATGGTTTTTGTAGTCCCCGAGCTTTAGGAAAACGAGCTCTCTTGTCAGCATGTCTTTTGTCTTTTCCTGCTTCTGATCTGTCGGGTTTGGATCGGAATCCTTTCCCGAACTCTGGTTCTTTCTGCTCCGGGCATGCTTGGCAGATATGATCAATCCATCGGCCAATATGTGCCATGTTGCAGAATTTCCAATAAGTCTCTATTCCTGCCGGAATCTTGTTCTCCCAAAGAATTCTCCTCTTTGTTTCAAAGAGTTCTTCGGCAAATCTCGTGGAGGTTCCTGTCATGGAATTCAGCAAGAAAGTTCCGTTGGCTGAATTCTGGAAGAACTTGAATGAGTATTTGACTTTGTCCATTTCTGTGAGACAAACTCAAAGACCCCATGCTCGTCTGGTTGAAACTTCATCTTCTATGATAGTTCCAGCCAAAATTGGAATTCCTTCTGGTAACGCCATTTTTATATTTTTCAGGGCGTTTTCATCTGGTCTTCTAAGCTTGATAAAATGAAAAGCTTCGATGAAGCCTTTCTTCGCCGGTTCTGGAGCAGCACTGAAAAAATACAACTCCAAAATGTCGCCTCTTGCCAAATGTGGATTATTGGCCCAAGTCTCGTAAACAGCTTCTCTGATCCATTTTGCTAATTTTGATATTTCGGAGAAGGCTGGTGCCACAGTATAAACCGAAGCCAAAGCTCCGAAATTATACCATTCCCGAACATCGTTTGGATGGCTTCCTGGTTTCATCCAAACTCTCGGATATTTTCCTGAGATATCAACTATAGATTTGTCTGGGTTGATACCTCGCCTGGTAATTAGTTTCTTCCAAGTGCGTTGGTAATCCTGCATAGGTGAAGAAACTAAACCATCATTAGTTTGAACCTTAGACTTGTCAGTCATTGGCCTAAGATTCAACTCTCCCTCTTTTACCCCAGAGGTGCTAGGTTGACTTGAAGGTTCAGATTGTGAAGACACCTGACCCTCAACATTCGTTTCAGCTTGTACATCCTCAAGGAATGCATCATCTGAAGCACTTGTGACAGGGGTACTTGAATCCCTTGCCTCCGGGTTAGATGAGCCCCGTTCTCTAAACACTTCTTTTTGCACTGTTGAAGGTGCTGCCTGAAGGATAGGCCCTTTCAAGATTTCAAACAGACGTTCGTGGTCCCGAAAGCATGCTCGTATATGATCAGTAACAAGTTCATGATCTGCTCGTTGAAGTCGTCCCGCGACCTCTGCATTGAGACAAAGAGTCCCAAAATCTTGTTCCAGGATCTCCAGGTTTTCCCTGAGATTCCTAACTCGCTTGAGGGTATCGCTAGCATTGTGCCCCTCCATCTCGTGTTAAGAAATCATCTTAAAAGTCTAGCCTTTTCTGGTTTTGATTCAATTTTATTTTTTAAAAAGGCTTTGACACTCGTATTATCTATTTTCAAGATAAATTTCTTTGCAAGTAGGAAAAGTGGCCATTTCTTAAAAGCGTTTCGAACAGCAAAGAACTCTTTCTCGTTGATGTGCCATCTGATACCTGCGTTGTTATCGAATAGCCCACTGCAATATCTGCATGGCACTTCTCCTTCTGGTGTAATTTTCATGAGAACTGCCGCCCACCAATGATCACTGACATCTGTGTATAATACCAGTTCATCCTCGTCGTTTGGTATTTCAAGCTTTGGTAGTTGCCTGCAAACCTCTTTCAGCTGTCTGACAGCTTGTCTATGATCGTCATTCCACTCAAATTTAACATCCTTTTTGAGTAGCGGACTGAACACTTTCCTGTGGTTTGCTAGATTGTTGATAAACATCCCAGCGAAATTAACAACTCCTAAAAAACTCTGAAGTTGTTTTAAATCCTTGATGTCATCCGGATATCCTTGTACTTTTTCAACAATATGATTTTGCAGGATGATTCCAGAATCATCGATCTCAATTCCAAGGAACTCGATCTGTCTTGTAGCAATTACTGCTTTCTTTTCGGAAAGCACCAATCCTTCATTGTAACAAACGTCTGAAAAGATTTTCAGATGTTTAAGATGTTCTTTCATGTTTTTTGACGCTATGAGGATATCGTCAATGTACACGAACATGAAACTGAAGCAATCCTTGAAAAGATTATCCATCTTCCTATGATATATCTGGGGAGCATTTGCTAATCCCATTGGCATGACATTCCAGATATAATGTCCTTATAGTGTGGAGAATGCCGTGAACTTTCTGCTTGCTTCCTCCATTTTAATCTGGTAGAACCCAGACTTGCAATCGAATTTAGAAAACACTTTGGCATTCTTGATGCTATTTACCAAATGTTCTCTGCTTGGGATAAAATATCCATCGAACTCCAAGGTTTCGTTGATCCCTTTATAGTTGATCACCAATCTCGGCTTTCCTCGTTTAATTTCTCCATGATACTTTACCAGAAATCATGGGCTGCTGTATGGAGAAATACCTGCTGAGATTAACTTAAGGTCAAGATGCTCCTTAAGTATGATCTGCATATCCTTCCGATCTTCCTGGTACATGGGGATCGGCCTGTATCTAACAAACTCATTTTCTTTTCCAGTTTTCACCTTCAAAGTAGCTCTGAGCTCGTTTTTGTTCCACCATGCCAGTGGATCCTCGTTGTAGTTCCTACGAATCTTCCTTTTTACATCCTCTAGAGTGATTCGCTCTTCGATGGTAGATTCAGTTGTAGAACTTCTTCTCGTAAAGCATTTTTCAATAGCAATAGGGTTTCTGGAGTTACTCTTTCCTCATCCTGGTCTCTGAAAGACATGATATTAACCCAGTCAAAAGTTTGTGAATCCCTTTCACTAGGACCTTGTTGTCGGAACTGGAGAATTGCCTCTCCAAATCTCCGCTGATCGTTCATCTTTGGGTGTCGAAGTTTTCCTTCATCACCACGCTTGTTGCGAAAACGAATAGGGAATTTTCTGTGAAACGCCTCCCGTAATCGATGTACCATAATCTTATGATCACACAGAGTTGTGAAAATAAGTCTTCTGGTTTCATTCTACTGAGTGAATGTTTTGAACGTCTGTAGGAAATTGTTTCCTAACAGCATATCCGCACCTGTATCATGGAAATATATAGGTGTAGTTTTGACTTTGTACCATCGGGTACCGCCTGCTCCTCCGATAATTATTTCCGCGCCCTGGACTCCTTCATTAAGAATAAGGATCCGTTTGGAAAAGTCTTTTCCGGCAATGGCTGGTAATTTCTCACCAACTTCTTTGGGGCAGATTTTTCGCCTGGCAGTGCATATTCCAGCTCCTGAGTCAATGTAGGCTGCAAAATATTCTGCCCGATATTTTTCATATAACATCCCGACGGAGATGTATATGGAGAATGGACTGGTGGTCATCTGATTCGATATCTCCTTCCGTCGACCGTGAATTCCATTCCATCTTGCAATCTTTCCCAAGGTTTACGTTCCTCGAGAAATTCAATCCCTAGAATAAGCTGTTCTGGGATTCTTCCGGCAATGCCTTCAATTGTGAGGTCAATTTCACCAATTTGAAGCCTTGAAATTTTCCAACTGTGGGTTCTTGCAAATAATATAGAACATCGCAGGGGAAGATATTATTCTTCTCGGTGATGTCGAAAATTATCTGCACTTCTCTCCAGCCTTCTGGGCATTTCAGTTTTTCTATTGTTTGGAATACATCAGTAACTTTCTGAATTATGCTTGAGGCTGCCTTCTATTTTTCCCCTGGATAGTTGCTGATTAACCTATCCTTTTGGAAAGATATCATTCTTGGCTCGATCATGAGGCTCCTGCTTCTGTTCAGAACAGGTTGATCATGTATCCTCATATCGATCTCTCCTATTGTCGGAGTATCAATGATGTCCGGCAATACTGCTTTGGCGAAGTCTTCGAAGATTCTGGGGACTTCGATGAATTCCTTTCTCAAGAATACCTCGGAATGATGAGTATTCGAGAGTGCGTATGACACCTTGTAGGTGATCGAGTATGGTATGTTCCCTTCTTTCATCAAATCTTCTCTTTTAAAATCTTGATGAAGAGTGAGAACTTTGTTGAAGTATCGATCTCCTAAATTGTATGCAATCCTTGGATAGATGTTGAAGGCCATCTTTCATGCTTACAGATTTCCTGCCACTGCTCCCAAACAAGAATCTTTGAGGTTCGGGATTCTCTTGTCAAAGATTGCCAGATTGAGGGGCGAATCAATTCCTTCCTTGAATGTTGCTTTGATCATAACTCTTATGGCTCCGATATGAATACATGAGAGCGTGTTAGCAACTTCTCTTTTGACCTTGTTCTTAATCTCTTGGATTTCTCTGTAGGGGATTAACTACATCTCAATTTGGTTTCCCGTGAATTCCATTGGATCGCAAATTCACATGTTGTTACCCTATGGATAATCTGATGCTTCCTGCTACGAAGACCAATCATATCCATGGGTTTTTTCATTGCTACAATTGTAAATCCCTCATACATTTGAAGCTTTGGCTCTTCTTTCATGATCCTTATAAGGGTTTTATGAGAAACAGTGGTATGCGAGAAAAACCCCGACGGTTCTTCTCTAATCACGTGCTGAAGGAACTCTCCTTCACTCTGATTCTGAGCTAGATTCACCTCCATCCTCAGAATAGATCTCTTATTCGTAGATGCTTTCATCTGAGGGAATATCCTCAAATTGAAACACCTGTACCAAATCCTGAAAATAGACAGCATCCTCAAATTCCTTGGTATGTTCAAACTGTCTTATTCCTCGGCTTTGATTTTCTGGATAATCCGTAGAGATATGTCCTTTTGCTCCGCATGTCCAGCAGTTACAATCTCTGAAACTCTCATTTGCACGGGTATGTGTGCGTCTGAAAGTTCTCTTCGTTGGTGTCCTGCTAGAACTTGCTTGATTAGAACCTGTCGATGAGATTCTACTCCTTGTTGGTCCTAATCTTTGCCCCGATCTGTAGCTTCGGGCTTTCTGTTTTGACCAGAACTTCCTAGGTCTCCATGAAGACCCAATTCTTCTTGAACCACCTATTTGGGCATATGGATGACTTCTGTGCTTTTTCATCTTTCGCCTTTGTGGGTAGTTCCCGATGATTGTAGGGATATCATTTCTCGTACAACAAAGAGGAGCCATTTTGTTGATTCCTCTGAGCTTCTTGAAATTTTTCTGGAGCTTTGCTTGATAGCACCAATCCGCCAGCTTTACTTTAAGAAATGACATTCTCCCCGAAACCGTCTCGATTACATGCGGTGTATACTCCTGGATAATCATTTCTCTCCATGGGCTCGGAATTTTGGCAAAGAACAGCTCCGCTGCATCTTTTTCCGCTATCTTTGACTTCCATCGATACTCTGTAAAGAGTTTGATGTACTCATCTACATAGCAGATGTCATGTAGTTCCAGGCTAATTAGAGCTTGTCTGTATTTCTTAGCATTTTCTTCCAACATTCCCTCGAAGTAGCTTATTCCGATGAAACAGATTTTGAAGAATCTCGCCATCTTGTCCACGATCTCTTTCAGGGACTCTCCGGCTAGAACTTCTTCCTTGGTTACTGGGTCTCCAATATCCCAGGCAATCTTGACTGATCCTTACAAACTCATTTTTAGAAGTAAAATGAACCCTTCTTTGCCTAAGTCAAGTGTTCTTGCTGCTATTCTCATTGCTGAAGACCATTCATCAATAAGAATTTCTCTGTTTTTGAAATCCAAAATATCCATGTTGAGCATAAGTCCATATGGATGGATTGGATCTAGCTGTGACTTCCCGTAGGGCGTCTGATGAATATCTGGCCTTCGGGAACGGTTCCTTTTTCCAACTGGGGGATCCAAAGTTGCTGAGGTGAAATCATCCATGTGTGGCATACTTTGGTCTCCTTCGGGTGGATTGTGTGACCCGAAGCTTTCTTGTGGTGGAGGTCTTTGTACAAGTTCTCCTGTCTTGATTTCTACGAGATTTAATCCCGCAAATGAATCAGCAAGATCATGAAGATCTTCCAGGTTGATTCTTTCCATTACTTTGTGGGATGTAATGGTTCTCCTCATAGGACTGCAATCATTTTTCAGTCTCCGTCAGAGGCCGCCGGACCTCCTCCGCTTTCCCTTTTTGGTGTAAAAGGTGTTCTGTTCCGTAAGATGGTGGCAACCATCCTCCGTTCGTTCTTCCTGTCGGACTTGGCCTTGACTCCAATTCCTTCACTCGGGTTTGAACATCTTGAAGGTTCTCAAGAATTTCCTTCTGATGTTTAATCATGGTCTCCAACTGACTCTGGATCTGATGGATTTGTGCAGGTACATGGTATTGAAGCTATCCATAGCGATGCACTGTCTTTTGGATCTCTCTAAGATCTTGGGAAATCTTAGAAGAATCTGGCTCGATTTCTCGAAAGGTTGGTTCACCCATCCTAATCATCCGGTCCGGACCCTGTTGGATCATTGGGGTCTGGAACAACATCCTCGTGTTCAGGATTATCGTCTTCCTGAAGTTCGGCTAACTGGAACTGAAGTTTGAGGTTAACTTGATGAAGCCTCTTAGCCATACTTTCCAATTTCTTGTAATGATTTATGCCTGGAGTGCATAAACCTGTTCCTCGTAATTGTTTCCACTTATGGCTGAAACGTTGAGCTTCTGCCATATGCTTTTGATTTAGTTTTACCAATTTCTGGAAATACCATCCTGTAAGAATGACACTTCGAACAATCGTTCGGGTCCATATTTTTCTTGAATCATATCCTCCGTATAGGTTACAAATTAATATTTAAGATATTATCATAGTATTTCCAGAATAAACCTAGGCTCTGATACCATTTTGTGCCAAGGATCGCAAAAACGGGGACTTGTAAAAAGAAGACATTAAATGCCAAATTTTTTATAAATATAAGGATATAAAAGATAATTAAATATTATATAGAGACCATTTTGTAAGCTAAACAAAAGCCTAGGGAATAGAATGCAATCACACCTAACCATTGAGGGGTAAAAGTGTCAAATAAAACACCCAATTGATTTGAAAATTTGAAAATTGGACCTATTTGAATAGAAGTTTCTCCAACTTGGATTTTCTTGCACTAAAGTTTTTTCCCAAGACTTAAGTGATTAAAGTTTCCAAAAAAGAGCACTTCCTTGCAATTTCCCCATTAATATTTATGTTGTTGGACTTTATGCACATAATAACAACTTGAGTTGTAAAACATTTGATGTTTATTAAAGTGTTGAGGAATTTTTGATTATTTTTTTTTGTATGCATGTTTTGATGCTTTATAAATATAAAAAATCCGTTGATTATTCAAAAAATCTTTAAATATTTTGAATAAGGTGTTGGGCATGAGGATAATATTTAAAGTTTAATAATCTAAATATCAAGTCAGTGATATTAAAATAAAGTTGAGATCTTTAATTTCATCACTAATGAGGTTGATTGCATTCTAAATGATGTAGTTTTATCCGGATTGTAAATAATGAGATTATTGGAATGATTTATGTATAGTATGATTATATAGCACATGAACACGATTAATTACGAATCTCTAATAAATCCGTTGTTGAACTAGAATATTCTTATTAATCAATGATGGTCATATATGGATAATCTTATTTCTGAGTAAGTAATTAACTTGTATCTGTTAAGTTGCGCTTTTTGATATACCAGTAGTGATGCATATTATAACATCAAATTCTTGGTACTTTGGAAACGCAGTAAGATGAATATCTGGGAATATTGATTTACAAGATGAAATTCATTCATTTGTAAAAGTAGATAAATTGTTACATATGTATTGTTTTTGTACTTGAATAGTAAGAGCGCTCAATTTTATGATTCGATCATAAAATATACTATTCACTAGAGAATCAATGGTACTTCTGGAAAATGTGAAATTAAAATGGTTAACGGAATTTTTATCTTTAATTACCAACCATTGATGGAGGTTGATCTATATATAATAATTATATCATGGACAATTCATATTTGTTGAATCAAAATCATTGTTATAATTTTAAGAATGCAATTCCAAATTTCTTGTGGAATAATTTGGAATTAGTAATTGTAACGAATTTATTAAATTGTTAATTAATTTCATTATTGTTGGAGCTAAAAGTTATAATGTCCATTAGTTCATCTTGTTGCTTCGGTAAATTACAAGAACAAAGTTTATTGAGTTAACTAATTTATAATTGTGAATTTTAAATTAATTGTACATGTTTAAGATAATATGATTATTTAAATGAGGATTATTTAATGTGATAATGATGACGTTGAATATCATGAGATGAAGAGTATCCATGCGACATTTGATTACTCACATATCTAAATAATAAATTAATTGATTGTTAATTATTTTTAAAGAATAACTAATTTTGAATTAGTTGAACACGAATCAAAGAGAAAATCAAAAGAGATAATTGTTATAAAGATGAGATGATTTGAATCGGTTATCATATAACCAACTCAATTCAAAAAAGGGTTTTCATCTTTTTTTTTTTATCCGGATGTAGTGTGAAGTTTTGATTTTTTTTAAAATAAAAGTTAATAAAAGAATAAAAGCACATTTTCTCTTTCTATAAATGCTAGTAGCAATTAACACCATAAGGGCACTAAGTTTTACTAAACTTTCTTATAGAATTCCTTCAATATTTGCTCAATCTCATGTGTTGAGAAAAATAGAGCAAGCCTAATGGTTAGCATTGAATCAAAGCTTTATCCTAAAACACCCACACATTGATTCTTATAATCCGAAGATACACAAGAAAGTTTTTTGGAGCTTAAACGAACTTTGACGAAACAGAAAGAATTCGAGATTCAGGTCATAATCAATTATCGATGTAAAAAAACTTGTCAACAATCCATCGTTGATATCGGGTACCCAATACCAAACCCGTCCCATATCATTTGAATTTTTCAAATCCACTCACATAGAACCAACCAGATGATCTTTTGTGACCAGAAAATTCTTGCATGGAGCGGATGTCAACCCTGGTCCATACACCAACACTTATAAATTCTTGTTAAACATTGTTTGATAAATCATGATTGAATATTTTTATGTATATTGATGCATGGATTAAACGCACATCCGATCTAAGGAGAAAATTTCAAACGAGAACCTTGTCCTCTCACATATTTTCAACGAACCTGACACACCGCAGGAATAGCTATGGTTTCATTGTTGCTGCCCTTAAGGGCACTGCCCTCAGGGACATCATCTACCATCCATATGTAATCTTTTTTTTCTTTTTTAAAAAAAGATTCCAAATGAATGGTGATGATGCCCCTAAGAGCACTACCCTTAAGGGCATCATCAAACAAATCAATAGCTATCGTAGAAGATTTTTCCCATCCCAAGTCCCATAGTTCACAATCTGCTTAATCCACATCCCTCATTTCCATTTCTTACGGTCCTCTTTCGACACCTGAACTCCACCTCTCTCTCGCTCTTTCTATACACGCAAAATCTCTATATCTACCACCTATACGTACTTCACCGTATCGCCATTTTCAACTTTCTATCAATATATATACCAGAAGGTATATTTATATAGCTGTACATACAGGTAGAGGAAGGAATCCATGGCTACGGAAGGGAATGAAGCTCTCTACAACACGTCTTCATCTGAATCTCAGCAGAATCGATCGCCGCCTCGCAAGTCAACGCCTTCTCCAGGTCTGAGACACTATTCATTTACAAAATGTGAATGCGTGCATGATGTGATGCCAGATCGAATTTTTTAGTTTTTTTTTCTATGATTTGCTCAAGATCTGTGGTCCTGGATCTGTTTTGTTGGGGAGGAAGTATACGGTTCCAGATGTAATTCTGCATTTTCATTTCTTTAGTTTTGAATCGCTGCGTGACATAAAAGTGTGACCAAGGTTAATGTGATGTTTGTGTTTTTTTAAGCTACAAGTTTTTTGTCATTCAGAGCTTTATAAAGTCCCAGTATTGGAGATTTGTGGAAATTTTGGGTAACTAGAGGCAGAAATTAACCTTCTCTTTTTTGTTGTTTTTAGTTTACTTGCAACAGTGTGTGGCATTGGTTGCTGAAACCCAGGTGCAATGAAACTGAAGTATAATTACTGCAGTTTCGTGAACTGTTTTCTGAGCATGTCACAAGACACCCTTCGTCTTGGAATTTTTTTCGGAAGACTGATAAATTAGTTGTTGTGTAACCAAATGGAAGTAGGATATGCATTATTATGCGATCTTTTCAGTTATTTTCGAAATTTTAAAGGTTTCAACAACAATTAACTGGAAATAGTATTTGGACTGTAAAAGTATTGTATAGTTTTATATACTTTCTGATTGTTACTCTCAAGCTCCTTATACGAGATACTTGGATTTCTTTATTTTCCCCATATAAATTTTACACGAACCTATTCATTCGTGAAGTAATCTTGAAAAAAGGCAGGACTTCAGTTTTTGTGTGAGCTTATTTTTCGTTGCAACAATAATTTAATTTGAATTTTTGGGAGTTCAAGTATTTATTTGAAGTAGAGAGGATATAGAATGCTGGTAATGTTGATTGTAGTTGTTTAATTATAAGTTCTAATCTTTAGAAATGTTTATATCTGTTATGGGACATGTTATTTTCTCTTGTTTATTGATATTTATTAATTTCTTTATTTCTGTTTGATTACAAATTTTTAAGTGTTACACGAAGTATACTTGGCTAGAAAGTCTCTTTGATGGCGCTTGACATTGTCCTGCCATTTTGCCTGATACGATTTTGTTAATGGGGATATCTTAAAAACTAAAATATGTGTTTTTATGTGCCATATTTAATGCAATTTTGTAGATCATATCATATTGTCATAAGAATTAAATAGGAAATCTGCTTGCTTTTGTGTACTATTATTCCCAAATTTGCAATATGTTTCACAAGTTTGGGAAGTTGGAGTTGAACAGGTTGTATTGTTGAAAGCTTGAGACTAAAATGGAAACGTCCAAGGGAGTGAAATGATCAGTTTCAACATGCTGATATCAGTTTCGTTGGCGATGTTTGTTAGCGGTTCTGTTGAAGCTGCAACTCATGAAGATATGGAACATTAACTGTTCAAATTACTTTGATTTGTTCAGGATTTGTATTATCCAATATCCTCCTGTACAAAGATCCTGACCCTTATTTTAAAATGAAGATTCTTATGTGAGAGCTTCTTAGAGATAGTTTAGTACCTGGAAGTTCTTTGTATCCTTTGACGTACTGTGCATGACCTTAGTCTAATACTAATAACATCTTTAATCGTGTTTGAGCGGCAGTTCAACGTAATATTTTCGTTTATAAGGCCAGTATTATGTATTGAATGGTTGAACTTATCTTATTTATGCTTGCAAATTGTGATTGCATATATATGTGGCAATATTTCCACTTTCTAAAATTAAATTAATTCTGGTACTAATCAATCTCCCAAGGGAACATAAAGAATTGTTTATTGACAAGGGCATAGAAATTGTGTCAACATTAGATGTACCATGAAATGTAACCTCGTGCGTTAGGTATGTCATGCACAAGTTATTAATCAAGTTGGGTTAACATGGTGGTGTGTGAGACTATCCTATCCTTTGGGTTGGTATTTATGTAGAACTTGGGATGGAAGCACATGTTTTATAATGGTATGTAAGTTACCCATTAAATATGCAGTATCCACGAGGCAATTTGTTTGCTTAGATATTGAAGCATGATGTGGTGATTAGGAGCTTACTTATTCATCTGCTGATGGTCTTCACCACAGACATTAATTCTGCTTATTGATTTTTGTATCTTTTTTGAAAGATTCTTAGTCAAAAATTGCTGTGGAACTTGATTGTACTCTTCTTTGTACTTCATTTTATGAACACATATACTCTTATTTTCTAATTACTAACATCTTGCCTTTTCCACATTTTTAAAAAGTTTTTTGTTAATTCGCAGACAATGCTGAGAAAACCACTCATCTCAGGTTCCTTTTATCAAATGCCGAAGCCGGTTCTGTAATAGGAAAAGGTGGTTCCACTATAAATGATATTCAGACCCAGTCTGGGGCACGTATCCAGTTGTCACGGAACTTTGAATATTTTCCTGGTACATCCGATAGGATTATCATGGTCTCTGGAATGGTTGATGACATATTAAAGGCTGTTGAGTTCATTTTTTCTAAGTTACTGGATGAGGTAACAAATCACTTTAAATAGTTTTCAAGAGGAGTGTTTGAGCTTTTATTAAGAATTCTATTGCTGTGTGCTTTAGTTTTATGTTGCGGAGGGCGGTGAAGTTGATCCACCATCGAAAATTAGACTAGTTGTACCCAATAGCTCTTGTGGTGGAATAATTGGGAAGGGTGGTGCCATCATAAGGTACGGCTTCTTTTCAAATATGTTTAACACATTTATCTAGTGTTACTGGAATTACCTTTTAATTAATGATGCCATTGTGAATATCTTTTTTTGAATGTCAATTCATTTGATTTGGCCAAATTTTTTTTTTAATTTTTAAAATATTTCAATGTGCCAACTTCTTCTCAATGTCAACTGAAAGTTGACCGCGTACTATTTCAACGGTATTTAATAGTAAATGTGTATTGCTGCTCTGTTGTTAGGTTGCCAAAAGATTTGACAATCTTAACTCTCTATATCAAGTGAATAGTTGACTATCTGCTTTCAACAGATTCGGAACTTCATTGTATTAAATGCTGAAGCAATTGTAAATACTCTTTTTTTAAAAAAAATTTAAAATACTTAAAATATCAGAGGAGAGCTTTACTTCTTATCTTCTTTTCTCTGTCAAAAAGTTCCTATTGTGTTGAATAGCTTGACTGGGAAATTGATTTAGTTGATTGACGAATTGAAATTCTGAAGGAGGAAGCAATCTCTGTTGCCAGCTTACAGAGATCAATAGAATCAATATGCAGTATATTGGTTAGCATCCTGTCAGTTAGAAAAAAAAATGATTGGTGAGGGGTATTTCATGTTTGACTAGATCATCAAGTTGCTTACTAATGCTGAAAATGTATTGAATTGACATAGAATGGGGGACTTTCGAAGTTGAATAAACCTGCTATTGCATGGCCAATAAACCTGGGAAATGTGTGTTTCTCATTTTACAATTAGAAAAGATGAAATTGAGTTTCAGTTATTTAAATTATTTCCAGTTATCAAAACAGCTTATAATATTTTTCTAAAATGAAAAAAAGCATTTAATTAATTTTTCCAGTAATTAATATTTTAGCCTACCCAAATCCATTTGATTAAAGGCTTAGTTGTATAATTTTTTTCCCAAATTTATTAACACAGTTGGATTTTGTACATCCATTTTGTTTATTTGGTCTAAAACAACCATTAACTACCAAAGCAGTGACGTGGATGATGAAATGCTTGGTTCCATGATCTCAAATTTAGAGCTTACTGAAAATGAGACACACAAATACTAAGTTATTTGCCATGTAAGTGGTATTACAGATAAACAATAAAGCTGAAGACTTCTATATATTTGAACTTGGAAGATATTTTAAGCTGTCAAAAAAGAAAAGATATGATAAGGTTTTTAGTTTATGGCCAAGTTGGAATTAAAAAGGTGTTCCAGCGACATTGTGGATTATTCAGAAACCTGTAATTAAATCTTAGACCTAAAATACAAATATTTCATTAATCTCAGCTCTCAAATCCCAAATCTTAGTAAGCAGAAAAAAGGAAGATACATAAAAATAAAAAGAGGGGCCAAGGTATATTCTGTTTTAGTAAGATAGAAGGAAGTGGTAGTAACAGATTGAAGATAAAGGAGAAAATGAAGAGAAGAAAGACGGAAGGGAAGAGGATGAAGGAAAAAAAATGACACTGGCAAAACCTGAGGAATCAGGGCTTTGTTGACAATGGCTTGACTACAAGTTCACCTTGCATTTGTGTTGAAAGATCCATGTGCTTGTGTTGTTGAAGTGGTGATCTTAAGGAAGGCGACAAGCTTGCAGCGTGCTGTGCATGGTTCCTAGGATCATGCTTCTAACTACTATGGCTCTTCATGGAAGAAAATTGGAATTTTGGCACAGCCAACGAGGGCGATAGTTGTTTTAGGGGTGGATGGGATTGAGAGCTGCAAAGGCCGGTGAGGGGACTGGTATCCACCCTCCAACTATAAGCAGAAATTTGCCTAGGTTGGATCAAATTCATCAACGTTGTGAATACTTGCTCCATCACGTAGCATTGACCTTATAGTTTTTAGTGTTTAAAAAAATTAACGTTGAATGGATTAGGAACTGTTTAAGTTGTACATTGAAGTTCTACAGGCTTGCTAAAACTTGCAATTGGTATGGATTATTTTGAAGTAATATGTGATGGATTATTTTGCAGTACTTTATCAGGTCCATTGACTTCCGTGGTGTAAATTCATTGCCGGCTCTATCTGTAGCTTATCATGAAATATCTTTATCAAAAAATGACTTGGTACTTCAATGGGCCAAGTGCTCCAAATTTTTTATTGGTGAACTTCTAAAACATATCCAATCATGACGGGGGTGCAAGTTGCTCTGGCCAATCCTCTTTCCTTGCATAGTTCAACTTTCTTTTCTGTTACAACATTATTCATATGCAGTGTCTTATATTAGTTGTGCAGAAAAGTTTTGACTTTTGATTGGTAAGTTTAATGAGATTATCCAGCAAAGTGAGTTAACTTTTGTTGCCCAACTAGGACTACTAGAAAATACGTTGTTTCATTTGATTTTAGGTTTACTGCATATGCCTTTGGTCAACAAGCAGATTAACTATCATGCTTGTACCTGAAATTGCTGTGTTAATATTACATGCATATATGCATGCGCACAATTTTTTTTAATGTGCAGATGTACTTTTTTGGGTAACCATATATGTGTTTAAAGCTCACATTTATACTTGGACTATTGTTTTACTGTTGTAAATTTTTGAACAGGTCATTGATTGAAGACTCTCGAGCTGGAATCAAGGTATCTCCCCAGGACAACAATTTCCCTGGTCTGCGTGATAGATTAGTGACAGTGACTGGTACTTTAAGAGAACAAATGCAGGCAATTGAGCTGATCCTACTGAAACTGGTAGAGGATTCTTACTATAACCAATCTGTGAATGCTCCATTTTCTTATGCAGGTACTAGTTTTTCTTAATGTAACTTTTTCCATTTTCTCTTTCACATGGGTGGAAGTTGTGTTTTCTTTTGTTTGATTTACATTAGCAACCCTCTGCACTATGAACAAATAGTTTATGTTGCCTCACTATTTTTGTAATGCTTTAGCTTTTCCCCATATAGTTATTTATCCTGTTTGTAGCAAGCATATGTATCTCCCAAATCGTACAAACCCATCTTGTGGAAGTTGATTATCTTCTCTATAATAGAAGCCCACTGATGTGCTGGAGTGATAAAAAGAGCTAGCAGGCTTTATGAAGTTTATGATCAAACACTCTCCTACGAAGGATTACCATCTATCTTTGCATGTTATATTTTTAATCTTTTAAATGATGTATTGGAAAAAATCTTTGTTCTACTAGCATCTTGATCTCCCATATAATTCACTTATTCTCATATTCTTGTATTGGTATTGATTCTCATATTCCTGTACTGGTACTGATCCACCCTTTCTCCTCACTGATTCAATGCTTGCAAAAAATGTGGTTAATTAATTAAAAATCTTATTTTAGTTGCTATTAGTGGGCTCCCTAAGTTATTAGAATAAAAAATAATTAATCTTTATGATTAAATATGTGAATGGCTTGAAAATAAGCACATAATGTAATTGAACATAAAATATTCAGTGAAATAAATATAAAAGATTTATTTATTACATTCCAGAGTAGAAATAAATGGAATACCATTAAGGCCCTAGCCTCTCAATATAAAAGATAAGCATCCTCTTCCAAATTTATTTCCATCTTCTCGCTCATTTTATCTTCATGTTGATTATTCTAAAAGACACCTACTCGACATGACGTTAGACGCCCAATGCGGAGATATAAATATAATAGATAAACTTGAAACAAACATAAGAATGTGCTCCTGCAATGTCGATTTATTTAAATTCATGCTCGGATATATCAAGAGTCAAATATCAAGCTAACTCAATCTATAGGATGCGTGCATCCTTCTAGTGTGTACATACTGCCTTGTCGGTTTTGTTGATGGCTTCCATACCGTATTCCAGAATGTGAGGTAACATACTCAAGTGCACTGCTGCATTAGTTATACAAAATTCTTGTTACGAGCTCTCAATTCTTTTGGAATGTTGAGCACTTTATGGATAGCTATGGTTCTATTCCTGTTGATAGTTCAATTCTTTTGGAATAATGAGTACACCATGTACAAAATTGGTCCGACCCCTTCCCAGACCCCGCGCATAGCCGGAGCTTCGTTCACCGGGTTTACTCTTTTTTTATTGATAGTTTCATATTGTCTGATAAATTGCTAGCTGATGTGCACACATGTATACATAACACCTTTTAGAGTACGTGGGAGGCGCACCCCTTTGATCCCATTAAAAATGAAGCATTTTTTTTACCTTTCAAAAGGTGAGTCACGACACTACCTTTTGATAGTCTATTAAATATCATTGCATCAGGTTTTGCTGCTAATCTTACTTCATTTTATTTTCTTCAGTGCATTATATTTGAACAATATGATGTGAATTGTGCATTGCCGCTAGGATATAGTGTTACTTCAATTGTTAAATGTACTTCAGTTATTAATGTCATTGCATCAGGTTTTGTTTCTTTCATATTTCTACTTCCTTTCACAGTCGCATATTTAGCATTTGATGTAATCACCCTTTTTCAGCAGTTGCATACAGTGCAATAAACTACAGACCTCATGGAGCTGGAGTAAAGTATCAGAATAACAGGTCGTTTAGCAAGGTCTGTTGTCAACCTTCGTTTTGCTTAAAGGTTCACATTCGCACATTTTTGGAGCATGAGAACATACCCTTTATATTTTTCAAAAACTGAAAACATGAGGCATGTTGGGGGGGCACATGTTTTCGATAAATAATGAGCCGAGAAATACAGAACATGAACTGGAAGATCTGTAAATAATTGAATTTTGAAGGAAAAATGATATTGCACAAATTTAAAAGTATATGTAAAAAGTTTTGGTAAGAAGTCATGAAGGCGTGGATAAAAGAATCATTATATGCATATTTTATTATTTTTGCCTTATATCGTATTTAAATATTTTATTTAACACTTAGTACTGTAGTTAACATATTATATTTTCTTATCATTATTTTATTTGTTATTTATGCATATTGTTTGTTTATTTATGTATAATATTTTGCAGATATTTATATTTTATTATATTAGTTAAATTCATTAATAATTATTTTATTAATTAAATTATTTTCACACGCATAAAGATAAATATAACACCTTAAGCTATTCTAGTCATTCACACCGAACATGTTTATTTTACTTTAAGTATTCTAATTGATGTATCTGGACTCTGAGTCTGAGGTAAAAAAATGTGACTGTTTAGTTCTTTAAAGGGGAAAATAATGTTCTATATTGTAACAGAAATGGGTTCTCGTAGGCCACCTATTGGTCCTTTCATATTTATAATAAGTGATTCTTCTTTACGCTTGAATGGTAAATATTTTAACATAGACGTTGACAAGGGTTTAAATCTGCATGGACAATTGTAATCCGGGATCATTTTTCAAACCAGCTTCTGTTAAAAAGCTCTTTGTAGTCTCTTTTCGGATGTTAGGACTGCCTGTCATTAAGTGATTTTGGTCGAGCACTGATACTTCTACTCCCTTTGAAGTCTCAGTATTTGGTTTGTTTTACTAACAAGTGCAATGTAATAGTGCAGGAAGATAGCAGTTCTGTGACTATTGGTATTGCGGACGAACATATAGGGATTGTAGTTGGCCGTGGGGGACGTAATGTCATGGAGATTAGCCAGGTTTGTTTTTAAGCTTGGATTCTACTTTTTATGTGATTTTTTGAAAATATGAAATTCTTTACTTCACAGCTTAGCGGGGCTAGGGTCAAGATATCTGACAGGGGTGATTTTGTGCCTGGGACATCAGATAGGTATGAGAATATGAAAACACGCTTCCTAATTGTTAAAAGTGCATACCAAGTATGTCCTCATGCCTTTTAACTTCTTGCAGAAAAGTTACCATTACTGGGCCTGAAAGAGCTGTTCGTACAGCCGAATCCATGATATTGCAAAAAGTTGCTTCAGTTTCGGAGAGGTGATGGGATAATCCTTTATTTCTCTTCTAGTCGTCAAGATTTGTTATTGCATGACCCGAAATTCTCCTGGAAATATTCTGGATATATTTTCTTCTGCTGAAATTTTGATACGAGATGGAGCTAGATCTAAGTTCATTGAGAGATTTTGCATCGACTATATTTCTGGTAGCAACTATATTGAGAAGTTTTGGTTTAGCAACATTATATACAACATCGATCAAATTCATAAATTTATTGAGATGTCTGTACGCTGTTGTAATTTTTCACGCCTGAACTACATGATAACTAAAGTAAAATGAGTTTATGTTGAAGTTTAGAAAATGTTGCAGACTTGTTCAAGTCCATTGTTTCTTTATTAGTGCCTTCTAAAATTATTTTTGTCCTCGTAGGTTTATTGAGAGCCCCTCATGCTCAACCTACTGGATTGATTGAATTATGATGTTCGATTAATGTACAAGTAGTTTCTTTGGGAATATTATGGTAAATGACTGCCTACATCAACTTGGGTTATCCTAAAATTTTATTGCCAGTTTACATTTCATGTAATGCTAGCCTAGTAGATGATTGGTACTAACTCGAATTAGGTCATATTGATGCAATTTGTGTTCGTGTATGTCATTAAGCACCTGCCATGCCTTGGGACATGGTCAAACTTTAGGTAATATGTAAAATATTTTTGGGTTTTAGGAGTGATCAAGGTTTTCTGTGTCCGAAGGACTTTGCTGAGCCATTTCGGCTTCAAGTTGAAACTTGCCAAATCTAAATTTGGTTAGTACCGGATTACCTGTGTTGAAAATTTTATGGTGGATCCGGGCTACTGAAATGACGCCAGACCTTTGATTTTATCCAATATTGTGTTTCGGATGCAAAACGAAATTGTTCGAACCACCCAAAGAAGCGAGATGAGTCGGACTCCATTTTTTCTAAGACTACATTTCTTAGAGAGAGATTCCCATATATATCTTGTTCGAATGAAAATATATTTCTAGAGCGATCGAGATAGTTTGTGTGAGTTCTTATGTGGATACTTTTTTTGTATTGGAGATAGGAAGGATTGGTTGGTGAGTATTGTGTGTGTATTTAGCTTGACACAAGAGGGAACTCTGAGGCATGAGAGATTGGATAATTAATAATGATCAATCATACGTTTATTTATAAAAACTCCAATACCCGTCGTCCATGGGGCCATCATTTTAAGGATTGAAGCTTGATTTTTTTATCTTTATGTTTTCTTGTAATAATTAATCCGATTGAATAATACAATTCTGCCACTTTTTTTCTTTTCTATTTATGTTATTTTTAAAAAATATATTAAAAAGTCATTTAATAAATAAAATTTTAAAAATTATATTAATATATATATATATTAAATTGAAAATATATAAAAGTAAAAATAATGCAATGTAATATATTTATTAATAAATATTTAATTTATTAATTACATTAATATAAAATAAAATTTGAATATATATATATTTACAGTAATAAAATTATATAATATTTATTTTCATAATAAATAAATATGAAAATTGTGAAATTTGTAAGGTAAATAATAAAAGGTTATTTAAACAGTAAAAATAATAAATAGAAAAAATGGATTATATCTTTCGTGATCACGATTTTATTATACCAAACATAATATTAATAATAATAACATAAGGGCAAAAAAGTAATTCATGATATAATCATAATTACAATCTTAATAATCTTAAAATAAATATATTATTATATATAAAACTATTTTATATCCTATCAATCACAATATAACTTACAGCATTATCCACTCATTCGAAGTAAATGTAGTTTGAGCGTATAATGATACTATTGCACAATGTTACATAAATACATGTATGATAACAAGAATATTGTTCGATCATAGGGAAGGAGATTTTCAAATTGTTCATTACATAACTCGAATTTGAGTATTTTGCCAAAGTGGGTAATGATAACCAAAAGAGGAAAAGCCTCTGGTGTCATGATGACGATATTTACAATGACATAATGTGAGAATGAAACAAGGAACGTGGGAGGCTCAACAGTTCATGACAAGGAACTGCGAAGGTGGAACAATGCAATTTTATTTCAATTATCATTCCTAATAATTTTTGTTTCGTACTACATACATACATTCCTAAAAATCTTTTGATCAGTGTCAAACACTTTTAGGACATTGACACTCCCCAGACACGTTTTTTTTTCCATAATTTTTTTAAAAAATAAAATCGGATGCCCATGTCGACACTCCCCTCAAAATCGGATGCCTGTGTCGGACATGATCAATTGGCGTGTCCGACACGAAAACGACATTTTTGGGGGTTAATTGGACAATTTAAAAAAAAAAAATTGGCTAAAATAAAATTTGGATGTATTAGTTAAACTTTATGTTAATTGAAGTAATATACATTTGGTGTTAATATGTGTGATACTATGATGATTTTAGTAACATGCATTATTTATATGCTTTTTGAATTTGTTAAGAATATTTTTGGTGTTATCTTTTATTTGGACGTGTTTGTTAAAATTTATGTTAATTGAAATAATATGTATTTGATGTTAGTAAGATTGATACTATGACGATTCCAGTGATATACATTTATGTATATGCTTCTTGAATTTAGTAAGAATATTTTTGTTACTTTTACATGGTTTTAGAAATTTTTTTAAAAAAGTGAATTTTAGTATTTTGTAATATATATATATATATATATATATATATATATATATATATATATATATATATATATATATATATATCCTGAAAATTTTGGAAATTCGTGAGTGTCGCCAACTCGCTATGCCAGTGTCCGTGCATCATTGGTTTCGTGTGTGATCTATATTAGCTCATGACTGATCATATTTACTGAACGGTGAATTTGGTATACGCGATAAGAATGGATTAACGAGTGTGTCAACTACCAAACCAAAGCTTGCTTCATTTTTTAAAAACCAAGCAATTCATGAGGGAATGTGACTATGAACGATTAATTGCCTGATATTTTTCCCACCTAGGCACTTGGTATTAACTTATACACTGTGCACAGTGGTAATGATTAGGTGGAAAATTACATATTTTTCTTGTGCCCAAAACACAAATAGCTTTCTATCTGCTGAAATTCATTTATAACACTGACGGTCACAACATAAAACACGGCCAACCCGTTTTGCAATCTCTAATATTTACCATCCCCAAGCAAGACAACCATTTTTACGTCCGTTTATTACACTCTAAATAGCTTAATATTTAAAACTATGGAGTTTAGAAGGTGTGAAGATCAGATCTATGATGCACGAACACTCCTAACAATCATTTGGTGCAGTGTCGAATCTAGATCACATAATGCCGATGCACGATCGTGTACGGATACGGGTGCGGATGCGCGAGTACGTCAATTTCCAAAAAAAAAAAAAAAGAGTGCGGGTGCGCCTATAAAAAGTTTTATATATACACACACATACATATTGATGAAATAAAGTTAAGCATACATAAAACACATCATGTTTGGCAAACTTACATAATTAATTATTTATAGTGCGATTCAAATCTTTTATTCATCGCTCTTCTAATATGGATAATTATTGTTCTAAAATATATATATTTTAGAGAGTGCAAAAATTAAAATGAATTAATAATTTTTGGTAATAAGATAATGAATTCGAAAAATGAAACCAAATTGTTGGGTTTTTGGCCCATTACCACTCATTCCTTGTTGGGCTTTGGCCCCCCTTTCTTATTGCCTATTAACCGAGCCCCATTCCATCTCCCTCTTCACTCTCCCCATCTTCCAGAACCTTCACTCCTCTCCTGTCTCTTCGGCTGGCTTTGACCGTGTCCATTGGAACTTGCTCTCCTTCATGGCTGGACCTCGGTACTCGTCTCCTTCAGTGCTATTAATCAAGGTTATCAATCAAGATTGAAAGTGGAACGAAATCCTTACAGTGGTATCAGAGCCAGGTTCGTGCCTGGTGGAGTGCTCGGTTGACCTCGGGCAGTGCTCATTTGGTCTCGGGCAGTGCTCGGTGGACTTCGGGCAGCAGCATGAGTGCTCGGGCAGACCACGGGCAGCGACTGGAGTGCTCGGTGGTCTCGGGCAGTGCTTGGTAGGGCTTTGGGCAGCGGCTGGTGTTGTCGGGCAGCGGCTGGAGAGCTCGGGCAGCTACTGGAATCTCGGGCAGATTCCGGGCAGAACACTTCGGTGTTTCGGGCAGTGTGGTTTCGTCACCCCAGAGCTTTGTCTCTGGGTAGTAAGTGATTATTTCAACCTTTAATCATTTTACTATTTTGTTTCTAGGTGTTTGTGTCCCTTACCCGTAGGAAAATCCCTATCTGAAGCCACATGCTCGTACACCATTGAGTGTATTGTGATCTTGTGGGTGATAGCGATTTTTCCTTCCCTTAGCTTGGTTAATTCTTTCATTTTGTGTTTTGTGCCTTGTGGTCCTTGCTTCTGCTGATTGGTTGTTGAAATTGTGTGTGCCTCCCTGCTTATTTGTGATGGCTTCAATTTCTGGATATAACCTTGAACCTTTTAATGGAAAATCTGATTTTTCTATATGGCAACAAAAGATGAAAGGAATTTTAATACAACAAAAAGTATTTAAAGCTATTGACGGTAATTGGGCTGAGAACATTACAACTGCTAAGAAACTTGAAGATGACGAATATGCTTATTCTTCTATTATCTTGAACTTGTCTGACTCTGTGCTCAGGAAGTGTGGTAAACTATCATCTGCTAGAGAACTTTGGGAAAAATTAGAAGAAATGTTTACTGAAAAATCTTTGCCTAGTAAACTTTTCTTGTTGGAAAAATTTTTCAGATTCAAGCTAGACTTGAACAAAGACGTAGATAAGAATTTGGATGTGTTTACTAAGTTAATTCAAGATATTAAATTGACAGGAGATAAGAACATTGACGACTATTCACCTATTGTTCTCTTAAATGCTTTTCCTGAAAATTATAGTGATGTAAAATCCGCCATTAAGTACGGTAGGGATTCTATTACATTGGATACTGTAATGAACGGCTTAAAAAGCAAGGAATTAGATTTAAAAGTGAACAACGGCGGTAAGCAAGATTCAGGTGAAGTTATGCATGTTAGAGGTAGATCTCAACATAGGTATAACAACAATCATAGATCTGATTATAACCAAAATCAGAATAATGATAAGAACAAGGGGAAAAGGTCTAAGTCTAGGCCTAATAACAGGAGGTGCTTTAATTGTGGTGATCCTGATCATTTTATTAAAGACTGTCCTGAAAAGAAAAAACAAAATCAAAATGATAATAACCAATCTTATGAACAAGTGAATCATGCTTCTTTATCTGGTGAAAACTCAGGTGATGTTTTTATGGTGACTGACTTATGTGATTCTGTGAATTATGTGCATTCATCTACTGTGTGTGAAAATGAATGGCTAATTGATTCTGGTTGCTCTTATCACATGGTCACCTCTTAGAAATTTGTTTTCTAATTATAAAGAAGTTGAAAATGGTTCTGTTTCTATTGCTAATGAGAAACTTTGTAAAGTTGCTGGCATTGGTGATGTTTATTTGAAATTTGATTCTGGTTATTCTATGACTCTAAAAGATGTAAGACATGATCCTGCTTTGTGCAATAATTTGATGTCTTGTGCTGGTTTAGAATCATGTGGTCTTGAGGGTAGATGGGGAAATGGAGTTATGAAAATCATAAAGGGTTCTTTGGTAGTTTTCAAAGGTAAAAAGAAAAGACATCTTTATGTTTGCAAAACTGAATCTGTATATGATAATGTGAATTCTGTGACTGATGACTTGACTGATCTGTGGCATAGGAGATTAGGTCATATGAGTTCTAAAGGTCTAGAGATTTTGCATGAAAAAGGTTGCTTTGGTAAAGACGAGTTGTCTTGCATGCCTTTCTGTGATTCGTGTGTTTTTGGCAAACAACAAAGAGTGAAATTCCCGGATTTCCCTTCCCCTAATGTGACTATGAGTTCTGTGCACGTTGATGAGTCTAAGTCCAGTGCTACTCCTTGCAAGGTGGAGCATTTAACTGATATACTTCCTGTTAATGAACCTGAAATTCATGGAATGCCTGAAAATCATGATAGTGTTGTTGAACATGAACATGTTGTGCATGATGAATTGGTTGCTAATGAACATGAAGATTTGCATGATATAGCTTATGCTATTAGTTGCTTAATGTATTTGATGGTTAGTACTTGGCATGGTATAGCTTATGCTATTAGTTGCTTAAATAGGTATATGACTAATCCTAGCATGGTACATTGGATTGTTGTTCAATGGTTGTTATCTGTAGGTGATAATCTAAGTGATTATGTGTTTAATCCTGCTGATATGTGTACTAAGTGTTTGTCCCTTAGTAAATTTCAATCATGTTTGAAAATTTTAAAATTTGATACTGATGACTGATGCATGTTTAGTCCCTTGGTTAGTGTTTTATAACCTGCTGTGTGCTCGTTATAAAACTGTTACCCTGGTTACTTTCCCACTTTAACTTGCTGTGTGCTTGTTATTGTTTTTCCTTTGTCTGTGCTGTGTGCTATGACAGGAATTTGGTCCACACAATGCTTTGTGTGTTGTGGGGACCCTTTGGGCGATGATGAGTCATCTATTGGGTTTTTTTTCCTTATGTTGAGGTGGAGCCGGTATTGTGCCAAAGTGGAGATTTGTTGGGTTTTTGGCCCATTACCACTCATTCCTTGTTGGGCTTTGGCCCCCCTTTCTTATTGCCTATTAACCGAGCCCCATTCCATCTCCCTCTTCACTCTCCCCATCTTCCAGAACCTTCACTCCTCTCCTGTCTCTTCGGCTGGCTTTGACCGTGTCCATTGGAACTTGCTCTCCTTCATGGCTGGACCTCGGTACTCGTCTCCTTCAGTGCTATTAATCAAGGTTATCAATCGAGATTGAAAGCGGAACGAAATCCTTACACAAATATTACCTTCAACATGTTTTGTAATAATATGAATTTATTAAAAATAACTTACATTATTTTTGGAGAATTAAGAATGTCTAACATTTAAGTTCACGACTTAATAAAGCTTAGTCCTAAAGCGCCGTATGCGTACTCAATACGCCAGATAATGAATGGTGCGCGACTTAGTAAAACTTAGTGCACCTTAAAGCGGCGCACAAGCACTTAGTGCGTCAGTGCGAGACTGGAGCGCCAGTACGCGAAGGGGGATATGAGGATTATGGGACTTAGTGTCGGACACTTCTAGGACACCGACACTCCTCGGACATGTGTCAGACACTCCACGTGACGTGTCCTTAATTTTTTTAGAAAGATGAAATCGGACACCCGTGTCGGACGTTCCCACGGCCGATGGATGTGTTCGACACAAAAATGACACTTTTGGGGTTAAATATACAACTTTAAAATATTTTGGCTAAAATAAAATTTGAATATGCTAGTTAAACTTTATGTTAATTGAAGTAATGCATTTGGTGTTAGTATAAGTGATAGTATGATGATTTCAGTGACATGCACTTATTTATATGTTTTTTTGAATTTGGTAAGAATATTTTTGGTATTATCTCTTATTTAGATGTATTTGTTAAACTTTATGTTAATTGAAGTAATATGTATTTGATATTAGTATGCGTGATATTATGATGATTCAATGACATACATTTATTTATATGCTTCTTGAATGTAAGAATATTTGTGTTGCTTTTACAAGGTTTTAGAATTTAAAAATTGTGAATTTTAGTATTTTGTAATATAATATATGTATAATATATATAAAAATATACAGACGTGTCATAGCCGTGTCGTATTCTGAAAATTTTGAAATTTCGTGTGTCATATTGTGTCGTGTTATTATTCTCGTGACAATGTCCGTGAATTGTAGGATTAGATAGTAAGTGCATAGTATTTTTCCTTAATATTTTAAAATCTTGATATTATTAGCCTTTAAAATCAATTATTATATTTTAATTTAAAATCTCAATTATTCGTCTTTTCCGAATAACCAGCCGCTGACAACTAAAAAGACGTAATAAAAATCATGTTTTGTTGGATTCCTGTGGGCAGGTCAAAGTTGACAAGTTTTTTTTTTTAAATTAATTGTCTCTTTTACAAATATATAATATATATATATAGTAGTGGTGTCCCCTTTTTATTAAATATAAAAAAAATTATTTTATGAAAATAACAGTAATCTGAAATATATAATGAATTTGTCAAACAGGTAATAGTAGAGAAATTTGCTTATTTTGAAAACTATTTCCAAGTCAAGAAAATAAAATATATTATCAATCTTGTTTTAGCTTTTTTTTTTTTTTTTGTAATTATATATTGACCACGCGTTCATACATTTCTAGTCAATAATTATTTTCTTTAAGAAATTCAAAAATTATTTTCTATAAACTATCTTTTAACTTATATAAAAATAATAATATTATGTTTCAATCGGCAAACCTAAAATATTATATTTTGTAACATATATATACTTTTATAAAGTATGACATTACTTTTACCAATAACTTCATTCATGTTGAATAAATAAAACAAGTATCACATTCATATTATAATAATAATAATGGTAAAAAAATTTGGAACCCAAAAAAATCAACGAAAAATATTCTGAACGAAAGAAATTTTTGGATAAGACATACACATCGCGAGCGAATCGACTTGATTCTTATATGATTTATATATACTGTCTCAATCTATAGAGAGTAAGAATTTAGCTTTTTATTGTTGTAGGGATTATTTTAATATAATTTAAATTATATTTTATATTTAAATTTAATATATATATAAGTTGACTATGAAGCAGTCTCGAACAGCGTGAATTCATATTTTATTTTGTATAAAAGTTGACAAAAAATTATAATTATTAATCTATTTTCGTTTTCCAAAATTTCCTCTCATTTCTATATATTTCCTTTCTGCTCGACGGAAAGCTCGACTTTTGTCATCTTCTCATTCTGATTTTTTTGGTTGCTATTTTTCTCTTGTGATTGTTCAATATCATGTCTCAGGTTCGTTTTTCCCTTTACGATTTTGCTTATAAAATGTTATTATGCTGTCAACTTGACATTCTTTGAATTCGATGTGGCTCATTAGATTTTTCTTCTATTCTTTCATTGTGATTGGTGATTTTTGGATTCTTTTTCCAGAAGTAGGATTAAAGATTTTAATTTTTAAATTGCGGAAAGTAATGAAATGGGTTTCAATTTTCTCAGCTGAAAAATGAAGAAATTTTGACCTAAGTATGCATTGAAATCTCCAAGATTTTTTCGTTTTTGTTTGGATCATGAAGTGCTTTGAATATTAATCCATGTTTAGACTCCATCAAATTGTTTAGCCTCCACCAAGCAAGCCATCATCGCTACAGTGTTTCTGAAAGATGAGCCACAATCCAACAAGAAGCTCAGCAATCTTTTCACACAGGGAAATCAATTTTTGGCTAATGATTTTTTAGTTATTTGGGCTTGTATGATGTTTTTCCTTTTTAAGTATGGTTTCAGGTTCCTAATAAGGGAAAATTTAGAGCTCAATTGATGTAATTATGAACTTAATTGTTTACTTTATTAATTGCTTATACTTTTATAAATTAATAATAATTGTTTACTTCATTAATTGCTTATACTTTTATATCAGATCTGGATGAGGACTGTGATAAAATCTGTATGGTTTAATTTTCTGATTGACTATCCTAATTCAATCTTGATTATCTTTTAACTTTGCCACTAATCGCAAATTAATTGTTTACTTCATTACTTGCTTATACTTAAATCAGATCTGGATGAGGACTGTGATAAAATCTGTATGGTTTCATTTTCTGATCGACTATCCTAATTCAATCTTGATTATCTTTGAACTTTACCACTAATCGCAGACAGTTGAGCTCCGGGTTACCATGTCATGCCAAGGTTGTGTTGGAGCTGTAAAGAGGGTTCTTGGAAAAATGGAAGGTTTGTCAAATTTTCCATTTACTGATTATGATAGCATAGTTTGATATGAAGGTTTATGGTTGAAGATAGATATATCGCAAACTGATTGGTATGGAGTACACCCGACCAAGGGTCATAAATGACCCTGAACCGACTCGTGCTCAACGACCAGTTAACCAGGTCAACGGTTCGGACCCGTAATCGGCCCGTCTATAGGCGGCCGCTTAATGGTTATAATTTTCTAACCCGTGAATCGTCAATCGGCGGTTCAAAGGTTTTTTTTTAAAATTTTTTATACTATTACATTTTAAAATTTATAACATATATTATGGTGTAAATTTGAACTCATGACGTCCAACTTGAATAATTAGCTTCAACCACTAAGCCATAAGATCAATGTTGATCTAAATATAGTGTTATTAATCAAACAAATGTATCTTACACATTTTGATTATTTGAGTTTGAATTTATTTCACGTTAATTCATGATTAATCCATGGAGAAAAAATATATTCAAATACTTTTTTACACTTTTTTCAAATTTTAATTATATTTTTAATTTTTTTTAAAAAAAATGGTCAAACCATAACCTTTGGTTAACCGTAATCGGAATCGGAACCCTAACTGGCGGTTCAAGAATCGTAACCGGAACTGTCAATGAAGGTTAAGGTTAAGAATCGAGGTTTTCTAAACCGTCTAACCGACGGTTCTTAACGGTTCTTAACAGTGGTCAGATATAGTATGGAGTATAATTTATTTAACGTCAAACATGTCTTTAACTCAATAATAGACATGCCTAACTAATTGGAATCACCATTATTGTGATGGTAGAATTGATCATTATTTTCTGTGTGGTGGAACTGTTTCGTGTTATAAGATGCTTGTTAAATTTTGCATTTTGGTTTTCTTTATCGTTCAATTCTTGTATATGAACTCACTCAATTTTCTATAACATGTTATAGTCCTGAATTATGGATCTTGTTATGGGACGAATGATGGGTGATTAGATGAGGGGTTTGAGGCTAATTGAAGAGAGAACCTCATGAACTCGTAGATAAATCAAGGCTCGTTAAAAGATAGAACCTCAGATCTATTGACAATTACTGTTGTGAATAATTGTTCTCGTTATTTTATTCATATTAGTTCCGCCCTATAAATAAAGCTTACAAGATAAAATCAGAAATCTAGTCCCTAAGAATCCTGAAGATTTGGATGAAGATAACATCAATTTTATATCAAATAATAAACTAGACTAAATTTGAAAAATGAATCTCTATACTCTTACTATCTTAAACTACTAGAAACCTATTACGCATGAACTCTTGACCGTGACACGTGCTCTTATTTTACGAAATTTTAGAATTATATAGATCCTTAGTGGTAGTTGTTCTCCATGAGGTGGGGCTAACTACAAAATTGGATATTTTGTAGTAGTTGCTCCATAAGGTTGGGTTGAATTGGATTCAAAGGCTACTACTTTAACATATCTAAACTGATTTTCAAAAGGTAAATGTGATTTACATCAGTCTTACTTCTGTAGTTACTGTAGTTAATCAGTAGTCACAATTCGAAAGTGTTTCAAGTCATTAACTGCGTGGTTCATTTTCGCAGGTGTTGAATCATTCGACATTGATATCGAGAAGCAAAAGGTAACTGTTAAAGGCAATGTCCAGGCAGATGCTGTTCTGCAGACTGTTTCAAAGACTGGTAAGGCAACTTCCTTTTGGGAAGCCGAGGCAGCAGCCCCGGAACCCGAATCAAAGCCTACCGAACCTGTTGCTGTTGCTTAATGTACTCGTTTGCTTTTCAATGAACGTACTGTAAAATTTCCTCGTCAAAAAACAAAGAATGTATCTTAATTCTAGATATTAAATTTGACTTGTGTGTGGAATAAACATCTTGTGGAGTATTTGGTTGGCAAACTTTATCTCATATATAAACCATTATTTATTAAGTGTAATCATAACATTGTTGAGATTATCTACGAATTTGGAAAAGAGTTATTGATACTATTTCGTTAGATAAAAAAATTGTGCATATCATAAAGATATTAGTGATTCTGCTTGGGGATTCCAGCCCAATTTATAAACCCGTATTTCATCAACCAAATCAATGAATAATAAAAACCAAAATCATCATATTCGTTTAACATTGTATCAGAGTCTCTGGCTAACGATGAGATCATGTGTTCAAAACTTTCCACTCATATTATATCTACTTGATGGGCCTAAAAAAAAAAGGAATAAACTGGTGCACGAGTGATGACGAGTGTTAGAGAATAAATAATAAATTATTCGATCTAAAAGCTTGGACATCTAGATGAGATGATAATTCAACAAACATGTAAGTCTCATCTTTAGCATAATGTTTCTATTTGGTCTGCGTGTTCTCCCTCTGAAGAGCCAAAGAATCGGAAGAGCTGCATGTCTCCTCTCTATCCGAGGAGGAAGAAGGGCCCATATAAGTGCCGTATTGGTCGATCTCCTGCATCGAGGAGTCGACTGTGCTATCTGAAGAAAAGACATACTTGATCGGGAGACGTTTGGAAATGCTGAAAATAGGAAGTCTATTTGTCAAAATAATTGCTAGCTCGAAAGCAAGTTGAAGCAAACAGTGAAAATGACAAGATATGACCTTGTATTTATAGGGTGAGGTAGTCAAACCGTTGAAAGATCAGCATAGTTTAATAAATCGGATGAAGAATCACAAATTAGCCTCGGGTAAAATCTCATATAAGTGCCGAATAAGAAATACCCAGGCAGAGCAAGTATCTGCTCGGTCTACTTGTCAAACAACAGCGGAAGACCCAAATATAACTGCCAGTCAACAAAGACGGATAAACGAGCACTGATAGTTCGCGGATTTTTGGACACGTCTTGAGCCAACCATGCCACGATCATGGGCAGATCATATTCCTGATTTGACACTCCTTAACTGTTGAATATTTCACTATAAATACCAACCTCGGGCCATATAGAAAGAGATAGAGACTTCTTGCTAGAAAAGCTCCGAGAAGAACATAAAGTTCATTTTGTTCGGCCCACACCTCGATCAAGAGTAGAAAAGAGTCCCATTATTCTATTTTCATTCAATCGCTCAAATATCATATTGGAACACTGTAAATCACCTTTGTTCATAGTGAAAATTTATTCTGGACTCCCGTGGTTTTTCCCTTTGTTTTGAAGGGTTTTTCACGTAAAAATCTTGGTGTCTTACTTATTTTTCTATTGCACTTACTTTACCGAGTATTAAAAATAGAGGATCACAACAATATAAACTTAAAATCGCTATATAATTTTGAATTTCTAGTCGAAATTATGCTTATCATCATTTAATATGTCGCATATATCGCTTTTTAATTCGATAATATCATATCCCTGCCATTTAAGATTCGGATCATGAAATCCGAGAAGAAACCTCGACATGGAGGTAATAGTACGAGGATAGCAAATACATCACTAGTTCGAAGATTTAACCCTGTTTAGAGTCCAAATTTAAAGAAATTCACAAGTTTCTTCCCTTATCTCGTATTTTTCCCGTGCCTGATGCATGTGTTTGTTACCTTGTAGTCCAAAATTCGTGCTCATCACATACATCAAAATGAACGAATTAACAGACATGCTCTTGATGAAAATTGTTGATTTATGTGTTAGCTTTCATTTAGTTTTAAAAGCACTCCATTTGAACATCACATAAGAAAATTATGCCAATTTGATCAAAATGTGTCACTGTTGGGAAATCAACAAACATGACACAATTCGGAGTGATTTTGCCCCTCCTTCCAAAAAGATTCAGACAAAACTCAACATAAAAATTGTAGCTCTATGAGTTGCATTCCCAGTAAGATTGGCCTCAAATCATTTAAAACTACTACACAAGTTGTTATGTTAAAAATCATAATAGGAGTCGATTATCTACTATTGGCCAACACATACAAACAAGTCCACATAAGATTATATGAGAACTTTGTGATCTCTTAAAATTCCAATTTCTTAATTAATTGAATAATTACAAAGGTGTTATAAAATGTTATTATTGGAACATAATATAAAAGTATATTGCAAGATCAATATATAGGGAAGATAAAATTATACATTCCTTTTATCTATACTTTTTTCACATCCCTTGTTACAAAATGTTGGAACAAGGTATATATATATATATATATATATATATATATATATATATATATATATATATAACATCAAGAGTGACAAGTCACTTAATGTGACTAATATCCTAAAGAGTTACAAGTGAATTTAATATCCTTAAATGATTTAAGTCACTTCAATAAGTTATGACTTAAGGGACATCCATATACAATGTATTTACAATACTTCCCCTTGGATGTCTATCAATGTCTCATTAAAAACCTTGCTAGTAAAACCCGATGGAAAAAAAACTGGACGAAGGAAAAAAGAGTGCATATCCATATGAAGCTTGCGAGCATGAGACATTTCCTTGTCAAAAGTGATCACGCTCCCCCTGATATTGACAAGAGATCCTTGAGTTGACGCATTTCGATTTTGTGAATCATCTTTTTGAAAGTTGTGGTTGGCAATGCTTTAATGAATAAATCCGCAAAGTTGTTACTTGATTGTATATGATGAACGACAATATCACCAGTCTGCTGTAGTTCGTGAGTGTAGAAAAACTTTGGTGATATATTTTTGTTTGGTCACCTTTGATGCAGCCATTTCTGATCTGTGTAATACAAGCATCATTATCCTCATACAGCAGTGCCGATGAATTCTTTTGTGAAGTTAACCCACATGATTCTCGAATATGTTGAATCATTGACATCAACCATATACATTCATGACTTGCTTCAAGCAATGCCAAATTTCTGAATGATTTGAAGAAGTAGCGGTTAATGTTTGTTTCACCGAACGCCATGATATTGCAGCACCACCACAAGTAAATACATAGCCGCTTTGAGATCTTCCTTTATGTGGGTAAAAAAGATAACCAATGTCAGCATAACCCACTAATTGTAAATCTGAATTATTTGAGTAAAATATACCCGTATCGGCTATTCCGCGAAGGTAACGTAGGACATGTTTTATGACATTTCAATGCCTTCGTATTGGTGAAGTATATCTTCATTTCTTCTCCGGAAATGATCTTTCTTTATATCCTGTGGACGACAACCATATGATTACTCAATGTGTGAGCTTTATCCATATAAAATTGTTTAAGAATCTTTTATGTATATGTTGATTGATGGATAAATGTTCCATCTAACAAACGTCCGATCTGCAAGACGAGACAAAATTTTGTCTTACCACAATTTTTCATCTCAAATTCTTTCATCAAATAATTAACAGTCTTTGTGAGCTCTTCGGGAGTCCCCACAAGATTTAGGTCATCCACATATACAGCAATAATGGTAAATCCACTTTCAGATCTTTTGATGAAAACACATGGACAAATTATGTTATTTATATATCCTTATTTAACGAGGTATTCACTAAGATGGTTATACCACATTCTTTCAGATTGTTTTAATCTGTACAAGGATCGTTGAACTTAATTGAAAATAACCCATGAGACTTATGGTTATATGTTTAAGGCATTTTGAATCCTTCGGGGATATTAATGTAAATGTCATTCTCCAATGACCTATAGAGATTGCAGTAACAACATCCATAATATGCATATCAAGTCTCTCTGTGACTGTCAAATTGATCAAATACCGTAACATTATTATGTCGATCACAGGGGAATATGTTTCCTCATAGTGAAATCCAGGTCTTTGTGAGAAACCTTGCGCAACAAGACGTGCCTTGTATCTCACAATTTCATTTTTTTCATTGCGTTTCCGGACAAACACCCATTGTATCTAACATGTTTCACATCTTTAGGTGTTTGGACTACTGGTCCAAATACTTTACGATTTTCTAAGGACTTTAATTCAGCTTGAATATCCTCTTTCACTTTGGCCAATCATTTCTATCTCGACATTCTTCAACAAATATTTGTTTTGGATCCTCATTTACAATATCTAGTGCGGCCTTATAAATGAAAACATTATCCATAACAACTTTCTTTATATCCCAATTTTCTCTTGTGATCAGATAATTCAAAGAGATCTCTTCAGATGTATATTCTTACTCATGTGTGTTTTCGGGAGCATTTGGTTCATCAACCTTAGACTGATCAGTCAATTTTTCCATAGCACTTTCTTGCTTTGAAATATTTTTTCTTCAAGAACACTTACTTATTGTATCATTTCTTACGGGGGTTCTTATCTTTTGCGCCAGCAGGGCGTCCAATCTTCATGCACTATTTTAGTGTGCCATCAGTTTTTCCTTCGGGGACATCAACCAGTGTGAGTGTGTTTATAGCCGGTATATGAGATTTTGTTACTTTCTTTATATCAGTAAATGCATCTGGCATCTGATTTGTAATATTTTGTAAATCGATTATCCTTTTCACTTCTTGCTCACACTGATTTGTGTGAGGATCAAGGTGAGACAAATATGGTACATACCATGAGATTTTTTTGTCGTTCATCAGTAAGCGACGATTTTCCTCCCCCCAATGGTGGGAAAACTGTCTCATCAAAATGGTAATCCACAAACCTTGCTTTAAATAAATCACCCGTCAGGGGCTCAATGTATCTAATTATAGATGGGGAATCAAAACCAACATAAATCCCCAAGACGTTGTTGTGGACCCATATTTGTTTGATGAGGTGGAGAAATGGAAACATAAATCGCACCACCAAAAAACTTTAAGTGAGAAATATCAGACTGCTGGCCAGAAACAAGTTGCAATGATTAATACTGATTAAATGAACTTGGCCTAACTCGCACCAATGCAACATCATGTAATATTGCATGTCCCCAAATAGAAGTGGGTAAATTTGCCTTTAAAATTAAAGGTCTAGCAATTAGTTGCAATCTCTTAATAAAGACTCTGCAATCCCATTTTGAGTATGTACATGTGCAACTAAATGTTCAACATCAATACTAATTGGCATGCAGTAATTATTAAATGATTGAGATGTAAATTCACTGGCATCGTCAGGACGAATAGACTTGATTGGATAATTAGGAAATTGTACCCTCAATCTTATAATCTGGGCAAGAAGTTTGGCAAAAGCAATGATACGTGTTGACAATAGACTAATATTTGACATCTCGATGATGCGTCTATAAGAACCATAAAATAAGGAAATGGTCCACAAGGTGAATCAATGGGTCCACAAATATCCCCTTGAATTCTTTGCAAGAATGTAGGCGCCTCATTATTAATTTTCGTCGGAGATGGTCTTATAATTAATTTCCCTTGTGAGCAGGCAACACGTACACATTCATGAGGTAAAAGAATATTCTGGTTCTTTATAGGTGTCCATGTGGGTTTCTAATGATTTGACGCATCATGATCGATCCTAGGTGACCAAGTCGATCATGCCAAAGCATAAAAATGTTTGGATCATTGAACTTCCGGTTCATTATAATATTTGATTCTATGGCACTAATGGTCGCATAATACAATCCCTAAGAAAACTGGGAGTTTTTCTTTTATATGCTCCTGGCATGAAACAATGGATGTAATATAAAGATATTTCATATTCCCCTCATACATAGTCTCGATATAAAATCCATTGAGACGTATGTCTTTAAAACTTAATAAATTTCTGGTGGATTTACTAGAGTATAATGCATCTTTTAATAAAATATTTGTTCCTCCAGACAATATTATGTTTGTTCTTCCAAAGCCCTCAATTATTTTTGTAGTACCAAAACTTGTACTAACATTTGGTTTTGCCATTTTCAAATTCGAGTAATATTTCTGATCTCGAAGAATTATGTGTGTTGTTCCAATATCAACCAAACAAATATCCCCACCTTTCATCATGGGTTTACTTTCAGCATTAATATTTTCCATCATTCTAAACAATATAAACAAAGTGAAGAAAATGATAAAATTAATATATTATTTAAAGCTAATATACCCAATACTTAGAAACATGACAAAGCGGAGACTGGACATATAATAAATCTGACTTAGAAATACCAAGACTTAGAAATTTAAAAAAAACAAACCAGTGACTGAATTAAAACACATAACAAACTAGACTTAGAAATTAAGATACAATAAAGTTAAAACACAGATTCAACATCATATCGATCATCTTTGATCTTTCTGTTGTCATCACGAGCCTCATCACCATAAAATGAAAATAGTTTCTCCACTTGGCTCGGTAAAGAAATCAGCAACACCTAAATGAGTAAAGTCCTTTTTTTTCCTTTACCCTTGATATATGTTTGATACAGATCAACAAGATGCTTTGGTGTGCAGCAGGTACGAGGCCAATGCTCTTTCACTCCACACCTATAACAAGTTTCATCATGATTCTTAGGAGGACCAACAATCTTACCCTTTTCTTGTTTCGCACCATTGTTGTTCCACTTCGAGTGGTATGCTGCTTTTTTGGGACCAACATGGTTTCGACCATGACCAGGACCATACCCACGACCGCGGCCACGACCACGACCACGTCCAAGTACATATTTGTTTGCATTCACTTCTGAAACTGAAACATTTGCATTTACTTCTGGAAATGCTTGTGATTCAGTTGGGTAGGAGTAATGATTTTTCATCAAGAGTTCATTGTTTTGTTCAGCAACAAAGAGACATGTAATTAACTGAGAATATTTTTGAATACCTCTTTCACGTTATTGCTGTTGCAGGAGCATGTTGGAGGCATGAAAAATAGTGATGTCTTTTCTAACATATCTTCATCAGTAACATTGTCACCACATAATCTCAATTGGGACACAATTTTAAACATTGTAGAGTTATACTTATTTAGTGTTTTGAAATCTTGCAACCTCAGGTGCATCCAGTTATAACAAGCCTTTGTGAGTAACACAGTTTTTTGGTGATCATATCTCCCTTCCAAGTTTTTCCATAGGATAACCGGGTCATTTACCCCAAGATATTAGGATTTCAGTGCTTCATGGAGGTGATGACGAATGAAAATCATTACCTTCGCTTTGTCTTGTTCACTTGCCTCAATATTTTCCTTGATGGTTTGTCCAAGTTTTTTTGAACTCAAATGTATCTCAGCATCAATGACCAAAGTCAAATAGTTTCTTCCGGAAACATCAAGGGCACGAATTCAAGCTTGGTTATGTTAGCCATAGTACTGAATCACAAATCAAATTTCACTTTAGAGTATGGAATGCTCGTATTCTCAAATCTACAAGTTTGAGTTTTATTACAAATTTCAAGTGGTGTGTATTATATAAAAATGGTAGAACTTCGTGCTGATAACATCTTATAAAATATTAGTATTGGAACATAATATAAAAATATATTGCAAGATCAATATGTAGGGAAAATAAAGTTATCCATTCCTTTTATCTATACTTTTTTCACATCCATTATTACAAAGTCTTGTATATATATATATAGCACAAAACATCAAGAGTTACAAGTCATTTAATGTGACTTAATATCCTAAAGAGTTACAAGTGAATTTAATATTCTTAAATTGTTTCTCACTTCAATAAATTATGACTTAAGTGGACATTCATATGCAATGTATTCGCAATATAAGTCATTAATTAGTCACCAAAAAGTGTTTAGAAGTATGGAATTTTGAATTTTTAAAAAAATTAAAAAATATTGTTGGGGGTTCTATTTGAAATTATTATAAAAAGCGAGGACCAGTTTGAATTTCTTCCAGGTCAGTTAAACGGCCTCGTATCAGTCAGTCAGTTTATTTAGTCGGTGCACGCCATTTCTCCGCAGCAGATCTGGCTTGTCTTACCGTCCGATATCGCGCCAATTGCTCGGATCCAATATCCCATTTTCCCGGTATTTTATTGCTATTGCTATTTCTATTTAAATTTATTGATTTACTCCTCCTTTTGTTAATGTGATGAATTTTGTGTATTTGTAGTATTGATGATCTGTTGGTAGAATCTTAGATCAATCTTGTGAATGTGGAGTTGTACTTGAACGTTCTCAATTTCAATTGATTGAATTTTTTTTTTGACTGTGGTTGGGACAATAAAGGGAGTTGATCACACCATGAATCCATGATGAAAACTTTAGGCTGTGCTGGAAAAAGTGATAGCAAAAATTGATTTTTGTTTTGATCCAGCAAGAACCCTAAAGTTAACACATCAATATACTCACCAATCCATTTTCAGTTAGATTTCACGAATACTCCGGCAATTGGGACATTTTTAAGTTTCTTTATCCCAAGTTAATGCACGCAATGCTGATGTTTCGAGGTGAATTGAATGTCTGCTGTAATTTCGCCAAGTGATTATATATATTTATAAAGTTTCTAACTTTCCCTTTTACATAAGTTTGTTCTTTTCTTGTTTTTCCCCTTTTTGTATGTGAGCTAGTTTGTATTTGCTTCTAGTCATGAGGAGACTAAATCTGCTGTAATGAAAATCGATAATAAAGACCAGTGATTCTGAGTTATATTCTCCATTCTCCCTCAATTACTCAGAACAAACTTTGTGATTAGCATGCATTACTTGGTGAAAATATGTTTGTTAGTTATGAAACTGATGAAATTTAGTCAACTGCAGGACAGTTGAAATGGGAACTGATATTAAAAGTCGGCATTTGGATATAAGCTATGACCAGTGGGTTGCACTCCCTGTATCTGCTGGGAGACCAGCTGCTCGATACAAGGTAGAGTTCATTTAAATAATTTAATCAAGTAAAATCTTCAAGTCCTACTCCGTTTTTGTATCACTTCTGGCTGATCTTTATCTTTCATGTGACATGATCATATTGGAATAATACATTTTTCTATTCATTTCCTTTGTCTTTCTCGATCATGACTTTTTTTTAGCCAACACACAACGTGAAAAAATAGGATGAAAGGAACATTATTTTTTCTTGTATTAATTTGAACATTTACAGGAGATATACTAGAGTATACCATGGCCTAACCGCCAACCAACTTAGCAAGATATTAGGAACAGAAGAAAAGAATTCTAAAGGTTAGCAGATTGATAAAGAAATCTGTAACTTATCAGGATCAAATTGATTTATTATATTAATTAATTGGAATAAAATGAATAAAATGAATAAAAACTAAAAATTCCTAATAATTTACTTCCCTCCTCCACTTGATGCATATGTATCTGTCTTGCCCAACTTGCCAACAAGAATTTCGAACCTAAACCTTGGTAGACCTTTGGTTCAGACTTCAACTGCTGCTGTTGGTAGCAAATTCAGATAACTTTGTTAAGAAGCTTCTCTTTGATGAAATGCAGATCCATTTCAACATTTTCACATGATCATATTGAACATGATTCTTTGCGACATTGAATGCTATCTTGTTAGCACAAAAAAGAATTCACTGGGCACTCCAGTTTAACTTCAGTTCTCCAAGGATTTCCACACACATGAAATTTCCTCTCCATTGGGCTGTATATTTCATATGATACATTTTTTTGCATTTCAGCATGCTGCAATAGTAATAGAAGAAAAGTTATACATTGTGGGTGGAAGCCGCAATGGTAGAAACCTATCTGATTTCCAGGTATTGTTGATTTCACTTTAACATTACTCACTATTTTTTTAAAACTTAGGGATTTTATTCTCTCTTTTGGAATTTTTAGGTTTTGGATCTTAAAGATTTGATTTGGTCCACCGTAAAACTAAAGACAGAAGCCAGTGATGTGAAAAATAAAGATGGTACCCTGTTGGAAGTTTTTCCAGCTATTTCTGGTCACAGTATGGTAAGATATAACTACAGATTTCCTGGAGTTGCTTCATTGTTATTTTTTTCTTTGATATCATTTGTCCCTGGTGTCTTCATTTTTGGCTGGGAAATATTACTGTGCCCTATTCAGGAGTTTCTATTAACGGATGCATATAATTGCTTTGCTTGATTGGTGTCTACCCAATTATTTATCTTACAGATAAATTGGGAGAAAAAACTTTTTCTTTTGGCTGGTCTCTCGAAGAATGTTACTGACACAGTGGCAGGTTCGTTTATTCAACTTAGTTTGGCAGAAACATTTATTCAGTTGGATCCATCGTGATCCTTCTGATAGATGTATATTTATTTTGGCACTAAAACTTCATTCTTATTGTCTATGATTTTGTTTCTCATGTAGTACGATTTATTGACCTTGAATTGTATAATTGCGGTGCTGTTGAGACCTTTGGAAATGTTCCGGTAATCAACTGATGTTTTGACTTGTGTTTTTCTATTCACAATTCTATTTGCATTTATTTAGTTTCATCCTTGTGAATTTTCAATGTCTTGGAAACAACAGGCTTTTGGATAAAAAAAAATGTTCACTTATGATATGTATTGGTTGTTCTTGTGGTATTTCTTTAGGTAGCTCGCAGTGGGCAATCTGTTAGTGTGTTTGGTTCTAAAGTTATCATGTTTGGTGGAGAAGACAGGAATAGGCGGCTTTTGAATGATGTTCATGTTCTTGACTTGGAGACGATGACATGGAGTTCTGTTGAGACCACGTATGTTTCTCCCAAATTTCACAGTATGTAGTGCATTTCAAGTATGATTTTTTTACCATTTGTTTTACATTGATAGGCAGACTCCTCCAACCCCCAGATTTGATCACACAGCTGCATTGTATGCTGAACGATACCTTTTTATTTATGGTGGATGCTCCCATTCCATCTTTGTCAATGACCTCCATGTCCTGGATTTGGAAACAGTAAGCTTTCTCTCTTATAGATATCTTTTGATTCTTTTTAGCATATCAATGTGTTATTTCATCCATGATTATGATGGCAGTGAAGTTTGTTTAAGCTTTACAGCTGGTGTTTCTCATGCTTGACTGCACAAGATCGAGTTGAGTCAAAAGAATTGCATATTTAAATTGACTCATAGCCAAGACGACTGAAGATTGGTTTTTTTTTTTTTTTCTGTTATGCTTTTCCGTCAAAATTATGCTATTTTAACCCATGACTCTGATGTATATTTGGTCAACACTAGATCGAAAATAAATATTTGAGTTATATGCTTTCCAGCCTACCTTAATCAACTGGGACTAAAGGCTTATTTGTTGTTATTCTTGTTATTGTTGTTGAGTGATGTGCTTTCAACATCCGTTTTTCTAGGGTTCTATCCACCATTTACATCTGTCATCATCATCATCATTTCCCCATGAAAGTGAATATTCTTGCATTCTCACATTAAAGGATCTCAATTATTGCCGGATCTGCTTATGCATTTTCTTTATTTGGCTCAGAGTTCTAGTTAGTTTGTCAATGAATAGTTTTTTCTATCTAGAGCAGAAGCATAGGAAATTTATTATTGTATATCCTTTATTCACTGAGCAGCTGTGTCATGTATTATATCTGTTGACTTTTGTCCAGTTTCACTATTTTTCTTTAGAGAACAGTTTTATTGGATTAACATTCAATGCGGCATGAAATATTTTAACCCATACGAAGATGGACGAGGACCCTATTGTGGACAATAAGAAACGAAAATGAGGACATTTGTTACCAAAATGAAGGAAGTTTGCTCTTGAAATGTATTTTTTGAAGAACACTCTTTTCATTGATTATCTTCTTTGATCATCTGATTAGTTGAAAGCGTAGTTTATACTCTTAGTGGCTCGATCATTCAGTTTTTTTGTATTTTCTTGTGCAGATGGAATGGTCCCAACCACAAATGCAGGGTGATATGGTGTCTGCTAGGGCAGGTCATGCTAGTGTTGCTGTAAATGGAAACTGGTATATCGTTGGTGGTGGAGATAATAGAAGTGGTGAGTGAGAAGCATTAATCGTGCAATTAACACTGTTATTTGTTTTTAGCATTTTCTCAACCTTGTAATTAGCATTTTCTCAACCTTGTTTTTGTAATATGGGATTAAACTCTTTATCGCTGGCAGGTGCCTCAGAAACTCTTGTGATAAATATGTCTAAGCTTGTTGTATCAGTGCTGACTAGTGTAAAAGGAAGAGATCCCCTAGCTAGCGAGGTTATTATGCTACCTATTATTTTTCCATACCATATCATTTTGATTTGAGCTAAAAACTGATTTTCCTGACGGGTGTAGATATGTGCTAAAAATAGGTCAGGGCTTTTATGCCATTTAAATGGGTATTTTATTTCATTGCCTACTTCATCCTGAAGAAACTTGAGTTTAAGACCCAGATGTTGTGTCTGACAGAATTCATGAGCTATAGAGCCACATTATTTTGGGTGGCTTTAGTGAGGAGGTTTTTCTATTGGTTGTGAACTTGCTTTAGCTTTGAGGCATGTATATTTGCTGATTTAATTTTACGTTCAATGAATCACTGAATAGTGAATGTCGGACAAAGTCTTAGTTTTTTAGAACTCATATTGATGAATTATCATGTGATAAGTATAATCGATTTCATCGTTTTTACTTGCAATGACATTGGTCCTGTTTAGGAATTGAATTTTTTTATGCATATTTTGGTCTTTGTTGGTTTGGGACCTTGTGGTAACTTATGTCTTTAGATTAACTAAACCCTTGTGTTATTTTCTTTGTTTGGTTGATCTTTTCGTTACCAAATCCTGTGTTATGGTCAGTGAAAATAATATAAAGCATTATGTACCTGTAACTGAAGATTTGTTTTAAAAGGAATGAAGCTAGGAAAGGATATCACACTTCTTTCCAATAATGTAGCTCAAAGACGTCAGATTTTAATATACAACTGATATCAATTGGTCTATGTTGAGCTTCCACTTTGACCTCTGATTATTTTAAGCATCTGAATATACCAGCAAATCACGTGCATGATGGCGATTATCAAGAACTATAGCAGTTGAGAATCTATGACTAACCATAAATTGTTTACGACTGACTTTAATATATCTTTGTTGTTAATGTATCACGTGCATGCATTTTTCTCTGTACGGTAACTTGGAGAGTGATAGAATTGTGGGTTTTAATTGTCACATGCATGCATTTTTTTTCTCATCATCATGATATTATTAATTGTGTTTAACCATAAATTGCGACTGACTTTAATATATCTTTGTTGTTAATGTATCACGTGCATGCATTTTTCTCTGTACGGTAACTTGGAGAGTGATAGAGTTGTGGGTTTTAATTGTCACATGCATGCATTTTTTTATTTTCTGATCATCACGATATTATTAATTGTGTTTCACATATTCTGTTTTGCTCAAAAGTGGGAGATTATACTGTTTTAACAGGGAATCAGCATTTCTTCAGCATCATTAGGTGGCGAGAATTTCTTAGTAACATTTGGTGGCTACAATGGGAAGTACCACAATGAGGTATCATTTGTATAATTTTTATGGTTATATCATAATTCGTGTGAGAAAGATGACAGTGAGCTTATTGCGCATGATTAATACGTGAAAGATTTGTTTATAGAACACTAGATATCTTAGGTGCGTTTGAACCATTTTATTTGACTCATGAATTTGGAAGGACTCCAATAATTGTATATATGAAATTCCTTGTTTTCGATTAAAAAATAATTTAAAATTGAAACTGAGAGATTTGAAAGCCATGCAGTTAAAACTACCAAAATAATAAGTGGATTTGCTCGAAGGATTTGAACTCTAAATTCACCAAAAGCTTACATCCAATCGCTCCCTTAAAGTAAGTGCCTTTTACGGGGCTTGTTGATGTTAATATGGATGATTCATAGAAGGATGCATCTTAATGATGTTATAGGATGCATGCCAATTAGGATTTATGACTGGAAATTCTCGTGTGTACGAAAGGGGAATATACCTCTAGCATGAAAATAATACACTTCTACTTAATTGTCTTGCCAGCTTTAATCTTAGGGGATAAAGTTTTTGGATTATTTGTCTTTTTTCCTAATAGGAGTTCCTTTTTTTTTTGCTTTTGGCTAATTAATATCAAATATTTTATATTTTACTGATTTTATGGGTATTATCTCTTAATAACATTTAGAAGATGAAGAGATAAAGGTAGAATATATTTGAGTTCAGCCATCTGACTTTCCTTTTCCCTTTATTCAAATTTGAAGATAAAGGATCAATTATTTGTTGGTTCTCCGAATTTTGATGAAATCAAATTTTGTCAACTTAAATGGGAGTTCAATATTACATTTTCTTTTGGTGTGGGGAGATGTGAAGTTGATCGGACCGATATTGACATACCTGCAAATAATACATGTAATGTTTTATGGAAGCGAAGAGGCATTTTTTGGCTTGAACTTGCCAGATTCATTATGATACTGAGAATATTTATGTGTGAAATCTCAATCAAAAGAATATTCCAATTTTTTATGCCTCCACTCCTAAAGCATTTCATAACAACGATGAGGAATATTTTCACACAGAAATGTGAAATTCATTGACCATGCACACTTTAATAGAGATTATACTAGTCTCTCACCATTTAATCTGCTGCAATCTCTATTTATTTATATCAATAGCAAGAGAGGTGATGTTTATTGGAATCATTCAGATATAGTCACAAGTCATTGTCTATTTATAACTGTTGGAGATAATAATAATTTTATGTTATTGTTATCTTTATCTTTATCTTTAGAGATAGGTTTAGGATTAGATTGAGTTTAAAAAATCCGAAGAGTCATTATAGCGTATGTTTTCTCTAATTCTGGTTGTATAAATATACCCAAAATTTCATTCAATGTAATGTAGAAAATCTGAAACCCATCTTGGGATTTCTCCAAATTCTCTGTTTGTAACAATTGTGATGGCATAACAACCGTTTGACCAGCTCTGACCCATTCAGTAATTGATTCCATATGAGACCTTTGTAATCTTAAACATATCTATATATGGTTAATGTATTTTGGTTTGGCTTTGTTCATTTTCATTTACACTATGCTCTCTAATCTTCATTGTTATTAGTTCTGCGTATGATCATTAATTTTTAAAATTTATTGTACTTCGATTCTCTGGAAACATATGCTCCTGAATATGGATAAATGGCTTTCATTATCAAACTTCTCTCTCTCTGTCTTATGTTTTCTTCCAAAACTGCTCTATTTGAGTGAACATTATTCTGTTGAAACGATTTTATTTTCATCTACTTGAAACCAACGACCTAACCTTATTTTCTTGTACGAGATGATAGCAGATGCTTTATTGGTTCATCTTTGAACATAGAAGTTGAAATGGCTTGCTTGCATTGAACATTAAAAGAAATCTATGATGCGATATGCTGATCTTGCAATACAAATATATCAGTAAATATGAATGGGCCCAGTCAAAATTTCTTTGATGTAAGCACAATTCCTTCGGTACTGTTTTGATAGAGCTCCAGCTTCATATTTTTTATCCTGCTGATATTGTCTTTATTTTGGTGCATACTTTCTACTTTTGTTTTTTTCTATTTTTTTAAAGTTTTGCATTTCACTGTGTACCATTTGTCTTTCTCTCGCTTCCCCTTTCTTCCAGATGTAGGTAAACCTTAAACCCATCAATATGGTTTCTGCATATTTAGGTATTTGTCATGAGGCCCAAACCAAGGTATGCCTTACAGGCCAAGATATTGCAATCGCCAGCTGCGGCAGCAACAGCAGCTTCTGTTACTGCTGCATATGCCTTGGCAAAAGCTGAAATATTAGATTTAACTGAAAGAAAAGATTCAAAGGACAGGATGATCCCAGTTGACACCTCTCAGAAGGATCTCTCAGTTGAAATTAATTCAATTAGAGAAGAAAAAAAGATGTTAGAGTCATCAATAATGGAGGCTACCACAGAAAACTCTGCTCTGAAGGCAAAGATTGAAGAAACAGGTGGATATTATACTGAGCTGTCCAAGGTTGGCTGACATAATGTATTGGTATCTTTGTCATACTATCGGGCATGGATAGTCACAAATCTTATCATCCTCATGAACTGGTTGCAGGAGTTGCAGTCATTGAAAGGACAACTTGTAGCTGAGAGATCAAGATGCGTGAAACTCGAGGTCCTAACCCTTTTTTCCACTTTATCTATTTCTCCCTTTTAGATGTTCTTTACTTCTTCTTTCCAGGCTTAGGTTGGGTTATGTTTTTATTGAGAAGTTGCAAATGCATTACTATACAACGCCCTGCTAATTTTTTAGCCGGTGTTTGATATCTGTCCCTGTATTTTTGCTTTATCAGGCACAAATAGGAGAACTACAGAAGATGCTTCAGTCAATGCCATCATTAGAAGAAGAGGTTCAGACACTGAGGACAGAGAAGTCTATATTTGAACGTGATATGGAACTTGCTACATTTGACCAGAGGCAAAGATCTAGTGGAATTTGGAGGTGGGTTGCTGGTTAAACATGTTCCCTGGAAGCACTGAGGTTTCCAAGGTTAGTAGGTATCTTTCTCTCCAAGAGACTGGATATAGCGAGTCAGTCGGGCTCAGTCGGCTGCCATTGCATGTACTTGGGTCAGTATATTGCCAGAGTGAATTTTGAAGTCAATTATGCTGGTGTATCATCTTTTGTTTGTGTAGATACATACAGAAAGTTCTTTTCTATTTTCTTCACCTCATCGTTTTATTCATTTGCTCGTTTTTTTTAAATTATTTTTTATGAGTATATTCTTTTGCATTTTCATGTGAACATAAATAATTCTAAATATTCAAATATATTTCTTTTGTATTATTACGAGATCATTGGCAATTTTCAAGAACATAATTGTTCAAATAAGCTTCTATGATTACATTCGGTACTTCAATGGGAAAATAATTGTTGCATATTTTTAGCTTTTTGGCTGACGAAATCTATGGTAGATTTTTTTGCTATTGTTGCAGTTCTTGAGTGCTGCTTTTGCATACACTGGCAAAAGTTTTATGATACTTCAGAACAATTACCCTAGGTTGGCATTCTTGAAATATTTACCTTTGAATACCCAAAAAATAAAATGAAGTTTTGAGGTTTGAAAATTTCTGAAATCCGGTTTAGCCGAACTTACTTCACTTGGCCAGTGAAAATACTCACAGATAATTGAAGTCCTTACTTCCCATGGAGAAGTTGCCATAGGCGCCTATGAGTGAATCTTTTAACCGACAATGCAAAAATAAATGATATTTTGGTGGCCTTTCTTGTTCACGATTTCTTGTTTTATTTGAAATAAAATAATTTGACTTCCGAAGAAAGTGGTTTGTGCTTCCTTTGAGATTCATTTGTACAGAGAGTCACGAAAAATATGAGGAGTCTAATCGTATTCCTATGCTAACATGATTTATTTTGTGTTTGTTTGGGTTGTAGGGTGGTTGAACCTTATAATTTGAGCACATCACAATGGCATGTTGGTTTCACCTCACATGGTTTTATTGAGAAAGATATCTTTAATTTTTATTTTCTTTTTGGTTGATGGTTAAAAGATACGATCATGTTTACATGCATGGATAGTGTTTGGGTTGAGTGAAAGGGCAACCAGGCACTACTGATGTTAATCTTTAATTTTTTTTATTGCATTGCGTTGTCTTGGAGCTTTGATTTTTGAAAAGCTATGGCTTTGACAGTGGCTGGCAATGGATCCAACCAGGATTAGTTCCTAGTTTCACATGTTTATTGGACAATCTTTTGGGAAGAGATTGTTGGGGGTTACGATGACATTTGCTCGTGTGGTGAAGGCATGAAGTTTAGTTGAACTGAAATATGATCGTAGTTGCTAATATGAAGGTTATGACCTACGTTACTGATAGATCTGTTTTGTGGTTGAGGTATGGGCGTCTCTGGGAATTCATAATGGTGTGTAATCTGAGGAGGTAATGCCTTCAGTCTGCGGATTTATCTGGGGCACCAAAGGACAACATGGGTGATAAGGATTCTTTTAAAAGCTTAAAGTAAGCACATGTATTATTCACTTGTTGGGCAAGTACTGGCAGACAAAACACAACAATTCTACTTCAAGATGAACATCCTATTTTATCCCATCCTCGACTTCAAAATGCTTCTAGTCATCGCTTACCCAGCGGCATCGCCAATTATGTCCTTTTTGACCATATAATAGGTAGAAATAGGGGTGTAATGTAAGACTTGACGTAATTTATCATAATTTGGAGATCACATGCTGTTTGCTTTGCAATACCAATTGCCTCCGCAATATTTTACCCGCTGCAGACCTTGGTATGGCATTGACGAAGTTCACTCTCCTGATATTCTTGTATGGTGCTACCTGGAAAATTTGCTTATGAACTTTTTGTTAAACAAGTGCTACCTGGTTAGCAATATTTTTTTTTATCACCACCTGAAACAATTGCCAGGGATGTCGCCCATACCTGGTTAGCAACAAATTGGATGACCTGATTTTCTGTAAGCTCCACTCCGGCTGCTCTCACTGTGTATGCTACAGGAATTTGTCCTGCTTCTTCGTCCTCAAGTCTGCAGCATTTTGATTCCACGTCTAAACATATTAGTTCCGCACACAAGTTTGGAATTAATATTATGCTTGTGTTTTGTGCACGTGCTTTGTGTCTGTAAATGCTTTTGTGTGTGCTTGCATGCGTTTCTGGTTTGTTGATTGTGGTATTGAAGTAAGAAGACAGGGAAAGGAAACAAACGGTATGACGGCTGCATCAGTTATATGGGGATGAGCTGTTAATATTGCCTCCAACTCTGCTGGAGCCACCTGCGTTTTGCATGATTTAAGGAAAAGTCAATATAAGATCCGTCCTTCAAACTATGAACTTTAGATGCCAAAATTCTTTTGTGTGATACCTGGTAACCGTTGTGCTTTATCAATTCTTTTATCCGGTCAACTATGTAAATGTACCCCTCCTCATCAAAGTAACAAAGGTCGCCAGTTTTAAGCCACCCGTCCGAATCAAGCGTTGCAGCAGTTGCCTCCTCATTTCCCAAATACTCTTTCATCACAGTTGGACTTTTCAGCCAGAGTTCTCCTTCATTATTTGGTGGCAAAGCAAATCCAGTCTCTAAATCAACCACCTTAGCACTAAAGCATGGAGCTAATCTTGCTGATGAAGCTGGACGTAACTTCGCATCTCCATGAGACTCGAAGAAAGTACCAGCACCGCAACTCTCAGTCAACCCATAGCCTTGCCTCAGCTCAACCCATGGAAACTTCTCTCGGAATCTATCCGCCACCTCTTTGCTCAATGGTGCTGCTCCTGAGCCCACTCGTCTCAAAGGCGACAAGTCATATCCTCCCCCGTTATACTTCACCAGCCCAAGTATCACCGGAGGAACTGCAGGTATGTTGCTCACCTTATGATTTTGAATAGCTTCAAGCATGCCTTGAAAATCAAATCTTTGCATTACCACAGTGGTAATACCCGAACAAAGTAATCCTAGCCCAAAAAATGCTAGACCGTAGATATGAAACATGGGTATGAAGCATAGGAACACATCATCTTGCGCCTTTGATACATCCACAGACCATTTAAGCAGTGTCATGACGGATATAAAGTTATAATGGGTTAGTACAACGCCTTTACTAGTTCCTGTAGTCCCCGAAGAATATAGTATTGCTGCAGTATCTGTTTGAGTCAGCTTCTCTTCTGGAATTTCCAATGGTTCACATTTCTCGATCAACTCTTCCACTGAAAGTTGGTCATATTCTTTACTTCGTGACGTAAGGAGAAAAGGCACTCCAGTTGGGTGTAACTTTCTAATCTCTTCTGGGGCAGAAATGGCAAGTTTAGCGCCTGAATCGTGTACCTGCTTCGCTATTTCTGTCGCAGTATTGAGCGGATTAGCAGTTGTTATCACTGCTCCAATGGAAAGTATTGCAAGACAAATTGTCGGATACATGAGGGAATTTGGTGATAAGATGAATACCACGTCACCCTTCCTTACCCCGAGTCCATGATACAATCCAGCAGCAAGTACGGTAATTGATCGGTGGAGTTGAGCGTAGGTGACCCTTCGGTTAGTCGAGGAGTCGATGAGAGCCACTCGGGTCTCAGCTTGATCAGATGCGGGGAACCGTGATAGAACATATGTGGCCGTGTCAAGGTTAGGCTGAGCAGGGATCTGCTGCTGTTCACTGAGACGGACAAGAGAATGGTAGATCCCTGTCTGTGGATCATAACCGCTTTTTCTGTCTATCGTTTTCGTTTTCGTCATCGATTCTTCAATGATCGCCATTCCCATCCACCTTTCTTCACCCTGCATGTTTAGGGTATAATATTCGATGGTTTCTATTCTATATATACATATATATAATGAATGATTTCTGTTCTGTAATGATTTGTCCTTGTTGTCAACTCCATAGGTTTGAAGGATGGTTGCCGGCTGGTAACGTCAAGGCGATTTAGTAGATGGAATCAAATTTACATATATTCCTTACAACTTTGTGTTCCTCAATCAAAGGACAAACCGTGCACCAGTTTGTGTTTGGATTTTCTTACAATATTCACCTCTCTTAAACTATTAGTTATTCCACTTGCTCAATAATTTTTTTCACAAAATTAAGCTAACCAATAAAAATAAACTAGTAATATAAGATAACTAATGGTACTATTGCGGGATCAAATTTATGCATTTGAATAAAAAGTATTCGAAATTACATCGAATTTATTTTAATATATGTTAAATATTGATATTTTGCAATTATATAGATATGTTATCCAATTATTTTGATTACAAGTATCTGATTAATTATATTGATATTGAGGAATTGTCATAATTCATATTTCAATGAAAAGAGCGATGCAGAGTTTGAGGAGTTCAATGGGTTTATATAATAGTTAAAGGGGGCAAAATGTAATTGGCCGCCCTAAGGGGTATGAATTATGACCTGGCTTGCAATCTATTATTTAGTATTATTATTTATTTTTATAAATCGTCTATTTTTTAGACGCAAATTCAATGTATTCGTAACTTATTTAAATTTAATCTCATTATTATGTCATACATTTATTTTAAATAATTATATTACCAATTACTAAAATTTAAATATTATTATATCATATTTTAAAAAATAATAATAAACATATAGAAGCAGTACTTGTGCCATTAATATATGATACATAGACACTCTTGAAAAATATTTCATGCAGTGTTGGATACTTCTAGGACACCGACATGCCTAGAACTTCTAATGTGGCATGTCATTTAAAAAAAAAAAGTGTACTCATGTCAGATGTGCACATGAATATGGCTGAGGGGCGTGTCCAACAAGAAAATGATAATTTTAGGGGTTAATTGTACAATTTAAAAATATTTTGGCTAACACAAAATTTGGACTTGCTTGCTAAACTTTATGTTAATTGATCTAATATACATTTACTGTAATATGAGTGATGCTATGATAATTTCAGTGATATGTATTTATTTATCACGCTTCTTGAATTTGGTAAAAAATATTTTTGGTGTTATTTTTATTTAGAGACATGCTTTTACTTTAAGCCAATTTTGATCAAGAAGTCCCTTGATCTCCCACCATTATGAATCATATTATAGGCACCCATGGTTGGAGGCCCGATTAATTGATTCACCACTTATCAAACAGTTTCTCATGATTTGTAATGAGCTAGTGCGTGACTCAGGTTCTGTTCAGCATGATGTCTCTTGGTTAGCCTCATGGTTTTATGATGTCTCATTAGGGATACACCAAGTTTATCAGTTCTTCGGACCTCATAGGCTTCATGTACCATGGGCTTCAGTGGTGTCGAAACCCTATATTCTGACAAAGCAATCATTTACCTTATGTTTAAGAGCTCAGGATCGCCTTGCTATGCTGGATCGCTAGCCCTTTGTTCTGGACAAAGGATGTGTTCTCTATGTTACAGGGGTAGAGAGTCCAGATCAATTATCATTCACCTGTCCTTGTAGGAGAGCATTATGAGTAGGGGTGGTTACCGGTTCGAACCGGTCCGGAACCGGCCGGTTACGGGCCCGTTATGGGCGGAACCGGTCCGATCCGGTAAGGAACCGGATCGGATCCGGTTCCGGTTCCATTGGTTCCGGGTTGGACCGGTTCCAACCCGGAACCAGATTTTTCTTTTCTTTTTTTTTTATAAATGGATCCGGTTCCGGTTCAATCCGGAACCGGACCCGTTTGGTCCGGAACCGGTAAGATACCGGATTCGAAACGGTAGAACCGATCCGGTCCGGTATCAAACCGGTTCGGGACCGGTTAGTCCGGTTCCGATTTCGGACCGGACTAACCGGCCTGGTTTCGGACCGGGTCCGGATCGACCTGGTCCGATAAGCACCCCTAATTATGAGGCATTGTATGATTATGGCTTTCTATGTGTTTCCTATGACTACCATTCCTAATGTCTTAAATGTTGCTCGAGAAAGCCTACTGTGGTACATAGCGGATTATGAAAGCTTTGACTACCGTTCCTAATGTATTCCTTACCTCCAAAACTAGGGTTCAGTACTTTGTAGTATAACATAGAACAATATATCAATTTAGATCCAATGGTTCAAAGTTGATTTGGATCTGTGGAATCCACCAAAAAATTAAACCTCATATAACCAAATTAAACTTGGACATTGGATCTTACATGAGGGTATTATCTTCGTGCTGTCATCTCATTAACACAAGATTAGTTAGCTTGAAATAAATGAAAAATAAATAAATAACACTTTTGATATTCCTTTACTTCTCTACGTTAGATATATAAATATGTTGACATGTATAATACAAGAACATGTAAAAAATATATGGATACACATGTACACGTTAACACGCATCTATATGTGCATATATATATATATATATATATATATATATATATGCATGTATTTATACATCAGATAGTATTTAGTAACGAGGTAGTTTCAAAGGACTCGGTTGTGGACTTGATTAAATTCAAATTGTGGCAATGGATTTCGGCAAAGCTTGGAGGATCTTTCCCCTACTCGGCTATTGAGTTGTATCGTGAACCTTTAGTGTGTCTGAAGCCGGTGTGGCTAACATTTTATTTGGAAAAATTTGTTAGCCAATAAATTCTACTCCCGTATGAGCCTCAATAACTCGAGCATAATCACTTATTTGTTGATAGAAATAATTCTCATGCTGCTTCTTTACAAATCCATTGGAAAGAGAAAAGGATAAGAATGATAACTAGAGAATGCTTGATGTTATGCTTACGCCGAGTGATCTATTCCCATTACTCTTGAATTATATATATACCTTACAGAAACTCACATCATCTATCAGATTCAGGGGTCCAAATGTGAAATACCCACTAGGAGTAAAACCGAGTGGAACATCTCTTTTATCTCTAAAGAATGAACAAAATAGTTATAATCTCTTATCCTTTTTTCTCCCCATAATGGATTATAAGTCTACAACATAAGATTCGACCAACGATACTAAGTTTTTGCTCGAATTATTGATTCTCATACACAAGTAAGAACTGATTAGACAACAAATTTCATTAACCCTAAGCTACACATGACAACTCGAAATTTGTTAATCTATTTAAGAGTTAGTGACAATTTACCACATGTGGTATTGCTAATAGACATTTTACCTCGGTTTGTAAATAGACAGTAAACCCCTATGATTTGAAAATACGTCTACCTCCTTGTAGTTTTTAAAATAGACAGTTTGCACCTAGTGATTTGCAAAATATAGCACATTATCCCCTTACATGGAGGAGGTGTTTTGAAAATATTCACAAACTATAAGGGTAAACTGTTTATTTTCAAGCTGCGTGGATTTAAAGTGTCTATTTAGAAAAACACAGTGGGATTCGTTGCCAGAAACCCTCTTTTTTAACACAAATTTTACTTTATAAACAACAAGACTATACAATTAATGGCATTTTTTTGCAGATGACCATTGCGATCGGATCATACTCGGTCCTTGGTCGAATCCTCCCCGCTCAGCATGCTCGTTTTTATAACGACGACTCAATGAAATTTGACTCTTTATATAGAGATTTGGCTACCATGTATGAATTCATGCATTCTAAACAACAAGATTTATGAAGACACAATTAATGGCATGTTTTGCAGAAAAAAATTGCACCTTACCATTAACATCGGATCATACTCGGTCCTTGGTCGAATCCTCCCCGCTCACCCCTATTCTCGTGCTTGTTTTATAATGACGACTCAATGAAATTTGACTCATTATATAGATATTTTGTTACCATGTATGAATTCATGCATTCCCCTAATTTTATTATGGATTCCAAATATGTAAAAAATACTATATTGACCAATAAACAATATCTTTGACTTGTGTTTGAAAATATTGCATTCTTAATTTAAACAAGGATAATAGTTCGACTGTTTGGGAGGGGAAATGGTAGCTCTGATAACATATTAGTTATTTTGGGTTAATATATTAAAACATCACTACAATTTTGGTTCATTCAAGATTTAGTCCTAAAGTTTTTAATGACACGCTTTAATCACTAAATTTTTTTTAAAATAATTCTGGTTAAGTCCCAAAATTAAGTCAGTTGTGAGAAACAAACAAAAAGGGACTGATTCAGAAATTTTTTTACCGGTTCAGTACCTTTCCGTATACTTTTTACGACTACCGTCTGTGAATGAATTGGGAAATTTTTTAAAACTTTAGGGATTAAACTTGGTCACTAAACTTTGGGGACTAAAACGGGAATAGACCCAAATTACAGGGACGCTTTAATGTATTTTCCCAGTAATTTTATACATATGTTATCCGTGTATAAATCATTTTTTATACAATATTTTTTGTGTGAAATAATAATTTGTGTAAAAAAAAGAGATTTTTATTCCAATGAAGAAGTTTAAAAACAAGTTTGTCATGTTGTTTTGATATTTAATTAAAATAATTATTTAGTAGGATATTATTATTGTTTATCAAGTTTATAATATTTTATAAAAATATTTGTATTTTATATTAAGGATGATGCATTCATTTTGTAAACACACCATAAGACAATGGTTAGTTACTATATATTACTCATTTATTATTATAATAATAATAGATAGTAGTAATTATTTCAATCGTCAGCAATGACCAATTATCTCATAAATTTAAAATAAAATATAGAGTGCAGATTTTGCAGATAAAAATTTTCCAAGCTTCCATTTTTATAGAAATGTTTATTGACTTGCCATTTTGTTCTTGCCTTCCATCTTTTGAAAAGATGGAATTGACAATAGTTATATAAAAATATATTTAATTTCAAAAGGACATAATTTATATTAGCTATTAAAATAAAGAGTTTAAAAATATAAAGGTTTTTTTTTATATATTTGTTAAAATCATAATTTAAACGTTTGCAATGCAAATTATTTATTAGACAAATATATAATTTACCAATAAATTTGTTGGAAACAATAATTTAATATTAAAACTGAAAATTTTGTAATGTGCTTTTTGGGATCACGGATAGTTAGTGGTGGATGTAGTGCAGATTATGTGAATTTAAACTTTAAACTCAAGAAACATGTAGTTTAGCCATGGGAAAAACTCCGTCAATTTTTGTTGCTAATTAGCATTCGTCGATGACTGGTCAATTAATCATTTATATTGTGTTCGGATCGATGAATTTCATTTAAATGCAGAGATTTGATTTGGGAATGAATTTGAAACTTGGATTTGAATATATCTTAGGTGCATTTCAAATTCATCACAATACTATTACATTTACATAAATTCGGATAGAGATGAATTTGAAATGCATTCAATATAAATTCATTCAAACTATTAAATAGATTAAAAATTTATGATTTTCAAATCTTCCAATACAAATTCACCCTTAGTGTTTATATAGTTTCTGACACAACCTAATATTTGTGGTTTGATATCATAGCCCTAATCCAACAAAAAGATGAAACTACAAGTTGTAGTTTATTTGGTATGCTGCAAGTTGGGGCTGTTTAGTTATTTATTTTTGTAGTATAAATATAAATCCAGTTTATGATAAAAATGAATATTTTGATATATTCTCATCCATAATTAACTTGTCTTCATGTATATATTAGAATATAATAATATAATTTATTCTATAATAGCACTGACATTTTTTTAGTGTAAAACATGGATTATATTAAAACACACCCGAAGTACAATAATTGCAACAGACAATAAAAGTGAAGGACTTATAGACATCGAGTAAGAGACATTTAAAAGTAGATAAATAAAAGGTTTAATGGAATGAGATTCACAGCATAGATGCAATCATGCAATAGCTTGACCAGGAGTATCCAAAAATCGCCAAAGTGAAACCAGATCCCCTTAAACCAAACAATCCAGCGTAAGGTCGAAACAGGGAACTACCTTCCAATAATTCTGATGGTATAAATACGGATAAACAAGAGACAAAAATTGATAGAAGACCAGCATACGAACAAACTCTCGTATCCAAATCTCAATCGAAAAATCGTGGACCAATGAACGCCACTGGATGACGTACGAAGCCTAGAATCCCATAAGTCAAAGCCAAACAAAACCCAAGCAGTGACACAAAACCAAAAAACCACTTCCAGTAAGACAAAATAGGAACACTATAAATGGAAACAGTTGGGGCCATAGAGCAAAACAGTCCAAGCATGTAGACAGCCCAACCACTACCAAAATGGCATATCCTAAACCGACACCGCAATAGAATGACTAACAAAAACATATCTACCAAACAACACCGACAGAATAGAAATATATAGTAAGGACTGAGTGTTAGGACACAAAAGTGGGTAGCTTTCACGACTAGCCAGTCGCAAACAAAAGAATACAGGGTCGCTCTACAAACCCGCACATGCCACCAAAGTCCCCTCATGCCAAGCGGCGGGGTTGCCGCGCAACCGTCGCCGAGAAAATAGAAAACAACCAAAGCTGGACACCTAGATCCGTCGAAAAGAACAAGATCCACCATCACCAAGACTGCCACCGCCACCCAAACCACCACCAGTACCGAAATCACCACCTAGTTCCCCGTTGGTTCCCCCGCCAAGATCACCACAGGGACGAATCACCTCGCTTAAACGGTCACCCCCAAAAACTACCCCTTCGTGACCAGGACTACCGCCAGCACCACCTCTTAGCCGCCCATCAAGGTCAACCGCACCACCAGTGCCACCACCTAAACTACCACTGCCACCAAACTCCCCACCGTGGCCAGTCCCACCACCAGCGCCACTGCCAAAACAAAATGTTGAATCATCTACTTGAAAAAAAATAGTAATGTATGACAATTATGTGATGTCGAAAATGTTGAGGAAAATGGCATAATAGCAGTTTGTAAAAAATGAAAAAAAGATTATGTATATGCTTCTTCGGGTGGGACGGGTCATTTATTTAGGCATATGACTAAGCATGTTTGTCTTATAAAGATCCCATTACTTTTTTTAGTGAAATAATGTCTGAACAATTTTATTTTTATGATGATGATTGGGAAATTACTTCTAGTATATTATAAATTTGGTGGAACCTTTTTATGATGCTACTAAATTATTTTGGGATACCACTATCCAACTTCTTCAAAAAAATTTAAATAAAATTTATGAAATTAGTGAATGTTTTTGCATCATATAGAGAAAATCCTTTATTTATAAACATTGTTGCACCGATGGAGTTTAAATTTTAAAAAAAACTGGAAACAATTTTCATCTTTGAATCTTTTGGCCGTAATTATAGATCCTAGATTAAAATTATATAGTGTAGAAATTATAATTGAAGCATATTACACTAACATGAATTATGATAATATTAATGTCCATAAGAAAAAGAACGTATTATTAATACTTTATTTTCTTTGTTTTCATTATTTGATTCACTATATAATTCTAGGTCATTTCTAATAAGAGAAAGTAGTGGTTGATGATAGAAGTAAATGTTCTATGTGGACAATATTAAGAAGAAAACAAGATTCTACTCCAACTTCTTCTAGTTATACTCCATTTTCATTTACTGAGCTTCAAATATATTTAAACCAAGTAATTAATTTTAGTGAACAAGAACAAAAAACATTAGATATTTTGGCATGGTGGAAAGATAATGCTAAACTTTGGACAGTGCTTTCCATAATGGCACATGATTTACTAACCCCTTCATATCCACAGTTCCATCGGAGTCTTGTTCTAGAGCAGGTGGCAGAGTCCTTGATGAAAAAGACGTAAAATGAAAGCAAACACCATAGATATGTGTATTCTATTAAAAGATTGGTTGGATGTCGATAGCCGTTTACAAGGTGTAGGAATACATTATGTATCTTCTGACGAAAATGAAGAAAGTTGAATGTTTTATGTTAATATTTTGTGATTTTGATACTTTGTTACGTGAATGTAAATATGTAATTTATATTTATTCAATTCATAGTGAATAACTTTGAATTTTTCATGTGTATTGTGTCAAGCTATTACTTGTTATACTATTCTTATATTTAATAACTTAATTAATATAAACTATATATATATATATATTTTTTTTTGTAAACAATCAAACGTTAAAAAAAGTTTTATAAAAATAAAAAATCGACGTGGGTCGTGCCAGCACGACATGGCCAGATGCCACGAGCCTATGGGACGTGCTTGACCTAGGTATTTTGGAAACTGGTCATGCTTGCACGACCTGTTCCAAAAGGTGCCGGCCCGACACGACCTGTTTGACACCAGTAATTCTAAGCATGGATCGATCCCCACTTAGCATAGAGGGATTACGTGATCTGTCACGTGCCTTTAGCCCTAGTGGCATCACGTGTCCTAGAATTAGGATAAATCTCTAGTTCGAGACCCGATAACCCCCTCCCCAATCATAAAAAAGGCTTTAAAAGTTAGTTTTGCTTTGCTCATCTCATTTGAATGAATATTTCTCAATTTTATAGGTAAATAATTGTGGTATATGGGTGTAAATGAATCAGACCGACTCAAAAATATTTGATTCGTATTGGAAATTATTGAATTCAAACCATAGTCAAACATATTCGAACTTTTTCATAGTCGACTTTGAACAGTTGTGATATTTTATTAATATAATAGAATCATATTAAATAAATATATTTCAAATATTTTGAGTTTTGAGCTTTTATTTCGAGTAATAATTCAAATAACTCCTACATGCTCCAATATGTTTTTGAGCTTTTACCTATTTGGATCCCGGATTGAGCTCAGATTTGAGCGTTACATTTTTCTATATATTTAACTCAATTCGATTCGTTTATGCACGTACGTAAAGTACTTCATATTCTCATCTTTTTAAGCACCTCCACGTTACTACTCATAGCATTTTGTATAGACATATTAGTATTCTTGTGAAAGTAGGCATAAAATAGATATGTTAACTCAAAAACATTTTCATGTAGGTCTTAATTTAATATTCTGTTATTTCCTTTTTTCCCCCCTTAATCTAATGAAGGTTTCCATAAAAATATACTGGAAATCGTTTCAGTTGGGGAAAATGCATTTTTCATCCTTTAACTTTCAATTTGCTGCATTATAAGTCCTTATAATTTCAACTCCACAATTTTAGTCCTCTATGTTTATTATATAAGCAATTTCGGTCCTTTAAGTTTATAACCTGCAATTTTAATCCTTTAATTATCAGGACCCATAATTTTCATCCTTTGTGTTTTGTCACCTTGCAATTTTAATCTTTTATATGCCAGTATCGGAATTTTCATCTCTGTAGCCAGAATATAAGTAGCAGAATGTGTAATCCTCAAGCAAACCCAATCATAAAAATTGGGTCATCGACCACAGCTAACCACCCATTTTGTTATGCTTAATTTTTTTTAATGTTTAAGTTATCACTCCTCAATATGATACGAGGAAGGTATTCTGCGCTAAAAATTTAATGAGTGATGCAAATTAAATATTGATAATTAGCTATTAAAATACTTTTCGAAAACAACTTTTTTATAAATAGTCATGGAAACTCTGTTTGGCCAACAAAAAACCATATTCTAGTGACCAGCATATAATCTATTAAAAACATCATCTCTGGCAAAAAAAAAAAAACACCATAATCTGGTCATAAGTGCTAGCATATAAATACACACAATATCAAAATTAATAAGAAGTGGCTAACCAACAGTTTTTGTGGCCACAAAAATCAACTGAATAAGATCTAACCATCGTAGAAATTTCACTTAATATCCAAATCATTATTCCTTTTAATGCATCAGTAGCTTCTCAATTCTTCTTGACATTATTGCCTTTCATTTTTCCGAGGTTCGATAATGTGATAAACTCCTTACCCCCCTTCATAACAGTGTGGAAACTTGATTCAGAAGGATGAGATTGAGCATCCATCTGTCTTAGAGATTGTTGGAATGGTGTTGATCCATGCTGAAATTGCCTATGTGCCTCATACAATTCATAAACTTCATCAAGTGATTATTGGAATGGAATATGCGCTGGAGGATGTAGTGGAGGCTGCAATGGTTCCTTTGCTCGAAACTATAATGATGTTTTTGAGCATTGATCGGCAATAACATAAAAGAGTGATAGACTCGGTTAATGTAAATCCCTTAAAATTCCAGCATATAAATGCATAGAAATAACAGAAAAAAGTTACCATTTTAGCTGTGGTATTTGATGATTGGTGTTCAACCTCTTTGAGATATCCCTACTTTTTCTTACCTGCCAAACTAATAATATAATTAAATAATATTTTCAGAATCACATGAAGAATATTACAATAACTAGATGCAAGATATAGAATATTACGTACCTTGAGTTTCGTTTAACCAAATACTGATTCAATTGATCACCAAAAACATCACTTGAAATGTGTGCTTCAAGTGTTATTTGACTCAGAGGATCAAAAGTTGTGGATTGGATGCTCAGGTCATTTTCACCTACCAGAAAAGCTCCAAAAGTCTCATCAAGAGCTTCATTAAATTCCTCATCGTGGAAAGCTTCATTAGCGGCATCTTGATTCCTTTGAGCAGTTTGGGCTTTCTTGACAGGACATGTTCTTGCATTGTGTTTATGTCCTCCACAAAAGCCACACTTTACAGTTGGTTGGTTCCTCTTACTCTTATAAGCATCTTTTCCTTTTATTATTAACAGGCTCGCCAAAGTTAGGAGGTAGTGGTGGAATAAAAAATGTTTCTCCCCATAACTCCTCACCATTAGTCCCACATATTGCTCTCAAATATACATCCTTATAAGTGTCTACCCTATAACACCTATGTATGTAATTCATGGGATTTTGATGTGCTTCAGAAAGCGTGCGCAGGGCATGTGAACAAGGTATTCCAGTGAGCTGGCATCTTCTACATGTGCATGTCATCTCCTCAAAATCCACATTGTATTGTTCCTTCCTGAAATTTGTCAGTTGATAATGTGTGTTATCACATTTTTTGCATACGCAACGAGCAATCTTGTTCTGATTCTTCTGTAACAATACTCTAATTTGAGGACATATGAACCCAGTCCATTTCTCATTTGCCATATCTCTATTTTTCTGCATTCTAGTCATGAGAAACTCTCTTATCCACTCAAGCATTGTTATTATGGGTTTTTCCCTCTCATCTAGGATCATCGAGTTGAAAGATTCACAAAAATTATTTAGAGTCATGTCACATTTAGGAATTGTATTGAAATGAGATTTAGACCAGTAATGTGGATCTTTGTCTTGCAACCAGACAAGAGCCTCTTCATCAAGATTTGAAATTTCTTTCATTGTGGTTTTGAATTCACCATATGTTGTTTGGTTTGATGCTTTAAACAAAGCTTCCTTATGTGCATCACCCTTAAAACCAGCCTTGAAGAAGTTTTTCCCCATATGCATGATGCAAAATATGTGGCTCGCACCATAGAACACATCATTAAAGGCTTGTTTCAAGCCTTTTATCAGACATGATTGTGAGCTGGTCATTTTTTACAATTTGCAAATCTTCCTTCAAAAGGCTTAGAAACCAATTCCAAGTCTCCCCGGTTTCACTACACACCACAACATATACAATTGGAAATGGCTTGTTATTTGGGTCAATTCCCACATCAGTTAGAAGGACACCAATCCAGCTAAATACCCATGTTTCAAAGCACCTAAGCAAACATAGAAGTTTTTAAACCTCAACTCTCCTTCACTGTCATCAACCCCTAATACCACTGTAGAACCTGGAATAGTTCTTAAAAGTTCTTCTCTATAGTCCCACAATTTGGCGTACTGTACATCAGGATCCCCCTCAAGAATTTTTAAGGCTTTTCTCTTAGTTCGATATGCCTGATCTTCACTGATGTTTGCATCGATTTCAGCTATAACATCAAGCATAAAACCACGAGTGGATCTTCTTGGAACAGTCTTGAACTTGTCTAGGAATCTATCGGCTAACCATGGCGACTTAACATTTCCTACATTGAATGTCTGGACACAACTATGTTCAGGATTGTAGTTGTATATGACATATGCCAACTCATCAATTACACTGTGTGCATGAATTTTCCATTCGCAACCATCCGCTTCACACTTCACATTCAGTCTCACTTTGTCATTTTTCACAATTTTTATGCTCCTACTCGTCTTTATAGCATGAGAATGTATAGATTTTCTCAATTTTCCTTTGTAGGAAAAGCCATGTCTAGGCAAAACTTAGGATCATAGTCATCATATTCTCTGAAAATAGGCCTCTTTACTATATTGACAAGCCTCTCATCATCCTCACTGTCAGAGATAAGTCGTAGTCTATTTCACCTTCAATATCATACACTATAACATCCTCACTATGATAACCATTGTCAACTTGCTCAATCACAATGTTGCTATTCTGGTCTTCATTGTGACTCAATATATAGCCAATTCTCCATCATTACTTTCACTTTCCATATATGTGTCTACTCCTTCACAAAGCATAAGTTCACAAAATATTTTCCTTGATTCAGAATCATCAAGAAGAAGCTTAAACCCTTTGTTCATTTAACATACTACATTTTCCTACTAATTCTGAACTTACAGTGATTAGTTAATTGATCAAGAGCAAGAATACAAATATCATCCAAATTTACATAATCAAATTTTGTAACATAACCTCCAATATAATGAGCAATAGGCAACAACCGAGAAACACCACCATAATGAAGTGAAATAGTGATATTATTATCACGTGCAGCTATTACATAGAAAAAAATAAAATATCATATTTTATTGAATTAAAAACTCAAAAAGTTTCACAAGTTATTGAGTTTCAATACAAAAACTCAAAGATACAAAAAAAATTTGAGTTTAACTCAAAAACTAAAAAATACAAAGAGTTCACAAAGACTATATCATCATTACATCACCACGTTAAAAACTCAAAGATATTTCACAAATTAAATATCATATTTTGCTTCTTTCTACGGTGAAGAAGAACCAGTCAAATGGAGGTAAATGTAGCTCATTTTCATCCCTAATAATCACCATTTTCTTCGGTTAGTAGGAAGCAGTGGTAGTGTTATTGCGTAGAAATTGGGTAGCTTTTGAGAGAAGGTTTAAACGAAATGGATTGTTATTTGGAAGAAACTTAAAAATACATTTTTGGCTCAAAGGGATGAAAATTCCGGATACTGACATATAAATGACTAACATTGCAAGGTGACAAAACATAAATGATGAAAATTATGAGTCTTGATAATTAAAGGACTAAAATTGTAAGTTATAAACTTAAAGAACCGAAATTGCTTATATTATAATAAATATAGATGATCAAAAATGTGGAGTTAAAACCATATAAGTACGATTAATGCAGCAAATTGAAAGTTAAATGATGGAAAATGCATTTTTCCCGTTTCAGTTCAGCTTTGTATCCGAACTTGCGAAGTGTCGCGAACTCTTTTCCTCGAGCGATCTCTAAGCAGAAGGGGAAATCATTTTAATCAAGGAAATGAGGGCCCATTACTGGGTTCGAGCTTCTGCTTCCGATTTCACTGGATCTATCCCTCAGCCGAGAAGGCATGCTTCTCTCTCTTCCTTGCTAACAAGTTTTCACAGCTGATTCTATAACTCTTGTAAAATTTGATGCTCATAACTAATGAATCGCGTTGATAGATTAACAAACATCTCAGTATAACATTCAGTTTGTTGATAATTGCAGCGGCCACACTGCTGTGAACATCGGCAAGTCCAAGATCGTATTTTTTGGTGGTTTAGTGGACAAGAAATTCCTCAACGATGTCACTGTTTATGACATTGGTATTTTTATGATTTTATATGCTGTCTGGATCCATTATTATCTTTTCGGATGTTTAAAATTAGCATTAATTTTGGTTGTACAAGCGCTGGTTGTTATGTTTTATGCTGATTTTTGTCCTAGTTATGCATAAATATCGTTTGTTCTGCCCCATTATATATTGCGAGGAAAAGACTTATCATTTACATTGGCCTTGGGCAAGGTGGATGGAATTCACTTAGTTTCAGGGATGACAAAATGTAAACTAAATTCTTTGTCCTCTTTAGATACCGATATTATCTGATTATGGAGTACTAGGAGACTTATCATGCTTCTACGAGAATAAGCTGATCTTAAAGTTGTTATTTTAAGCATTTGAATAAATATTTAGGTAATGTTAATTGACGTATAAGTATATTTTTAAATTTTGCATGTTACAGAAAGAAAATTATGGTTTCAGCCAAAGTGCACAGGCAGTGGATCTAACGGACAAATGGGCCCTAGCCCGCGTGCTTTTCATATTGCTGTTGCGATTGATTGTCACATGTTCGTTTTTGGTGGAAGGCTTGGTGGAAATAGGTATTATGGTGCAATTCATTTTCTGTAGCTTGTTAATCACCAAAGCTTGTTTAGAATTGTTTGTTTACCAGAAGGTTTGTGATTTACAGGTTGGGTGATTTTTGGGTCCTAGATACTGGTAAGCTTCCATTAGTGCCATATTAGATACTCTAGAATGATGGGAGCTAAACATGTTAAGGCGTTTTACTGATGTCCTCTTGGTGGCAGATATATGGCAATGGTCAGAACTCACCAGTTTTGGTGATTTACCCTCATCAAGGGATTTTGCAGCTGCTTCACCTGTTGGAAACCATAAAATTGTGATGTAGAAATAATTCTCTTTTTTATTATTTATTTGGCTTTTGTTCTATGTTTTGTCTTTGAAAATCTTAATTCAATGCAGGTATGGTGGTTGGGATGGCAAGAAGTGGCTTTCAGATGTCTACATCCTAGACACAAGTAAGTTTATTCTTCATTTCACTGTATTCTGCTGTTTCGTCATATTTAATTTGCATTCTAGTTTCCTAAATATTTGATTTTCTTCTGGAACAGTTTCACTCGAGTGGATGGAGTTGTCAGTTTCAGGGGCTTTACCCCCACCAAGATGTGGCCATTCTGTCACGATGATTGAGAAGCGCTTGCTCGTGTATGGTGGTAGAGGTAATTTTGCATCCTTTTGATTGCCCAAGGGTAAACAGTCTGTTTTTTTAAAGAACTAAGGAAACAGAATCATTTTCATAGGAATCATGCTTTCATTGTTTGACTGTCATTGGGTTCAAACTTAGAAAGAAAATGGTTTCTCACTCTGGGTGACCACCTGAATAAAAGATACGACATTTTTGTGATGTCTAAGAATCCATGCTTCGATATTGTTTGATGGAATGTGATTGGCATATAGCTTAGAAAGAAAATGGTTTCTCAGTTTTGTTGACCACCTGAACCTACTGTATGGTGTTTTTGTGATTCACCTAAAGCCTTAGTTTTTTTGATAGTTTCCTCCACTGTATTTCTAATATTTCATACACGCTATATCTTCTAAGTTTTTATTTGCTTCAATTCTCGTCAAAGAAAAAATATGGTGATTTATTTGCTTTCCATGTTTGTATAGGGCTCCCTGCTCCTCTGTCCATGTTTGACTCTTACATTTTTATTGAATGCCCAAAATGTATTCTCATTTCCTAAAGAACGAATTTTCTTTTAAAATTTACATGATATAACTGCCCTTCTTCTTTAGCCATTACTTCCAAGTTAAAAGGGGACTGTCATGATGCAAAAATAAAAAAATACAAAAGATCAAGTTTTCCTCGCATCTTAAACCTTACAAATGAGAATGGTAATATTTATGTGTATTTTGTCTCTGTGCTTGAATGCAGCTTTGTGGATTTTAGTTAACTTTTGAACTATTGCAGGTGGAGGGGGACCAATTATGGGTGATCTATGGGCTTTAAAGGGCCTTATTGAAGAAGGTATATTTCAAGCTCTTTATCTTAACACTCATGTAGCAGGAGCAATCAAAAAAGATTTGTTCTGTTAGGAAAGGCAAAAACTTGTTATGTATCAATGTAATCAGTGTTCATGCTTCCGACTGTGGAATCTGTTCACTTGAAATGCCATCATGTAATTGTTATGACTTTCTTGTGGAAGGAAGAGAATGAAGCTCCTGGATGGACCCAACTGAAGCTTCCAGGGCAAGCACCTTCGGCCCGCTGTGGACACACAATTACATCTGGAGGACACTATGTAAGTAAACTCATTTAATATTTATCGATGGCATATTTAATTTGTTTGCAAAAAAAAAAAAAATTAGACTTGTAATTGAACCTAACGATTACCATCTCAAAAAAATTCTTTTGTCATACTTAGCGGTTTAGGTTAAACGTAACCTCTTCTTTGGATTGTGTTCCACAATCAGAACGAAAGGAATACCATATTGAAGATCTAGAAGGGAATTGTGTCATTCAAAGGAGTGTTGCAAGTTTGTCACTTCTGATTAATAATCTGTTTAGGGTTATGAGGACATTAAGAAAGAGATTATTAGATTGTTTCTCCTTTCTTTTACTTGATAGTTGCATCACTTGATGAAATGTTCAAAGGTTATGCTTACTCATGGCCATGGGAAATGAAAATTGTGGTTACATGAGAAGATGGGTAATAAACCATTGAAATTTACCTTCAATGTTTAGCTAACATGACTTATTTTTGTAGCTTCGATACACCATTTATTGCAATTTATATGGATAATTATATTCTATCTGGGCATACGACCTTTCAATACATTAATGTTTTGACCGGGGGAACTATCAAACTAAAGGCATATTATCCAATGTTTGCACAATTTTCTGAGAGTTACATTTATATTTGGATTCATCTATGATTTAGATGAACTTAATTAGGATCCCTCAGTTGTGTTGAATTTTTAATTAATTCGTTTATTTTATTTTTTCTTAGATTTAGATATGTATTTTTTTTGTCATTTATCTATCAAGAACATATGAAAAAGATGTTAATAGTTGACATTTCTTTGAAAAATATTTGTAAAGACATAAACGTTTGGAAATAAAATTTCTAAAGGTCCACATATAAGTGGCAGCAACTAACAAAGCCGCGGTTAGTTTGTATGTGTATTTTTAAAGAAAATTTTATTTCCTTAGGAAAGATCGAAGTAGAACAAAAGTCCAGCTGCCACTAGAATGAGACTGTTGTCATGGTACTTGCTCTATCCTTCCAACCACCCATGAAATTGCATTTACTGTTGAAGAAGGAAAAATTTATGCAACAAAAAAGAGAGAATTCAGAGTGGAATAAGAAGTCTATAGAAAAGAATGTTGGCAGGCTAAAGAATAGGACTGGAATCTCTATAGAAATTTTTATTAAATTGTTCAGTTTGTCATGGAACAATTGATTAATCTTTCAGGTTAGAATTCCGGTCTCAGTTTCTTACTTGACCTGTGTCAGCCCAAACAGAATTAACTGTAAACACATATACAAGTATATTGTTCATCCTTATGATAAAGCAGCCATAAATGAAAGAGTCACTATATGACGCATAATTATTTGTGTCCTGCACACTCAATGGTAAAGTTGTTTTCTATGATTTTAATTATTGCTCTCACTCATGCAAGTTACCAGTTTTCGTGCACTGTTTGCAGCTTTTGTTATTTGGGGGACATGGAACTGGTGGTTGGTTGAGCCGTTATGACATTTATTACAATGACTCTGTTGTTTTGGACAGGGGTGAGTGCTTTATGTCTCCCACAATAAAATTGCATTTTTATATTTGGATTTACGGCAACGTGACCTTTTCTTCATCTTCCAAGTTTCTATATCTATCATTTTATTTTTATTATTTTGTTGAATGGTTTTTGCACGGTACATAATTGGCACATGGCTCAATTATATTCATGGCTCAATTATATTCAAGGCTTAACTCGAATAACAATATCGAGCAAAATATGCACAGATTTACCTTGTTCTTCCAAGATTCATGTATGCATTAGCCCATCTATGATCTACGAGTCCAATCGAATAGGACATCATCCTTATCTGAACTCTAATTCACTTTTAGCTCATCCTATCCTTAATTTATTTGGACGAACCTATACCTACGCCGTTGAGTATCCCATGAAACGGCACGTTAACTAAATGATGCCTGATAATGTAGATACAAATACAACACCCGAGCATGAAAATAAATGTGTAAACGCAATTGTGCAATTATGATGTATGCAATGTCATACTCGGATATCTCAAATATCAAACTAACTCAGTTTGGATGATATGCTAATACGCTCTTGGTGTAGCATGTTGTCCCATCAATTCTGTTGGTGGCTCACATCAGGATAAACATTTTTATTTTATTTTTTGGCAGAAAAATAAATATATGTTCAAATATTGGAGTGCCAAAAGCACTCCAAAAGTTACATACAAAGAGCCCACATGAAATTCTCCAACCTAAAAAGCAAGTAAACATTTCCTAGGTTCCCTCAACCAACCCGGAATACATAATGAACATTGACATTACGTCTATTTTCAATCCAAAACCAAGACCTAAATTTAATTAGATCTAACATTTATTATCTTCCAACTCTTGACTTTCTTAAAAAATTAATTTGTTTATATTGAGCCAAACAGTCCAAATTTTTGCTTTCCAAATAGTCATCCATCATTTCTCTCCCTTTGTATGCCCCCAAAGACCTTTGTGATGAAGTGGATGTCCTGCTGAGAATGCCTATTTATTCTGTGTCAATGCCATGAATATGCAGGCCTGTTTGTCTACCCATGTGGGCACATGAAGTGCTCGAATATTATTCCGCTGGTGAGTCTATCTGAATAATCAGATACAGTTTGAGAGTTTATCAATCCAGAAATTAGGGCTTAAATTTTAAGCAGAAATAACCGAAACCACTTGCGGAAATTTGAAGCTTATACTAGTTTCCACTTTCTTTTTCAAATTATTGTTGTTATCTTTCTTCTAACTTTAGAAACTTTAATGTCTAGATAAAGCTTAGGCATTTTCATTGTAAATTAAACCTTCTCTTATACCAAATTACCAACCTTTACTGAGCTAGAGGTGGTGACGTCTTCAAGCATTGGCATGCATAAAAATCTTATTGCTTGGAATACACAGTAAAAAATCCTTTGGTAGTCTTTATTCCCTTTCATAATCCAAAATTATATTGATCTTTTCTCCTGGCATTGACACAATTGCGAGCTTCATTTCCCCTTTAAGTAGAAGGTGACACTGTTGATGATATAGTTGATATGCATGTTTTACTCTCGTCATGAACTGCTATTTTTCTCTGTGGATGTTCTCAGCCATGTACATTGCATTTATCTTTTAATAGAAAACATATGTGGAAGTCATTACATGAGATACATGTGACTGATCAAAGTTAGTTGATTCTTCCTTTAATTTGGTTATCCATGTTTCTTAAACATAAGTTTTCATGGTGATACTTTTGCAATTGCATGCAGTGTCTGTGCAGTGGACACGGTTGCCAATTAACAATGAGCCACCTGCTGCTCGAGCATATCATTCAATGAACAGTGCTGGTTCACGATATTTATTATTTGGTGGTTTTGATGGAAAATCAACATATGGTGATCTTTGGTGGCTTGTACCAGAAGGTCCGTGGTTCCTGTAATATGACAATTGGCATTGTTTTATGGTTAAAACTCTCGGTCTGAATCATTTTCATTCACGGTTGATCTGTATATTATGATAAGCTTTTGAAATAATAAAACCATGATCTATTCATACATCAATATCTAGTAAAACTGTGATCTATTCTTACCTCTTTGCGAACTTGTACTTTGTAAAAGACAAAACCTGCTAGCACATTAGTAATTAGTAATTCAATCTTAGTTTTTGTAACTGGAACTTGTTTGTGTAGTCCACTTTCATACACAAAGTCCTCACATGCGTATTTAGTTACACAAACTTGATCCCAAAAGGCTCAATTATTTTTTCAGAAATCTAAAAAGTTTGAACTACTCTCTAGGTATACGAAATTAGTTGTCAAAATAGTTGAGAAATAAAAAGGGGATGAGTAGTTTGTGTTCCAGCCAAAACCGAGTGGGGGTCAGCCTTTAATGAAGCTTACTTGTGATTTACTCACTAGCAGATCATCGTGCTTGCACCTAAAGTGGAAACCATGGTCAAAATCTCATTGGATAACCTCTTATAGGCGCACTCCAGGGTGGTCAATGTATTTTTAGTAACTATAAATTCGGTTCAGTCCATCAGACTGTGCTAGTATTTTTATGTGGATGTGTTCGCTTACAGATGACCCTATCGCAAAGAGGTTGACAACATATCCATCAGAAGTTATTTCAGAAAGTAATACAACCATGGGCTCACAGGTAATGTCAATTCAATTGTCATGGAAATATTTTCTCCCCCTTACAAATGCCTATCTTATTCCAAACTGTGAGACACTGGCTCTGTATCCTGGTCCTATCATAAAACTCTTAACAGGAAGCCCATATCTACATCATACTGTTCCTTGTCTCAAAAAATTAACTTCTGGCGGTATACTTAGGAAAACTTATTTTTTGGAGCAATATAGCTTTTGAAAATAGCATCTACATCAATATGATAAATATTTGGACTAGGTACACAAAAATGCCTTGCAACCTGAACGATAGCCTATGCTGACACCATGATCGCCATCATCCAAGTTATTTGGCATAGCCTTACAGATTTCTTGTTCTCATTGTGCATTGTTTGAAATCAAATTCTCAATTATTCTCAAATTACTCAAGTCATGTTTAATAATCTGATAGCAATTCTCTATATGTGAAACGGCGCTATTTTTCAATCACTTTACGTCAAAATTTAAAGGAAACGGTTACCTTTGTTGAAATCAGACTAGAGTTCCAAATTGTTCTTTTCAATGGCTGAAATGTATCATGGAGCTGAAATATAAGTACTTCTTACATGAACAAGTGCTTGGAACTTGTTGTCCCACTTCCTCGCTAGGGGAGCAATCGTAAGATCAAAGTCAAGCTGCTGTTTCTCAACCTAAGAAGTTTAGGACTAAAAATTCCTGCGTACTTTTTCTATGTGAGACAATGATAAATGTTGTTCTTGCAGGAAGGCCGAAACGAAGTACCTACAATGCCAGAGTTGCATAAACGATTGGAAATTTCAGTTTCACTTTCTAATCCTATACCTATCTTAGACGAAATGGAAGACGAAGAATTTACCCAACTCAGATCAATAGTTGGTGACAGCACTGCTAATAACATTCAGGTTTTTTATCTTGTTAGACTCCACCGTTTCACAAAATACCTGTCATGTTTGCTGACACATGTTTTGCAATAGGCTGTGCAAGCACTTCGAGACCATTGGATGAAGTCCTCTCCACAGTCTATTACATTAAAGGAGCTTAGCCCATTACTGCATGACTATCAGCGGTTGATCGCCCGACATCATATGTGAGATTGTGCTATTCAACTTTTCGTAGTATAATATGAATTACATGATTTCTGTATTGGATGCAGTTACAATGGAATTAGTCCAGTCCTTGGAAATAGTAAAGCAGATTTTAGAATCCTTATTCCACGGAGTTGTTAAAATTTCTTGAGTTTTATGGCTTCCTTTTTTTTATTCTTGAGGAAATAAGACTAGTTCAAAAAGAAACATTAGGTATTTGGGCAAATTGGAAGATTGCAATGCTGAAATTACTTGAAATATAGCCCCTATCTCTAACCTCAGCTGGGTGGGGGACATGGCCGTTCATCCCATGTAGGGGTGCAAACGAATCGAATCAAACAGAACTTTAAGAAAATTTCAGTATTCGAGTTCGAGGTCGAATTCGAATTCACATATTCGAAGCTCGAACATTTATTATTTTCGGCTCGAAACAGAGTTCGAATTCGAGGTCGATTCGAAATTCCCAAGCCTGATTTCGAGCCTTTCAAGCATGGCTAATAAATAAAAAATTCATGAAGTACGAATTTTGGAGCCACAGGCTTTTTTTTTTTTAAATAACTTTTTTAAGTTTCTTCTATCGGTGAAAACACTTGCCCAAAACCGCCGCCACTCAGTCTCACATGCCGGTGCCGACACACAGTCCATTTTTCATCCTCTTCCACGCACTCTTGTCCTAATTTCCTTCGGATAAAACATGGCGAAGGGGATAACGATTAAAATGGATGATAGCGGTGGCGGGGAAGAAACGGGGAAGAAAGAGCCAGACACCATAGCCGCACCGCCTCGTTGAAGAGCCCCAACAACCATTTTTTGCGTGAAGAACTGAAAGGACCGGAGATCGAGTGCCAGAGGCGCCGCGAGCACAAATCGTAGCGCCGCCGTGAGAAGAATTGGACAGAAACCTGGTTGTGCAAAGAAGTCTAAGGGATGAGCGGCGAAATAAGGGAGATTGAGTGAATTAGGGTTAGCGTGAAAAGTGAGACACTGTCTTTAATATACATAATATTTCATAAACAAAAATATTATACAAATAAAATTTTAAGGTTCGCGAACAGTCCGTGAACTATCGAACACGTTCGAGTTCGGCTCGAATTCGATAACTTTGAACTCGAACCGAATATTTTTCGAGCCGGTTCACGAAATTCGATAACTTCGAACTAGAACCGAATATTTTTCGAGCCGGTTCGAAAAGTTCGCGAACCAGCTCGATTCGTGTACACCCCTAATCCCATGGTACAAGGCCTGCTTACTAGGTGCAAAAAGATTAATAAGGTTGACATAATCAAATTGTATAAAAATCTCAAACTTAATCAGAGATTAGAAAATTGATTACTGAAGCTTAAACTATACTTAACATTTCTTAAAAGTTAAAACTTTACATTGGTTTTCGTATATGTGGACGACCAAAACTCGCACACACTCCCAAAAACAGAAAACAAAGAACAAGACAAGGTAAGTATTCTGGAAATGTAGATTATATTGCTGAAATGAAAAGGAATTACAAAGCAACACTTTCAAAATGAAATGCAAACAGCCTTCTCAACACACACTCATGGGTGAAACTCTCCCTTGCCCCAAGCCTAGCTTGTACTCTATTCTCAACACCCATATTCTCAACACTCAAATTCTGGGATGATCACTCTCCTCTCTTTTCCTCCTTATTTAACCTCTTCTCCCTTCCCTAACAATCTAACTACCCTTACACGTGACTTCCAGCTCTCCCTTGATAGTCTTGGTAGTTTGTGGTTTTCTCCTTTTTGGGCCTCTAAGGCTGGTCCATTTGTATCTTCATTTACCCGTGACATTAACCCATCGGACTTAAGCGGCCGACCATGTAACTTGTGGTCGTCCTATGACAGCTGATATTCAATAATAATGTACAATCTGATAATTCACAAGGATTCAGATAACCAAGATATTGCATGTTACCACAATTTTGATACTAAAACTTGGAAGTTATACTCTCCAATAATGTTTTACCAGCAATGATTTCACACTTGCTGTGAATATATGTTCCAATAAAAAGTAATCCAGTTGAGGATGTAGTAGTCTATATAGTACCTATGAAATCCATAGTTGTCAAAAGCACATGCAGCACATACTTAAGTGCAAAGCTTCGCAAAGCACATGGCCTGCACTTAACCGCACTCCAAAGTGAACGGATTCCATGAAGCAGGTGCTTCTGTGCACTTTGCGCTTCTTAATGAAGCGCGATTCGGAGAAAAGCAATTTTTTTTTTAAAAGTTAAGTGTGATTTCTCCCCTGTTTATAAGAAAAAAGAGCAGAGGAAACCCTAACATCGTGTAGCCTCTTCCCTCGCTTTGCATCGTCTCTGCTCTTCGCCCTCACATTTTAATATTTGATATTTGATATTTGGAAGATGATGATGAGGATGATTTCAATATTTTATATTTTATGTATCACATTTTTAAAAAAAATTGATTTTTTATTTATTGCGCTTTATTTCCGTAAAGCATGTGGTTTGCGTTTAAAGCCCCAGGACACTTTGGCTCTTTAATGCGCCTTGCGCTTTTAATGACATGATGAAATCTGATATACCATTTGCCACTGCCCATCGGTTCGAGTGGCACAAATCCTCCCCATAGCGGGAGGTCCTACGTTCAATCCCCCTCCCACACAATGTGCATCAGAAAATAATAAAACAGTCTGATATACATGTAGAATTTGACATGTTTAATTCTGTGACAGAAAGAAGGTTGGATCCAATCTAATGCTTATGGAATCTGGTCTGCCTGGAAACAGAGTTTATCGCTTCTATCATTTTAAAAATGCTGCTCAGGTACGGGACTCTACTGCTCTCATTGGTAGTATGGTTGAGAATGATTATATGTTTATATAATACATTTTTAATTAATTTTGTCAGATAAAATATGTAATGTGACTATATATTCCCATCAGCAATATAAACTTTTTTGTTTGAGTTTCATGGAATTGTTTGTTTGACATGGTATTGTTTAATTTCCAATAATAAGTCAGCATAATTGTTAGAAATGGTGAAAAATTTGAAACATTAACTTACAGATTTAGACCATGATTAAAATATATGAGGTGGCACTATTTATGAAAATTTTGGACTCAACAGTATTATTTACAAACTACCGTAATTGAGCTTGATGGCTAAGTTTGGTCAACCGTATTTACACCCATCATGGAAGAAAAACATTTCTGGACAAGAAAGTGCTGGAAACATTTTTGAATGATTGAATCTTAGTTTTATTCAGTTTTATGTCTCTTTATACTTCAGTCTAATGCACAATTGTTTGTTTGAATCTTAGTTGCGTTTAAACGACATCCCAAATCTGTTAGCGGAGTACAAAGAGCTTGTATCATCTACAAATGTTGTAGCAGACACGACAGCGTTTGAAGCCTGATGATTCCAAGGAAGAGGCTGTAGCCTGGTTTTAAACAACTGAACCTGAAATGAGAATGGAAGTTGAAGTGTTATCTAATATGAATTCAAGGACCAGTAGCATCACTGTGAGTAAATATTTGTGTTTCGATGTTCCATTTATAGTTGATTTGTTCGGTTTGGACCACTACATTGTTTAATCATACATTTCTAGAAACGAAAGCACTTAATAGTTTTTTTACAACCTTTATGTATGATAGATGAAAAAATAGTAAAATTCCAAGTAAAATTTAGTTCGAGTAGACATAAGGATTTTGAAGCCCCTTTATGGAGAGATCCTCGATAGAACGTCCACCGTAGTAAATGCGTTATGTCTTGCTTGTCATGATATGTCTCATGTTTTTTCTCATGCTGAGCTCTTCCAACTCCATCATTCAGAAATTCAGTTTGGTTCACTTACTGCAAGTAGTATAAAAAAATGGAAAATCTCATAAGTTATTGATAGATCTTTATTTGTTTCACCGTTTCATAATCAAATGAGTAAATGATAAATTTACCGCAAGGAGGGTGTGATTGGCTGACCTTTTTATAGTTCTGTACATGAGACCTCTCTTCCTCATGTCCTAATGCAGATAGTCACATTAGATTTTAGTCAGGATTTTACATATTTCGAACTTACAATTTGCAGAAAAATTAAGATACCAGGAAATTAGTGTTATGTTCCTGGGCGTTCCACAGAGCCGGTTATTTGAATAGAGGAGCAAAATAATCATAATTTGACAGAATGAACATGCGTCCTTAATTCTAATACAGTGGACCCGACATAGCACAGAAGAATCTACATGGGAGTTATAGGCCAAGATGCGATAAGAATGGTCGCACTTATTGAAGATACTCCTTTGTATTCCATGCCTATTGCTTATGATTACCTGATGTATTTCTAAACCGAATTAATGGAATTCATGTCTTTTCGGATTTCGAGGACGAAATCTTTTAAGGGGGAAGAAATGTAAGGCTATGTTGCTAATTAATTCGGATAATTAACGATTAAGCAAACCCGGATGATAAAAAATTGAGAATACAAATTAAGGTGTTTTGGATCACAATAACTTATTTTTAATTGAGATAAAATACATCAAAATATTCAAGTTTGCATGCAATAAATTAGTGAAAACCATGACAATTACATCATCAAACACCATCATGGACACTTGGAGGATCTTGGCATGGAAATCATTAAAAAACTCCACCTCCCACCTCTTGTTTCCATTTCCCCTTTAGCACTCTTTTAAGGCGTGGGTGGTTGTCTTTCCAACTCAAAAACCGTCTGATTTTCACTCCCTCTTTTTTTTTCGAAAAAGCCTCCCAAAAATTCTTGAGGAAAAATGATGAAAATCCCCATGCAAGCTTAGTTTTAAGAAGATAGAAGGAAGCTTAGAATCTTTAAGAAGTTTGAAGATTAGGAGCTTGGAGTTGGATTGATTATGGATTTATTCTGATCATCAAGGGTATGATCTCTTTTTAAACTAATTTTAGTTGGTTTTGGTTGATTAAAATCGAAAAGCTAGGAAGAAGCATGAAAATGTTGATCTTATTTTTGTTAAAACAGAATTCGCAGAAAATATGTTTCTGATAGTCTGTTGCTTCGTGTTTTTGACGGTTTTTAATCTTCGAATTTGGTTTTAAGCAAAACATGAAAGTTATAGATATTTGAGTTTTTCTTTATGTGATCGAAATTTGAGACGACTTAAACTGAGCGAGATATATGCTCATTTTACTGAAGTGTGCCCAGAATGGGTTCTGCATATACTGTTAATGCACATGCAGTCCGAACTTTTGACTAATTTCGATTTTGATGTCGGTCTTCAAATGAAAGTTGTAGATCTTTTAGTTCTCTTCAATTTTTTTTTTACAAAAAACCGACTTATTTTGAATTAGTTGTGAATTGTATACCTTGAGGGTGTGTTTGAAGTGAGAATTGAAAAATCAGATCAAATGCCTGAAAGAAATTCGATTTCATCAAATTTAGTAATTTAAATCTCAAAAAAATATTTAAAAAATAATGAAATCATTATGTCCAAATGTTAAGAGTTTCATCGTGCAAAGAGAAAATGTTGAGAAGAACGTCTTTCAAAGGCCATTCGCATCTATAATAGTCTCTAATAAATTCATTATCCTTCAAATACTCTGGCAACGCCTCATAGTTCTCCAGCCTATATTTACCATTGAGAGATGATTCATAGGATGTGACTTATGTGTTTCCGGAGCTACTTTTCAGTATATTTTCTACCATTGCGCCTTCAATTAAACCAAATTACATGCATCGATAATCTATGTTTTTGCTTATATATAGCTCATTAGTCTATCGGTACATGCAATTGGCATGCATCAATAGACCCAGGAAGACGTTGCATGTACTTTACATGTAATGATAGACTAAATTTTGGTTAAAGACAGTATCTGAGTCTATCGGTGCGTGTAATTTGCATGCACTGATAGACTAGCGGTGCATGTAAATTACATGCACCGATAGGTAATTCCTTGTTAGTCTCATGCAGTGCATGTAAATTACACGTACCACATGACTCACATGCACCATATGAGTCTATATGTGCGAGTAATTTACATGCACCTCTAGAGTCATACGATGCATGTATATTATTTTTATTTTTCTATACTGTAAAGTGAATATTTTACCTTTGAATTTAGTGGGTTTCTTTCTTGTCAATTAAAAGTATATTACATTCACATGCATCGCATAAGAAAAAGTTGTTTCGGCTCAATCCACTAAAAATAAATGTTTTCAACTAATGGTGTATATATATTACATTTACGTGCACCTCATGAGTTGTTTAGTCTCATGCGGTGCATGTAAATTACATGCACCACATGACTCACATGCACTGTATGACTGTAGAGGTGCATGCACATTACATGCACCTATAGACTCATAAGGTGCTTGCAAATTACATGCACATATAGACTCGTTAAATTTCCCAATTTTTCTTTCAATTTGCTCCTCAATTGACCAATGCATAAAATATTGTGTAAGTGAAATAACGTGGATGAAGCTTCTCGCTTACGTAATTTACTAATGGTGCATGTAAATTACATGCACCGTATGACTCTAGATGTGCATGTAATTTGACTCAGGAGATGCATGTAAATTACATGCACCTATAGACTCATATTTGCATGCATATTTTTTTTTCTATATTGTAAAATGAGTATTTTGTCTTTGGATTTAGTGGATTTCTTTCTTATCAATTGAAAGTGTATTGCATTCACATACATCGCATAACAAAAAGTTTTTCCTGCTCAATCAACCAAAAATAAATGCTTCAACTAGTGGTGCATGTATATTATATTTACATGCACCTCATGAGTTGTGCGCTGTTAAGTCTCATGCGATGCATGTGACTCACATGCACCGTATGACTCACATGCACCGTATGACTCTAGACGTGCATGTAAATTACATGCATCGATAGACTCAGTGGTGCATGTAATTCGCATGCACCAACTTACTAAAATCTTGGAAAAATTCTGCTTCTTGATTTTTTTTTTTATAGATTTTCAATGTAAAATTCAAAATTACATTGCATTTGAGATGTTCCATGACTATGTTTTGGTTAAAGACAATATGATTCTATCAATGCATGTCATTTACATACACCGATAGACTCATCGGTGCATGAAATTCACATGCATCAATACATATTCATACTCTATTTTAATATTTCATTTGAAAATGCATAACTTTCTCTGAATTCCAAAATGGTGTAATTATTGACGACAAAACTGGACTTAAGCTTACGATGAAGTCGCTGCTCCGTTTGTAGCCTTATCTATTTCGAATTTTGCTAGAAAGTGTTTCATTAACTTAAGAGACCTTTTGACAAACAGATTATGTGCATCATCATTGAAATAACAAAACAATGTTTACTGAAGAACAAAAAATCCCATAAAACAGCAAAAAAGTTAAAATTTTCTATTTTTCATTTAATTAAAAATTATTGTACAGTAGCAATTTGTTATGTTGTCTTTAAAATATGACTAAATATCATGAGTTGCAATATTAAGCATACATGATAATTTCACAAAAGAGGAATGACGTGAAATTATGAAAGGAAATTCATCTACAATATCTTAATAATTTACACGTAATGAAAAATGCAACGACGATCCCGACGTGGGCACTCACATCTGTGGCAGTGGTAGCCCTCCGTCCGCCTCCTGGCGGCGGCAATAAATATGGAAACAGTGGTGTCTAGGTAGTTACTTCAAGCTTGTGGAGGATGAGAACTGATTCAATGGTATTTAAGTAAACAAAAGTACTTTTTAGATTATGGTTCAAAAAATGGACTTATTTGAAAGAAGTTTTTTAAAATGTGTATTTAGTTGGAAAGAAGAATTTTTGTTAAATTTATTTGAAAGATATTTTGAAAAATGGTACTTATATGTAATTTCCTCCAAATTTAGTTACAGTTATTTTAAATCCATAGATATGTTAGAACCTATCACACGTGTTTATTTTCCTACAAAATACTAAAATCAATTCCGTGGATCACAACTACGTTAAAATTAACAAAATGAAAATTGGAGGGAAAAACAAAAACAAAAACAAAAAGAACCAAAGCGTTCTTCGTCCCATCAATCTTCTGTAACAAACATCATTCATCAGCTGTTCATTCTTCTATAATCCTTGTGGTTCTTTGAAAATTCATACCATCGATAACTTTTTACATGTATATTATTATATATATGCAGTTCGAAAGACGATTTATACGTAGATAATTAATCAATATTGGTAATTTTCTTGATTTTTTCATGCCATCGCCGTCTTCATCATCATCAAGGATGGTAGAGGTTGTTATGTTCAACCTAAGTCACATAAGCATTTTACCCCATTTTGTGCACTGACGCTTCGTTTTCGAACTGACGCATTGAGTGATTGTGCGGTGCTTTAAGACACACTAAGCTTTACTAAGTCGCGCACTAGGCTTTACTAAATCGCGCATTGTCGCTCCAGTCGTGATATGGAGCATTGAGTGCACGTACGATTACGACTAAGTTTTATTAAGTCGCACATTAAATTTTGCTAAGTGTGAACTTAGACATTCTTAATTATCCAAAAATAATATAAGTTATTTTTAATAAATTCATACTATTACAAAACACGTTGAAAAATAGAGATAATATTTGGTTTCATTTTTCGAATTCATTATTATGTGATCAAATATTAATAACTCATTTTCATTTTTCATTCTTTAAAATATATTTTTCGGAGAACAATAATCATCTCTATTAGGAGAGCAATCGAATAAAGTTTTGAATTGCACTATAAATAATATAAAAATGATGTAAAATTGTCAAATATGATGTGTAGTCAAACTTAATTATGGAATCAGTCCTCATGTCAGAAAAACTTAATTCAAACTCCCTACCGTAACTTAAAAATTTTGTTTTAACTCCCCATCTTATTAAAATGACTATGATACCCCTCTATTAAAAGTTGAACTTTTAATTTTGAGAAATCATTACAGTCGGTACGAAACCTATACAATATTGGTACGCGTAACACATAAAATCGGTATGAAATCTATACAATTTTGGTACAAGTTACACATGAAATTAGTATGAAATCTATACTATTTTCGGTGTTTATTACACGTGAAGTTGGTATGAAACATATATAATTTTGGTGCTAGACACATGAAGTTGGTATGAAACCAATATAATTTTGGTACTAGTTACACATGAAATTGGTATAAAAACATAAACTATATTCGGTGCTTATTACACGTGAACTTGGTATGAAACCTATACAGTTTTGGTACTAAAACATAAATTTGATATGAAACCTATACAGTTTTGGTACTAATTACGAATAAAATTGGTAAGAAACTTATACTAATTTCGGTACTTATTACATATAAATTGGTATGAAATCTTTACAATTTTGGTACTAGTTACACATGAAATTGGTATGAAACATATACAGTTTGGGTACAAGTTACACATGAGATTGGTATGAAACTTATACTTTGTTCGGTACTTATTACACATGAAGTTGATATGAAACATATACAATTTTGGTACTTATTACACTGGAAGTTGGTATGAAACATATATAATTTTGGTACTTATTACACTGGAAGTTGGTATGAAACATATACTATATTCGAATCTTATTACGCGTAAAGTTGATATGAAACCTAGACAATTTCGGTACTAACTATGCATAAAATTGATATTAAACCCACAATTTCGGTACTACTTATGAATAAAATTGGTACGAAACATATTATATTTTCGATACTTATTGCAAATGAAATTTGTATGAAATCTTTACAATTTTGGTTAGTTACACATGAAATTAGTATGAAACTTATACAATATTGGAACAAGTTACACATGACATTGGTATGAAACATATACTTTTTCGGTACTTATTACACATGAAGTTGGTATGAAACATATACAATTTTGGTACTTATTACACTTGAATTTGATATGAAACATATACAATTTTGGTACTAGTTACATGTGAAGTTGATATGAAACCTATACGTTAGTCGAAACTTATTACACGTAAATTAGGTATGAAACATATACAATTTTGGTACCAACTATGCATAAAATTGGTATGAAACCCATATAATTTTGGTACTAATTACGAATAAAATTGGTACGAAATATATTCTATTTTCGGTACTTATTACAAATGAAATTGTTTTGAAATCTTTACAATTTTGGTACTACTTACACATGAAATTGATATGAAACATATACAATTTTGGTACAGTTATACATGAAATTGGTATGAAACCTATACTTTTTTTGTACTTATTACACATGAAGTTGGTATGAAACATATACATTTTTGGTACTTATTACACTTGAAGTTGGTATGAAACCTATACATTTTGGTACTAGTTACACGTGAAGTTGGTATGAAGCTTCACTATATTCGAAACTTATTACACGTAAAGTTGGTATGAAACCTATACAATTTCAGTACTAAGTATGCATAAAATTGGTATGAAATCTATATAATTTTGGTACAAATTACACGTGAAGTTGGTATGAAACTTATACTATATTCGAAACTTATTACACGTAAAGTTGGTATGAAACATATACGATTTTGGTACTAAGTATACATAAAATTGGTATGAACCCTATATAATTTTGGTACTAGTTATGATTGAAATTGGTAAGAAACCTATACTATTTTCGGTACTTAATACGTATTAAATTATTATGATTTTTTTATAATTATGGTACTTAATACGTATCGGTGGTCAAGAGGTATCGATGAGCAGCAAGTTTCGATACCTATGTTCAGTTATCCAAAAGGATGGAGAGATTGACATTGACGTTAACCACAAGATTCAGGCTGGCTGGTTGAAATAGAGAAACACCACCGGAGTTCTATGCGATCATAATATCCCGCTGAAATTGAAGGGAGAGTTTTATAGAACCGCTGTAGACCCGCAATGTAATGCTGGGCACACAAGAGAAATCACATCCAAAAGATAAGTAGACAGAGATGCGTATGCTTCGTTTGATGTGTGGTAAGACCATAAGATATAAAATAAGGAACAAAATATTCGAGTTGAAGTATGTGTAGCTTGTATAGAAGAGAATATGTAAGAAAGCCGCTTACATTGATTTGGTCATGTTCGACGTAGGCCCAGCAGTCCACGATCGAAGAAGACATGACTCGAAGTTATACGCAAAGACTTGGAGTGCAAGGGGACTACAGAAGATATGTTGACCGATAGAAGCATTTGGAGAAGACTGACGCATATGTCAGACTCGACTTGATTCTCTCTATTATTCATGTAGCCTACCCCAATTCATTAGGATTAAATGCTTGGTTGTTGTTGTTGATTAAAACGAATAAATGTAGTGTCAAATTTCTATGATTAGAATGTTTTTTTTATCTGCATTTCTTTCTTCAAAAGAATGTCTTCTTAGTGCCTTTTAACCGGCATAGACCAGCTCTCCACAATTCTGCAAAGCCTTCTTTCTTATGTTTTTTTTTCTTCTTTCAAATTCTTCGATGTAAATGCCTTTTAACCAGTATAGACAAGCTCTCGAGTCTCGACAATTCTTCGAAGCCTTCTTTATTTCATTATTTTTTCAAATTCTTCAGTACAAATGTCTTTTAACCGGCATAGACCAGCTCTTGACAATTCTTCGAAGCCTTCATTCTTCCGCTTTTTTTTCAAATTCTTCAATACTACTGGTTAAAAGTCCTTGTGGTAGAATGATCCATCCAATTCTTGCAGCAGAACTAGTCTAGTCCTAAATGTAGAAAACCACTTTTGATTTAGCTATCAACCACAAAATTGTATATAAATAAGTTCAATTTTTTTTAACTAATGTATAGTTTAACTTAATATTATATATAGATTAGATTGATTACGGACATACAATGTTGCTTTAGCATTTTCACTACTTTTATTTATTTATTTTTAATTGTTTTGGAACTTTTTATTTTTGTTTTTGAATCGATTGCTTATTTGCTTTGGATTTTTCTTAGAAACTTGTAATTTTTAGAAGACTATTTAACTTGGTTCGTTCCTCTTTCATCATTTGGCTTCAAAGTTCAGAAACATTGATTTATAGAATAAAACCCAGCTTGGAAAATGTGGAGAAAGGCTCTGGTTTGCTGCAGCGGCGCATTCCGCCGCCGATTTTCACACCCTTTGCAACACCGTCCCTGGAGCGCAATAGCATTACAGCCATCCTCCACCGCGTCGCACGCCGTGAATTCCATGATCCTACGCTCACTTAAAGACCACTATGTTGAAGTTTCCAAAATGACTCCTCCACCCGTAATTATCTCAATCTACAGCTGATGTATTTTTCTTCGTAATGTTACAAAATGCTCAGAGCCACTCGAGCTGTTTGAGTAAATGATTATATGAGAAATGAGTACTAAATGATGCTAACATATGTATTCTTTTAAAGCATTTTTTGCTTGTGTAAAAATATATAAACGTGTGAAGGAAATTTTGTACGCGTTAATGAAATTCGTGGAAAAATTGAATTATCTGGGCATTGAAACAGCTATTAGTCGGTTTTCTTTCCTTTTGGTGTTTTAGGGCTTATTCAAATGTTGGATAAATTCTTGCTTTCCTTCTATTATTTGTTGCGTGCAGCTTGTGTCTTTGGTGGTTATACTCACGAACCTGCAAATGTTTAACTATTACCTAAGTCTCTGCTGAGTTTGATGAATAGTCTCATTTAAACAAAAATCTGACTTGGTGCATTACAGGTTTCATATTGCAATCCCTGAAATACTTAATGGATGTCAACCTGTAATTGTAAAGTATGATTCCTCTGTGATATGTGATAAACTAAACCTGTTTATTCGTCTGAAATAGGTAGAGTACTCATTGATTTAGTGGGTTTTGTATCATGAGAAAGTGAAATGCTTGTTATTCTTGCAATTTCAATCAATCCACCATTAAAATTTGACCCATGTTCACACACCAAACAGCAGAATTAACTGCTTTCTCTACCACACTTGATTATTCCTAAATGAACCAATTACAAATGTGCCTGTTATTGTAGATCTCCTGTACATGCACGAGGTTTGCCATTTGTGTTGTTGCTTGTCAAATACTAGTACTTTTACCAATGATTTTGAGATTCTTATGATGAAGTAGCTGAGTTTATGCGTCTGTGACTCACTAATCATGCACACTCCTTCATATTCTACAGAAAATTAGCCCCCCTTCTCCATATACCGTTGTAAAGGGGGCACTTGATAGTGGTGGTCCTGTTCTGCAACGTATGTTCCAAGATGAGGAGATCAGTTTATCGGTAATGCGGCTAATAGATATTGTTCCCGGGGAATCTAGAGATGACAACGGTGATGATGACGTCAATCAGTTATTTCTTCATGTTAATATTTCTAAACAAGGGCAAGAGGAGTCTTTACATTTTCTCTGCGGGCTGTATCCAGATGCTTTAGGTATTCACTCAGTTTCAATGAGACCAAAGGCAGACACTTCAGGATTTCTTGTGGTTCCAACTAAATACAATGGCCCTGTTTTTGAGTAAGTTAACATCCTTTTTAAAATGTTACTTCTTCGGGCTTTTGTTTTAAATCATTTATGCTGCAGAGAAGGTGATTGAGATTGTTTATTTTCAACTCCTGGTGTCTTGCTTCATCTTACAGAATAACTTTGTTAAAATCTTTGCTATCGGTTAGAGACTCTTCCATATTTTCTTGTCATTTTAATGTTGGGATTTAGTTCGTATTTGTCAGGTACAACTAGAAATAAGTTCTTTACTTTTATTATTTATGATAGCTGTTTATTTCGGATGCTGCTCCATTCAGAATTCAAGGGGCGAGCAAAAGATTTAGGTACTAATTTTTGGGATTAGTACATGAAGCAATGATAAGGTACAAGGCAAAAACAATCGTTATATGGTACTTTATGGGAGCTACTGCTTCATTCCCAATGGCTAAAGTTCATACACATTTTGAAAAAATAAAAACTCGGATAACTACTACCGTGATGTCTTGCTCAATGGTTTTCAGCTTTCAAACATCTCATATGAGATGTTGATACCACAGCTGGTCCATTACTTAAAACGGTCTGAAGTTGATAAAAAATCCTTAGCTAAAAACTTTTAAAAAATGTTCTTATGCTTTATTCTGCTTGTCGATCTCCCTCTCTGATACAATAGTTGCACCATAACCATCCTGCATCTTCGCCACCAGTATAATTGGTTTTGAAGGCCCAGTAGCATGCGAAGTCATTGATATAGGCAACTTGACATTTACTGGCTATAACCGAAACTCTCTCCAAACCACTGCATTCAGTTATGTTAGCTATTTGATTAAGTGCTAAGAGGGGAACAGTCATGAACCAACTGTAGGAGCTCTTGGACACATTTCTGTTGAAATTTCTCTTTGGAGTTAGGAGTGTGAGTCGCAGATAGGCACCTTAAAGGCTATAAAGTGCGTTTCTTACAAGTTGTAGTCTCATTATGAAAGAATTTTTCATGTCTATACTGTAACTATTATGCCTTAATGGATCTTGTTTTGCTTTGCACTTATGCTCACCTTTTGCCTTGCACTTAGGCTCACCTTTTGCCTTGCACTTAGGCTCACCTTTTGCCTTGCACTTAGGCTCCAGGAATGTGTGGCTAATTGTGTCGTTTGTCTATACTGTAGAATATTTTGTTTCTTGAATAATCTTTATAATATGAATTGGATTTGTGAAGGCCTATTATGTTGGTTTAGTGGTGGCTTCACCATTAATGCTTTGATTTTGACATGTTTTTCTAAAACTTCATTCTATTCTATCAATAGAATCTTTTTGGTATCATTTCCTTGAAATTTATGATAGAACTTCAGGACATCGCCTTAAATGACGTATCACGTGTATAAACAACTGCAGAGAAGTTGATGAGAAGCTTCGAGATGCTCTTCATGGTTACATTGAAGAACGAGGGATAAATGAGAGTCTTTTTCCATTTCTACAAGCTTGGCTTTATGTGAAAGATCATAGGGATCTCATGCGCTGGTTCAAAACTGTTGGCCTATTAGTAAATGAGAACCAAAGTCCTTTACCAGCTTAATGATGGATTTCTAAATTGTTTTTTGAAAGTTAATTTAGAATTGTTTTTTGAAAGTTAATTTAGTATGAGTTGGGATTGATCTGAAGATTCTGCTTCTTCAAACTAGACCAATTTTACTAGACCAGTTTTCAAGAATATATGAATCAAGGAAACATCTTTGTCTCTGTTTATTACAGTGTTTTGTCCCTGAAATAACATGCTGTGTGGTTTGACTGTTACAGAAATGTTGAGAATGTTTTACTTAATCTTGATAGGAAAGAGAAGAGTTTTTCTTCTATGCACCGGATGTGCACCAACACCAACACAAATGCATATATATACATACACATATATGTGTTTTGATGCACCCAGTGCATAGAAGATAAACCCGAAAGAAGCCGAAGCATTTCTTCCATGTGAAAACACTTTCCTTTTCAAACACATTTATTATGAAAACACTTTCATTTTGATGCTTGAAAGTTGTATATAGATTTAATTTATGTTTTGATCGATATTGTAAATTAGACAATAAAGTTTGGTTTGTCGTTCAAATTTTGCGGGAAAAAAATTAATTTTTTATTATCTTTTTTTCTTTATGATTTTTGTTAAAAATAAACTCGTGTGTTGTTTGTTTTTATTATCTTTTTTTCTTTATGATTTTTGTTAAAAATAAACTCGTGTGTTGTTTGATCCAGACCAAGGTTCAACTGAAACCGGAGTCATTCTCCCAAAAATTGAAATCGAAATCGTTTTTTTTTTCTTTTTTCTTTTTTGTGTGTGTTGGTTTCACAATCACGATCTCAACTGAGAACTTGCGATGTAGTTCTGGTTGCCAAAAATCAATCCACCTGAACTATAAATTTAATCTTAAGTTTTGTAGTCCGATTATTTAATTTATACTTAACTATTATTTTATTTTAATAAAAAATAAATTGTGCATTCAATATAATCCAATCCATCTGCCCCATCCGCATTCACCCACTTGAATCCGCTGTTGTGCTTTCAATTGAATGGAATTAATGGTTTTGGGATAAATTTTCTTTCAAGGTTGTTATGTGCAGGTAAGGGTGTGTAAAAAAATCGTATAATCCAATCCATCTGTCCGACCCGCATTCACCCACTTGAATCCGCCTGTTTCAACATTCGAAAAAAGTTTAGTTGAAAATTGAGTAACACTTATTTATGTGGGTGAGCAGTGGATTGTTGCACTTCCATTCGCATACACACTTAAGTCGCCGGCATCTTTATATATTAAAGAGTCTTAAATTATAAAATTAATATTTTAGAGGTTTAAGTTGATTTTCAACCTAATTTTTTTAACCAAATCTTTTAGTACATGATTTGGAAATATCAAGCTTTAAGATGGTTATGATATTTTTGGCGATATATGGCTTTAACTATCTATGATTTTCATTTGCAAAGAATTTGATAATTATATTTTGGAATAGTATTTTTATTCACATGATTTTAACTTATAATTATTTTATGTTGTTCTCTCATTTTATTTAGTTATAGTTCTGTTTTATTATCATTGACAATGACAACATTAGTTTAAGAACTTGTAAAATGTACTAATTATAATTTATTTCCATTTTACCTGTAGCCGCCACTCGATGCACCCTCACTCTTTAGAACCGCATGGTTTTATATATTTTATTATGCATTTGTTATTTAATAATTTAGCAACCCGCTTGTATTGGTCTGAATGTTTTTTTATGTCTACACATCCAACCTCACCGACGTACACCCCCTATCTGCAACAACTTTTCTAAAGTAATGATTAATTGAGGTAGCCCAGTTGAAAATACACCACATTACCTAGGTTCAATGTTCTGGATTCGAGTTACCTTGGAGGGTAGGAGGTGGTCCTTTGATCCCTCTTTTCTTAAAGAAAAAAAAAATCTTTTCTAAAGTGGAATTGTTTTGAAATGTTCCATTATATTATATTTATGTAATTTAGAGTTTCCTATCAAGTTTTAAACATCATAAAAACTATATATTATATTAATTTATCAGAATTGTGTGTCACCTATTAGGAAAGCATACACTTGACAAATGAGAATTATTTATGCTTATGATATTTACTTTGCTATACTTTTTAAGGATATCATCATTGGGAGGGGCTTCCAAGTGTATACAAAACAGGTTACAAATATTGGTGGAGTTGAAAGAGACGATCGGTTCATTTTCGCATAAATTCTGCAAAGCGTCTACATGTTGGTTGCTAAATATTTATAATATTTTTATATGTTAAATTATTATATTCAAAGATTGACTTTTTAAAAATATTTTTTTAGGGTAATATTTGATATGTAATTTAATAATTTTTTTTAAAAAATATTATTGATTAGGGAATTTTATCGACTAGTGACAAAATGAAGTAAAAGAAATTTAAAATATATATATAATCATAAATTGCACTATTTTTTATATATATTTAAAAAGAGAGTGAGAGCATTAGGGTTTATATCATCCAGAATTTGTGGTATTGTGGGTCAATATGTGTTCCTCGTGGCACTAATTGTGGTGTCCTTTGGTTTCTTTTTATAGTTGGAAATAGATTCTACTATGTTGGCCAATAGTAATTTTGTAATCTATTTATAAAAATGTGTTTAATATGAGACTATAAGCACTAACATTAAATATCTCTTTTTAATCAATTTATATTTTAAATCCTAGCTAATTATAGTATATTAGTAATCTTATGTGCATGTATGCATATAAATAGATTTGTGTATTGATATTAAATAATTTTTGGATGAAAATTTTATAGATTATATTAACTAGACTGTGTAATCACTTTGCTAACTTGTCTCTACGAGAGAATTTTTCATTAACTTTGTTGCTGATTTTTAAGAGATAAGAGCTTCACTTCACACTCGATAGATTTATTAGTAATAACATGAACATCTATATCAACATTAAATTCAGAATAGTAGGATTTTCATAACCTTAAAAAGCAATTATATTTTACATGACATAAAAAACACATTTAAAAACACAACATAAAGTTATCTGTTCATATTTTCCAAAACAAATTATTTCTTTGAAACATGAGCTAGTGATGGATTACCCACATCTTATTTTGAAAATAGGCAGATTACCCACATCTGGTTTGAAAATAGGCATTTACGCACCCCCTCCCGTGTGATTTTTAAAATAGTCAGATTACGCCATGTAGTTTGAAAATATGCATTTTACCCCCTACGATTTTAAAAATAGACACTTTACCCCTTGTGGTTTGTAAAAAATGGCATCATGGAGGGGTATTTTGCACATATTCACAAATTATAAAGGGGTAAGATGTCTATTTTCAAAACCACAGAGGGTAAAATGCATATTTTCAAATCACATGGGGGTAATCTGCCTATTTTCAAACCTACAGAGGGGTAAAATGTCATTTTCAAACTATAGGTGGATAATCTGCCTATTTTTAAAACCACGTGGTATTTTCAAAACCACATGGGGTAATCCGTCATTAGCCCTTGAAACATATATAAATCAGTATACCTTCATTATTTTAAGAGTGAATTACATATGGACTCTCTAGTTTCAATAATTATGAACTATTTATCTCTAGTTTAAAAAATAGCATCTATATCTCGTACTATTTATTTTTATGTCAAATCATATGGCAGATATTGTAATATTTCCTTCATCAGTTGCAAACTAGAGGGGATGAATTACAGATATTCTACAAAGGTCCATCAATTATTGTTTAAGCTATATGCCGTATGCCAAAAGTCGTAGTATAATTATTCTATAGATGAGACAACCATAATTTTCCTTAATTTAGTCCAAATTTTCACGAGTCCAACAAATTATTCTATTATGTTCTCGTTCAAAACACTATATTTGATAATTTAAAATATCCACTTATTACTAAAAAATCAAATAACCCAGTAAATTCTAACATGTTATAACATCTACTATAGAAAATATATATATTTTTTCTAAAATAACATAATTAAACATACATCATCTTCCTCAATTCATTGGTGGTAATATATTTCTTAAGGATATTTACAAAAATATCGAAAACACAACCGAACATACCATAAATATTAACCATGAATTTGGTACATGCATGCTTTTTGTATATGTCAGGAGAGTAGGATTTTTTTTATTTTTATTTTACGGAGAATTATTTTTAAATTTGACCCTTTATAACACAAATAAGTGACCACTTTTTGTGTCCAAGTGGAGACAAAAAATTTGGGTATAGTTGAAAAACGACTAGATCCTGGAATCCAGTAACGAAGTAGGTAAAAGTTTGAAGTTTTGTTCACAACCCTGAAAGTGGTGTTATTTTTATTTTATTTAAACTCAAGAATACTTGCGCATTTATATATATATATATATATATAGTCAATTAATATATATTTGGCATTGTAAGCTGGTCTATATAGGCTTTTGACTTCTTAGTAGTCGAAATTTGATCATAGTACAAATGTAAAATAACTTAGTTTCTGTAAAGACCCGGATTTGAGGCTATCCAACAAGTGAGTAATTGATGCAAGTTAAACTCTTTTGGTTATTTAAAATTCTTAGTGTTATAATTTAACTAGAACACTAAGTTAATTGAGATAGAATTATTAAGTGTTCTAGTGGGTGCCAAAGTCTTGGTTAATTTAATTTACACCTTACAAATTATTTATAGGATAGGTTGTGTTATCAAATCTTCATTAATCAAGATGTTGATCAAGTCCATATGAATCCTAGTCTAACACTCCATCCTCTTTTTATGTAAGCAAGCAAAACACCTCATAACCGAAAACTCTAAGCCAAGAAGTACAAAGATTTTCGAAGATCTCATAAGGATACAAACCATCACAAACACCTCCATTAACCCACCACAATTGCAGTATTTTTTCGAAGCAGAATTCTGATCTGCAGCACCACAAATCTGCTCAGATTCACTCCTTTATTTTCGAGAGTTTGCACCTCTAAAACTCCTTGAGTTTTGCCCCAACAGCTAGCTATAAATAGTGCAACCTTTAGTAGTATATTCACATCACAAACCATCTTCTTCAGCAGCTTGAAGCTCTCAAAAAAACTATACCTCAAAAGCCGAAGCCCCTGCACCTTGATACCCAGAATTTCAGCAGCAGGTTTTACCTTGTGAATTGCCAAGAATTCTAGCCTCTAATAAGCCACAAAAATACACAATTAGAACTCCATAAAGCCACGGCAACAAGTCTGGAAAGTCAGTAGGTTATTCTGAAAAATTCAGCAGCTTTTTGTTCGAAAACTCAGTCCAAAGTCAGTTATAATTCTGTCCAAAATTCCTTCTTTTATATCAGCAAGTTTCGAGATTGAAACCGAGCGATCCCTAGCCTTTGTTCACAACTTAATCCACCCAAATACCTTAGCAATCTGTTCGAAGTTCTTACCTCATAAATCATCGAGAATTCTGTCAAGATATTCCAAACCAAGAGCTACCATATTATGTCTTGAAGTCGATCATTACTTGAAGATTTTGGATCGAGAAGTAGCGTTCGGATTCTGTTTCATCTTGGAGGATTAGAATCCGTTTGTTAGCAACCTTTGATCGATCAAGCACGTATACCATCACTGTAAGTGGGCTTTTGTTAAGTATTCGTTTCGTTTTCAAAAATACTATGTATGTTTTAAATTCCCAATCGATATGTATTATGTTGAAATTATGAAAGTATATTTTGTAAGCACGTTAAACTCGAAATCTAATTGGATTTGGATCCCCATGACCCTGATGCGGTGGGGTGTAACCGCTAAAAGAACCTTATACGGTGGTAATCCGTTGTTTCTGGATTATCCAGACCCTTTATTCGTGGGTTAGCCGATGTTATGACCCCATCTCTAGGAGGGTTAAGTCTAGAGACTGATATCAGTACCAAGAAGAGAGTAGAATGCTTTACTGTGCTTAAGTATATGAAAATTATGAAACGATATGTTATGTCATGGCTCGTAAGGGCAAATCAAGTATGTTAAGATACATTCATATCGGTTTATACAAGTTTTATGATCCAAGTTTATGAAAATTATGTATATGTATGATATCGATTGTCCCCCACTTGCTGAGTGTTTACCAAAGCACTCAACCCCTTACTCTACATCCCCAGATAAAGCCGAAGAAGAATTAGAGCAAGAAGAAGAGCACCAATTTTGGGGTTGGTGAATCAAGTCCGCTGCGTAGATCAAAATCTTTTATGTTTTAAAGTTTTCCAGTTTTAAGACAATTTTAATTATTCAGTTGTTAAGTTTTTAATTTCGTATTTCTTTATTCATTGTAAAGACAATGGTTTTTATTTTTATGGAAAAAGACTGGCTTTTCAGTTATTATGATATTACGAGGTTTATTGGTTTCCTAGTTGTAATGAAAATCAATGCCGGTGTTATTGACCCCGGTCTCGGGGCGTGACAGTTTCTTTTGTAATTTTAGTTGTTTTCTCACGTGAGTTCTAAATGACGTCGGACTTATTATGTTTCGTAACATGTTAGTAATGATCATTGTCATATCAATGACATATAGTCACCAGATTTGTAAGTATAAGACTAACATATATATCTATGTATATTTATCGGATAAGGTCATGCACTCATCACCAGGCTTGACTGATACCCGCTAGAAGATACCACCTGACGAGCCGACCTAGCTCCAAGGCATGTTACTCGTCATTCTTCGGCGAGAGCTCGCATACCCCTCCGAGCTCTTTTGCGAGGCCCGACCTGTTTGGCCGACCTGTTTCACCTTACCTGTTTCCCGTCACTAACTCGACATGAGACCTCTTTTGGGAGACCGAGCTGATAGGCCGAGCTCTCCTCATTTCCCATGTTGCTACCGGCTCTCAGCAAGGAAACCAGTTCCCCAAGAGATCTAGTCCTAGATATGCGGAGCAATATCAGGGATTCGATTGTGTTATCAGGATCTTGACATATCTGGGTAAGATTTGGATAAACATGGAAAGAGTCCTTGTTGCAATACTACTCTTAGGTCTCCGCCTATAAATACCAGGTTTGGAGTATTGATTAAGGACTAATGTTATAATTGCTTTCACTTACAGCATATATTCTCTTCATATTCTCTCGCCTGACTTGAGCGTCGGAGGGGACCCGCCGGAATAACTTCCGGCCCCTTCTCACATTTGCTTCGTATTTTCAGGTCATTGCAGAGGATATTTGCTAATACCTAGGCTGTTATATTGAGTGTTGAAGAAAGAGAGGTGAACCCCCTCTCTATTGATATCAGAGCAAGTCATCGCAAATTTAGGTGATATCAATTGGCGCCATCTGTGGGAACTATTTACTGAATTGAAGACGTTGATATGGCTGGACGACGTGGACGTGGGCGTGGAGTCAGGAGGAATCAGGAAGAAAGATTAAATACCAGTGTGGAAAATCAAGATGTTCCTCCGCAGCAGGAAGATCAGGCACCTCCATCTGTTATGAAGGTGGGAGATATGACTATGGAGCAACTGGCACAATTCATCAGTCAGACCATGCAAAATACTCTTTTCCAACACCAGGTTCCGCCACCAACGGAATCTAATCAACCTCCACCGCCTTCTCAAACAAATCAGGCGCCTTCGCCTGTTCAGCCAGAACAGGCCCGTGAAAACAATAGGGTAGCCAGTGCTGTGGTAGATACACAAGTAGAGCCTCCGCTAATAGATCCAATGGAGGCTGTATGGGGAGAGATAAGGCGATTGGCTCAGCATCTTGGTGGCCGAACTCCAGTGGTTAGGAGAGAAAGTCCATTCTGCCTAAATATTCTAAGAGAGGAACTCCCGCCAAATTTCAGACAACCTGCAGTGGGAGAATATGATGGAAGCACAGACCCTGAAGAGCATCTTGGAAGATTTGAGAATGCTGCTCTGTTGCATAGGTATTCTGATGGGATCAAGTGCCGTGTTTTCCTTACCACCCTGGTTAGATCGGCGCAACAGTGGTTTAATTTACTTAAACCAAACACTGTAAGCTGCTTTGAGGAGTTCAGTTCTGCCTTTCTAAACCAGTATGCCAGCAGTAAGAGGTATCAAAAAACTTCTTTGAGCCTGTTCACTACCAAGCAGAATGAGCAGGAGTCCTTGAGGGAGTTCGTACAACGCTTTAACGGGGTAGCCTTAGAGGTCCCCACTGCAACGATGGATGTCCTTATTAATGCCTTTACACAAGGGCTTAAGGCAGGAGAGTTTTTTAAATCACTGGTAAAGAAAACTCCTAGAAGTTATGACGAACTTCTGGGAAGAGCTGAAAAGTATATCAATCTAGAAGATGCTCAGAGACAGAGAAGGGTTGATCTGCGGCCATCAGACAAGAAGGATAAGTTAGAGTTAAGTAAGAAAAGAACTGTTGACAGGGCTGATGAAAGTGGTCGAACTAGAAGTCAATTTGCATCACGCATACCTCTATCCATGAGCTTGGAAAGAGCTATGGAAATATGTGATGATAGAAAGAAACTAGAAAGACCCAGGAGGTTGGATAATGGGTCCCGTACGCCTATTTCTGATAAGTATTGTGAATTCCATAGAGAGTACGGTCATATAACGAATGAGTGCCAGAAGCTTGAAGATGAGGTAGAAAGAATCATCAGAAGAGACTCTGAAATAAAAACTCTGCTAACAAGGAAGCAGGAACCTTCTCAGAAAGGACAGGGTAGAAGCCGGTACCGAGGAAAAGAAGAGAAAAGACACCATATAGGGGACGAACCAGGTCCCGTGAAAGGGGTATCGCTCCTAAAGAAACAGATAATCAAAGGAGAAGGGTCGAACAGGTGGATAATAATCCTACCCGAGGAACTATTAATATGATCTCAGGGGGACCCACGGATGGAGACTCGGGCAGAGCTCGGAAAAGTCATGGTAGAAGAATGGAAAATTTCGAAGTATCAGAAGAGTTAATTGAAAGGGATGAGCCGGTCATAAGCTTCGGACCTAGTAATCTGAGAGGAGTTGCAACTCCACACAATGATGCCCTAGTCGTGACCGTAACCATAGCTAATTATGACGTAGCAAGGACCTTCATTGATACTGGGAGCTCAGTCAATGTCTTATTTAAAGATACTTTAGAAAAGATGCAGATAGAGGGGTCAAAATATGAACACATTGCAACTCCTCTGTATGGGTTCACCGGGCACGCAATTCAACCGCTTGGACAGATCAACTTGCCCTTATCTCTGCGTCATGGGATGTCTCGCATAACAAAGATGGTTAATTTCACTGTGGTAGAAGCACCATCATCGTACAATGCAATCTTAGGCCGACCTGCAATGAAGGACTTCAAGGCGGTAGCTTCTACCTATCATCAGAAATTAAAATTCCCAGTGGGTAGAGAAGTTGGGGTTCTTTGTGGTGACCAGAAAACAGCCCGCAGATGTTACGTGGACGAAGTAAAGGAAGACGTGAAGCGAGCTCGCCGGGAGGTCGGTTGTATTGAAAGAGCTGGGTATAGTGTTCCTAAAGACAAAGGCATTCCCAACAGCTTGGATGAAGAACCTGAAATAATTGAGCTCGTCTCTACTGATCAAAAAGTAAAAATAGCCAAGGACTTGGAAATAAACGTTAGAGCCGATCTCATTTCATGTTTAATTAAAAATGAGGATATCTTTGCCTGGAGTGCTCGAGATCTAAGAGGAATTAGACCAGACGTACTAGAACACCATTTGAATGTGCTCTCGGGAGTCCAACCTGTAAAACAGAAGAAAAGACATTTTGGACCTGAAAAGGATAAGGTCATAAGAGAGCAGGTGGAGGAGCTCCTTCGGGCAGGACAAATTCGAGAAATACAATTTCCAACATGGCTCTCAAATGTGGTCTTAGTACCAAAGAGCTCTGGAAAGTGGAGGATGTGTATAGACTTCAGAGATCTTAATAAGGCATGTCCGAAGGATTGTTACCCATTACCAAGGATTGATCAGATGGTTGATTCAACAGCAGGGCATCAGTACTTGTGTTTAATGGATGCCTACCAGGGATATCATCAGATTCCTCTGGCTAGAGAAGATCAAGATAAAGTCAGTTTTGTCACGTCAGATGGGACTTTTTGCTATGTTGTTATGCCCTTCGGGCTCAAGAATGCAGGAGCTACTTACCAGCGTTTGATGGACAATGTGTTTTCAAAACAGCTAGGCCGCAATGTGGAAGTATATGTGGACGACATTCTTGTAAAATCAAAAAGTGGCACCGATCTCATTGCCGATCTGACTGAGACTTTCTCCACCCTTAGGTCTTACGGGTTAAAGTTAAACCCTCAAAAATGTGTATTCGGGGTAAAAAGCGGGAAATTTCTAGGCTATATAGTGACAGAAAGGGGGATTGAAGCTAATCCAGAAAAGGTGAGAGCTATCTGTGAGATGTCTCCGCCGAAGAACCTTCAAGAGGTGCAACGCTTGGCTGGAAAAATCGTTTCTTTATCACGATTTATTTCTAGATCAGCTCATAGAAGTCTCCCCTTTTTTAAGATACTCCGGAAGGCTGGGAAGTTTGATTGGGACGAAAAATGTGGGGAAGCATTTGAAGAATTGAAAAAATACTTAGCTGAACTTCCAATTTTGGCCAAGCCTATGCAGGCAGAGAGGCTATACGTCTACCTATCAGCGACTGAGGAAGCAATCAGTTCGGTTCTCGTCAAAGAAAGGGAATCAGAACAGCAGCCGATATATTACTTATCTCATGCCTTGAAGGATGCGGAGCTGAGGTATCAGGAGATCGAGAAGTTGGCTCTAATGTTGATCATCACAGCTAGGAGACTCAGGCCTTACTTCCTATCCCATCCTATAACAGTGCTAACAAACAGCTCCCTGGGAAAAATACTCAGTCGCGCGGATGTCTCTGGACGACTTGTTAAATGGACAACTGAACTAGGTGAGTATGATATACAGTATGAGCCACGCACAGCTATCAAAGCTCAGGCCTTAGCAGATTTTATTGCGGAGACTGTACATCCCGAAAAAGAAGAATTATGGAAAGCATTTGTAGATGGTTCTTCTTGTAACGAGGGAAGTGGGATTGGGGTTGTGCTGATCTCTCCTACCGGAGAAGAAGTATGTTTGGCAGTTCGGTTGGATTTCCGAGCTTCCAACAATGAAGCAGAGTATGAGGCAGTATTGACTGGATTAAGGGCTGCTCGAAATGTTGGAGCTAAGCGTATACATGTCTTCTCTGACTCACAGCTGGTAGCCCAACAAATGAATGGCGCCTATGAGGTTAGAAACGAGAAGCTAATCCATTATGCAAGTACCATAGAAAAAATAAAGGAGGGATTTCTAGAGGTAGCATTCAAACAGATCCCAAGAGAGGAGAATAGAAAGGCCGACAGTTTGGCAAGAATGGCTAGTGCTCTCCGCGCTTGGCAAGATAGAGACGTGGTGTTTCAAATTGAGTTGACTCCTAGTCAGGACGTCCCATCTGAATCCGTGGAAGAGAATGATTGGAGACAAGAGCTCTTAGACTACCTTACCAAGGCCAAGCTCCCTTCTGATACCAAAAAAGCATATAGACTCAAAAAAAGGAGTCAGAGGTTCATACTCATTGAGGGCGTCCTGTACAAGAGGTCTTTTGCCCAACCACTTCTGCGTTGTTTGGGTCCGAAAGAGTCAGACTACGTATTAAGGGAAATTCATGAGGGGTGCTGCGGAAATCACCTAGGATCGTATTTCTTGGCTAAGAAGGTGCTCCTTGCCGGATATTTCTGGCCTACTATTCAGAAGGATTCTGCTGCTATGGTTATATCATGTGACAGTTGTCAAAGACATTCCAGGCTCCATCATCATCCAGCTATGATGATGAAAGCTATTGTAGCGGCATGCCCATTTGATCAGTGGGGCATTGATATAGTAGGACCTTTTCCAACAGGTAAAGCTCAGAAGAAATTTCTGATTGTTGCCATTGATTACTTCTCTAAATGGGTGGAAGCAGAGCCACTAGCCAGAATCACTGAGAAAGAGGTCTTCAACTTCATCTGGAAAAATATTGTTTGCCGATTTGGTGTCCCGCGGAAGATCATCTCGGACAATGGAAGGCAATTCCAAGGAGCTTTGCTCAAAGCATGGTGTGAAGAATTAAAAATCCACCAGGCTTTCACTTCCGTTGCATATCCTCAGAGCAATGGCCAGGTAGAAGTTACCAACAGGTCTCTCGTGCAAAGCATCAAAGCTAGGTTGGGAAAAGCTAAGGGAAATTGGGTTGAAGAACTACCTAATGTTCTATGGTCGTATCGAACTACACCAAGAACGGGAACAGGTGAAACCCCATTCAGTATGGTCTATGGAAATGAAGCGGTACTCCCAGCTGAAATTGGAGCGGAATCATCAAGAGTGCATTTCTATGACGAACAAAACAGCGATAGAAGAGCTGCTGACCTGGACCTGATTGAAGAAGTAAGGGAGGCTGCGGCCATCAGAATGGAAGCCTACCGCAATCGTGTGACGCGGATGTACAACAGACGAGTCATCCAGAAAACTTTCCAGGTCGGTGATCTCGTACTAAGAAAGGTGCAAGAGGTTCAAGTGGGCAAGCTTGACCCTAAATGGGAGGGTCCCTTCAAGATTGTTGAAAAGCTAAGCTCAGGAGCTTACTACCTAGAAGGTCCTGATGGGAAGATGTTGAAAAGACCATGGAACGCTTACCATCTCCGAAAATATTATTCTTAGTTCAGCTCTTTAAATTTTAGCGAAGATTGTTTTTGTTTTTGGACAATATACTCTTTTATTATACAAAGTTTTATAATTTTTGCCAGATATTGTATAACCAGGAAAAGGGTTTTCAACCTACCTGAGGAGCACGAGCTCAGCCCTGGTCACGCCAGGAGCATGGGTGTGCAAGCACGAGCTCAAGGAGCATGGGTGTGCAAGCACGAGCTCAGCCCTGGTCACGCCAGGAGCATGGGTGTGCAACCAACCTCAGAAGCACGAGCTCAGCCCTGGTCACGCCAGGAGCATGGGTGTGCAAGCACGAGCTCAGCCCTGGTCACGCCAGGAGCATGGGTGTGCAAGCGCGAGCTCAGCCCTGGTCACGCCAGGAGCATGGGTGTGCAACCAACCTCAGAAGCACGAGCTCAGCCCTGGTCACGCTAGGAGCATGGGTGTGCAAGCACGAGCTCAGCCCTGGTCACGCCAGGAGCATGGGTGTGCAACCAACCTCAGAAGCACGAGCTCAGCCCTGGCCACGCCAGGAGCATGGGTGTGCAAGCACGAGCTCAGCCCTGGTCACGCCAGGAGCATGGGTGTGCAAGCACGAGCTCAGCCCTGGTCACGCCAGGAGCATGGGTGTGCAACCAAACTCAGTAGCACGAGCTCAGCCCTGGTCACGCCAGGAGCATGGGTGTGCAAGCACAAGCTCAGCCCTGGTCACGCCAGGAGCATGGGTGTGCCATCTGCCTCAGGAGCACGAGCTCAGCCCTGGTCACGCCAGGAGCATGGGTGTGCCACCTGCCTCAGGAGCATTGGTGAATTATTAGACCAGGCCGAGCTACTTCACCCTTGGTCATAGCTGTGTAATGTTTGGTAAACCAGGCCGAGCTACTTCACCCTTGGTCCCAGCTGTTTAATGTTTGCAATTATGCTATGAATTATTACGCCAGGCCGAGCTGCATCACCCTTGGTCATAGCTGTGTAATGTTTGGTAAACCAGGCCGAGCTACTTCACCCTTGGTCCCAGCTGTTTAATGTTTGCAATTATGCTCTGAATTATTACGCCAGGCCGAGCTGCATCGCCCTTGGTCCCAGCTGGGTAATGTTAATAATTGGTAAATTATTAGACACAGCCGAGCTATGTCGCTCTTGGTCCCAGCTGTTTAATGTTTGTCAATAACTGGTAAATTATTAGACACAGCCGAGCTATGTCGCCCTTGGTCCCAGCTGTTTAATGTTTGACATTATCGGGCAAATTGTTATGACAGGCCGAGCTGCATCGCCCTTGGTCCCAGTTGTTTAATGTTTGACATTATTTGGTACATTATTAAACCAAGCCGATCTGTATCTAACTTGGTCCTATCTGTTTAGTGTTTGCCATTACGTGGTAAATTATTAAGCTAATCCGAGCTACGTCATGCTTGGTCCGCCACAAAAAATGACAAGAACGGTAAAACAGAAATAACATTAAATAAGAGAACAATCTGAGGAAATTACATTTATAGATCAGGGGGGGAGAGAGGCAGCTACTTTCTCTACGTCTAGAAAATCTAAAGAGACGTCAGGCACAAGACAGCCACGTTCTTTGATCTGGCTAAGACATCCTTGGAACCCAGCCTCAATAAAAGTAAGGAGTTTATCTCCTACCAACTCCTCAGACTTTTGTTTCTCCTCGGCCGCCTCCTTCAAAGATTTAGCTAGTTCCTGCTCAGCAGAAGTAGCTAGCCCTTTAGCTAAAGCTAACTCATTACGCAGCTCCCGGAGCTCAGCCTCATGTTGTCGTTTGTGGACCTCAACCAAAGAACGAGCCTCGGCCACAGCGACGGCCCCCTTCTCAACCTGAGTTTTCAGCTCCGAGATGTCTTTCTCATGAAGAGATTTGGCCTCAGCAAGGGTGTCTTGCATATTATCGAAGACCTTGGCATCTTTCAAGGATTGTCTTCGGATCATATTTGCCCTTGACATAAACTCACCCATCAAGAGCATAGACTCGGTCAGACGGCTCCCAGTTCGGGTCATCAGGTCCCCCCAGCTCAGTTGGCTCATATAAAGGGCATCCTCAGTATTGGGAAGATCACGAGCCACAGCTAGGGCAACGGTGCTCGGGCCTTCCCCAACTAGTCGTACACCACCTCTGTAAGCTTCCATCACCCGCTCACGACATCTCTCCACGCGAGCTGGTGCACCCCCTTTCTCACCCGTTGAAGGGAGGTCGGACGGATCTGGGCGTGACCGAACTTGCCTCACAGGATGAGCTTCAACAGCAGTAGACCCTGACGAACCCCCAGGAGCTGCCGGTCTTTTCCGGGATAGCTGGGCTACATCTTCGGGGGGGCTCTCACCTCCTACATCCACAATAGTGACACCCTCGGCTGCTGGGGGTTGGCCCTGTTTTTGCTTCCTCTTCTGAATAGCTTTCAGCACTAATGAGTTCATAACTCTGTCTTCTGTATAAACAGATACATAGTTCAGTCACACCGAACAAAATACACGTGAGTAAAATAATGGTTAAAGCATGTTAGAACCAGTACCGGCTCTCCCCCCTTAAGGTCAGATCAGCTGGACTCAGCCCAGCAAAACAAAGCAGATCCTCCACCACCAGCTTAGATGAATTAAAACTGTGACCTCCTATGGCTTTCATCACATCTAAGAAGGCGGTGCTCTTTTTGAAATTTTTAGGAGGAGAGGGGAGAGCCGGGGAGATGTTCAAGCCAATCAGAGCAGCAGACCCAGGGCTGGGAGGGCTTTACAAAAAAGAACTCATTTTTCCAGTCTTTGATTTTGCTAGGATAACCCCCAACAAAGGCACAGCCAGGTCGGCTGGTGACATACCAGGGGCCCTCATCTGATCTCTTGATGTGAAAAAAATAAGAGAGGGTGGGGTGGTCATAAGGCAAGCCTAACGCCTTAAAGATAACTACGAGACTACACAAAATTCGGAAGGAGTTGGGAGAAAATTGGCCAAGGTTTAACTGATAAAAACTACTGAACTCTTGAAAGAATGCAGGAAGAGGAAAACGTAAACCCCCTTCTAGCTGACCGCGGTAGAAAGGTAAAAAAACCCTGAGGATGTTGGTTGGGTCGTTGAGAAGAAGAGGGGAAGATGAATTCATAATCAGAAGGGGCCTGGCTGACCTGTCGTATTTTGGCCTCATCTGACTTATCCAAGACAGGAACATAAAGTTCATACCAAGGATAATTGCCTGGAGGCGACTCTGATCTAAGTGGCGAGCTGACCTCAGTCACTTGAAGGTCGGGTTCGGCTGAGGTCCCAGCTTCCTGGGGAGCCTCAGTGCGCACCACTTCTTCAAGGGGCTCAACTCCCTCAGGAAGGGCAATCCCTTCGGGATAAAATGAGCCGTACTGATCTACAGCTCTAAGCTCCTCGTCAGTAAGAGGGGAAGGAAACAATTGAGGTGAAGACATTGTAACAAAAACAGCTGAGAAAACGTACCTAGGAGTTTTCAGAAATAAAAATGGCAAGCTAAAGAGGTCGGATCCGATCTGTTTCGAAAATGGCAAAAGTGGATAATGAGGGACCCGGAGTGGTATATATATAGGGAGACCTCAACGAATCCTGGCCGTTGATCCTTGATGCGCTGTACGGTCTAGATTAGCCTCGGGAATCGGGAGGGGAGCCCAACGGTCACAATTTCAATTTAAAATTCAAATTTTGTAGCCGTTAGTTCCCGCCTAAATCAAGTTTTGCTATTGTCAAGAATTGGCTCGTCTGGATAACTCAGCACATACGAGCTTTTGGTCTACAACGTCAGCTCGACAGGGAGGGGGGACTGTGATACCCGCTAGAAGATACCACCTGACGAGCCGACCTAGCTCCAAGGCATGTTACTCGTCATTCTTCGGCGAGAGCTCGCATACCCCTCCGAGCTCTTTTGCGAGGCCCGACCTGTTTGGCCGACCTGTTTCACCTTACCTGTTTCCCGTCACTAACTCGACATGAGACCTCTTTTGGGAGACCGAGCTGATAGGCCGAGCTCTCCTCATTTCCCATGTTGCTACCGGCTCTCAGCAAGGAAACCAGTTCCCCAAGAGATCTAGTCCTAGATATGCGGAGCAATATCAGGGATTCGATTGTGTTATCAGGATCTTGACATATCTGGGTAAGATTTGGATAAACATGGAAAGAGTCCTTGTTGCAATACTACTCTTAGGTCTCCGCCTATAAATACCAGGTTTGGAGTATTGATTAAGGACTAATGTTATAATTGCTTTCACTTACAGCATATATTCTCTTCATATTCTCTCGCCTGACTTGAGCGTCGGAGGGGACCCGCCGGAATAACTTCCGACCCCTTCTCACATTTGCTTCGTATTTTCAGGTCATTGCAGAGGATATTTGCTAATACCTAGGCTGTTATATTGAGTGTTGAAGAAAGAGAGGTGAACCCCCTCTCTATTGATATCAGAGCAAGTCATCGCAAATTTAGGCTTGACTATATTTTAAAATCGATACTTTAGAAATCGAAAACGATGGTTCCGGTTCCAATAAAAGGTGGAACGGGAACTGAATCGCTCGGATAAGTTCCAATTTTGGTTTCTAATGATTTCAGTTATCGTTTGAATCGATTTGAACTAATATTTATTCTTTCAAATTTAAGGTAAAAAATAACGATACAATACGTGGGATAATTAAATTAAATGTTCAAAAATTATACCAAAAAAAAATTTAAATTTTATGCTAAAAAAAAACCTAAAAATAAGGGGTTAAACGTAATTTACATATAATGATTTTAGGTGTGTATGTATTGGTTCCACGTTCCGGTTACGGTTCCACGCTGTTCCAATTTCTTATTTTTGGGAACCGGTCGATTTTTTAGATATCATTCTGATTCCGGTTCAAAGATTCCTGGGAACCGTGGTCGGATCTACTACTAGTTGGTATACCAATTACAGAGATTTTGGAAAGCGGCTTTCAAATTAAAGTCATAAGTATGTCGCGATATAAGCAAAGTTTAGTAAAGATTTATCATGGGACTAGTAAATTTGTAACCAGGACAAGAGCGTGCACGTGTTGGCGATTTAAGTGCTATGCCCATGTCCATGAGATATTCTATTATAATATCAGAAATTGTTACTCTTTTTCTTTTTTTGAATAAAAAAAATGTTACTTTCTCTTTGTTATTGAATATGTTTAGAATCATCATGTCTTGGTAGAGTCATCACTTCTATAATAAATTATTTGTTACGACTCTCCCTTCTCTGTTACATTCGTAAAAAGCATCACCTCATTTGTGGTATGTTCTTGGTCATTTGCTTGACGGTGGAGCCAAGACGATCATGGAGGCTGTTGTTCTAGTTCCATTGAAATTTCGATGAATGTTTGAGCTTATTATCATCGAATTTGTTAAATTTAAATAAAAATTTGGACAAAATTTTTAACAAAAAAAATCAGAAACAATTTGATAAAATTTTAAAGAGTTCCACGACGGCCGCTAACTTATCAATATTCCATAAAAAAACGATGTTATTGTTACATATATGCTTTAATCTAGAACTTTCTTATGGCGTATGTCGTTCTCGTTACGGAACGACCTTTCCACGACCGATAATACAAACCCATGGTTGAGTCTAAGGTGAAATGTAAGTAACCAACTCTTGAATATTGATTAGTAATGTAAAATTCCAGTTGATTTTGCCCATTTATAAATTGTAAAATATTAGATTCATCTTGGATGCTTGCTTACCTTCATTGTTTGGGATTTTTGTAAAAATGGAGCATAAGAATTTCTGTGAAGGTTTGCGAGTCTCTCATAAAAATCCTACAATTAAATATGACACATCAAGTTAATATCCAAAACACCGTACTCTACTTGTGCCATTACATGATACATTATCACTCGTATTATACATCTACTTTTCGGCAAAGCTATAGCCAGTAATAACGACGAAACTCAAATCTTTTATACCATACAACAGTTCAAGTAACACGCTTCGATTGCTCTCCAAGCAAGGATAATTATTGCACTCCAACAATCTCACACTCAATAATTACACTACATTGCAATTTATGGGAATCGAACACATGAGCATTTGCCGCTATAGCTAATAGTAACGGTGCAACTCAAATATTTTAAACTGTACAGCAGCTCAAACGTCACACTTCAATCTCTCTATAACCAGGGACAATTATTACACTCGAACACAACTAAATACCTCTTTAGAAGTAAATCATCCCTCTTCGAAATTTATCTGCCACCATGTGCAACACCCATTGTGTAGTAAAAAATATGAACTTGTCAAGTATAATAAAATATTATTTATTTCTAGTTTAGATTTCTTTATTTATTCTTGAAGTTAGACTAAATTCAAAATAATTCGAAAAAATATGATAAACCACGACAACATGACAACCAAATGTGTAGTTAATCAAGTTCTTATAGTGAATCGGGGAAAATTCTTTGAGTGTATACAAAGACCAACACACATATACATACACATCGGATATGTGTTGGTATTTAATACAACGAGTGCGTCAAAGAATTTCTCATGAATTGGGTACATGACATGATCAAAGTCGCCAAAGAACCGTAGATTGGAGGACTTGGGATTAGTATATTGGCATTAAGGTTTCTCTTTTCAATGATTTGGTTTTACATCCTTAAATCATGGGGATAGTGGAGATTTGTTGCCAACTCACTTTATAAATAAATTATTAATTAATGCTCAATGAAGATGACAAAATCGACACAATTTACTTGCCATTTCTTGGCTTAAATTTAATTTCAAAAATAAGAATGTCCTATTAGTTGTAGGGGCACGTTGACCCTTGGATTTCTCAAGCGTTTATTCTTTGAATAACCTAAATTTTCACAATTCTTTTTTAACATCTCACGAAGAAAATAGTGAATTTTCATCGAAAAAGAAGAATAAGTGCTTAATTAAAGGTACGGATGTACATGGGTGAGTTTGAATGAATATGTATTAAAAAATCACTCAATACAATATATATGAGTTGCAACTGCACAACAAATATATAAAATCGCACGATTTGGGTTAACGAGGGTGTGGGTGGGTGCAATCGGTTAGCAGATCAAATAGATATAAATTATAATTAGTGTATTTTACAAGTTCTTAAACTAATGTATTACAATTTGTAACTTAAACCACTAGAATACTTAATTTTTTAATTTAAAATTTTTAATATATAAAGATGCGGACGGATTATGTGGGGTATGCGGATGGATGTGCAATATCAACTACACACCAACATAATTACGGATTGCTTAATTTTCAGCTACATCTTTTTCGAATGTTAAAATTCGCAGATATTAAAATGCACAGATACAGGTAGGTGAATGCGGATTGGGTAAATACTGCTTCAGAGTTTATGGAAAAATTCAGGGTGTTAGAAGGATAATTATAAGGCTTGGGTTGTTGCTATCTTTAAGGGTTGCGTCTTTACCCTTAAGAGTATGCAACACCTTTGGATGAGAATATTCTCATCCAATATGAAAGAGAATATTCACATCATATGGTTGATGCACTCTCAAAGACACTACCCTTGAAAGTCGCATAAACCTGCCCTTGAGGGTAGCATGAACCTATCCTTGAGGATAGCATAAACCTAACCAATTCTAAGATTCATTTGGTATTGCACTCATGTTAGTGCTCTGGAACGCCAACCATCAAGATTGATTATTCATAAGCAACTACCCCACCCAGGGGCGGACATAGGGGGTGGGTCACATACCCAAAAAAAAACCAAATTTTTTTTAATGAACAATTTTTTTTTAAAAAAAAAAAACTCTTTTAACCTTATTTTTTCAAACAAAAATTTTTAAATTCGCCCCCAAATTTATTTTTCTGGTTCCGCCCCTTACTCCACCTAATTCTATATACATTGTCAGAGCCAAGTTTGTGTTTGTGTTTTTTTTGTTAAAAATAATAGTATTGGAAAAATGGTATTTTGGAAAAGTAATTGATGTATTTTGCAAATGGAAACTATTTAATATAAGTATCTCATACTTAAGAACATATTGTAAATAATATGACATATGGTTTGAAGAGCAAACGTTAAAATGGAAGAAAAAATCCATATATAATTCAGGTTAATATTATTTTTACTTTATTCATATTACTCGAACTCCACTTAATCAAGAAAGTATTAATAACTACATTAATAAAGTAGAACTCATGTAACACAAAATAAAATACAAAAAGTTTATTCTAATATTTAAATTATTATTTTTAATCAACCACGGAAGAAACAAGATATTCTTATTCCTCATTGCCTAAGGGTGTGTTGCAATTACTTACTCAAAAAATTTTATGTTATATTTAGGATTTTCGTAGATAAAAAAAAATTATACGGGCTTTCTGATGTCGGGCTAATTTATGAACATCAAAAGTCATCAGAGTGAAAAATAAACATGTTAAGATTCCAATTTTAAGTTTTAATATATGCATAAGAATTGTTTACAATAGTATGATCATATTGTGCTAAATATATCAGTAAGCAACCAATTGCATATACCAAAGACAACCAAAATTGACTCGAATGAGGTGTCTAAGTTGGTAGAACATGATGATCGAGACTGTAAGGTCGTGAGTTCGATTCCCCCTACCAACACTTTCTTGGTCTGGGTCTGTGTCATAGGGCTTGCCTAGTACGATTTACCTGATTTGCATGGTTTGCAGACTACTACGTCAGCTCGGGGTTAAAAGGACCAGTTTGGCTTTTTAAAATTCCAATTTTAGGTTTTAAAATAAGCATAATAATTTTTTTACTATGTTTTTAGGGTTTCCATAGCCAAAAAAAAAAATTATACGACTTTTCTGATGTAAAATCAGACTGATTTCTGAAAGTCAAAAGTCATTAAGGTGGAAAATGAATATTTTGCTTTTGAAATTCCAATTTTAAGTTTTAAAATAAGCATAATAATTTTTTTATTATGTTTTTAGGGTTTTCATAGCCAAAAAAATTTATACGGCATTTCTAATGTCAAATCGGGCTGATCTCGAAAAGTCAAAAGACATCAAGGTGAAAAATGAACATTTTGGCTTTTGCTTAAGGTTACAAAAAGTTGTTTTTAATCAAAGTCAATAAGTGTTTGCTGTTAAAATAAAAAATAGCTTAATGAACTTCAAATAATTACAAAATTGTCACTGCACATCTTAAAACAACCAAAGCATTACTTGCTTCTCTGTTTCTATTTTTACATTCTGTGTTTTAGAGAAACCATAGTAGAAATTAAGGAAATCAAACAACAAAAATCTATTTTTTTGTCTGAAAGTATATAAGCACTTCTTATAAGCATTTGCAAGCACTCACTAATACATGTCTGGTTTTTCTTTCCTTCTTTTTAATGTTATTTTTTTAAAATAATTCGGGAGATAGTTAACAAGTTTCGTACTCGAGACATCTCCAAATTTTGGGATACACGGTGATACTCGTCCCCGGAGGCCCGTGGCGTTAATCCAACAATCCATAAAAGTCAACAGTAGAAAGCGAAAGAACCCCCTAAACCACTTTGTCATTTCAAATGCCAAAAGAAGATATGTTTCCTCAGGTAAATTAAGGCTTATATAATGCTATAGCCCTGCGGCCTTTGAGTTCGTTGTATATTTTATGAGAGTGTTCTACTAATGGAGTCAGTACAAGATCATGAATACATTAACATAGAAGTTGATTCATTAGCCACCATATTGTGCCACTCTAACAAAGAATTTGAGTTCCAAAGTTTTACCAGTTCCTCCGAGACTAATAGCGCCACGATTTCTTCAGCTGATCAGCTTTTCTATAGGGGAACACTCCTCCCCCTTCATCCCCCACCTTGCCTCCAAGTGCTTGACAAAATCCTTCAAACTTCTACGTCGAGTTATGAATTCGACGAATCCTTTGGTACTCCTTTGTTTTCTGCAACCAACACTTCTACTGTCAACACGCCTTTCGAATCCTGCAATGTCTCGCCTATGGAGTCTTGTCAAGTTAGCGGAGAGCTGAACCCGAATGAGTATTTTCTTGAATACTCGACGTCATTTAAAGACAAGAAGTATTCTTGGGCCAAAGGAATGAAGCTAATCAAACAGTCCACGAATATTGGCTCGAAGCTTAAACGGGTTTTTCTTAAATCTTTGTTTACGAAATCTGGTTGCTCATATGAGTCTTACGCCGCTCCGGATGCGAAGAAATCGCTTCTAAAGACCAGAGATAGTGAAAAATGTGCTGCTAAGAATGTTGTGCCGTTCGGGCAAATCCAGGCGGTCAAATGCAGCAACAAAAAGATGATGCTATCTTTAAGTAACAAAGAGAACAATGTAACAGAAGATTGTCAAGCAGGTCACAGGAGATCGTTTTCCGGGGCCTTAAAAAGGCTATCGAAGTCATCTAGTTCCATGTCCGATTATCCGAGGTCCACTGATGTCAAGAACAGCTGCGGCACAAAGTTGGAGCTTGAAAACTCGATTCAGGCAGCAATTTCTCATTGTAAAAGATCTCAGAACAAGCCTTCTTCTAAAAGTATTGCTGATGAAAAGATACTTTGTCCAATGCCAGCTTCTTCCCAAGTCATTTTCGATGATCAGGAAAGAACTGGACGTTGCAGGGGTTGAAAACTATGTATGCCTAAAGTTTTTGAACTATTGTGGAGGTAGTAGAAGATTTGTTTCCATTTCATGATACCAATTATTCGATGGAAATCTCAGGTTGATGATCTTACAACGTACGTTGGAAGCATAAGAAAAAAATGAATCGTTAACTGCTTGGTAGAAGAAAACACCATACATGTTTATTTGAATAACCCACTTTTTATAAGTACAAAGTTCCAACTACTTGTCTGAAATTTTCCACTCAATTAATCCAAAATTTTAAACTAGTTAATCAACTTAAGTGGTATCAAAGGACTAGATGCAGAGGAGGGAAAACGTCGAGAGATTCTAGATATAAATAGTGTGCGTTTGAATCTTTGATTGTGTTGTTACCTGCTCTTATTTGTTCTTACAGGCTTTTGCTTTTATGTAAACAAGCATGCTTTACTATGTGTCTCTCGCACTTGTGTGGTCGCTGCCCATAAGCGCAATGTCCATTTTACAAGAAACACCACATATGTGGTGTGGTGTAAGTGTCCTGCTGTTCAGGGGAGTGTCAAAGGAACCATGTCTCTCATGCTCAACTGGTTGACTACTCTACAAGGTTTGCTGAAACGTCGCATAAGGGGTAACGGAGACTGTTGTTCTAGTTCCATTGACATTTCGTGGAACAATCGCAGTTATTGCCGTATAGTTTTTTTAACTAAAAATAAAAATCGATAAATTATTTACATTGGTGTAAACTGTCTATTTACAAACCACTTGTGATAAAATATCTATTAATAATACCACAAGGAGATAAAATACCAGTTACATTTAAGATAATCTCGTGCTTTCAATTTTCTATTCTTTATTTGTAGCCATGAACAAGTGCCTTTTATTACAAGCTTTTCAAGTACCTAATTAGCCGACTAACTCAAGTAGAAAAGTGTATGATCGTTAAGCATATAATACTTTTGAGAGTTGAATGATTATGAGACATGCGATTACTTTGAGCGCAACCTCCAACATATAAGTATTGAAGCATAGAATTGGTCGAATTTTATCAAGACTTTTCTTAGTTTTTGTTTGTAAATTTTATTTAAATAATATTTTTTGTTTTACTTCTGATTTGTGGGATAATTTTGGTCAGACAAGGCCATATTTAGGACCGAGACTGGATTTATATTTTGACTACGTTTCTCTTATAATCGAGTGATGAGCTTATGAGCTTGTTCATTTTGCTGGCCTTTTAAACTCTTTCGTCTGGTGTAATGTGCTTCTTGGCTTGTTATTTGTTCTGCCCCTTTTTAACTCTTAACCGGGTATGTTTCTCAACCTGCTTGAATCAAGATCTCCTGGTGTATCGAAGAGGTGGTGAAGCAGCTCTCCTGCAGTCATGCGAAGGGGAGGTAGTTATATTTCTGACCGTTGGTGATGCGGGACAACAATTACTTTCGGCTGTCTTATATAGTCATATATATTACTCAGTCTTCCCTTATATTTTCTTCTTGTTGATTTTTTGATTTGTTTTCCTACGTCACTAAGCAATTAGAAATACCTATTTGGATTTCAGGTGCCGATTGTTTCATCATCAACAATACGACATGATTTGTTTCTAAGGCTCGTCTCTTTGGATATTTCTCCATATTTTTGTTGCCGGCTATTTTTTTTGGGGTTAGCTCTCCCTACCAATTTATTATAAAATAGGAAAAGGCATTACATATGAGGGTGACTAGACCAAAACTTCACAATAAAGCATTACACTTTAAAAGAGTTTCTAATATAAGGAATACCAATACGATCGGATTTACAAAGCTTTCAGATATGAGTTTGCATTGTGTGGTCGAATATAAGTTGAAATCTTCGGCCTTGTAAAGCTCCATTTGCTAGTGCATCTGCAGCTACATTTCCTTCCCGACATATATGCGAAATATAAATGGGATAATTCATCATAAAGAATTGAATTTTACAGACAATGTGACAAAGATCCCACTTCGAATACCCAGTTTTAATTTAAAAAAAAATAGAATTTGCTGAATCCACCTCCAACCATATTAGCAAAAAATTGTGTTGAGTGCCTAGTTCCAAACCCTTTAGAATAGCAAGAAGCTCAGGATGAATAGAAGTACCAATGCCAATAAAATTCGAAAATCCCAATACTATATCCCATGATGCTTTCGAAAATACCACCAATTGAAGACTCTTCTGGACTACCACTAGTGCAACTATCCGTGTTTAGTTTTAAATGACCAAAAGTCGATTTCTTCCATAGAATGAAAGAAATCTGTAATGTACGTGAACGACATATGGAGCTATCCAATAATGATGCAATGTGAGAGTAGTTCCTCCATTGATCCAACTTCAATAAAGGAGTACAAAGCAGAAAATATCTACGGACATTCATAATGACACGATGGTGATTAGGTTTCTTTTTACCATGCTTAACTTCAGTCATAGCCATCCATAAGAACCATAGGGTTAGGAACGTGGTCATTCCCCGACCATCTTGTTTACGCCAATTAGTCCCAATTTTCCAAGCAAGAAGTTGATGGGGATGATGAACATTAAAAATGTTACCAAAAAAATTCCATACCAGTTGGGCAGTATCATTAGAATAGAAGACATGGTCTCAAGTTTCTTCTTTATCACAGCAGTGGCATCTAGAAGCAAGGTGAACCCCTCGAGATTTTAAGGTTTCATCAATAGGAAGTCTACGTGCCAGAAATCTCCAACTGAAAAAGGTAATCGACGAAGTTATATCCTTGAACAAACAAGGTATGTATATATCTTGGATATCACACTTCGAACGAATATTCTACCATGCAGATTTCATGGTGAAACGACCGTTTATACTATATTTCCAAATCAGTATATCACCAGTAAAAGGTCGGATAGGAACCTGAATGATAATTTCAACAATATACAAAGGATGATATGGGATAATTTATCGATGCACCATCGACCATGACGCCAAAATGAATTAACAAGAACATTTCATGAGCCAATGATAGGAATAAATGCTGATAGATGACCGAGAGTTAACCATACATTGTCCCAAAAGAAAGCATTCCCCTCGAATCCAACCAATTCCTTGTTCTGCTATTGTCCGAATATGTAACAATCTACGCCATGAAGGTGAAATGAATCCAGACAAAATGATGCAAGCAAGAGAAAAATTAGGGCTATATTTAGAAAGCGTGTATTTGGACCATAGCGAAGGTCCACCCCTAAGATTGAACCATAATTTAATCGAAAATGTCTTAACACATGGAACCATAATTTAATCGAAAAAGTCTTAACAACATCCTTTAGTCTTCTAATGCCGAGGCCACCTTCAGAAGTTGGATGACAGGTATGTTTATAAGAAATCCAATGAAATCGGATAGTAGTACTTGTAGTCCCCATAAAAATCTGGCAAACATCATTTCTAATTTGTGTAGAATTGATAAAGGTGGTTGGATCACTTGAAGAAGGTATAAAGGCGCATAGATCTAAGTACGCTCTTGATAAGCACCAGTCGACTTCCCGAGGATAAAGTTGAACGTTCCCATCCCAATAACTTGTTACAAATCTTTTGAATTATATTCTGGAAGTAGGCATTCTTCTTATGACCCACGAATAAAGGAACTCCAAGATATGTTATAGGTAAAGTGCCAATAGAAAATCCCGTGAGAGCACAATATTGTGCTTGGCGTGCTGAGGAACAATGACTAGATGGGATAATGAAGCTTTTGACTTGTTAACTAGCTGACCTGCGCAAGATTTATATACATCCAAAACCTTAGATATTTTTTTAATAGCAGTAATCGACCCATTGCAAAAGATGATAATGTCATCTGCATATGCTAAGTGAGAAATTTGCATACAACAACCCGAGGAGGAAAATAAGATAGGGTTCCGTTGAAAAAGATCATCCAATTGGCACTTTGGATTCTATCAAACAAAAATAATAATATATTTTGTTTTTTGGGAGATCCCTTATCGATGGATTTGAAACTAGATTTATTGACTTTGTCAAACTAATTTTACATGTCTGGTTTCTTCTTCTGGTAATTCCATTGATGTTGTTCATGTAATTTATTGTTCTGTCACCTGAATAACAATGATAGATTTGGTGAGGTTTGTTCTTTCTTTGTGCAATCCATCTTTAATTCCGATCTATGTGCCTTAATTCTTGTTTCTAATATGCATTTTTACAGGGATTTTTAGGTTTGCTGTAAAAGAAGGAAAAATAGGAGAGTTTTTTTTAATTTAAAAGAGTTAATGGTTTTTCTATATACTTTGTGATGTTTAAAAAAACACATACGCTGAGCTTAAAACTCAAGTTGTGGACTTTGTTAATGTTAGTTTAATTTGATGGATAAAGATTCTAATAGCTAATGTATTTCTGGTTCTTTAAAAGTTTGTCACTCTCAAGATCTGTGGATCTTCAACATTTGTTGTCACCGATTGTATTATTTTAGTCTTTTTTTTTTTTTTTTTTTTTTTTGCGTACCTTTCAAACGATTCAACTAGAAACTCACTTCCGAAATGATCTTTAATAAAGGAGAAATTGTTTTCTCGTTATGACTAGAGTTATTATCTTAACAAATATATTGATTTTCTAGCAGTTTAATTTCATTTTATTAAGCTTATGTTGTTTCGTTTTAACTTCTTACACACCTTCAAGTTTGTATTGGGCGGCAATGAATACCGATACAAATTTGTCCCATTTAAAAAACCTACTTCACTTTAAATTTGCATTAGTGCAAAATCTGAAGATGATTATCAAGGTTGGGTTCTTTTCAAGTACGAAGTTACTCCATTTGACCTTAAGTGAAGATAGTATTTTTCCACATTACACATTGTATGGATCCGATTTGGGTTCACTTATGTACTAGCTCAATATGATTGGTATAATATAGTTAGTATGTTAGTTTCTATATTATGTTTTAATATTAAGTTGGTGTATAAGTAGGGTTCAAATGCATATAAGTATTTCCCCTTAACACACCGTTTTGTACCCAAAATGCACAGCAATGTGTTGGAAATATAGATGACAATCGTCGAGTCCTGGGAAATTTTTGTATGATCAGGTCCTGTTGTACAACACACATATTGATACATGGAAGGACCTGGTCCATACAAGAATTTGCGTCTAGTCCTGGGATTTTGAGGTCGTTTAACATAGGGGTGTTCATTCGGTTCAAACCGAACAGAAATTTCAGTTCGGAAATTTCAAAACCGAAAACCGAACCGAAATTGTTCAGTTCGATTTCGGTTTTAACCGAACTTCTTCGGTTCGGTTCGAACCATAGTTTTTTTTGTTTGAATTTTTCATTTTTTTTCGATTTCTTCAATTTTTTATTTTTGAAATTGTATGATTAATTGATAAAAAACAACTTAAATACAAACACTAATATATCATTCATTGGATTCAAATGAATTCTGAACCTTTGACCTTTTAATTTTAAACTTCTAATATTATTTTGAAGCTATTTAATACAAAAAATCGAGTTTAAATGAGGCAACAAAATAAATTATATTATACTTAAAACACGTTGTTAATTTACGAGTTCTTATTAATACAATCAGGAGCGAAACCATTAAAAATATATATAAACCATAAAAAAAATTCAATTTTTTTTATTTAAAAAAGTTCGATTTTCAGTTCGGTTCGGTTAACCGGACCCTGTAATCGAAAACGAACCAAAAAGGAACTTTTTTTTTAAACCGAAAAGCGAACCGAAATTTTTCGGTTCGGTTTGAACCGAACTTCTTAGGTTTGGCCCGGTTCAGTCGCTTAATCGAACCGGTGAACACCCCTAGTTTAACATAAAAGATTCATCAAATATAGACTGCTAAGGCCACAAATATGTAAAATATTATATAGAATTATGGATGGCAGTCCAGTTTTTATGTGAATGGATGTGATTGACGCTTTTTTTTTAACAGAACCATAGACTATATTAAAAGCACAACCAGGTAAAAGGAAATACAACCAATACATGGCTAGACAACCCGAAGACAACGGGAAATATAAATGTCAAGCATAGACATTGACAAATATACATTGATTAACGCGACACTGAAAAAGCACAGGACTATGATCAATAAGGTGTAGAGACCCCTGAACCAATACAGGTCCCCTCAAACCATGCAGACCAGAGTATGGGTGAGTAAAGGAACCGCATTCCAACTAATCTAAAGGAACAAAGAAGGAAAAACGAGAAACATAAAATGATAAAGGACAGCAACCGAGCAAACTCTTGTTTCCAATGTCCGCACTAAAACCCAATAACTCAGAATCAACAATGTATGCCGCATGAAACCGAAAAGCTCAGTAGCCATAGCCGAGTGATTTTGCAGCAGGCAAACACAACCAAACAAAAGGAACATAAACCACACACCACAAGGCAGCGTTGGACAACACCATATTTAACGGACAACACATCAACTAGAAAAATTGATAGTAGATAGGTAGATAAATACATCAAAATGGGAGACTGTGTAGCCTGTCGGAGCCAAAATAATGCACGAAATGCTCACAAATCTCATGCATACCTATACAAATGACTCATGTAGAGCGGCGGGGCTGCTGCGCAACCATCGCCAAAAGGTAAGAGAACCAAACAGGAACACCACCGGCTCCATCGCCTAGGCCACCGCCACTACTAAAACCACCATCCAGGCCACCACCGTTACCAATTCCTCCACCCAAACCGCCTCCACCACCTAACCCATCGTCAGCACCGCCAATGAGACAACCTCCGGAGCCACCACCGTCATCCACACCCCCACCATGACCAAGTCCACCTCCGCCAGTTCCTAGGTCGCCTCAAGGCCCAACCCAACGCCCTCAACCAACCCTCCGCCACCACCCCAACCGTCGCCACCATCCAGCCCGCGACCACCATCCAATTCAGCAAGAAAGCCCCCATCAAGACCACCAACCACAACACAAGCAGAAACCAAATTCATCAAACAAGAACCAAAGAGTGACATCTTCCTCAAGAGTCCTAAAGGCTCCACAGGGAAGAAAAAAACATCACTAGGGAGAAAAAGAGCTCCACGTGAGGAGAGAGAAAGTTTTAGCTGTTGGTTTTGAAATTATAAATTTATTTCTATTATACCTAGTTACGACATGAGTATTACAATGATAGACACTTTTTATCTTTTTTTTTTCTTGTAATATCATTACTATTAGTGAATAAAGCTCATGGGTGCAATAAATTATATTTTTAAATATAAAATTGTTTGATATTTTAATAAAGAATCAATCTGGGTATTTATTAAATTTTTTTATTACATTGTTTTGTAGACTTATTTTATTGGCGGATAGATTAATTTAGTGGTGCATGCGTATCGATGTTCTGTAGTTGTGGTCGGACTTGAACGAGATCGACCGTCCATGCGCGACAGGTTCAAACCTATGAGTGTCTCTATATTTATGAACCATAAGCAAACCACTTCCTGAGCAATGAAAGTTTAATTATTAGTCTGGTTCCTATTTCTGGGAGACCAAACAAATTTGGTTTATCTACTCAATCAATTAGCAACAGAACTAGAGAGAGAATTCTATGCTACAGGGGTTCGTTTATTATTGTTCAAACTAGAAGTTAAAAATAGTATTAAAGCTATTTTACAGAGAAAATAGCCGTAATTTTTCCTAATTAAAATTCTAAATCATGCAATACGCAGATTGTATTTTGTTAAATTAAACTTCAAATTTTATTAATATGTTCGATAACTTGTAAAATAACATAGTCATGAACAATTTAGGTCTAGCAATAGAAGCTGCACCGGCAATAATGATCATTTGTGGACGTCGCAAGTAAACATTGACTCGAAACGTAACTACTTCAGTAAAGAATGGCTCTTTTGCAAGGGTCTTCACATGATCCAGTTATATCTTCTTTGCGTGGATACAAAATATCAGCACTGCAAACATTGCCATAAGGTCTCCCATGCACTAAGCAATCTGCATCAACAAAATAAACCGTGTAAACTACAAGGGATCAAAAAAGTTAAAACAAAAAAAATCCAAAGATTTCGAATTTTACGAAATATACAAGGGTTTTTGGCAACGAACCTCAGTTTGGTTTTCCAAGATGTTATTTGAAAATATGCACTTTTGAAAAATACGTAATTTACCCTTTTTTGTTTGTGAATAGATGCAAAACCCCCTCTGTGTATGACATATGAGGCGGACAGTGCTATATTTTGCAAACCATATGATGTGAAATGCATATTTACAAACCACATGGTCTATTAACGATGTCACATGGGGTAAAATACATATTTATAAACTATATTGGATAAAATACTTATTAACGATACCACAGTAAATTGTCACTGGCTCAATTTCCGATTGTCTGAAAAATTATGAATAAATTCATTTTTCTTTCTTTTTATCCCAACGAGAAAATTGAGTGCATATAATCAATGATCTTAAATTATAAATCTCAATGTGCCACCAAATTTCAAAGTTTTATTTAATGTAATATGTTTTGTTTAATAGCTTTTAACTCTTATATACGACAGCTAGATTTGTCTTTCCTTGACGACTTCTAATCTTCTCAAAATTAGTTAAACAATGACTTCGCCGAACTTGTGCCGGAAAACACGACGCACGCCAATTATCTCGCCCATGTTCCAAATCTATTTATTTTAAAATAATTTATGTTAAGTCTTTTTTATTAAAAAAAAATGAATCATATTTATTTTTAATGCTAAAATCTCTTATCAATAATATAAATAAATATCGATTAGCACATAGTATCATATTATCGAAATATATGGATGTGTAATATCAGTGATAAAAAATTAATAGATATAATACTTTATGTAGTATAATTAACTTTTTTTTCGAGCAACTATTACAACTATTTAGGGTGGGGGCGAAGACTCAACATGAAACCTCCGGGCAGTGGCGGACACAGGGAAACTAGTAAGGAGGGGCAAAAAATTTTAAAATAGGTAAAAACAATTTTAGGGGGAAAAATGTTTTAAGGGGGAGGGGGGCAAATGTTATTTTTGATGGGCAAATTACAATTTTTTTGGGCTAAAATGTAATTTTTTAAAAAAATTAAGGTAACATTTTTTTGCCTCTCATAATTGCGATCTGTACAAGATGGATTACAAGCCATCAAAAATAAAATAAACTATTATATGATGTTTGGTGTAGAGCTTGAACCTTAGATGAATACTTCAAACAGTACGTTCGTTTAATATCATACCCGATGTAAGAGCGACAAGTACGATGAATACAAGAACTGACTTCAAAAGCCCATTCATTATGACTTCAATTTTAGGGATAATTACGTCAATACCCCATCAACTTTGACATAATTACAGAAAATTTCTTCGACTTTGAAAAATTACAGAGACCTCCCCTGCAGAGTAAAACCGTCAAAAATAATTAGCAGAACGCGCGAAATGTCATTTTTGCCATCTTGTTTATATAATATATAATTATCAAATCAACTGATACACCCCCTATACGATATATAATATAAATTTTATCAAAACATTACATATACACCCTTATAGTATAATATACGTTACAATTACACCCCCTATTGTGTCATATTATTTTTATTTATTTTTTTTATTTTTATTTATTTATTTCAAAGAATTATTTATTAAATATTTTAAAACTATAACTAGTTTTCATATTAATGATACAAAACTATTTATATATAAAAATACGTTTAAAATTATCTAATTGTATTATTCTCATAGTATCATATATTTTTTTGATAATTATGATGATAAAAAGATCTTGTTTTCGGCCATGATCTTTAATGACAATTGTATGTTTATAAATTGAATTTAAATGATATGTTTTATGTCATGATCTTTCATGACAATCGATGTTTTATCGAATCGGTTTGCTCGATTTAATGTAAAATTTAGCAAGTTCAGCTGGCTGAAAAACAAATTCGACCGGTTCAGTTTTCATAAATTTTGTTTCGAAGCTCAACCCTAGTTGAACTCATATTTGTGTATTTTCAGAGTCTATATTTTTAGTTCGTTTCTCAAGTTATTAATCATATATTATTTACATTTTAAATCATTTATTGAAAGTACGATGTATATTATCAAGTTTTTACATTTTTTTTACGAACCAATATTTATGACGTCGATTCCAAAAATGGCAATCGAATATTATTTTTTAATTTTACTTTCAAGTTAATTAATTCAAAATATTACAAACTGTCAACTAGCAAAAATTTTAAATGATGTATGTATATATATATATATATATATTTCTTTATTGAATTTTTTATAGTATATATTGATATTTTACAAGATTGAATAAAGATGATAAAAAATTAAAATTATTAGGAAAATAAAAAAATTGTTTGAGTAAGTAATAATTATATTTGAAAAATAAAATATTGATTTTATTACTATCACACCCCCTATGAAATACCATAATTACAAAGACACCCCTCAAAAAATTTAGGTCAAAATAGATATCAAAGTTGACCAGTGGCAATTTGGGGTTTTCATTAAAAATTAGGGTTGGTTTATGTAATGACCGTCAACTTTTTAACGTCATGACTTATCTGTAGTATTTAACCTAACTTGAAGGGATGCTTTTGTTATTTTTCAAACCATATGGGAGGTTTCTGTAATTACGTCAAAGTCAAGAGGGTGTAGATATAATTATCCCTCAATTTTATAATATTTTTTAAGATAATGTTATAGAGATTTAAGGCCAATAATCTCTTTAAATAATATTTTAAACCCCAGTTTCATCAAAGTGATAAATATTGGTAATATGCTCCAAATATAATAATATGAATAAAACCTATTGATTATTTTGAATATATATGATAAAATGATTTCAATTACGGAAAGATTTACTTGCCAAACAATGAAAAATTAAATGTCAATTATACCATATATTATATTTGTTGTAGCATGAAATATAGCACAATTATTGGAGAATACAGAAATAGTCTATTTACTGATTCGTTATGCATGCTCACATTACTTAAAGATTATTTTGAAGCAGAATATAAGAATAGAAGATATGTGGCGGTTGACGAATTCGTAAATCATTATGACGAGCAACAAGAAGAGAACGTCAAAACAATACTTATCAATTGTGAAGAGTGCTAAATAATAATAAATTTTTATTTAGATTTTCAATTGGCATTCTTTACAATTATTTGTATGCATTTATATTATGAAATGAAGAAGAAATATATTGAGTTTGTGATGAATATTGGGGAAACATTTACAGTCAAAAAAATCAGAAAAAATTCAAAAAAAAAAAAACGGATCGGACCGGATCGATCCGAAATCGGATGGAACCGGAACCGGATCCAATCTGGTTCCTTAACGGACCGGACCGATTCCGTGCTTAATGGATCCGGAATCGGACCGGACCGGTCCGATCTATTAAGCAACCCTAACAAAATATATCAGAGGATTTCGTCCGGAAATAAAATGATATAAATTAAATCAGCATAATACACCTTGTTTAGCCAATTGGGTTACAATATTACGTAATCAAATTACTTTTATTCCAAATTACGTAACAAATCAATTTAGTTGTATTGTTTTGCATTGCAGGACAGTTTGGTACAATAGATTAGATGAGAGAAGTGAGTGATGAATTAACAAAAATAATAGTTCATCATATTCTTATAAACGTACCTTACGGTACCTCAATAATTTATATTATTCAAATACAGAATATAGACTAATCCGAGTAGAGATGGCAACGGGGCGGGTTTGGGACGGGTTTGGCCAATCCCAGGACCCGCCCCGCTACACATAAAACCCATACCCGCCCCGCCCCGCTTAGACCCGCCGGGTTCGCGGGTTTACCCGCCCCGCCCCACAAACAATTTTTTTTTTTATAAAAAAAAAATTTGGTAGAAATTAATTTTGAAACACAAAAATTGATTTTTGAGATTGAATTTAATGTTTTCCTCTAGTAAATATATATAATAAGCATCGTAAAACTATCTTTAAACTATCAAATATTTATTATTTAGTTTTTATTCCATTCAAAATGTTCAACTTCTTTACCATAAACACATGAATTTTGATATGAAATTAAACAATAACACATTATTGTACAATCAAAGAAGTGAAATGTATATTCAATATTAATTTTTTTTTAAAAAAAATTAAAAATGCATAGCGGGGCGGGTGCGGTGCGGGTTCGGCCAATCCCAGGACCCGCCCCGCCCCGCTTCCAAACCCGGTTGAAGCGGGTTTGGACCCGCCCCGGCGGGTCGGGTTCAATACGGGTCCGGGTTTGGACCCGCCCCATTGCCATCCCTAAATCCGAGTCGGTTATTTATATGCATTTCATTAACGATTCCATACAAATAAATTTTGCCATTTTAACCAAATGATAAACCGACGATCTAAGGGACAAGATTATTGAAAGTAATACATATTTTTACGTAAATTTTATCCCGAAATTTAATATTTGTTTTTCTATTTTTATTTTTTTTCAAAACTCTATAAAATTTCCCGAGCAAATGGCTCATCCGACAGTGTTCCATTCTAATGATTTATTCTGCAAAAAGAAGCTTGTGTTTGATATTCATTTGCTATCAACACATTGGATTTGAGTCCGCAGAATGAATATTGTGTGCTTTACTGAGTGTTATAACCTTTTAAAACGATGTTTAAAAGTCAAAATAGAATCGATTTCAGATGATGTGTTAGTGTAGTGATGTTTATCGGACCAGATTAATCTAGAATCAAACCAGATTCGATCTACTTTAATCCGATTCAACCAACCGCTCCGATTGAATCCGGTCCTGGAATCATTACATACTATATTAACTTATGATCAATGATATTTATAATTTTCTAAAACTTTTGAGTTTTTTATTATTTAATACTTATCATTTGTACTTCTAAACTTGATAAATAACATATTTAATTTTCGAATACTTTGATATAATAAAAAAATTAACTTGTCTAGGTACACAATAGTTGAAAAAAATTCAATTCCAATTCAGTCACGATCCGTTCAATTCAATTACAAATCCAATCAGAATTACACTCAATCCGATATCCTACATGAGTCATCTGGTTCCATTATCTCATAATCCGGAACCGGTCCGATCATATTCGTTAACATCTCTATGTACCACGGAAAAAAATGAGGTAAAACATGGTAGATAGGGGCGGAGGTAATGGGGGTGCGTGGGCCCTTAAAAAATTTTAAAGATAAAAAAAAATTTAATTTATTTTTTTGTCTTTGACCCTTATTTTTTAAAATTTTTTTTGCCCACCGAAAATTTTTTGATAGCTCCGCTTCTTATGGTAGACCACTTTCAAATTCTCACATATGTTAGGAATGTGCATCTTTGGTTTATCAACTCAATTAGCAATTATGTTTCATGAGTAATAGGCAAGAATTAATAAACTTCAAGAATATTATTTTTTATAAATTAAACTTCGGATATTGTTAATATGTATGCTTGTTCATAGTACATTATCTGGGTCAACAATAGAAGCTACACTGGCAATAATGATCAGTTGAAAATGTCGAAAGTAGACAGTCACCCGAAATGTAATCGCTTGGGCGAAGAATATTGCTAATGCATGTGAATTCGCATGAATTAGCTACCTCTTCAGAGCATTGAGCCACAATATCATACGAGCAAACTCTCCCAAAGAATCTCCCTTGCACTAAGCAAGCTGCATCAACAAAATAAACTGTGTAAACCACATGTGGATCAAATTAAAATAAAAAATCGAAAATATTTTAAATTCTTATGCTTTGGGATGAAATCCTTTCGGATGTGCACTTGGTAAGCCCTTGATCTGACGCAATAGTCTGCATGAGCAGATCTAGTGCGACAGGCTCGACCGAGAAAGTGTTGGTAGGGGGAATCGATATCGTGATCAAATACATCCATCCTCACACCACCAACTTGGCCAACTCATGAGAGACATTACGAGATTGCATGATGGGATGATAGAGTGAGTGGGAAGAGAGAAATAGTTGTATTACACAACTCAAGCAATAGGAAGTGAGCCTTACTTCAATTATTATAAATTTATAATTTATATATATATAAATATAAATATATATATATATATATATATATATATATGTGTGTGTGTGTGTGTAAAGTAATAAGTTTCTTTTTTTTAAAAAAAATGGATTTGAATTACCCACAAATTAATTTTTTTATGAGATTTGATACCTGATGTATGAATTACAAGCACAATGAAAACCAATACGGATTTCAAAGCCATAGTCATCGTAAATTTATTTTTCTGATCTTTGTAAGATAGTATGTTGATAGAAATTCTGCCCAAGATTATCTCTTTAAATAATAATTTTTACTCAGTCTGGTCAAAGTAATCTGGTCAAGAAAATAGAGTCAAATGTGTCAATGCATCTGAAATAAAATTACAGTGATTTATTCAATAATATCAAAATCATATATGGTTACTTAATTGCATCCATGTATTTGATGTTTAACACTCTTTCTTTTGGTCAATGGAATAACTTTTGGGAAAATTACGGGTTGGTACACTTTCGTGAAACATAATCTAATCTAGTCCAGCGAAAAAACATTAGTTGATATAAGTCAATTCTTGGTTGAAATGACAATAATAACCCCATGTGGTTCAGGTGGTCCAAGTGGTCCACGCGGTCCAACCAATCTTTAATAAATTTGTATTCTTAGCCACTAGAAAATGTTTAAAGAACAAATATGCCACAATATACTATTCATCATCGTTTCCATCCTAATATTAACCAAACAGAAACATTACATGAACATGAGATCCTTCAGTTTCTGTAATCTCGAGATGAATCTCGAGAGCATACTTTTGCAAAGGACTCACAGTTTATATAACGTTCGTCTAATTATAATTCAAAACCCGATTTGAAGATCATGTTAAAAATAAATAAAAGGCCCAATATGCTTCCGTATTACAATAAAATTTTAGCTAACTGAAAAATACCATTTTGACCATAACGGCACCGGGTGAGGTGGGTCGCAACTTCCACCAGTCGAAAATTTACTGCATCCAGACTGTTTTACGAATGGCTCCTCACCATCCAACCTCAGCTCACGGGCGAGGTTAGTCTGCCAGTTATCCGACTCCTTCAGAAACCGCACATCACAGCCCTAATTTGTTTCCTACCTTAGGGCGTAAGGTATAATCAAGATATAAAAAAGATTTAAAAAAATCTGGGAGATAGCTGGGCAAAAGCCTTATTTTTTATTCTGGAATACTTATGTAACACCCTTTTTATTTTTAATAATAATGAAAATAATAATAATAGTAATAAAAAAATACTAAGAAAATAATAATAATAATAATCATACAAAAAATAATGATAATGATAATCAAGTCAATAATACTATTAGGAGTTGGTATTGAACTTTGACCATGACAAATGTCATCTTGCATGTAACTTATTTGATCAAATTTGGCCTATAAATACACTCCAAATCCATCACTTTCAGCCATAAATTCGTCCAAAATTCCTTAGAAAAATGGCAAAAAAATGTTAGAATATTAGGCCAAAAATAGGCCAAAATCCATAAAATTAACCAAAAACTCTCCAAAAATTCTGAAACTTTTACCCAACCTTCCTTATCAACCCACAAACAAACTTATGTGGGTGGTGTAGCAAAATCATTAGGTAAAATTGCTAAATAAATTCTGAACCGTGAAGAACGCACAGGAAAATCTGCCCAGAAACATCACTTTGAGGTAGTATGTTCAGACCCGTGTTCTATACGATTATTTCCGTTTTAAGTCTTAGGAGCGAACTTAAACTTGTTTAAAATATGTTATAGTATATATTCACGTCGGCCGTTTTCCCAGAAAGTTGCCGGACGTACAGGTTTCCGGCGACCAAAGTACCCTACTTAATCATTCCGAAAAATCAGAATCTGGGCAAAATCGGCTGCGAAATTTAAAACCGTTTCTGAACAAAATTTGTAGATAGCAGTGAGACGATCATTCCCTGAAAATTACAGCCGCGAGTGACGCCTGAGCGATGGTCACGCGCCGGCAAGGCGGCGCGTGTCATTCACGCGCCTCCACGACTTTGAAGTTTCCGGTTGCCGAACGTTTCTGCACTAATCTTAGGCATTTCTGGAAAGTTTCATGATTTTTCGACTAAGGCTTGAATTATTATGAATTTTTAAAGTTTTATTCAAAATTACCCGGACAAATTTTATACAAAAATGATCTTTAAGAATGTTCACCATGTTTTTGGGTCCCTAATCATTATAAATTACTTATATTATGTTTATAGGAATTTCCTTGACAACCGGGTTCAAAATCAAGTTAATCCAAGTAAAAATCGTAAGCTAGTAAGGTGAGGTGTACTACCGATTTCTTTCAAATTAGCCATTTTGGCATTTGGCCTGGAACTTACATCATTTGTTTATTCATTACCGTACTTTTTATATATGTTGTCATATTGTGCATCGCAACAGTTCATTGATCATATTGTCTACATACATTGTTACATGTTCATCATTATTCTCTTCCTTCGAATGAATAAATGACTATTGGAGCCATGGACAACAGAAATATGTCTGCATATTGTGTCCACTGGACAACGTGGCTTCGGCCCGGAAAGTGAGTCCAATGAACAACGGATGACAGTCCGGGTATATGGTTCATCTGAACAACGCGCACCGTTCTACGGTCCGGAGAATGGTTCACCTTGGCTCATAAATGAATGAATGTACGAATCATATCTGAATATGTGGGGAAAAGTGCTACACCTAACTGTCGGGTGGGAGCCACCTCTTTAGCCCACAATATTCATCCTAACATCTTTAATCATTATGGTTCATTGATAATTTCCTTAAAATGCAGTGATATTTCTTTATTACATTACATGTCATATTGTTACATTGCATCATTGATAAGTACAAAATACTAAACATTATTGTTCCCTCACTAAGTCCTTAAAGACTTAACCTCTGTTTTTCTTGTTATTTTGTGAGTTCCAGATACAGGAGAACCGGAGGCAGAACAGGAAGAAAATTAGAAAAAAAAATGATGAACATTTTGGGTTACCAGTAATTAGTACTTTATATTTTGTTGTAGTGTCGAACCTTTTTCTTAGGAGTTGTTTTGAATTGTACTTGTTAAAAAAGTTTATTTAAACGCTTCCGCTATTGTTAAGTAACATATTTACTATGCATAAGTAAATCCTAAAAAATATATATTTATATATATTTATGAATAGATTGTGGTACCAGATAAGGGATAAATTTATATATCCCGAGTCGGGTCTCACAAAGGTGGCTTCAGAGCCAGGTTTACATGGATCTAGGCACTAAAGTACATTATTTACATTTTTATGTTATATAACTTGTTTTTGACTTGTTTCACAGATGACTGCCCCGTATCACCCACCTGCAATGAATTTGGAAAACGAGATTACCTTTTTACAAAATGAAGTAACTGACTTGCGCAAAGAAATAGGGGTATTAACTGAAAGAAACAAGGCTGGAGAGCGTGAGTTGGGTCGGGTCTTGGAGGAAAGGGATAGACTAAGGTTCTATTTGATTGATATCCAGGAGTTCTATGATAGTCGGCTGAGGAGTTTGTTGAGTGGGTTACCTGCAGACTTGATACATACCACTATAGTTTCTGGTCGATATATGTTAGATGATGCTTTTCAGGCTCCGCAGGAAAATTTCATACTCACTCCTATGTTTGAGGTAGGGGAGTCGAGTGCTCCAACCTGTCGTCGCACTGCACGTATGTCCGTCACAAAAATAGACCCTACTAGGGATCCACTTAGATGGAATCAGTACGCAGATCCCCTGTTTCCTAATACAGTATATTCCTTTGACCCACTGATGGAGTATACTGATGACATGCTTCTTGATGAGTTTGAGTTAGCCCCGGGGATGGAGTTGGGAGAGTCTGCACTGAGTGGTGACATAGCAGTACCAGTGACCACCACTACCACAGTATCACCATCGACCTTGACAGCCAAGATAGGGACCCAGGTAGAAAAGGAATCAGAACCATCCGAGTGCACGCCATCAGAGTCTGAGGAAGAATTGCGTTTTACTACACCACAGAGATCACATTCACAGCACCATGTTGTCATGCTGTCCGATGATGAGGATTAGGATAGCATCATCTATCACCATATCGCCTCATTAAGAACCAAGTAGTTTAAATCGCCCTTTTTGGATAGGCTGACGATTATTTTGTTGGCATCATCATTCTTTTGTGTTTATTTTGTCTTTTGTAAATGATGATGTACTAACTAGTAGCTGATATTAAATGATTAACGTAAAAAAAAAAAAAAATTAATTATATATATATGTAAAAATGTATGATGAATATGAAAAATTATGCATATCAATAAAATATGCAATTTTGTGTATATTCAGTGGCATTTTATTTTGTCAGTGGCATTTTACTTATGTTGTCTCGTAATTTATATATCATAACTATGTGATAGGATGTCATCTTCACATGATAAATCTAGCACGGGAAATCACAATAATGAAAGGAATTCTCCTGAGGAAGTACGGAACCCAAGAGAAAACGACGCGCAAGAAGAACAACATCCTCGACAAGAGCTACCCAACAGGAATACGATGGAACTTTTACTACAGTTCATGCAATTCTGTCAGCAAAATCCACCACGAAATATTACGAGGAATGAGGAACCTTTAGACCGAGCACTGGAGCGATTTCTAAAGTTCCATCCACCTAAATTCCATGGAACCCCGAATGCTCATCATGCAGAGGAATGGCTGCTCAAAATTGAGAGAATTTTCACTGTTCTCAACTATTCAGATGAACATAAGGTCAGTTTCGCTGTCTATCAATTTGAAGATGCAGCTCATCATTGGTGGAGAGTCATAGATCACCAATGGAGGAGAAATCAAACCCCGAGAACATGGGAAAATTTCGTTCGTACATTCGAGGAAAAATATGTTACGCAAGTGATACTGAATACCCGTGAACGGGAATTCATGGATTTGGTGCAAGGAAACCGTACAGTAGCAGAGTACGAGGCAGAATTTCATCGACTAATTCACTATGCTCCACATTATATGGATGATGAACTAAGAAAAACTAAAAAGTTCATCCAGGGATTAAATCTTGACATTCGTTGGGCCACATTGTCCACTGAATCCACTAATTATGTTTCTGCAGTCAATCAAGCACTACGGGTTGAATCTGACATCAAATCATTGACCCAGAAAGAACAGAGGGATAAGAGGCCCTATAACCCCAATTTGGCTGAGATAAGCAACAAGAAGAGAAATTTTGGAAAAGAAAAGATTGGAGGACAAGTTGGACAGAAACCACAAAGAGATCCAGGAAACAATTACACTCAGAAGTGTAGTTATTGCAAACTTCCCAATCACAACGAAGCTAGTTGCTGGAGAAAGAATGGAAAATGCTTGATCTGTGGAAGTGAACAACATCGTATCCAAGATTGCCCGAAAAGAACTCAAAAGACCCCTCCGCCGCAAAAACCTAAAATTCCAGCAAGAGCGTATGCCCTAATGGGAAATAAAGAAGTTGACCCCACTGCAGTGGTTGAAGGTACCATTACTTTACTTTCAAAAGTAGGAAAAGTTTTGTTTGACCCTGGAGCTACACACTCCTTTGTTTCTCCTACTTTTATCTGTGATTTATATCTGCCCTCAGAACAATTACCCTATCATCTTGAGATTAGATTGCCGATAGGGATTAAGGTAATCACTGATACTGTCTATAAGAATTGCCCACTAAAGTTTCATAATCGAGAACATTTAGCAGACTTGATCGAACTACATATACATGATTATGATATAATATTGGGCATGGACTGGTTGTTCAAACATCAAGCCCATGTAAATTGTTATACAAAGGAATTAACTCTTCCAGACGTCACTACACCAATCATCGAAGGTCCCAAAAAGCATACAGGACCAATGGAAATCGTATCTACATTAGAGATGAGGACAAATACAAGATATGGAGAACTAGGATCTCTGGCATATCGGATCAACAAACCCAATGATCAAGTCAAGATTATAGAAATTCCTGTTGTCCGAGAATTTCAAGAAGTCTTTCCAGAAGAAATTACCTCTCTGCCCCCTCATAGGGAAATTGAATTCTCGATTGAACTAACTCCTGGAGCCTTACCAAAATCAAAGACTCCATACAGAATGGGACCAGCTGAGTTAAAAGAACTAAAGACACAGCTGCAGGAATTAATCGAAAAGGGTTACATTCGACCTAGCACATCACCCTGGGGAGCTCCGGTACTTTTTGTCAAAAAGAAAGATGGCACTTTGAGAATGTGCATCGATTATCGTGAACTTAACAATCTTACTGTCAAGAACAAGTACCCACTACCTCGAATCGATGAATTGTTTGATGCTTTACAAGGATCTGTAGTGTATTCCAAGATGGATCTCCGACAAGGGTATTACCAATTGAGAATCAGGGAACATGACATTCCGAAAACGGCCTTTAATACTCGTTATGGGCACTACGAGTTTGTAGTAATGCCGTTCGGCCTGACTAATGCCCCAGCAGCATTCATGGACATGATGAATCGGATATTTCAACCATTTCTAGATAAATTCGTTGTAATCTTCATTGATGATATTCTGGTCTACTCAAAAACTCGGGAGGAACACGTACATCACTTGCGACTTGTCCTTCAGACTCTAAAAGAACATCAACTTTTTGCTAAATTTAGCAAGTGCGAATTTTGGTTAGAGAATGTGACATTTTTAGGACACGTCATTTCGGGAAAAGGACTTGAAGTGGATCCAACAAAGATAGAAGCTATCACCCAATGGAAACAACCGAAGAACATCACAGATGTACGTAGTTTTCTTGGATTAGCGGGATATTATCGAAGATTTATCAAGAATTTCTCTAAAATTGCTGCTCCATTGTCTCATTTAACCCGCAAAGACCATCCATTTATATGGAATGAGGAATGCGAGAAAAGTTTCCAACAGTTGAAGGAACTGCTGACACAGGCTCCAATTCTTACATTACCCGATGGAATAGACGGATATGTAGTCTATACCGATGCATCCAATGAGGGCCTCGGATGTGTGTTAATGCAAAAGGGCAAGGTCATCGCCTATGCATCTCGGAAATTAAAAAGTCATGAGCTTAATTATCCCACACATGATCTAGAATTGGGAGCTATAGTATTTGCTTTAGCCAAATGGAGACACTATCTGTACGGAGCAACTTTCGACATCTTTACCGACCACCAGAGCTTGAAATACTTGTTTACTCAAAAAGAGCTCAATATGAGACAACGAAGATGGATGGAATTTCTGGAAGATTATGATTGTTCCATACTCTACCATCCAGGAAAAGCCAATATGGTGGCAGATGCATTAAGCCGAAAAATTGGTCTCGCTCATGTGGATGTTAAGAAGACTAGCATCATACCTAAGGAAAAGTTGCAGATTCGGTCTCATGGTTGCTTGGCAGGATTGAAGATCGAACCGGAATTTTATTCACGCTTAAAGACAAATCAAGATTTGGATCCTGATATTATAAAGATAAGAACATCAAAAGAAAACAAAGCCGATTTTACTACGAACTCTGTCGAAATATTGCTCTATAGAAACCGTATCTGTGTTCCTAACTCCATGAAGAAAGAAATCTTGGAAGAAGCTCATAAATCGCGATTCACCAATCATCCCGGAGGTTCCAAAATGTATAAGGATTTGAAAGAATATTTCTGGTGGAATGGAATGAAGCGAGATGTCGCTGATTTTGTAAAGCACTGCCTCTCATGCCAAATGATAAAAGCCGAGCACCAAAGACCATCCGGACTTCTACAACCTTTACCCATACCAGAATGGAAATGGGATCAGGTCACCATGGACTTTGTAATTGGACTCCCAACACTACGAGGAGGTCATGATGGCATATGGGTGGTAGTAGATCGTCTCACCAAGTCAGCTCATTTTATACCTATCAGTCAAAATTATGGCGTGGAAAAACTCGCAGAACTCTACCAAAAGGAGATCATCCGGCTACATGGAATCCCTACTACCATCGTCTCAGACCGAGATCCAAAATTTACATCTAGATTATGGAAAAAACTACAGGAATGTCTCGGGACAAAGCTAAGTTTTAGCACGGCTGCTCACCCCCAGACTGACGGTCAGTCTGAGCGTACTATTCAAATTTTAGAAGACATGCTTCGTGCGTGCGTGCTAGATTCTGGATCAAATTGGGAGAAGCATTTACCACTCGTGGAGTTCGCCTATAATAACAGTTATCAAGCCACTATTCAAATGGCTCCATATGAGGCATTATATGGGAGGAAATGTCGCTCTCCTCTCAATTGGGATGTGGAGGAATGGCGAAGCACTACAGATGGAAAGAACCGAGCAATACCGCCAGACATCATACAAGAGGCCATTGATAAAGTGCATATCATTAAGCAAAGGATTCAAACAGCTCAAAGTCGGCAGAAGAGTTATGCGGATAAAAGACGAAAATTTTTGGAATTTGATGAAGGAGACCATGTGTTCCTGAAAGTATCGCCAAGAAAAGGAATCAGGAGGGCTGGGAAGAAAGGTAAGCTGCAACCACGATTCCTAGGACCATTTGAGATAATTGAACGAATAGGTCCTGTAGCTTATCGAATAGCACTACCAGAAACTGTCATTGGAATACACAACGTCTTCCATGTGTCACAATTACGGAAATGTCACATGGACGAGAAACAAGTGGTCGACTCCAATCAATTAACATTAGAACCAGATCTCTCGTACGAAGAACGACCTATTCATATCCTTGATCAGAAAATCAATGAACTCCGTTCCGGACCCATCCAATTGGTAAAGGTACTCTGGAGGAACCAAAGCATCGAAGAAGCTACATGGGAAAAAGAAGAAGATATTAGACATCAGTATCCCGAACTCTTCCAATGAAAACATTTGAATCTGGGGACAGATTCTTTTAAGGAGGGGAGATTGTAACACCCTTTTTATTTTTAATAATAATGAAAATAATAATAATAGTAATAAAAAAATACTAAGAAAATAATAATAATAATAATAATCATACAAAAAATAATGATAATGATAATCAAGTCAATAATACTATTAGGAGTTGGTATTGAACTTTGACCATGACAAATGTCATCTTGCATGTAACTTATTTGATCAAATTTGGCCTATAAATACACTCCAAATCCATCACTTTCAGCCATAAATTTGTCCAAAATTCCATAGAAAAATGGCAAAAAAATGTTAGAATATTAGGCCAAAAATAGGCCAAAATCCATAAAATTAACCAAAAACTCTCCAAAAATTCTGAAACTTTTACCCAACCTTCCTTATCAACCCACAAACAAACTTATGTGGGTGGTGTAGCAAAATCATTAGGTAAAATTGCTAAATAAATTCTGAACCGTGAAGAACGCACAGGAAAATCTGCCCAGAAACATCACTTTGAGGTAGTATGTTCAGACCCGTGTTCTATACGATTATTTTCGTTTTAAGTCTTAGGAGCGAACTTAAACTTGTTTAAAATATGTTATAGTATATATTCACGTCGGCCGTTTGCCCAGAAAGTTGCCGGACGTACAGGTTTCCGGCGACCAAAGTACCCTACTTAATCATTCCGAAAAATCAGAATCTGGGCAAAATCGGCTGCGAAATTTAAAACCGTTTCTGAACAAAAGTTGTAGATAGCAGTGAGACGATCATTCCCTGAAAATTACAGCCGCGCGTGACGCCTGAGCGATGGTCACGCGCCGGCAAGGCGGCGCGTGTCATTCACGCGCCTCCACGACTTTGAAGTTTCCGGTTGCCGAACGTTTCTGCACTAATCTTAGGCATTTCTGGAAAGTTTCATGATTTTTCGACTAAGGCTTGAATTATTATGAATTTTTAAAGTTTTATTCAAAATTACCCGGACAAATTTTATACAAAAATGATCTTTAAGAATGTTCACCATGTTTTTGGGTCCCTAATCATTATAAATTACTTATATTATGTTTATAGGAATTTCCTTGACAACCGGGTTCAAAATCAAGTTAATCCAAGTAAAAATCGTAAGCTAGTAAGGTGAGGTGTACTACCGATTTCTTTCAAATTAGCCATTTTGGCATTTGGCCTGGAACTTACATCATTTGTTTATTCATTACCGTACTTTTTATATATGTTGTCATATTGTGCATCGCAACAGTTCATTGATCATATTGTCTACATACATTGTTACATGTTCATCATTATTCTCTTCCTTCGAATGAATAAATGACTATTGGAGCCATGGACAACAGAAATATGTCTGCATATTGTGTCCACTGGACAACGTGGCTTCGGCCCGGAAAGTGAGTCCAATGAACAACGGATGACAGTCCGGGTATATGGTTCATCTGAACAACGTGCACCGTTCTACGGTCCGGAGAATGGTTCACCTTGGCTCATAAATGAATGAATGTACGAATCATATCTGAATATGTGGGGAAAAGTGCTACACCTAACTGTCGGGTGGGAGCCACCTCTTTAGCCCACAATATTCATCCTAACATCTTTAATCATTATGGTTCATTGATAATTTCCTTAAAATGCAGTGATATTTCTTTATTACATTACATGTCATATTGTTACATTGCATCATTGATAAGTACAAAATACTAAACATTATTGTTCCCTCACTAAGTCCTTAAAGACTTAACCTCTGTTTTTCTTGTTATTTTGTGAGTTCCAGATACAGGAGAACCGGAGGCAGAACAGGAAGAAAATTAGAAAAAAAAATGATGAACATTTTGGGCTTACCAGTAATTAGTACTTTATATTTTGTTGTAGTGTCGAACCTTTTTCTTAGGAGTTGTTTTGAATTGTACTTGTTAAAAAAGTTTATTTAAACGCTTCCGCTATTGTTAAGTAACATATTTACTATGCATAAGTAAATCCTAAAAAATATATATTTATATATATTTATGAATAGATTGTGGTACCAGATAAGGGATAAATTTATATATCCCGAGTCGGGTCTCACAACTTATAACATCTATTACATTAAAACGTCTCCTTTTGGGAGGAGACGGACTTGTTTAGCCTCTCATATAGATGAGGCTTGACTCAAGAACACATAAACTTGCAACAAACAGAACAATATTACAGACACTTATGAAATAAAAGAAAGAAAAGAAATATTACCAAGCTAAGAAAGCTGAAGATTACAAAGCTTGGAGACTACAATATTTATTTTCAGAAAACTATGAAGAATTTTCGATGTCCTTAGCTTCCTGAATGAGTGCCTTTATATAGGCATGAATCCGAACTTCAAATGCGGATTCCAAATCTTGATAATTGTTGAGTGCGCCTGTGAGTGCGCCTTAACTTTCACGTGGTCTGGCATCTTTGTCTGATTGTGCCAACTTTTCTCGTGAGTGGTCCATTATTTTTTGTAAGTGCGTTGAACAGTATCCGCACTAACTTCTAATGGTCCACCTCTTTTCCTTTGTCGGGGAATCTTTACATTAGTGGTTTTTGTGGTCCCCGGGCTTTAGGAAAACGGGCTCTCTTGTCAGCAGGTCTTTTGTCTTTTCCTGCCTCTGATCTATCGGGTTTGGATCGGAATCCTTTCCAGAACTCTGGTTCTTTCTGCTCCGGGCATGCTTGGCAGATATGATCAATCCATCGGCCAATGTGTGCCATGTTGCAAAATTTTCGGTAAGTCTCCTTTCCTGCCGGAATCTTGTTCTCCCAAAGAATTCTTCTGTTTGTTTCAAAGAGTTCTTCGGCAAATCTCGTGGAGGTTCCTGTCATGGAATTCAGCAAGAAAGTTTCGTTGGCTGAATTCTGAAAGAACTTGAATGTGTATTTGACTTTGTCCATTTCTGTTAGACAAACCCAAAGACACCATGCTCGTCTGGTTGAAACTTCATCATCTGTGATAGTTCCAGCCAAAATTGGAATTCCTTCTGGTAGCGCCATTTTTATATTTTTCAGGGCGTTTCCATCTGGTCTTCTCAGCTTGATAAAATGAAAAGCTTCAATGAAGCCTTTCTTCGCCGGTTCTGGAGCAGCACTGAAAAAATACAACTCCAAGATATCGCCTATGGCCAAATGTGGATTATTGGCCCAAGTCTCGTATACAGATTCTCTGATCCATTTTGCTAATTTCGAAATTTCAGAGAAGGATGGTGCCACAGTATAAACCGAAGCCAGAGCTCCGAAATTATACCATTCCTGAACATCGTTTGGATGACTGCATGGTTTCATCCAAACTCTCGGATATTTTTCGGAGATATCAACTCTTGATTTTTCTGGGTTGATACCTCGCATGGTAATTAGTTTCTCCCAAGTGCGCTGGTAATCCTTCATAGGTGAAGAAACTAAATCATCATTAGTTTGAACCTTAGACTTGCCAGTCATTGGCCTAAGATTCAACTCTCCCTCTTTTACCCCAGAGGTGCTGGGTTGACTTGAAGGTTCAGGTTGTGATGACACCTGACCTTCAACATTCGCTTCAGCTTGTACATCCTCAAGGAATGCATCATCTGAAGTACTCGTGACAGGGGTACTTGAATCCCTTGCCTCCGGGTTAGATGAGCCCCATTCTCTAAACACTTCTTTTTGCACCGCTGAAGGTGCTGCCTGAAGGATAGACCCTTTCAAGACTTCAAACAAACGTTCGTGGTCCCGAAAGCATGCTCGTATATGATCAGTAACAAGTTCATGATCTGCTCGTTGAAGTCTTCCTGCGACCTCTGCATTGAGACAAAGAGTCCCAAAATCTCGTTCCAGGATCTCCAGGTTGTCCCTGAGATTCCTAACTCGTTTGAGGGTATCGCTAGCAATGTGTCCCTCCATCTCGTGTTAAGAAATATGCAAGAATATTTTTATCAGATTTCACAATGACAATATCATAATCATAATATTGACATTCAGCTTGTCATCTTAAAAGTCTAGCCTTTTCTAGTTTTGATTCAATCTTTTTTTTTCAGAAAAGACTTAACACTAGTATTATCTATTTTTAAGATAAATTTCTTTGCAAGTAAAAATAATGGCCATTTTTTAAAAGCCTTTCGAACAGCAAAGAACTCCTTCTCGTTGATGTGCCATCTGATAACTTCATTGTTATCAAATAGCCCACTGCAATATCTGCATGGCACTTCTCCTTCTGGTGTAATTTTCATGAGAACTGCAGCCCACCAATGATCACTGGCATCTGTGTATAATACCAGTTCATCCTCTTCGTTTGGTATTGCGAGCTTTGGTAGTTGCCTGCAAACCTCCTTTAACTGTTTAACAGCTTGCCTGTGATCTTCATTCCACTCAAACTTAACATCATTTTTGAGTAGTGGACTGAACACCTTCTTGTGGTTTGCTAGATTGTTGATAAACATCCCAGCAAAATTAACAACTCCTAAAAAACTCTGAAGTTGTTTTAAATCCTTGAGGTCATCTGGATATCCTTGTACTTTTTCAACAATATGATTCTGCAGGATGATTCCAGATTCGTCGATCTCGATTCCAAGGAACTCGATCTGTTTTGTAGCAATCACTGTTTCTTTTCGGAAAGCACTAATCATTCCTTGTAACAAACGTCTGAAAAGATTTCCAGATGTTTAAGATGTTCTTTCTTGTTTTTTGACGCTATGAGGATGACGTCAATGTACACGAACATGAAGCTGAAGTAATCCTTGAAAAGATTATACATCTTCCTCTGATATATCTGAGGAGCATTTGCTAATCCCATTGGCATGACATTCCAGATATAATGTCCTTGTGGTGTGGAGAATGCTGTGAACTCTGCTTGCTTCCTCCATTTTAATCTGGTAGAACCCAGACTTGCAATCGAATTTAGAAAACACTTTGGCATTCTTGATGCTATTTACCAAATGTTCTCTGCTTGGGATAAAATATCCATCGAACTCCAAGATTTCGTTGATCCCTTTATAGTTGATCACCAATCTAGGCTTTCCTCGTTTAATTTCTCCATGATTTCGTACAAGAAATCCTGGGTTGCTGTATGGAGAAATACCTGCGGAGATTAACTTAAGGTCAAGATGCTCCTTAAGTATGATCTGCATATCCTTTCGATCTTCCTGATTCATGGGGATCGGCCTGTACCTAACAAATTCATTTTCTTTTCCAGTTTTAACCTTCAAAGTAGCTCTGAGCTCATTTTTGATCCACCATGTCAGTGGATCCTCGTTGTAGTTCCTACGAATCTTCATTTTTACATCCTCTAGAGTGATTCGCTCTTCGAGGGTAGATTCAGGTTGTGGAACTTCTTCTCGTAAAGCATTTTTCAGTAGCAACAGGGTTTCTGGAGTTACTCTTTCCTCATCATGCTCTCTGAAAGACATGTTATTAACCCAGTTAAAAGTTTGAGAATCCTTTTCACTATGACCTTGTTGTCGGAACTGAAGAATTGCTTCTCCAAATTTTCGCTGATCTTTCATCTTTGGGTGTCGAAGTTTTCCTTCATCACCACGCTTGTTGCGAAAACGAATAGGGAATTTTCTGTGAAACGCCTCCCGTCGTCTCTGCACCATAATCTTATGATCACAAAGGATTGTGAAAATAAGTCTCCTGGTCTCGTTCTCCTGTGTGAACCGCTAGAATGTCTGTAGGAAATCGTTTCCTAATATCATATCAGCTCCGGTGTCATGGAAATAAATAGGTGGAGTTTTGACCTTGTACTATGGGGTACCGCCGGCTCCGCCGATAATTATTTCAGCTCCGCGGACTCCTTCATTAAGAATAAGGATCCGTTTGGAAAAGTCTCTTCCAGCAATGGCTGGTAATTTCTCACCAACGTCTTTGGGGAAGATTTCTCGCCTGGAAGTGCATATTCCAGCTCCCGAGTCAATGTAGGCTGCAAAATATTCTGCCCGGTACTTCTGATATAACATCCCAACGGAGATGTATATTGAGAATGGACTGGTGGTCATCGAATTTGGTATCTGTTTCCGTCGACCGTGAATTCCATTCCATCTTGCAATCTTTCCCAAGGTTTATGTTCCTCAAGAAATTCAATCCCTAGAATAAGTTGTTCTGGGATCCGTCCAGCAATTCCTTCAATTGTGAGATCAATTTTGCCAATTTGAAAGTTTCCATGAAACTTGCCAACTGTAGGTTGTTGCAAATAATATATGACATCGCAGGGGAAGATATTGTTCTTTCTCAGAGATGTCAAACACTATCTGCACTTCTCTCCAGCCTTCTGGGCATTTCAGTTTTCCTATTGTTTGGAATACATCAGGAACTTTCTGAATTCTGCTTGAGGCTGCCTTCTGTTTTTCCCTTGGATAGTTGCTGATTAACCTATCCTGTTGGAAAGACATTCTTCTTGGCTTGATCATGAGGCTCCTGTTTCTGTTCAGAACAGGCTGATCTTGTATTCTCATGTCGATCTCTCCTATTGTCGGAGTATCAATGATGTCCGGCAATACTGCTTTGGCGAAGTCTTCGAAGATTCTGGGGACTTCGATGAATTTCTTTCTCAAGAATACCTCGGAGTGATGAGTATTCGAGAGTGCGTATGATACTTTGTAGGTGATCGAGTAAGGCCTGTTCCCTTATTTCATCAAATCTTCTCTTTTAAAATCTTGATGAAGGGTGAGAACTTTGTTGAAGTCTCGATCTCCTAAATTGTATGCAATCCTTGGATATATGTTGAAGGCCATCTTTCCTGCATACAGATTTCCTGCCACAGCTCCCAAACAAGAATTTTGAGGTTCGGGATTCTCTTGTCAAAGATCGCCAGGTTGAGGGGCGAATCAATGCCTTCCTTGAAAGTTGCCTTGATGATTACTTTAATGGCTCCAATATGAATCCATGAGAGCGTGTTAGCAACTTCTCTTTTGACCTTGTTCTTAATCTCCTGGATTTCTCTGTAGGGGATTAATTGCATCTCAATTTGGTTTCCCGTGAATTCCATTGGGATCACAAATTCACTTGTTGTCACCCTATGGATTATCTGATGCTTCCTGCTACGAAGACCAATCATATCCATGGCTTTTTCCATTGCTCCAATTGTAAATTCATCATACATCTGAAGTTTTGGTTCTTCTTTCATGATTCTCATAAGGGTTTTATGAGAAACAGTAGTATGCGAGAAAAACCCCGACGGCTCTTCTCTAATCATGTGCTGAAGGAAATCTCCTTCACTCTGATTCTGAGCTAGATTCACCTCCATCCTCAGAATAGATCTCTTCTTCGTAGATGCTTTCATCCGAGGGAATATCCTCAAATTGATACACCTGCACCAAATCCTGAAAATAGACAGCATCCTCAAATTCCTTGGTATGCTCGAACTGTCTTACTCCTCGGCTTTGGTTTTTTGGACAATCTGTAGAGATATGTCCTCTTGCTCAGCATGTCCAGTAATTACAATCTCTAAAACTCTCATTTGCACGAGTAGGTGTGCGTCTGAAAGTTTTCTTTGATGGTGTTCGGCTAGAACTGGCTTGATTAGAACCTGTCGACGAGATTCTACTTCTTGTTGGTCCTGATCTTTGCCCCGATCTGTAGCTTCGGGCTTTCTGTTTTGACCAGACCCTTCTAGGTCTCCATGAAGACTTACTTCTTCTTGAACTACCTCCTCGGGCATATGGATGACTTCTGTGCTTCTTCATCTTTCGTCTTTGTGGGTAGTTCCCAATGATCGTAGGGATATCATTTGTCGTACAACAAAGAGGAGCCATTTTGTTGATTCCTCTGAGTTTTTTGAAATTCTTTTGGAGTTTTGCTTGATAGCACCACTCCGCAAGCTTGACTTTAAGAAATGACATTCTCCTGGCCACCGTCTCGATTGCATGCGGTGTATACTCCTGGATTAGCATTTCTCTCCATGGCCTCGTAATTTTGGCAAAGAACAACTCTACCGCATCCTTTTCCGCTATCTTCGACTTCCATCGATACTCTGTAAAGAGTTTGATGTATTCGTCCACATAGCAGATGTCATGTAGTTCCAGGCTAATTAGAGCTTGTCTGTATTTCTTAGCCTTTTCTTCCTCCATTCCTTCGAAGTAGCTTATTCCGAGGAAACAGATTTTGAAGAATCTCGCCATCTTGTCCACGATCTCTTTCAGGGACTCTCCGGCTAAAACTTCTTCCTTGGTTCCTGGGTCTCCTAGATCCCAGGCAATCTTGACTGATCCTTCCAGACTCATTTTTAGAAGTAAAATGAATCCTTCTTTGCTTAAGTCAAGTGTCCCTGCTGCTATTCTCATTGTTGAAGCCCATTCATCAATAAGAATTTCTCTGTTTTTAAAATCCAAGATATCCATGTTGAGCATAAGTCCATATGGATGGATTGGATCTAGCTGCGATTTCCCGTAGGGTGTCTGATGAATATCTGGCCTTCAGGAACGGTTCCTTGTGCCAACAGGGGGATCCAAAGTTGCTGAGGTGAAATCGTCCCTATGTGGCATGCTGTGATCTCCTTCGGGTGGATTGTGTTACCCGAAGCTCTCTTGTGGTGGAGGTCTTTGTACAAGCTCTCATGTCTTGATTTCTACGAGATTTAATCCCGCAAATGAATCAGCAAGATCATGAAGATCTTCCAGGTTGATTCTTTCCATTACTTTGTGGGATGTAATGGTTCTCCTCGTAGGACTGCAATCATTTTTTCAGTCTCCGTCAAAGGCCTCCGGACCTCTTCTGCTTTCCCTTTTTGGTGTAAAAGGGGTTCTGTTCCGTAAGATGGTGGCAACCATCCTCCGTTCCTTCTTCCTGTCAGACTTGGCCTTGACTCCAATTCCTTTACTCGGGATTGAACATCTTGAAGGTTTTCAAGAATCTCCTTCTGATGTTTAATCATAATCTCCATCTGAGTCTGTATCTGATGGATCTGGGCAGGGACATGGTATTGAAGGTAACCATAGCGCTGCACTGTCTTCTGGATTTCTCTAAGATCTTGGGATATCTTAGAAGAATCTGGCTCGATTTCTCGAAAGGTTGGTTCTCCCATCCTAATCATCCGGTCCAGACCCTGTTGGATCATTGGTGGCTGGAACCACATCTTCATGTTCAGGATGAACGTCCTCCTGAAGTTCAACTAACTCGAACTGTAGTTTGAGGTTCACTTGATGGAGCCTCTTAGCCATCCTTTCGAGTTTCTTGTAATGATTTATTCCGGGTGTATCTAATAAACCTGTTCCTCGTAAAAGTTTCCACTTATGGCTGAAACGTTGAGCTTCTGCCATATGCTTCTGGTTTAGTTTTTCCAATTTCTGGAAATACCACCTGTAAGAATGACACTTCGAACATTCGTTTGGGTCCATAATTTTCTTGAATCGTCTCCTCCGTATAGGTTACAAATTAATATTCAATATATTATCATAGTATTTCCAGAATAAACATAGGCTCTGATACCATTTTCTGCCAAGGATCGCAAAAAACAGGGACTTGTAAAAAGACGAAGTTAAATGTTGCTTTTTCTAAATATAAGGATATAAAAGATAATTAAATATTATATATGGACTTCTTTGTAATTTACACAAAAGCTTGAAGGATAGAATGCAATATATCAAACAATTGAGGGTAAAAGAGTCATCATAAAACACCCAATTGATTTGAAAATTTGAAAAGTGGACCTATTTCAACAAAATTGTTTTCAATTTGGCTTTTTATGCACTAAGATTTTTTCCCAAGACTTAAGTAGATTTTGTGTCACCAAAGTGGACTTCCATGTAATTTCCCCATAACTTTTATTCACAAATTAATTTAATAACATAATCTGGTCACATTATCACAGTAATGTATATTAATGTATAGAAATATCAACTAAACCGAGTTGATTATTTATATATATTGCATATATTGCATCAATTAAATCAAATTCGTACACCAAGTTTTGCCAATTGTAAAGATTGCTTTTATATATATATATATATATATATATATATATATATATATATATATATACCTGACAATCTAAAATATTACTATCACACTTGTCACCTATATGTCAATGACTTTTATTCCGAAATTACATTTGATTGTCTGGTTTCGGTCCTGCTCAGCTTGCATTCCGCTTCTGACTGTTTTTTCGGCTTTGTCTTTTGGTTTCTCTCTATCTTTGGACTGTGGTGTTGCTTGGCCCATTGTTTGGTGCCCGCCGATGGTTCTAGCCACTGAGATCTTGTCCCTTTTGGGTGTTTCCACCTGTTGTGGTTGCCGCTGTCTCCCGCCTCCCTGTTTTCGCGGCTTCAGCTTTGCCGGCTACTGTTGTTTGCGACGCGAGTTTGCTTCATAGGCGCTTGGTTGCTTCCCCTTGTCTATTCGTGAGCTTTCTCCACTTTCTGTGCTCCTATATATCTATATATTGTATAGTCATATTTCCTGTTGTGGTGACATATTTAGGGCTATATGGTTCGATTTTTTGTGTTGTGGGTGGTTGTTATTTTGTTCTGTTTCACTAACGGGCCAATACTTGGCTATACATGCCAAGCTTTTTAGGTTTCGTATGCCATCCATTGATGTCCTTTGGTCGACGGGTTTCACATGTGATTTGGATACGAGAGCTTGCTCTTTTGTTGTCTTTTATCAATAATGTCTCTCGCCTATCCTTATTTGTTCCTTCAGATGTTTTGGAAGGCAGTTCTTTCGTCCGACCACACTGTGGGATGCGTGATTTGAGGGGACCTGGTTTGACTCGTGTGGATGGGTCAGGTTCTTCTATTTCTAATTTGACACACTCTATCATTACACCTTCTTGTACGCCTATTAATCAGTGTCTTAGCTCTTGTAAAAGATTAACATATGTATTTGTTGTTGTCTTCCGTTTGTTTAGTCATGTCTAATGGCTTTTGGTCGATTCTATTTGTATTTATTGTTCATCTAATATATTTACTGTTGATGTTATAAAAAAAATGACATAACAAATCATTCAATAACATAATGGTCTGATTAGAGTAGATTATGTCGATGCATTTCATATTTTTTCCAATCCTTAATTTGTTGATGGATTGTAATTAAAAAATAAGATGAATATAAGTTCGAAACAATGAAGAGCTTCTGTGTGTTTTCATACATCTCACGTATGTATGTTGTATTTTCTGTTATCGTCATCTGTTATGATTTTTGGATGGCTAGTGTTGTACTTATCAATGTTTTAATATAATTCAATTAAAATATATATATATATATATATATATATATATATTTCCTAATATCATATGATCTAAATTTCATAGAGAAAAATATCTTAAGGTCTAAAATGACCACTCCAACCCTACATAACAAATATCTTAATGAAATGCCTAAAGTGACAAAAACGACTTTTTTAAAAAATTTAAAATCTTTACGCATTTTTTTTCTTTTTCATTTAAAATATATACTAATATATATATCTCTGGTTAGCTCATGAGACTTCGTTTTAGGTTTTAAAAACAATTATTGTGATATTCGAAATGCTGATTTTGAAACTGATAAAATCGGAAAAATATACTTTATTTTATCGATATTTTAAAAAATTAATAATAAAAATAATATTGTCACATTCATTTAGTGGAATCTTCGTCATTACTCATCTCATCTCTTTTTATTGGATAAAAAAAATGATTCATAGCACAAATTCTCGTCACGTGGCAATATATAACCACCATCAATTAAAGGAATCCCGTCAATCGACGGCACGTTGTCTCTGATTTTTAAATTATTGGCATTCTCGGGTAAAATCCCATGTAAGATATCGAACAAACAGATTATAACCGAACATCAATACACCAAACAAACTATAACCGAAGAACAATACACCAAACAGATTATAGCTGAACGGCTGGCAAACACTGCTCCGTATTTTGGTCAAAGATTAGCGGAAGACCCGGCTGTAAACAACAGATTAACCGACGGAGATAAACGTGCATTAGTGGGGTGCGGATTTCTCGGACACACTCGCTACATTAGCGCCACTAGCTTTCCCGCCAAGTAATCACAAGGATCGAGCCTATAAATAAAGGCGACGAACCTCATTACAAGGGTTGGACTTTTTTAGGAAAAGAGGACTCCGAAGAGAACATTATATTGTCTATTCGATCATCCCTTGTTATTTTTCCAGATATTCTTAAATGTTATTTTTCATTTAGATATTGTGTCAAATCCTGTAACAAATAAAAAGAGTGCCTAGTACAAATTATACTGGACTTGGGTCCCGTGGTTTTCCCTCAATTCCAGTGTTTTCCACGTAAAAAATCCGCAAACACTTAAATCTACCGAACCGAAAAAAATAGAATCACGTCATATATATATATATATATATATATATATTATTTGAGCATAATATCTTTTATCTACAAAAAAATTAGAGATTATATTAAAATCAATAAATTTAAAGATTATTTGATAAGATTTGTTTAAATTAGCTAAAATATTTATTTAAATACTTTATGGTGTTTTACAATAGTTTAAGATTATTACACCATGATGCTAAAATGCTTATTCTATTCCCCTAATCTATTTGTTTGATATAATGTGTAGTGTGTGTATATGTCTTATGTTCGTTCATAAAAGATATTTTCTAGGTATTGAAGAATATATCATTCCAACATAGAGATAGTTGTCATTATCCATACTATGATATCGGAAGCTCCGTGGCTTTTTTTTTTTATATATAGTTAATGTAAACATCCTATGGTTTTCTTTGTTTTAATAATTTCCATAGATCTCAATTTAAGAAAAAAAATGGTTTTGGAGATTCTAGCTACAAGAAAATCAGGAAAGAAGAGCAACTTTTCTTTTCGATAAATCATTTCGATATGATATCCAAATCCAGCAGATATGATATATCAATAGAAATGTTTAATCTTTATCATATATTCCACACATCGCACTGGAGTCTGGATAGATACCATATTCATGGAATAAGATACCCTTTCAAGATGCCTACCTTGATGGTGAAATGGAATATTCTCAGGGACTCGAAATATCTAGAATATGTGAAATTTTATATTTGGAAATTATAATAAAAATATGATTTATGCTTGATTTTGACTATTGGGTGGATATTTTTTTAACACAGATCTCATATTATTATATTAATCATATATATTTAATTTTAAGTAGGAAAAAAATATTTTTCGTATTGTATATCTATTTTTTTTTTGCGATTTTGGTAATTTATATTATCAAAATTGAGTTATTGTTATGTATGTTTCAATATCAATTTTAGTCCATTTTCATTGAGAATATTGATGTAGTACTGCACACGTGAGCACCACGTAACGTCCATTCAGCTTTGGGAGATTTAATAAAACAACCTTCGTTAGAGTTTTATTTTGAAAAATTACCCCATCTTATTAATTAATTGAGTTTTACGCTTTTACCCTTGTAAAATAAAAATAATTCCATTATCTTCATCTTAAATATTTCCCATCGAGCCATGTCTAAAGCCTTAGTTACCTCCGCTCCAAGCAAATCTTCTCCGTTAACGGCGACGTGTAATGCAAGAGATGCGAGCGCCAGTACGCGATGGAGTATGACTTGCGGCAAAAAATCATGGGAATCAGAGCTTTCGTAGCCGAAAACAAATGCATTATGCACGATCGTGCCCCTAAAATCTGGGTGAACCCCACCATACCCACTTGCAGATTCTGCGAACAAATGAATAGAAACTCTATTAATTGCCGTACAAGCAAAGGCACTAAATCATTTCCCAACCATTCTGTGGGAGTGACTGGAATGAACCGAGATCTCCTCCGCGCTTGGCGGAGCTACAGTGGGAGTGACGGGAAGCGAGGCTTCGCCAGAGAGGATGTCTCGGCTGAGGACCTGTAGCTGCGAAACGACGTCATCTCGGTGGTGGCGGAGATGAGAGTGACATCTGTTGGGTTTCCGTCCCCCGGCGTATCCAAATACAGCGGAAATAAAACATAAACAGATCTTGAATGGGGACGAAAGATCGCTCATGATTCATATATTAACATGCAAATATCGAAAATATAATGCACGAAAAGATATTACCGTTCACCGACGTAAATTTCTCTGATGGTGGTGATCACTCGAATCCAATCAATCTGACCAGATCTTCAAGCTCAGCATCAGTGCTAGTTTGGTGTTAGCTTTTATATGAGAGTGAATGAAATAGTGTATTGAATGGAATTTCTTTTTAAAACATATGGCATACTTATAGTTGTTCAGTTGAGCTAGGGTTAATTAAGTCCAATAGGTCAATCATTGGCTCATTGGCTTGTAACACATTGCTAACACCATCGGGGTCCTTTCAGGAAGCCTTGCGGCAGGAACCTGGTGCTTTATGAGTATGTGAGATGCCTTCACTTTATCCGATGTGGAGGGTTTGGTCTTCTTAGTACTTAGCCAAAGCTTGGATCTGGCTCTACCCAAACTTTTCTGGTTCATCCTATCATCCCCACTTGTCCGTTGTTGAGCAGTTTTTGGATATCAAACGTACCTCCCCAGAATGTGCCGTGCTTGTGGTGGCTTGGTAAGTTCGATCGGCTGGTTTCTTCCTCTTCCGAGGATCCATCTCGGTTGCAGAAGATCGAGGGATCCGACAACAGCTTGAGGAATGCATCGGAATTTGATGGCTGAATTCGATTCTTTCTTGCAGAGATTATTGTCATTACCACTAAGGGTAATAGCGCCATAAAAAAAAACTTTTTGTAACAAGTGAAGCTATTTTTCAAAAAATAAATCATATAAGGTTATATATAAAAAATGTGGAGGTTACTAATTTGTAAAAGCAACTATGATAGCGGACTAATACTGAAATTTTATAATATAGATTATCAAAATTACATAGATGCAAATATACATGACCAAAATTACCTTATGTTTGTCTCTTAGTCTTTTTTTCTTGTGGCGGTGACATGTCAAGTTCAACATAAGCATTCTAATGTAAATTACTAAAATTACAAAACAAAAGATAAAATACAAAAAAAAATAGAATGAAAGATTCATTACCAAGAGTCCATTTTTTTGCAATATGGCGGACAAAAATCTCAAAGAGGTAAGCATAACGAACAAAAAAATGAATTTCTCTATAATATAGGTACATAATTTATTATAAGATAATACTTAAGGAACATCTTGACCTTAAGTTAATCTCAGCAGGTATTTTTTCATATAGCAGTCCGGGATTTCTTGTTCGGAATCATGGAGAAGTTAAACGAGGCAACCAAGATTGGTGATCAACTATAAAGGGATCAATGAAATCTTGGAGTTCGATGGATATTATCCTAAGCAGATAACATTTGGTAAATAGAATCAAGAATGCCAAAGTGTTTTCTAAGTTCGATTGCAAGTCTGGATTCTACCAGATTAAGATAGAGGAAGATAGCAGAAAGTTCACAGTTTTCTCCACACCGCAAGGACACTATAATGTTATGCCAGTGATATTGGCAAATGCTCCGTGGATATATCAAAGGAATATGTATAATCTTTTCAATGATAACTTCAGCTCTATGTTCGTGTATATTGAAGACATCCTCATTGTGTCAAGAAACCTGAAAGAACATCTTAAACATATAGGAAATCTTTTTAGATGTTTGTTACATAGAAGGATTTGTGCTATCCGAAAGGAATACAGTAATTGCCACAAGACAGATCAAGTACCTTGGAATTGAGATCGACGAATCTAGAATCATCTTGCAGAATCATATTGTTGAGAAAGTTGAAGGATATCCAGATGACATCGAGGATTTAAAGCAACTTCAGAGTTTTCTAGGAGTTGTTAATTATGGTGGGATGTTCAGTCCACTACTCAAAAAAGATGTTAAGTTCGAGTGGAGTGAAGATTACAGGCAAGCTGTCAAACAGCTTAAAGAAGTTTGCAGGCAACTACCAAAGCTTGCAATTCCAAACGACGAGGATGAACTGGTATTGTATACACATGTCAGTATTCATTGGTGGGTTGCAGTTCTTATGAAGGTCACACCAGATGGAGAAGTGTCATGCAGAAGCGGTCTATTTGACAGTAACGAAGTTATCAGATGGCACATCAACGAGAATGAGTTCTTTGCAGTTCGAAAGGGTTTCAAAAAATGGCCATTATTTTTACTCGCAAAGAGGTTAATCTTGAAAATATATAATACGCGTGATTTCTTAACACAGATTGAGGGACACATTGCTGATGATACTCTCAAGAGGCTAAGGCATCTCAGGGAAAACCTGGAGATCCTTGATCGAGATTTTGGGACTCTTTGTCTCAATCAGATCAGGAACTTGTTACTGATCACATAGGAGCATGTTTTTGGGACCAAGAACATTTGTTTAATGTCTTGAAGGGACCCATCATCCAGGCTACATCTTCAACGATGCAAAAAGGAGTGTTAAGAGAACAGGGCTCATCTAACCCGGAGGCAAAGGATTCACATACTCCTGTCACGAGTGCTGCAGATGATGCATTCCTTGATGATGTACAAATTGTATCGAATGTTGAGGGTCAGATGTTATCACAATCTGAACCTTCAAGTCAACCCAGCACCTCTGGGGTAAAAGAGGGAGAGTTGAACCTTAGGCCTATGACTGACAATTCTAGGGTTCGAACTAATGATGATTTAGTTGAGAGAAACTGATAACCAGACGGGGTATCAACCCAGATAAAACTATTGTTGATATCTCCGAAAAATATCCGAGGGTTTGGATGAAACCAGGCAGCCATCCAAACGAAGTTCAGGAATGGTATAATTTCGAAGCTCTTGCTTCGGTTTATACTGTTGCACCAGCATTCTCGAAAATCTCAAAATTATCCAAATGGATCAGAGAAGCTGTTCACGAGACATGTGCCAATAATTCACATTTGGCCATAAGAGATATTTTGGAGTTGTATTTTTTCAGTGCTGCTGCAAAACCAGCAAAGAAGAGCTTCATTAAAGCTTTTCATTTTATCAAACTTAGACGACCAGACGGGAACACCTTAAAAAATATATAAACAGCGCTACCAGAGAATAAACACAGCACTGCCCCAACTATATGTACTGGCAGAGTCGATATCCTCCAACTTCTGTAAATATAATAACCTAACAAAATTGCCTGAGGAATCAGGGCACATAATCCCCCTAACATCAATGACGCACAAACCCTTGTAAACTTAGCAACATCATCTGGCGTACTATGTACCCCCAAGGGATTTTGCACCAAATGATTTTTCAAAACAACTAACCTCAACCTCGCACCTTTAAAGTCCTTTATATCTGGTATGAATCCTAAATATATATGGCAATATTCTTGCCATTCAGGTAGACTCCTATCATAATCTATTCCAGACACTACGATGCCATCTACTGGCAACGCCCATATTACTGCAATGTCTTGCAGTGTGATGGATGCTTCTCCTGATCTAAGATGAAACGTGTGTGTTTCACGGCGCCATCTCTCAACTAAAGCCGTGATCAGGTGCATGTCAAGTTCAATCTTACCACACCTATAGATACCATAAAATCCAATAACGTGCAACAAATGAACAACACGTATATCTAATGGACATATATCCCAAAAATAGCTATCTGGGTTTCTCACACGAAGTATACTATCCATATCACCTGTCCATACATCCTCAGATCGATGTGAAGACTGCAACGACAAAAGATGTGTGTCAACCGGGTCTGGTTGTCTCATTTGATCCATCCTGAAATATAATACAAAAATTAACAACATTAATCTCAACATTACAAAAACTACCCGTCCGTCGCCCACCGCCGCCGCCCACCACCTGCAGCCGGCGCCGCCGCCCGACGCCGCCGCCGGCCACCGCCGCCCTCCGAAGTCAACTTAAATTTTAATCTTTCACATCACAAAAATATACTCCAACAAGTAATATACTTCCACTAAATATATCAAAATCATAATTTATCTACAATACACAAATAACAAAAAAATAAAAAAGCTTACCTTAAATATTTTGGAAAGAAATGACTTGATTTTTGCAAGATGTTCGATTTTCGTAGCTTGTTCACGGAAGAAAGAAAATGAGAATGAGAGCTGCGGACGGAAGAAAGAAAATGAGAGCGGCGGACGAAAGACGAGATAAAACGAGATTCAGAATGAGATTGTTGCGAGTGCGACGGTGAAAGCCTTTTCATTGAAGCTCTTTTTATCCTCAAAAGGGAAAATGAGTATTATTTAAATGTTAATTTACATTCTTGATTATATTAAAATATTTTGAATATTATATATTCTTTATATTTTACATTTGAGTCGATAATCCATTGATTTAATTTGAAAAATATCATCAATAAAAAATAAAAAATTCAACCCAGCCGATTACTTAGGGGCCAATTTTATAATTTGCTTTCAACCCTTTCATACCAATGAAAACACGGTTGTTCACACATCCAAACCAAATCATGGTACATTAATAATAAGGGATGAATCGGAATTTTTAAAAATGAATAAATTATTTTTAAAGAGGCTAAAATATAATTTTTTAACCTACAGTTTAATATTGGGGAATTATTTATATTTAAAAAAATTAAGATAATAATTTTTTTAGGGAAGCTGTCCCACTCCCCATTGATTTATTTGATGCGACCCATAAAAACAACATCTTACCATACATTTAAAATATATCATTTGAACTATTTCGAAATATAACAAATCCACCATTAAAACATTGCTTGTAGTATCAAATTTTCTCTCCCCGGTCAATAAGTTCGTCCTTCCTTATATGTCGGTATAGCTATACATACATACATTGTATTCACTGAGAGGGTACGAAACATTAATCATTATATAGTGTCTGAATAAAAAAATTTACGAAAACATTATTATATGCTGTCTGAACGCTGATCTTGTGGGATTTATATATATATAAATATTGCCGGTTAATAATAAATAGAGCCAGCGAATTAAATCAGCAGATAGAGATCAAGAGAGCAAGGTCCCAGCTGCCCTTTTCCTTCTTGTATGTTCATTTAACAAAGACAAGAAGAAGCTGAAAATGGATGTTGAGGAGGGCTCCGCTGCTCGTGGGAAGATTCATTCTGCTGATGATTCTGCAGTTCAAATCCCAGATACTGCTCATCAAATCAGCCATGGTTTCTTTTATTTAAATCTTGTTATTTATTATATCAGATGGTTTTTTTTTTTTAAATTTCATCTCATGTGATCTGAATATCTTTATGTATTTTTGGTGTAGATTCTTGGTTTCAAGTGGGATTTGTGCTGACAACTGGGATCAACAGCGCGTATGTTCTGGGATATTCGGGAACTGTGATGGTCCCGCTGGGTTGGATTGGAGGTGTGATTGGGCTGATCTTAGCCACGGCCATATCTTTGTACGCCAATTCTCTTGTTGCCAAGTTACATGAACATGGAGGGAAGAGACACATCAGATACAGAGACCTTGCAGGATTCATATATGGTAATTCTACACATCTTCTACGGTAAAATGGTATCCTATAGCTTAAATATAAATTATTTTTAATCAAAAATAGTCCTAAACTTTTGTCAATTTAAAACAATCGAAAGTACAAGAAAATCAACCTATTGCATTATTGTCAAGTTTGAGCTGATCAAAGAACCAAAACTGAAAAATAAGCAAACTTGGAGAACGATTTCGGTATATTTGTATTTGTAGATGGTAAGAATTTTATCCGATACCAGTTTAGGGTTGTAATGAATTTGATTTATTTTAGTAAAATTCTGTGTTGAATTCTAAAATTTGGATTGGTTGGATGTGCAGGAAGAAAAGCTTATAAGCTGACATGGGGATTGCAGTATGTGAATCTTTTCATGATCAACGTGGGATTTATTATTTTAGCTGGTCAGGCTCTCAAGGTACATTTAGCTAATTGGTCTTTGGTTTTTGTTAATTTTCCCATCACGGCGTTGATTTTTCAAGGCAACTTTCTAGGGATTTGAATTTTCTTGGGATTGATTGATTGGACTCAGAAGATATGGTATTATTATTTTATTTATTTCTTTTAGAAACATAAAAAAAAAAATTAGGGGAAAAAAAAGAATTATATTATAATTCAATTTAAAATATTATATTTTGTGTCCGCTCAAAATGAACATGAAATCTTACCTATATAGTTATCTAACAAGTTTTGAATATGCTTTTTCAGAAAGTATTTTCTACACTACCCGAAAATATAAATGGAAACCCATATGAACTGGTAACATAAATGCTGCGGTATAATACAAAATAAATGATTTTTTATGTGTATAGATTATTTAAACAAACAGTTTTTGTTTGATCACGATCTTGAAATATAATATTTTAATTTTTGATATATGTTTGTCATTTGTTTTTTTGTTTATATCTGAAGATCATTTTGCAAAATAGATATTTAAATAAGATCATTTTGTAAAATAAATTGAAAAAAATATTTCATCAAGATCATTTCTCAAAATTATGACATATATTGTATTGACAAAAATTAACGTAAGCCCAGTCAAACCTATTATTTTGAAATGTAACTTTTGACTTATTCCTTAATATCTTTTCTTTAATAATAATGATAACGGTCAGTCTCCAACCCTTATTATTTTTTATCATAATAAATAATAACTAGCTACCCCTAAATGCCTTTTGTTTTTATACAGTTGTTTTTTTTGTATATGATATATTTTTTGTTTCAATATATACTTATAAAAAGGTGTTCGTTGTCTTTTATTTATTTGAATTATAAAATAGCTTATGTTTTGTCAAAGAAAATAGCTTTTTTTTTTGTATTTATTTGAACTTTGTTTATATTTTTAAATTATTAGTGATGCTTGTATTTTTATTTTAGATTGATAGGTTTTGTTTTTGTATGTACAATATGCCAAAAGTTCTATTGACTTATAAATTTTAGATATTTTTGGTTCATGAGGTTAATTCATTATTAAAAAGTAATATAAATATTATCATGTCGGAAAATAAGATGAACCGAAGAGATTTTGGTCCCAAACAATATAAATTTAAAATACCCAAATTTGGGAGGCAATTAGGCTTTTGGCAAACATGCTTCTTTTTGTGTTAGTTTTTTACGATGGAGATCAAAAACGTCTAAAATTCATAAGTCAGTTCACTTTTCAGTGTATCACAAGAACGAGGATCAAAATGACTTTGGCTCGAAACAATATGAACCAAACCTGTAACTATGTGACACCCCGGGATGTCCCGGCTAGTTATCACCAAATATCTCATTTGGAATGCATCAAGCTCGAGGCTGGATGTGGCAAAAGAATTTGAAAAACCCCTCCCCCCTTTAAAAAAAAATGTAACTATACCACAAATCAACTTCCAATGATTTACTAAATCCCAAATGCCCATATTTTTTTTTATGTTCGATCAATTTGACTTGGTGAGACATTCCCAGGCTGTGTATACTCTATTCCGGGACGACAATGACATGAAGCTTCCCTATTTCATCGCCTTAGCCGGGTTTGGGTGTGCTCTCTTTGCCGTTTCTATACCCCACTTGTCAGCACTCCGGGTCTGGCTCGCATTCTCCACTCTCTTCAGTATAATCTACATCGTTGTAGGTTTTGCTCTGGCTCTCAAAGATGGTAAGTCCTATCTTCTAATTCTGGCCCTTATAATCCAGAATCTTCCAAGAAATGCATTGAGTAATGTCTTTGTTTTTTTATCAGGTATTGAAGCGCCATCCAGAGATTACGACATCCCCGGATCAACCACTAACAAGATCTTTACAACGATTGGCGCATCTGCGAATCTTGTTTTCGCCTTCAATACCGGAATGCTTCCCGAAATACAGGTCAGATATAGACGCAAGCGATTCGGCCCTGACCGCATTATCGACTAGATTTCTAACGATTATGATTGCAGGCGACCGTGAGGCAACCAGTTGTTAAGAACATGATGAAGGCACTGTACTTTCAGTTCACAGTTGGAGTTCTTCCTATGTATGCGATCACGTTTATGGGTTACTGGGCTTACGGATCGAGTACATCGACCTACTTACTTAACAGTGTGAGTGGTCCAGTTTGGGTCAAGACAATGGCTAATATCTCAGCTTTCTTGCAAACAGTCATCGCTTTACATGTAATGATCATCTTCCCTTTTCTTTCCTTTTTCTATTATATTCTTCATTCAGTATACTCATTTTTTCGGTTCCCACTTCTATGAAAATCTGCATGAGCTGACCTAGTGGCAATTTAACTTCTTTGTTTGTAAATAGGTATATAACCCCTTTTGATATTGTTTGTAAATAGGCAATTTAGCCCTACGGTTTTCAAATAGACAATTTATCCCACGTGATTTGCAAAACATAGAATATACGGAGGGGGTGCAACATCTATTCACAAACCACATGGATAAACTGTCAATTTTCACAAACCACGTTGATAAACTGCATATTTTCAAACTATCGACGGTAACAAATCACAGGTATACGTAAAGTGTTTGTTATCGATACCAAAGAGGGGTAAATTGTCACATGCGAGCTTGAAACTCTCCTACTTTTAAACTTAGGATAATTGATTTTTTTTAAACCGATTTGTATGGATAAATAACTCATCTGTAAGAGTTAAAATTGTCTCACGAAGCCTGTCATGCATCGAATGCCTTTCTATTTGGTCTGCACGCTAAACAACAACATCGAAAGAATATTGGCATTAGAAAGCTTTTTTCATTTATACAAATACAAACAGCAAATAATGATACATCCTGCTTCTTGTTTTTAAGATCTTTGCAAGTCCAATGTACGAGTACTTGGACACAAGGTATGGAATCAGAGGAAACGCGCTGGCTTTACGCAATCTGAGTTTTCGAGTTCTCGTGAGAGGTGGTTACTTGGCATTGACGACATTTGTGGCAGCATTGCTTCCATTCTTGGGAGATTTCATGAGCCTAACTGGAGCTGTCAGCACATTCCCTCTCACATTCATTCTTGCGAACCACATGTATCTCGTGGCGAAGAAAAATAAACTGACTTCTATGCAGAAGAAATGGCATTGGTTTAATGTGATTTTCTTCAGCTGCATGTCTGTTGCAGCTGCTGTTGCCGCCTTCAGGCTCATTATTGTGGACTCTAAGAATTATAGTGTTTTTGCAGATTTGTAATTTAGATTCTTCGAAATGGAACTTTGATTCATTCATCCATCTGCTGTATACTATTGAAATTGATATTGTTAAATGATTATAACATGATGTGGCACAAGAAACAAAAACTGAGAAATACGAAGAGTGTTTTAAAAAAAACAGAGCGGACAACCCAGGACAGTGGCCTAGTGGTCCTCACCTTCTCCTCTTGTAAACGACACGAGTTCGAGTCCGCCTCTACAAGTTTAGGAATTGTCAAAAACAAAAAAAACTAACCGATTAGAGCTCGTGATGGTCAAAAGACCAACTTTTCCCCCCAAAATGATCAATCCTCTAATCTAGCAAACATTCTCTTCATCCAAATCTCTCTCTCCCATGATCTGATCATGTTTGATCATGTTCTATTGCCTTCCCCTGATTACTCTTTAGAAAAGGAGAAATAGAAGAAGTTAACAAACTACAAAATGAACTTTTTCCAGAAAGCCCATGCTTGAAAAAGGTAATGGAAAAAAAATCAAGAATCCAATCCAAACTTTAACATTTTTCGCAAATAAAAGCACACCACGAACTCAAAGAAAAAAGCCAAAAAAATTTTCCCAGAAAGAAGCCAATTTTCATGGTTATGTTTATGTAACTTGTCTTCGGTTCCCATTATCCAATCCGAACAAATTTTATCTACAAGGAAAACCCTTTGAGGGGTGGAAGAAGATTACATCTTAAAATTTATCTATTCCCATGAATTGCAGGGGAAGCTAAACAACTACACCAAACCATAAAAATAAAAAGGTTAGTCAGTGGTATCCATGGACTGGCCGCACCAGCATATTCTTCCACCTCTATTCGGTGCCTGCAGCAAGTAGAAAGGGTTAATGGCAAATCCTGGTATGGTAGAAGGAGAAAGAAATTACTTTCAGCAACCTAGAGATGGTTTCCCATGTATCGCAATGGTGTCGTGCGTTAATTTATGAACATTAACGAATACTTGAAGAAGTTGGTGAACAAGACATCAGTAACAAAATTTAACCACCCGAAGAGTAAATCAAATAGAGTAAAAAATATCTGTTAGCCGTGTCTTAAACCCGTCCATCTTGGTTGAATGAATCAGTTTAGTGTGCTGGATATTTTAATGTAACAAGAAAAGGATATAAGATGGACTCAACAATAGAAATATAGAAAAAACAATCTTCATTCTCTGTGTTGATTCATACAGTATCAAAACAATTGAGCTCTAAATTACAGGGTTAAGAATGTAATTTAGGACTGAAAAATAAGACGAAGAGATGACCTTCGCATCAAGTACCAAACGCCTTTGGTTGCAGGTGGCAAGAATTAGAAGAAATAAACTCACGTACCAGGCATCAATAGTGACAATAAAGATTACTAAATCAGAAAGTGATCTAGTCTAGTTATGTAGGTTTTAGGTATCCCACAACGTCAACACATTTCCCATCTGACCAAGGAAAGCCCCTTAAAGGAAAAGGAAAACGAACTTCCGGGCGTAACCAAGATTTTATGTGGGCTAGTCCCTGGGCTACCTCCGCCCCTGCGAACTTCCAACTAACTGTTTTACCACAAGACATTAATCACATTATAACTCCAACAGAAATAAAAATTGAGACCTCATCTTGTTATTTAAATTTCTATAGCATTTCATCAGTTCGTCCATAGATTAAGTCAACATTGTAACAGAAAGTGGAAGTTTTCAAGAAATTATTGTCAGAAGTTTAGGTAACAGATACAAACAGATTTGTGTTAAGAGGGTGCATGAGATAACCCACGAAAGGTAACTTCAGGAAATCAACTTATTCTTTGAAAGCTGGATATTTTATTAAGAACCATCACCAGTAGGATGCACCCATGTACCAAAAGAGTTGAGCTATCTATTCAGGTGTTTACATTTACTGAGATACGAGGAAGAGAACTGCAAAACTCTTACAATTAGTCTCATCTTCAATTTACATAAAAAAAAAGCTTTAGTATTCGTTACAATCCAGATTACCAAAAGAGATGTGGTGTTTAACCTTTCTGCCCTTTAAATAAGAGGTTGGGCACTTTGATTGAATTTTATTTGTTTCGTAACAGTACATTGAATTCGTTTCTCGAGCAACTGACTTTCAACACTAATAAAATGAAACTTCTTTGCAGAAAATAGATGGATAACTTCATTTTATTTTCTTCTTTTTTTTTTTGGCAACAGATGGATAACTTTATCATAGTAATTAAATTCACTGGAATGACAAATAATCAAAAGAGTACTTTGTTAAATTTTTTGCAAAAAAAAAAAGAGTTAACACATCATCTATATACCTATAAATGTGTGGATGTTGTGATGGTTTTTCAATTGTGAACTTACTTATACACCCTTCATTTATTCATCCATTCATATACATACATACATATATATCATATAAATGTAAAAAAAATATAAATATGAATTTATATATTATTACCTATAAATGTGTAAATCTATATACCTATAAATGTGTGGATGTTGTGATGGTTTTTCAATTGTGAAATTACTTATACACCCTTCATTTATTCATCCATTCATATACATACATACATATATATCATATAAATGTAAAAAATATAAATATGAATTTATATATTATATATTACCTATAATCTATATACCTATAAATGTGTGGATGTTGTGATGGTTTTTCAATTGTGAACTTACTTATACACCCTTCATTTATTCATCCATTCATATACATACATACATATATATCATATAATCTATATACCTATAAATGTGTGGATGTTGTGATGGTTTTTCAATTGTGAACTTACTTATACACCCTTCATTTATTCATCCATTCATATACATACATACATATATATCATATAATCTATATCTATATACCTATAAATGTGTGGATGTTGTGATGGTTTTTCAATTGTGAACTTACTTATACACCCTTCATTTATTCATCCATTCATATACATACATACATATCTATATACCTATAAATGTGTGGATGTTGTGATGGTTTTTCAATTGTGAACTTACTTATACACCCTTCATTTATTCATCCATTCATATACATACATACATATATATCATATAATCTATATCTATATATCTATAAATGTGTGGATGGTGTGATGGTTTTTCAATTGTGAACTTACTTATACACCCTTCATTTATTCATCCATTCATATACATACATACATATATATCATATAAATGTAAAAAAAATATAAATATGAATTTATATATTATTACCTATAAATGTGTAAATCTATATACCTATAAATGTGTGGATGTTGTGATGGTTTTTCAATTGTGAAATTACTTATACACCCTTCATTTATTCATCCATTCATATACATACATACATATATATCATATAAATGTAAAAAATATAAATATGAATTTATATATTATATATTACCTATAATCTATATATACCTATAAATGTGTGGATGTTGTGATGGTTTTTCAATTGTGAACTTACTTATACACCCTTCATTTATTCATCCATTCATATACATACATACATATATATCATATAATCTATATACCTATAAATGTGTGGATGTTGTGATGGTTTTTCAATTGTGAACTTACTTATACACCCTTCATTTATTCATCCATTCATATACATACATACATACATATATATCATATAATCTATATCTATATACCTATAAATGTGTGGATGTTGTGATGGTTTTTCAATTGTGAACTTACTTATACACCCTTCATTTATTCATCCATTCATATACATACATACATATATATCATATAATCTATATACCTATAAATGTGTGGATGTTGTGATGGTTTTTCAATTGTGAACTTACTTATACACCCTTCATTTATTCATCCATTCATATACATACATACATATATATCATATAATCTATATCTATATACCTATAAATGTGTGGATGTTGTGATGGTTTTTCAATTGTGAACTTACTTATACACCCTTCATTTATTCATCCATTCATATACATACATACATATCTATAACCTATAAATGTGTGGATGTTGTGATGGTTTTTCAATTGTGAACTTACTTATACACCCTTCATTTATTCATCCATTCATATACATACATACATATATATCATATAATCTATATCTATATACCTATAAATGTGTGGATGGTGTGATGGTTTTTCAATTGTGAACTTACTTATACACCCTTCATTTATTCATCCATTCATATACATACATACATATATCATATAAATGTAAAAAAAATATAAATATGAATTTATATATTATTACCTATAAATGTGTAAATCTATATACCTATAAATGTGTGGATGTTGTGATGGTTTTTCAATTGTGAAATTACTTATACACCCTTCATTTATTCATCCATTCATATACATACATACATATATATCATATAAATGTAAAAAATATAAATATGAATTTATATATTATATATTACCTATAATCTATATATACCTATAAATGTGTGGATGTTGTGATGGTTTTTCAATTATGAACTTACTTATACACCCTTCATTTATTCATCCATTCATATACATACATACATATATATCATATAATCTATATACCTATAAATGTGTGGATGTTGTGATGGTTTTTCAATTGTGAACTTACTTATACACCCTTCATTTATTCACCCATTCATATACATACATACATATATATCATATAATCTATATCTATATACCTATAAATGTGTGGATGTTGTGATGGTTTTTCAGTTGTGAACTTACTTATACACCCTTCATTTATTCATCCATTCATATACATACATACATATATATCATATAAATGTAAAAAAATATAAATATGAATTTATATATTATTATTATTACCTATAAATGTGTAAATGTTGGGATGATTTTTCAATTGTGAAATTACTTATACACCCTTTCATTCCTTCATCCATTCATATACATACATACCTATATATCATATAATCTATATCTGTATACCTATAAATGTGTGGATGTTGTGATGGTTTTTCAATTGTGAACTTACTTATACACCCTTCATTTATTCATCCATTCATATACATACATACATATATATCATATAAATGTAAAAAATATAAATATGAATTTATATATTATATATTACCTATAATCTATATACCTATAAATGTGTGGATGTTGTGATGGTTTTTCAATTGTGAACTTACTTATACACCCTTCATTTATTCATCCATTCATATACATACATACATACATATATATCATATAATCTATATACCTATAAATGTGTGGATGTTGTGATGGTTTTTCAATTGTGAACTTACTTATACACCCTTCATTTATTCATCCATTCATATACATACATACATATATATCATATAAATCTATATACCTATAAATGTGTGGATGTTGTGATGGTTTTTCAATTGTGAACTTACTTATACACCCTTCATTTATTCATCCATTCATATACATACATACATATATATCATATAAATGTAAAAAAATATAAATATGAATTTATATATTATTATTATTTATTACCTATAAATGTGTAAATGTTGGGATGATTTTTCAATTGTGAAATTACTTATACACCCTTTCATTCCTTCATCCATTCATATACATACATACCTATATATCATATAATCTATATCTGTATACCTATAAATGTGTGGATGTTGTGATGGTTTTTCAATTGTGAACTTACTTATACACCCTTCATTTATTCATCCATTCATATACATACATACATATATATCATATAAATGTAAAAAAATATAAATATGAATTTATATATTATTATTACCTATAAATGTGTAAATGTTGGGATGATTTTTCAATTGTGAAATTACTTATACACCCTTTCATTCCTTCATCCATTCATATACATACATACCTATATATCATATAAATGTAAAAAATATAAATATAAATATATATTACCTATAAATGTGTGGATGTTGGGATGATTTTTCAATTGTTCATTCCTTCATCCATTCATATACATACATACCTATATATCATATAAATGTAAAAAGTACAAATATAAATCTATATATTACATATAAATGTGTGGATGTTGGGATGATTTTTTAATTATGAAATTGCATATACACCATTCATTCTTTTATCCATATATATACATACACACAATATACTCATATAATAATATAATAATAATAAATGTAAAATATATGGATGTTAAGATTGTTTTCCAATTGTGAAATTACATATATACCCTTCATTCCATCATTCATACATGTACATACATACCTATACTCATATAAATGTAAAAAATATAAATATAAATCTATATACGGATACCTATAAATGTATGTATGTTGGATGATTTTTCACTTGTGAAATTACATATACACTCTTCATTCCTTCATCCATACATTTACATACATACATATACACATATAAATGTAAAAAATATAAATATAAATTTTAAAAATTAAAAAAATTTATGATTTCAATTTGAACGTTTTGTAACCTCGAAATTTTTGTGACCTACTAATTATTCTCAAGGAATTATATGTATATATATATATATATATATATATATTTATTTATTTATTAGCCAAATTAATATATTTTCTTTAAAAAATTAATATATTAATGTTTGTTTTTCTTTAAAAACTTAAACATCAAAAAAATTTTCCAATTACGAAATTACCTATACACCCTTAATTCCTTCATACATATACATACATATCTATACTCTATAAAAAAATATAAATATAATTATAAAAAAATTAAACAATTTATTATTTTAATTTGAACGTTTTGTAACCTCAAAATAAAATAAACAAAATCTAATTTTGTTTAATGTTTTGTAACCTACTAATTATTCTCAAGGAACTATATATACATAAACGTTTGTTTTTCTTTAAAAACTTAAACATCAAAAATGAAAATAAAAAACTTAATAATTTCAATTTGAGCATTTTGTAGCCTCAAAAACTACTAATTATTCTCACGGAATTATATATACATAAAGCGTTTACTTTTCTTTAAAAACGTAAACATCAAAAATAAAAATAAAAAAACTTAATAATTTCAATTTGAACATTTTGTAACCTCAAAAATAAAATAAATAAAATCTAATTAGTTTAATGTTTTGTAACCTACCAATATTCTCAATTAATTCCTTCATTATATTATATTTAATAGCCCCTTAATATATTAATTAATATTTGCTTTTAACTTTTGTCGGTTGGTTTTCCTCTTCTAGGCTTATATTTACACGATTAACAAATGCATATTAAAAACAAGGACGAAAATGGAATTAAAATAAAAAAATTTGTCTACATATAAAAATTATTATCGAATGTAACGACGGATGATTCGGCATTGGGTATTTGGGATGAAGTGAGATGGGTAGGTTAATGAATGAATTGAATTGTAATTAATGGATTTAATTGTTTTAATTAATGAGGTGTATTTATTTATTTCAATAATAAATATATTTGGATGGTTCATGAACCACTTTGAATTGTTATATTATATGGACTATTTATAGGTTAATTCATCCAAATTGGCTCGTCGTGTTTTTTGTTTACTGTTATTATTGTTATTGTGTGTTTTTTGGACGCATTACGTTTCATATTTTGAGTTCTTATTTAATAATTACATTATATTAGATAACGTGTGTTATACTTTTCCATGTTGAAATGTATCGAAGTTTGTCAAATTTGGTTTGTTGATATTATATGCATTTATTTTATTCTTAGTGTTGTTGCAGGTTTCAATGTTTGGATCAATGGAAAATGGGGCTTGTGAGTATACTTGCATGGTGATAGAGACGAAGAAGATTTCGTAGATAAAAGTAAACCTTATACAAAGACTAAAAGGAGGTCCAAATAAATTATCGACTCAAATTTCCTTCCTCTTCAATTATCTAGAGCAATACTAAAATCTTGATATTTAGATAGATAAGCGAAATGTTATTTGAATATTGATATGGTAGGAAAAAAGATTGAGATGTGGTAATGTTATGTGATCATGAGGTTTTGGTCATTTGTGAGTTGAGAAGATATTATTCAACATGTTCTTTTAAATCTCAGTGAAACAAGATTTTATATGAATGTATTTTTTTGAAACTCTGGTTTGTAATGGGCTTTTATCACATTTTTTTTTATTTTTAATTTTTTTCCCTATATTAGACACAAATCCATCACATACCCCATCAGTCAAATTAAACGAGTGGTGTGAGGTTAGACTAGATAAATAAACAATAGGAGAGTGCTTGAGATGAACAGATCCAAGAATGTGAGGATAAAAACCAGTGATTATAGCATTTTCCTCTTGACATACTAAAGTAAATGAGGGTATATGAAAAATTTGCTTATGTATAAGGTCGGAAGTCAATATATTCACAAACTTTGACTCCACACACACACATACATACATATATATATATATATATATATATATATATATATATATATATATATATATATATATGCAAATTTTTCATATACCTCCATTTACTTTACTATGTCACGAGGAAAATGATATGATCACTGGTTCTTATGTCATTTGGAATTTGCCAAATATTAATTTATCTTCTTATCCAGTATAACTAATATGACTCCAAAACCAATATTATATTTTTAGTTAATATTTTTTAATGAATTATATATAATCTTACTGGTATCCACGTGCAATGCACGTGCTTTATACTAGTTCCAGAAAAGGATGGAGGAAGTATCGTTTAAATTAGGGAAAAGTGCAGCAGTGTATGTTGGCCTCTTCGCGATTTTGATCCTTTATGTTGTCAAAACTAGGTCTTAATCTAGTACCTTCCATTTTTTGCAGTTTTAGTCCTTTTTCTCCCCGAGAGTGCTTCCATAGCAATGGACACATCGGTAACACCTAGCATCATGTGTCCCATCAGTGCCACTTCAGCACTCCCACGGAAAATGGACTAAAATTGCAAAAAGAAAAAACATCGGACTACGACTGAAATTTGACTACTTAAAGGACAAAAATCGAAATGAGGCCAACATAGTGGACCAAAATGCAATTCTCCCTTACAGTTACTCAAAGGTAAAAAGAAGACAACAAGAAATAGGACCAGGAACTCGAGCACCGGACTGAGCTGACCTTGATTACTCAAAAGCAGTGATGTATCACATTTTTGTTGACATCATGAACTTGTTTTTCTTTTCGGCCGGCTTCAGAATTTGAAAAGAGCACATTAAGTTTTCATCGACACTCATCATTGCACCGGAGTTGTCAAATTCTCCACAGTAGTTTGGGGCTGAGAAAATGGTTACAAGCTGCCTTTCAGCGAAGAATTCGTAACCATCCTCCACAACCTGCAAAGCGGTTAGTTAAGTGAACATACTGAATAACAAAAGACAGAACAGATAAAAAAAACACCTGATGAGCACGACAGATTAGATCCAAATCATGCTTCTTCAAAAACTCCGAGACTTTGTCAGGGCCAAAAGTAAATGAAACTCCTCTATCATTCATTCCCCATCCTTTAATATCTCTACCAGGATCTGACCATAGTAAATCACAAAGCAAACCAGTATCCGGAATAGCGATTGGACGGGGTAAATTTCTAATCTGATCCAGGTTGTTAAGTTCTGGAGACAGACCGCCATGCATGCACAATACCTTGTCATCAATGAGTGCAGCAACAGGAAGCCAGTTAAAACTATCAGTGAAGGCTTTCCACAGTTTTACATTGAATCGACGCTTGCATTCATCATAAAACCCATAGATCCTATTTATGGAAGCACATTCATGGTTTCCTCTAAGAAGGAAAAAATTCTCCGGATACTTGATTTTATATGCGAGTAACAAGCAGATTGTCTCTAAACTCTGTTTTCCACGATCTACATAGTCACCTAAAAATAGGTAATTGGATTGAGGTGGGAAACCTCCATACTCAAAAAGCCTCAAAAGATCGCTATATTGTCCGTGAATGTCACCTTCAAGAACAAATATAAATCCGGATGGTTAGTAAACAAAACTTATGGCATGCCACATTAATGATTGGCAGTCCAATGTGCTTCACAGTTCAACAGGGATCAGCTACAATTTCGGGTTAAAGTGAATCATATCGGTGCGTGATGTGGTAACATCGGACAAACTGCTAATCAAAATAACATAAAAGAACTAAAAGGAAGAAAATATCACTTCAAAATGTTATAGCATCACATTTTCCCTTGCCTTTCTCTACTTTTCATTATCTTACAGCCATTGTACCAAGATGAGTAAGGTCTCCTAGCAGATAGGCCTCCACTATATTCCTTATCAGTTTGTCATACTGACCCGTGAACCCTATAGCTGAATTATACCTTCAAACCACAAGTTTCAAGTCATATTACCATCAACCCTGAATCCACAGGTACGAAGCCAAGTAAATACTCTAGCAAATTGCTAGAAAAGTACTTGATATAGTCCTTACATTACAAAATGGTGAGTTCGAGTAACTAAAAATATTAATTCCACGCACTTATTCATTAATCCAATCTTTCCTTCCACACTTTACATAACACGGCATGCAAATCCTCATCCCGCTCGTTTGGAACCTAAGACAACCCAGAGACATATCCATTCAAAACAGCCTGAACCAATAATATGGGTTTTTTACTATTTATAATAGAAACTTAATTTTTTAACAATATGTAGTACTTCTAACAGTAAGTGTTACGACCTGAAATTGCTCAACAGAAATCATGTAGAAGCACCAGGTACTTGCAACATACTTTCTGTAAATAAAATGGAAATTGCACAGGAGAGAGACACACAGAAGAACAATCTGTATGACTCTTGAGTATATTCGATCACTAAAACTCGAAAGGAATTGCAAATAAGAAAACACACACTCAAAGGAGAGAACTCTCATTTGCCCCCAGGTCTATGCTTGTATCCAATTCTCAATACAAAATCTGCAATGCCTCTTCTCCCTTTCCCACCATATTTGTTCTGATTTTTTCCTCTCTTGTTCCAACAAACTAACCGTTCTCCATGGTGAATCACGTGTTTCTCTTCTTGGGCCGTGTTTCTCTTCTTGGGCCTTGGCAGTTGGCCCATTTACTTCATGGAATGGGATGAAAATATTTTGGTACGTAATAATACCACCCCTGTCAAAACAGCCTTGACAAGGCTAACTCCTGAAGCGTCATCCCGTCCACCCAAAGTCAGAGAACCGATCATGCCAACTAAAAAACGTATGGCCAGATTGCACCAGAAATCGTTTCTTCCTCGTAATCATCAATTCCATAGACCTTGAACCCATCCCGATCTCCCTATGTCTGTCATCGCCCAATGTTGCCCTTGTTACGGCCTCCCGACTCGTCAACTGGAACCACCCCACAAACTCTTCTCCTCTTCCAACCAACATCAAAAACAAATAACACAAATCCAATGGTGAAGAACACATCACCAATATACCAAAACTCATATTCAATACATGCTTTAAACATCTGAAACAACCCACATTCTTCGTAGTTCGGGTGAGGAATATTATTATGGCTTATCATGTTGTCCCATGATATAGACACAAGACCTCCACCAAACTTCTCAAACAATGGCGAAGAACATATCAACAATATACCAAATATCCTGATTCTTTACGTGATTCTATTATGGGCACATTATGTGGGCTTCTAATTTGGTCAATTAATATAATATTTTCCCGTAGCAATAACTCCCTCTCAATTCGAGCCTTGTCCTCAAGGCTGACGAGTTGGACTGACTACAACTTGAACATATACCATAACATTAGTATCTCCGCGTCCTCGATCCCAAATCTTGTTAGCAACTTAGTATCAATCAATTCCTCCAACTTAGTCACAAGTTTATAGGGATAAGCACCACAATACCTCATTATCAAATCCATTTCCCCCTTTATGTATGGGTTTTTCCCTTGTGCATTCCCCTCAAGACCATGCCGGTTTATTCTCAGTGTTCGGTACATACCCTGCAAATTGACTCGGTTACGCTCCCAAAATACTTCACTTCTCACTGACTCCTTATACCTTGCTTCCCACTAACCCCTTCACTAGCAGCTGAAATTTTTCCACCAACAACTCAGGAAAAAAATTAGAACCCATCCCACTATCAAGCATCAACTAATGTCAGGACTCCCTCCATTTCCCCACTCTCACCTTCACCGTCTCTAACTCCACAATTTCACCTACAGAGAGCAACGGCAAATCTTGACAGTCACTCACCTCTCACACTCCACCACAGCTGGAATTTCAAACTCTTCCCCCTTCCCTACTTGCTCGTCCTCTCCTTTGGCCACCTTCTCCACAACTGTTAATACTTGGAAGTGATTTTTCCGTGCATTGCTCCGGTGGATGAAATTTCTGCCCACATTGAGCCCACCACATCTCATCTTTCCACCTCAAGAACTCTTGATATAAGTCAGAGTCCTTGTCATGTATACACCACTCCGTCCCTTTCAATATGGTAACTTATCCTCAGCCAATCGCCCCACGACCTGGTCAAGATTTCCTTGTAGTTTAGCCTTCACCACCACATCATTCCCATTCATGTACTCCTCCTCAGACGACCCCTTTGCTTCTGCGATGTTGATTGTCCCTGTGGGTATTTTGTTATCTCTGCGTCAAATTGCCTCAATAAATCGACCCCACGTCAAATTGGAAAGTATGGATTTAAGCCCTTGAAACCAGTCCATAGCTGCAACCCTCATGCACATGTGCGCCACCGGCACCCGGTCTTGCGATGGGATGGAATCGATCTTAAAAAATGCATCACTTTCACTGCCCACCCCAGTGGGAAGAGCCCATTAAACTCCGACACATCCAACCTCCTCCTCAATGATTGCATTGCCTCGCACCCACAACGCCTTAAAAAATTATTTTCGCTCCATCCTCTTAACTCGATTAACGCTTTGCCCATGTAATTCCCGTAATTTGTTTTTTGTTTGTTCACTGCCCTTGGGTTGCCCAAACGGCCCAGCATCTCTCACCGCTGAAAATTCCCTCTCCCAAGGCATTTGAGACTTCGCTCCTCTCTCCCGATCTCCTGAAACCCATTGCAATAGTCTCATTCCTTCACCCCATCCGTTATTCTTCTTCCCCACCTCCGCCCGTACTCCGACGGTGGCCTGGAACTCGTTCCGCCATCCGTTCGTGATCTGGAGCAAGTGCAGCCTTCCCGGATTCCGCGCCCATGTACCTAGCGTTTTAGGCATAGATTCCGATGGATAATTCATCTTCTTTTTCACATCTTGGTCGGGCGCTCTGTGGTTGGGGCATCCTACCTTGATTCCGCGTGAATGAACCCAGTGTTTGAAGCTTGGAGTCCAATCGCGAATTTCTCCATGTCTTGGTCTAGCTCCTTCACAGCATGATTTTCCGTGAAACAGCTAAATCTTCATTAACCCATTTATTTCCCCCCAAAACGCCATCCTCTTCTCTTGCTTCTTTACGTTATTCTATTGTGGGCCCATTATGTGGGGTTCTAATATAGCCCATTAATACAACATTTTCCCGTAACAGTATCCCTGTATGAGTAGAGCTAAAACCGAAAAAGTGGGGAGAAAAAACCAAGAACAAAAAGAACTTTTTTGCAATTATTCATGGAAGACCCATGGGAGAAAAAAGCTGGCATCCCTAAAAATCCCTCAGACTGAACATCCAGGTAATACCTAAAATTCATTCAAGAGCACCCAAAAATTGTACCAGACAACTTTCTTATAGAAATATACAAAATCAGAAAACCACTAAAATCCCACATGAATACACAGCCCCATAAACAAAAACCAACACGTTCAAAGAAACAATAAAAAGAATAAGAAAAATCAAGTATTTTATAAATAAATTAGCATCGGTAAGGCCCAACAAAGCCACGAACTTTGCAAATTCACCACAAAAGCAAGGAAACTTCGGACTCACAAACACACAAATAACAACTAAATCTCGAAATGGGCAAAGGAAATATACCACAAATCTTGATGGGAGGCTGGAGTTCAAGAAGATTAGGCTGATTACTGAAGATTTGACGAGAGGCATCACAAAGCTGCTTAATTTCAGATTCCGTCAGCTGCACTAATTTCCCTGGCTTGGAGGATCGGACTTCAACCAGTTTCTCTATAATCTTATCCAATACTACAGGGTCCATTGATTCCTGCGGCCGTGAAACTACTCTATTTCTTTCTTTGATTTTCACACACTCACACACATGAGTGTGTGAATTCGCTTTTCGGGAGGGGCAAGAGTTTCTATTTTTGTCGGTTTTGCATGTCTATTTTTTTAAATATATATATTCAATTTTTTAATTCAATCGTTTCCCTAATAATTATTATTGTTCTTTAAAAATATATATTTAAAAAATAATAATAAATAAATTATTAATATTTAATCATCAGATAACAAAATTGAAAAACAAAATCAAATATTACTTCAACATATTTTGTAATATGAAATTATTAAAAACGACTTATATTATTTCCGGAGAATTAAGAGTGTCTAACATTTAAGTTCACGACTTAGTAAAATTTAATATGCGACTTAATGAAACTTAGTCATAAAACATCACACGTGCACTCAATGTGTCAGATCACGATCATAGCGTCAGTGCGGGACTTATTAAAACTTAGTGTACGTGCGTCTTAAAGCGTCACAAAAGCACTTAATGGGTCAGTTCGAGATCGGAGCGTCGGTGCACGAAGGAGAACAGAAGGATTATGTGACTTAGTTTTGAAGTGCATGTAGCTCTTGTTGTACTAATATATCACGGCGTAACTCGGATATTTTTAAATCATTCAGATCCATAAAGTGTTATGTTTCGATCAATCTCTTGTTATGGAGGAATATTGCTCCACAATCATCATCTCCCAATAATTGACTCCTTGCTGTTCATGGGACTCGAACCATGATCTTCACTTTGATACTAACTGTAGAATCCAGTGTTCGTTGTTTTACCAAAAAATATAATTAATGATAATGATGCAGCTCAAATCTTTTAAACAATATAGTATTTCAAACTCATGTCTTCACCGTCCTTTTACAGAGATAAAGATTACTCACCAACAGGATAAATATTTTTTTTTACTATTTCTTTAGCAAAGCTAGGTTTTACTACTTAAATAAATTAGCTTAAAGTGGATTTGATTCATTTTTTTACTATCTTGTTCAATGTCGTCACTCTCCAAAAATTTTAAAGTTAAAATATTTCTTTATCCTCATTAACATCTATGAATTTTATATATATGTTACTTTAAATTTTTATCGTAATTAACAAATAAAAAATTTAGAAAATAATTGATCAAATTATTAATATGTGCGTGTAAGCCACCTCTTAAACTTGAGTGGCAAAGTGCTACACAAATGGGAGTCATCTCTTGAATCTGTAGGAGTCACCTCTATAATTCTTATATATTTTGTGGATCGATCCCTCTGATTAGTATATGATATGTGTTCTGATATGATGTATTATGTTTTGACTCAGATGAGCGAAATTCTATATATTTTTGTTGATATACGTTTATATGTTGATACATGTTGCGAAATTTGTATACATAAGTATGTGTTTTTGCCATATTTGATTGGCCCGCGCTTGCTTAGTTTTTTCACAAATATTCACTACTTACATCCTCTCACCAGATAAGAACGAAGAAGCAATAGAAAATGAGGAACAACAATATTTTTGGAGTTGGTGATTTGCTTCGCTGTTACAGATCAAGTTATTAGCAAAATTTAATTTATACTTCGACTGATGTTTTAAGATATTTTGAACAATATACGTTATTTGGAGTTCAGTTATAAGATATTATTATTTGATGGAATAAATAGATTGATTTCATATCGAGATATTTACTTCGAGGCTTGTTAATTTTGAAATATTATTTGAAATCGACGCCGGTGTTATTGACCTCAATCTCGAGGCATGACAGTTGTATCATAAAATCTTATTAAATAAGTCTATGTAAATCATGGTACGTCTGTTGGTAAAAATTTAAATTTTATTTAAGAATTGGATTTGACATCTTAAAAATAATATTATTTAATATAAAAAAATTATATATTATTTATTTTTAATTGCTTATAAATATAATTTATGTAAATATTCATATATTGTTTATTAAAAGAATGCTATTTTATTAACATTTCAAATAATTTCTATCTTCTCCATAACTCAAATCCTATGAAATCCTTTCAATTTGTAGGGATTTCTTTTAGTTAAATCAAATCTCGTCAAATATCAATTCTATTTGAAACCACATCTTCTTCTTTTTTCTTTATAGTGGGGAAGGGTGAAAGTTTTTGCTCAACTGCACTACTTGAACTCGAGCCATCCTGAATGAGGAATGAACTTTTACCACTTTGATAAGGCTGGAAGCTTGAAACCGCATATTTCCAAACACTCAAAATGGGTTTGTAAGTTCAAATCCCTCCTACCAAATACACTGCAAGTCATTTTTAGCTTTTCACACTGCTTATTCACATATTTATCCGTGCACTTCAATCATCTGTTAACTTGAAAATGTTCTTTGCTATCTCATGGGGTATTGTTTGTAGGGCATATCCAACCATTCAACATGTAATATATTCCAAATATTGGATGATGATATACCCTATGTGTGAGTGTTTATCACATGAGGCACTACTCTATATAATAACAAATAATATTTATCATAACAAAGCCGTTTAAATTAAACAACATAAAATACATGTATTATAATCTATAACATTTTTATAAAAAACAATAATAACTTATTTTTAAAATATTAAAAAATAAACAATATAAAATACATGACATTCATGATTTCCAAAAATTCGTCGGTTTTGGAAATCAAACAAAATTTTACAAAAAAATTATGTATGAATAATCTTGGTAATTAATTAAATAAAAAAGTTATTAATATTTTTTGGAGAACAAATAACGATTCTATATTCAGTTAAGGTTTTTTGGATCATAAAGTTTTTACTTTTTGTTGTGAGGTTTTTCAGTAATTTATTTTATAATATTTAATTTAATTATAATTTCAAAAAGTTCGAAACAAATTGTAAATTAAATGGAATATTATGATTGGTTCAAGAAACGTGTGGAGTAATCATTGGTAATATATGATGCCGTACTCATCTACATGTTCTTGACTCAAAGTTGAAAAAGCTCTCTTTTGCTGTAAATTTTACGTGTAAAACAGTTCACTGAGTCCACATACATAAGAAACCCTTGTTCTTGAGCAAAACCCAATACTGCCTTCGACATGAATTCTTCCATGGATTAGCCAACTTTGGCAGGTCTGATTTGGGGTTCTTTCTGAATGATGGGTGCGAGTGTTATCTGGGTTTTGTGCTTGTTTTTTCTATGTTTGTTTGTGGGTCACGTTTGATTAATGTTTATAATGGGAGTTGATTGGTTATTACATTCTGCATTGTTTCATGAATGAATTTGGGGGAAGTGGTAATGGACTTCTTGCCGTTCGATTAAATGAATATGAGAGGGTACTGTTGTATTATTAAATGAAAATGAGATCTGCTTCCTTTAAGATTCGATGGGTCTTTTTTTTTTTTCGACGGATGAAGAATCGTAGACAATGTGAACTGAGTTGAGATTGAGCTCTGCTTAAGTTATGTAAGAGAATATATTACATCTACAGTTGCCAACAATATAAGCTATAATCTTAGATTTAAAATTTTTTGTGATGCATTTCTTGGTATAACAGTATCGTGTTTCTTTTTGACTTATATTTGGTTTCAACTTCTGTGCTTCGTTTCCATTTTTGCTTAAGATTCGTGTTATGATGTTCATTTTGTTTCTATTATTTTATTTGTGATGTTATTATTATTATCCTTCTCCCTGATTCAGACCATTTACGATCTCAGGATCTCCTCTTCCAGGCTGAAAGTTTGACATGTTGTCAACCTGAAGCATCACTCAGAATGAATGGGTGTAACTTGTTGGAGCTTACTCTTAGGGATATTCTTTGCATGATCAATCCCTTGAGACAGGATTGGTCTGTCAGATTTCAGATTATTAATGAGCTTCGAGTTGTAGTTGAACCCATTGAAAATCTAAGAGGTATTTGATGCTTTGCCTTATGCTTCTTAATGTTTATTGTTACTCAACCACATGAAGTTTAATGGTATACATACTCTGTGTGAAAGAGATCTAAAGGCTAGCATGTTATACCTCAAGCAGGGGAATATTGGCCTATGTTAGGTGTAGTGCTGCCCTTGGGTGGTCAACCTAGTTGTTATATGAGTCAATTGCTGTTGCATGTAAAATAACACCTTTGGATGAATATCTTTTCTCATTGCCATTTAGTTTTATATGAATAATCATGTAGGAATATAATTACTTTTAAGCTTTTAAGCAAGCGGAAAGCTCCACGTACTTGATTTATTTTTCCGAGATCCGTTGGTTTATTTAATGATCTTAGAATATGCTGGTTGTGGTAATCAAAATTGTCTTGCCCACACTCAATTTACATCTTTCCTGGGAGCAGATAATGTTAGTGAACTAGTTTTTCCTGCAGTCATGAACTACAAAGATGGTTGGTGTATTGATTGTTTGCATCGTTATTTCTCCGTGTTTATGCTAATTGAGAAATGTGGAGAGGGCAACAGAAAATGAGCACAACATCTTTGGCAATTTTTTTTTTATTTTTATGTTTGAGTTGAGCTTTTTGTACACAACATAAATAATGTTTTGTCCTGTTAGGTGAGAACTGCGATTATATTGCATGAGGAACAGCTATTCATTTATCTAAAGGATCAGTGTACTGTAACTGAATGCATTCACTCAGCTCATTAGACATGCTTTGAGCTTGACCACCATATTTAGCTTCTTTCCATATTTGCAAATCCTTGGATACTGATATTTTTGCTTGAAGGACATAGTACTAGCAGCATCATCTAATATAATTTGCTTGTCAGTTTTGTTCCAAACAATTTATGAGCTCATAAAATAATGTCAGGTTCCTTGTGTCAACCTTTTTGAAAATATGGTCAGCAGATGTATGTTTCATTTCTATAACTTTATCTATGATAGGTTTGAGTAGTATGTACGCATTTGATGTGCACAAGTAGAAAGTTAATGTTATTACCGAGTGAAAAATGTATATGTGCGAGAAAATTTAGAACTTTGTAAATATAGGAGTACAAGAAGAATGCCTATTTTGAAGAAGAGATAGATGTTCCCACTCCCCAAGTCATCAACTTAAATAATTTTAGTTTGATAGTTGAGTAATCAAACTTAAAATTATCGTCTTATTTCAATGATATTTTGTAAACTTTGGAAATATGTGGGTTAGCAATACATATCTCACAGTTCATGTTCAATTTTGCCAAAGCAGGTGCAACTGTGGAACCATTTGGATCTTTTGTATCTAATCTCTTCACAAGATGGGGAGATTTGGATATATCCATAGAATTGCAAAATGGTTCACATATTTTATCCATGGGAAGAAAGCAAAAGCAAAGTATTTTGGAAGATGTGATTAAAGCCTTGAGGAAGAGGGGTAATATGCTACTGATGAAAAAAGCTAATTTTTCACTCTCCTTGAGTAGTATGCTTTTGATTCTGTGTTGCATCCTGGTCCTTTGTTAATGCAAGATAATAAGATTCTCTGTGCCATTTAATATTACAAGATGACAAACTTGAATCTTTTCTTCAATGTTCTGAAATTTTCTTTCCTCCGGTTTTCTTAACTTATTTGCTTCCTTCCATTTGATTCACGATGATATGTACAACTAGAAGTTTAAGCAGTTGGCGATGCCAAAAGAAGAGCAATGCATTTGAAGTTATCGACTATGAACCAAAGAAATTCAAAGCAGGCAATGCAAACTTGTACATCTCAAATACAATTATGTTTTAAGAAAAGAAATAAGGAAAATTAGCTGAATCCTAGATGCGTTCTTGTGAATATAAGCTAAAACAAGAAGATTCCTAGAGGTGCGACTTAAAGCCACTTTCTTACCAAGGCCTTTACTTTTACAAGATGCACAAAGTCTGAGGCAGATGAGAGGATTTTTTAAAATTTGAATAAGGCAAGGATATCAAGTGGGTAAAAATCATTATACCTCTTTGATCCATCACTTAATTTTGTTTCAGGTGGTTATACGAGGCTGCGATTTATCTCCAATGCTAGGGTACCCATACTGAAGTTTGTGGGAAGCTGCAACATCTCTTGTGACATCTCAATTAACAACTTAAGCGGTCAAATGAAGTCGAAACTTTTATTCTGGGTCAACGAGATTGATGGACGCTTCCGTGATCTGGTTTTACTGGTAGGTTTCTGTGTTGTAGTGGCAAGCATGCTCTGGAAAACTATGATACAATATTAAAACTAATCTCCTTGTGTAGGTCAAGGAATGGGCCAAAACTCATCGCATTAATGAATCCAAATCGGGTACTTTGAACTCGTATTCTCTCAGCCTGCTTATAGTTTTCCATTTGCAGGTAATTTGAAACCATGTATTGTCATTCAAAAGTGGTTAAAGGAAAGCTTTTTCTGGGGTTTCTGGGGGCAACATATGACATTGAGCGCTGAATTCGAACTAATTAAGTAAATAGAAATTTTTTTATCTGATCATAAATGGTATTCGATGCTTGTCCTTGCAGACTATTTCTAAGCTTTTCAATTAATATTTTGTGTCAGATTCAACCTTTTTTTGCCTCTTTTTGCATGCTATATATACATTTTATACCATATGCTTTTGTTTCTATGCTTCATCCTCCTAATATCTTGCAGACTGCGGTACCTGCAATATTACCTCCTCTTAGAGAAATATATCCAGGAAATATGGTTGACGACCTTACAGGTACGATTGAACTGTTGTTCTGAAAGTTTCTACAGCATGCGCAGATGTTTTTTTCTGAAAGGGAAGAATTATCGACAGTTTTGATGACAGAAATATGCGAGTGCTTTTAAGTAAATCTAATGACAGTTTTGATTGTATTATTCGAAGCTATCAGTATACGTACACTTGGGATTTATTTTTCAATCCACTGTGATTTACATTCATGGTCTAGTTACTTTTTCTTGCAGGCGTGAGGGCTGCTGCAGAAAAAAGTATAGAAGATGTTTGTGCCGTGAACATCAACAGACTTAAGTCACATAAGTCAAGATTGATTAATCGAAGCTCGTTGACTGAGCTCTTCATTTCCTTCCTTGCTAAGGTTATTTTTCCTAAAGCGCCATCTCTATTGGTTAAACTTCCAAATTTTATTTCAAAATTGTTGTGGACATACTGAAAAGCTTGTTACATTATTTACGCTTAAAAGTTATTCCAGTTAAATTGACGGGGATTCTACTTCTTCCACCTTCAGTTTTTTGACATTTGCTCAAGAGCTTCTACACATGGCATTAGCCCACATTCTGGACAATCAGAGCTCATTGACAGCAACATGAGATGGTTACCAAAAACCTTTGCACTATTTGTAATCTCTCCCTCTCTCTCTCTCGCTGCGTGTGTGTTGTGTCGGTCAATAATCCTTGTGTTTTTTAACCAATAAGGTGCATTTTTGGTGTACCCTGCATATGTCTATCAAACAGGCGCACATGCTACTGACAAAGGATCTGTTAGTTTCAGTTCAACATACCGAATTTAATTGTACTCACCCCTTTTACATTATATTGTTGGTGGTGGTCAGGTTGAAGATCCCTTTGAGCAGCCAGCAAATACAGCTCGGACGGTTAGCAGCAACCAGTTGACGAAGATATTAGATGCAATTCAGGCAACTCAGGAAATGCTCTTCGCACCAAATCAAAATCAAGCGTCTCTTGTTTCGTTTCTTGTTGGGCCACATGTATTGCAGTCGATGACTAGAATGCCTATTTCTAATCCAGTCATCCCACACTATGTTGCAAGAGTACCTGTTCGAAATCACGTCAGAAGTGGACCCAATCAGCACCCAAAACAAATGCCAAGGCCCTTGCAAATACAGAAACAGTTTCAAAGCTTGGAGTTGGAAAACGGAGGGGGAACAAATGGACCTTCTCATGCATCAACCAGTCAAAGGCAACGAGTAAAATGGATGCCAAGACTCGAGGGTAAAATGGATCCAACTGGTTCTGATGGCTGAGCATATCTTTCCCTTACAACAATACAGTTGTCAGAATGGAGGGTGAATAGCTGTCGATGAATTCATTTCATCGGGTTGGAGGTAAAACAATGTTCTTATGGCATGATCTTGTGATGGTTTCATTTTGACATTGACTCCATCTTTAAAGAAAAATCGTGACAGATATACATGCAAAGCAATTAGAGACGCATGATTCTTGATATATGAGAATGTTGAATTGGCATATGTGCTCCCCAAGGACCGTTTCATGGCATTGGATTTTCTTTGAACTGCATCATTTTTGATCTTTTGGTATGATTGTTATATTGCACACGCACGTACCTCACATTCAGATTTGCATATATTTCTATTTTTGGCATGATTATTAAATTTTTCAATATTCAAAATGTGAAAAATTCCTTAAATTGGTATATCTTTTATTTCTTAAAGATATAAATGACTTTCTAAAATATAGTGTGTAAATCCAATAATTATATTATTTTCAGGGGCATCTTGTGCTAAAGCCTGATGTTGCTTTCATTTCTTACAAAAATAAATTTCTAAACTAATACGTGAAAAGTTTTCAATTTATTAAATTTAGAATATTTGTAAGTGAATGATAGTTTTTTTTGGCATACTTTAGACGTACTATTAATAAATGGAACTTGCACCCTTAAGGATATTTTAGTTATTAGATCTCAAAACTAGCTATGTGAACCAATAATAAAATATTTATAATCTAGCATTTCCCACAAACACCATATTTATTATATGGAAAAAAGAAAAACATTGTAAAAAAGATATCTATCTATCTTAATTTACAAAGTGGAAAGTAGTGTATATTTTTGGAGAAAGAATGAGTATTTCAGGTTTGGGATTATGAAGCCAAACGAGGTGCAAGAGAGAGCGAGGAGATAGAAGAGAAGAAAAGGGAAATTTGATGCCTATTCCTTTGGGCATTGTCCCGGGGACGTGGAATATCTCATATGCAATATTTCACATCAGTGGTGATGATGTACGAAGAGCATAACATTAAACTAACAAAAAAAAGTGAGTTGTTGTATGTTTGGTGTTAGGGTGTTAGGGCACCTTTAAAATTTTGCTATTCTTTTATTTCAATTTATAAATTTATTTTTATAAAAATGATATTGCTTGCCCTCTCTACAAATTATTCCTAATAAGCTAATTTTAAAAAAAATGGTTTTTCATCTAAAACTATTCATTATTTTTCAACATTTTTTTGATAAAAATAATATTATTAAGTTTAATTCCTGTAATTTTAACCTCTATGTTATTTTATCAAAATAATATCAAAGATTATCCTTATCTTTATTTATGTCTAGTGTTGTAGTAAATTACTATAATGCGCCCCTGCTTAATGATTAGTCGACATTTTTCACATATTTTACGAATAGAAACTCTTATTTTCATATTTGTCATTCCTTAATCTTAATTCTGACTTGGTAGAAAGTAAGTTTCTTGATTTTTTTTTTATCTTGAATCGTATTGAATAAAAACCACATAATCTTTTGAATCCTTGTTTCGGAGTTTATAATTTATATGTCCTCCCAGAATAATTTTGAACAATCTATATTTATTAACTAATGAGACAAATTTTTAAATTAATTTTTACGTGGATTTTTCGACAAAATAACGTGGTATTAAATTCCATCTTTAAATATGTCATCATTTTTGTTCCAAAATATTTACATCAATTTTCATCTCAAATCCGTATATGTTTCTATATCAATTTTTTTACACATTCTATTTTATTCAAGTGAAAAAATACACCTCAATTATGTGCCACCGAATAATAGATTTATAATTCCGTAAAAAGTTCCAAGTGTATTTTTACTCCATCTCGAAATTTTGTTTACACGAATATTATTATTTTTTTAAGTAGAAAAGAACAAGCAAATAAAACTGATTATCAACTATCAAGCATCAACTCTTCCATATCACTGAGAAATATATTTCAACAATGGAGCCGCCTGGAAACTTTGACTTTACACCCCAAGTAATCCCATGCAAGTAAATATTGGGAAAAAAAGGATAGTCGGAATTTCTTGTGATTGTAAGTATGTATCAGGGAGATTTGGCTTAGTCCCCCCACTTGTATATATGAACCCACATTTCGAAATCCATACCTCGTTGTTTTACGACGGTAAAATGTGTTTTTCACACACCAGGATTCTATAACTGGAGTGAGGGCCCTGGGAAGTTTCCCTCATTGCTACATGCCAACCCAAGGCCTTTGCATTTGCTTGAAGTTCATCCATCACAGCAAGCGTATCACGTATATATACACGTCCACCAGGCCTCGATATTCGGTCCATTTCAAGCATGATGGTAGAGAGACTGCATCTGAGTTATGTAAGTATGGCATTAATAATGGCCTATGAGGTACGCCAATCATAAGATCAATCTTCTAAGAACTATGTGGTACACGAAATCCTGGAATCCTAAAAAATTCACTCAGAGAAATAGTGCAGTGTTTTCAATGGTAACAGGCTCTCCGATCAAATGTTTCGACAAACTCTCAAGAGGATGATGTTCTAAGGCATCATCAAGACTGGGATTTGAGTCATTTGCGAACAAGCTGAGAATGATAGACATCTTTTCACATGCTTCAAGGGAAGTGTTAGAAAAATAATATAAAACCTTATCTAATTTGAGTATCTTGGGCCAACTTATCAATTTAAGTTGATTTCAATGATTGGCTGATTTGATAAGTCAGTAATTTCTACGAAGTTTCCTAGCTTGTTTTAATTTTCTTTTTCATGTATCTTCTATTGTATTTCTTCTTCTACTATTTATTGTACCAAGTGATTTATCATCTAATAAGAGATGTATACATATATTTCTCCTTCAATTTTGTTCAACAATAGATAAGATATGATAGTGGCCTGTGATGCCACTCATACCTTCTCTTTTCAGTTGATAAAAGTTCAGCAGCATGAATTAAATCATAGGTTCTTGGGTAAGTGTCCAGGGGCTCACACCTGCAAAAGTGCATGCGTCTCTTTAGACTCTAACTACAAGTTACTTACTGCTCTCCTGTAACAGATATATCCATACCAGTCATGCATTACTCCTATAAGACCACGGTCGTATATGACAGGCAACGTATTAGGTCCATTGACAGGGACAACATTGAGCACCCAACAATCCAGATGATTCTCAATCAGTGCCGCTGCAAAACTGCCAGTGGAAGAGCTTATTAGTTGATCTAGAGAACTGTACTGGACAATTACCAAGAATACTACAAGTAAAGTGCTATTTGATAGTTTACTTATAAATATCAAACAGCAAAATAAAATGGAATTAAAAGTTTGTGCGTGCAGAATTACCCTCCAAAGCCTGCTCTCATGTCCAAGACATTTCGAAATTTTATCTTACTCCAATGTAAATAACGAATGTAACCTTCAATTATTTCTTTCCAATATTTTGATTCTGTGCTGAAATGCATTTTCTTTGATATGAAAGCATCAACTTGTATGCTCTGAAGCCTATCTGGAGGACTCTGCAAGCGTTCTGGCCAGAGAGTAACATTTGAGCCATATCCTTCCTCTGGCAAAGGTGTTATGCATGCCTTCAAACCAGCATACCTGATGAAAATTGGGAATGGAGAATCATGAGACGGCGGAACCCTCTTCACAGCTTATTTTTTACTGTTACTCTCATCATAAAATATAAGGCAGTGTAATACATGAGCAATGTTTCACCCTGTTTCCCTAGTGGTATTCCTCCAATGAGTCTGCTTCTTGAAATATCGTTCCCCTCCCATGCATTCATTTTACATTTATCCTCTCTTTTTCATAGGAAAACCACTTCACACAAGTGCAACATTCATGTCATTACAAAATTCACGCTTCACACTCATTTTAATACTCATCCATTCATTGTAGGACACACGCCCAGTATGGCAGTCAGAAAGTAAGATATCCAAATTTATATCTATGATCTAGAAGTTAAATCCTAACCACATCCAGAGTCATAACATGGGCCATTTAATACGCCAATGCACGTGGCAATTCTACACCCTTACATGCTCAGAATGGATATAATGTTGTGAAAACAGGAACACCCCTGATTCCCTGAATTTACAATTACTAGTATCTAAGCAGGTGTAGTATCCATACTCAATAACATAAAGAGAACCAAAGAGTTGGGAAGTCTACCAAACGTTATCAGGATCATCATCAGGTACACACAATGGAGGCTGGGATCCTTCCTCACGGCTCAAATAGCAGCTGTTATTCAAGGGCTTCTGCCATATTGCAATGTACCCCTCCTTCTTTATAAGTGTCCAACAAATACGATTAGTAAGGTTAACCATATCTGGAATTTGGAAACACCGAAAAAGTTACATTTGTGAACAAAAATCAGCTCCTTTCTCGTGTTTGAAAGGCAGTATGCTACAAACAATTTCAAGTAAATACAACTCAAATATTGAGAGTCTTTCTCAAGCGGTCAAGGCGTGATAGGTTTAAATTATTGCATTCAAACCAATACCCATGCATAACACAATTATCAAAATTTGGGAGAAATCTTTTCCTCCGGACCTTGGACTTTAAAGGAGAACAAGTTACAAATGATTTGAGGCATGGTATATTTCATACTGAATTTAAGTAATTTACCTCCCCATTGTTCTTCAAGTACTGCTTCATGCTTATAAACAGGCTGCGTGGCCCAAACAAAATATCCTCCTGCCCGGAGCATCCTATTGACTTCAAGCAGCAAAATCCCATCTACGCCGCAATAATTTAGAAAATAGAAACACAAGCATGAGTTTAAATCAGTAATCCCTAAATTATATGAGATTTTATAGACCAAGAAAATATAGTTTGCATATGGCAAGAATAAATATTAGTTGTGTAAGGTCCAAATGTCACCAAAGTCAGCGTAAAGTTTTGGCAATAAGGAACTTTAATCCACAATTAATAATGGCAAACAGCAATACTCTCTCATGCATAATCTTTTCCACGTCTAGCGTAAGCATTAAGAATTTTTTGTCCCCAGTATCCCTTGAGCAATGTCAGGCTTCACACACAATCAGAACGGGTCCATCTTTCGAGTCAGGTAGGTTCAGCTATTAGCATTCAAACAGGCAAGCAAAATTTCATTATTTGAACAACATAGTGGTGTTGGGGGTAGTTGGTTTTCTAGAAAATAGGTTGGATTTTAGTCATATATATATCATAAACTCCCAATGTTTTACAAGCATTCAAATAAACTTCGGTCAATGATGCAAAACACAAGTTAATAATTTCAGCAACACTTCTTATCACTATGAGATGAACAAGTTAACGATTTAAATCGCATATATCAACAAAAGAGGTGAATATATGTTCGCAACGATTAAGAGTAAATTGATTTGAAGAGATTTATTAATATATTGTCGAAATGACAATTTAGATAAAAATGACTTTACCATCTCGAGTCCAGTTGATTCTACCACTTGAACAATGTATCAAGTCAAATGCTTGACTTGGATAAAGCAAACGGTGAGTTGCAAATGCTGCCACCATCGCAGGCACACCACGCTCAAGCGCAAATTGAATCTGGTCCTCATGAACATCTTTTGGGGCCACAGACAAGGTGATGACATTCCGTGATAGTAAATAAGCTCCAAAACTCGCAGCACCACAACCAACATCCAGAGCAACTCGAGTACGTTGACCAAATGCAATTTCAGGGAGCATCTAAAAATATAGACAAGATCGAAGTTCCAAAGCACATTTCGCATTTATCCTTCTAAACGACAACCTATTTCTTGAATCAGAATGTCGGCAGCTATTAAAATTAATAAATGAACACCTTTTCAATCTGATCCAAGTACTGATCTGCCCCATGAATGAACTGCGTACCACCTCCAGGAAACTTGAACTTGTCCTTGTCGATGGTTATCCAATTCTGACCTCCTTTGTCTTCAACCAAACGAGCATGAGGAACATTACTAAACCACACCTGCAGGTGAATACAATGGGAACATAACTAGAATGTTAACGACTATCACTGTCTTATTTTGCCTGCACTCAACACCCGTCCACATGTGTCCTTTGCATAAAAAAAAATTGAAACAATAAGAGTGCAATAGCTTTCAAAGTCATCCAAGACTGAGTCCTACATATATTCCAATCAAACCTGAGAGACTAACAATTTGAGTTTCATTCTGAGCCGCTCTCATGTAACCCGTGAGCCGTAGGATACATGGCTGTTGAAGCCATCAGGACTCCTTACTATATAAAAGTAGATTCACTGGCTGACTAATCGCACCACATTAGTGTTGTGCACAAATGTCCAGCATGAAATGAACCCAATTCGACTAGCTTACAATGAGAGCAAAAGGGGTGACATTTAACTCGAACTAAACCTCCACAATCTAAGTAATGACAGTATCCCACTTTCAGAAAGAAAAAACAAAGACGGCAAGGAAAAAAAAAGAAATTTCAGTATTAACACTTTGAACCCTGATAATTGAGTAAAGAATTACAAGAGGGAAAGGAAAACTTTTAAAACTACTTTATTCGAGAAATGGAAAAGTTACCTCGTCGCGACTTCTGGGCCATGGAATCGGAGCTTTATACTCATTAGGAGCAGGGACCAAGCAATTCAGCCCCTTCCCTTTTTCAGGACAATGCCGCTCAAATTTCTCCCCTCTATCCGTCGAATTCAATTTCTTAAGGGCCTCAAGGTTGTCCAGACAAGGTATGTATTCACCCATACTCTCCGGACATATCTCAAACTTCTGATCCCTAGCTCTAACCTTGTTATCCCCTTTCTCGTAACTTACTAATCCCTCGGTCTCATTCGGTTTCTCCCAATTCTCCACCAACTTGGGGTCAAATTCCCCCACCTCAAAATCAACCGTCATGTTCCCACTTTCATCCACCACCCCCATTCTCTCCAGCACCGGCACCATGGCTTGGTGTGTCTGCCGATCACTTGTTTCATTCATGAGTGCATGAAGATCAAAGATTTTGTTGAAATTAGGTGAGAGGCCGACGACGGAGGAGGATGGCGGCGTTTGAGATTGAAGATTTTGCTGAGAGGAGAAGAATATGAGCCGCTGATAGGAGCCATCAGAGAACTGTTTTCCGAAGTAGAAGAAAAGGAGTGAAACGAATAGGAATGCAGATACTTTGAGGAGAAAGACAGATTTGAATGGACTGAACCCTCCGCCATAGCTGAATCCCTTCATTCTGTGAATTTGCAGATCCCCAAGTGCATGGGTTTGTGCATGAACTTCTATCTCACCAACTCTACCTCACGTGCCAACCACACGACGAGAAGTGATCACAGAAATATAGCATAAAAATAATTGGTTAGTATATATTAATTAAATTATTATGGTGTTCTGATGACTAACAAAGTTATTTACGGGAAATTCTTATATGGATCGTTGTATCTTATATATGTATTAATAGAAAGAAAATAAAATAAATCAGATGAGTCAATTAATAAATTTATTTTCTTTATATTGGTTTATATGTATGGCTCATATTCGATCCATACAAGAATTTTTTCATATCTGACGGACGTTAAACTTAAAGAGCTTGTAACGATAAAAACATCTTATAAGGTCTTTAAATTTATATTTGGAAATGAGATTTGTGCTCTCACTCGTTTCTTGTCTAATGTACAATCTCGGCAAAACAATTACTTAACAAGCTTCGAAAAGATTGAGGAATGAGACACGAAACAACAATTACAAAAAAAGTAACTGTACTACTAAATATGTTGCATTAAAAAAATCAAAAATAAAGAGAAAATTATAATTTTTGCTTTTTGTTTTGTGATTTTGGTTCCAAGCATCGATCACAACCCTCTTTTGGGTATTGGTTCCACTATCTTCAAGAGGATGATCATCTTCATTAAAAAACCTTGTCAAACCCAAGGTAGTCAAGTAGATGTGCATTTTCTATTGCCAACGTTTGAAGTTGTTTCCGTTGAATTTCTCGGGCCTTTCACCATGAAATACGGACGTCGTTGTTGCACTCGAAGAAGCCATTTGTCACAAATATCATTTTAAGATTGTTGGATAAATTTTCTGGAACAATGCATGTCTTTGGGCAATATAAGCGAAGAAACAAAATGGCTTCAATGTCGATGCGAGTTACATGTTTAATTTAATTCACTAAGCATATTTTCCAACGTGATCGTCTTCTTCAAGAGAGTGACTTGAGTGTTCAATTTGTTTATGTGAGAAGTGATATTGTATTGTAACGAAAGAAAGTTTGAGAAGAGATAATCAAGATTGTAATTCATTGATGTACATTCAAGTGCGAGTTACTCCCCTTTTCGTGGATGTAGGTCATTCAAGATTGAACCACATAAATAATATGTTCTTGTTTATTTCATTTTATTTTTGATTTTGATCGTGGATTATTCTTGTATTTCGCTGTCTTGTATTGATTCAATCAAGTTATATTCATTTTTTTTGTCAAATAAAGAACTTGTTACATTGATCGGAATATTAAAATTTGGACTTGAATCTTGATTTTTTTACAAAATTAATATTATTTTTTACGTTATGTATGATTTTAAGATTTTTTTTCAATGTTGTTTATATAGTAGCTCTTTGAATGTATTTATTTATAGTACAATGAACTCATATATTCAAGTGACTTGTATTATAATTTATTTATTTAATTAGTCAATACATGAATATTGTTTAAATATTAAAAACAATGAACAACCATCATATTTATTTTCATAAATATATGTATACACGATGAATTTTCTTTTAAAATTAATTCACGAAATGTGATATACATATTAATGATATGATATATATAATAATTTTTATATAATATTAAATTTATATTCACTTAAATGAAAAAATATTTTTTGATAAATTATTAGTTTATCAATTAATTAATATTTTTAAATTAATAAACATGATATGATATTGAGAAAGCCAGATTAGAATTGTCCGCAGGTTTCAAGCAAACGACAAACGTAGTGCTTAAGCGTGGAAGTATTAATTTCAGTGAGGTGGCGGTTGCGTTGGCGGTGGAGGAGGTGGAGGTGGAGGTGGAGGTGGGGGTGGGGGGGGGGGGGGGGGGGGGGGTGGGGGAAGCGGTGAATCGACGAATGGAATAGAAAGAAGTCTAGATCGAAATTATAGGGGAAAGTCTACAGAAAAATAGGACCGATTAGTGGATAGTGTGATGGAATGGATAACAGCAGCGTACGAGGGAGTGATGGCGGTAGGGTCGCTGGTTCTTCTGGGTTTGGCCGGGCTGTGGTTCTTGAATCAGCTGCTTTACAAGGAGTACGAAGAGAAGCGGGTGTTGGTCCAGATCATATTCAGCGTCGTCTTTGCCTTCTCTTGCAATCTTTTTCAGCTTGTTCTCTTCGAGATCATTCCTATTCTGTCCAAACAGTGAGTGACCAATTCATCTTATTACGACTAATTTAACCTTGCATTGTTCCGTTTTTTTTTTTTGGTCTCACGTGATGTCGACTGTAGGGCGAGATGGTTGAATTGGAAGGTGGATTTGTATTGCCTGATATTGTTACTCGTCTTCATGTTGCCGTATTACCATTGTTATCTAATACTTTGTAAAAGTGGTAATGTCTCCACCATTGTCTCTACTTGTTAGTGGCGTAAATTATTATTTTTTTACTCTTAAATCTGTCAAGTGGATATGGAAGATTATGCGTGCATCTAATTTTCACGATTTTCTAGACTGCATATAGTTCTTTATGATTGGCTTTAACAATTGCCTTCCGCGTTTCATCATTGTGGGAAAAGCATGCTCGAGCTTAGAGGAAAAGTAAAATAGAGCTTCGAAGGAAAAATATAGTCATTTCATGTACTCTTATCTGTATATGTTCATACTTGTTTTTCGTTTAGTATTATTTTGATTTCAACTCTGTGTTTCAGGTGTTAGAAAGGAGCGTGCTGCGCTTGGCGCTGTTCTTTTTTTGTTTGCTTTTCTTTATGGTTTTTGGCGAATGGGCATTCATTTTCCAATGCCTTCTCCAGACAAAGGTTAGCATTTATTTAATTGTAAATGTTGCGGGTCAAATATCTCTTAACAGGCGCCTTAATGAATATGTTTCTGGCCCTTGTTTTCTCTCTCTAAAAGTTGCCCAGTGAGTAATGCAACCTTGGATGCTAGTTCCTATTGACATCTGTTTAGCCTTCTTCCTCCAATTCTCTCTCCCTTAAATTTTTTGTCCAATTTTTTCATACATTGCATTAAAGATGCTTAAATGGTGAAAATGCCGTCATTTCTACTTTTTATGAAATTATTTTATGCTCGTGATCTAGTATAGATAGCTAAAAAGTTGACCACTGGCACATGGTCTGGAATTTGGTGTTACTCCTCCTCGAGATTTTGTTTTCTATGCTCACTACTGTTCCTACCGCATACAGTGGCTTCATTTGTTTTCCTCTTTTTGCACTTCCAGTGCCTATCATGTTGTCCAAAGCTTACATTTACTTTGTAAAGTATTTTCTTGTTTATTATTTGCAATTCGGTAATGTCTTCTTTATGTATTCGCCTCCTTATCTGTCTTTATGTATATTCTTCTCAGGAAATTTCACCATGCCTCAGTTGGTAAGCAGAATTGGTGTCATTGGTGTGACTGTCATGGCTGTGCTATCTGGTTTTGGGGCAGTGAATTTACCGTACAGTTATCTTTCTCTCTTTATTCGGTAAGAAGAATGACTGATGTATAGTTCAAATTTATTCAAAAAACTAACCATATTTGCATGGTTGCGGATTCACGTGGAATATGATTACATCTCTTTACTAGAATTTTTTAGTTCATTGCTTTTTGGTGTGTGCTCTTCTAGATTTAGTCAGTTCTATGGAATATTACATTTATTTCAACAAAATTGTTATACACTGTTTTCTCGTCCAATTAGGTGTAATGAGAGTGCAACTTTATCAAGTCTGGCATGTTTTAGATTCATCTATAGTATGTTTTATTTGGAGATAAATAAAACAATTATTGAGGCATGTTGAGTTGAAATTTCCTTTGAACAATTGGTGTAATGGAATTACGTTTTCAGTTTGGTCATGAAATTGTTGTGCAAACATCCCTAAAATCATCTCAGCATCTTTCCCAAAGATGGTGACTTCCAATTTGCCAGTGTGATCATAAACAGTTAGCCGAAATCTAAACCTATGCAAATGAAACGTCATATAAATCATATATAAATGTATGCATAATATAAATCCTATTAAATAAATGAAGCATGGAAATTGGTAAATTAAAGACCTTGGCTTGGCAATTTTATTGATGTTACATGTATTGCATTTGAATAGAGAATTGTAGGCAACATTTATCCCGGATCGGCAATCCTCGCAGCACATGTAAACAAAGCTCTGTGATTCGTTGTCTAGACATCCCTTTACGATGATAGTGAACCTCCCAAGCTGGTAAAAAGATATCTTAATCACAAAATATTGGTTGAGGCTTGATAAGATAAAAGAATCTAACAGACAAAAATAAGCCAAACAACCTCCTTTGTTTGAAGGACCTCTAAAATAGTGACGCCTTCCTGGCCGGCCTTAATATCGATTTTCTCTTCAAAAAAACCACCTCTTTCAACTATCTCGTCTATGAAAAGCCTCTCTTGGATACGCCTGGAAAATAAATAATTAGAGCACCAGCGAAATGAAAGAGTCAACATATACAAAGGTATAAACACATGGGAATAATCCACTACCATGTTCTCAGCTCTGCAAATGATTCGTTTTGCATCTCGTTTAACACAATCGAGGATGAGGTTGAACTAAGGGATAGTCCTATATACAATAGCACATCTATGATAGTAAGTAATTCGCCAACAAATATATCTAACAACAGAGATAAATAGCTTTACCGTAGAACCCTGTCACAATGAAGTTGAGAAGAGCTATAACTGGGCGCTCGTAAATGGAGTCCAAAGTAGTATACATGTTATCAGTAATTATGTCATTCCAAAAAGTTACCACAAAAGAAGTCATCCTGCAAAGGAAAGAAAGGGAATTACGTGCGCAAGAACAAGTTAAACTAAACGTAGTATAAACAAACATTGAACACGTGTACTTACTGTTTATCAACGGCAGCATACTCATGTAAAACATGTTGTTGCCCTCGGACTGAGATCTTTCTTGGGTTCCGTTTTTCTATGATAACACAAACTGTGGCTGTGCAAATGTGGAAAACAACTTTGAGATTAAAATACTCGAACGAAATACATGGCAAAGCATTCCCAAAAATAACATTAAACTATTCATAACTCACATATTAATTTCTTTGTGTTTAGGAACTCTGTAAATTTGGCAGATGCTATGAAGTCAGGACGGAAGGTTGCTGTAGGAATAACATCCTCATCGAGTGGCATTACTGAGGTGTGCGAATTAATGGTCCACTGATATGGACTGCTTATCAATTCATTTCGGTAAATCTCATTCACCTCAGTCACGTGCGCATTTGAAATCTTGTATGTTTTGGATTGCTCTAAATTATCCTTGTACAAGTCTATATCAGACTTAAAAATGACGGCTTCTACAGTATCGCCCTAATTAGTAACGACATAATGAATAAAAATCAAATTTCTATTTCCCTATGGATATAAACAAATGGATGATAATGAAGAGTGTGTATCATTCTTACCGATTCATCAGCTAGGATCAGCTTTTGGTATTTCGTGGGAGATTTAATTGCTGTCTTGACATCGAGCTTCGTAACAACACGAACTTGGGCTGACCAGTTTCTAGTTTCGCACGTTATAGTAGTAAGATGCAGAATTTTTTCTTCCATTTTGGCTTGTATAAGTCTTCCTCAATAGGGTACAATGAAAATGTTAAAATCGAGATAGGAACACAAAGCGAATGACAAATGATTACACGTAATATATCCATGGATAATAATGTGACAAACAAACAACCGTAAAACCTACATGGAATGTTTATTCACACAATCGGAAGCTGGAGATAGGGTGAGATAAAAGCCAAAAATATAAGCAACATATGATACCAGTGGAAGTCGACATGCTCGAACGTATGGATTTCCTCCCTCGGCCTGAGGACCGCAAGGCATAGCGGGCCCTTCTTTTCCGATTTTTTTCTGAGGAACAAGGGAATCAGCTTGAAATATACCACACACAAAAGGGCGCACATCAAATGGCGAAGCACCAAACAGATATGAAGCAAACCAGCTAGTAGTGCTGCGTCCCCACTGGCTGTGACAATAGGGCAGAGCAGAGCATTGTGGCAGCCACAAATCCCCGCAGGTGGTGTGTCTTGCATGTAAATGTCAGAGAGAGACGACATCGAAACGAAGAAGTTGAGACAAAGGGTGTTCTAGAGAAGAGCCCTCGCAAAACGAACCGAGCATAGTACCAAGAAAGAGCACTAACGCACCACAAACATTAACCTAAAACAAATAGCAAGCAAGCGACACAACCAACACACAGAGAGAATCATAACATTTTTTTTCTCGAAAATAAACGATGAGAAAACATAAACCTATAACAGATAGCAAACAAGCGAACAGAAAACATGGCAAAACCATTGAACAAGTAAAGGCTTGCCTTAGAGCCCACCTCATCGAAAAGAAACCAAACAACACTGACTCACCTAGACGACGGCGAACGTGGCGGCGTCAGAAAAGCACACACAAAAGTTCGGTAGATAATATAATGTATCCACAACCCGTCGTGACAAACTTTAATAATAATTTTTTATATGAGCTGACTTCAAAAAAACAGAGAGTTCAAAATATGTTTTCGTCGTGACAAACTTTAATAATAATTTTTATAAATATTCGGCATGATGAATTTTTGGTAGATTACAGGTCGTTAGTTTTGCTTGTTTGTATACATTTTGATTTTTGGCTTACCTATGACATATTGCTAATATGTGATTGTTCTCGACTAACTATATATTATTATAATATAACTATATAATAAGTGTGTAAGAGTTTGGAATAGTACTATTGCAAGGAATAGTAATGAATAGTATTTCACTATTTATTACAATTATTTTTCTTAAAAAATGTTTTTTTTTTCAAAAATTTATTTTTGTTGATTTGCGGGTTTAACCTGAACCGACAAAAATATATTAATCGATTGTTGATACGCGCAACTTCAATTTATAGTAAGATGAACATTACGTTTTTTTAAAAAATAGTTAGAGTCGGTCCTTTAGTTATTTTTTTCCATTCAATTACAGTAGCATGCTCGCTTTAATTTTTTTTGTTGATAACCGGATTTGGCCTAAACCAACTAGGAAAAAAATATCTTAATCGGATGTTCATGCGCACAACTTCAAATGTTTTTTTTTCCAGTTTTTAGTGAGATGAGCATCATTGTTTTTTAAAAAAAGTTAGAGCAAGTCCTTTGGTTATTTTTTTCCAATTCAATTATAGTAGCATTGTCGTTTTTTTAAAAAAATGTTTGTTAAAATAAGTTATTTGAAATGTTATTTTCGATCAATTTAAGAAAAAATTGATCAATATGTTGGTACCTGGCACCGCACCTTGTGCGGTGCCAATAAACTAGTATATATATATATATATATATATATATATATATATATATATATAATATCGATAAGTTATATGTGATCAATGATATAATATGGCATAGTGTTGGATAAATAATAATATGTTTACTTTAAATTACTGAGATTGAAATTGTAATTATTATATGATAAATTAATTTTTGGCCCTTATTTATTATTATTATTATTATATTTGTTTTGGTTTGGTGAATTAAACTTATGATTGTAACTATCATAGAAAAATATGATCTCATGTTTTCTATTTATTGTTTTTATTTGTTTAAATAATCTTTTTTAGTTACCTATCAACATTTCATCAATTTCATAATCTTTATTTATTTCACATATATTCTTTTTTTTACTATCAAAATAAATATTATATAATTTTATTATTTTAGTTGTTTATATTTATAAAAAAATACTATATTATTTTAGTTAATAAATTATAAATTTGCACAATTTGTTATTAAGTCCATTTCTTATTATCCAAGGTAAGTAAATATAGCTTTTATGTATTAAATATCCATGATATCACTATATTTTTTAAATTTCAAAGATCATTTGTGGATAGAAATTAGGGGGTGTATTTGTTGTTGACTTTTAATGACTTTTATGGAGTTTAGAAGTCTAGAAGTATCAAATCTAGACTTTTATATACTCCATAAAAGTCTAGTGATATCCAAAATAGACTTTTCTAGAATTTTCAAAAGTTAGGTGACATTAAAACTTGATATTTATTAACTCTATAAAATTATAGAGTTATCCAAATTTCAATAGACTGTTAATGATTTTTGTAAAATTCTTGAAGTATAAGCATCATATATAAGTATTAAAAATCCAAAATTTTCCACGACTCTTTTCATATATTTGGCTTGACTTTTTTTTTTTCCAATTTAACTAGGCCCTTTCATTTAAGCCGTCCGATGGTTTCTTTTCTGCCACATCCGTCTTCGATTCTCGCATTTCGACAAATCCCTTTTCCTTGTATTCACAAAATCCACCGCAGCAGTATCACTTTCTTGCAACATCAAACAGCAATCTCGAGTGGGTTCCTCGTATTTCATCGAAATCTTTGAATTTCTTGCTGTCTGATCTTCAGCACTTCCATAGATTTAAAACCTAGAAGAAATTGTGGCTAGCGTAATTGAAAACTTGTTGAGGATGAAACTGATAATGATTTAGTACATGTTGAAATCAATCAAGTGAAAGGAAACATTCATAGTGGTAACAATTCTTCACAATTTTTTTGGAGTTCGAGAACATGATATCGAAGCTTTTGAGTGGAATGAGAAAAGTTAAAGATGGATTACACCTACATTTAACTTTTAAGAAAAATAAACAACAATATATTCATATTTTATTAAATTGTCATGGTTATATTCGTAATTTTAGAGAATTATTAATTTATGATATTGATGAAACTATAGATTTATATAAAGGTCTTCCTAAAATTTATTATCTTATAATATAATTTTTAAACTGGCCCAAATTGAGACCGGAAAAAATATTATTTTAAAAATATGAAATATTAATTTAAGAAGGTGTTACTGTACATAATTATTCTTTTGAGGGGAGCCCTTTGCCAACCCATATTTCAAATGCATCAATATTTCATTTCATCACAATACCAACACATTTAAAAAAAAAGATATAAAAGAGTACCAGTAAAAGTGTAAAAATTATGCTATAAAAACTAAACTCAAATCATCATATCATTAAGTTGAATATCCATATTTTTGTCACGGGTAAGATGAAGTATGGATTCAATTGATGCCAACTTGCCGCATCTTAAATTGTGCATTCTATTCTATTAAGATATCCTTAAAACTTAATTCAAAAGGCACATAAAACTACGTATTTCCCTAACAAGAGTAATTATACTTTTCATCTATATATTTTGCAATCAAAACAGTTTTGATTCCTCTTATATACTTATATGTCCTTTTTCTGTTATTTTTTTTTATCGAAATCAGAGAACCATAAATATCTAAAATTAATAAATCAAAAAACAGTTTTGACATCAAATAACAGAAATGAAAAATGTAATAATCCCATATAATTCAGTCTACACTTACATATATCATGCGTATGTGAATTTTAACAGAAGAGGAGAGCTCTCTTACATGGACTACGAAAACCAATCAAGGTAATATAATGCCCAGATGTAGTAAATTTACATGGTCTAAGAAACCAGACAAACAATGTCCCCAGCGACCAAGTATATCTATTCAGCAAAATAGGAGGGATAAAGGAGAAAACGATCATAAAACCCAACCTAGTTTCCTTGCAAGATAACATCAATTTACATCATTTCTTGTGACCGTCTTATACAACGACCGACTTTCTTCCTGAATTCATCCCTTTGTTCTCTCCATTCCTTCTGCAGGGAAATTGGAATCAATCACTCATTTTAATGGATGGATGGATGGATGGATTAGAAGTCAAGTATAGCCGGGGTCAAAAAAGGAACGGAAACGGAAAAACGAAGTCGAAAGAAACATGAGAATTAAAAGACTGTTTTGCAAAAGTTTATACAGACCACCAGATGGAGGGACCCTTTAGAGCTTATAAGATCTCATATAGACACAAACACAAAGCCACACATACATATAAATTTAAAATATATGACAGATTTAATTTGTTAAAAAAAATAAGTTCTGGAACTTAAAGATCAGTAAAATAATTTTAAAAGATGGGTAACCATACTTTTAGAAAAGAAGTTTATGCAAGTATACAAAACCTTGATTAAATGCCTGAAAGAGTATAAAGCACATTAATAAATCTTATAAGTCCCTAACAAATTGCTTTATGGAGTTCAGAATCAGGAAAACACCCTCTAAATACAGGATCTAATCAGATAGTGAGAAAATAATAGCAATTTAATGCATTTGCACTTACAGCAGCTTCGACATTGGCAGGAGACTCGTCATTCGGGCTTGAAAGCATTGATATGATGCTTAGAACTATACTCTCCACCTGCGAAAAAAACAAAATCATTTGCATAATTTTTCGCGCAGAACTATCATACTGATGCTGTATGGCAATCACCAGAACAAAAACCAGTAGATGGTACATGCGGAAAAAATGGGAACTCCCAGTTTCCACGTGCTCAAGTAACAGTACAAGAACACACACCCAAGAAACAAACTTCCTTTAGCTCAAGATTTTAAGAAAATAGAAACGACAAAAAAACATGCATAAAGTAAGAAATATTCACAACCAAGATGCTACTCCAAAGATTACATCCGAGGCAAGCTGGATTTTCTGACTATACGTGCTATAATGGATTTCTCCAATAAGCTGAAAAATGAAAAGGTTCCCACCGACTAGTCTCAAACATAAACCTAAACCAAACAAAAATCAAACCATATGCACAAAACCTTCCTTTATTCCACAACACAGTCCCACTCATTCATTTGAACTTCTCCGTTTTCTGTCAGTTACTTATTTAATATTTCAAAAGATAGATGAAATAGACTTATGCCTGTGGAAAACTGAATATTGCAACGACTGCAAATCTATGTGTCAGCCACATTAGCTTTGCCTAATTCTCAGCATTAAAGTAAATATAGTGGAGAGGTTGATATGAAATAAGTCTGAATAAAACAATTAAAACATAAAAAATAATGCACATGAAATAAAGAAATATTGCAAAAAATAATGCATCTGATGGCTTTAATATATGGAAGGAAAAATGGCTCATATGATATTGACAGTAACAATTTGATGAGAATCACGTTCTCGACATTTTTTTTTCTCTAAATTTATCAGTTATAATAATAATTTGAGGCATCAATTTCAATGCAAATTAGGATTAACTATTAAGCAACAACAAATCATAAATACTGCGACGAAAACGACCTAATAAGGAGGGCCAACTACGAGAAACAGTCATATAAAGCCAGAAATAATCTCAAGATATACATCAGGACTTGTTACCAAGTTTTCACTCTAATTGAAGACATACATCAGGATTTGATACCAACAATAAAAAATAAAGTATAAATCAGGCTGGTTAAAACCAATGCTCAAACAAAAATTATTCAATGTCTCTTACTTTGAATATTAACAGATCATTTAATTACTTATTATGGAGTTAGTCACCAAAAAGATGTTGAGGTTAGTCTCCTTTAACTCTAAACAATTTCTCAACATGCAACTAGAAGCAAAAGGCAAACCTTAAGAATAACATACAATGCAGAATGCATCTTTCAAATTTTGTGAGTGGCTAGGATAGCAAAGTGTACTAGACAAACTCTCAACAAACTCATTTCAAATACGATAATATTGCATAAACTTCCCTAGGCATTCTAAATATTTAAAAAATTGTAAAAGTGAGGTGGCTTAAACTATTGAACATTTTACAAATCAACATAGCCAACAATTAATATAACATAAAATATGATATAGCAAAACTGGTTCATGATTATACCGTGTGCACAGGTGACCAGCGTTCACTGGCAAGCTCGTAGCCATTTGGATCATCTCCAGGCGGGTGAAGAATTGAAATGCAAACCTTCCCATCCGGATAAACTGCATTTTATGAATTTTCAAATAAAAACCCTATGGAACCTACAATGAACATCAACTGGTGAGCATTTTGAAAAGAGAATGAATACAAACCATTAGGATGCCAAACTTCAGAGGCAAATTTCACTGTTGGAGGACTGTTCGGATAATTCGCAGGGAAACTCATGATGGCATTGAAGAAACCACCTTCACTGCATCGAAAATTTTAATAAAAATGGAACATTTAATAACTTCTACTGATGATAACATTCGAATTAACACAAAGACATATCAGGTTCTTAAATGCACAACCATATGGCATGGTAATTCAAGCTCCACCAAGTCAGCGCAACTGTCTTTTCATTTCATTATGATTTTATCCTCATTCGCACAAGATTCACACACAAATCACTATAAAAAAGTTGGATTGACTCGTTAAAATTTTCCACTGATTCATTCAACATAAAAAAACTACACCATGCCTGCAGTTCAGCACCACATTGTTAATCCTTCCCAATTCCTTAGTTCAAACTTTCTACATGTGCCGCTACCATAAAAGATATCAAGGGTAACAGTTCAAAGACGGATATTAAAAGTCTTTCATTTGAATAAAAACGCCAAACTGTTGTCAATATTCTTTGCCACTAAAGGTCCCTAACTTTATTTTTGTTCTGAGCTTATTGACAATGCAAATTTCAATTAAATATATGTAACCTCTCATACTCCAAACTTTGTCACTTTACAGATATGATATCTCCGTAAAGCATGTGTTTCTTGCGGTTATAGCCCCAGGACACTTGAGCGCTTTTAATTACTATTCTATGCAGTTTACTCATTTATAAGAATAGCATTGTAAAGCGAGGGGCTCAGAATCTAAAAATAACTATTTAAGATGCTTATGGTCCCGGGGCCAATTCGCCAACATTTATCATCAACATAATACGAGGAATAGCAGAAACTAAACCCTTGCGAAGGAAGATTTAAAAAAAACCGTAGAGCAAAATGATTGAAAAATTAAACATACATGCATTCGAATTCTCATACTAACTAGGAGCAAGAATATTCGAAAATTTTGAAAAGAGAACAAGATATTTACTCACTATAGTGTGTCAGGGGGACCAATTATTGTAACACTCCATTCAAACAGATTGCTTTCATCCAGCAAACCAGCCGAAAATCCATCCACCGGGTGTTTGCACAGATCTGAAAATCGAATGCCCAGATCATTAAACTCACAAAATTTATTCAAAATTGGGGGAAAAAAAGACAAGCCTCTTCTTGCAAGAAACCCAGAAAGAAAAACTGAAAGTTCTTAACATATAAGTACCTTTAAGCTGCTTTTGTAGAAGAAGGGTAGCTTGAGACGATGAAGCCATCGATTTTCCTCGGTCAATTGGATTTTCAAGAAAGTTCCCGGAGAGGCTGGCAAAAATTAACCGCGGGGAGCTGACTCTGTTTTTCTCCCCTCTTGACAATCCCTGATCCCTAACTCGAGTCTAAATGCTTAAAATTCCAGATTTTTATTGATTTTTAATAATTTTTATATACCTTAAAAATTTAAATATATTCAATCTAGATTTTTATATATTCCATAGAAATTTAATAGCCCAAAATAAACTTTCGTTGAATTTTAAAAAGTAAGTTGGTATTAAAACTTGACTTTAAAATTTTATAAAAATTTGTAAGTATCCATGGATTTAAATAGATTTACGATAACTCTTAGTATATGAATAGATGAATTTCATTTGAATGTAGGATTTGCTTTGAGAATGAACAAACTTAGATTTGAAATGATACATATCTTAGGCACATTTCAAATCCATTACAATTACCATTACATTTACATAAATTAGTAAAGATGGGGATAGGGATGGCAACGGGGCGGGTTTGGGACGGGTTTGGCCAATCCCAGGACCCGCCCCGCTACACATGAAACCCATACCCGCCCCGCCCCGCTTAGACCCGCCGGGTTCGCGGGTTTACCCGCCCCGCCCCGCAAACAAATTTTTTATATAAAAAAAAAATTTGGTAGAAATTAATTTTGAAACACAAAAATTGAGTCTTGAGAATGAATTTAATGTTTTCCTCTAGTAAATATTTATAATAAGCATCGTAAAACTATATTTAAACTATCAAATATTTATTATTTAGTTTTTATTCCATTCAAAATGTTCAACTTCTTTACCATAAACACATGAATTTTGATATGAAATTAAACAATAACACATTATTGTACAATCAAAGAAGTGAAATGTATATTCAATATTAATTTTTTTTTAAAAAAAAATTAAAAATGCATAGCGGGGCTGGTGCGGGGCGGGTTCGACCAATCCCAGGACCCGCCCCGCCCCGCTTCCAAACCCGGTTGAAGCGGGTTTGGACCCGCCCCGGCGGGTCGGGTTCAATACGGGTCCGGGTTTGGACCCGCCCCATTGCCATCCCTAGATGGGGATTTGAAATACACCGATATAAATTTATCCAAACAATTAAATGAATTTGAAATCAATGATTTAAAATCTATAGCTTCAAATCCATCAATCCAAATATAACTTTATATAATTCTTTAGTATAAACCATGAATCTCAGTATACAACTAAAAAATAATTTAGTTGATGATATATAGTTGTATTTAGAACAATTAAAGTCTTCTTTTTTATTTCTAATGAAACACATTGTTGTAAATGTAATTTATAATTATAACATGAGTTCCTAGTAATTGGCTAAACTGCATTATTAAAGCACATATAAATAAATAGATATCTATATGGGGTGAGTTTAGGTGTGCATCGGTTCAGCTAAACGGTCAAACCGAATTGAAAAATTTTGGTTCTGTTTTTGTTTTTTTTTATAGTTTAAATTTTTTACAAAGGTTTCGCTAATGGGCATATGAATAAGAACTCGTAAATTAACTACAAGTTTTCAATTATTTATTTTGTTGTCTCTTTTAAACTCGATTTTCTTGGAATAAATAGCTTCAAAATAATATTGAAAATTTAAAACCAAAAGATCAAAGATTCAAAATCTTTTGAGTCTAATGTATGTCGTATTAGTGTTTGTATTTATATTGAATTTTTATCAACTAATCATCCAATTTATTTTTAAAAAAAACGGTTCAAACTGTAATCGAGCCAATAAACACTCCTAGATGAGATTAGATATTTGGTAGTATGCTATTCATGGGGACAATTTCTCTGCAACAAACACTGTAATACTTCCTACAACATCCCTTAATTTAGAGCCACTGACGCCTTCCTTTCTCTCTTTTCCACTATGGTTTTCATTTTGGGTTTATGATACACTACTAGAGTTTCTTCTGATGCTACGGTTCTCTTCTACTCCCGGTGACAGTCTCGCCACCGGCCGTCCTTTCTCTTCAACTATGGTTGTCCTTTTGGGTAAATGGTTCACTAACAATGTCTCTACTGCTGGCGTTATTCCCTTCTCCTGTTCTGTGACACTTGCCACCACCAGTTGCTCTCGCGCTCTGCCGGGTATCATGGGGAGAGCTTTTGGTAAGGTTTCTGTTTCTTCCAGCTCTAACCGGGCAGCTGCGAATTCTCTTCTTTTGGTACTTATATATAATTACCTAATCTATAATATCTAGTTTATGTATCGATTGGTAAATATGGGTGTGTTTGTCGTTGTCATGTGGCGTATGTACCTGGTTAGCTATGTGCCACTATTTTGCCTTTTTGATGGTGGTTAGTTCATTTTGTTTCACTGTCGGGACATAACATAGCTTGGCTATGACTACTGAGCGTTTAGGGTTCATGTGCGATCCAGTGGTGTTAATGGGTTGTTGGCTATCAGTGAGTGATTTGGATACGAGAGGATGCGCTTTTGTGTGTCTTTTAGCAGTTTATACCTCTCGTTTTTTTCCTTATTTCTACATTCGAATCAATTGGAAGTCAGTTCTCTTGCTCAACCTCATCCTGCTGTATGGTTTGATGGGACATGGATTGACTCTGGTGGTCTCTGCACTCTCAGGGTCAAGATCTTGTGCTGTGCTGATGCTGAGATTTACGTTGTCATTACACATATTGGCCTGTGTGCTCACCATTTAATAACATTTTCCACAAGATCTTTTGTGTTTGGGACACATATTTAAATCTTGTTTCTTTGCATCAAAGGTTATTATTTATAACCCTTTTTGATTTTTTGGTTCATGATTTTTCATTTGAAAAAAATACATAACCTTATGTGTGCAACAATCGTTAAAGATTGAATAGATCGTATGAACACATAATTCTAAGCGTGATACAATTTTTAAACATTGAGGAGATAATAAATCAAAATCCTAGTAAAATAAAGGTTAAATGGTTAAATTTTTCTATATGTCAATGTAGCAAGATTTAACAAATTACGAGCTAATGGTTCTACTACAGCTAAAACTCGCAAGAGAGACAGACACGCAGGATCTTGAGATAACATTGAGTGAAGTGAATCTTAGCAGTCCAGTTTATTTCTTCCCTTGCACAAGGATTAGCCTCTCTTTGGCAGAGACTGTAGTTGAATATTTCTGGATGTATATATTTTGGGTAGTAGCAAACTAAATAACAATGGCTTTTTGAGAAAGAATGTCGTGGCGATATTTGGAATCTCCGTCCTTAAGATAATATTGTCCTGCTACGGTGCTAACGGTTCAATTGACAATTTGTCTCCCAAACAACGACTTATGATTTGTGATAGAAGCATTTCAAATCACAAATCGTCAAACCACGAATGTATGAAATCACTCAACTTGAAAAGGAAGAAGATGAATAAAATGCTTCAGATGTTGATCTTTCAATTTCTTGTTTATTTCGAAAATTTCATGTTTAAATCATACGAGAGATTTTAAATTTATAGTAAGCACCATTTCATAAAAAAACCGCACCTACAACCAGGGGCGAATTTACATTGAGCTGAGTGGGGGCAGCTGCCCCCCCTCAAAAATATTTATTATATATTTATTACTTAACATTTTAACAAGAATTCGCCTTGGTTTGGTGGTGAAGACCTTAAGCTTTTATTCCTTTAAAATCCAAGTTCGATTCTCGGTGGAATCTTGCGCCATTACATATATATATTGTTGTTATGACTTATTTTGTATTATATATTATATTATATATGTATATATTTTTGTTACCAAAATATCATCAAAACAGTCATATATCTTAGTGGTGAGGATATTAGACTTCTATTCTCGCAGCAACGGAGTTCATATCTCATAGCCACCCTTGGAATTAATTTTCCTTTTATTTTGTTACTTCCATCTTTGTGAAGATGGATAAATATCCGCAACAAATTTTTATTGTCTATAAAATAAATGATTTCTCAGTATGAAAAAAGCTTCCTTCTAATTCGGAATAACACTTAATAGTATAATAATTTTTGCCCCCTCTCGATTAAATTGCTAGATTCGCCCCCGCCTACAACTAAAGGGACACACCCATTATATCAATTTTCTCCATGATAGCTAAATGTTCTCTAGAACAGGAAGACAACCTCCAATCAGCATCAGCACATACTTCATAGTTATCAATCTCTCATATTACACCCTTCAAGGTAAAGTTTCAAAATCATTCGCGAACAACACGACATCTAAGTAGTAGTCCGGCAGCACAGTAGACAAACATTCACCTTTTAAAGATCCAGCTCAGTAAATCTTTGAAGGTTATATCTTAACACTAATACTTATTAAAAGCGCAAGGTGCACCAAGGTTCCGAGGAGCCGTGGAGCCTGAGGTGCAAGATCAAGGCGATGCGCATGCCTTTTAAAGGTGAGACACACTGAGGGAAAATACAGAGCTTTTTAATAATCTAACACGAATTTTTATTATAGTTATATAAATAACCGATTTTTTTTTTTTTAATAAATGTAACCCAAGTCGCCATCTCAGATGGCGACAATTACCAAATTCTTTTATTGTCGCCATCTGAGATGGCGACATAATAAATTTTTTTTTTATGTCGCCATCTGAAATGGCGACATCAATAAAAATCTGTTTTTTATTATGATGTCGCCATCTAAGATGGCGACATTATAAAAGTTTTTTTTTTATTGATGTCGCCATCTGGAATGGCGACATCAATAAAAACTTTTTTTTTTATCCAATAAAAAATTTTTTTTATTGATGTCACCATCTAAGATGGCGACATCAATACCATTATAAAATATTTTTTACGTGTTGTCGGCAGAAAACGACGTAAAAATATAAAAAATTATAACATTGTCGCCACCTCAGATGGCGACAATAAAAAAAAATTCATTTTTTATTTTATGTCGCCATTTGAGATGGCGACATTAATCAATTTTCTCATCTATTTATTCGAACGAAATCACCTCATTTCATATAACTCATTTCATATATTCAGCTCATTTCATATAACTCATTTCATATCCTCCAGTTATTTGCTCCGATCAGCATATTTTAGGTACGTTGTTATATAAATAATCATATTTAACAGCATTATATATCATGTATTAATTTATGAATTTTATCTTTATTTTTTAAGGTATGTCAATTAAAGTTTTGTTGTATTGGGGAGGCCAAATATTACAAGATTCAGAATCTGTTAGATATGATCGTGGTCCGTCAAAAGGCATGACAATATCTCGCAATATTAATTATTTACAGTTATTGAGCGATGTATATGATATTACTGGCATCGATCGTCACCAGTTCATTCTGAAAATATCTTGTAAATATATATTCAGTGATTTTTCGGGGATGAAACAAACAATTTTTCCCGTCGACAGCGATTACAATCTAGCATGGCTGTTGGATATTGAACAAAATCATGCTTTTTTGGAGATGTATATACAAACAGAACCCTGTGCTTATGATTTTATTACAGAAATGCCAACAACTGGTAGTGGTCCATCTGTAGTAGTTACAGAAAGACCAACTACCTCTATGATTCAAGATGATGCTCCGATAGTTGCTGACAATGTTGTTCCCGAGCCACTAGGAGACAGTTTTGTGGATTTTGGAGATGATATTCGGTCTGAACCGGAGGGGATTCCATCTGAGGATGAGTCTGCTGACGATGAGGTTGATATTGCAGAGGTGCCAGTTACGGTAGCAGACACAACCACAACAAATGAACCTGAGCTTTATCAAACAATTCCATTTTTCTCCACGACACATGCAGACGTATTTGGTGATTCGATCGACCTTCCAACTGGTAAGTGGGGGAGTTATTACGATTATTCGAAAGGAGATATCCATCTGAATATGGTATTTAAAGATAAAGGTCATCTTCAGGCAGCTGTGAAGGATTACTCCGTACGGATTGTAAAACGTGAGTATCATGTTGTCAAAAGTACAAAAACTTTATGGAAAGTGGTGTGTAAACATAGTACACCAGATATGCCTTGCAGATGGTTTCTACGCGCCTCATTGGGGGAAAAAATGGAATGTTCAAAATAACAAAATATGGGGGTTCTCACACTTGTCTTTTGAGTGATTTATCGATCGATCATGCAAATCTGGACAAAAATATGATTGCTAGTTTGCTAGTGGGAATCGTTCGACGTGATCCATCCTATGAGGTAAAGTATGTTATTCAAACTGTTAAAGATAAGTATGGTTTTGAGATCTCATATGCAAAAGGCTGGTATAGTTTGAGACGTGCTGTTGAAAATGTTTATGGAACATGGGAGAGCTCTGTAAGAAAATTGCCTTATTACATGGGAGCTTTGCAAAAATGGAACTCAGGCACAGTCGTCGAATGGGACCACCTACCGAATGCTAGACCAACAGAGATGACTTTGAATTACGTATTTTGGGCATTCCAACCATGTGCAGATGGATTCCGACACTGTCGAAAAGTTATAAGTGTAGATGGAACACATCTGTATACAAAATATCAACATAAGATGTTGATTGTCGTTGCCATGGATGCTAACAATCAAGTCTTACCTTTGGCCTTTGCAATCGTTGACGTGGAAAGTTTTTTTTCGTGGAAATGGTTTTTGGAGTTGATTAGCAAGCACATTGTTAAAGGATCTGATGGTATGTGCTTGATATCTGATAGGCATCCGGGCCTTATTGCAGCCGCTGAATGTGTTGCCGACTTCAATTCCTCGCATGGAGTGCATCGATTTTGTTTGAGACATGTGTGCTCGAACTTTAATAGTCGGTTCAAAAATGTTCATTTGAAAGACTTATGCTGGAAAGCTGGTTCAGAAAATCAGCTCAGAAAGTTCGATTCTACAATGGAAGAAATAAAAAGTATTGAACCAAGAGCATTTGATTATTTGAATCGGATTGACAAGTCAAAATGGACTCTTGCACATGATGGTGGATGGCGGTGTGGTATTCTTACGACAAATATGTCCGAGTGCATTAACGGAGTTATGAAGGGTGCTCGTCGCCTTCCAATCACCGCTATTGTGCAATTAACTTTTGATCGCTGTGTGCTCTATTTTCTTGAACGACTTAAGAAAGCGGAACGAATGATCCAGAATAATCAAGATTGGCCGGATTATGTATTTGAAAAATATGCTCGTGCTGATCATAATTACATTCACCATGATGTTCGGATGTTCGATCGAAGACAATTAACCGCTTCTGTAATCACTAGAGAGCAAGCAGGATGTGGCGGCAATACACACGTGGTCAACCTCAAAGCAAGGAAATGCTCTTGCGGAAAATGGAAACAGTTTGGCATACCATGTTCACATGCGATACAAGTGTGTCGACATTATGGTTTAAATGCGAAAAAATTAGTCATCCAGTATTATAATATGTCTGAGTACTGGAACACATATCAAGGGCAATTCAATCCACTGTGGGCAGAGCAGTATTGGGACACCCCGTGCTTCGAGTTATTCCACAACTCCACTCTGCGCACGTCCAAACGGGTAGGTCGTGATCGCACTACACGTATCCAAAATGAGATGGATTGGCCAGAAGCCCGAGCAAGACGACAAATGGCTTCAAGTTCTAGAAATCAATAAATTTTTGGCGTGTAATTGATTGTATGTTTATTGTGTAAATAAATTTACGTTATTCTGAAATTATTGTATGTTACGAAATTTTTTATTTGTATGCTCACAAAACAAACATTTTTTTCAAACTTAATTTTATAACTACAAGAATCGGTAACAATTTACAACATAATTATGACTTCAACGACGACGACGAGTAGCAAGTTTTCCTCCAGTACCACAAGGAGGAGGATTTGTCTGTCTTCTAACTCTTCGTGGCTCAACGACTTCCTCGCTTCTTTGCCTTGCCGCAGGTGTGCTGGCAGGCTGCTGAAATAGAGTCAATTGAGGGAATAGAACTGGAGAGACATCGAAAGGTGAAGTCATAGAAGAGTATGTTGCAAACCCAATATCTACATTTGTATCCACGCTGCTAGACTGGGCTTCGGTGGGCATAGAGGGATATGGCGTGAAGGGAGATATATCATCTGATGGTGCAGGCACATGAATATAATAGTCTGTATACATTATGGCTCTGTCCACGTACATGGACCTGCAATATCTGTCTGCATATCCGACCCTGCCCATGTAGATGGACCTGCAACATCTGCCGGCATATGTGTATCAACAGACTGGATTTCATTGTATGCCGGGAAGTTTCTATCTCGTCGTTCACGAGCCACTCGCACCACATTCTCGAACATACTTCTGTGTTGCCTCATCGACTCTGTCGTCATAGGCAAGTCATCAACCAGATGTCGGTCATAGCTTGTAGTTAATTGCTCCATCTGCTCAATCTGCAAAGTCCAAATATAGAATATAAAATATATACATCTAATCACAATTATAAAAACAAATTTAAACGTAATTCACGTACCACGTGCTGCCATGCCGGGCCATCACCATGTTGATATCCTGTCTGTACAAAATATTGGCCACGTCCAATGTATCTACGTGTGACTTGTCCATACCACTCGGTGTATCCGCCAACAACGTAGTAACCACCATCAGTAAATCGTGGTCTCTCAACACGTAGATCATTTGCCATCTCCCAGCAAAGTATGTATGCGAGATGCCGAGCGCTCCAGTCTTTGTTGACGTTTCCCCTTCGACCAATATGATGCAATGCCTCATCCCCCGATTGAGGATCTTCTGGTATGTCTTGTAGCATACCAAATTGTCGGAGTATTCTCTCAGATTGTTGCATCTCAACGATATCGAAGAAAATCAACGGGCCTTTATATGTTCCTAACTCCGTAATTCCTTCAGTATACTCATCGGGGTAAGGCTGCCAAATAAACTACAAAATAACATTGCTTTAGAAAATATCAAAGTAATGCTGTTTGTATAAACAAATTTAACAGCGTGTTTACTCTAGTTACTGGCTGCTCATCGAGAATGTCCCTCGTGATACGTATAGAATGACTTCCAGTTTCAGTAAATCGTAAATGACATGACCACCTGTATATATTCAGATAAATGATTAGATGCATTAACATATACAAACAGTTATAAAACAAGACATATTCGTGTTACCTTGCAACATTTGGAGCAGCAGGTAACACATTATCTGGACCGATCATTAGTGGCTCATAATCAGATCTTTCAACACCCAATTGAGGAGTCAAACTTGGGATTCGTGACCATGCCCAAATCTCATTTATTGTAATGACATCAATAATACAAGTTAGATTTATTTAAAATAAACAAACATATTTAATTATTTAAAATAAACAAACATATTTACCTGCACGATTTGCAAGGCACCACCTATCACTTTTTTCCCTCTCTCTGATGACGTACACAACTCACGATACAAGTACGCCAACACAGCACTACCCCAACTATATGTATGGGCAGCGTCGATATCCTCCAACTTCTGTACATACAGTAACCTAACAAAATTACCTGATGTATCAGGGCACATAATCCCCCCTAACATCAACAACGCACAAGCCCGTGTAAACTTAACAACATCATCTGCTGTACTATTTTCATCCAATGGATTGAGCAGCAAATGATTATACAAAGCAACTAATTTCAAACGTGCGCCCTTAAGGTCTGTGATGGCTGGTAAGAAACCTAAATATGTATGGCAATATTGTTGCCAATCGGGTAGACTCCTATCAATATCAATCCCCGACACTACGATGCCATCTACTGGCAATGACCATATTACTGCAATGTCTTGCAGTGTGATAGACGCCTCTCCCGATCTGAGATGAAATGTGTGTGTTTCACGGCGCCATCTCTCAACTATAGCCGTGATCAGATGCATGTCAAGCTCAATCTTACCACACCTATATATACCATAAAATCCTATCACGTGCAACAAATTAACAACACGTGTATCTAGTGGACACAAATCCCAAAAATAACTATGTGGGTTTCTCCCATGCAGTATGCTATCCATATCACCTGCCCATACATCCTCGGATCGATGTGAAGGCTGCAATGACAAAAGATGTGTGTCGATCGGGCCTGGTTGCCTCATTTGATCCATCCTGAAATATAACACAAAAAATTAAAAACATTAATCTCAACATTACAAACAATATCCGCCGACTACTTACGGTCGTCACACAACGACCGTCAACAACCGCCACCCCGCCGGGCCGCCACAGCCGCCCGGCCGCCACCCCACCGCCGGGCAGATTCATTTTTGCACACCGCCCACCGGAACCAACATTTCAACATCAATATCGTCAATATATTAACCCACAACACATATACTCCCAATTTACATATCAAAATCATATTTAATCTAAAATTAAACAATAACAAAAATCAAACAAAAGATTCTAAATAAAATATCATGATTTATCTAAAATCAAAACATAACAAAAATAAAAAACATACCTTAAATAAGTTAGATGAGAAATTAATTTTTAGACGGTGGATTAAACGAGAAGAAGATTTTATGGAGAGTGAGCGTGGAATGCGGTTGAAGAGAACTGAAGCGGCGGCCGATGTATGAAATGAAGAAGTAGGGTTTCTTATTGTGTTGATGTCGCCATCTGAGATGGCGACATAAGTTTAAAAAAAAAAAATTTCTTTGATGTCGCCATCTGAGAAGGCGACATATTAAAAAAAAATTTATGATATTGGTGTCGCCATCCGAGATGGCGACATTAATAAATTTTTATTATTGTCGCCATCTCAGATGGCGACTTAGGTTACTTTTATAAAAAAAAAAAAAATCCGGTTATTTTAATAACTATAATAAACATTAAGATTAAATTGTTAAAAAACCCGGAAAATACATATATACTATATAATTCTAAATCAAACTCAAACACAGACAAATGACTCAAAATCACATAATTACGAATCATAAATCCCATATGAGAATTTAAGCAACCAAATTAATATTGTTGGCGATAAACTATGCATTTCACACGTTAACTATTAATATATGCCCCTAAAATAAAAAATTCAGCAAAGAAAACAAAATAATATGAAAAACATTCAAAATACCAGAACACCTCTATTGCCGTAAGTAATATGTAACTAAACGCAGGTTTAAGTAAATACATAAAACTCTAAAACCAAGAATAAGTTCTTAGAATGATTTGTACCACATTATGCAAGTCCTTCTCTGGTATCCATACAAAGGGCTTCCCCTTAATCACAAAGTACTTTACTTTCGAAGTGAATCTCATCCTTGCTATAAAATTCCAGAAACATGATACTATGTAGATAGATGGCCATCAAAGAACCAAAAACACCAGATCCCAATGGAATACACAACCTGACAATTTACTTAACAATGTTTATGCGCATACCTTCTGTTACCTCATTTTTTGGTTCGATCTTGTAACAATGAATGAATATGCAAGAAATAAACAAACATCGAGATTTTTTACATGGACCCCCGAGGGGAAAAACCACCGGACTTAGTTCAGTATGAAGCTTCACTATAATACCAAGAATTTACAATAATTGTTCTGCAACCATGGAGGAGAAAGCAAAATGGAAAATCAAAATCTGGGGAAGAAGGCTGCTGCCTCCTGCTGTTAGGCGATGAAAAATCCCCTCTCAACTGTTCCATTCATTTTATCATTGCTAATGGGCTTCTATTTAAGGCCTCTAATGACTTAATAAAATGGGCCAAAATAAATGGCAAATGGGTTAATAAAATGATATGGGCATATTAATAAGAAAATGAGTCAAGGCAAACAGGTCAATGTAGGATGACCTCTGGTATCTTGTTAGATTGGGTCGAGCCCATAGAATTCGGGTCCAAACCGCACCGGGACAATTATCACGGTATCACCTTCCTTTGGCAGCAGCTTTGATGGTGTTAAGACTACCTTGCCAATTGGAAGCCAATATATTCTGCAAACAAAACAACAGTAGCATCCACAAGTAAAAATATTCAAATTAGCTGATGATTTGAGGATATCGCTAACCTTGGATTTCTCTGTAAGAGTTGAGACCAGAGATTTTGCTCATTTTATCATTATCCGTTCCCTCGATTGCTCAAGCAATCGATATCTTAGTGGGCGATACTAATCGTGAAGGCCACTCGATAGTTGCTTTGGCGAGCTGGGGGTTTAAGCCTCCTTGGTTCTTGCGTGAGCGAGTGTATGCATATCCGTTATTAATGGGAAGATTCTCGGTCAACTTTCATCTTGTTTGCCACTCTGATTTCCCTCTCCCCAAATGATCAGGCTCTTATGCGCACGGACATGCAACAGTTTGGTTAACAGGTCAAACCAAACAGAAAAAAACGGTTCGTTTCGGTTTGGTTTTAAAAAAAAGGGTCTTCGGTTTGGTTTTTGGTTACATGGTTCAGTTAACCAAAAACTGAAATTTAAAAAAAATAAATTTTTTAATGGTTCCATTTTTTTAATGGTTTCACTCATGATTGTATGAATAAGAATTCATAAATTAACTACGTGTTTTCAAATATAATATAATTTATTTTGTTGTATCTTTTAAACTCGACGTTTTGAAATAAATAGCTTCAAAATAATATTAGAAGTTATAAGGGGACATAATAAAAATTTATAATTCCGTGTTGAATAATATATAAGGGCACATTTAGATCGAGAAATTGGTTCAGATGATTCAACCCTATAATTTTAAACTAATTCGATTTGTTTGGATGAATTTAATTTAGCTAAATTTGAAATTTATTATATCAAATATTTTGGTGATAATTATGATGAAATTCAAATTAATCAAATATAAGCTTTATTTAAATTCAAATTTAAATGAAATGAACCCGTTTAACGCGAGCTCCCTGATTTTGTTGTGATGGATAAAAAAATCGTTTAAACCCATGCTCGTTAGGGGACCTTCTTGGCTACCCCATGGGACACCACCTCATGTGGTAGATTCCAGCACACATTGGGTATATTTTCATGGGAAAGATATCCAATATGTGGTGGGATTTACCCCATAAAGTGGTGCTTCATGTGGCAGTTAAGACAAAAGCACTAGTTAGTAAATAGTAATTGTCTCCATAGAGCCCAAGTATTGCGCAAATTAAGCGTTGACTACATCAATGGCGGCGCGTACTCCACCTGCTTTTGAAATCAAGTTTCAGTTACAGTTCACATAATATCTGGCGCTTATCATCCTTCAATCGCTTTAGCGTTCACATTTTTCGACACTGTACTCACTTTTAATCCAGTTTAATTCGGATATAGATCATTCGCGGGCGCATTCTTCGGTGGTTGAGAGGTAAGCATTTCCTTTTGTTATTCTTTTTAATTTGCAATTGTTTGCTCATTGTTATTTTTTAAGTAATCTCTCTTTGCGATTAAAACTGCAACTTCTAGGTTGAATGATTGAGCCGAACCTCTTATATTTATTTAAATTGAAGAATATCTCAGATTTATTCTTTATAATTTGTGCTCATTGTTAACCCGATTGGGATCGTATGTAGCGATCGATTTGTATTGTCATGATGCCAACTTTTATATAGGTTTAACAGTGAGAATTAAAAAAAAAAAAAAAAAAAGTTTAAGAAATAAAACGTGTTATTACCGCGAATTAATTACATATATTTCTGTAGAACTGAGTAATGCACCCTAAGAATGGGATGAGTATTGGGTGGTACTTAACTTGTGGATGGACCATTCCAGTTTTTCTGGGTTGGGATTCACTCCTATTTCTTGGTTGATTGCATAGGATGTTTTCTACATAATCCTCTAACTTTTGAAATAAAAACTGTATTGTTAACAGTGATGATTGCTAGCATTTAATACATGCGTAGCAATGGGTGATATCCTTGTTTCTCATCATTAACATTGAAAAGTCACTGGTGAGAAAAAGGGAGGATCGAAATTGTGGAGACCATGTAAACTACTTGTATTATCTTAATTGTTAGGACTGATGTTTGATACGGTTATCGTTCATTTGATTGTCTCTTAGAAGAAAATGATTAAACTTTTGTATCCCTACGAAAACAGCTTTTATTGGATTTGAAAATCATTTACTGATTTTTTCCTTGCTTCTGCAGTGATGAAAGTTTAGCAGAATTTATTGAGCAAGATGGAAAGGAATTGCCAAAAGAGACGGCAGCCCAATCAACAGCCTCTGCATAAATATCAGAGAGTACTATCTGATGGCTATATCTGTAAGTCTGCTTCCATAGGCCTACGACAGGGAAGCTCGGTCTTTATTGGACGCTCAAGAGACACGAATAATGAGATGTTGCAGGGAGTGAACGGTGGTTCCGGTTACAAATATACAAGGACAAAAATCATTTTGTTCCTGACAAAGACACACATAAGGGTACTGGGACGGTAAAAATGGTCATTAGAAACCAAAATCTGGCAGTAGTTTCGCCATCAAAGTCAACATCTGGAGTCAGCCACGAGGACATGAAAGCATTCGTTAGAAATAGCAAACATCGTGCTCCACGGAATGCCCTGAGATATCTTCAGAAACTTGATCACGATTCTCATACAAATCAAATTCACCTCATTGGTACTGGTTACAAAAATGATTTATTTACAATCCGGTCTTATATGATAGATAAACCCTGTATCTCTTCAACTCATGTTAGCAACTTCAAACCAATGTTAGAGAAGGCTACAAATTATTGTGGAGTTACGGAGTTGGATTTACTTTCTAGGTCAGGAAATGGAGAGTCGTTAAGGCCTGAATGTGGAAATAATTGTGACTTAAGGCCAGCTAGTAAAGGTGAGAATTACTTGACAAACGAGTCTCAGGCATCATTTCCTTCTCGTTAGGTTGTCTATTATGACAAAAACTACAGTAATGGTTCACATCTTTTGTTATATGAGCCCTCTTTGGGGAATGAAACATTGAAGAAAAATTTTGGAAGGAGGAAGATAGAAAAAGAGATTGAATTTTATGGGAGCGGCCAAACTCATGTTAAAAGGGAGGCTTTTGCTAAAATGGAACCAACGCCAAAATATTTGAATCTGAGGCTTGACAGAAATTGTATATTCACTCAATCCTGTAAGCAGAGTACAAATTTAGGTTCTACTTCTGTTTTAGGTAGTCAGCCGCATAAAAGTTTGGAAGACTGAACACATTGGAAATCCTCATTACTCTGAATCTGAAGCAATTAAAGAGACCCTTTCTACTAGGAGCGGTGGCAAGATGGAGGAGGAACAGGAAATATTAAAAAACAGATGTGGAAGTGGTTGTGAGCATCTTTCTTTTCCCAATATGAATTCCTCCATGTCACAGAGTTCAAAAGTGTTGAGTCATCGGGTTGTCACTTGTCTAGAAAAGATTCAGAAAATGATAACCCTGATGCATATGCCAAAACAATTCAGGATGAGATGGAAGATAGCTAGGAGAATGATAGGTGCAGAGAAATCGAACTTGGTCCTGGTATTTCAAGGTCATTAAATTTATCTTTTCAATGTAGAATTAATAATGCATTGGCTGATATAGAAGCATTAAGTGAGGGGATTTTTCCTAAAATCAGTGGGGACCAGCAGCCAGAATCAAATTCTGGTTCCTGTTCAGTGAAGGATGCGTCTTCCTCTTATTCTGAAGAAGCTCCCAGTGGAGAGGTTTGTTGGATCTTTATTTCAAATATCTATAACCCATTCGTTTATTGTCACATATACTAAGTCATATTGAATGTAGTTTTTGTAGGTGTACTTGCTGCTGGTAAAATCTCATCATAATAATGAATCAGAAATTGTCAGATGAGCCTGTTTTTTCTATTGTTGCCTGCAAAATCATTATTCAATATTCGTAATTCACTGTGTTTTGCAAAAGATCTATGAGAAAAACCAGAGTTTAGCAGATTTTCAGCCAAATCCAGTTGAAGGTCCCTCACCAATCCACAACTTAATGGATTTAGTGGCCACATGGCATCATATTTATATCATCTTTTGCAGCTATTTTTGTCTCCCCATTAGAACAGCTGGTGGCATTTTAGTGAGGAAAGTCTGGAAAAGTGTTGCTGCTAGTTATTGTTTTGTATTAGGATATTTGATAGATATATAATGGGTATGGATATTTAGTTGGTTTATGGTGTCTGTGGCAGACATATATCAATGGCAGTATGACATGAAAAACTTGTTAAAGCACACATAGTCATCCAATGCATTACCACCACACTGAGCTCAACATCCTTTAGCGTATATTAGAGCCCCCACAAAATTCTTTGCTTGATTGTTCTGGCTTTACCATCTACTCCCACCAGTTGCAACACTGTGCTGCCACCATTACTCCAGTCACAGTATTCCCACTATTTCTTCAACTGAGTTCCGTTTTGAAGTCTGAAACTATCTTCATGCATGACATTTATCCATTTCATCTCTTGAAACAACCACCCATTATTTAACTTCTTGAGAATAAGAGTTACTAGCCTCACCTAGTTTTTCATATACCATTTAGAGTTAATGTGACCCTGGGAGGTTGTTGATATGGGAAGAAGTGATATAGGTATATGGTACCATTTAGAGTTACGAGCCTCTCCTACTTTTTCTTATACCATTTAGAGTTAATGGACCCTGTGAGGTTGTTGGTCTGGGAAGAAGTGATATTGGTATATGGTACCGTGGAGGAGGAAATTGATTCTTTCTTGAACACGGTTATCATTTTCGACAAAAGTTTATTCTAAAGAATTTTATCAATTTAGTCTATTTGCAAATAATACTCTGCTGAGGAAAGTAAATTTAGTTCATTTATGAACATATTTGTCATTGTAATAAACTGTATTTCCCATCCAACCATTTACCCTCTCTCAAAAAGAATAATCAAATTTTTGTTCCTCTTCGCCTTTAGAAAATTTTTAACTCTAAAATTTTCTTGTCCATTGTTTTGTGGGAATCTTTTTGATACTGCAAAGTAAGTTCATTGCACTTGTAGAACGTCATACTTCCAATGGGTGATTATCTTTGTTGCAGCAGACTTTCTGGGCTTTATGGGAGTTTGTTGAACTACCTAGATACCCATTTCTGAGCTTTCAGTTACCATGTTAATTACTATGCCTCTTAATGCCACAAATTTTAGAAGTGGTAACCATTGTGACTTGTTTTTTTTTTTTTGAGGTGGTGGAATATTTCGTTTTGGTTTATCCTCATTCTACAGCAGCTGATCCTTTTTTCTTCCCCAAGTGTAGGCATCATTAAATGAATTCTCTGATGAGGAGTCAGGTTATTCAAACTGTTCCAGACTAGATACTCCAGTGTTTCAGAGACAGTTGGAGGGACCCATCGGTCAGTGTAGTCCTGATTCAGTTCTGGAATCATTTGATAAACAAAATCCTTCTACGTTTGAATGCTTTGAGAGTATAGATGTTGATATAACATAACTAGATTAAAACTTTGCACTGTCATGCAACTTTGTTCATCAATAAGATTCTTGCAATTCATAACTTCCAGGTCTGCCATCGCAACTTCAAGTTTTAAATAATGATACAGAAGAAGCATATTCTGAAGGATCTGAGATGGTTGTTTCGGCCAACGAAGAGGAAAAAGATGAAGGGATTGGTGATCTTTCTTACAATTCTGGAAAGGTTCATAGGTGGTTGGGGTATCATGAAAGTAGGAATTTCTGTTACCTTGTTGATGTTATAGACGAGGCTGAAAGTTATAAGGAGAGATCAATAATGGATATTATCCCAATAAACCCCTTGGTCTTCGAGGCATTAGAGAAAAAATACGGCAGACAAGCATGTTGGCCAAAATCTGATAGGCAGCTTCTGTTTGACCTCATCAATTCAGGTTTGACTTGCATTGTTAATCGATTCTTAAGCTTTCATGCACTGACAACGTCTTCTGTACGAAGACGGTTTATTGCTGGAGCGTGATGAGGTTGAAGATATATTATGGAAATGGTGACTAGCCTGGAAATGGAAAAGAGCGGAGATGCATCCGAGAAGGTTGTCAAGGGAGCAATGAAATGGTGGGAGGTAGATGACAAAGACATCAATGTCATATGTAGAGAGCTAGAGATATCTTTGTTTGAGGATTTGGTGATGGAATCAATTAGTTTGTGGATCGACTGAGTAAGATTTTGTTTTTCTATCGAGTGTAAGTGATTTTTGGTGTAAATATTATTTGCACATTGCCTGCTATATTCTTGTTGTATGCCAAGATATTGTGGAGAAAAATGAAGATCAGCTTTTTGGTATGGAATCTTATTGTATGCATTTTGTTTGGAGTTGCTGATATGGTATAGGCCGTATAGCTATTTTCATGTACTAAATATTTGGGATTTGTTTTTATATGTATGTAGTTCTAATTTTACATGATTAAGTGTGAAAAGAGAGAAATTTGTGGGATTTATGATCTTATAATTCTATATTGAGGTCTCCAATTTCATCAAAACAAAGTCGATTTCGCTCTTAATAAGTGAAACACTATAAATCTAATGTACTTTTCTTTATATTTTTGTTTTTGCCAATTATATTATTTATGGTAGTTATGATTAGTTCTAATATTAACAAAGGCTTCTGGTTGTTTTTCTATATTTTGAAATGTTACTGAGCTTCTGGATCTAGCTCAGCTGGTAAGAGCTCACTTCTACTTTGGAAATTTTCGAGTTCGAGTCCTATAGTGTGCGAAAAAATATATAATCTCTCCCCCTCTAAAAAAAACCGTTATTGTAAAAAAGATAGGGGACATTGTGTGGCCCAAAACAGAGATAATTATGATGATGAATCTACAATTATAGAACTCTCTTTGTAGAATATTTTTAAAATGAGGTTAAATTGTTTTGTTGTTATGCGTTTGGTGGGTTGATCGCCTCCTACTTAACAAACTTAAAAGGCAAAATTCTGGTTAGTAAAATATTACTCAACAAACTTTAGTTCCAATATAAACTTTAAGCAATACTTATTTCACTTTCGGTAGCAATCATTCTGAGTTATAAAATAATAAAATCAATCTTAAATATATTATTTGTTCTGTCCCCTTTCCTAACATCGCATTTCTTGGCTAGCTTAACCTACTAATTATTTGAAAATATTTACAATTCTAAATTTACAAATCTTATTTGTGTAGGTAACCTAATATTACATGTTGGGGTACAACAATTGTCCTTACTGTGTGCTCGATTGAAAACGTGATGCTTATGATGCCGCACGGTTTAAAAGATTTGAGTTTCACCGTTACCATCAGCTATATCTTTTGGTAAAGCGACAAGCGCTTGATCCTACAATTGGTATCAGAGACAAAGTCACTTGTTCGATTCCCATAAATTGCAAGTAGTGCAATTATTAGAGGGATTGTTGGGGTACAACAATTGTCCCTTGCTGTGTGATCGATCGAAATATGATGTTTATACTGCTGTGCAGTTTAAAAGATTTAAGTTGTACCATTATCATCAGCTATAGTTTTGGTAAAGAGGCAAGCGATTGATCCTATATTATAATTATAAAATTTTAAGATAAAATTAACTTATTTTTTAAATATTCATAAAGTTTATTGATTTACCGTATCGCTATAATATTAAATTTGGAACACTTATTATTTGTATTAAAATTGAACACCTCACCACGATATTAAGGAAATTAGTAAGTTTTTAATGCCATGTCAGAACTGGATAAATTGTTGGTAAAGTCAATAAAATAAAGTATTAAATAAACTTAGTTTACACTATGATAATATACTGAATATAAAGTAAAACATAACGTTGTTAGGAAGGCACGAGGTCAATCTGAAAAAATACATTTTCATTGGTTGAGACTGTGAGCCTTATTATGGGATCCACATTCTCAATAATTTTTTGAGGTGACCCCAATTCACCCAATATTATATTGTTGTGAGAACAATTGCAGCAACAATGTTAAGATGTACTATCGACTGAGATTACCGTATTGTAGAGATGGATATGGATAGGATTGTGCTAGACAGAGAGTTAATTTATAGATCAAATCATAGTCTTGCTGCGGTTTGCTTCAGCGATTTGGGTGATACTGTTGTTTATTGTTGAGGGTTGATGGAGTGTTTTGAGAGTTCAGTGGCTCATGTTTAGTTGATGGATGTTTTCTGAGGACAAGATCTTTTGTTGGTTTAAGCATTAGTTTAACTTTTATTTTGATTTAGTTTTTATGTCTAGCTTGATTTGTTTATTGGTTGTTGGTTGTTGGTTGTTTTGGTCGGCTGTTGTGGATATTAGTCCCTTTGTTTTCTTCTTAGTTACTAAGCAGTTCTTTAAGTCTTGTATTAGGGTTGTGGTACTCATTGTACTCTGTTAGTTTTAATATATATTTTGTTTTAACAAAAAAAAAATTTGTATAGTTTTAGCTCTTGGATGAGACAGATTCCACCAGTTTTGAGGTGGGAATCATCCCTCAACAAACTCATTCAAGAGTAGGGAACATTTTTTATATCTGGATATAATGTAAATAAACTAAATCAAACATGTCAATCAAGATTAATCAAATCATAATCCATACATGAACATATACCCGATCCATACAAAAGTTTTCCAAAGGATTAATATGGCTGCACTTGGAGTGTGGTGTAGCATAGACCAACCCAATAGATAGCTAATGAAGTAGGAAAAGTGTACTCTCGACGCAACAAATGCTTTCAACTGTGGATTACTGGAGAATAGTAAACATGATTAGAAGTGAGTGAAACCTGGTTGATTAGAGAGAAAGACATGATGTAAAGTATAGAGAAACAGAATTTACAAATCCAACATCTATGAACACATAATTTTCTTAAAAGCAAATTCCTCCTCTCGTAGGGATATTTTTGAGGATCGATTTAAGAGTCTCATTCCCACAATACAATGACTAAAAATTGGTAGTAATTAAGCACAAATTACTACTCCAACAAACTTATATATCTTTAATTCAAAACCAAGAGAAATGAATAATCTTTTATGAACGATCCCACTAATAACGTTCCTTGCAATAATAATCCTAAACGTTTATGACTAAACAAATATGACCCACATAAATTAATTTTAACAAAAATAGAGGTAAGACCAATTTTTCGTTAAAAAAATAAATAGAACAAACATATGTCTACATATCTCATAAATCCTTTAAGATGTCCTAACAATGGAGGTGCACACCGTGAGATCCTCATTTTCTTCTCGTGCTTCAAAAATGACAGTTTCAATTTCAGAAGCTTCTTCAAAGCTAGAAAAATAAATCAGATAAACCAATACAAGAAGAAGAAGAAATTTGAATCTGGGTCTCCGTCATTAATCAAATAAAAAAAATTCCTGAGAGCAAAATGGATCGATATATCAGAATCAGAAGAATCAATGAAGGGCAGGAACACCAGCCTTTCCAAGAAGAAACTTATTCTCCATTGGAGTCAGATTCAGATCAAGACACAAAACCCTCCGACTATTCGATTTCTTGACGATCGGAGAATGTTGCGGCGGAGACAGTGACAAGTACTCGAAAGGTGAATCCTTGTGTTTTTCATCATTCATGGCTACTCTGTGTCTCCTCATATGACCACCAAGTGCTTGCCCTATTAAAAATTCTAGCCCACATATAGAGCATTTATGGGTTTTCGGCTTCTGGGGCGACGCTGGCTGGTCTCCTGGCGCTGGCCTCGGCTTCTTGTGGCTCGCGCTGTGGCCGCCAAGGGCTTGGAACGAGGGGAACCTCCGGTTACACGTCTTGCATTCGAATACTCGGTTTAAATCTCCGCCGGCACCTCCGATCATGCCTCCACCGGATAATAACATCAAACAATTAGCCATGTTTGTTACGTCCTCAAAGTTTTCTTCTCTACTCCTCTTCATCATCATGGTTTTGATTGATTACAAAGTAAAATATATGAATTAATTATATTTATATATATATATATTAGACAGTATTATAAGTGCCGTGAGCTTTACTATTCCTATGAATAGTATTTGGTCATGCAACAGTTCCTTAAATAATGTTTGGTCGTGCGATTTATCGAACATTTTCGTTTGGGCCTTTTTCATTGGGCTTTTGGCTTTGTTTTGTGGGCTTCTGCATTTATTGCGCAAGCTGTTGCTCAAAGCCCTAGCTTTCTTCATCGGTGGCTTTTCTTTTTCCAATGAATTTTTATTTGCTTTTGCAGTTTCTTTTACATCGCATGGCGGGGAAGGGGGAGGCTGGCATGATTTTCGTCATTCCCTTATGCCTCTGGTGGAGCTGACCTTGCTTTGGTCTTCTTAGTCATGCTGCACATATTACTTCTTCCTTACACCCGTGTGTTGTTGCGATATCATATTGTGCTTGCTAGACTGGTGTTCCTTAGGTTGGTTTTTATTTCCGTTTGTTGCTTGTAAGTTGTTTCCACATGTTTGTGTTCGGCCTGTTGTTGTGTGCAATTTTTTGCCTTTTGTGTTTTCCTTCATGGTTTTGTTCTGTTGTCTCGTTGTGTTCGCTTGCAGGCCTTTTGTTTTTCTGTTTCATTGTTTAGGAGACGAGCTTTACCAGTTAATATTATGCTTTCCTCTGTTATTACAGGCACCTATAAGTCGGCTAACCGCATGTTAGATTTTGGTTCCTCGCTCATCTCACCAAATGAGGAACCTGTTGCGGCTGATTTCTTTATGTCAATGCACACTGGTGACATAGGTCAACCATTAACTATTTTCCCATCTCCCACATAAAAAAATAAAAAAACTATTCTCAAAGAGCTTCACTAACCTACACTACAATATAATGCATAGATAATGTGCTGGCCAGGAGGCATATTGCCAGCAAGGGAAAGTCAAAATTGGGTGAAGGAAATATCGCAAACAAATCTGGTTAGTGGTTCTCAATGAATAAAATACAGGTGCTTTGTTTGCGATGTCTTTTTCTATCAAGTCCAATTGCGAAAATAAGATCCTAATAAATTAAACAGTGGATGCATTGGGTGGAGGTAATTCATTCATGAAGTATTTTCTCTCACTGTTATTCAACTTATGACTGAACAAAATCAATTTTTTAGTTATCATTTCCACAGAGCACTTTCCTATGTTTATCTTGTATGGATAGTGGAGGGATGATCATATATACAACGCTGCCATTAGAACAAAGTATTTCACGTTGCAGTACACAAACAAAAAATGCTTACACATTCCTTTACTTTTGTGGCACTACTTTTGTTATTTTCCTTTCATGAAGCATCTCTTTGCTACAAATTACCTCTACCTATATAACCATAACAAAAAAGTGTCTTGGAGTTGACAACACAGAAATAGAACTTGCATAAGCGGGCTTTGCGGCAGATTGTGATCGAGGGTACCAGCTCTGAAGATGAACTCGATGCTGCCCTTGAGCTCGTTGGACAAGAAACTCCTACAAAAGGTTTTTCATTACAAATAATATAAACCCCATGATCTATGTTTTTTCATTTTTGTTTCTGTTTGTGAAGTATAAGAACTTCTATTGGTTTTATGTTGCAGAGTATTCGACAGAAAAAGGAGATAAAGACACATCCACAAGAGGAAGGGTGATCAAGGCCAGAAATTCTATTACGAATACAAACTCCCATCCCCTCCTCTCCAGTACTGGACACCGATTGACATGACCAACTAATCTATAAAACTATTTTGAGGTAGTAAGATACTGTTTTTGAAGCTATTGCACTTTCTGAGAAAAAAGTTACGTTCCCCACTTCACTTTTTGGAATGCTTCAATGTAGACTCCATCCCCTGCTGCAGAAGCATGTACTTTTTTTAAAGGACTTGTTTTGTTCAAAACTGACTCCTTGTTGTAGCTATTTAACTATGAGTATGACATGTAGGAAGGCTTGTTTTGTAAATGTCTCCTTTCATACTACTTAATTATGGGTGTGACATGTATGGTCTACTTTTACACTCTTTATCCACGATTGGTCTTTAGACCAACTTGATTGTAGGTTTGACGTGCTTGTTCTACCTGTGTTCATAATTGGTTCCATGCATATATATATCTGTATTTGTTTATTGTTGTATGTACATTAGCTCGCTCCCTAGGGATATATCTGGTATGACCAATATTTAGATGTGTGTTTGTTATTTGAGGTCGAATTTGAAGAGACCCAAGACTAGAGAACAGAAGCTCAGCTAGCATGATCACCGGCACCATGTGTTGCACGGTGCCAAGAATTAACCATATATATAAGAGCCGTAAAGTTACTGTTCTAATGAACAGTAACTTTACGTCCTTTTTCTTTTTTTTAAAAAATTTTTTTTTATTTCTTTTTTTTTTTGTTTTTTCTTTTATTTTTGTTATTTATTATTTTTTATATCGGGTATTGGTCCCGTGAACAATAAACGTCAATCTTATTTTCTTTTATTTTGTTATTTATTATTTTTTTGCATGAGTACTGATTTGTTTGAAAAGATTTGACCATTGACCCAACTGTGCATCCTTATCTCAATTTTTAAAATTCAAAATGTTTTCTTTTTATTTTTTTTAGAAAAAAACTTGTTGTTTTTGTCAAGTATGAATTGATTTTAAAAAAGCAGAGAGTCCAAAATAGGATATCGGTGTGGCAAATTTTGTTATTTATTATTTAAGCCGTGTATGGTTACTACGTTTTTTTCTTTTTTTATTTTTCTATTTCCTTTTTCTTTTGTTTTTTTTTCTTTTATTTTTGTTATTTATTATTTTTTTGCATCGGGTACTGTTCCTATGAACAGTAAACATCTATCATATTTTCTTTTATTTTTGTTATTTATTATTATTTTGTATAAATACGGATTTGTTTGGAAAGATTTGATCTTTGCCCCAATAGTACATGCCTCTTATCTCAATTTTTTTTCCTTTTATTTTGTTATTTATTATTTTTTTGCATCGAGTATGAACAGTAAACGTCCATCCTATTTTCTTTTATTTTTGTTAGTTATTATTATTTTGTATAAATACGGATTTGTTTGAAAAGATTTGATCTTTGCCCCAATAGTGCATCCCTCTCATCTTAATTGTTTTAAATTTAAAATGTTTTCTTTTTTTTAGAAAAAAACTTGTTGATTTTGTCAAGTATGAATTGATTTAAAAAAAACAGAGAGTTTAAAACATGTTTTCGTCGTGGCAAACTTTAATAATACTTTTTTATATGAGCTGACTTCAAAAAAACAGAGAGTTCAAAATATGTTTTCGTCGTGACAAACTTTAATAATAATTTTTATAAATATTCTGCATGATAAATTTTTGGTAGATTACAGGTCGTTAGTTTTGCTTGTTTGTATACATTTTGATTTTTGGCTTACTAATGACATATTGTTAATATGTGCTTGTTCTCGACTAACTATATATTATTATAATAATAATAAATAATAAGTGTGTAAGGGTTTGGAATAGTACTATTGCAAGGAATAGTAATGAATAGTGTTTCACTATTTATTACAATTATTTTTCTTAAAAATGTTTTTTTTTCAAAAATTTATTTTTGTTGATGTGCGGGTTTAACCTGAGCCGACATGAAAAATATATATTAATCGATTGTTGATACGCGCAACTTCAATTTATAGTAAGATGAACATCATGTTTTTTTTAAAAAAAGTTAGAGTCGGTCATTTGGTTATTTTTTTCCATTCAATTACAGTAGCATGCTCGCTTTAATTTTTTTTGTTGATGACCGGATTTGGCCTAAACCAACTAGGAAAAAAATATCTTAATCGGTTGTTCATGCGCAGAACTTCAAATGTTTTTTTTTTTTTCAGTTTTTAGTGAGATGAGCATCATTTTAAAAAAAAAAAGTTAGAGCAAGTCCTTTGGTTATTTTTTTCCAATTCAATTACAGTAGCATTGTCGTTTTTTTTAAAAATGTTTGTTAAAATAAGTTATTTGAAATGTTATTTTCGATCAATTTAAGGAAAAATTGATCAACATGTTGGTACCTGGCACCGCACCTTGTGCGGTGCCACTAAACTAGTATATATATATATATGTGGGAGTTAACAAGTTGGATTCGGCGGTTGGCAGTTTGACTTAATAAAAATGTTGACTTTTTTCCAAGGAAAATCAAATAACTTGGGCAATTACTTGGCAAGGAAGTCAAATTAATGGAACACAGAAGCATAGTTCATATTCACAAGCAATCACAATTCACAAGTCTATATCTATCTATTCTGTATCTATCTATATTATAAAAAAATGTATCCACTAATTTTGAATTATCTTTTAGAAATTTAGGACGAAAATTTATGCATAATTACGTGTGAATAGATGTCACGAGATGTTTATCTGACTGGCTGTCACTTTATATACCCTGACTTGAGACAGACAATGACAAATATCACAATTAATACATATCATTGAAGGTACGCGTGAATCGTCGTGACAAAATTTGATTAGGTAGTGCATTTGTATTATTTTTCATTAAAGACAAAAAAAAAAAATCAGAATTTACTATATTAGTAATTAGGAGATTCATATAATAACTATTTTTAGTCTTCATAGAAAAGACACTTATTTTTTTTTAAATAAAATATAATAAACTAAAAGTTCAAACACAACATCTAATGAGAAAATAGAGAAAATTACACAAAATAATGTTTCATATAAACTTTTAGAACTAATCGAATATAATCCCTCAATTTTTTTTTAACAAAAAGTAATCTCATATAAATATTTTTATCAATATAGTACCACATAATTGTTTTAAACAGAAGTGATACATAAATCCTAACAAAACTTAGGATCATTTCCGTCAAAAAATACTTTTTGTGAGATTATATTTGATAAAAATATTTATGTTGTTGTACTTTTGTTAAAAAAATATATTATTTTATATTATATTTGATTAGATCTAAAGTTCCTGACTATTATTGTAAATATTTATATTATATGCGACTATTTTTAGAAAAAATTATTCCAACATATCCACATTTTATATATTAAAAATTACCTTTTATTTTCGGACTTAATATATATACACGTGGTAAAACATCTAGATACTAGTTATTATTATGCTTGTTCTTAATTATATATTATATATAATCACACTATTTATTTTTTTAATATTTCACGGTCTTCTAGAGTGTTGGAATGACTTGTATTTGGAGTGTTAGATTTATCTTTGACAACATATTAAAATAATTCTAAATATTTATGGCTTATAGAATTATAGAGGATTATTTCTAGATTGTCAAAGAATATGAAGCAAATCGTCAGTCAATTACCAAAACTGACTAAAATTCAAACAAAACATTTAGTCATAGTTCATAATTTTTGATCTGGTGGTATCACTTTTCTCATTTGAGAGACGATCTTGAGTTCTAAACTCAATGTTGTAAAAACAATCCCTCTCTCATAATTAAAAAAATAAATAAAGACCGTCCCCATAATATCTAAATATTCATTACTAAGAAAAAAAACATATCTCAAATGAGATGCCATAATTATGTTAATAATCAAGTGATCTACATAAAAATAAGCATAAATGGACGAGATTAGGCTCTAAAACTGGTAAAAAATTGCGAAATATAAATTATATTTTCATAATCCATCGATAGGGGATGATGTAATCGTGAATGAAGAGTGTGAAAGGCATGAGTAACATGAGTTGTGGACTGTTAGCTTCGCTAGGTTGAGTGGCAACTTGGAATCCTCACTTTCTTCTGGAATTTAATGCTAAACTTTGAACTTATTAATTACTTAACTTAATGACTGACGAGACACGCTCAAACTTTTTGGAGGTGTTAGGAAAATTATAAAAATGACGTTTTTATCGAAAACTAAAAAATAAAATGAATGATTCGACTTGGAAAACTAAGGCGGTGAAGATCAACGTTGCATTGTTAATCAGTGTAGCCACTATCTTCACTTGCCGACTAGTTAACTCCATTTTTGGCAACCCAAGAAAATCTTGAACATCCACTAGTTTCTGCATAATAACATGAAATAACCACGATGAGGAGTGATGCCAATAATTGCGTGCACCTGTTTATTTTAATTACGTGCATCAATATACTGTAATTATGTGCATTAGTGTACTTTAATTATATGCATAAGTATAGTTTAATTGTTAAAATTAATTGTAAGATCACCGCTGCCGACGTGGTGGTTCGCTAACTATATTAAGGTAACCGAAACCTATAAACTCAAACATGAACCGTGGAGATGGCAGAGAGTTGATGCTGCATTTTTGTTTTAGAGAAGATGGTGATTGTTCTTGTGGGGAGGTTTGGTCATTATTTTAAATATAAATTTTAGTGATTTGAAGTTTTTTTTAACTGAAATAAAGATTTTTGAATTGATATCGGCATTAACTTTGCCCATTTAATTTTTAACACCCGCCCAAAATCATCTTCTTTGTCCAAGCAAAAAACACGGGAATAGCATTCCGCCTCGCGAAGAAGGGGAAGAACAATAATAATTGACTACGAAATTTTGGAAAACCTAGGAGCACAAATTTTAGTGGTTGTTTCCCTTGATTTTTGCATGTGGTTCACCTACAACAAGCTGATATTTTCCAGAAGCCGGATCGTAAGAGGTAAGGGACGATGATTGCTACTGGAAATTCTGTCCTTCAGATTTATACTGGTTATTGTTCAATTGAGTTTATTGTCTGAATAGGACAGGATGAAATATGTAATTTTTTCCTTAAAATGTTACTATTTTCATATCTGTTATGGATCTCAAACTGAATTGGAAAAAGTTGGCTTTGTTTATTTTTCGAATTGGGTCAATATTAAGTGTCGGACTCATGTTGATAGTTGATTAATTGAAATTTCGTGGAATGGATTTAATTTCAAAAGCGTGGATATCTGTATATCTGTTAAAAGGTTAGATTTTCAGTTTGGACTGTTCTTGGGATCCTGGCTTTGATTATATTATTGTATGATAAATATCCAGGGTGGTCAAAGCATAGGGAATTGCTGTCAAAATGTTATTTTCTTTTTCTTACGTTATTCTTGGATTTGGGGCTGCTTCTGTTAAGAAAAAAATGTGAACTGGATGGATTTTGGGACCTGCGTAAATCAGGAATTTCAGGGATGTTTTGAGACACTATCACTGTGTTATGGTTATGATTATGTGTTCTATGAGTTGATTAATTAGGTGGAAGATAATATAATTCCCAGCTTATAAACCCTTCATACTGTGCTTATTGAAACTAAATTTAAGAGGGATTTGCAGGGAGATACAGGTCTTGATTGAAGATTTAACTATGTCGGGAGAAGAAGATGAAAACGCCGCTGAGCTAAAGATACCTGAGGAATTTTTGAAGCCCAAGTGCCTAATGAATTTTGAAGTTTCCTTGATTCTTGAACATAAGTATGAGCAGCTTCAGCAGATGTCTGAGGACCCAACGAATCAGATGTCACAGGTTTTCAAATTTCGTGAAATATGAGCTATAGAAAAAATTGGGTACGATTTGGAGTTGTATGCTATTTGTTATAAGTTATTGAAGTTTACTGTCTCCACCCTGCTGTAATTTTTTCTTTGAACTTAATTCACTTTTTCTTTGAACTTAATTTTTAGTACTTCAGTTAGAATTAGAGTTATTGGTTTATGTGGATGGAAACCCCGGTAAGATATCTATAGTGATAAAGTTTCATTTGAAAAATTCAGGTTATGGTTACTTACTAACATAGAATTAGTTAGTGTATCTTTCATTTCTGCTGCTGTTTATTTATTTACTTATTTATTGTTCAACACATCTAGTTCTCACATTTAAATATATGACGGTAGAAATGAGGAGATTGAGTTCAACCTATCATAAAGATATTGCCCTTATGCTAGATTAGATTGTTCAAATTTGATTTGAGACTATATATTTATATGGACCACACATATTCAAATCAAATCTGGACCATTGGATGTTGCATGTGGGTAGTACTTTTATATTAGTCTTCATTTCCCAATTTCCTCGACAAACACTGTCACAACATAGTTTCAATATTCACTTGCATGGATTTATTCGATGCTACCATTAAAACAATCCCTTATAGATTGATCCAATGGTGTGCAGTTTGAGCCTTTGTGACTATATGAAAAATTGGATCAATCATCAGAGAATTGCCCTAAGTGGTACCCTCCAAGAATCGCTCGGAGAGGTTTCCCCCAAGGCGGATTGGGGATTCACATGCTTAGGTTACCCTCCAAGAATCCACAGCCACTTGCATGTGGCACCTTCCAAAATTCTTGCATTTTTTTATAAATTTTTTAAGAGGATACGAAATGATTCGAACTCGAGACCTCTTATATTAGAAAATGATGATAACTACTAGGTGGAAGCCTTACTACCCAAAATTCTTACATTTGTGGTAATTTCAAAATAATAAAATAGAGTAAATTTTGTACTTTTTTGGCAATTTATGTTAATACTTTTAACTTTTTTCCTATTATCCAATGATTAAGTTTAGCCACATAAGCAAAATATTTTACAACAACAAATTTTGTTTAGAAAAAGTGGAGCATTTCAAGCAGAAAAACCAAAACTGATGTTGGAAAATACTTAAAGCTATATTGATAGTCACATTTACAAAAATAAAAATATTATAACCCAAAATTTACACGATTAGAATCAATAATTTACCATTTACTTCCTTCAAAAAATTTTTGAAATTGAAATGTATAATATACTGTGTGAGCCATCTTCCATTTTGGTATCACTATCTAAATCTTTATTACCTAGCTCTCTAATATTACTAATGCATCGTACAATGGATGTAATCCTTACCAGAATTAGTGATGCTTAGTTTGTTTGGCGTTGTTACTGTTTGGTTGTTCCTCCATTTTGCTATGCTCTCTAGTATGTTACTCGGTTTTAGTGGTGCAACATTTTTGGGATATTATATTTGGTGCTTTTGGGGTGACACTGTTTAGTATTTTTGGTGGTGGTTAGTTTGTATTACTTCATTTCGTTTTGAGTACGGGCTTTTTGGTTCGTGCTTCATCCAGCTATGGTTCTTGGTCAATGGTTCTCAACGTGGGATTCGGATTTGAGTACGTGCTCCTTTGTATGCCTTTATCAGTTTTTGTCGCTCGTTTATTCTTATTTGTTCCTTCAGTTATATTGAAAAACAGTCATTTAGTTCGACCACATCCTAGATATTATAGTTCGAGTGGATCTGGTTTGGTACATGCATGCTTCAGATCTCGGTATTGTGATGCAGATGCGACTCACTTTCCAATGTCCATTTTAGTATGCATTGCCATATGTGTTGTTTAGTCTTTGCATATGTATGACATTTGTCTTTGTCGTTGTTTATTGTTGTTTTATCAGTTGTATTATCATGTATATTGGGCTTCAGCCGAAACTTCTATGTATCTGTCAATTACTTAATATAATTAATGTTTATGTTAAAAAACAGAAAAAAGAAAAAAACTATTTGCTGGAAATTTATATATTCCGGAAATGAATTGCGAAATACGACATATATTTGGTTATATTGTTGGATGGAGATATCTTATAGCTAATGATAAAGATGAAACTCTAATAAAGATAATTATTGCTGACCTCTATTATGCATTCCACTAATTAATAAGTGTAAGATTATAATAAGTTAGCGAACATTAACAAAATTGAAAGTATTTCACAAGAATAAAATAGATATCTATTATTTTATTTTTAAATAAGAACTACCTATCCACATATGAACTCTCCATACGCCACCGTACGGCAATGTGGAAAATGTTTTAGGCAATTGGAAAATAAGTTACTAGATTCCAAAGGCGGCTAAAGGTCCTGCCAAACTTCCATATTCCACTTATTTTTTATCTAACAATAAGATGACGTAGCCACGATTTAAAAATATATGGATTGTTCTGGTTAGATAGGGTTAAATGGTCATCACAATTTAGAGAGTTAGCCTAAAACTAAATTTTCAAAAATTAAGACTAACTTTTTTTTTTTTTTTGAAAATTTGCATTGTGCTGAAGCTCATCCTAATATTGCCCAAAAATTTTGATATGATAGTTGTATAACTTAAATCTTTTAAATAATACAACAATCCAAGCGTATCGTTTCGATAGCTCTTCCATCAAGAAATTATTACTTCCCAACAATCCTCCTATATTATAACTCATGATAATCAATCACGTGATATTGACTCTTTATATATATATATTTTCGAGATAGTATGGAAAGTTCCACGTAAGCAACCATAAGAAAAGTCCAAACGCGCCTATTTGTCAAACTATTTATTGCGACAGAATTGATTAATGTCTACACCGTATCTTCTTATCTATATATACTATGCCTCAATGGCATCTCCTTCATAAATACTTCAATTAAAAAGTAAACCACGTACATAACATCTTTGAATTCTTGATCGCTCAGAGATATATTTCTCATCCGAATTTAGCTGTATTTGTTGTCTTGTTATATTCCAAGATACAAAGATGACGATTGGACTCATGGACGTGACTCTGGTGGGAGCTCGAGGACTGAAAAATTTAGGCTTCTTTGGTATGTATATGCCAATATTACATAGTTACATTTGGCCCAATGTGAAATTTGAAATGATTTTGATCCTTGTATTTTTTTAAACATAAGAGTTAAAAAAAAACACATATATGGTGTTTGTGGTTTGTGTCATTGATTGTTAAAGTGGTCCGAACAGTGGCGGAGCCAGGGGGTGCGCAGGGGGGCAGCCACACCCCCCCAAAAAACCTATATATATATATTTTATACTTCCTATTGAGAAAAATTTATTGTAGCATAGTGGTTAATGTAGTGTATTCAGGTGAATGAGAGGCTCGGGTTCGATGCCCAGCCATAACAATTTTGATATTTTTCATAAAGATGGTCATTGGGTTGTTTGTGGGCCAAAATTACTTTAAAAATAAAAAATAAATTGTGGGCTTTATAAGTGGACCAATAAATCAAAAAATAGTAAGTGTTTATTCAATGAAAATTTAGGGGTTTTTTTTTTTTTGTACCACAATTCCTATAAAGGTTATATGATCAAATCATCATTATTTGGTTGTCAGCATTTTTGGCCGGTCATTGTATTAAATAATAAAATAGGTTCTTAGCATTTTAAACAAAAGTAATCATCATTATTATTATATATAATAATAATAACAATAATATGATCATAAATGAATACAATTTAATATTTCTTTGCTACTTAAATCTAGTGTTAAAAAAATCAATGTTATAATTCACCCGTTGTCATATAGTCTTTAGATAAAATCATGAAATTAAATTGCATGTATGTATTTTGACACAAATCAGTGTTACCATTCACCTGCCAAGCAAGCGGATTGCTTTATGGAATGATGTTATACAATGTTGTTTTTTCTTTTTTGGCTTAGCTTTTTGGTTGATCGAAACTATGTCTTTGAAGCCGGGTGCTAAGGCAGAGGTGCGGTAGAACTGGTGCGAGGTGCAACCGAAATTTTTTTCGCCCCCCCAAACTTATTTTTCTGGTTCCGCCCCTGGGTCCGAATATGTGTATTTTCCACTGAAATAGTGTTTGTGGTCCAAGAGGGTACCTTTAGCTTAACCTAAAAAGACCAGTCAATTATTAGGATTGAGTTTCAGTAAAGAAAAGTGGTAATATACTTATAATGGGATAGAGGTTGCAGAGAAGGGGCACCAAATATCTTGTATTTATAATGAAATTTCATTAAAATAGAAAATTAGGTAATCCCAAAATTCGAAAGAGGGTTCAGTTCAGGGTTACAAAAATAGCCGACAACAAATCCGGTATTTTCTGTAACCTACAAGTAGCGGACGTGGCCGCTCCGCTTCCTGAACCCTCTTTCGGATTTTGGGATTACGTAAATTGGTATTTATTTTCTATTTTAATGAAATTTCATTATAAATACAAGATATTTGGTGCCCCTTCTCTGCAACCTCTATCCCATAATAAGTATATTACCACTTTCTTTACTGAAACTCAATCCTAATAATTGACTGGTCTTTTTAGGGTAAGCTAAAGGTACCCTCCTAGACCACAAACACTATTTCAGTGAAAAATACACATATTCGGACCACTTTAACAATCAATGACACGGACACAAACACCATATATGTGTATTCTGCGGTTTTTAAAATAAGCTTTCCATGATTTTAAACATAAGCTTAAAACTCATGTGTTTTTTTTTAAAAAAAGATAATGTTAAAACAAGTGTGTTTTGTAATTGTAGATTATCTACTCTAAATGCATCCGATAATATGTATTTCATACTTTATCCATTTGTGACATTTAATTTACACACTCTAAAAGCTTATTTTTATTTGAAAGATACAGTTATCACGTGTCATTCTATTATTCAATTTTTACTATGATCGGTCCATTTACATTTTTATAGGGACCTCCATTAGCATTTGGTTCATTTGTAAAATAATTAAATAAATAATATTAAATGTAAAGAATGAATAAAAAAATAAAATATGAAATACATAGTATCATATGCGTGTATTTGCAATTACAGAACACATGATTTTTAGCTTATGTTTTAAAAATCAAGTGGATTTAAATGTTAATTACACAATGGTTTAAACGCTAATGTTTTGAAAAACGTAAGGATTGAAACACTAATTTTTTTTCCTCAAAAAAAAAAAACTAATTTATTTTACACCCATTTCAAATTTCACATGGGGTTGCATGCACTTTGCCCTATTTCAAATATATTTGATTGATTAATTGTTTTCATGTTAAATTATAATATAACACCTTTAGTTAACATCCCATTTGTTATAAAAAATATTTCAAGTTTCTCGTTTTCTATTATTAAAACTAAGGAACTTAATAGTTTAATTCATTTGGTAAGCAAGAAACAAAGATTACTCTATACAATTTTAAAGGGGCGAAATTATATTTTCCAAGATGGTCATTTGACTATTAGTCTATTTACTTCTTGTGATCGAAAGAGGCTCTTGAGAAATATAAATATCTATCGCGATCCGACTTGATTCTTTTTTATGATTCAGATACCATATCTCAATCCAAATTAAATGCTTATTAGTTGTTATTATCGTCTCTTTACTTTTGAATTGAAATACACAATTTTTTTTATTATAAATAAAATGCATTAAAAATATAAGTTATGCATTTAAATATAGGAGAAATAACTCTGTTTTTTTTCATGCAAGGTATTTTCATTTGACAGGTACGATAGATCCATATGTTGTGATTCAATACAAAAATCAAGAGCAGAAGAGTCGTACTGCTCGAGGTAAATTCTTGTTTTATGCCCCTTTAAATTAAGTTTTTTTTATATATTGAATATACACACACATATCTTAATAATCTAATGTTTTAAACTATATATATATATATATATATATATATATATATATATATATATATATATATATTCAGTTTTCAGTAAATTGTTTTTCTTGTTTTTGCCAAACTAATTAATTAATTATAATGTATATAATCAGGACAAGGCAATGCTCCATTGTGGAACGAGAAGTTCAGATTCAAGGTGGAATATCCAAAGGAAGGGAATGAACACCCCAAGCTTGTTCTCAAAATCATGGACTGTGGCACTTTCATCCGTGACGACTTTCTTGGTCTAACTACGTAAGACTCTTTTATATATACACAAAACAAATATAATCTTACAGAATTGTTCATTAATCTGTTACAAAAAAACGGAACAGATATGTATCTTGCATATGTCCGTTAAATGAAGGGCATGGAAGCCAATTGCTGCATATGTTTATATAGGCAAAAAATAACAAGTCGTTCCATTTTTTTAACTAGCACCAATTTTCTTCAAAAAAAATTTATGCGAAACTATATTTGTTTAGTTCCAAAAGTTTGAGGCTACAATGGCAAAGAACACTATCTAGTGGAACAGCTTTTGTTATTTACCCCAATAATTTTTAGGTCATATTTTATTTTGGTTGAAATTGTTATGTATACCAAAATCACATAAAGTAAACTGATACTTATCAAATCGAGATTTTTCAATTAATTTTTGAAATTTATATTATTACAATGTCAAAATATTCTTCACATGCCTGAACTTGGATACACATTTCTAATCACAGCGCACCTAAAATTTTATATTCAGTTCCTATATTTGAGTCCTTTTAATTTCTTCACGCCCAAACAAGAACACTGGCTCCCACCATCACACTACCAAACGATCAAATGTGAAATATAACAGTAATGGATGGTAGACGGTGTTCGGATAAGTTTACGAGAAAATTATAAAAATGATCTAATAGAATATGAATATTTACAATAATAGTCTCAAACTTGTAGAACTAATTAAATATAATCACAGAGAAATTAATTTTTTAACAAAAACCATCCCGAATTTTGTTAAGAGTTTATTCACACTAAAATAAGCTGTTCTTTTAAAAATGAATTACCAATCCTTTTGTATTACTAAGATAACATATCTTAATGATATTGATGTGTTTAATAATATAGTTATAATCAGAAATAAGAATTGATATCATGAAAATAGTGTAAATTGTTATTTTTGGATATATTTTTATTCATAAAAATAGTTTTAGAATAGTATAATTAATATAATAATTATCGAGGAACAAAATCACAAACCCATTTATTACAGGATGGAAATTTTTATTTCGCATTCATATTTGATCTAATTCGACTTTTGAATCATTAGCTTTGTTGCTAATTCACAAATAATAAAGATATTAACGCCATGTAACGCATAAAAACCGTCCTTACAGGCAGGCTGCCTCAAAAAAACCATTGATGGAATATTTCATATTCTTACCATAAAATAATCATTATTATTATTATTATTGTTGTTGTTATTATTAATTTTATTTTTTAAAGAAAGATATAACGTTATAATCTTAATTAATTAGTCAAATTCGAAAATGCAGCATCCATTTGAAGGAACTCTTTGAAATTGGTGTGGAGGATGGCACGGCTGAGCTTAGTACTCAGAAGTACAGAGTTGTTTCTGACAATCAAACTTATCATGGTGAAGTTAATGTTGGAGTCACTTTTACTGCACAGGTAAATCATTTTAACCCAAGGCCATTGTCCAATAAATAAATATTTAATTCCAGTAAAATGATGTACTCAAAATTTGATGTTAAAATTCCTCAAAGTGATTTGATTTACGATGACATGTACTCATTTTCTTGGTTGGAAAAAGTTTTTGAAATTTTTTTACAATTTTACTTTAAAAAATATATATTTATGAATAATAAATTTTTCTTGCACAGGGAGAAATTGATAATGAGTAGGAGTATGGTGGATGGAAGGCAAACATATATCAGGAGAGACAGTCTAGTTAGTTTGGTTTGTTGAAGTCCAAGACTGTAAAATATGTAATTATTTCATTTATAAAATAAAACTATTTCTCTTTTTAAAAAGTTTTTGTCATTTTTTTTTCATTCAACCTTTTTGTTGTCTTTTGTGTAATTTAACTGAAAATATTAAAAAAATTAAGATTTTTTTTGTTAATAAATCTTTTTTTATCTATTGCAATTTAACCATCCTCTTCATTTATTTTCCCATGAAAAAGAATTTGTGGTGAAGTGTGATTGCTGACCTAGCTTTTGAATGTTAGTATATTATGAACCTAAATTATTACAACAATGAATAATATCTCTACTTTGAGTTTATTTGTGGATCAATAGCAAAGATTTAGCAAAAGTGTTGTTATAATTATTTCTGTAATAAAAAAATTTACAATGGTGATAGAGGATATGGAAAATATTTGTTGTAACGTATTATATAGTTAATATTATAAAAGTGACCATCAAACCTTTTATTTATAGGAGTATAGTTATTATGTAGGTATGGTTTCAAATGTTTATCATCATCTCTCAAGATATGGAGAAGATCTGGCACATCCTCTTAATCTTCGATAAGGTTAATCAAATTTCGTAAATCTCGGCTCTACCAATTCCCTGAGATCTCAACCATTATGATATGGACCTATCTGGTAAGTGATAAGCATAAGTGCACAACTAATGAGCTTCATTGAAGCATACGTCGGGAGGTCGGCTGTCTAATCTGTTACACCACCCCAACATTGGCACATAAATTAACGAGAGGTCGGCATATGTTGGGAGGTCGGTCACTCAGGCAAGAGGTCAGCCGTGCTAGGAGATTGAGTCATGTCCATAGATCGGGATCGATAATACTGGCGTTGCTTGCAAACAAAATTTGAAAACAACAAGCCTCATCATACATGATGTAATCAAAACCCGTCTTATATTCCAAAAATAATATTTCTTACAGCTTGAAATTTAAAACTTACAAAACTGGTATAAAAACTGTTCTCCGGTTAAAATACGTCAGCGAAAGCTTAAATAAATCAATGGCAGTGGAATCTTGAATAGTAACAATTAATTCACTATCTCCGAAACTGATTTTGATCTTTCTCTTCGATTTCTGATTCACTTTTATCTGGGAGGGGAGGTGAGTGGTGAGTGTTTTGGAAAACATATAGCAAGTAGATGTCAGTCGGAGCAGAATAAGATAGAAATACTGAACAAAACTCAATATAATTGCCCTCATCTGAGCCAGAACATATCATATCAGAAATATTCTTTGTATAATATAAGTTCAGCACAATAAATCCTCTTATTTCCTCATGATACTGATATCAGTTCTCTAGACATAATCATCATAGAGATAAATTTAAAACATTGGATTACTCACGAATAAGGGTCAGTATTTTCCAGCACAACGATTAACCATTAGATCATGTCAGAAAATGGTTATATCCACCACATCAAGGTCAGAACACGAAATTTTTACCAATTGGATTTCAAAATTTAAAGTGCTTTAAAAATCATAATTATCACCAGAAACATCAGAATTTCATAGTTCCAAAATACTTCACATAATCAATTTAAATTTATACCATACTTATGATGATTCAAAAAATGAAATGAATTTCAAAACAAAAGCCCACTTACAGAGATTGATTTGTAGTGTGATTGAATGGATTCGGTCTATGAAATTGATGCAAAATTCCTCTCCTCATTGGCTTGCAATTTTCGAAAGCTAGTGTGTTTGTGTATGTGTATCGAATATTTGGCCTGATTGGTGAGAGATTTCGAGTCGCGTATAGTGTAGGAGACTCCGATATTTATAGAATGTAAAATTCGAGAGTTTCGATTTCCAACGAACTCAATAATTGTCTTCTGTTTGAATTGTATTTTCGGATACCTCAATATATTTTAAGTTTACCCTCAAGTTATAGTTTGACCAAACTTTAGTTATTGACTTGATTGAAAAAATCTGGTTTCCACATATCGTCCTTCCCTTTTTCTAGAATATTGAGTTGGGAGGTTGGCCGTGATATGAGGCAATCTTTTATGTGATTAGGATAAGCTACTGCCCCTAAGGGTATCACTCTATCATTTTAAATTTTTTACATTTGTTTATTTATAGGTAATTATTAGAACATCGATGGGTTATCAACTTGTACCACTATATTTGACGAGGTCCAAGAATTTTATGAAAAATAATATATGAAACAAGACTTACTAGTTAATTAATTTGATAGTGATGGGTTATCAACTTGTACCACTATATTTGACGAGGTCCAAGAATTTTATGAAAAATAATATATGAAACAAGACTTACTAGTTAATTAATTTGATAGTGATGGGTTATCAACTTGTACCACTATATTTGACGAGGTCCAATAATTTTATGAAAAATAATATATGAAACAAGACTTACTAGTTAATTAATTTGATAGTGTTGGTTTTATCGTAAGAAAAGAAATTAAATAAAACTAGTCTTTGTTCCCTAAAACCATATATAACTTACAACAAACATGTTATAAAAGCTAAATACATCAGCGGAAATTTAAAAATACACTATTGGCAGCGGAACATGAAACAACAGCACCCGAATCTGCAGCTAAAATCAGCTTAACCTATAAAATTTTAATCAGCTCAGCAGATGCTTCAATCCGCTCAACCTATGGAATCAGCCCAACTTGTGACAGAATCCATCAACTCTACCTACACAAGGTCAATCAGCTCTACCTACAAAGAAAGTCCATGAGCTTAACCTATTAAGATAACCATTACCTCAACTTATCTAAGCAATCAGTCTAAGAGACTTGGTCAACCACACTAACCAATCATTTACAAAGAATAGTAATGGAGGCTACTGTTACATATTTCAGGGGTTTCACATTGAAGTAGAATCATGACAGAGTTAATGGAAACAATGGGTTGTAATGACCTTACTTTTAACCCTACAAACCCTGCACCAAATCTCGAAAATACACACTCACTTCAGCTATTTCAGAAAAAAATGACCCATTTAGAAGGTTTTGCCCCAAATTTTCTGAGATAATTCGTAGGTGCGCTTTTGAATACTATGATCATTTCGTATTAAAATTGTACGTATATGTTAAAAGTTCAATCGAATACAAGCTATGAGTTTTATGAAAATCAAGACAGCAAGAAATATGTGTTAGCAAGAAATATGTGTGTAGGAGCAAAGTGCTACGTGTATGGAGGTTACCTCTTGAAACTGAGGAGCAAAGTGCCACATATACGGGAGTAACAACTTGAATCCATATAAACACCTCTGGATTCTTGATGTTAATGGATCCATATTTAAGTCCTGTGCATTTTGAATCTGATATACATGTTCTGCTATGATCCTAAATCTGTCACGTTATTTTCTGATATGTATTCCGAGATTTGTTGTTATGAAGTTATGAATTTATGTATGTTTTTATGATAATCGATTGACCAATGCTTGCTCGGTGTTTATCCAAACACTCATTACTTATGCCCATCTCCAGATAAGAATGAGTTGTAGATAGAAGGCGATGGACAATATCATTTTTGGGATTGTGATCTGCTCCTGTTGACATGAAGTCAACCGATACTGAAGTTTAAATCAGTTTTATTAGTTTATGCCTCCGCAACGTTTTATGTGTCCAATAAGTTGTAATCAGTCTTATTTTAATATCAGTTCAGTTGTAAAGACAATTAAATTTTGTTCTTGGAATGAAAGACTATTTTATTTGATATTTGTATTCGAGGCTTATTGTTTAAGAATTTTTAATTTGGAAGCAATGCCGGTATAATCGATCTCGATCTCAGGACGTGACAACAGCAACAACGAAATCATCATCCCAAAAATTGGTTCTGCTCTTCTTCTTTGATATCTGTCATTCATAATCTTAGCAGGTTGGGTCTTGGTCCTATCAAGCCCTATCCATTATCATCCCTAACCGAGGCTTATCTTTTCCAATTATAAGAATCAAATCTCAAGCCATATTAAAGAAGAATCAAACTGTTTCCTGCACGAACCAGATAGGTTAATATATATATATATATATATATATATATATATATATATATATATTCTATTAAAAATTATTGAAGGTGCCATCTGTCAATAAAAAAATTATTTTAATATGAAGTGGCCATGTGTAATGGCGACTTCCGAAGTATAAATACTCAGCCGTTCCTCTCCATTCTCTACAATAAAACAAATTTTCCATTTTCTACACCGAAAATGAATTATACAAAATATTTGAGCTTGACATTCTATTCTCTTCTCTATTTTTGTCGCTGAAAATAGTTCGTCGATTCTCCTCACCTGAAAACATTCGGTCGAACCTCCATAGACCTTAGCTTGACCGCCCTTCGGTGTTTCTCAGGTAAGAAACTTGTTATATTATAAATTTTATCATTTTCGAGTTTATATGATATAAATTTGTTCGTAACTGAATTTGTTACTTGTTATATTTTAAATTTGTTTTGAAGATATGTAATATATCATGTTTTTTTATCGTCAAAATAAAAAAATTTATTCCAAAAACAAAAACAAATTACATGGAATACCATTAATATTCTTCTACCCAATTATCTCCAAACAAAAAAGATCCACGGACACATGACTTCAATACAATATCTATGACCCAAATAACAAATCACATATACTATAGAAAACACAACCGATTCCACAAGCAAGCTAGCTAGATACATCGCAAAACCAAAACAATAACTAATCCTCAACTTGAAGTCCTAAGGAAATTCTTGGATTAATAAACCAATCGCTGATCGAAATTGGAAAATCACCTTGTTTATGAGTATGAATCCAAAGCCAAATACGAATTTTAATGCTTTCCACAAAGACATCTAAATATTGCCTTCATCATTTTTGAATATTATGTTATTTTGTAGATTCCATATACTCCAAGTAACATTGAGCCAAACCGCAGTCCAAATCTTCTTCCCAATTCCGTTGTCTAAGTTATGCACCAGTTGGTGTGGCTCATGATTTGGATTCTAAAATTTATTGCTGAAGAAGCATTCGAAAAAAAAACAACCAACAGCTTCAACCTGATCATTTCAGAATATGCAAGCTAACTGTGTTGCATCAAGCTCCACACCGCGTCTTAGCAAGTTGATTTTAGAAGGTAGTCTATCTAGGAGTAGAAGACACACAAGACATATTAAGAGGGATAATTTTGTGACAAATGTTTCTGAAAGAAAGACTGTGAGATTCATCCAAGGTTTCATGGTTACATAGTTGCTCGTATGTTGACTTGACAGAATAAACCATCAACTTCGAATTTCTATCACCATGAATCCTCTTGATCCGCATAGAGTTTGATCCTGTCAATGATAGAAAGTAAATCGTTAAAAAGATTCAATTCCCAAATAAACAACTTCCTTCTCCAAAGCCTATTCCACCTCCAAACTCCCTCTACCCAATCCCAATGTCAGCTATATTACAGTTGCTATGAATAGCTATATTTCTCGGCCTGTCAAATCTAGAAAACAAAGGACATCATCCACCCAAATATCAACCCCAAAAGGAAGTCAGACGCTTGTTCCCCACCTTGCGAACCAAACGCTTCCCAAACTACCCCTCAACATTAGCGAAAATAGTTTATTAATATCCGTCCACCAAATCGAAGCCCTCGCCCCACGATCACCACCCACACCCAGCCTAACACCTAGCCCAATGCTATACTTTGAAAAGAATAATTTTGATCTATAGTTTATCACCAACCGTAAGCAGCCTCAACGTGATGGTCCATCAAGAAGTACAACAATATCTCACATAATAAATTTGATGCATTTGTTGAACGAAATATAAAAAATCAACGACATCGATTGAAACCAATTCCTCTTGAAAATATATGCTAGATACATGTTCAGAGATTTTTTCGGGATACGATAAACAATTTTACTAGGGGTGCTTAACGGGTCAATCCGATCCGGAACAGACCGTTTCCGGATCCACTAATTCCAGAACATACATTAATGAAACGGATCATAATAGATCTAGTCCCGGTCCTATCAAACCCGATCCATTATCATCCCTAGCCGAGATCTATCTTTTCCAATTATAAGAATCGAATCTCAAACCAATCAAACTGTTTCTTGCTAGAACCAGATATGCTAATTTATTTTATTATAAATAAAATAAACTTACCATGAGAAAAAGGCCAAAAACATGTCTGTCAAGAATGGTCCAAATTTGACTTCATTATTTGTACTACACATATTTTTTAGCCTAATTGAATTAGTCGATCTGTCTACACACGTTTCCTCTTCTATATAAAAATACTATGCACGCTATCTCCTTCATAAATCCTTCAATTGAAACCTAAAAAACCACACACAATTTTTGAATAATAAGAAATCATTGATAGAAAAATGTAATTTCTATCAATATAATTTCTTTATTGCAACACATATATATTTTTATTATCCAAAATTTCTTGTAATTCTTGTCTTGTTATATTAATCCAAGATACGGAGATGTCAATGGGAATAATGGACGTGACTCTGGTGGGAGCTCGAGATCTGAAAAATACAGACTGTTTTGGTAAGCATATGATATTATTGTATGTATGGTTTAGATCGATCTTCGTATGTGAGGTTTCGGTTTCGTTTTGTTTCATAAATTTGAAATCATCGTTTTGGTTTGAATTCCTGTTTTTTTTCCTTCCAAATTCTGAATCAAAAATTAGAACTTTGTTTAAACAAAATGTTTTGAACATGGTTGTACGTTTTCATTTATCAAAAATTTGTCGTTTTATCAAAAAAATATGATTGATAATAACGATCCAACGTAGATATCTTAAACTATACAGTAGTCTAAAAACCACGTTTCGATTGCTCTTATAGTAGGGGGCACGCTCTCAAACACTTATTTGATGCAAATTTCTCTTCACAGGTAAAATAGATCCATATGTTTTGATTCAGTACAAAAATCAAGAGCAGAAAAGTCGTACTGTTCGAGGTAAACTCTTGTTGACTCTTGTGACCAGTTAATCAAATTACGACAAATGTCAATTAATTTATGGTTTTTATAATATAATACTTAGATTTATTTATATAAAATTTTGCATAAAATTTATGTAAAACCCATTATATATACATTACCTAACAATTTAAACTGTAGATAATATATTTGACCCTATGTAATATATAATGCAGCTTATAAGTTATTCTTAAGAAAAAATTGATTTACCCTAATTTATTTTATATAATTAAAGATCAAATTGTCTCTACGGTTTTTAGTATATCTCAAATATATTCTTGTATAATATGTGCAAATTGATTTTTTTTTACATCTTTTAAGGTTCATTGTCTTATTTTATCCAAATATGTTAAGGATTTACCTCCAACTCCACAAATAAAGAGTAAATTTGTATCACTTTCTCCAAGAAAATGTTTCAATATTTTCATAAAACCCTAAAAATATCACTAATGTTTATAATGAAATATAAAAACGTATGGACTGGTATTAAAGGACTTTTATTCATAGGACTATAAATTAAAGGTAAAGAGGCTTTGAATATTGTTGCACGAGAAATATTTTAGTTAAATTTAATATATGAGATATTTTTGAATTTTCGAATATTAACATATTCTAAACTAATAATTTTAAAAAAAAATTCTATAACCTTCTTTTTTTTCTCCAAATTATTAATTAACTAATGGAAATTGTATATAATCAGGGCAAGGCAGCTATGTAATATGGAATGAGAAGTTCAGGTTCAAGGTAGAATATCAGAACAAAGGGAATGAACACCCCAAACTTGTCCTCAAAATAATGGATCGTGGTATATTCACCCCTGATGAATTCCTTGGCCAAACCACGTAAGACTCTAATATGACACCACTTGACTCATGAAATATAAAAATCAAAGATATATATATTATAGAGATAATAAAGTAAAAACAAATAGGGATGGTAATGAGTCCGGTTAGACCCTGACCAGTGTGGGTCTGGACCCGGTCAACGTGTTTTTGAAGCACGGCGGGATGGGTCTCGGGTTTGGATACACCCACCCCGCTATATGTATTATTATTTTTAAAATTTAATATCGAATATATATATTTCACTTCTTTAGCTGAATGATAACGTGACATTTTTTAATTTTATATCAAAATTCGTGTTTAAATTAAAGAAATTGGACATTTTGAATGGAATGAGAGCAAATTAATAAAGATCTGGTAGCTTAAAGATACTTTTACAAGTTTATTATAAATATTTACTAGAAAAAACACCAAAATTTAATCACGAAACTCAATTTTTATGCTTCAAAATTGATTTTAGAAAAAACAGATTCATATATATATATATATATATATATATATATATATATATATAATGATTATTTCATAAAATTATATTTATGGTTGTAAAAAAAAGGACTTGGTCACATTAAGTACTTTTTTAAAAATTTATATTAAAATAAAGAATGTTATTCACATGCCCAATTTTTTATACATATTCCTGATTGGAGAGGCAGCACCTACCATTCTTACCAAATTTTCTTATATTTGTACGATTTTCATTCATATAGAAGAATAAATAATTCACGTGTTGGAGTAATGATAGTTTGTTCCCACCAAACAAGAACATTGGATCCACCACATATAGTCATATTTTCACATGACACCAGCAAACCATAAAACGTGAATATAAGGTATTGATGTCATTATATAAGTTTTAGAAGTTTTTCTATCTTAATTATAAATTATTTGTTACAGTGTAATTATTATCCCTACTTGGAGACCGATCGAAGCGTGACACTTTGGCTATTATACAGGGGCGAAACATACAAGGGGCTAGCCTGGGCTTCAGCCCAGGCTGGCCCCTATGTAGTATGCCATGGTTTCTTTATTTTTCATATTGAACCAGAACCTGCATATCGTGAAGTGGGGATTGGAAGAGAGAAATTGATTGTTGCTTTTGATTTCAAAAACCAAAAGTTTTGAATAAGAATTTATAGGGAGATGAATAAAGAGTTTGTGATTAGGGATAAAAAGTTCTTTTCAGAGTGATTTTTTAACCTGAAAGAAGAAATCTGCAAAATTACAGAAAGAGAGCTGGTTGGAGGAGAAGAATTTGTGGCGCACAGAGAAGTGATTCTACATCAGCATTATTAATGGGTCTTACCCTCAAATAATGCATATAAAATATTTAAAAAAGTTTCTCACTTTACTGTCTCATTAAATGCCAACATTGTTGTTTTAAAAAAATGTGCCGAGAGTTTCTAGAAAAAAATCTTTACATTGATCATATTTTTTTTGAGTTTGTTTTGAAAAGCCCAATATGAAATGTATTTTATCCACAGTAAAATAACCCAAGTTCGTACATATATAATAAAAAAAATCGTGTCAAATCCAAATAAATTTAATTTTATTTAAAGTTAGTAAATAAGTTTATTTTTTAAATAAAAATCGGCATCTTCCTTTGCCTTATAGGAAATTTAGCTATTTAACCATTGTAGCATTTTGATATATGAGCTTTTAAATTTTAAACTATTTAACCACTGTAGCATTTTGATATTTAAACTTTTAAATTTTTATACATTTTTTCATGCTTAATACCGATTGTTTATACACTGCACTCTATTTTTAAATTTTTTTACTATTAATTTGTTCATTTGATTGTTATATTAATCATTATGATAAACTATATTTATTAAGTATCGTGATACATTGTTCTTCTTATCAATGAATTTTTTTCATATAAAAATATTATGATTTTAATTTAGTTTAGCCCACCCTAGTATAGAATCCTGGTTTCGCCCCTGCTATTATACATTTTAAACTATTTGAGGAACATCGTTATAATGAGCTATACCTTTTGGTAAAACGGCAAATCACACGATCCAATAATTGGTATCATAGTCAATACCACATGTTCGATTCACATAGATGCAAGTAGTGCAATTATTGAGAATGAGATTGTTATACTCAATAAATGTCCATGCTAGGAGAGCGATCGAGCCATGTTACTTGAGCCGCCATACAGTTTAAAACGTTTGATTGCACCGTTGCCACCAGCTATGGCTTTTGGTAAACGGCAAATACTTGAACCTACAACTGATATCAGAATCAATATAACGTGTTCGATTCTTAGTGATTGCAAGAAGTGCAATTATTAGGCGTGTGATTGTTGGAGTCCAATAATTGCCCAAGCGATCGAAGCATGACGCTTTGGCTACTGTACAATTTAAAAGATTTAAATTGCAATATTACCACAAATTATACTTTTGGTAAATCGGCAAACGCTTCTCATACACTATTTTAGAAGTTTATGACTTGTAACATCTTATTTTATATATATCTATCGAAAATTGCAGCATCCATTTGAAGGAACTGTTTGAAATTGGGGTGGAAGATGGCAAGGCTGAGCTTGGTAATAAGAAGTATAGGGTTGTTTCTGCAAATCAAACTTATCGTGGTGAAATTAAAGTTGGGATCACTTTTACTACAAAGGTAAATCAAACACAAAGCACTTAACAAATAAATAAATATTTTATCCACTTAAAAAATTTCAACTTAAATTCAAATATATATTTAATTTATGACAGTGTTATTTATTTATTTATTTAATTTTTTTTTTTTTTTTGGCTGTACAGGAAGAAAATGATCAAAATGAGCAAGAGTGTGGTGGATGGAAGGAAAGCAAATTTAAGCATCCGTTCACCACAAGTCTGCATACATAAATCCCTTCTTTCTATTTTATGTAACTGTTTACCACCCTCTTCTAGCCCGCAAATCGACCCTAGCGCTAAGTCGATCCATGTATGCGAATAATTTTTAGATTTTTCTTTTCGTAATAAGATGAAAAGACTTTACTTATATTATTTTTTTTGATCCACTCATTCCGCGTAATAGTAATAGGGCTAGATCTCTCGTCAATAGAAAATCACTCATTTTCAATATGCAATAGGTAATCCTTAGAAAACCTGAATGCAAGTTGCGTGATAGTTTGATTCCCCTCGCCTCTATGCCCGTTTCCTTCATGGGATCGCCCGAGAGTCACAAAGCGGATTCTCCGACAGGTTTGAAGACTCCTAACTCAGGAACCAACTCGTCGAAAAAAATTTGGATTCTCTTCACAACACAAGTTTAAGCCTCTCCCACCACATAGTTAGAATTGTTCCGAAAGAAAAAATATCTAACAAAATTGACATCAGGGTTTTAGCCAGTGGTCGTCACCCCATTCTCATTATAAATAACAAAATTTATAAAAATGGGGGGAAGGCCACATTCCAATATCATATTTCTTCGTGCCTTGAACCAAAACTTCTTGACAGTATTGTTCATTACAACAATTAAAGAAACAAAAAAGTGAGGTGAGGGCCAATTCCACTTTGCAGCCACTTGAAGCCCCCTGAATACTACCTTTTTAAATCGCCAATGTCACACAATTTCACTATACTTTAATCACATTTCACGAATCCCCTTGCAAAAACTTAACAAAAGCACAATAAGCAAAATCGACCAAAAACACCAAATTGTGATATTTTTGTCCTTTTTAAATAAATAAATATTTTATCCACTTTCAAAATTTCAACTTAAATTCAAATATATATTTAATTTATGACTGTGTTATTTATTTATTTATTTTTAATTTTTTTTTTGGCTGTACAGGAAGAAAATGATCATAATGAGCAAGAGTGTGGTGGATGGAAGGAAAGCAAATTTAAGCATCCGTTCACCACAAGTCTGCATGCATAAATCCCTTCTTTCTATTTTATGTAACTGTTTACCACCCTCTTCTAGCCCGCAAATCGACCCTAGCGCTAAGTCGTTCCATGTATGCGAATAATTTTTAGATTTTTCTTTTCGTAATAAAATGAAAAGACTTTACTTATATTATTTTTTTGATCCACTCGTCGAAAAAAATTTGGATTCTCTTCACAACACAAGTTTAAGCCTCCGCTTGTTCCGAAAGAAAAAATATCTAACAAAATTGACATCAGGATTTTAGCCAGTGGTCGTCACCCCATCCTCATTGTAAATAACAAAATTTATAAAAATGGGGGGAAGGCCTCATTCCAATAACATATTTCTTCGTGCCTTGAACCAAAAATTCTTGAAAGTATTGTTCATTACAACAATTAAAGAAACAAAAAAGTGAGGTGAGGGCCAATTCCACTTTGCAGCCACTTGAAGCCCCCGAATACTACCTTTATAAATCGGCCATGTCATACGATTTCACTATACTTTAATCACATTTCACGAATCCCCTTGCAAAATCTTAACAAAAGCACAATAAGCAAAATCGACCAAAAACACCAAATTGTGATATTTTGTCCTTTTTCCATCCTAAAAAAAGGGGACATACAATATTAATATCATCAAACTCTAAAATTCTTGCCGGTAAAGGTTTGGCCAAATTTCCAATTAGATGGTACGATGTTCAACGAAGTGGAAGTCCGACCATCGCTTCCTCTCACTCGAAACGAGAGCGACTGCCCCTCCCTCCAATATGGAGTTCGATTGCCAATTCTGGCCCCAATTCCTGCTCAATGGCATCCAACTAGTTTTGGACCCTTTGACCCAAGCATTCGTGATGTCTCCGGCTCCGGCCACGTTTGTGATCAGTATAAGGTTGAAGTATTTGAACCCATTTATGGTGAACCTTATTCCTCCTCGCTTGTGGCATGCCACCCTGCGTGCATAATATACATTATTAATTAAAGAAAATTCGGACACCATCCGAATAGCATCGAATGTAAGGAACAAGAAAACCAAGAATCCATGGTAAAACTTTTATAAATTAATAATGTTGAGACAAAGTTTGGTCAAAAAACAATTATATTCTAGAGGTTATTAATTTATGGATGTTTTACTGATATTTTAAAGAGGTAATTTACTTTGTGCATAATCAGGTAAGATCTCTAACTAATAACTTATATTGGATCTGTCAATAGGAAGTTTAGATTATAAACCTTCGTCAGTTATATGAAAGTTAGGGGGGAAAAAACATTTCGGGGGGTGGTGGCTGACCTTCTATAGGAAACAGGGACAATGCCTGCTCTGTACTCGGCAATATTAAGGAACATGGGCATGGCGAGATCGAAATGAGGGCGTGGAGGGTTGCACCAGCCGCCGTTGTCATTGGGCAGCGCGTAGTTGGGCGGGCAGAAATTGGTGGCCGTAACAAAAATGGAGGGTCTACCCGGGTGGCACCACTGCGGCGTGTCCTTGCATTTGATCTCGAAGCAAGCGCCGCAGCTGAATCCGTTGTTGAATAAGGCTGTGCTCAGCGCCGCATTGTTCACTCCATACCCTTGGCTATACAAGTTTCCATACCCACAAGCACCACCTAATATACAACACATAATGAATATGTCATGATTGTAATTTAAGTATATTTTAACCAATCTAGGAGAAATTTTGACATACCCATTGTCCCGGAGGCATCGCTACCGCCGTAAAACGTAGCATGAGCAGTCTGCCATGTCGAGGAGTCGGTGTAGACTCCGGGGATCCGGCCTTCGACGATGATTGGTATTAGTAGTAGGAGAAGGGTACTAGAAATGATAGTTGAAACACAACGTATAGCCATTTTTCAAGGGTGGTTTTAGGTTTCTAACATGTAAATATAGATTCTTCTAGTGTGAAGATGAAAGAATGATTAAGTGCTACTTCTTATAGAGGAGAAGATCATATTCATAGGCATGCTCACCTCCCATAATCGACGTTTTCCTAAATTAATGCGCATATTGGCGGAAACTTTTGAATGTCAACCCTAGGGGATTATATCCTTACAAATTTGCCCTTAGATTATGCTATTTTTTTTATGTAGAAAGATTAGATTATGGTAATTTTAGAGGGGATATTAAAGTTATGTTACAATAGGAAACATATTTATTATATATAATATGAAACGGCTCCGCCGCTTTGCTTGAATATCAAGTTGTACCATTTTAACGCCTCGGGGATATCATTTCCAATTCTCTTTATATTCTTTTCAATCTTTGTTAACTTTGGATAAATGTTATGTTTATGTATCACTGCGATCATTTTTTTTTTGTTTTTTTTGTTTTTGAGATATGGGGAGGAAATAGGTCTCGAACATACTATATATCTCGAGTGAGGACTTGATGCCAACTCTAGGCCAAATCAATTTAAAATTCTTTAAAATAGGCCATTTGAAATTCTTTTTTCTCAAATCGCTTCATCCAAATAGACCCTTATTTGTATTGTATTAATGAAATACAATTACTTCTATATCTTTATAAATGGTTGTAGATCTTCTTTGTTAAGAAAGTGGAGGAGATTAGCCCTAATGACACTTATGTGCATTCAATTTTCCTACTCTTAAAATTTTTTAGTAATTTTTCTTGGTTATATATATATATATATATATATATATATATATATATATATATATATATATATATATAAAAGTCAAATTGTAAATATAGCTAACAAGAGTATAAATAAATCTTCTGTATTGGTGATTAATTATGTAGAGCATTTTTTGAGGGAAGGGAAAGGGGGCCATCAAATCATATTGGCCTCCCCGAAATCCGGCATGGATTTATGAGAGGAAATCCATGCATGTATTTGTCCATAAATTAAATTCCATTTTGCACGTTAAATGCGCTTATGCATTACATAAATTTTTTTCTTTCTTTTTATATTCATTAGATAAAAAGTTTATTATTTTTTTAACAATCTTAACTATAGAGTTCGAGACTCGAGCTCGAGTCATTATAGACAGATCTGAGTGACTGACTAGTAGATCACTGCTCCGATTGTTCACTACATAAAAATTTGATTGCACAAATAAGTAACTAATTTTTTTTGCGAATATAAGAATCAATACTATAACAGCTTAAATAATTAGATAATTCACGATAATTTTTGTATTATGTTATTTTATTTGATTTATAATAAATTTATTTAAGATTTTGAACTTCTAATTAACCACGAGGTCCTGGTTGTGCCCGTGATGTGTGTTCATGCTTACCAAGAATGTGAACGTTTAACGAAGTACTTTGCTTAACTACACAAATTGAAAAAATAATATATTTTTGAATACTGATATTAAATTTTGTTAAATGTGTATTTTTATTGTAGATATATGTTAGTTTACTCATTAAAATGAGGGTGAATCACATATATAATATCTCTAGTTTGAACAATTATGAATTTCCCCGCTAAATTAAAAAATAACGTATATATACTTTCTAGTTTGAACAAATATGAATTCCCCTCTAATTTTAAAAAGTAATATATATATAACCTGCTATGTATCTGTATGTCAAATTACATGGGAGATAGTTATATTACAAACTATACGGAAATTCGTAATTAAGTGTGTAAACGAACCGAATCGAGCCAAATATGCCGAAAATTTTAAGGTTCGGATTCTGCTCGAAATAGTTATATTCGAGCTCGAGTTCGATTCGATGTTCGAATAGTTTTAAAAATTTGGCTCGAGTTCAGCTCGAATCAAAGTTCTAGTTCGGCTCGAAAAGATTCGAACATGTTCGCGAGCTATTCGAAATTTTCTCGAAAACAAATACCCTTAAAAAGTTGAAATATATTTATTTAATATATAATTATATTATATTAATAAATATTATAGTTCACGAGCGGCTCGTGAACTATTGAACAAAGTGATTTTGACTCAAGTTCGGCTAAAAAAAGTTCGAACATGTTCGAGTTCGGCTCTAATTCGAAAATTCGAATACGAATTTTCGATCCGACTCAAAAATTCGTGAACATGTTCGATTAATTTCCACCCCTATTCATAATGCAACTAATTTACAGTTTATCTGTTATTGTTTAAATTAGTTGTCAAAAATTAAAACATTTGTACATGGGAGATGGCTCCATTTTCCCATTTTTTTTTTAAAAAATGAAATTTTAGTTGGGGAGGGCATTTATGTAGCTGATTTAGACGTTTATTAGCTTTTGCATTAATGGGCGTTGAGTGGGTAAAGTATAAGAACAACGAGCTCCCATTACGCCATCTTATCTTGCAGAATAATTCCACTCATAATTGTATTTTAGAAATAGCTAAAATTCTAAGTGTATATATAGATTTTTTTAAAAAAATTATAAACGGCACGATTTAAGTTTTCATTTTACAAGTATATTTGTTGCGACCAAATGACCAATGAGAACGTTTGAAATCTCGCGTTAGGACTGTTGTACGATTTAAATATTTAAATTGTATAAATATCGCGAATTATAACTTTTAATGTAATAATCAACGATAGATAATGTACAAAGACTTCCAACTATAAATTTAATTTGGTCTTATTTCCCTTCTCCAAACATTTATTAGGCGGTCAAGGACTAAACCTTTGAATCACTCGACCAAATAAAGCGTAAAATCAGGGAAAAATGGCACAATTTAGGCAATTAGTCATTAAGGAACTTTATCTTTTCCAAATGAGAATTTTTTTTTTTTTATCGAGTTTGGCAAATTTTATAAAAAGTCACGCAGCATTAAGATATAATAATAATTGCCCAAATTTTGTCCCAACATCGATCTTCTTATACTAAGAAGGATTCCTCTTGTGCCGAACCTATGGTTCAACACTCAAGATTAGAGCTTCCAACGGATCAACAGACGATTTGGGGATAGAACCTAACTCGGAGACAACGGAACGGGAAAAAAAATTGTAATAAACAATTGAAATTGAAGGGGAGAAACATTTTTTTCTCAGCACTTTACTTTGTGCAGGACATAAAGCAAAAATGAGGATTATTATTACTTCTTGCCTTCCCGGATATGAAGTAGTTGCTATAGGAGCCCATTGTGTAGTCGCGCTTACGAGGGCCTGGGCCCGGGACGTGACGTCTATAATCTCTCTTTGATAGCCCTTTGAATTAACGATCCTAAGGTTCTTGTTAATCAATTGGACTTGTCTTCGAAGCTATTTTGGTTATGGATTGTTTGCCCTTGTTTGAAGTTGTCTAAGACAAATTTTACAAAAAATAAATAAATAAATAAATAAAAGTGAAGTTGAATTATAATCTCATGTTCTACTACGTCAAGTATATGAGTTTTAATAGCTTTAACAAGCCCTAGAAAAATATTTTAAAGCATCTTTTAGTGGAACGAATGTCTGAAATGGCATAAAAATGAATTTTCCTAATATTTTGGAAATTACAATTACTAGTAAAATTATTGTATAAACCAGGTCATACTATACATCAACACATACAAAATATATATATACTGATGTATAACAATATCCGTTCGCATCCCGCTTGCTAGTAGAACACTCTTTTACAATCCCGGTTGCGCTTGCGTGACACGTCTTTTATTGACTTCCAGTAAGATCTTTTTTTTTATTGATTGGCCTTGCTTCCAATTATATTTGTGTTTTTTACACTTTGGAATATTGATACTTGGTACTATCTTTGAATTTCGTTCTCTTTTATAATTGAGGGTGTTAATAATCTCGAATTCGGATTTGTTTTTTGTTGTTTAGCTCAAAAGGTAGATCCGATCATCCATAAAGTATTTCTCAATCAATATTATGAATATACTCAATATTGGATGATTGGAGAATAATTCATCGAATTCGATACGGTGACCTGTCTTATGGTGTCGTTTATGGAGATTGAAAATTGTTGTATAGATTGTGTATGTGCTACATGTATGAACCAATATAAAAAAAATGTATTATGATTTGATTAAATTTAGTTGACATTTCTTGTTTAGTTCAATTTTTTTTTGTATTAGTGCATCTATGATTTTCCCGATGTGTCACTGCTATATTTGTATTTTGGGTTGTTTTTTTAGGGTTTAATAATCAAAATATTACAAAAAATAAAAATTTGTAAATTACTGTAACCTGGGAAAGATTTACACATTTACCGTAAACCGTTTTTTGAGAAAACGATTTCTTCACAAATCGAATTTGTATAGAAACCGTTTGGTGAGAAAACGTTTTCTTCACAAATTTTTTTTTGTTTTTATGAAATATATGATAATATTAACATTTATATTTTAATATTTAATAGTATAAAATTATAATTATTTTATTAAATTTGAATCTGTATAATTAACTAATTGGTGAAGTGACTTGAATAATTATTATTATACATTTGTGAAATAGTAATAATACATCTATCGGTGCTGGTGATTTCCTAAATGTTCTCCAGTCCCATACATAGTGGGTCGTATATCTCCGAGTCCTCTAACTCTCTGACCGATACTCAGCATCATCTCTTGACTTTTCATTTTGAATTGATGAAGAAGTATTTTGTTGTTGATCTCTATATGCTGAAATCATATCATTTGTATGTAATATGTAGACCCGATCACGGTTCAGAACCGTCGGTTCGACGGTTAAAAAAACATCGACCCTTAACCTTAACCTTCCTTGACGGTTACGGTTACAGTTCATGAACCGCCAGTTACGGTTACGGTTCCAGTTACGGTTAACCAACGGTTACGGTTACGGTTTGACCCTTATTTTTTTAAACAAAATTAAAAATATTATTAAAATTTGAAATAAAGTGTAAAAAGTGTATGAATGTGTTTTCATCCATGGATTAAACATAAAATAACGTAAAATAAATTCAAGCCCAGATAATCAAATTGTGTAAGATATATTTGTTTGGTCAATATATATTATAACACTATATTTAGATCAACAACGCTCTTATAGCATAGTAGTTTGTTAGTCCCGGATCTTATCGATGAGATTTTAAAGATGACAAAACAAATCAGACCGGATCGAGAGAAATCAGACTGACCAGAACGATCGCCCAAAACAGATCAAGCTGATAAGATGACAAAGCATATCAGACCGGATCGAGGGTAATCAGACTGACCAGAACGATCGCTCAACAACAGAACAAGCTGATAAGTCACATTACTTATCAGACCGGATCGATGATTATCAGACTGACTCAACCGTGGCTTCAGATCGATCTCTATCTTTATCAGATCAGAACAGCTTAGGATACATACAGAATGGCTCCTCAGTCCGAATCATTAACGGCTATTTATTGTAGCATTTAATGTTGTAATTAATGCTACAAAGGACCAAAGACTGAAGATTGCCATAATAGGTAAGAAGACAAAGAAGAGCTTGCCTGACAGTCGCCGAAAGTATGAACCAGAACGGCAAGTATCCTAAAGAAGAAGACTGAAGCCTACTCAGAGTTTAAGCAGAGTCAAAAGTTGCACATTAAGGGAAATAACGTCGTTGGTACATTCAACTATAAAAGGATGCAACAAAAGGAACTTACAGAGGCTGACAACCAACATTCGCTGATCAATTGAAAAACAAGAAAGCAAAAACAGCACAAGCTTACAAGCTCAGAAGCTCTCAAGCTGAAATCATTCTTAAGCACGTCTTATTTGTAACATTTGATTATTTTAGGATCACTGTGCGCATCTTGTGTTTTCCATATTGAAAATCAGAAAGTGAGAAACATATTGTAACTGTCAGACAGAGTGTGTCTGAGCAGATTGAGTGACTAGGAGTTTCAGATTGGTAGTGAGGTAAATCCAGTCTGAATCGGGTTTGTACAACAGGATTGTATAAATCAAAGTCTTCTAGTATAAACCTTCCTTAATTGGAAGAAGGGTGGACGTAGAAGGATTACACCACCTTCGAACTTCCAGAAACATATCCTGTGTATCTTTTTTCTGCACTCGTTCTTTCTCACTAGCCATCGAGCCGTTCTTACATACAAGAACAGACCGTTCCGCACTTATATTTTCAGTGGTCTGTTTTGTACAAGAATTGATTAAGAAACAGATTTCTTTCACTAATCCGAAAGAAATCACGAAGGATTAATTTTTAGAAGGAGTGTTCATTCACCCCCCCCCCCCCCCCCCCCTCTAAACACTCCGGGCCGATCCTAACAAGTGGTATCAGAGCAGGTCATCTTAATCAGCTAAATCACTCGAGTTGATGGCATCATTCAACAAAATTCCTATGTTCTCAAAAGAAGACTATGATGACTGTAGAATCAGAATGCAAGCTCACCTGGCAGCTCAGGATGACGACATGTGGTTCGTCATCACTGATGGACCAATGAAGATCCAAAAAATAAATACAGCAGTCGCCATTACCGGTGGAGAACCACAAATGGTAGAAAAGGACAGATCCCTCTGGACGAATGAGGAAAGAAAGAAAGCAAATCTCGATAATGTGGCCAAAGACATCTTGTTCAAGACTTTGGACAAGAACATGTTCAGCAAAATCAAAATGTGCTCTACTGCCAAAGAAATTTGGGAGAAGATAGCACAGCTATGTGAAGGCAACGACCAGACCAAAGAAAACAAGTTAACTATTGCTCTTCAAAAATTTGAGAGCATAAAGATGAAAAGTGGAGAAACTCTAAATGAGTTTGATGAAAGAGTCACCGGCATCATAAATGAACTGAATGGTCTGGGGAAGGAATATTCTAACAGAGAGATCGCTCTGAAAGTGATGAGAGCTCTGCCAAAGGAATGGGATGTTAAGACCATTGCCATGAGGGAATCAAAAGATCTTAACAAGGTTGAAATTCATGATCTGTTTGCAGATCTTAAGGCCTATGAGTTTGAACTGATAAGCAGAGGTGAAGCAGAGCCATTCATCTCTCAACCAAACAAGGCCCTGGCAGCCATTCCAGACCAGATCGCTTCAACATCAGACCGATCTGCTGAACAGATAAGTAACGATGCTATGTCATTATTTATCAAGAAATTCGGTAAATTTATGTCTAAGAATAAGAGGAACTTCAAACCCTCTCATCATTATAAATCAAGAAAAGATGATACTGTTAATGATCAGGCTTGCTACAATTGTGGTAAGACCGGACACTTTATTGCAGATTGCACCAGACCGAAGAAAGAAGAACGGAAAGAGAAGCATCGTGATGATAGAAAGAAGAAGCACTACAAAGACCGCAAGAATCATGGAAAATCCCAAAAAGTCCTAGTAGCTGAAGAAGGAAACAGCAAATGGGCTCAGACAGACTCAGACTCGGAAAGCTCTGAATACTCTTCCAGCGAAAGCGAAGAAGATATTCAATGTCTTATGGCAGACGAAGAGATGAGTCAGACAGACGAGTTATATGATATTAACTCAAATGAATTTACACGAGAAGAGCTCATGTCCGCACTACAAGACATGGCTAATGATTATAGAATCTTAGCTGAATCATTTGAGAAGAATAAAGTTAAAGTCAGTGATCAAATGGATGAGCACAACAAACCAAGCTGCTCTGAGCAGGGTGAGTGCAAAAATCTCCAGATCGAGCTGAATAAGCTGAAAATCTCTTATGATCAGCTCCATGAAGAAAATAAGAGAATTAGCACACAAAATGCTAAGCTCTCACATATATTCAAAACATGGACAAAATCCAGAACATCCTTGGAAGAATTACAAGAGGTTCAAAGAAACGTCGGTGATTTCACCGGCATAGGCTTTGACACCAAAGAATGCACCAAAGATGAATCTGAGCTGTTGCTGGTAAAGAATCAAGTCAAACAAATGACATTTGTTAAATCCAGCACAGTATATGAAACTGAAGCACCTAAGATTCAAACAGGAGTCTCTTACGTGAATCAAAATCTGAGAAAAGGAACTGGTTTTGTTGACCAAGCCAAAGAAAAGGCACCAGCAAGATTTGCGTCTATCAGACCAAATCCAAAGGTGCAAGATCGAAGGCAAGGAAGACAATACAATTACTATAACTCAAAACCGATTCAACGAAGATATAGACTACCTTATGAAAATCAAAGGTTTTCACAGCGCACACATTAACACACACAACATCGAAACAGACCAGCACACAGCACACCCTACACACACAAGCCATTGAAGCTGATACAGGTGTGGGTTCCCAAAGGGCTAATCCGTTCTGGACCCAAATAGGATTGGGTACCAACAATAATTATATTTGATGACAGGTACCGAAGAAACTCGCATCAGACTGGTATTTGGACAGTGGGTGTTCCCGTCACATGACTGGAAACATCGAGCTGCTGTCTGAAGTCACAGAATGTACTGGACCCAAGATCATCTTCGGAGATAACTCAAAGGGTAAGACCGTGGGCAAGGGTAAGATTGTCCATGGTAACATTATTATCAATGATGTGCTGTTAGTTGAAAATCTGTGCTATAATCCGATCAGCATAAGTCAACTCTGTGATAATGGTTATGCTGTAGAATTTCACAAACACACTTGCACTGTTAAATCATCGGACGGTATAACCATGCTCGTAGGAATCAGGAATGGAAATACATATAAGATTAACTGGAATCATGCTCAACCTGATAATCCTACTTGCTTCATCGCTAACAATGATAACAAACATTGTTGTGGCATAAGCGTTTGAATCATATAAACTTTAAGACCATTTCCAGCCTGTGTAAACATGATCTAGTTATCGGTCTGCCCAAGATCGATTTTGCTAAGGATAAGATCTGCGAAGCTTGCCAAATGGGCAAACAGATCAGATCATCCTTCAAGAACAAGAATGCCAAATCCTCCTCCCGATGTTTAGAATTACTGCATATGGACTTGTTTGGTCCTATACCAATAACAAGTTTAGGGGGAATGTGGTATACTCTTGTTGTTATTGATGATTACTCACGCTTTACATGGACTATATTTTTGAGCAGTAAAGATCAGACCGGTCCGAAGTTGATCAAGCTGCTGAAACGAACTCAGAACGAGAAATCATCCAGTATAGACAGGATTCGAAGTGACAAAGGCACTGAGTTTTCAAATCAGAATCTTGAATCATTTCTAGAAGATCATGGAATCAAGCATGAGTTTTCAGCCGCTCGAACTCCTCAACAGAACGGAGTTGCAGAACGAAGAAACAGAACGCTCAAGGAAGCAGCAAGAACAATGCTTGCTGATTCTGGCATTTCGCAAAAGTTCTGGGCAGAAGCTGTAAACACTGCTTGCTACACTCAAAATCGGTCTATGATTAACAAGAAGCTGAATCTCACCCCTTATGAAATATGGACTGGTAACAGACCGTCTATTTCTCACCTTCATGTGTTTGGCTGCAAATGCTTCGTTCATAACAATGGTAAGAATCATCTTACAGCATTTGAAGCTAAGTCAGATAATGGAATATTTTTAGGATATTCATCAACTAGCAAAGCTTATCGAATTTTCAATAATCGAACCTTAACTGTAGAAGAATCTGTTCATGTAGTTTTTGATGAATCATTATGTGTTGAGGGCAACAAAGATTCAATTCAAAATCAGATGGAAAATATCCATCTCGAAGCTAACAGTGATGATGAGATTGTAGCTAACAGGTCAAGAGACAATCCACCTGAACCAGAAGTACCAGACAGACCGGATCAAGCCATTGAAGCTTCCCCAGATCGAGCTGATCCGGATGTTCCTCACTCAAATGTTAAAGCAGATGCTGATCATGCTGATACCGTTCATCCGACCGGACCAGACAATCCAGAGTCAAGCTATCGATGGACTAAGAAGCATCCACCTAATCTAGTGATTGGTAGTCCCTCTGCACCGATCAGAACCAGAGGACAGATGATGGATGAGTTCACTCATGCTGCCTTCATCTCAACTCTGGAACCCAAGAAGATCGATGAAGCGTTGACTGACTTCAATTGGATTAAAGCAATGCAAGAATAGCTTAATCAATTCGAACAAAATCAAGTTTGGAGTCTGACCCACCAAGCGATCTGCCTGTTATTGGAACCAGATGGGTCTTCAGAAATAAGCTAGATGCAGATGGAACTGTGGTTAGAAACAAAGCCAGACTGGTGGCACAGGGATTCAGACAAGAAGAAGGAATCGACTTCGATGAATCATTTGCACCAGTCGCCAGACTTGAAGCTATCCGAATATTTCTTGCATATGCTGCTTTTAAAGACTTCAAAGTATATCAGATGGACGTCAAAAGCGCCTTTCTTAATGGAAAGCTTCAGGAAGAAGTCTACATTGAGCAACCACCTGGATTTCAGAACCATTTGTATCCTAATCATGTATATCTACTGAATAAAGCAGTGTATGGTCTGAAACAAGCTCCAAGAGCCTGGTATGACACTCTATCTCAATTTCTGCTGAACCATGATTTCCAGATCGGCTCAGTAGATAAAACTCTATTTAAATTTATTAAGGGGGAACATACCCTATTAGTTCAGATTTATGTTGATGACATAATCTTTGGGTCAACTAACCCCAAATTGTGCGAGAAATTCTCTAAGCTAATGCAGGGACAGTTTGAGATGAGCATGATGGGAGAACTTTCATTCTTTTTGGGTCTCCAAGTAAAACAGCTCAGCAATGGCATATTCATCAATCAGACCAAGTATACCAAAGAGCTCCTCAAGAGATTTGGAATGGAAACATGCTCAGCTGCATCAACTCCTATGAGTCCCACAATCAAGTTAGACAAAGATGAAGGGGGACAGCAGTTGAAGTAACCATGTATAGAGGACTAATCAGATCGCTATTGTATCTTACAGCGAGCCGGCCTGATATTATGTTTTCAGTCTGTATGTGCGCCAGATTTCAGTCAGAACCAAAGCAATCACATTTTATTGCTGCCAAGCGTATTCTGAAATACTTAAAAGGATCTCAGAACGTTGGTCTTTGGTACTCCAAAGATTCAAACTTCAGCCTGATCGGATACTCAGACGCAGACTACGCTGGTTGTAAGATTGATCGTAAAAGCACCAGTGGAACATGTCAATTTCTAGGTGAAAGATTGATCTCTTGGTTCAGTAAAAAGCAGACATCGATTGCCACGTCCACAGCTGAAGCAGAATATCTAGCTGCTGGAAGCTGTTGCGCTCAAATGCTCTGGATTCAACACCAGCTCAAAGACTATGGCATCCAAGCTGTTGACTCTCCTATATTCTGCGACAACACAAGTGCAATCGCTATAACGTATAATCCAGATTTGCACTCTCGAACAAAGCACATTGATATACGTCATCACTTTATTCGGGATCATGTTGGCAAAAAGGAAATTCGGATCGAGCACATCTCAACAGAGCAGCAAGCAGCAGACATCTTCACCAAACCGCTCCCAGAGGCTAAGTTTAATTATTTTCGTCAAATTCTTGGATTAATTGACTTATCTTAATAGTTTAGATATGTTTTCTTTCGCGTTTAAAGATTCTCGTTACCACAGATTGATAATACAATGTTCAGAAAGACACAGAACGGTCCGAACTTTCAGACCGATCTCTGTCAATCTGATGTTATCCCATAATCTGTTTGGACAATACATTATTTTTTTCCACAAAAACAGCCCGGACTGATCGCATTTTAACCGCCTTAACTATATGTTATCCTGACCGTTTATTTTTGAATTTCTTTTCATCAGTCATCGAGATAAAGACACGTGTCTTCTCTCTCATATTTAGCGGGCTAAACATCTCATTTTATTTCACTTTTTTACATATTACCGCTATCTATTTTCTCTCTCACTCTCCTTCATCCTTGCACCCTTTTACTTTCTCTCAAATGGCTACCATTACTCACAACTCTCTCTCCGTTGAGTTTAATGAAATCTACAGGACAGAAGATGCAGAGATGGTATCCATCTTCAGAGCTTTGGAATCTTCTGGTCTGAGAAACTTTCTGGAGTGCGGCACCGGTGTTTATGAATCAGAAATCCGCGAACTGTTCGCCAATGCCGTCTCCCAGAAGACATCAATATCTACTACCGTCAAGGGCACAACTTTTGAGATCTCGCCGTTGACGCTGGCCAAAACCTTTGGTCTCCCCAATTCCGGACTGACGGAATTTGGACAGATTCCTCAGGCGTCACTCTCGGATCTTCAAAAGAAGATATCTATTCTTGGCTCCTGCCTGCAACCATCGTTCAAGAAGAAGGAAATGCACTTTCATTTCCAGGTGCTGTGCGAGATAGTGGGCAAGCCTCTGTTGGGGAAAGCAGGAAGTTTTGACGCAGTGACCGCAGAGAAGTTCAGAGCTATGGCGGCTATCGTATCCGGACAGAAGATGAACTGGTCCGTGATTCTGTTTGGAGTTCTGATGGAAACAGTGATTGCCTCGAAACAAACTGTCTGCTTTGCTGTTCCCCTCAGTAAACTACTGGAGTCCTTGGAAATCGAGCTGGGAAAGCAGTCCGTTCTCAGCCCCTTCAAGATTTTAAACTCCAAAGGACTTGCTTTGCTGAAGTCCAAGAGTGCTTCGCCCACTCCCTCTACTCTGGCTGCTGTCAAGATTGAGAAGGGCGAAGAACAGGCTGCTGCGCGCAAACCTCGCGTTAAGCGCAAACTGACCATCCAGACTGATTCGGAAGAAACTCAGTCTGCTCCCTCGCCACCAATAAAGCCACCTCCCAAAAAGCCAAGAACCCAGATTACCAAGCCCAGCAAGCCTTTACCCCTGAAAGCATTACCCATATTGCCTCCACCTACAGCCACCCCTGCACCACAACCTTCCATCAAACCTTCACAGGCTCCAACTCCTGCACCCAAAGTCACTATCCGAGTCCCCTCTGCCTCTCCCACGGTCAAAGGAATAGTTATCACTGAGTTGGGTGATTATACCCAATCAGGGATCAAGTCTCCTTCCTCCACCGGCAAGGGAAAAGCCATTCTCTCCGAACCCCTCTCCTCTAAACCAAAATCTGCAGCACAGACAGCCATCGACATCGCTATGGAGGATGTTGATGAGAGGCTGAAGGAACTCATTGTGGTCTTTGATGAATATGTCCAGTACAGGACTATCAACCACATTGAGTTTTTCTTCGGAAAGTTGAGCAGACTGAAGAAGATGGAAGAGGAAGTTCTGAAAGGCACAAAGACTGATGATGTTCGGCTTGCCGTGCAGCGCAAAGACCTATTTACGGCTATTCACAGATTCAGACTGGCCAATCTGCTTCTAGCTGCCAAGAAAAAGAACTTCGATCCGCTTGCTCCAACTGCCAGGGATGATGGGGCTGTAATTGCTCAATTAGAGATGGATGTTCATGCTCTTCACTTAGCTGTCCGTTTTCAACGACAGAAGCTTAGTATATCCACTCCCACAACCAGCCCGGATCATCCCTCTATAAGCAAGACTATGGCAGAACCCTTCATTGAGGTTATTCCTTCTGTTGTAACAGATCAGACTGCAGAGCAAATACCAGATCAGACTGCAGAGCCACTACCAGACCAGACAGCGGAGCAGCCATTACCTAATGCTCCGTCTGTGCCCGATGATGAACCATTGAATGTGTTGTTGGACTCTCCAACAACCTCCATTCCTTTGGGGTCCTCAGCCTCCCGTGCTCAAATCAGTCCAACAGTAGAACTAGCAACATTTGGCGCTTCAGAATTCGTTGATCCGGATCTGGTGGTGTCCACCATTGTTGCAGCTCTCCAGACTGAGGAGCCTTCCAGACCTAGCACTCCTCCAGTCCAATCCGATGAAGATATGGCTTTCATTCAAACATTTTCTTCGGATCTGGTCACCTTGATCCAGTCTGAGAGTCACCAAGCTGCTGTATCTTCACTTGTCCCGGTTGCTGAAGACGATGACCAGGCTTTGTCCTCATCAGATCGCTCTCCCAGCCAACACTCTGATGCACCTCCATTTCTGGCAAAGACTCTTCAGCATCTCTCCGACAACTGCCTGTCTCTCTCTCAACGCGTTCTCGAAGTTCATCAAGGTCAGAGGCTTACAGCTTTGGACTTTGATTCTTTCAAAGAGAAGATGACTGCCAGTATCGGAAGCCTTCAGCGAGGCATAAACGATCTGTTTTCTCAACAAGCCTCTTACAAGAACAGTCTGAGAAAAGAGCAGATCGAGCTAGCCACTGAAGTCAGAGCATCTGTTGCCAATTCCCTCCGCGCTCAAGACGTTCGTCTTGACGCTATCAGCGCGCAGCTAGCTCAAGTTGTCGACTTTCTTCAAGAGATTGCTGCTGACAAAAAGGGGGAAAAGAAGAAAGACTTCAGGCCGCCTCCGTCTCAGTCTTCTAGAAAATAATTTTTTTCAGACTGTGTATTTAGGATTTTCTTGGTGATCAATAAAATCCTCTTTTGATTAAGTCTGTGTTCATTTATTTTGAACTTCAACATAAGGCTTAATAATAAAAGTTTAATCGATCCAACTCAATGATGTTCATTTATTTTGAACAAGAAGAAGTAATCGATCCGAAAGTTTTCGCTTCAGAGTTCTCTTCAGACTGATTAAAAAGACTTAGAAGCTAGGTTTTGTAATCATCAAAAAGGGGGAATTTGTTAGTCCCGGATCTTATCGATGAGATTTTAAAGATGACAAAACAAATCAGACCGGATCGAGAGAAATCAGACTGACCAGAACGATCGCCCAAAACAGATCAAGCTGATAAGATGACAAAGCATATCAGACCGGATCGAGGGTAATCAGACTGACCAGAACGATCGCCCCAAACAGATCAAGCTGATAAGATGACAAAGCATATCAGACCGGATCGAGGGTAATCATACTGACCAGATCGATAGCTCAACAACAGAACAAGCTGATAAGTCACATTACTTATCAGACCGGATCGATGATTATCAGACTGACTCAACCGTGGCTTCAGATCGATCTCTATCTTTATCAGATCAGAACAGCTTAGGATACATACAGAATGGCTCCTCAGTCCGAATCATTAACGGCTATTTATTGTAGCATTTAATGTTGTAATTAATGCTACAAAGGACCAAAGACTGAAGATTGCCATAATAGGTAAGAAGACAAAGAAGAGCTTGCATGACAGTCGCCGAAAGTATGAACCAGAACGGCAAGTATCCTAAAGAAGAAGACTGAAGCCTACTCAGAGTTTAAGCAGAGTCAAAAGTTGCACATTAAGGGAAATAATGTCGTTGGTACATTCAACTATAAAAGGATGCAACAAAAGGAACTTACAGAGGCTGACAACCAACATTCACTGATCAATTGAAAAACAAGAAAGCAAAAACAGCACAAGCTTACAAGCTCAGAAGCTCTCAAGCTGAAATCATTCTTAAGCACGTCTTATTTGTAACATTTGATCATTTTAGGATCACTGTGCGCATCTTGTGTTTTCCATATTGAAAATCAGAAAGTGAGAAACATATTGTAACTGTCAGACAGAGTGTGTCTGAACAGATTGAGTGACTAGGAGTTTCAGATTGGTAGTGAGGTAAATCCAGTCTGAATCGGGTTTGTCCAACAGGATTATATAAATCAAAGTCTTCTAGTATAAACCTTCCTTAATTGGAAGAAGGGGAGACGTAGAAGGATTACACCACCTTCGAACTTCCAGAAACATATCCTGTTTATCTTTTTTCTGCACTCGTTCTTTCTCACTAGCCATCGAGCCGTTCTTACATACAAGAACAGACCGTTCCGCACTTATATTTTCAGTGGTCTGTTTTGTACAAGAATTGATTAAGAAACAGATTTCTTTCACTCGAAGGATTAATTTTTAGAAGGAGTGTTCATTCACCCCCCCTCTAAACACTCCGGGCCGATCCTAACATAGTTGAAGCTAATTATTAAAGTTTAAGGTCATTAGTTCAAATATACACCATAACATATATTTTAAATTTAAAAATATAAAAAAAAATTAAAATAAACCCTTGAACCGCCGGTTAACCGACGGTTCACGGGTTAGCAAAATCATGACCCTTAACCGGCCATTCTATAGACGGACCGGTTACGGTTCCGACCCTTCGAACCGTTGACCACGGGCCGATTTCGGGCCGATTCAGGGTCGATGATGACCCTTGGTCGGGTCTAGTAATAGGAGAGATGTAACCCAGACGATGTGGCACGTAAGCTGGTGTATATGCCCTATTTTGATCAACCTCCACGTATTCGGAGTACAAGGCCATAGACATGCTCGGATCAAACAAAGTAAATGGAGAATAATTAGTGGATATCACGGGCGGCCTATAGACATCCTCTGCCATACTCATATTAAGGGAGACTGGCAATTGAGATGTAGAAGCATCACCTATGACGTTTCCTCCAGTATTATGGTGGGATGTACTCGCCATTCCGGTGTATATGGAAGTAGAATGTATTTCAGCACTAACAGTAGTACCATCAACTGACCCAATATCCACATGAGTATGATTCCTCCTCATTCTCCTCCTATTAGACTGTTCTTCTTTCTGAGCACGCTGATCTACTTTGTCATTGAGAATGGTCACTGCATTATCACCGACAGAAATATAATAGTCCAATAATGCATTACAAACCTGTAAATCAGCCCGAGGCCTCGTTCGAGCACTGATGCTCATGGATGCCAACTGATCAACCTAAAATATATATAAGAATATAATATATGTTAAAATACAGTAAATAATAATAAAATAATATGTTAAAGTATGTACCATGAGAGTATGATGGAAGCTTCCCCAGGTTGATACCCCGTATTCTGAATGCTGTCAAATAGTGATATCAACTGGCGTGTAATCCTATCAAACCACTCCATGTATCCATCATCCGTGGTTATAGATGAAGTGATCGGTGGTCCAGTCGCATAACCCCCACTCCGATTGTTCCATTCTTCAATATATTTACTAAAAAATGACTCTCAAGTCAAATGTAGGTCGTTCTCGACGATCATGTCTGTGTAGCTGCCGGAGTTGCCCGAAAAATCATCGCCGCCGTCGGAAACATCCTTTGAAACAATGCCTCGTCGGAATCGTCACTTTCTTTGTCGGAGTCGCCTTCGACGTCCCCATCTAAGCCCTCGACGTCGCCGTATGCTTTCACTAGAAAAAATCGCCGCCATCGCCTCATTACGTGTAAATGTGTGTTAGTGTGCGTTGTGTTTTTAAAGAAGGGTTTTGACCGGTGCCCTTCTTAATTTTTTTTTTTTAAATTTCATTTTAAATGAAAACTAAAAAGAACAAATTGTGCGGAAACCGTTATCTTCTTTACAAATTCATTTTGTGAAGAAATCGCCGGTTTATGATAATTGTGTAAGTCTTTTCTAAGTTATGGTAATTCACTAATTTGTCTTTTTTAATAATAAATATTTTGATAATTAAATCGTCTTTTCAGTGTCTTTCTATAAAAAATTCTTCTATACACTGTATTTTTATATATCAAGATAGATGAATATATATCTAATATATATAATTATCATATAAAAACATTGGATGCAAAGAAGAATTTTCGATCTTCCTATCTTGGACAGTATTATTCCACGCATATCCTTCGTTCTTTTCAATCTTTTTTTAATTTTTTAATTATTATTTATAATTTCCTCGAAACACGACGCTCCATCTCTATCTCCACCATTTTTCTTCAATTTCACTGATATTTTGAAAGAAAGTTTAATTTTTTAAGATCTGAAATACGAACTTTGAAAATAAGAAGACCTGTAGATGTCTTTGTCTTCGAATTTCTGGTGTTACAGATGCAACCGATTCGTTAGGGTTTCGACCCAAGATTCCGTCGGTTGCATCGATTGTAACGGCGGGTTCGTCGAAGAGATTGACACTTCCTCTCGATCTTCGCTCTCCGACTCCAGCAGCCACCGTTTTCCTGCAGCTGCCATGCATATGATGCAAAACCCAGATTCGAGCTCTGATCCAGGGTCGGCTTTGAGTCCGAGGTTGAGACGGAGCCGTAGGAATGGAGGAGATAGGTCGCCGTTCAATCCGGTTATCGTTCTCCGTGGTCCTAACGATGACGGGGCTGGAAGGGAAGTTGCTGCTGGATTCGAGCTGTATTATGATGATGGAGCTGGGTTGGGTTTAAGGCCGTTACCTGCCAGTATGTCAGAGTTCTTACTTGGGTCGGGTTTTGACAGATTTTTAGATCGCTTGGCACAAATTGAGGCTAACGGGATTGCAAGAATTGAACGATACCCGCCTGCTTCTAAAGCTGCCATTGAATCTATGCCGATGGTCGAGATAAATGTGCAGCACGTAGCGCTTGAATCGCACTGCGCAGTTTGTAAAGAGTCCTTTGAGTTGGGGGTTGAAGCTCGTGAAATGCCCTGCAATCATATCTACCATCAAGATTGTATTTTACCCTGGCTTTCGTTAAAAAATTCGTGTCCTGTCTGTAGACATGAGTTGCCGACTGATAATGAAAACATTAACCGTAATCCTGATGAGATGGAAGTGAATAGGGGTGTGAATGAAGTGGCGAATGATGATGAGACTGTGGGACTGACTATATGGAGATTACCAGGCGGAGGGTTTGCTGTTGGAAGATTTTCTGGAGGGAGAAGAGACGGAGAGAGGGAGTTACCTGTGGTGTACACAGAAATGGATGGTGGTTTTAACAACAACGGGGTTTCAAGGAGAATTTCACGGGGTTCTAGAGGAATCGTGTCAAGGGAGAGAACTGGATTGAGGAGGGTTTTGCATAATTTGTTTGCTTGTTTCGGTCGAGGTGGGTCATCCTCTAATTCTAGTTCGGATTCTAGAATGAGTCGGAGGAGTGGCTTGTTACCTTCCTTTAGCTCAACTTCGAGACAAATTTAGAGGATGGGGTTACCAAGCTAATGGTGTGAGTGTATAAATTGGCTTGATGAGTTCTGGTGGAAGAGCTCTGCTTTTATTCAAAATATGTATAGCTGGAAGTGCAACTACTAAAGAATAACAAGTCTTGTTTTGTGCTGTGCTCTAGATTGCTGCTGCGGTGATATTTGGCTGATATCTAAGATGATGTGTATTGTGCAAAAACATGATACAAAATCGATGAAGTAGAGGGGGATAATATTTCTAAAATGGCAAGATTGGTTCTCGGATATGGGAATAGAAGGTAACCAACCAAGCTATTGGAACTTGAAAGAGTTCCTCTTTCCTTTTCGCATTTGCTTTCCTTAACAATTTTGCAAATGGTAGTTACTAATTTGCATGTGTAGCCTATGAAGCTTTTTTCTGCAGTATGGTGTATGGCCAAACTAATTGGTGGCTTCACATATAGAAACTTATACATTGTTGTGGAGAAGGCATATTTGTTTGTATTGTGTTATCACACGGTTGATAAATTTCGATATGTAAACAAAATTCTGATGAAGTTGCAGTTGATTTTGTCTCTTTAAAAGGTTGAATTTTGGATTACATCATGTTGATTTATTGTATAAATGTGGGAGGAGAAATGTACTCGTAGAGTCGATCATAAATGGTTTTGTAGGTTAAGTTATAGTATGGAATAATTGTTGGATTTTCAGCCTTAATGAATTAATATTAAGCAAGATGAAAATGGGCTTAATGAATTGAAATTAAGCAAAGAAAAATCGAACGAAGGAAACGAGGCAAAAATTAGAGTTTTTCGGGCGCATAACGGGTCACCGAAACTGCCTGGGAAAAACCCCGAGCAGTAGGGGCCTAGGCTTCCCTGTATGCGCCTAGGACTGCATGGAAAATTATTTCCAGGCAGTGTGTGTTGCGTCTAGGCGCAGCCACAAGTTCTGCGCCTATGCGACTGTTCGGTGAATTTTCTGAACCATTACACCATTTGGCGTGAAGATGTGATTTTTCATGAATGGTTGCCTCCAAATAGAGTCTTTTGATGACATCTTATGGCCTAGTATACATACAACATCCCATCATTGAAATTGGGAATCAGATTTTTGAATTTTACACCCAAAATTCCAAGAGAAATAGCAAGATCAAAAGCATTTCTGCGTCATATTCATTTGTTCTTGAAAAGGGAGTTTGCAACCTTTGTGGTTGATGTTCTTGTGATTTGGTGTGCTACAATCATAAGAGAAGTCGTATCTTGGGAGAAGATTGCCACAAACCGAAAGCACATTGTGCGAGGCAACTTCCTCTTAAGGACAAAGTTTTACACACTTACCTCGACTTAAGACGTTCATAATTTCTTTTCCATAAAGCGCAGACGGAATCTCATACAATGCAAACAACAATAATTTTCGAAGAGCCTGGGATAGTAATAAAAGGGAATAGTTTTTGGTTTACGTGATTTGGCAAATTTAAGTTTCATAAAACACTAATTGAAATCTTATTTAATATAGGAAAGAAAAATATCCCTTCGAAAGACGAAAAAATAGACATGTCTTTTTTGTGTCTTTGTTCTGGTCTTTTATTATTGGTGTTGCATAAAATATTCTGGTTAGACTCTTGGCAATGCACAGTCTTGGATGTGTTCATGCTAGATAAATAAGGACATCTTTGAGAATAAACAAGTAGTTGAGGTAATCTTTGGTAGAGCTTACTTCCCCTATTTCCGAATCATAATGTTTGATCAGCACTGTATCATGAATAATTGAGAGAGGGCAATAGGAACATTTGGAGAAGGGTTATAGTTAAAGTTTAAAGATATATCCATGCACTCATATCCTCAGATTCGTTCGCCAAGCCATTTATTCGTTAAAAATAAATAACTCATAATCTGATAAGCACTTGCAGAGGATCCTGCCGCGGCATCAGCAATCACTGTTGATTACCCTTTATCTGAGCAGGAGACAAGGTAGTGGCCCCCTGTAGTGACAGATAGGTGTAAACGAATCGAACGTGTTCACGAATTTTTCGAGCTGGCTCGAAAATTTTTTGAATCGTATTCGAAATTCTCTAATTCGAGTCAAACTCGAACATGTTCAAACTTTTCTTGAATCGAACACGAACCCAAATTAATTTGTTCGATAGTTCGATAGCAGCTCGCGAAATTTATTTTATTAATATAATATAATTGTATATTAAATAAATATATTAAAAACCTTTCGGGTATTTATTTTCGAGCAATAGTTCGAATATCTCGCGAATATGTTCGAATATTTTCTAGCCGAACTCGAACTCGAACTTTGATTTAAGCCAAACTAGAGCCAAATTTTAAAACTATTCGAACTTCGAATCGAACTCAAGCTCGAAAATAACCATTTCGAGCCGAAAACGAGACTTAAATTTTTATGCATATTCGGCTTGTTTACACCCGAAATAAGTATTGATCTCTTATAAGTGAGCAGGGTGAAATACAAAAAAAAATGGGATTTTTGGCATCAAGACTAGTTCTTCTTTTTATAGTGTCCCTTTCTCACTCAATAGATATATCCAGTCTTCGGTAAGGAAGCATAGCAGCACCAGGGGAGTCCTATTCGCATCCCTGGTTCCGGCTCTCTGGAAGAAGAGTATAATTCCCTCTAAAGTTGAGTAGGGTCAAATAATGTTCGGATTCAAACAAGAGGTGACATTCTTAGAGAATAATATTTGTATCCAAAATAGAATGACCAATGAGGACGTATTTGTTTACTTGGAGGGTCAAGTTTGGAATGATTTGGATTGTCAGAATAACCATTAAGAACACACTTTACAACCGATGACTCCTGGTATCAAGCACAAGGAACAAAAGGATGGAAAGGCTTGTTTTATAACATTTAACAGAATTCAGAAATCTAAGCACTTTGGAAGGCATTTGGTTAACGAGAAAGGACGAGGTTAACACCATCTTGCAAAGATACTTGTTGTGGGGGGTGGGGGTGGGGGTGGGGTATCTATTCTGAAACATAAGGGACCTAACCGCCACTAAAGATGTCAATTTTTTCCTCTCTGAAATGCCTTTATTGAGGTTTGTTGGAACAAGAACTTATGGTGTGTCTGAATAAGAAGTTTGATGAATGATTTCCATGAGTGGATGCATATCCTTCTACAGCTGATTTTTTACCATACGGAAATTTTAAATGATTTTCCGAGTTTCTGATTTTTCTTCGGTGGATAAACACAACAAACTTTTGTGTGATCATCAATGAAACCAACGATCCCTGATACATTTTTCACGCAAGATGTTCCCCAAATATCATTGCGAATCACTGAGAAAGCACTAGGAAGTCGGGTTTGTTAGAAGTTTGAACACTGGCGCCTATACTTTGAACTTGTTATGCTATGTTATTCACAAAAAAATATTAAGAAACAGTACAGCTTTTACTTGATTTTTCCCCTAAAAATATGTGATTACAAAATTAAGTATAGTATAATACCTAGGCATTTTCATACAGTGATTGAGATATTCTTGTAAAATGTGTACCAAAACTTTGATGGTTATCAGATTATTGGGATATTCAAGTCCAATAATGTGTAGCTTGAAGTTGAAAGACGCTACAGTTTAAGAACCTTCGAAGAAACTCTATTGATGACAATTGACAAGGAGTGTCGTCGATGACTTCGGTTTGAAGACCTTTTTATGGTACTGAGGGCTTCAATTAAATGCTTGAAGACCCTTCATCGATAATAATGAAGGTTATTTTGAAGTTATATAATTTCCTTTTTTAAAAAAAAAAATTGTTGAATTTAGTTGGGTTTTTATAATTTTAAAAAGCATTTGAAAAATAAAATATCAAGAAAATAGTGGAAGCCGTCTCGACCTTTTGGTACTTTTTTCGTTTTTTTTTCCAAAAAGAAAATTAATATGTAAGACTGTCTTAAAATCCATTTAAATATAAAACATAACTGCTAATGATTATGACATGTATTCTGATTTAGAACTACGTGTTGATTACGTACTATCAACACACTAAATGATAACTAATCATCCATTACAAGTTGGTTGTGACCAATTTGAAGTTTGAACATGTTCATGCCCACTTATCCCAGTTGATCAAGCCACAGGCTAACACTAAATTCTCTTGATACTAGGTGGATTTTCAACAAATTAGAGAGATGCCATCTACGAATTTTAAGGAGGAAATATAAACAGCAACCATGCATAGATCATCATCTCAAGTGTCGCCGAATCAGTAGGCTTAATAGCTTGAAATGATATCTATCACAATATGGCTCGAAAACGAGTGCTACTCACGATGTGGAGTGGGTTTCGGAAATGATTGTGGCAGTCTGTCTGGTCACTGCAGCCAATATATCAGCATATCCAACCACGCCAACTAAACTATCTTCTATTTCCGCCTCCGTTACCCACACATGGGTTGCACGGTGCGACAGCATTTGTGCCATGACAGCAGCCAATGAACTCGTTACCTTACAGGTCAAAGGAGCAGTTCTACCACGATACATGCTCCTACCAACTCCAAAATTTGGATTGGACGAATTATTAACAAACCCCATACTTCTGCTACTGAATTTTCTTGGCCTATTTGCCCCACCACCATTGGTTAAATCGGTCTGAGCAGCCATTTCATTAAGTGCAGTATCAGGAAGCAATCTCGAATTCATGTTATCTTCAGCCCCCATAACAAACTGTCCAGCTGATAAATTAGCCAGTGCCCATGCAGCAGCCAAGTAGTCACATTTCCATAGTTTAGATGACGAAATTTCACCGATGATCTTGCATTGGCCGTCTGGTGTTTGCTCCACAACTGCCACAGCAGAAGGTTCACAGGGAAGCTTTTTGGTGGAATCAATTGCTGGGCATGATGCTTCGATGCTGCTATAGTTTGGATTGATTGCTCCAAGGGTGGAAATAGAAGAAAGAGGTATAGGGGCCAAGGCACCAAGGCAACCAATGAGGAAGCGAAGTACATCTTCTCTTGATAGGCAGCAAAATTTGTCCTGGATGGAGGACGTTGAAGACGATGATGGTCGAGTAGCATTACCAACAGGGTTCAAACTGTTGCATGAAGAAGGATCTACATTTTTTAGCCACTTTCCATTGTAAAGAATGGAAAAGCGCTTGGTCATTCCTCTCCACACTAAACTCTTGGGGACAAGGACTCGCTTCACGCCTTGTTTCATCATCTCCAAAACATCCATCAATCTGGAACAACAAGGAACCACCGGAAATTTTCTCACTTTTGGACTTCCGCATGAGGTTTTACGGGCCTAAAGTCTACGTTAATTTTTCATGAAGTGGACTAAAATAAATCTGCAATATTTGGATTCATGTATGTGTACCCTTGTGATATGCGAAGCAATGAAGAGATATGGCATTACATGAAAACCCCCCAAAAAAAAAAAAAGACTCATGGGTTCAAAGCAACTATAAAATTTCAACTCTCTCATGCCAGAATAACCTTGTATTTGAAAACCATAAGGTTTTACACAGTAAGAAAGCTAGATATTTAAACCTTACGGTCGCATTTGAGCAGGGAGACTACAATAGGAAAAAATAACAATCATCATATCTTTCACATCAGTGGATTATTGAAAACAAAATAGAAAAGAAGGGAAAAGCAGACCGGACAGGAAGTTGATTATAATAAGAAACTGGGTAGGAAGGGAAGAGGTGAAGGGGTGACCAACCTTGTGCCAGGATCAACAACCTTGAGAGCGGCATTGTTGGGGATCACAACCTCAGAAACAGGGGTTTTAATGGCTTTATCCTGATCAAACAAAGATTCTTCTCTGGACAAGAATGCCACAATATCCAGGGCATTAAGGATGCCAACAAACCTTTGTTGCCTCGTTTCAGCATTCTCCATCACACACTCCTGTGATTTCTTCTTCCACACCAGAATGCCTCCTTCCGAGGATTCCCCAATGGCGCCAATGGCAGCTTCCACTGTCTCCGTATCAGCAAACTCTGATAGCTCAGGCTTTCCCACTGTAAGATCTCCCACCACATGGTACAAAAACACTGATGCCATCCTCTCTACAGTAATCCAAAAAATTAGCTATTTCCTTCTTGTGGACTGATTTAATCTAAAATTGCTCCAATGTTATTGGGAACGGTAGTTGGTTATTATATTAATATTTAATTTTAATTGAGTGACTTACCTGTCGCTGACGGAACAGCCCTCGCAACAAGCAATACTATATTACTACAGACTCATGCATTCACAAGGCATATAACATTTTGTCCATCAGATAGCATTCATGTCTAAGTGATGGACATAGCATTCATGTCTAAAGCGGAAGCACCTTGTTCGAGGTATGGAAAACTAGGTCTAGTTCACTTTCTCTGTAAAGATTCAATTACCAGATCAAGGACTGCATAACACAAAGAACCAGCTAAGGATTGAGAAAAGAATTTGGGCATGGGCAGTCTGTTCCAAGTGTTTCGCAAATATTAATGCTTTGGTGACTTGTTGAATGCCTATTTTACTTAGGATTTCAATTGTTAAATCATTTGACTAGTTTATATGGACGGCTAAGTGGATAGGTTTCACACAAACATCATTTTCAGTATTTTCACAAGTACATGAATGAATTATTGTTGACTCAGAGTCTCAAATAACGATCAACTCAAAATTGGCATGCTTCTTCATTTCAAATTAATAATCGCTCGAGAATCCGACGGACTGTACACTAGCTAGCAGGAAGAAGTCTAGGAACTAGTGGCGATCAAGGCCAACATTAAATTTCAGGATGAGATTCAGAAATCAGAAAAATTAAACGCAATCGGACAAAAACTCAGCAAAATGTATCAAAATCAGAAATCAATCATCCATGGCTTCAGAAATCCGAAATAACACAGTACTAGATCCTACCTATACGCGAAGGATCCGGTAAAAGGAGCGGTGAAATCCGAAGAGGTGGGAGAAATCTGATCGTTCTGAGGTCGAAACAAAGTAAAAATAAGAGAATAAAATCTGAAATCTAATGAAACAGAGCAAAAAGGTGGAAGCTATTTTGCGAAGCGATCGAAACACTAATTTTTGCTGTTCCACTGCTTTTATATAAAGTAATAAAATAAAATAAAAAAAGAATGCTAAGGACATGTCCAACCCCACACTATTTTGGTGTTAAATGCCAAAATAGTGTGGGGTTTTGATCCCCAACCCAGATGTATTCTTACGCCAAATTGGCGTAAGAAATGTTGCTGAGCGCCATTAGAATGGCGCACACCTTTTTACTTTTTTTAAAATTTCTTGGTTTCATTTTTAAATATTTAATATTATTTATTATGTTATTATATTATTTTAATTCATTTAATAGTTTTAAAAAAGTAAATAATTTATTAATACTTAAATTGTAAATAGTTAATTATATTAATAAATAGTTAATTAATTATTTATAATAAATTTATAAAAATAAATTTATTGCTAATCATAAATTTATAAAAAATTAAAGTAAAGAGAATATTGTCAGGAATATTATTTTTGAAGTAAAGTTTGGAGTAGATGTGTTGGAGATGCGTTTTATGTTTGGTGCAGAAATTGCGCTATCTTGATGCAAAATTTGCGTTAAAATGAATTTTTGGGTTGAAGATGGCCTAAGGCACCGCCAGAGAATAAATTATCTGAAAAAGTAAAAAAGAATGATTTCCCTTATATGATGCACGGATACTACTAAAATTTTCACGGTCAAGTATCTGATAATTTTCGGATACCAATACTGACGGCTACTTGCCCGATACATATGTGATACAATCAATTAAAAATTAATTTTTTATTTTGGATATTTGTCTAAGTACTTCAAAATACTTCTGATTCCGAAGTACCGGATACGCCATGTAGAATATCCGAATTTAAAAATTATTTTTTAATCTCAGATAATTATATGAATATGACCAAGTTTCTTCTTCTTGTTGTGAGGGAAATTAGAGTACTTATGCGGTGATTCATTCAATAAAGAGGAATCAAATAACACCACAATGTGCCGGTGATTTGATTTTCATTCACAGTATGTCTTCTTTCAAGGAAATCACCACAACATATGAAGGGTGACTCCAAAATGTGGGATATGGCTGGAGATGCTTTTGAGTCGTTAGATGATGTTAGCATTCTTGATATTGTGAATCGCTCACTTGATGAACCAACATTTGAGTTTATTATATTGCCGATGATGCTAATGAAGAATCAATACATTGAGATATGACAATCAATTAAATGATTAGACAATATTTTAATGTAACTTTCTTGATTTAAGTAGTAATTGATGTTTAAAACTCTATTTTTGTCTTGGATTTGATGAAGTTTAAACTTTGTTGTTTTGATTATATATGTTTCATGTTGAAATATTATTGATGTATATATATATATAAAATTTGTCGTAACCAGGCGTATCGTATCCTAGAAATTCAAAAATCTCGTGCAACCGTATCCATATCCGTGTATCCATATATCGACATATACATATCCGTGCATCGTAGTGCCCCTTTGTTGATGGATACAAATATCCCCATGAAGTATTAAAACCAGATACATTCAAACAAGTTAAAACAAAGAAATTTGAAAATGGGAAAAAAAAAAAGAAAGAAGAAAAGTAATAATTTATTGAAAATGAGTAAAAAAACAAAAAGAAGACCTAATATTTTTTAAAAAGGCATCCGAGGTTAAACAAAGAAAATTGAAAATGACTGAAGAACAAAAAAGAAGTCACAATGTTAATTGAAAATGACCTAAAAACACCTCTGAACGGGGATATTTTAAGAACAGTCTGTCACCCATTTGAAATTATAAAGGTCGGCGACATTTATTTGCATAAGCAGTATGTCTTTCCTGAACTTCTTCATTCTTTGTTGTATTACTTTCGCTTCCTCCATTTCTCGAATCATTTCTGGTCCACCCACAGAAGATCTGTCCACATCATCCCAATATACAGGGAATCTGCAACGCCGTCCATACATGTGACTCCTCACCACTTTTGCCCTTCGATTTTCTATATGAAAGGATGAATGAAATCCGATCACTTTCCTCCTAGAAACCGACCAAGTTGCAGACAAATGAAGGGAAGAAGAAGAAGTCTTTTTGGAAGAGGCACAATGAAAATATCTTCAAGTAAAGTTGCTTGCTTAGTCATCTGCTTTCCCAGAAAAACAGGGGAGGGGCGTGGGTTCAACCAAGTGGGGGTGGGGTGGTTGCATGTAGGGTGGTTTTGTGGTGTTTAATTGTGTCCCGGTATTTCATACGATGTATAAAAATATCTCTCCTTGATATTTTATTATTTTACCACATCAACACAATAATTAAAAACACCTAACATGCTCCCTAAACCACATCATCAATTTAATAAATCACTCCCACATAAATTACGCCTTTAGCACATAGGCTCACAATTAACAACCTTTAATTGTATGATTACCCACATAATCATTTCGGGGATATCACAATACTCCCCTACTTATAAGATTTCGTCCCCGAAATCAAACATGCTGTCAATCAAAAGATAACACAATACATAAACGCATACCAGAAAACAGCTCTGGATAGTACTGCACCATGTGTCGCTCTGTCTCCCACGTGGCCTCCTCGACACCCCTACGATCCCACTGAACCTTGATCATAGGAATAACCTTGTTCCGAAGTCTGCGGTCTGCCCTATCCAAAATCCTGATAGGCCGCTCCTCATAAGAAACATCGGACTCAATCTGCACCTCTGAAGGCTGTAACACATGTGAAGGATCCAGCTCATACTTCCTCAGCATAGACACATGAAAAACGTCGTGTATACCAGACAGAGAAGGCGGTAAAGCCAAACGGTACGCCAGAGTACCAACACGCTGTAAGATCTCATACGGCCCCACGTATCTAGGAGACAACTTCCCCCGCATACCGAACCGTACTAGGCCTCTAAAAGGTGAGATCTTCAGAAAAACTCTGTCGCCTAACTGAAACTCCAACGGCCTACGCCGCTGATTGGCATATGCTGCCTGTCTGTCCTGAGCTGCCTTCATCTTTCTCTTGATAACCTTAACTTTCTCTTCCATTTCCTGAACCAACTCTGGTCCTCCAACCGACTTACGGTCCAAGTCATCCCAACACAAGGGTGACCTACAACGCCTACCATAGAGGGCCTCGAAAGGAGCCATCTGTATACTTGTCTGGTAGCTGTTGTTGTAAGAGAACTCCACTAAGGCTATCGAGTCCTGCCATGATATGTCGAACTCTAGCACACAAGCTCTCAACATATCCTCGAGCGTCTGTATCGTACGCTCGGTCTGTCCATCCGTCTGAGGGTGATAAGTTGTGCTCAGCCTCAACTCTGTACCTAGAGCTGTCTGCAGACCCTCCCAGAAGTGAGATGTGAACCGCGGATCTCGATCAGACACTATCGAAACAGGGATCCCGTGCAGTCTCACCACATCTCTGACATATAACTGTGCCATCCTCAAGTGCGTATATGTCATACAGTAGGGAATGAAATGAGCCACTTTAGTCAATCTGTCCACGACTACCCAGATGGCATCAAAACCCGAAATAGTCCTCGGTAAGTGGGTCACGAAATCCATAGACACGTGCTGCCACTTCCACTCGGGTATCTCTAAACTCTTTAGTTCACCTCCAGGCCTCTGCCTCTCAGCCTTCACCTGCTGACAAATCAAACAGCGCTTGACAAATGAGGTGACATCTTGTTTCATACGCCTCCACCAGAACTGACTGCGTAGATCCTTATACATATTCTTCCCGCCTGGGTGGATACTCATCCTGCTGCAATGAGCTCGCTGTAATAAACCCTGACGCAACTCGGGTGTATCTGGAACCACCCATCTATCGCCAAGTCTCAGAGAACCGTCCTCAGCCACTCTGAATCTCGAGGGCTGACCTGAATGGACCACTAACATCCATCTCTGAACCTCTGCATCGGTCCCCTGAGCCTTCCTGATGTGATCATAAATAATAGGCTCGGCTAGCAAGGTCAAAACCTGTACTGGTGAAGCAGACACATCATAATCAAATCCCAAATGGCAGTAGGAGCCCAACATAGCTGATAAACACATGGCATCCTCTGCAGTGCTCCGCACCTTCCGACTCAGGGCGTCGGCTGTCAGATTTGCTTTCCCGGGATGGTATAGGATTTCACAATCATAATCCTTCAGCAGGTCCATCCATCTCCTCTGCCTCATGTTCAGCTCAGCCTGTGTAAACAAGAACTTCAGGCTCTTGTGATCAGTGAAGATGGTAAATGAGGTACAGTATAAATAGTGTCGCCATATCTTCAAGGCGAACACTATAGCTGCCAACTCCAGATCATGGACTGGATACCTCGTCTCGTGTGGCTTCAACTGTCTTGAAGCATAAGCCACTACATGTCTGTCCTGCATCAGTACGCACCCTAATCCCTGTAGCGATGCGTCGGTATAAAGAACAAATCCTTTGCTCTCCTTGGGAATCACTAGAACTGGTGCAGTAGTCAGTCTGTGCTTCAATTCCCTGAAACTCTGCTCACAAGCATCTGACCAACAAAAAGAGACTCCCTTCTGAGTCAGCTGTGTAAGTGTCTTGGCGATCCTTGAGAAACCCTCGACGAAACGTCGGTAATAGCCAGCCAGACCAAGAAAACTCAGAATCTCACTGACTGAAGTAGGGGCAGACCAATCCATAACTGCCTCTATCTTCCTTGGGTCTACTGATATCCCCTCTCGTGATATGATATGGCCCAAGAATGCAACACTGCTCAGCCAAAACTCACACTTGCTGAGTTTGGCGTACAACTGATGATCTCTAAGGATCTGGAGCACTATCCTCAGATGATCGGCATGATCCTCCTCATTCCTTGAATAGACCAGGATGTCATCAATGAACACGATCACAAACTGATCGAGGTACTCCTGAAATACTCTGTTCATCAGGCTCATAAATGTAGCAGGGGCATTCGTCACCCCGAATGGCATCACCAAGAACTCATAGTGCCCATACCGAGTTCTAAAAGCCGTCTTTTGGACATCACCAGCTCTAACCCGCACCTGGTGATAGCCTGATCTCAAGTCTATCTTGGAGTACACCTCTGTACCCTGAAGCTGGTCGAACAGATCATCAATCCTCGGAAGTGGATATATGTTCTTCACTGTAGCCTTGTTCAATTGCCTATAGTCAATGCACAGACGCATTGACCCATCCTTCTTTTTCACGAACAAGACTGGCGCACCCCAAGGCGATACACTAGGACGGATGTATCCCTTGTCGAGGAGCTCCTGTAACTGTACCTTCAGTTCCCTCAGCTCTGCCGGTGCCATCCTGTATGGGGCACGAGAAATGGCCGATGTCCCTGGCAGCAGCTCTATAGCAAACTCCACATCCCTGACAGGCGGAAATCCCGGAATCTCATCTGGGAACACATCAATGAACTCCGCCACAACCGGAATGTTTGGACGAGAGCCGTCCCCATAAAAGGTCCACTGAAACCCCTGATCAGACAGAAAACGGACAATCCTCTGCTGGCAGTCTACCACAGCTCGGTATCTGCTCAACACGTCAATGCCGATAATGCAGTCAAAGTCTGCCATCTCTAACTGAATCAAATCGGCCCTCAGATCATTGCCCTCAAAATAAATGAGGCAATCAGATAACAGCCGATCCGCAATCACATGCTTCCCCGTGGGTGTCGAGACCATAAGAGGCGTGGGTAACAGAGACGAGCACAAGTGGTGTCCCTCCACAAAAGCAGTAGATACAAAAGAATGGGAAGCACCTGTATCTATCAATATAAGTGCAGGGTACGTAAATAAATGGCACGTACCAGCAATGACCTCCTTTGGGGCTGCCTCAGCCTGCTCCCTGGTCAGTGCATACACCTGTCCCTGCGGCGGTCCTGCCGTCTGACCTCCCTGTGGTCGTGGTGCAAACTGATGTCTCTGTGGTGCCCTCCCAGCATCAAACCTCGGCCTATTCGGCCCTGAATCTGTCTGACCTGCCCGATTGGGGCAACCTCGAGCAAAGTGGCCCACCTTGCCACAGATATAGCAACCCTGACAGTCCCGTGACAAGTGCCATCCTCCACAGTTGCTACACTTGTTTCCCACTGTCTTGCTCCCCTGTGTGGGTCCCCTATTGTTCTGTTTCTGACCCTGAGACTTCTTCCCACTAAATTTGGAAGATGATGAGGCCCCACGAGCCTTGAACTGATCCCCTCGTGGCCTCAAACTATCAGCAGCAGGCCTCTGTTGTGGTACAGAATGGGGTACAACATCCTTGTACGCGCCCACCGCAATCTCCGCTAACTCTGCCCGTGTCAGGGCGTCATCAAATGAACTGGGGTTGTTGGAGATAACCCTATCAAATAGTTCTGGCCTCAATCCCTTCAGAAAGTTCCTCATCTTTGCATGGCTGCTGACAGCAATATGAGGTACATACCTCAGCAGTGAGGAATACTGCATAGCATAGTCCGACACTGACATGCTACCCTGCTTCAAACTGTTGAACTCATCCTCTTTTAATTGTCTGGCAGCTGCAGAGAAATACCGGTTAAGGAACCGGGTCCGGAATACAGTCCAGTCAACTGCCATACCTAGAGCTCTCAGCTCCATCACGGTGGTCTTCCACCACATTGCAGGCTTCTTAGCCATCTGAAACTCGGCTAACCTCAGCCATGCCGTGCGTGCACAGGGTGCAGTCACAAGTATCTGCTCTATACGCCCCAACCACTCCTCAGCTACTTCACCAGACTCAATTCCCTCAAACATGGGCGGATGGAAACTCAGAAACTGCTTCAAACTGAGCTCCCCTGGCAGTAACATCTGTACACTGGGCTCCATGCCCACAGCAGGTGGTGGTAAAGGATTCAGCTGAGCGATACTGGCATTCCTACTGTCCATATCCCCTACCTCCTCATTGGGGTTCTCCGGGTTAACAGCCTCCATACTGCAACACAAATGTTAACAACAATACCAAAAGCAGTTCATAATATAAGCCGTTAGATAACAAGAGTATAATATTCAAAAGCATGTTAGTATAACACTTATACAACCATATGCATCACATGCATAAGCATGCCCAAATGAATACCTAGCCAACTTGTTTCTAAAGGCTACCCTTCACTCTTCCCTGGTTATCTAACCACTGCTCCGATACCACTAAATGTGAGACCCCGTTATCACATCAAGTTACTAAGGTGCAATTTAGAGAACTAAACATTCATGTGAATATATCATAGTAACGTATCGTGTTGATTAACCAGAGCTTGAGAGATTTCAGTACCAAAATGTTTCAAAAAGGAATAACATAATTCCTACAAAGGCACTACATTATAGTCTTACTCTACTCAGTAGAAGCTATACACAAATTTTCTCTAACATGCTAATCCTGTAGCACTCCTTACAGCTCAGCATTTCAACCCCGACCCTGGTTCTCGTCAACAAAAGCACCTACAAAGACAACCCCCAAAACGTGAGCATAAAACAATTCATATTCAACATAATATGAAAGTAAGGCATAAATGCACAATCCTAAACACAAGCACTTCCTGTATTTCCTGCATTTATAACGCCCATTGGTTGTCCCTGTACCATAATTCATAATAAAACACATTATATGAATGTATGGCTTCACAAATGAATGTCATGACATTTCCTCTTTTTCTTGAGTCAGTCATCATCAGTTATTTTAATGCTTTCATAACCTCAAAACAAGCGGTATCGCATACTCGCTTCTTCATACTAGCGGTATCTCTTCCTCGCTCAGTATGGTATACCTCGCCTCCATGTGCAAGCGAGCCTCCCCCCTCCCGCTCCACATTTTCAGCGGTAAAGCATAAGCATTAAAACCTTAACTGTGATCGCCCTGACTCGTGGAATACACCACTTTATTCCACATCACAATATGCAACAACAATGCATAATATGCAACACAATGCATAATAACATGTATCATAACCTTAATGCATCACATTGCATTCATCATGTGTCACACAGACAAACATAAGTACATGTTACCGTTGGGATGCCCGTACGTCGCTTACGTACCTTTCCAAAAGATAGAGGAGTCAATCAACTTTATCTCATCTGTTGTGATGGCACCTGGGATGGTTCTACATAGCCACACAACACAATATTAGGCACCTCATTACAATCCAATATCAAAACTTTAACAAAATATAACAATTTATATTTTTCAACATTCTGGGTCTCTCGATCGATCGGCCCCTCTTCCCGATCAATCGGGCCGATCGATCGAGAAGACGCCTAAAATCAGAACCAAGATTCTGCCTCGCTCGATCGATCGAGAAGAAATGTCGATCGATCGAGATGCCCTGTTCGAGAAATACCAACCCAGTATTCTCGAACACCTATATTCACGCCCTTCAATCTAGCATATAACATACACCACATGTTTGAACAATTATGCTAGCAATTACAATACACTACTCCGAGTGTATTCATACCAAATTTACACCCCAAACATAAGCCCACATGCATAAACGTCGATCATTTAAACAAGTACTCAACCAACTTTTCCGGAAACAGAACAACATATTTTATTACCAGATTTTTGAGTACTTCACTTCATGCTATTATATCTACCACATATAACATAAATCATGCTCGAACAAACATGCCAAGGGCTTCACAAAACTACCATGCATATTTTCACATCAAAGGTTTACCAAAAACCTAAGCTAACGTGCATGATATAACCTCCTCAAAATCACTCCCAAACCATAATTTTCCAGAAAACAGGGCATATTCTTTACCCAGATTTTCGAACACTAAACTTCACATGCTTTAATCCTCTACATAAAACATGCAACATGCTCAAGGAAAATTACAGAGAGCCTCATAAACATCACATAAAAGTATTCATAACAATATTTCTTTAAACCCTAAACTAGCATGCCAAATCTGCTACAAAGAACAAGCATGCTTAGGAATTTAAAAACTGGGAAGAACATGTGACTCCTCACCACTTTTGCCCTTCGATTTTCTATATGAAAGGATGAATGAAATCCGATCACTTTCCTCCTAGAAACCGACCAAGTTGCAGACAAATGAAGGGAAGAAGAAGAAGTCTTTTTGGAAGAGGCACAATGAAAATATCTTCAAGTAAAGTTGCTTGCTTAGTCATCTGCTTTCCCAGAAAAACAGGGGAGGGGCGTGGGTTCAACCAAGTGGGGGTGGGGTGGTTGCATGTAGGGTGGTTTTGTGGTGTTTAATTGTGTCCCGGTATTTCATACGATGTATAAAAATATCTCTCCTTGATATTTTATTATTTTACCACATCAACACAATAATTAAAAACACCTAACATGCTCCCTAAACCACATCATCAATTTAATAAATCACTCCCACATAAATTACGCCTTTAGCACATAGGCTCACAATTAACAACCTTTAATTGTATGATTACCCACATAATCATTTCGGGGATATCACAGTTATTTGATTTGTTTTAAGGTCCTCCAACACCGACGCAAGTTGGAAATTGTATAAGACATCAACAAGTGAAGGTGGTGCAATGTTGTGGCTATCGTTGGAGCCCTTAAGGCCAAGAAGACTCGTGAAGAGTGTGTGTGTGTGTGATGTCCGGAATAATTAGTAATTGTTCAATGGATTTATTTATGATGTTTATATGATGTGGCGGGATTTAATTCTTGGGTATTGGACTTTGGACCAGAGTTGTGATAAATAATTTCGGGTTGAAATTTATAGTGTTAATTAAATTCGAGGAGATCCTTAAATTCTTGAGAATGTCATTTTGTCCAGAATTGGAATAAATAAATTATGTATTGAACACGTATCACGATTAAATTTAATGAGGGGTGTTTACACATTAAATTAGTGAGATTTGAATAAGAATGATAAATTAAGGAGTTATATGATAATTATGTGGGTTTGTTGGCTTAAGGGTTCACAATATAAAGTAAAAACACACACTAAACTCACCTACACACACTAATTGCGCCTCCCTCCATTCACCCCATCTTCACGCCGCCTCTCCCTTCTCGACTCCCTCTCTCTCGGTTGGTATGGACGATTTTTCCTCCATGTCAAGCTCCATTTTTGTTCAAGCTTGTGTGGGTAAGATGCTACATGATACCTTGGTCATTTATCCCTCACTTTGCTCGAGTTTTTTCTGCTGTTAATGGTTCGAAATTGGGCTGTGGTGTAACTCGATTTTTGTTACTGGTTATGGTCGAAATATGCAGCCTTTTTGGTTCGATTTTCCTGCTGTATATGGCTCGATTCTTTGCTGGTTATGGTTCGAAATCTGCTGTCTTTTGGTTCGATTTTTCTTGCTTGATTCCTTTGCTGTTAATGGTTCGAAATTGCTGATTATTGTGGTTCAAATCTAGACTGATTTGGATCGAAGTTTATTCTGTTTGAGGCTCAAATCTTGCTGCTATGTTGAACTTTAATCTTGCTATTTAACTTTGAAACTACCAGTTGCTAGTTGGCTTGACTCCTTGCTGATTTTGCTTCAAAAAATCATGCTGCTTTGGTTCGAAAATATGTCTTGGGCAAGGGAAAAGTTTGGTCTTGCTTTTGGGCTGATTTATTATCGATGGAGTTGTTCTTTTTTTATTGATTATTGTTTTGAAAAACTTGTTATGAAGTGTTTGAGTTTTAAGGGATGGCATGGCCAAAGTATAGGTGTGTTTTGAGCTTAAAAGTTATGCTTATATGGTGTTTGATACTATGCTTCAATCATGTTAGAGAATTGGTTAAAAACCCTTACTACTTGTGTGGTGAAATCTACTTTTATGACTTTTAGCATCGTAACATTTTGGTGGGCGTTGGGTTATGGTTAAAGATGTTTCTATCATCGATTATGTATTGCTCTTTCATTGTTCAAATCTTGGGTATGGTTGGAGCTTTCTTGCATTTGGGAGGTGGGTTTTGCTTGGGATGAGAAGTTAGTGTTGATCTATCAACTTTTACCTTATGGAGTGAGTAATAGTTGGATTTGGACCCTTATTCATGGGCATGTGTGTGTGCCGACCTTGTGCCAATGATGAGCATTTTGGGTGCCCCGGGGAAATCCTTGGTGAGGTTTGAATTGCTTCTACCATGTTAAAAATCATGTTTATAAGGTGTTTGATTTTATGCTTCAATGATGTTAGTAAGTGGATTGTAGTGGAAACCTATTCTTTCCAATTTAAAAGCATTATAGTATCTTGGAGGATGTTGGGCAATGACAAGATACTTATACCATTGAGCATGTGTAGTGGGTGAATGGACTAGATAGATACATGTTAATGTGTGTTATAAACACGTATTAAAGTGTATATTAATCAATATAATTGCATGTGTGCAATAGCATGAATTGGAGACTTTATTGAGTATTTGAATGGCAAATGTATGAACTGTGTAGTTGATTTGAGTAATATAGATTGTCTTGATTATGTGACAATGTCCATTTTGTTGAGTTATCGATTCACGATATTAGATTGGGAGTTGGAAATACTTATTGATAACAATTGTAGTATTAATGTGCTAATATTGAATTGATATTCGATGTAGATACTCCATGAACTTCTGGAAGTCGAGGGTAGCTTGTTCTTGTTGTCGACTATAAGGTACGTGGTGGCGTACGAGCAGGTATAATATGAATTATTTCATATTCTAGTATTCATAAATTGTTGAATTGTGATGGCTGAATATATGGGAACGAATATGTGAATAATTGTGATGACTGAATATAAGGGAACGAATATGTGAATAATTGTGATGATTGAATATAAGGGAACGAATATGTGAATTGAGTTTGTTATATGTGGTATGGTGGAAACATAAATGTACGTGGTCCGGACATGGAGTTGGGTATGGATGCCTTTGGCATGACCAGTATGAGAAAGTGTTGAGTGATAGATTGATAGACAGAACTGCATTGATATGGAATTATTTATGATTGAACATAAATAATAGATTCTTGTTGTATTGAATTCATCGTGATGTTGAGTATCATATTCTCAGTGACGATACTAAACTTGATATTATGAAAGCGTGTAAGCTTGAAACAGGAACATTGCGTGGAAGCTGTAAGATTCAGAACTTCACATGGAGTACATCTTATAGATTTTCGATACTCTTAAATTGTGATATCATGATCTTTATGCATTGTTATGATATGGATAGTGTGATGTTGGTATGCTCACCCTGTGTGAGGCTGTTTCTGTTGAAACAGGTAGAACATGTACGACATGTACTACGGCGTTTTGGGATGGTAAGCTCGAACTCGTTGGACGATGCTGCTTCCCGAAGTGTAGTTTGAGTATGGGTTGAAGGCATACATTATTTATGCATTTAATTGGTATTCATTTATTTATTGCTCGTATGTGAGCATCTGGATGCATGTATATGGACTGTATAAGGGCGTTGAAGCCCACTTTTGATGTCTTCTTAGTATGGTGTTTTCCCTGGCTGCGAACTTACTTAGGGTTTTGGTTTCTTTTAAGTATTGTGTTTTTCCCTGGCTGAGAATTATTTTGTGATGTATTTCATTTTCAGATAGCTCAATTTATGGGACGCTGCCCAAATTTTTATAAAAACCCACAATGTAAAAGTGGTGCAATGGTGATGATAATGGGTGAACCTTGAGTCTTATTGCTGGTAGAAGTGATCATTACATGCTGAGTATTATTTATGTCATGTAGAATATGTGAAGCATGTAATGATTCTTTTAAAGAATGAAAATTCTTATACTCATACGACGTCATAAATACACTAATGATGAGTTAAGGGGTTGGGGCCTTACATTAGTGGTATCAGAGCCAGGTTAGCTCTTTGGGATGTTTAATGGCCTAGGGATGTGTTGATAGACATGTATATCACATACTTTTATGCATGATTGTAGTTTTCTGTCATTGTGACATGACGCCTGCTATGTGCATTTTATGATATGAAGCAATGAAAATTGGTGTTATTGCTAACCATCATGACCCTTGGAAATTGTCTCATGCCCGTGGCAAGTGGCCACGACCCTTGACAATTGGCCATGACCCTTGGAAATTGGCCAATGGCCTTTGGCAATTGGCCCATGGCCCTTGGCAATTGTCCATGGCCCATGGCAATTGACCCATGTCCCATGGCCCGGCACAATTTGCCCAAGGCCCGTGGCAATTGACCCATGGCTCGTGGCACATTATCCATGGATCGTTGCAATTGGCACGTGGCCCGTGCAATTGGTCAATGGTCTGTGACCCGTGTCAATTGGCCCATGGCCATTGTCGATTGTTCCACGACCCTTGGCAATGGACCGATGGCCCGTGGAATTTGTCCCATGGCCCGTGGCAATCAATCCATGATCGTGGCCCGTGGCAAATGGCTCATGGACAGTGGCAATTGGCCCATGATCCGTGACAATTAGCCTATGGCTCGTGGCCGATGGCCTATGACTCTTGGCCCCTGGCTCATGGCCTTTGGCAATTATCCCATGGCCCGTGGCAATTGTCTCATGGCCTTTGGCCCATGGTTCATGGTGATTGGCCAATGGCTCATATCAGTTGGACCATGGACCGTGGTAATTAGCCCATTGCTCGTGGCCCATGGCATGTGGCCTTGGGCCCATGGCCCATGACCCGCGACAATTGGCCCGTGGCATGTGGCCCATAGACCATTGGCCCATGGGGCGTAGCAATTATATCATTGTTTGTGGCTCTTGGCTTATGGTATTTGGCCCATGGCCCGTGGCCAGAGCTCGTGGCAATTGGCACGTATCAATTATATCATTGTCTGTGGCTCGTGGAATTGGCCCATGGCTCATTGGCAATTAGCCCATGGCTAGTGGCCCGTAAAAATTGGCAAGTGACCAATGACAATTGGCTCATGGCCCTTGGCAATGGCCCATGGCGCGTAACAATTGTCCCATAACACACACGTGGCCCACATCCCATTGCACGTGGCAATTGACTCATGGCCCTTGTCAATTTACCCATGGTCTTTGGCAATTGTCTCATGTCTCGTTGCAAGTGGCCATGACCCTTGGCAATTGGCCCATGTCCCATGACAATTGGAACATGACCCTTGTAAATTGGCCCATGACCTTTGACAATTGACCCATGTCACATGGCCCATCACAATTTGCCCAAGGCACATGGCAATTTGCCCATTGTCTGTGGCATTTGGCCCATGGCTCGTGGCCCAATATCCATGGACCGTGGCAATTGGCCTATGGCCCGTGTAATTGGTCAATGCACGTGTCACATGTCAATTGGACCATGGCCATTGACGATTGGTACATGACCCTTGGCAATGGGCCGATGGCCCATGGCCCGTGACAATCGATCCATGATCGTGGCCCGTGGAAATTGGCTCATGGCACGTGGCAATTGTCCCACGACCCGTAGCAATTGTCACATGGTTTATGACCCATGGCTCGTAGCAATTGGCTCATGGCTCGCGGCCCATGGCGATTGGCCCATTGTCCATAGCAGTTGTCTCAAGGACCGTTGTAATTAGTCCATGGCTCGTGGCCCATGGCATATGGCCTTGGGCCCCTGACCCACAACCCGTGATAATTGGCCCATGACATATGACCCATAGACCGTGGCAATTGGTTCATGGCATGTAGCAACTATTGCATGGCCTGTGACCCATGGCTCGTGGTATTTGGCCCATGGCCCGTTGCCCGGGCTGGTGGCAATTGGCCTTTGGTCGTTACAATTGGCTCATGGCCCGTGGTAATTGTCCTACAGCTCGTGGCTCTTGGCTTGTGGCCCATGGTAATTGGCTCATGGCTCGTGGCCCAAGGCCCGAGGCCCTTGGCAAGTGGCCATTGACCCTTGACAATTGACACATGACCCTTGGTAATTGGTTGATGGCCCATTGCATTTGGGAATTGGTTCCCGTGGCAATTTGCCCATGACAATTTATCCATGGCCCTTGGCAATTGGCTCATGGCCTCTGGTAAGTGTCACAAGGCCTGTAGGCCATGGCAATTGGCTTATAGCCAGTAACAATTGGCCTGTGGCTCGTGGAATTGGCTCATAGCCCGTGGCCCGTAGCCCGTAGCCCGTAGCCCATGGCCTTTGTCCCATGACCATTGACAATTAACACATGGTCCATTGTCAATTTTGCACATGGCTAATGGCATGTGGCCCATGCCCTTGGCCCCTGGAAATTGGCCCATGTCCCATGTCAGGTTGCTCATGGCCCTTAGCAATGAACCATGTCGTGTGGCAATTGGCCCATGGCACACAAGTGGCCCATGGTACGTGGTAATTGGCTCATGGCTCGTGGCAATTTTCCCATGGCTATTGGCAATTGACTCATGACAACTGGAACATGGCCATTGGAAACTGGCCCATGGCCTTTGGCAATTGGCCCATGGCAATTGACACATGTCCCATGGCCCTGCACAATTTGCCCAAGGCCCGTGGCAATTGGTCCATTGCCTTTGGCAAAGGCTCACGACTCGTGGCCCCATTATCCATGGACCGTGGCAATTGGCCATGGCCCGTGCAATTGGTCAATGGCCCCTGGCCCGTGTCAATTGGCCCATGGCCATTGGAGATTGGTCCATGTTACCGAAGGTATGGGGCTAAATGATGTCGTCCAAGTGGCGATGGTGATCGAAAAATTACCGCCATCTTGGAAAGTTTACTCCCGCTGATTTGAAGTCAACCAATGCTGTTATTTTAGTTTATTATTTATGCTTCCGCAAGTGTTTAAGAAATTATCAGTTGTAAATCAGTCTGGTTAATATCAGTTCAATTGTAACGACGTGTCAAATTTTAGTTATTATGGAATAAAAGACCGGTTTTACTGAGATCTGTATATGAGGTTTGTTGTTTCGAAATTTTGATTTGGAAGCAACACCGGTTTATCGATCCCGGTCTCGGGGTGTGACGTTTAAGTGGTATCAGAGCCAGGTTTCCATAATCCCAATGGGCAAGTTCTGGACAAACCAAATCAGTAGAGTAGATTAAATCAATAGAGCATATCAGTCCAGTGGGGTAAAACCTATTCACCATACCAGATGAGCATTCAGGTCTACCTGAAGCACAAGTGGAAGATGATGAGTCTTGAGGACCTTATCAGGAGGCTGAGCATCGAGCAAGACAACCAAAAAGTCAGGAATAAGCGCAAGTGCACTTATGATTCCAAGGGAGATACTCAGAACATGAGGTTCACCGGTGATTGTTACATGTGCGGTAAATCTAACCATTAGGCCAGGTACTGGAATCAAGGCCAAACCAATTAGGGTTAAAGGAAGGCAAGGCAAAGGTTAGAGACCTGCTCATGCACGCACTGCTCAAGACAACCTGAGCTCAAACATGGATGACATGCATCTGACTGTTGTGGTGTGAGACCCCGTTATCTAACAAAGTTATAAGGTGCAATTAAGAGAACTAATCATGCATAAATCAGAGTAATAGATCGTGTTGATGCCCTGAGCTTAAGAGTTACAGTACCAAAAATTTCAAAGAGGAATTAGTTACATTCCTAACAAAAGAGGGTGAAACTATAGTTTTACTCTACTCTATGTAGAAACTATACAAAAAGGGAGATTCTGTTCTGCTATCCCTAAAGCACTCCTTACAGCTCACGCATCAACCCCGACCCTGGTTCTGCATGCCAAATGCACCTACAAGGACAACCCCCAACACATGAGCACATAATAATTCATATTCAACACAATATGAATAAAAGCGTAAATGCGTAAACCATAAATACCAAATACTTCATGTATTCCAATGCATTTAAAACGCTCCATTTTGGTTGTCCATGTACCATAACTCATAATCCAATCAATGAATGATATTATGGTTTTAAACAAATGTCATGACATATTTCAATTCATCAAATCATCAAACCAATCCCTAGTCCGTTTATCACAATGTATTTTAATGCCCCTCGCTTCACATATAAGCGGCATGGAATAACCTCGCTTCAATGGACATGCGGTACTCCCACCCCTCGCTTCACATTTTAGCGGCAAATATTCTTTCCTCGCTTCATATGATAACATCGCTTCAATGTGACATGCGGTACTCCCACCCCTCGCTTCACATTTAGCGGCACAAAAATAAATAGCGGCAAGCATTAAAATCATCAAGGTGATAACCATGACTCATGGGATGCGCATCAATCAATCAACATATACATATGCAATCATAATGTATGGATCAACATGTATTTGCATCTACCATGCACGAGCCAATACACACTTGCATCTACAATGCATATCCCAATGCGTATATAATTTACATGTTACCGTTGGGTGCCGACGTCTTCTACGTACCTTTCCAAAATATGGTATGTTGCAGGACTCTATCCCCTGCGTTGTGTGGCTATCTGTGAAGGCTCTACACAAGTGTACAACACAATATTAGATGCCAATTATAGCCCAATACCAAAAATCCTACAATAATTAATCAAAACACAACATTTGGCTTCTCGCGATCGATCGCCAATAAGCCCTGATCGATCGCGAGATGCTACTGCCTCAATGCCCAAAAATCTGTCTTCCGCGATCGATCGCTGAAGTTGTGCCGATCGATCACGGCATCGCATATCGATCGCGCCAAACTCGTGATCGATCGCTGAAGACTTCTGCCTCGCACCCTGGTGCTCACGATTGATCGGGAAGAACGCGCCGATCGATCGCCGAAGTCTGCAATCGCGAGAAATCACCATTTTCGAACACAATTCAAAAGCTACTGTAAAATACACGATAAACCATCATATTTCAACAACTCAACACACCAAATACTCCATTATACTACCATGAAACTACACAATAACCAATTCTATCAAGAATACTCACATACATGCCATTTTCCACTCAAAATAAACATAAACTCAACCAAAACTTAAACCATACACATAACATGATTCCATACCCTTTTTGCTCAACTTTTTTAGCAAGAATTTAGCAATGAAATACCAAGTCTCCTCCTCCTCCTTGGCTGCTGAATGATGGACGAAAAGATGGGGAAGGAAAGATGGAGAATGGAGTGGTGGGAGGTTGAGTGAGAGGAGGGGTAAGAGAGGTATGGGGCTGCATAATGCGTATGGGTTGGGGGGTTTGATTAATGAGTGAGTTAAGTTTTCTTGGTCCCGGTATTTAGCATGATGTATTAAAATATCCTCACATGATATTTTATAGTATTTATTCAATAAAATACATCAAATTCCAATTAAACATGCTTTACCAAAACAAACAAACCCCCATTAATCATGCCATAACTCAAAATCTCAACATACACCACATGCACCCTGAAATGCATTACCAGGTCATGACCACCACATGACTAAGCATTTCCCAATATTATTAATTCAACTCAATAATTTAACACCATAATCCTCACATAACATAATAAATGTTCAATTGTACAAAATCATTTCGGGGATATCACATGTGGTCTCAGAGAAGAACCTTGTTGTTGGGAACTCCAAGGAATAGTGGGTGGACATTGGGGCTACTCGCCACATAAGCGCCAACAAATGGATGTTTAAGACCTATCAATGGGTAATTGATGAGCACTGCTACATGGAAAATTCAGCAGTCTCAAACGTTGAACGCAATGTAGCAGTTGTTCTAAAGATGACTTCCGGCAAAAAAGTTGACTCTTACCGAAGTGCTCCACGTGCCAGAGATTCGAAAGAATCTCATCTTGGGAGCAGTGCTGAACAAGAAAGGCTTTCAGCTCGTGTTTGAATCTGACAAAGTCATTTTGTCCAAGGGTGGTATGTTAGCGGGCAAATGCTACTTTGCCAATAACCTCTTCGAGATGACTGTAATGTTTAGCTCCTAAGGCTAAGTCTAGTATAGATGTTGAGATTGATGTAGATGCAGCCAATGAGGCTAGCACAAGCAAAATTAATGTAATGACTATTGCTAGTGCGGCTAATAAACTTTACAGTTTGATTATTTTTGTGAGTCGTTATATTTTTGGCATGGTAGATTAGGACATGTAAATTATAAGTTCTTACAAAGGCTAATGTCTCTTAATTTTTTAACATCAATCATAAACACAAGTGTGGGACTTGTGTAGAGACCAAATTAATCAAGTATTCATTCCACTCAATCGAGCAAAGCACAAAACCGTTCAACTTGATCCAAACGGATGTATGCAATCTAAAGTATGTACAATCTAGAGGCGGTAAAAACTATTTCATAACTTTTATTGATTATACAAGATATTGTTATGTCTACTTAATGAGAAGTAAATATGAAGCAATTGATATGTTCATTCACTACAAGAATGAAGTTGGGAATCAACTCAATAAAAAGATTAAAAGTCTTCGAAGTGACCGAGGCAATGAATGTGTGTCACCATTTACACAAATATGTGCTGATAGTGACATTATTCATCAAACCACTGTGTCTTATTCTCCCGAGCAAATTGATATTACTGAAAGGAAGAATAGAACTCTTAAGGAAATGATGAATGCAATGCTCATAAATTCTGACTTACGTCGGAACTTGTGGGGAGAAGCTCTGCTTTCCACCAACTATGTGCTAAACAGATTACCATATAAAAGTTGAATAAAACGCCTTATGAATTGTGGAAAGGTCGCGCACTAGCTACAAATTTTTAAGGGGTTGGGACATCTAGCAAAGTTACCAATTCCTCATCCTAAACGGACTAGGATATGACCTAAGAAAGTGAATTGTGTATTTATCGGATATGCGCAAGATAATAGTTCCTATCGATTTATAGTACACAAGTCAGGTAATGCAGAAATGCATGTAAAACTATCATTGAGGCTAGGGATGCTTCATTCCTTGAGGAAATCTTTCCTGACAAAATTCAGACAGCGACTGAAACCAATGTTGAGAGATATGTGGGGGATAGAGAATCTCAAGAGAATGTAGAATAGCCTAGACGAAGCAAAAGAGCGAGAAAAGAGAAGTCTTTTGGCTCCGATTTCCTAACATATCTGTTGGAAAAGGATCCGGCTACTTTCAAGGAAGCAATGTCCTTTCAAGACTCTGATCTTTGGAAAGAATAGTGAAATCAAATGTATCTTACATAATCATACTTGGGAACTACTGATCTTCTTGCATGTTGTAAACTACTAGGCCATAAGTGGATCTTCAAGAGGAAGATGTAGCCTGATGGTACGGTAGATAAATACAAGGCTAGACTTGTAGTCAAATGTGTATTCAAGAAAACATCGATAAGGTTAATAATTGCATTTGCTGCATTATATAACCTAGAGATCCATCAAATGGATGTAAAACGGCTTTTCTAAATGGGGATATAGAAGAGGAGGTTTACATGGACCAACCTGAAGGGTTTGTAGTTCTAGGTAAAGAATCGAAGGTGTGTAGACTTGTATGGATTAAAACAAGCACCTAAACAATGGTACGAAAAGTTTGATAGCGTCGTGCTTTCAAATGGATTTAAAACAAACCAATGTGATAAATGTATCTACGTGAAAGGAGACAATACAAACTATGTGATAGTATGTCTCTACGTGGATGTCATGATAATTGTTGGTAATAACAATAACATCAAAATTACCAAGAAAATGTTGTCGTGAAATTTTGAGATGAAAGATCTAGGTCTTGCAAATGTGATTCTTGGGAAGAAGATCACCAAACATGCAGATGACAATTCTCTCTCCCAGAGTCATTATGTCTAGAAGATACTTGACAAGTTTGACAAGGGAAATAATACCATTGCGAGAACACCTATGGAGGTGGTGTCAAATCTTTGCAAGAATCGCGGAGAAGGTGTGCAACAAATTAAGTACTCTAGGGTCATAGACAGTCTAATGTACCTCATGGACTGCACTAGACCTGATATAGCTAACTCAGTCAACAAATTGAGTAGATATACGAGTAATCTCAATTAAAGGCAGTGTTCGAGTTCTTAGATATCTAAGATACACTACTAAATACGGACTACATTATACGAGTACCCATCAGTAATTGAAGAGTACTCAGATGTAAACTGGATATCAGACTCCAAGAATATAAAGTCCACGAGTGGATATATCTTTATAATTGGAGGTGCAGTTGTTTCATGAAAATCATGCAAATAGACATGTATTGCAAGATCAACTATTGAATCTGAATTCATAGCCTTAGATCTTGCAGCAGAAGAAACTGGTTGGCTTCAGAGTTTCTTGGAGGACTTCCAATGTGGTCAAAACATGTGCCACCCATTAGCATGCACTACGATAGTCAGTCAGCTACGGGAAGAGCACAAAGTAATGTATATAATAGGAAATCTTGACATATACGTTGGAGACATAAATGCGTGAGAAATCTACTAAAAACCGGTGTTATTTCTTTAGATTATGTGAAGTCTAAAGAAAACATTGCGGACCCGTTAACGAAAGGTCTAATGAGAGACATAGTAGATGTTTCATCGAGGGGTAATGGGGTTGATGCCCATGAAATTATTTTCAATCATGATGGCAACCCAACCTGAATTGTAAAATCTAATTTGCAGGTTCAATGAAAAAACCGAATTGTGTGTGTGGTGGGGGGGGGGGGGGGGGGGGGGGGATCGAACAAAGCACTCGGGAAATTGAGTTTCTTACCTATTCTTGTGATGAAAGAGTGATAAACCAATACTTTGGGAAGGCTGAGCTCATACTTTTAGTGATTCTTCTATCTCGAGATGATAAATTGGGGGTATGCCAGGATACTCTTTAGGAGAAATTGTCTATGTCGAATGTGAAGGGGCCGCTTCAATGAGATGACCAGAGCGCTAAATCTCTAGAGCATTTATTGAAACATTCAAGGCAGTCCAGAGCCAAAATGGACAACAACGAAAGAATCAATAATAGTATGGAGATAAAGTTGTATGAGTATTATTGTTTTGGTATACATAAAACGTTGAACAGTTTAAGGCATCGCGTCCACTGATTGACAAGTATATCCGATGATACTTCACTAAGGAAGGTTCAAGGTTAACCACCACCTATCATGATCCAGTGAATTCTCAAAGTGCTCTCAAATCTACATCTTGGTGCATTGTGTAATTTTTTTGCCAATAGCATTCATGTGGGTGATTGTAGGAATTTTAATAATGAAAAGCCCAAGTGAGAAGCCCAAAAAATATCTTAATGAGAACAAAATTTGGTAAGTGGATTTCGAATGGTCAATTGGCTAAAGAAATCTCACATTGAAAGTTTGAAACACTTATGGTTTGTTTATATTGAGAAACAAATCAATAGAGTGCAGTTAAGTAGAAAAGATGGGTGTCCCTAACGTGTCGTTCGTCTGTCCGCTCGGCTCGTCACGCCGCGCCGCGCCTGTCGCTGCTGTGAAGGCAGCCCTATTTGACTTTTCACCTACCTGACTTTTCTCATATTTCAGCTTAATTGCCGAGTTAATATAAATATCTGATGTTAAGTGTTGAGACTTACCCTACTAAGCATTACACTTTATTTCTGAGACCTTTGGGAGGTCTGCTGCTCAGCTATATAAGCTGTTCCAACTTTATTGTTTCATCAATCCTAAAATATGCATTCGTACATATCACACTTTTTGTTTTGAGAGTACTGCACATGACTAGTGTTCGAAGTATTCTGCTCGGAGTTCTGGTTCAATCCGAACAGAGGTGATTGGACGTTGTACCTTGGAACTCACTTGTCCAGGAGGCCGGAAGCTTACTGGCGGGTAAATTTGAGTTTACGGGCACACGGCCTACTGTGGTCTCATCCAGAATCATTTCCAGTTTCCTGTTGTGTAGATGTTAATAGTTTATAAACTGTTATTGTGAGTTTCCAGTTTCTGTATTTCAGTATAATTTATTTTTAATCATCATTGTTTAAATTGATTTGATCCGTCAATTTCAAACAGTTCCAACAACTACTCCCTCCAAGTTGATGGGGACCCACCCGTATCCAGTTAATTATTTTCAATAGCTAGCCTACCAATGGATTGGACTGGGAAGGTGTGGACGAGGGTGGAGATGGCTTCCGGTGGGACATTATCCGTACGGAAAATGCTAGTAGAAATGCCGATAAGATCTTCACATGTTGGAGCCCAGTAGAATTTCTCCATACATACGTCACGTATGAGGGGAGCATACAATGTCGAGAAGTCGTTGCCAGTTCATATGATGGGCACATGGGGTTCTCCTGTTTGTTGTACATGCTGGGGAGCTACACGTTGGTGGGGGTATTCGACAATGCTCATGAGTGTGGCGTTCACCAGCTGGTTGTTGACGGTGTACTGAGTCGTCCAGACCATATGCCATGCGCCCGGTCTATGCCATGCGCCGGCGTCGTGATCATTGATGAAGAGGTAGCACATCTTCCCTTTCTTGATGTTGTCGGCTGCTTCACGGTACCATTGCCTGATCAGCTTTGAAGGCTCTCCGACACTCATCATGATATGGTTGTTCATACATGTGAAAACCCGGTTTTCCAATCAAAGCAACAACTAGAGTTTTTGTAAAATCATAATTAGAGTTTTTTAGTTAAGCCAATTACTTGAAATAAACTTAAAAGATGTGAGGGAATCCATATATATATAATTCAACCACTAGACAATCACATAGTTTGTGGGAACTGAAACTCTTGAAATATCGAATATGTAAAGTATTTTAAAACTATGATGTTCTGAGTAATTTTGACCACCGAGAAATAAGTGATATATGGAGCAAAGTGCTATATGTAATGGGAGACACCTCTTGAATCCAATGGGCAAAATGCTACATGGCATGGGCCACCTCCTGAGCCTAGGAGGCAAAATGTCACGTGCATGAGAGCCACTTCTTGGTCATACGGGGCAAAGTGCTACATACACGGGAGCCACCACTAGAGTCTATAGAAGCCCTCTAGATTTCCGTTTGGATGGATCCACACTTTAAATGAAGTATATGAATTATGATTCTGATATGCTCTGTTTAGGCTCTGATGAAAGCAATTCTGTTAAGTTCTGTTTCAGTATTTATATCAAATTCTACCCCGATTATGATATATGTTTTGAAAATAATGATTATATATTATATGGTTTGTCACATTCGATTACCTCCACTTGTTGAGTGTTTTTGAAAATGCTCACCACCCTTACCTCATCTCCCGAGATAAAAGCGAACCAAAAATCGAAGAGAAAGATCAAAATCAGTATTCGGTTTGGGAACTAAATTCGATTGGCCACACAATGGACATTGCCCACAAACTACGTGGCCAAGAGCAAAAGTACGACCAGGTAAGGGAGGGCAATGACCACCTCTCAAAAAATTATTTTTTATTATCCATAAAATTGCATAAATTGTATTTCCCACCTTGAATTTGTTTTTTGACCCCACAAAATTGCAAAATGCACCCTTAAAATTGTATTTTGTCCCTTAAACTCTTTTTCCCCATTGTTTTACTATAATTATTTTTACACATATCATCTTGGATTCTAAATCAGCCCCTGCACGTGCAAACCAAGAATTCATGGAATTTTGTCATCTTCATAGTTCAGAAATTTTTTTGAAATTTTAAGATTATTATTTTAGTTCTACTCGTACGCTTAAAATTTTGTGCTTTTATTTGCTACATGCTCCTTGGCAACACAACAAGAAAGAGGTAAGGAGGGTTATTTTCTGATTGCAAATTTTTTTAAACTTTATCGTGACATCTTTATGGCTTAGAATTAGTATTAGTACATATATATAAGTGAGGAACGATTACTGTTGCAATGAACAGTAATCGTTCCCCACTTTTGCTTTCACTTTAACTTTTTATATTATATTTATATATAATATATATATTTATATTTTATATTTATATAGATATATTTACCTTGTATATATATTCACTTTATATTTATATAATATATATATATATATATATATTTATATATATAATATATATATTAGTTATATTTTTATATTATACCATACTATATAGGAGTGGCGTATAAACAGTAACTTTACGTCACTTTTTTATTTTTTTAAAAATTTTTATTTCTTTTTTCTTTTAGTTTTTCTTTTATTTCTGTATTTTTATTTCTTTTATTTCTTAGTTTTTGTGTATATTTACTGTTGCTTTCACTTAACTTTTTATATTATATTTTATATTTATATTTATATATATATATATATATATTTATATTTATATATATATTATATTTATATTTATATTATACCATATATATAAGTTATAAGTGGCGTATAAACAGTAACCTTACGTCACTTTTTTATTTTTTTAAAAAACTTTTATTTCTTTTTTTCTTTTAGTTTTTCTTTTATTTCTGTATTTTTATTTCCTTTTATTTCTTAGTTTTTGTGTATTTTTTATAAAATATTCGTCCGTCACTTTTTTATTTTTTAAAAAAAATTTATTTTCTTTTTCTTTTAGTTTTGATTTTATTTTTGTATTTTTTATAAAATATTCGGCATGATGAATTTTTTGTATAGTATAGGTAGTCGATTTTGCTTGTTTATATATATTTTGATTTTTTGCTTACCTACGACCCATTGCTAATATGTTATATTACCTTTGTTCTGATGTTTGACATCAAATATTCCCTTAATATATAAGGAGATTATATCAAAACCCTTGACCCAACTGTGCATTCCTCTTATCTCAATTTTTAAAATTTAAAATGTTTTCTTTTTTTTTTAGAAAAAAACTTATTGATTTTGTCAAGTATGGATTAAAAAAAACAGATAATTCAAAATAGATTTTTGTCATGGCAAACTTTGATAATAATTTTTTATATGAACTTATTTTAAAAAACCGAGTTAAAAAAAAGTTTTCATCGTGGCAAACTTTAATAATAATTTTTTAAAAATATTCGGCATGATGAATTTTTGGTAGATTACGGGTCGTAAGTTTGCCTCTTTGTATACATTTTGAGTTTTGGCTTACCTACGACCCGTTGCTAATATGTGATTGTTCTCGATTACCTTTGTTATGATGCTTGACATCAAATTTTCCCTTCATATACAAGGAGATTATATCAAAAAAATTAGAAAATATTAAATTATGATAATTATATATTACTTGTTTGATAATAATTTGGGACGTCACATTTACATTCATTATTTGGCAGAAAGTATATAAATAATTATATAAGTTAGATGATTCATTAATCATGAGGCCATAGCAAGTAATATAAGATCAATATCCTAAAATAACAATGCAACTACAACAAAAAATATAAACTATAATTCCTCTTATGCGATGCTCGCTACTGTTATGAGAAACCGACACATATCTGCATTATGAAATGAACCGTCTTCATTTTTTAAAACTCTTGCGAACAACTTTTGATTGGTTTTTTTGGAGTTCGTTGAGATTTATTTTTATATGATATCTGATGTCATCTACTACTGCACTTTCGTAGATGACTTTTATTTAGATAGTCTATTGGGTCCTATTAGGATATCATATGTCAACTCTTGCTATGGTGTACTGTTGGGGAAGACTTTTGTTCACTCCAACCTGTTTGATTTTATATACGTATGATTATGTATGTTCAATGCATATGAACCATCTATTTATTCTCTAGAACTGTCTGTTGAACTTGTGTCGGACGTTTTATTGGACATATATACCAGGTTATAAGCTCACTGGCACCGCGCCTTGCGCGGTGCCAATTAACTAGTTTTGAAATAGTCTATTTTGGCCAAATACTTTTTCAACCAAGTCAAGCATCCTTTAACGTATGGGTGCAACTTTTCGTGAAAAATTGCTTCTAAATGATATTTTTTGGTGATGTTCATTAGACTACTGTTAAAACAAGTCCTCTACTAAACATACAATCTAGTTATTAAACAATAGAAATTTAGAATCTATACATTTTATTGCATACCGTAATCTTCATTCTTCAAGGTTGAATGATTTAAACCTTTGTGGTTTATATATTTGTGATTTGTATTGTTACTATCAAGAATCATTGTCGTTGTAGCTTGGTAAACCGTGAGCACCGTAGCAGGGCAATATCGTTTTAAGGACAAAAAGTTGAACTCTTATCTCAACATATTAGTCATTTTATATCATTGTCTTCTTGTCTAAATATACACATATTCATAATTATCCAGAATTTTACCCAACAAAATATTCATTTTCATGTGTATAATAATAGTGAATTAAAAATCATTAGAACAAAGTCAGAATTTGGCTATGTATGTTGTATATATCTAGCAAATTCATTGAGCAATTCGTTTTAAGATTGTTGGTATAATTTCTGGGATGTATGTCTCGGCTATTTAATAGGGAAAGCAATGAATGGCTCAATAAATATCTGTCGATCCGAAATTTGTAAATCTCAGTCCTTAAAATAATTTGTCCCACAATGGTGCTTACGATTTCAATGTCAATTTGTTTCCTAAGATACAACGACTATGACTCGTAATAGAAGCACTTCAAAATCACAGGTCTTTAAGCACAAAAGCTTAAAGACACTCAAACTTTGGAACAAGAAATTTGGATGAAGAATGCATAGATTTTCCTTCTGAATCTTCTGTGTAATCTCTCCAAATGTATGTTTAATTCAAAAAGGAGTTGTTCTATTAATGCTAAATCAATAGACATCACTAAAAGACATCATTTGGAAGCATCAATTCAAGAAAAATCGCATCTACATACGAAGGGACACACCCTATGGAAAATACTGTCTTGGCAGCGATCAGTCGCCACCTATGCTGCTAGAAGTGATCGATCGTTGCCTCCAGCAGCCTTGCTGCTAGAACAGGCAGCAATCAATCACTACCTCCAGCAGCCTCGTGCTCGATTTTCGTTCGTTTTTTCGATACTTAAATTCCAACAACTATGTCTATTCTAACATGACTGGTAGGTAAAATAACCAATACTCTACAACGTAGAAAATTGTTCTAATTCTTTCAGGCCTTAGTTTCATGTGTGGCCGCTGTCCCGACCTCTACTACCTCTTCTATATGAGTATTTCCTTCTCCATGAATTGCACATATATGTTTATTTTATCTTGTCATCGATGAATCACATAGCCCGAAATAGTCCAGCTATCTTAGGTCTAGAACAAGCATTGACAGGTCATTATGGCTTAACTTCATTGTAACGCAGGTTTTTCAACAAAATAATGCAATTTCACACCAAGACAAATTACTTCTGACGGTTAGCTCGGATGAGTTGTTGCTGCCATGAATGACACTGCCCATCATAATATCTTGACCACACATTTGAAATATGTGGACAAAATGTATCAAATATATGGTCAATATGACCTAAATATCCTTCATTATGACATCAAAATAATCGGTTAGCTCTGGCATCAGCTACCAAGCCTAAGATAGCAAATTCATAAGAACATAACCAAATAATAATAATAAATCTTTATGTTGAAAAGTATTAGAAAGGCTCATCCCCACCATTTTCTTTAGGCATTGACATGACTGAAAGTTCGAATCTCACGTCAACAAAAGTGGCATTTTGTCTCCAATTTGCTCTTTGTTTTGCTATTTCTAGAGACTTGAAGCACAAAAATCACTCAACAGTTTTAACCACTCAAACATGTTTTCTTCAAAGCTTAAACAACTTTCTATTTGTTCTCCTTGCATTGAGAAAATTTACCAATATATATATATATATATATATATATATATATATATATATATATATATATATATATATATATATATATATATTGTTATCGCTAATATGCCGAAAACGCTAATAAATCATCGTTTTTCGCTGATAATTTTTCTTTTTTGAGAACCAACAAATAAGTTCTGGTAGAATTTTTGGCTCAATTGAGAAGAAATATAGTGCCATGCATATTATCAACCAAGAAAAATAGTGGCAAACAACCAAGCCAATGATGCAAGTACTTTGCATAAAGAATGAATAACAAATTCAGTAGTCATTTTATTTTTTTATTGAAGAGACGTGCTACAAGTTCCCATATCTATATTTGCATGGACACTCCCATGGTTGGAGTGAAAGATTCAAATAGCCACAACACAAACTTAATATAGTAGATGCTGATGTACCTAGTTCCACATATGTAAACATTATGAATAATATTTGTTTGGGGAGCAAATATCACTTTTGCTATCAAAACGTGGTATTTGAGCAATTACACAGTTCAAAACATGTAAGTTACACAGTTACCATCGACTATAGTTTTGGTAAAACGGTAAACGATTGATCCAATAATTAGTATCAGAGTCAATGTCACATGCTTGATTCTCATGGATTGCAAAGAGTACAATTTTTGAGAGGGGGGATTGTGGGGAGCAACAATTGTTATGGCTAGGAGAACGATCGAACGTTGTGTTTGGTCTGTCGTACGATTTAAAAGATCAAAGTTGTAATGTGTTGTTGGACTAATAGTTGTTGTTTGTATAAAGCATTATCGAAACACGCTTCTTTTGTTCATTTTCTACACGCTCTAGTAGCATATAATAAATACATAGCAGATAGTTTAGTTAGTTTGATTTTTCCCATTCTTCAATTTTGTAAACTCAGATTTACAGGAATGAATATTTTTCTTCTTCCTTCAAGTTCGATCATACATCTTAACGCACATCAACCAGAACCTTTGATAAATCGACAAACGCTTAGCGTATTTGTTTATATATTTTTAAAAAAGACTATTGCAATTATATCGTTAATTGGTAATCGAGCTAAAGTGAATAATAATAATAATTGACTAAGTGAACATAAAAGATACTAAGTGAAACCCATATAGAATACCAAAAAAAGAGTTTAGTAAATTGTTAGCATCAAGGATAAAGCGGATTCGATATCGCTAATCTCCTAAGAATTGGTGGAGGGAATTAGTCTTCCTCTGATTTTACTACATGCATGATTGTATCATAAGTGATCTTTTTGTCTAATATAAGTAAGATTTTATGTCAAAAACTTAAATTCACGTGTATAAATTTCAAACATTTCCACCATAGTTTATGGAAAATTTGATGGCACCTCCCGGAAAGAGTACCCCTGAGAACATATCAATAATTGATGTTGAATATCTCACATCAATGTTGATGACAATCCTAAATACAATGATTTTAGTGATAACATCATACTAACCTTAGTTGATGCATAGCGAGATGGAACACAACTTACAACAATAAATAAATGATATTATGTCGACCTAATTGAGCATGATGGGTAAACATAAAAGTAAATTCACTTTCATCACATCCTATTGGTACACCCAATAATGAAATATTAACAGTGAGAAGGGCCACTCTACCTCTAACTCTAGTAAGTAAAAAGGCACTACGAGTAGTCATTATTGGGAAATAAAGAACAAGCACACTATTGTACTTTGGCTACTCACCTATTCCGAAAAAAACCATTAATATAGACTACTTGCTAATCAGCATTATTCCCATTTTTGGAGCCACGTATTCAAATGCTGATTGGGCATCGAAATCTGTACCATATTCATAATATAAATATATTATTATATCATAAGATTCAGCCAGGGTGCAACGGGGAGCTGTCAAAACCGTTCAATCCGACCTATCAAATAAATGGGTAGTATCAGAATTTTCCAGTCGTCTAGAGATAGGCCTAAATGAGCCCGCCCTTTCGGGTTGTGGGTTGGGACTATTTGGATCGGGTTGGGTCGCTTACTAATAAATTAATTTATTAATGTAATTTACTAAAACTTTCTTTAATCATTTTAATTTATTAAAATCTAATAAAAATAATATTTGTTTACCCCACCTAACCCACAACTCGCCTGAGCTTGAGATTTTTTCAACCCACCTAAAGACACATACAAAGGGGTTAGGCCCGTTAGGTTATGGGTTGGGCAGGTCCACCCATTTGGATCAAGTTGACATATTTTAACATCTCTAGATATAGCGCAACGATCTATGATACATTCATAAAATGATTTTATCATAACTATTAATCCCAAAATTAAAAATAGAGGAATTTACATAAAGGTACCACTTTCCAAAACTTCTTTCAACTAAATTTCTCAAAAAAATCTTTTTTCAACTACATACATATTTTAGAAAATTTATTTAGAAGAAGTCCATTTTATCAAACCCTAATCTAATTGGTCCATTTTCATGAATAATTTACCCTTCTTTTTACTGAATATCTTATGTACTATTTTTGCGTGAAGTGCAGGGTGAATGAAATGACGATACAGTCGGTTTTAGGTAGAGAGAACAGTTTAAGAAGCAGACTATTGAGAGAAGATGACGATGATGAAGCTTTGTCCGACGACATCTTGTCGGTGAAATCGATTCCAATATATATAAAACTGATTCGACCTTTCCAAATGTAGGCAGCGAAGAAGGCGAAGTTTACGAATCCCGTTGCGCCGTCACAACAACTAATTAGAGATTGCTTCGTACAGAACTTGCGGCTACAAACTCTGTTCCCCGAATAATTATTTACACAGAAACAATTTTTCTTGGATTAATTGAATAAAATAATCTGAAATTATTGGACCCATGTATAGGGGTGTGCAATCGGTCGGTTCGGTTAATAACCGAACCAAACTTATGTTTTATATAACCGAACCGAACTTTTTTTCATAATAACCGATGTAACCGAAACCGATAAAAAAATCGGTTATATCGGTTGATGACCGATATAACCGAACTTTTCTCTTAAAAAAATTCAACGGAGATCGAGTAGACGGCTTCACCTATTCTGCGCTTCATGTCCACCGATCCTTCATTATACTTTCAAGTTTCAATTATGAGTTAGGGTTGAATGGGTTATGGACTTATGGGAGTATAACTTTTGGAAGGCTAATAAGTAATCAAGCATTTCAATCAGGCTAATCCAAATTTTATAAACAAGCCCAGTAGCATGGATGGTGGCCCAAATCCAATTTTTTAATTTAAACATTCCTAATCGGTTTATTCGGTTAACCGAACTTTTAAAAACTAAAACCGAAATCGGTTTAACCGATGTTTTTTTAAAAAATAACCGAACTACCGAACTAATTGAACCGAACTTTCAAAATTATTCGGTTCGGTAGAAAAGTTCAGTTTAACCGACCGTTTGCTCACCCCTACCCATGTATGACCAATTATGCATCATAAATAAACTTTGCACAACAGTAACAACACCAAGATTCAACCCAGAGTCTATAACCTACAATTGAGCATTAACAGATTAAGAATTAATATACATGCACCGCTTGTGTCTAGCGATGCATGTAAATTACATGTACCGCTAGACACATCGGTGCATGTAAATTATTTGAATAAAATAATCTGAAATTAATGGACCCATGTATGATCAATTATAGTGCATCATCAATAAACTTTGCACAGCAGTAACAAAACCAAGATTCAACCCAGATTTCATAACCCACAATTGAGCATTAGTAGATTAAGAATTAATATACATGCATCGCTAGACACATTGGTGCATGTAAATTATTGGCTCATATGGTGCATATAAAATTTTAATAAAATAGATGTGGTATTTTAAATGTATCACTTATATCTAACGATGCATGTAGAAATTTGTTCATGTATGAGTCTATAGGTGCATGTATAGGGCTCATGTAAATTACATGTTTGATTTACCCAAGAGGGTTCATGTAAATTAGTGCCCATAGAAAAATAGAATCGAAATATACATGCACCATATAAGTCTAACGGTGCATGTAAATTACATGCACTGCTATACTCATACGGTGCATGTGTCATGCGGCGCATATAATTTACAAACACCACATGAGATTAACAGTGCGGTGCATGTAAATTAGCGGTGCATGTAAATTACATGCACCACTATACTCATATGGTGATGTAATTTACATGCACCGCATGAGACTAACAGTGCAAAATTCACGCAGTTCATGCAAATGTAATTTCGAGAATTCGGTGGATAAAATTATGAGATGCTAATACTCGTTTCTTCCACATTTGTGTCAACAGAAGGAGAAAGAAAAATGAAATCAACGACATTTTCATCGAAGAAACCAAACAGTTAGATAGATGCATGGCCTGAGTCTATTGATGCATGTAAATTACATGCACCGATAGACTCATGTACTGCCTTTTAACAAAAAAAACATAGGCGCATGCACCAATTAAACCATAATTGTCATAAACATCAACAACCAGTGCAGCATATTGAATCATAGATTGGCACCCCAAAACCAACAACTTTTGACTTTTGAATAAGAAGCAAATCACCAGTACGTAATTCAAGGTAAATGAATAAAATTACGGTGACCTAACACAACAATTGAAGGAAAATCTTATAGTAACTCGTATAGAAGCAACAATGAAATCAAGGAAATTATTCCAACTTGACGAATAACTAACGAACGATCTGAAGAAAGTAATGCGAATTTATCCATGGAGATTTTATCGACAAAATTGTTGTTGAAGGAGAGCAGAAAACGTTGGAGAGTTATTTGGGGGAAGGAGGAGGAGTTATGTCTATTTTGGTCATTTCAGTTGAAATTGGACCTAGTTGAAATAACTTGTTTTTGGTAGACTGAAACGAAAAAACTCTCTCCTTCTGCTGCTGCCCCAATTTGCCCTTAAAAATATTACAAAAGACCACGAAATTTGTATCTTTGGAAAGACGACTTTGTAAGTATCAGAATGTGTAATGTTATTGTGAATTGTTCCAATTGCGAACGTCGTCTATATATTAATGTCAAAGTTCATGATTTTATTATAATTTCTAACTTTTTTACATAAAAGTTACTCAATATCAATCAAGTGTTATAACTAAAATAAACTAATTCATATCCACAAAATGTATGTACATGATCACTAATCAGCTATAATTGGATAATTTATTTTTTTTATTTTTCACTTGGCCATGTGTCTTTAATTAATTTGAAACGATGATATTTTCAATATCCTATTCTCTAAATTTAATTTAAACAGATACTTTTTTTCCATTTATCGAGATAAAGTATATAAATGTACCTAAGCTAACTATCAAATATGGCTTTTGACATTGCCAGAATAACAATCGTTGCTGCGAGATCAATTTTGTTAAAAACCCAAATTTACCCCTGACATGTGCTCTCCATCCGCAAATTTCAAAATTCAAGCAAATAGACGATAAGGGTAAGTTTGAGCTCTGATAGCAACATTTGTTGCTCCGGTAATATCAAACACCATTAAGTAGACCACAAAGAAGGAAAGGTTACTCAATTTGTGAACGAAATTGCTGCCCACAAAGGAGACCTAAATGAATTATACTTTTGACATAAAGTAGGAATGTCCCTTCAACCAAATGAAAGGCACATCCAAACTCTTCTAGCACAATAATTATAAATCCTAGATCCTAATTCCCATAAGCTTACACAAACATAGGCTTGTGACAAATATAAGATCACCCAAAACATCAAAAAATATATATATAAATAAAAAGGCAAAAAATGACGGGACTCGGTTCATCGTGCGGAGCTTGCAAATTCTTGAGAAGACGGTGCATGAGTGACTGCGTTTTCGCACCCTACTTCTGTTACGAGCAGGCAGCTACACACTTCGCGGCGGTTCACAAGGTTTTCGGTGCCAGCAATGTCTCGAAGCTATTGTTGCATCTCCCGGTGGACAGTAGAAGTGATGCTGCCATTACAATATCTTACGAAGCCCTAGCACGCATGCATGACCCTGTTTACGGTTGCGTTGCGCATATATTTGCTCTACAGCAACAGGTTTCTCCTCTTCACACAACTCTAAGAAAATCTTGTATTTTCGGCACAATGATAAAATTAGTCTTAATTTTCGGAAATTTAGTTTTTAGTCCAACCTTCTAAATCGTTATAGCTCTTTTAGCACTACCTAGCCCCGGTAGGCAATTTTGAATACTTATTCCGCCCTTAATTTAACCCATTTTCACTATGATGGTTAGAGAAGTTAATGTGCAGGTCGCTAGCATAAAGAGGAGATAGAAATCCTAGGAAATCAAATGGCTAATCTTGGATTCTACATGGCTAGAATCGCAGGACCTCATGAGACCGATCACCAGAACTTCGTTACACAGCCGTCTATCGGGTGTGATATCATAGACACCCGTGGTAATCTTCAGAGTTTGCCGATTTTACACTTGGGACATGAATCACTGAATCAAGATTGCTGCGGCCATGTGGGGCTGCAGAAGGCTGGAACTGAGAATGAGATTTCTCAATCGTTCTTGGATTCGAGTGTCTTAGAAAGTCTTGTTGAAGAACTAAACCAAGATTACTATGTGCACCTCACCATGGCTGAGGAATTCAACGTCATAAATGGAAGATGATCCAAGCTGAAATTAACTTATTTCTCGCTATTCCTGATGTTAAGATCACTGCAATTCAGTCCATACTTGTAGTAATTTCAATATCTAGGATAAATATTAGCAAAGTGGAAGGAAAAAAAAAAAGGAAAAAAAAATCACAAAATGGATCCAATAATTTGGCCTAATTTTGACTTTGATATTCTAATTGATCAAATTTTATTCTTAATGCAATAACTTTGCTTAATTTGAAATTTTAGTCATTTTTCCGCATGAGTAGTGACGTGACATGATCACTGCTAACATGATGCCGGATATTGTTGACATGTCTGATACTATGTCAGTAGTCTAATAAAAAAAAATGACTAAAACGACAATGAAACAAAGTTATTACATTAAGATTGAAATTGATTAATTAGAGGATCAAAATCAAGATTTTACCAACTTTACCTGACAAATTTTGATATTTTTCCTAAAATAATTATGTGTTGGATTGAAAGATTTGGTATATTCCTCTTTAAGGCTTATGATCATGCTAGTCGAGACTTAAAGGCTCTCAAACCCCACTCGTGCACAAAGAGTCAAAGAGTGGATTTAGAGATCCAAGATGACTGTAAACTAAAAGACCATTATCTTTGGCTTTTTTGGTTGTGCCAGAGCCATAAAACTATCTCTAAAAATTACACCAAAACTCAAAAATTCATCAGAATTTGACCATCATAAAAAGAGGAATTCAACGTGCACAAAGAATCTAACACAATAATCTAAGGCAACAAAATCTTAAGTTATCCCAAGAGTCAGTTCCAGACTACTAAAATAAGGGAAATAAATGTATCCGGTTTGGGTGTCACTTATACACAAACTTAATATTAAAATACAATGCATAAGTTTACATGTAAACCGTTTTGGACCAATCATATTGAGTTGGCCTATAAATAAGGCTCAAATCGGGTATGTACGAGTATTTCCACTAAAATATCTTCATACTGAACTCTACTGACAAGTCAAGGGCGAGAAAACAATTACAAAGTTAAGAGCTCAATAAACCAAACCCCTGCGAAGTGCCAACAATGTGTCAAATAACTATCTCAAAATATACAAGTTGTATGCGCAAGTCGAAACATTTAAGGTCCTATTAATTAGGCCTACAGACGAGCAAGTTGGTCGGTCAAAGCTCGAGTTGCTCTTGGTTTCTTCGAAAAAACCAAACACTGTCTTACGTAATGTTGCGGTAGGGCTTAAGACGAGCAAGTTGGTCTGTCAAAGCTAGAGTTGATCTTGGTTTCTTCGAAAAAACCAAACAATGTCTTACGTAACTTTCCGTAGGGCTAAAGACTAGCAAGCTGGTCGGTTAAAGCTCGAGTTGATCTTGGTTACTTCGACTCAAGCATCCTGAATCCTGATCAAGCACGTGCTTTGAAATTAGTGGAGTACCTTGAGACAATACTACATTGAAAATTATGACAACCACATAATTCCTCTCTCTATCACAGTTAAAAGCTTGTCTAACAACGTTTGGTTTTAAGACATTCTTGAAGGTGAATTTGGAGGGCTAAATTCTCAATAATTTTGCATTAGTACTGACGATAAGAGATGGCCATATCACGTGGGATTTTTTGATGTTGCTCATAGGAGCGTGCCCAAAGGGACATATCCCGCGACACATCTATTAAATGAAAGATGAAATTGAATACTACAAGTCAATGAAGCATTGGTGCCTATTAAAGGGTACTATTTTAGTCTAAGTTAAATTAAAGTAATAAACTTATTAATTTGGTATAAAGTCTCAACCAAATAACTAGTAAAAGTGTCGTGTGGAAATCAACTATGAAATGTAAACAATCACCACCTTAACAAGTAAATATGCAAAATAAAATATTACTTGACTTGCAATAAACTCGATTTTATTTACATTTTGCGTCAATCAAGATAGAACATTGATAGGAAATACTTGTATGCACTCGATTTGGGCCACATTTATACATCAATTCAATATAAAAATATTCCACATTTTAAATAAAATAATAATAAACTAACCTACCAAACATTTTAGACCAATCATATTTAATTTATACATAATAGAGCTTATATCGCATCCATATAAGCATTTTTCGATAAAATAACCTGGAAGATCATTTAGCACGAAACCCCGTGTCAACTTGTGTAAGTTGATAACGAAGAGTGGACTTGATTTGCTGCTAGTTTAGTTGATATAAACCAATCGAAACTAGTCAAATATAAAGAAAATTATAAGTCTCGACTCTCGAATTAAATATATTTGAGCTTGAGCCCAATTTGAAGTTCAAATAGTTTAATATTTTTAGCTCGAATTCTTATTAAACTCGAAAAATTCGAATAGTTTACAAGCTATTTGAACTGTTACTCGAAATAAATACTTCAAAGGCTAGAAATATATATATATATATATATATGTTATACATAGTTATATTATATTATATTAATAAAATATTAAAGCTCACGAGCGACTCGTGAATTATTGAGAAAAAATAATTTGAGCTCAAGTTTGTAAAATATTAAAGCTGGTTTACACCATCATTTGCACAATTCACAATATTAAAGACCACCACGAATTATTATTGCTGGGCTCAAAGCTTCTTTTGGCTTCGAGAGATGTGACACGAGTCAAACCGAATCATCTTAGGAATGAGTCAGCTCAATAAAATGTACTGTGTTGTTTACTAATAACTATACCAACTAATATCATGAAATCACTATGTATAGAAGTAAAGATCAACAAAGTTTAGCTATGGAGCATAAAATTTTAAAAAAACATCAAAGGAAATGAAGTTAAATCAAATTGCTAAACAAATTCAGAGATGACACCTTATTCCAACTACAATTTCATGGTTCATAGTTAAGAAAATTAAGACACAAAGTGTTAGAATTCAATTACAAGGATTACACATTAAATTCTAACCTTGCTTCATGATCCTACGCTTATAAGAAATCCGACAGGTCTTGGATTCATTCGATTTCACAACTCAATACAGCGGAGGGTGTGGTGGTGGAGGCCAAAAGACATCCGGTCCATTGGGGAGCAAATTTGGGGGTAGGTTATATAAAGGCACAGATGACACAGGAGGATTCGCTGTCAAAGCACGCGAATGGGATCCTGAACCACCGCCTATCTCAGCATTCGGTCCTGGCGAAATTATTTCCATTCCTTCGCCGGCGGCCTCATCTTCCAATGGTAACCTCTCGTAGGTTGCATTTGTAAATGTAGCAGCAATAACCATCACCGGACCCGATGCCATCAACGCACCTACAACTGTACCCCCAACCACCTGTCCCTGACCACCAGACAGATACGCCGTCAACCCACTAGCATTGGGCGGTGAAGGAGCCGGTAAAAACGCCCCAGACAAGGATAATAGCTCGAATCTTCCTTGAAGTGTGATCACTCCAGCTGGAGCAGATGGCTGGTGTAATGTCACATTTGTAACAATCCCACTACCACTCAAAACCGAAACACCGCAGTGGCGCCGTTGCGCAAAGGTTGCAATACTCTCCAAGATATCACTACCACTGCTAACTTCGAAGACATGGCTACGAAGGGCATTAGGGCTTTCTTTAGTGATAACAATAGGTGGTTTTTGCTTATTCTTCGAACCGGGAGGCCTTCCCCTAGGCCGGCGACCCGAGCTTGACGAAGGTTCGGAGATTTCTAGATCCCCAGAAGGGTTTACATCTTCCTCGTTTTCTCCATCATCAGGGTTTTGGTTAGGGTTGCTTCCACTACTATTTGATGCATTAGCAGCATTCAATGCTGCATTTTCATCTTCTGCGGTGTTTTACAAGGTGAAGAGACTGGCCTTGATTCATCGCCACATTTCCTCCCCACCATCTATTTGCCATCTCTTGTTTCTTCAACAAATTTCTCTATTTCCAAGAAAATATAACAATACAGACTTGGACGCAATAAACTAAGGCCTTTCTTGTTTCTCTCTCCTAATTAGTTCAACAAACAAACAAATTACTCTCGAATCCACCAACCAGCTCTCCTTCGTTACATCGGGGTAATAGAAAAGGGCTGATATAAAGAATATATTGCATCTTTTACCGATTTTTTTTCCAAATACTACTCTAATCTAGTTCAAGAATTAGATCCAAGGAAAAGAAAGCCCAAAATCTAACAGATGTATTCAATTTCTTAACTCTATTTTTTCTTGCAGATTACCCTAGCTCTTCATCACAGAAGACCAGCAATTCTTCCTCGAGAAAACCCTGATCTATCAACTGCTACAATATTTCATCTGAAAAAACCAAGACAGGATAAACCCAAAATAGAGATCTACGTTTGAAAGGCGGTAAATTCAAGAATCCTTACCAGTTTCCACTCATTAAAGTACGCTAAAACCATATTTCCAAGAAAATACATCCTTTGAACATGAGACAAGCTAAAGATAAACATAATTAATTACATACAGTTTGTTTCAATTCCAGAACAGAAAGATACGTTGTTTGTGGAAGAGAGATTCTTAATACCACATGAGATTCAGTTGGTACGGGCTAGAATTCGAGTCAGGTCCTTTGTACTGAGGTTCTCCTCAGTATTTTTGTAGCTTTTTCATTCTATCTCTTTCGGAGAACTGGACAGTGGTGGTACGATAACAAGTAGAATATAATGTAAATGAGCACAAGTACAGAGATAAGTAGTTAAGAAAAAAGTTAAAAAAGAAGAGAGAAAGGAAAAAAACATAAGAAATAGTATAAAACATTTCCTACTGTTTATTGCAGAATCTGCCTCTTGGCCCTCTTTAGTCTTTACCACTATATATTATAATATGTTTAGTTTTATTTTATAAGTTGGTTTATTTCATTTTAGTCTTTTTTATGCTAATTTTAGTCCTTTTTATCTAATTGCTAACGTAACACCTAATATTATTCATCTAATACACGAAAATTATTGTATGCACGGACACTGATACGATACGATACGGACACTGCGATGCAGATTTTCAAAATTTTCAGGATACGACACGGATGTGACACACTATATATATACATATATATATAGGAGAGGGGGAGGACTCGAACACAAGAACTCTTACATTGGGAAATAGATGACAATAAGAATATTTTTGTTAACAAATTGTGTTCGAGTCCTCCCCCTCTCCTATATATATATATATATATTATATATATATATATATATATATATATATATATATATATATATATGTCATTGGAATAATCATAATATTACTCATACTAACACCATATACATATTACTTTAATTAATATAAAGTTTAACAAACACATCCAAATAAAATATAACATCAAAAATATTCTTATCAAATTCAAAAATGATATATATAAATGTATGTCACTGAAATCATCATAGTATCACTCATACTAACAGCAAATGTATATTAATTCAATTAAATAGAGTTAAGTAACACGTCTAAATTTTATTTTAACCAAAAACTTTTTAAAATTGTACAATTATCACCCAAAAGACTCCTTTCTGTGTCGGACACGGCTCGAACACGCCCATCAGATATGTACTGCACGGGTTTTCGATTTTGAGATGAGTGTCTGACACGGGTGTCTGATTTTATTTTATTAATAAAATAAAGGACACGCCACGTGACGTGTCCGACACATGTCCGAGTGTCGATGTCCAAGAAGTATCCGACATGCATCGATTTATTTTTAGGAGTGTCTGTGCATCATAGCTGTCAACACTTGGGCGAAAAAAGGACGAGCAGTAAAAAAAATCAATTTATTGAATTAATATCAAACTTAACTACTATGCAGTATTAAAAACCAAATAAGGAGCATTCCGATATTAGCCGGAGTGATTAAGCTCATCTCCAAGTTCGAGTCATGCTGTGTGCAAAAAAAACATTCGTCCATCCCCCGATAAAAAAAAACCAAAATAATCCAATTTATAAAATTATTTTTGTATTTTTTAGGAGTTATCTCGATTTCATTTAGCAGTATATAAAATAGATTTTTTTTATAAATAATTAACAAATGAATATGGACTTATTACCTAAAAAATAATAAACATAAATATTTTTTCAATAACATAGGAACAAAAATAAAGTACCCCTTTTTCAATTTTTCAATAATTTTTATTATTTTTTACGAAATAATAAACTATTTCTTCCTTCAATCAGGTAAAGTAATAATATAAAGACTAAAGAGGCATTTTCCCTAATGTAAATTTTCCCACTGATAGTTTTCTAAAGTTGTTAATAGTTTTTTAAGCGGGTACTTAAACAAAATATCCATTTGACAGTTCATATATATATATATATATATAATGATTTCTTTATTCGAAAAATTAAATATACATTAAAATATTTCCTAGTATAATCTTTATTTTGATTTTAAATTTTCAACCTTTAATTCCCGAAAATCACAATTATTAAATATAATAAATATAAATTTTGAAAAATTCGCCTTGTGTTGATAAAAGAAATTACTAAACCAAAATTTACACGATTTGGTCGCTATTATCGTAAGTTTTATTTGAAATCAAAATTTGGTTTTAATACAATAAACATATTTTTTTTATTACTTTTAGTCTTTTTTTATTAGAATGCTGGCATGACGAAGATTATTCTGACATGGTAATCGGAAATTGTTGATGCCACCATATATTATTGATGTATCGGACGTCACATTGACATTCCAATGGAGAAAAAAAAAACTAAAAAATTTAAAGCCAAAATTAACTAATTTACATTATCTTTGCATTTTTTCCACATTGACATTTTTTTTTCCAAATTAATTAATAGATGACAACCATTAGACTAATGTTTTGTTGTCCACATTATGCATCTTGTATGTTGTATCATTTGTAATTATGCATTTTCATTATTTTGTTGAATAGTGTGCCAATTGCTCATGTCACCCATTTAATGGATACTAGTGAACCCAGCATGCGTTGTGACTTACATGCTTGCACAGTTTTTTTTTCAATTGGTTTTTAACTTCTTTTTCGCAATTTAATTACAAATATTATGTGATATGATAATATTGTAATTGATAATATTATCAAAGGAATTACAAATATTTTAAGAATATAGTTGATGTGATCCGTTATTCTTCGTGTTCGGTAGATTTAAATGTATGCGAAAAATAAAAGAAAGACACCAAGATTTTTTACGTGAAAAACCCTCGAATTGAACGAAAAACCACGGGACCTAGTCCAGTATAATTTGTACTAATTACAATCGAAATTGTTACAGGGCTTTTGACACAATATATAAGTGAAAAATTATTACACGAGGATATCTAGAAAATAACAAGAGATGACGAACAGACAAAATAATGCTCTCTTCGAAATCTCTTTTGCATAAAAAGTCAAACCCCTTTAATGAAACTCTATTTATAAGGCCAATTTCAGTGTTAATTGGCGGGAAAGCTAGAACACGATCTCCCTGGTCGTGGAATTAATGTGGCGAGTGTGTCCGAGAAATCCGCACCCGATTAACGCATGTTTATCTCCGTCGGTTAATTTGTTGATTACGGCCGGTTCTTTCGCTAGTCTTTGACCATTATACCGATCAGGGTTAATAACGTTTGGCTACCTTGTGCTCGGATGTTGCTTATTCGGAATATTTTCTGTTCGGTATCTGTTTGTTCGGCTTCTTGCAGGGATTTACCCGAGAAAGCTAATATGTCATATGAGATCAATAGTAGATTAAGATAATTGAAATTATTAAAGTCGCAATGACATTTCAGTCATTTTTCATGTTGGCATACTATTGTGATTAATAAAAGATTTAGGGGCATTTTGATAATTGTACGATCATACCAAGAGACCAAGTAGTTTCTCTAGCATGCTTCCTCTTTATAGAATATAATAATAATAATAATAATAATAATAATAGATGCGTATTCAGGGTGGATTTATGCAAAGGCCTACACCAGGCTTTAGCGTGTGTATGTTCATGTATATATATATATTATAAATTTTAAAATTGATATCAGATCTTTACATTAATAATTTCAAATTTTTAATATTAATCAAATATAATCCCATGAAATTTGTTTTTTAATAAAAAATGTTCACAATTTTTTTGTTTTAATCAATACTAATCTCAAACTTTAGTTTTTAATCAAACCTGCTCTCAAAGTCCCCGTTTCATTTATATGACCATTTTTGTTAATGAAAATACTTAATTTATATATAAGACTAATTCATTTTTTGATGAATAATATTTGACCCATAGTGATCCAACTTTTTTTTTAACAATATCTAAGCCCAAGGTAGATCCAACTATAGGTATATATCATAGAGTTGTTAGAAAATTTACTAACAAAGTGATAAAAAAAGATTACATACATATCTTAAATAAACTAAAAACGTACAAAAATTAAATAATAGATAGGTTCATAAAGAAGATTTTGGTGTAAAAATATGGTATAACTAAAATAATTTGATTAAATAATATATCAGATCTTTTATTTTAATTTTTTTTGACATCTTTTTTTTATATTTAGTTAAAATTGTATCCACTTTTATACATTAGATTTTATTATATCGATACATTCAATTTTAAAATGAATTTCTTCCAAATAAAAGTTTATTATATTAGTTTACTCCACAACCGAATTAAAATCCTAGTTTGGTAGTTTAAAAAAAAAAAATTCCTAGTTCGATAAGGGAAAATGCGACAATACGCTCGGTATACGTACTTTTCGCATTTCATCCGTCTATTTTACATAAACGTGGCAGATTTGAGGACAAGAAACACAGAAAGAGACGTGGTTCCCTTATTTGTCAATATTTTGTCAGATCATTTTGACTTGTATACGTTCTACAAGTCTTAGATCCTCTTGTTTGTGCCATTTGGAATCTACAGATTTATGTAAACGATTTGCCTACGTGTTACGAGGAATGGTTATCTAAATCTATAGTACCATGAGTTGGATTTTTTTTTTTTTTGGTTTTATTTGTCCATTTTTTTTAGTATTACATAGCGATTTATGATGTCATGTTAACATTTTTTGGTGTCATATTCAACAATTTTGTTAATAACCCCGTTGAAATAGAACCAAAATCTAAAATAGACAAACTTAGATTGCGAATGTTGCTTTTCCATTAAAAACTTGGTGGTATAAGTTTGTGTATTTGGTGTTGTTGTTATATATCTTGTCAAAATTGGTTATAAGTTTATTTTTTCTAGTCGTCTTTTAGTCAAATTATATTGACGGCACGTCATATCAACAATGCCTATCATTATGTCACACCTCCTTATTACAGAAAGACTAAATTTTAACAGATATATTATGGTAGGATTGCTTATTGGCTCAACCCGCTCCGACCCGATTCGGAATCGGCCGGTTCCGAATCCGCTAATTCCAGAATTGATCTGATCCGATAAGGAACCTGATCTGATCCGATCCGATAAGGAACATGATCCGATCCGATTCTGGGTTGGACCGGGTTTTTAGAATTTTTTTTTTCGAAAAATCAAGGGAAATTGTTGATTTTGAGGATTCGAAACACGTGACAATCGTCTTCTACTCTACAACTCTAACCCAATTGAGTTAATGGGCATTTGTGTTTG